>JAVANC010000012.1:24147914-26547914 GCA_033319125.1 Parnassius glacialis
AACATCTTTTCAGACCGATAAATAATCTGTCACAAGCAAGTTTCGTTTTTCATATCGCTTTGGTGTTATATAAATTACAATAAGGAAAACTTTTTTAAAATGTCATTGTAAAAAAGTTGTCAGAAATGACTGATAATTTACGAAACGACTTAATATCTCGCTAGAATGCGTTAGAAAAAAATAATATTATTAGACATCTTTTTGACGAAGGAGTAAAGGTAAGGGTGAAATAAATTATTTCACGATTTTGGGACTTTTTAGAGTTTACTCCTTAAGAATCGTTTCATATATAGCGCACGTAATGAAAAAAAGATGGGAAGTAAAATCAAGCGTTAACAAAAGTGAGGCCGTTGTGGTTTTCCTCTGTGCATCATAAAGTCGGTTTACTAAGTTAGTGTCGGTATACCCGAATGCGCTCTTATAACTTTGCTTTTATTTTATTATTTTTTATACGTGGTAGAGCCATGCTGCAGCTACATATATCAGTATTATAGTTGTAGCACGAATGGGTCGGTGGAATGGTCGACCGGAGAAAAACCACGCTCTCACAGAATACCAGCGTAAAATAGCAGCTTAACGCTGGTGTTTCGTATGGTGAGTGTAGAGGACCGGAGTCCCATTTTACTGGAAGCGAGGTATTCCATTTTAGTCTTCACGAGTGACAATGCATCTGCATTTTGATTTGTAGTTGAGGATGGATTTGTATGTCTATGGGCCACATCAACTACTTACCATCAGATGGACTGTGTGCTCGTTTGTCACCCTGTACCTATACTATAAAAAGATATTAGGTTTGTTAAATAAATGTTTATCTATTCTAATATTTGGTTATTGTAATAAAATACGAATACAAATAATAAAGACAGGTCAAGTAGCAAAGAATCATAAAATATTTAAAATGTTATATTTTCCAGCGGGTGAACGCCACATGCGACGACCTTTGATGTCGCGTCGGCATCTTTGACAACATGCGGCACGTGCCAAGGCGGCTCGACTCAATTGCGACTGTATCAAAGAGTATAGTAACTGTCCTATACAGGAAAAGAGAGCCCAGTCTTGCGAAATCTGTCAACCGAGGAGTACTAGCGCCGTCTGGTGCTGAACACAATATAGTGAGAATGTGTGCGTGCGTAACACATGCACCTCTACATATACTACATATACACCACTGTTCATGGTAATTAATTATGCTTTATGTACTAGGATTAATTATCAACAACAAACAGTGAACCAAACATTTGAAACATTTTTAAAGATATCTGCATAGTAACTAAATGCTTCAAATGTTTAATTTAACATTTGGTTTTTAAACAAATATTTAGTACATTATTCTATATTTTTTGAATTTAAAGGAGATACATAAATATTGAACCTAGTTTTGAGAATACAACACATAAAATTAATATTTTTATTCTTATGTTTATATCATCAATAGATTAATAACACAGCTATGTCAGCTATGTAAAATAGTAAATTTTATTATTTTAATAAATGAATCATAACAAACTTTAACATTGAAAAAAAATTTAATCTAATACCGTAACGGTAAACTTAAGCGGCTATGAGACAATTCATAGCTGTAACCACGCTTGGCAAGCGGGTTCGCAACTGCAGTTATTAGGAATACGCTGTTGTCTATCTGCTGATGTTTTCCCTCTATCGGCTCTTACGATAACACCTACGGAATGATAATATATATCAAAGCTGTGTTTATAAATCATTATTTTACAATAAATTATTCATAAACCTAGCTTTGATATAGCAAAACATTAAACTAATGTCTTTAACAATGAATTTTAACAAGACAAAATATGAAAATAACATTTTTTTAGAATAAATGATTCAAAAACACAGCATTGATAATACAAAATAAGAAATATTTATTTATAATAAACCTCCCCCCTCTATTGTGTATAAAAATGGCCGTCTATAAGATATAACAATAAATTAATTAAAATAGAATAATACACGTGATCAGATAAATTAATATATATAAAAAAAAATAAAAAAAAATTGCGGCAGCTTTTGCTGTCGCATGGATGGGCCGGCTCAAACCGGGGTGGTACCACGACCTCACAGAAAACCAGCGTGAAGTAGAGGTTTACCTCTGCGTTTCGCTTGGTGAGTGCAGGTGGCCGGAGACCCTTTTTACTGGAAATGAGGCATTCCATCTTAGTCCTCACGGGTGACAACGCATCTACATTTTGATTTGTAATAGAGGATAGATGTAGATGTCTATGGGCCGCAGCAACCACTTCCCATCAGGTGGACTGTGTGCTCGTTTGTCACCCTTATTCTATAAAAATAAAAAAAAATAAAAAAAGATAATTAATATATTGATCTTTCTAAAGCTCTAGATATAGGCCGTTACGTAATTCCTTGTTAATTAATAACTTCCCGCTTGGAAGGCTTCTTCTGTTCGGATTCTTTTGTTAGAATGTTATTTCTATTTCCTTTTAACAAATGTGGCACATCATACAATGGTATATTTTATGTTTATATATAAATTTAATTATAATTTATTGTAATTATTAAGTTCAAAAATTTCATGTTTCCTTCCTTTATGATTTTTTTAAGTACTTTTCTTTGGTATCTTGCACTAAACTGTTAATTGCCCTAAGATTTACAGTACTTTGATCGCATATTACTATACTCTGTATATGTTTTAGTACATCTATAATTATTTGTTTTATTTCTATATAAGTGAGGCTTTGTGTAAAATAGAAAGTGACAGGCTGTTTGAAATTAATTTTAATGTCCTTTATCATAAATATTTGTACATGATTGGCGATTTTGAATCTTTCTCCATAAGCAAAACCTTTTAATACATCATTAATGGTATCATTATGATACCATATGTATACCATACGTATGTGCGGAGTGATTAACACCTCATCAGAAATGAGTGTGCAAAGGCGATCTTTTACATTAAGCCTCATTAGTTTCCTTAAATTTTTCGAAAATCATGGCATTGACTTACACTTACTGTTATATTATTTAATAAGTATTTTAAGGTTTTGCAGAGGGCAGCATGAAAAATTTGAATAACATTGTGTAAGACTTAGTAATCTTTTTATATAAAGTCACGTTTTCATCTAAGCTGAACCGTCAATGCATTAAACAGTAGTAGAGCCAGGCGGCAGCTTTTGCTGTCGCATGGATGGGCCGGCTCGAACCGGGGTAGTACCACGACCTCACAGAATACCAGCGTGAAGTAGAGGTTTACCTCTGCGCTTCGCTTGGTGAGTGCAGGTGGCCGGAGGCCCTTTTTACTGGAAATGAGGCATTCCATCCTAGTCCTCACGGGTGAAAACGCATCTGCATTTTGATCTGTAACAGAGGATAGATGTAGATGTCTATGGGCCGCAGCAACCACTTACCATCAGGTGGACTGTGTGCTCGTTTTTCACCCTTATCCTATAAAAAAAAATATTTATAAATAATACTTATTAAAAGTCACTTTTTTATTTACCTGTGAATGCCTTCGCTGCTCATGTAATTTTTTGGTGATCTTCTCAAATGCTACTTGATTACTCATTTTTTCTGCATTTGATAGACGAGTCCTAAGTATTCTATAGTTTTTCTAGACTTCTTTAATTGAAAATTTTTAAACAACTTCTAATTTTTCAGGGTAATATACCATTTCTTTTGTTTACTTTCAAAATTTCTAATTTACACCTTAGATTTTCAAAATTGAAATTTAAAATATAGAAATTTACTATAAATGTTGTAAAATTATTATATATTAGTACATTCTATTCATATACTATATTATATTTGCTTCCCTACTTCTTTCAGTAAGGTCGTGTGGTAACCAAATATCGAGCTTTTTTGACTTTTTCAAATAGGCTAAAACTATTTTGTGGTTAATCCTCAATTACTCAGCTATGTTGTAATTACTAACATTCCGATCTTTCTCCACTTTTTCAATAATGGAATCGACTTTTTCCGCATGAGGGCGACCACAACGAGCAGCATCTTTGACATTAACATTCCTGGACTGAAAATGCTTGAACAAACTTTGTACTACTCTTACTGATTCTGCATTAGGGCCATAAAGTCACAAATATTTTGGGACTAGAGTCATATTTTTCCCTTTTTGTAATAAAACTTCAGAATGTAACGAATTTCTTCGTAAGATTCACTCATTTTGGCGGACAGAAAAACAATTAATAAAATGGCGGGGAAAGTGTTTTTTACTTTTTTATTTTATTATGCTTAATGTATTGGTATTAAAACCAGCCAGATACAAACAGTACAACCTAAGATACTTTTTTCGATTTTATACAAACAAAATTCGCAGAAAATTTTTCCCCGACCTTTTTTTTTTTTTATAGGATAAGGGTGACAAATGAGCACACAGTCCACCTGATGGTAAGTGGCCGCTGCGGCCCATAGACATCTACATCTATCATATCATACAATGCAGATGCGTTGTCACCCGTGAGGACTAAGATGGAATGCCTCATTTCCAGTAAAAAGGGCCTCCGGCCACCTGCACTCACCAAGCGAAACGCAGAGGTAAACCTCTACTTCACGCTGGTTTTCTGTGAGGTCGTGGTACCACCCCGGTTCGAGCCGGCCCATCCGTGCGACAGCAAAGCTGCCGCGTGGCTCTACCACTGTTAAAAACCTATTATATCAATTCGTTCACTTCCTTTACCTATTGTACATATTGTTGTTGTCAAGAAGATGCTGATGCCCGTCTCCCGTTTTATTTCCTTCAGACACCCAGGGGATGATTATTTTGCGCCGCACTCGTCGCCCACATATAATACTATTATGTGGGATTGAAAATCCCCACATCGACGATAGGAAGCAGCATCGAAGATGCGAAGCGTTTGGTACTGTTATCGCTAATTCTCTTTCCTGTTGTGGCGTCTACGGCCACCTATGACAGAGGCCCATTTTGAGCGGTGGACTGTTTACTTAGTAAAGAGTGCTTATGATAAAAAAAAATCGTAAATTGAAGTTTCTTCACCAAATTTTAATAAATATGCCATCTGGCAATTGTACACTTTTTAGAACATACATATATCTCCGCCAAGTCGAGCAAAAAGGAGGCGGCACGGCCGTACCATCCTTTTCTCGAAGCAGTTCAGGCCATTTTTGAAACCCTAAAACTTCGTTGTAGATAAAACTGAATTTTCAGTAATCAATAAGGCATTGTATAAACTCAGTATATTACTAATTTCATTAAATTTGAACTAGTCGTTTAAGAATTATGACTAGTCAAAGTTTCTTAATTTTCTCACTCACTGACTGACCGATAATCAAAATTCTAAGGCACTTGCAGCAGACATAGAAGCTTCAAACTTGGAATACAATTATTGATTTGTATATTAATCAAGGAAAAATTATACACAGTCAGGTCATAAGTAATGTCACACAGTAAAAACTTTTCTTTTAGAATTCTGGCCACAAAAAAGTTTATTGAATTCGAATTTCGAATTATTCATGAAAATAAATCTGTATACTTTTTAGAATTTTACTCATTTTTAAATATGGAGTGGACGCTTAAAGAAGACCGTGTTGCAGTTATTGCGTTGCATCGTTGCGGTTACGCGCCAATTCAAATTTTTGACATACTGAAAAATTTGAATATAACCAAAAGATTCGTTTATCGTACCATCAAACGATACAATGAAGACTCTAGTGTAGATGACAGGGCAAGAAGTAGTCGCCCTCGGTCTGTTAGGACTCCAGCAGTGATAAAAGCTGTGAAGGCGCGAATTCAAAGAAATCCCAAACGTAAGCAGAAACTGTTGGCCCTTCAGATGGGGTTAAGTAGAACTACGGTGAAAAGGGTGTTAAATGAAGACTTAGGGCTTCGGGCATATCGAAGAAAAACAGGACATCGTTTGAATGCTCGTCTAATGGACCTGAAACTGAAGAGATGCCGCGCTTTGTTTAAGCGGTACGCGGGAAAAAAATATCGGGAAATTCTTTTTTCGGATGAAAAAATTTTTACAGTAGAAGAGAGCTACAACAAACAAAATGATAAGGAGTACGCACACAGTAGTGAAGAAGCGAGCAACCGTATTCCGCGTGTCCAACGATGTCATTTTCCATCGTCGCTCATGGTATGGTTGGGAAATTCTTATTGGGGCTTAACAGAGGTACATTCCTCACGAACCTTGTGGAACCTGTTTCTCATACCATGTAAACAGGCACTGGGTATTCCAACAAGATTCGGCGCCAGCTCATAGAGCGAAGAACACACAAGACTGGTTGGCGGCGCGTGAAATCGACTTCATCTGGCACGAACACTGGCCCTCCTCCAGTCCAGATTTGAATCCGTTAGATTACAAGATATGGCAACACTTGGAGGAAAAGGCGTGCTCAAAGCCTCATCCCAATTTGGAGTCACTCAAGACGTCCTTGATTAAGGCAGCCACCGATATTGACATGGACCTCGTTCGTGCTGCGGTAGACGACTGGCCGCGCAGATTGAAGGCCTGTATTCAAAATCACGGAGGTCATTTTGAATTAACTTTAGTGTCATAAGAATCTGTGTTTTGTTAAGTTTATTTTGGTATATAAATGGTTACATAATGAATAAACTTGTTTCAATTACTTTATATTAAACATGTGACAGAATTTATGACCTGACTAGGTATATGTATATACAATTATTGAATAGTATATTAATTAGGCCTATGTTCAGCAGTGGAATTTTGAAGGGCTGTAATGATGATGATATTAATCAAGGAAAAATTAAAATATTTTGCAATTTCGGACCAGTTTTCGAGCCATACAAATATATAGGATTACAAAGTTACATTTGCAGTGAATGAATCAGTGTACCTCTATATGTATAATATAATGGAATAATAGGTGTAGATATGTACCTAGATATAACTTTCTACAAATAGAAATGAGATGCTATCTAAAACATAACTCATCTTTGGATGGCTTATTAATTATAAAATGCTAGTGAAAGTGTGATAAAACTTTATTGCGGCAACTCCTGGCCTGGGACAAAGCACAAGCTGGTTGGCTGTGGAGTACTGCTGACTCATATAGACTGACGCAGCTAAATACTTAGCAGTGGACTAGTTCCAAGAAGCTTATTAGTGACTCTGGTTTTGTTTTTACCAAACTGTTTAGTCTCGAGCACAAAAAAGGGAATATCTCAGTTTTTTAACCGACTTCAAAATGGAGGAGGTTCTGAATTCAAGTGTCTTTTTTTAAATTTTTATGTATGTATGTTACGCAGCATCGTCGCAGATTGTGAACCAATTTTTATGATTCTTTTTTATGAAATAAGCTACACTTCAAGGGTGGCCCATATAAAATTGGAAAAGAAATTTCCTCCCAAAATTTAGCAAATAAATAACTTCTTTTTTAACTATTTGAAGTCAGTTTTTACTTTTTGTTAAAAGTCATAATATCTGTATATATATATATATATATATATATATATATATATATACACGTGTCCCAAAATTCAACGATAAGCCAACACCGGAGGATAGACCTGCCCCGGACTAATCGGGGAAAAAAATTATATTTTTAAATTATCAATTATATTTTAAGTTATATAAAAAAAATGAAATTCTTCAGAAATTGAGACCGTTTATGATATTTTTCACTACCATGACCACAATTTTTTAAATATTTTTTTCTTTTTTTTTATAGGCAACCTGAATAGTACTGTTATCTACCACAATTCTTAAAAACTCCAGAATAACTCTTGTTTTATCACGAAAATTAATGAAACTTATTTTATTCCCTAAATTTTTTGAAGACTTTTACTTTTAACCAAATTTAACTTATCGTGGTGTAAAAAATAGTATGAACACTAGTATGGCAAGTTTTTTTTAAAAATTGACGCAACTAACCAACATTCCAAAATGGTATAATACTCTAGGAAAACAAGTTATAAAAATATATGGGCCTATTATTTCTTAACAGATGACGGTCGGGTGTAATAAAAGTATTAGTTCTTGAAAAATGTTTAATATTTCAAAACAAATGGTACAAACAGTTTCACGTGTAATTTATTAAGTTATTAACGTTATAGCAAATGTTCGAACTGTTTGCCAGCAGCATTAATACATGCACGACATCGCCTTAAAAATGATCGTTTTTTTTGTCTTGCATATCTTCCACTGTTAATGTAATCAGCAGCCTGAGTGATATTTCGACGAAGCTCGTCCAATGTCACAATGGGTTTTGAGTAGACCCTGTTTTTAAGACAACCCCAATAGAAGAAGTCCAGGGGGTTCAAATCGTGTGAACGGGGTGGCTATAAGATAGGACCAAGTCGCCCGATCCAACGCCCTGGATACTCTTGATTTAAATATTCTCGCACAGGACGGGCATAATGTGCTGGGCAACCATCATTTTGGAACCACATGTTTTGAAGATCACTTAACCCCTAAGGTACCGTCGACATGAATTCATGTCCGCATTACGTGTGCTATTTTCGTCTTAATTGATATAAAAATACAGTATATTTTCAATTGAACACTATTTCATTGTTATAGTGGGCGCGGTACTGGAAGGGTTAAGGGCACGTCGTTTAACAATTCCTGCAAGTCATTTTGTAAAAAGTTTAAATAACTATTGCCATCTAAGTTTCCTTGTAACTCAAAGGGCCCAATTACTTTTCCATTTAATATACCGGTCCATAGGTTAACCTTGAATTGATATTGGGATTTGTCTTGTCTCATCAAATGTGAATTTTCATTACTCCAACTATGTAGGTTGTGAAGATTTAAATACCCATCTTTCTTGCACGTTGTTTCATCCGACCATAGAATTTTGTCTAGGAAGTGGGGATCTTCACTGTGCCTTTGCAGCATTACATGGCAAAATGTGACCCGTAGCGGATAGTCCCGCGGTAATAACGTCTGCACACGCCTGTAGTGATATGGGTGAAGCTTGTAACGTTTTAATATTCGAAGTGCAGAACTTTTCGGGATTCCTGTAGCTTCTTCTATGGCACGTACCGAAGTAGTCGAGTCATTTTCTATCTCACTGAGAACTTCTACATCACGATCCAATCTAGGTCTTCCAGCGCTTCTCCTATTGGATGGCATACGACCCTCCGAAAGCGCTTGATGCACATTAATAAAGACTCGATAATCAGGATATTTTTGAGCATTTGGGTATCTTTCTCGATACAGTCTGCTAGCAGCGTTAGCATGACATCGGCATTCTCCATAGATTAAATGCATATTAGCGTATTCCTGTGGTGTGTACGGTTGCGGCATGTTAAACGCCAAACAGTCCAAAATGCGCCAGAACTCTAAATCACAAAACACACAATCGTAGTCCAAGATAATGCCAGGTCAGTTCAGTTTGCAGATCACTTCCAGTCCAGATAATGCCAGGTCAGTTAATTTTGCAGGTCGATTCCAGTCCAAAAAGCCAAGCCGAAAGTCGATAGTATGTACGAGGGCCACGTAAGTTGAATTGGGAACGGTGCGCAGTAAACAAAGGAGCAGAGCGTACTGAACCGACTTGCTGAGAGTAATAACAGCTTCTCTACCTGCCCTGTTGTTGTCTCTTTTTAACGTAAATATCTCTATCTATCTATCTCTCTCTAACATCTAAGGTATTAATCATCATCATCATCATTACAGCCCTTCACAAGTCCACTGCTGAACATAGGCCTCCCCCAAAGAATGCCACAAAGCACGGTCCTGAGCCACCTTCATCCATCGACTTCCTGCATGTCATACCAGGTCGTCACTCCATCTCGTGGGGGGACGCCCTACACTTCGCCTACCGGTACGAGGCTGCCACTCGAGAACCTTTCTTCCCCATCGGTTGTCGGTTCTTCGAGCTATATGGCCGGCCCACTGCCACTTCAGCTTACTAATCCGTTGGGCTATGTCGGTTATTCTGGTTCTACTGCGGATAACCACATTCCTAAGTTTATCACGCAGAGAAACTCCGAGCATAACCCTCTCCATAGCTCGCTGAGCGACCTTGAGCTTCCTCATACGGCCAGCAGTGAAGGACCGCGTCTCAGTTCCGTAAGTCATCACTGGCAACACGCACTGGTTGTACAATTTCGTTTTAAGGTTTTGAGGTTTGTCTGACGAGAAGATGTGTCGTAGCTTCCCGAACGCTGCCCAGCCGAGTTGAATCCGTCGATTGACCTCTCGGTCGAAGTTGGACTTACCTAGTCGGACTATTTGTTCCAGGTAAACATACTCGTCAACAACTTCGTGATTAGTGCTCCCAACAACTACCGGCATAGGTGTGACATGGACATTAAACATAATCTTTGTTTTGTCCATGTTCATCTTAAGACCTATCCGTTGGGAGACACTATTGAGGTCATTGAGCATAGTGCTTAGGTCCTCCAGCGATTCTTCCATAAGGACTATATCGTCGGCAAATCGAAGGTGAGTGATGTACTCGCCATTGATGTTAATACCGTATCCTTTCCAGTCCAGAAGCTTGAAAACGTCTTCCAATGCAGCGGTGAAGAGTTTCGGGGATATAACATCACCCTGTCTTACACCTCTCTGCAATTGGATAGGTTTCGTACTCTGGTTCTGTACTCGGATAGCCATCGTAGCTCTACTGTACAAGCACTTCAGCACTTCGATATACCGACAGTCAACTTGGTACCGCTGAAAGGACTGCAGCACCGCCCAAATTTAGACAGAATCAAAGGCTTTCTCATAGTCCACATACGCCAGACATAGTGGCAAATATTACTCTTCGGACTTCTGTACAATTTGCCGTAGGGTATGTTTGTCGTCTATGGTGCTAAATCCCTTTCGTAAACCGGCTTATTCGGGAGGCTGGAAGTCGTCAAGTCGGCCCGCGAGACGATTCGTAATGACTCTCGAAAACAGCACGTAGACGCGGCTCAGAAGGGAAATCGGTCTGTAGTTCTTTAAGAGAGCGTTGTCACCTTTCTTGAAGAACAAGACCACCGCACTTCTGCTCCACGCCTCCGGTGTAATGCCACCATGGAGGACGGAATTAAAGAGCCTCTGAAGGACTTCAAGTACCGGTCTTCCACCCGCTTTCTGAAGCTCCGCTGTAATTCCATCCTCGCCTGGGGCCTTGCCGTTTTTAAGGTGTTGGAAAGCCATTCTGATCTCGCTCAGACTGACGTCCGGGATATCTCCGGAATAGTGTCGAATAAGATTTGCTCTTGGATCGTTACTCACACTTGCGTGTGGCTCCAACGATGATGTGTACAGCTGCCCATAGAACCTCTCAATCTCACTCAAAATTTCAGGTGCCCCGGAAACGATGCTGCCACATTCGGTCTTCAGCTTCGTCAGTTGGCTCTTTCTGGCAGACAGATCTCTGGCAAAGACTTTGGAGCCTTGGTTCCGCTCGATCGCTTCTTCAATACGAGCTGTATTGAAGTTGCGCAAGTCCCGCCGCATGCATTTGGAGATCTGTCTGTTCAGTTGCCTGTATGCTGTCAAATCTGTTAAAGAATGTAGCCTCATCTCCCGTCTAACAACCATGAGATTAAGAGTGTGATCGGAGAGTTTTTGTGTTCTTCTGCGGTGGGTCTTGCAGAACTTAGCTCCGACCGCATGGACAGTTTCCACGAGCTTGTCATTCATATCGTCCACTTCATTGCAGTCTTCTAGGCACTGAAAACGGTTTTGTAACTCGAGCTGAAAGGTTTCGGGACCTTGAAACAGAGCACGAGGGGGACGGAGCATTGACTTCATCAGACGAGACCTCTCCAACTTAACATTTAGGTTCAGTGTGCCTCTAACCATTCGGTGATCGCTGCCGGTTTTCACCCTCGCGATCACTGAGACATCACTGAACAGTTGTCGTCTGGTCGTCATAATAAAGTCAATCTCATTTTTTGTCGAACCGTCGGGGCTCGACCAGGTCCACTTTCTGTGGGGCCGCTTCTTGAAGAAAGAGTTCATCATAAGTCCCTCTTTCTCCATGAAGTCGGCCAGCTGTTGGCCGCTTGGGTTCCGTTGCCCTATTCCAAATTTCCTTACTTTCAGCTCACCGTTCTCTCTTGTGCCTAGTTTTGCATTGAAGTCTCCCATTAACACCGTATATTGGGCTTTGGAGGAATGCATGGCTCTAGTCTAGATATGCATATCTCTAGAGATATCCTCATACATTTCCTCCACCTCCTCATCGGGATGTGCCAAGGTTGGTGCGTAAACCTGTATGACCTTCAGCGAATACCGTTTGGTGATTCTGAGTATAAGATACGCAACCCTCGTCGACACACTCCCGATCTTTACAACGTTGTTAATGAGAGACTTGTGGACGATAAATCCGACACCTCCTTGGGACAGATGGTCGCCCTCCCGGTGATAGAGCAAGTTGCCGGATTCGAGGATTACCGTGTCCTCCCCCTCTCTTTGGACTTCGGATAATCCTATAATATGCCAGCGCAACTTGTCTATCTCTTCTTCCAGCTCCACGATCTTCTCGTCAGTCCTCAGGGTGCGTGCGTTGTATGTTGCCAGGTCGAGTCGTCGTAGGTGGCAACCGAACCTCCACCGGAGATTCTTAGCACCCCCTGCCCCGCCGTTACCATGGTCGCCACCGTAGCCAGGAATAGCGGGGCCGCCGGGGACTGGGGGCCGTCTCTTTGTTACATTCATTGTTGTGTTTTTTTATTGTCATTTTGGCTATTATCAGGGAGATGCTGCTGTCCATCTCCCGCCTGTTTCCCTTTGTCGCCTTTTACGACACCCACGGGAGGATATGGGGTAGTGGATATTTTTGACCGCCAGTACACGGCAGGTATTAATGCCCCATTCGAATTCCTAGAAATTGTAACAGGAACCCATTTTGGGCATGTAGTAAAAGTGATTACTGAAAATTACAATTTAAGGAATTTGGCCCCTGTTTAGAAATAATAGGCCCATATTTTTTTAATAATTTGCTTTTCTAGAGTTTTATACTATTTTGGAATGTTGGTTAGTTGCGTCAATTTTTAAAAAAACTTGCCATACTAGTGTTCATACTTTTTTTTACATCACGATAAGTTAAATTTGGTTAAAAGTAAAAGTCTTCAAAAAATTTAGGGAATAAAATAAGTTTCATTAATTTTCGTGATAAAACAAGAGTTATTCTGGAGTTTTTAAGAATTGTGGTAGATAGCAGTACTATTCAGGTTGCCTATAAAAAAAAAGAAAGTAATATTTAAAAAATTGTGGTCATGGTAGTGAAAAATATCATAGACGGTCTCAATTTCTGAAGAATTTCATTTTGTTTTATATAACTTAAAATATAATTAAGATATATATTTTTTTCTTTTTTTCCCCGATTAGTTCGGGGCAGGTCTATCCTCCGGTGTTGTCTTATCGTTGAATTTTGGGACACATTGTATATATATTGAAGAGTATATACAGGAAATGCATGATTTAATCTACCTTTATTTTTCTATTATCAGACAGAGTTACGCAAGGCGGGTTTCACTGCTTATTTCTCTCGGTTCTCATCGGCGGCGCGCGAATGACGAATAAAACCTAGGTGGTTTTATTCGTCATTCGCGCGCCGAGCCGAGTATTAAATTATTTTAATTTTTCATTATCTCTTAAATTATGCGTCCAAATAACATGCTATAAATTTAAATAAAACTAATTTTACAGATTTTATCGCGTATATTAACTTATTTTAATTCCCGACGTTTCAAGCACTTTACAGCACCCATGGTCACGGGGGGGGACTGAGGTGTATGACGTCCCAATGTCATAGTTAACCACGGCTACCTCCAGATTAAAAATTATTAATTTTTGTTCCGATCTACGCAGTATGAACTTACAGTATCATGAAGTCTTGCAGTTGTATGCTTGGTTTGGGATTTAATTTTATTAATTATGGGATGCCAAGCAGATGGTAGCACCCAGCCATCTTCTCTATTGAAATTAGGATGTTTCTTGATTTCAATAGCCTCGCGAATTATCCTTGGAAGGAATCGGTGTTCTTTAGCGAGGATTTGTGGTCTATCAAATCTAATGTAGTGACGGGGGCGATCCTGTACGTGTTCACAGACTGTAGACTTCCCGGAGCGTCTATTCTTCACATCAGATATGTGTTCTTTAACACGGGTTTTTATAGATCTTTTAGTTTGTCCTATATAAGAGAGACCACATTCACAATCAAGCTTGTACACTCCTGCATCTTGCAGAGGAATATTACACTTGACTGATGGTAAAAACTGACTATTCTTCTTCGGCGGCTTAAAATATGTTTTAATGGAAGCACGCTTCAAGATGTAGCCAATCTTGTCAGTGACACTTCTGACATATGGTAGTACAGCAGGCACTCGCTCGACTGTGTCAAAATATCCACTAAAAAGGACATTCGAGGAAGCGCTAAGATCTTAAATCAGGCAAGTAAAAAGTTGTTACGAACGGTAATCCATCAAAAACGCTCCGATCTACATACCATAAACAAATCCATAGACACATCATTCAGTGAGTTAAAGGCAATTTTAACGACATTTGATTATAATGTTTGCATCGAAACGTAAAATAAACGAGAAATTAATAAATATAACGAATGCAAAAACAAACATATAGTAAAATATCAAAAATTAACGACCAAATTAAATGTCAAACATCTGAGTCAACGTGAGAACAAAACGCAACCATTGACTACGAACGCGGATCATAGATTAAGCGCGGTCTATAATCTGTCAAAACAAACTCTGGATGATGCAACAATTAGAGTATTATCGAAAGGCCTTAATTTTGCTTTAACACCTAATAAATTACCGTACGACGAAATTATCTGCAGCATCGAGGACTGTTTATTTAAAAACAATATGCGAAAGGAAGATTAGGAAGCGATACGTCAAGACATTTCGTCTATGTTACGTCGAAGCTCAGCACCAAAACCGAATCTACCTAAAGACGAATTTAAAGCGTTGAATAACCTACGCAATAAACGAGAACTCACGATTATCCGCGCAGATAAGGGAAATGCCACGGTAGTCATGGATACGTCGGATTATAATTCTAAAATGCAAGAACTTTTGTCGGATGCAAGTACTTATAAAAAGGTTAAAAATGACCCAACAAATAACACACTCAAAACAACTAGTGATCTCATAAAGAAACACTCTGAAAGATTAAATCTAGACGTAAAATCGATAATACTTACGTGTGCCAAACCACCGAAATTGTATGGGTTACCAAAAAACAACAAGCCCAATGCTCCACTACGTCCTATAGTGAGCCAAATCGATTCACCAACTTACAAATTGGCTCAACACTTAGCGAATATACTCTCACCGCTCAGGGGACATACAAGAGCACACACAAAGGATTCCTACCATTTTGTCAGCTAGATTAAAGACCTACATCTGGCAGACAATGAAACTATGGTCAGTTTTGATGTGCAGTCTCTGTTCACATGCTTACCTGTTGAAGACTGCATCTCGATTGTTACTAGAAGGCTAGAGCAAAACAAAATGCCCGTAGAATATGCAGTATTACTTAGACACTGCCTTACATCTGGCTACCTATTGTGGAAGGAGGAGTTCTACAAGCAAGTAGATGGAGTGGCGATGGGCTCACCTGTATCTCCCATTGTTGCCGATATATTAATGGAGGACTTTGAGGAGAAAGCCCTGCGTACTTCTCCCGTAAACCCAAGACTCTACAAGCGGTACGTAGACGACACTTTCACAATTCTCCCTTTAGATAAAGTAACTGCATTTCTAGACCATCTTAACTCCTTAAATTCTAAAATTCAGTTCACAATAGAGTTAGAGGCAAACTATTCTTTAGCTTTTCTAGATGTGTTAGTAATTCGGAATCCTGATAACACCTTGAGCCACACTGTGTATAGAAAAAAGACCCATACAGATACCACCTTATATGTTTACCTCTGCGTTCCGCTTGGTGAGTGCAGGTGGCCGGAGGCCCAATCCCCCCCCCCCCCATCAACATGGTAGTGGAATTGAACAGAAGACTACCCCAGGAGGGTACCAGCACCCTTGGAGAATCCCTCGCTGAGCATCCACGACCAAACCACTCCACTCCAGGGCGTGGGTGCTCAGGCTGCCCCGCGTATTCTGAGGGGGGCAAAATTCCACTCGCGACTAATACTGCTCGGGGCAAGCTGAGCAGTAAGACCAAGGCGACCCCTTTCACGCTATCCGTGAATTTTTGCAATATCAGGGGACTTCATTCCAACCTTAACGCTGTCCATTACCATCTAGAGACGGCGAAGCCGGCCTTGCTCTTTTTAACCGAGACTCAGGTGTCCTCTCCGGATGATACTTCATATCTTTCTTACCCGGGGTACAAATTTGAACACTTCTTTGTGCCCCGGGCTGGAATTTGCGTATACGTCAGGGAGGACATCTGTTTTCGACGCCTCGGCAGTCTTGAAGGTACGGACCTGTCCATCCTATGGCTGCGCGTAGACAGCGACGACCATCCCCGCATCTACGGGTGCCTCTATAGGTCCCATAGCGGTAATGCCGACACAGACCGACTCATCGATCACGTCCAAATGGCTGCAGACTCCGTGCTACAACAGGTCCTATCTGCAGAGATCGTGATAATAATCGGTGATTTTAACGCCCACCACGCTGAATGGCTTGGTTCTCGTTTAACCGATCATGCGGGTAGATCTGTCTATGACTTTGCTTTGGCATATGGTCTAACAAAACTGGTTAATTCGCCTACGCGGATCCCAGATGTGAAGGATCATGTACCTTCCCTGTTGGACCTTCTGCTGACCTCTCATCCGGACGGATATCAGGTCTCCGTCGATGTCCCACTGGGCTCTTCGGACCATTGTCTAATCCGGAGTACGGTGCCACTCACGCTCCCATCGCAGTTGCGATCTGCAGCTTGCCGCCGTGTTTGGCAATATAGGTCGGCCGATTGGGACGGGATGCGGTCTTTTTTTGCATCCTACCCTTGGGGGCGGGTTTGCTTCTCGCCAGAAGATCCCAGCGTTGTTGCCGATTCTGTTGCTGATGTAGTACTTCAGGGTATGGAACTTTTTATTCCATCCTCTGTGGTGCCCATCGGAGGCAGATCCCAGCCATGGTTTAGTCGCTCCTGTAAACTAGCATCACGCTATAAGCAGGAGTGCTACCAGGCCTGGGCTTACGTATCAACGTCCCGGGATGTAAACACCAGCGCTCTTAAAAAGAAGTACAATTCCGCCTCCAGGTCCTTCAAAAGTGTCATTGCCAAGGCAAAGTCAGAGCACATCGGCAGAATTGGCGAGAAACTAGTTCGCCTCCCTTTGGGAACACGTGCATTCTGGTCTCTCGCCAAGGCTGTCCAAAAGAACTTCTGTCAGCCATCTCTGCCATCTCTGCACAGGATTGACGACTCACTGGCCCATGACGCAAAGGAGAAAGCCGATCAGCTAGGCTCTCTTTTTGCTTCCAACTCGACTCTAGATGACGGGGAGAATACACCGTCGAACATCCCGCGGTGTGAGTGCTCCATGCGGGAAGTGCTGTTTACACAGCGCTTGGTGCGTAAAGCACTCCTCTCCCTGGACGTCAACAAGTCGAGTGGGCCTGATGGAGTCCCACCTATTGTGCTGAAGACGTGTGCTCCGGAGTTGGCACCGGTTTTAACGCGTCTTTTTCGGTACTTCTACTCCCTAGGCGTAGTCCCGGACACATGGAAGACAGCTTTGGTGCATCCGATCCCTAAAAAAGGCGACCGTTCAGATCCGTCCAACTACAGGCCTATCACCATCACCTCCTTGTTCTCTAAAGTAATGGAAACGATTATTAACAGCCAGCTCATGCGGTACCTTGAGGATCACCAGCTGATTAGTGACTGCCAGTACGGTTTCCGTCGAGGTCGCTCAGCTGGTGATCTCCTGGTCTACCTGATCCATAGATGGGCGGAGGCAGTGGAGTCCAAGGGGGAGGCGTTGGCCGTTAGTTTGGACATAGCGAAGGCTTTCGATCGGGTTTGGCATAAAGCGCTTCTTTCGAAGCTGCCTTCCTATTAGCTTCCCGAGAAATTGTGCAATTGGATCACCAGATTTCTTGCAGATCGGAGCATCAAGGTCGTAGTAGACGGTGCATGCTCCGATTACAAGCCCATTAACGCTGGTGTTCCACAAGGCTACGTGCTATCACAAACGCTGTTTCTTCTGCATGTCAATGATATGTTGCAAACCAGTAACATTCATTGCTATGCAGACGACAGCACTGGTGATGCTTTATACACCGGCCGTGCCAATATTTCTCGGGAAAAAGTCGCCGAGTACCGGAACAAAATTGTGTCTGAAGTCGAGACTTTGTTGAACAAAGTCTCAGACTGGGGGCGACTAAATCTAGTCCAGTGCAATCCTCAGAAGACACAAGTTTGCGCGTTTACCGCTAAAAAGATTCCCTTTGTCGTATCTCCTCAGTTTCAAGTCACTCTCCTTGTTGCCTCAGCCAGTATCGGAATCCTCGGTGTCGACATATCGAGTGACGTGCAGTTTCGTGGTCACTTGGAAGAGAAGGCCAAATTGGCCTCTAAAAAGCTTGGCGTGCTCAGGAGAGCGGGATAGTATTTCATGCGGGCACACCGCTTGCAACATTACAAGGCGCAGGTTCGACCTCACATGGAATACTGTTCCCATCTCTGGGCAGGGGCCCCCCAGTGCCAGCTCCTTCCACTTGACCGCATCCAGCGCAGAGCGGTTCGAATCGTCGACGACCGAGTTCTTTCCGATCGGGTTGACTAACTGGCACTGCGTAGAGAGGTTGCATCTCTTTGCGTATTTTATCGCATCTACCACGGGGAGTGCTCTGAGGAATTGTTCGGACTAATTCCAGCCGCTCAATTTCACCATCGCACATCGCGACAGAACTTGCGATACCATCCATATCATCTAGATGATTGGCGGTCCACCACTGTGCGATTCAGAAAAAGTTTTCTCCCTCGCACAACTTCCTTGTGGAATCGATTACCACCAGCGATTTTTCGGGACCGATACGACTTAGGTACCTTCAAGAAAAGAGCCTACTCCTTTTTAAAAGGCCGGCAACGCATCTGCGATTCCCCTGGTGTTGCAGTTGTTCATGAGCGGCGGTAGTCAATTACCATCAGGTGAGCCGCATGCTCATTTGCCCCGTCTCATATAAAAAAATAACGCTGCCGTAGCCCTCACCCATACATTTCAAACCACTTGAAATAATAAGGTAACGATCACGGTTACAGTTCATTCAATATTTTAATATTTTCTATTTGAGAAAAATAAATCAGAACATTATTATGATTTTGTAACAAGAAATATTAGTTCGCGAAATAGTTTCGTTTACAAGTTAAATCTTTTTAAAAGTATGTAAAAGGTATGCTCTGCCAGTGAAAAGCAACAAGAAGGAATACAATATTCAATCTTCTGGTACTTAAGTACCACTTGCAAACGACTGCTTACAACCAAAAGTTAATAAATTTAATCTGAAATTTGATGTTGAACATGTCAGTCCCCCGTGAACATGGGTAGTGTAAAGTGCTTGAAACGGCGGGAATCAAATTAAGTTAAAATACGCGATAAAATCCGTAATAAGTAGTTTTGTTTAAATGTGTAGTGTTCGCGTAAACATAAATCATTATAAAAAAAAACTCACCACGTTATGGAGCCAAGAACGAGAATATTGGAACTGTACCATTATTTTCGTACTTACCTAAAAGCGGAAATTTGGATTTCATGTGAATATAATATTTTCTTATGGATTCTCGTCTAACTAGCTTTGTCAAATAGAGCATCTGTTCCTTTGGTCTGAACATCACGGGATCACTATCCTTTATAGTCTTCGATAGAAGTATTGTTGGTGTACCTGTAATTATGCGATAAAAATATATGGCTAACGTCTAGCTTTTGAAATTTCTTGTGAATCAAAAACAGGGTTTCTGATTTTCGTAATTTGACATGCAAAACACAGCAGCATTATGTTACAATCTTTCGCTGGTGTTCTGTGCGAAGATAATCCTTTAGCGTTCAAACTTGGTGCAAACCAACTCACTCATTATTTCCTGATGAATCTTTTGAATTTTAAAATATTTGACGGTTATAGAACTGAACATAATAATCATAATATTAGAGTGGAGTTTAAGAAAACTTAAACAACACGATTTGATCATGAGCTGTGATGATCCTAGTGAGAACATTAGGTCATAGTAATTAAATTATTGTGTTGACATCGATCCTAGATACGAGTGAAAATTTTAAAGTCAATCGGACACAACACAACATCTACAAGTTAATAAAATTGCATTAAAAGATTCCATTACATCGATAGACAGAGAGATAGATAGATACACGCGAAGCAAATAAAAGCGGTTTAAAAATAATTAAACGTTGCATTTATATAAAAATACGTTTCCTATAAAACATTTTATGCTAAAGGCGCAAAAAACATATCTGTACTTGATGGAGTACTAATATTCCTTCGTACTTCGATGGAAGTACGATATACTTTCAGCTACTTCGAATACGATAAAGGGACTTAATTACTTTAAAGCTGGAGGCTGAAATAACAAAACGGACCGTAAATGACGGAAAAAAATGAAGAGTAAAAACATTATTCTTGTCAAGGAAAAGGTCAGTTAGTAAAGTCTGCTTTTCTTTATCGCTTTTTACCTCCTTAAGATTAAATAATGTTTAATATTTCGTATTTTTTCACTATAATCAAACTCAAATTACAAAAAATAACATTTTTGTGTTTATTTAAGAATTCAGAAGAAATACAATGCCATCCAGCTGTTCGGTTGTTTGATGCCATTGCTTGCTGTTCAAATAAATTTGTAACAGTTTGAATTACTTTCCACAGTTGCTTAGAATTTTTGCCGACTTTTTAAATTCTAAATTCTCATAATTACTTTTTGCATTTGCAGAAGGTTTGTGCAGAAGTTGCGGTACATTTTATAAGTAATTATAAGAGTCTTGTTTGATGGAAGTTTTTTAAATTTTTTATATAAATTGTCTCTGTTTAGCATGCATTTCAACAAAGCTGGAATAATCTAAGGCTTAAAAGGTCTACGTCTACGACTCATAAACATAGTTGTGTTGTTGTTGGCAACAGAAAAAGTGATAGGTTCAACCAAACATTTAACTCCTAAGTTTTTTCGACGAGACAGAGTCAAAGTTAATACTGCATAAGTTATGGGTGAACTTATCCTCATTATAAGGTTTTTATAAATGTTAGATTATATGTTTTAATTTTAATTTTTGATAAGGCAAATATAACCGAATAAATGGTCTGTTACAGTAGTTTTATATGTGGTAGAGCCATGTTGCAGTTACATTATGTAGTACAGTTGTAGCTCGAATGTTTCGGCTCGACCGGGGAAGGATCACGCTCTCACAGAGTATCAGCGTAAAATAGCAACCACTGCTGTGTTTCGTAAGATGAGTGTAGAGAATCGGAGACTCTTGTTACCAGAAAAGAGGCGAGGAGATCTTAGTCCTCACGTGTGACAACGCATCTGCATTTTGATTCGCAAACGAGGATAAATGTAGATGTCTATGTGCCACAGCAACCACTTACCATCAGGTGGACTGTGTGCTCGTTTTTTACCCGATCCTATAAAAAAAAAACTAGAACTTTGGCGGGAAAAGCGATTTTTATGTTATTTTATGTTTTGTCAAACCTTAGGACTAAAATTAAGTGTTTCTTTACCAGGTAAATATGATATCCGAATGGAATTATTAATTTTATACGTGGTAGAGCCAAGCTGAAGCTATATTATGATTATAACATGAATTGTTGAAGATGTTCAATAAATACGTATTCTCATATTCGAATTAACGTTGATATAATTACCAAGATAATTAAGCTATATTAATCTTCTCAATATTATTGCCATATAAGTTAATTAATATATTTTTAGGAGGCAATTGATATATTTCCCAATGTTTTGAACATAATATGCTGAGTCCATAGTGTATGTAGTTATCTTGAGTGATTCACTTTATCTTTTAGAGTTTGGAGTATTTTGATAATATTGAATACCAATATAAAATCGTCTGTATAGTATATGTTGCTTAAGAACTCCTCCCCGTTCACACGTATATCTTAATTCTAATACTAGTAATTTTATTTTAGTGTTATGTTGTCGCTGGCTTTTATTATATTTTTATTATTTTAAATATTAAAGTTCAATTATTTGTTTAATTTAGCGATCATTTTATTTCCTAAACTTATCCTCGATAAAGTATTCTATAATAATATTATATTCAAATAACAACTTGTTTAATTTTTAGTTTTGAAAAAAATTCCACCGATTCCTGTCTACCATAGGATGTAACTGTCTCCCAACTGTAAACCACACACAAACAGCTTGACGTCTCAAAATAGCACGAAACAAAGCTAATATATCATGGAGTTATTAAGTATTTTTATATCTATTGCGGACTGCCAGACAGAAAAATCTTGGTACTCAGAAAATTTTATGAAAAACAAGTTACTTAAAATATTATTATTTAAGAGTATATATATTATTAGTTATTAGATTAAGAATTACTTGGTTTCTCAAAATATTGCAACCTACGTAAGTTCAAGCTGAGTTGCTTTTCAAACTAGGTGAGACACCTCTTTTTTATTTTGACATGTAGCTTAGTTAAGTAATTTAACATTTTAATAAAATTCCTTCAAATGTCGATAAACAGTTTAATAAGAGGTTCACGACACGAAATAAAACTGGAACGATAAGAATTGTGAACGTATAACCTCCCAAATAACATATACATTATAAATATTATTTATTACATATTATTTGAGAAGTCATGCGTCTCAAAATAAATAATTTACTTTGTTTGTGCTCGTTATGGATTTTTAGTATACGAAAGATGTTACTTAAGTATATTTGATTAATAATAATAAATTAAAGTTAAACATAAAAGAAATTTACAATACTTGTATAAAATAACTCTGCGAACACCAAACTAAGTTTTTGTTTCATTACCTGTATCTCGAATAGCTTAATCTAAATAAATCCGAGAATTTACACAGACTATGTTGCAGGCACAGCTACGAGGGTGACACTGAAAATTCTTAGAAAATCAAAAACTGAACATACTAGCAAGTTATTGGTTTTTTTATAAGATAAGGGTGACAAACGAGCACACAGTCCACCTGATGGTAAGTGGTTGCTGTGGTCCATAGAAATCTACATCTATTCTCGATTACGAATCAAAATGTAGATGCGTTGTCAACCGTGAGGACTAAGATGGAAAGCCTCGTTACCAGTAAAAACGGTCTCCAGTTCCCTACACTCACCATACGAAACATACCAGCGTAAAATAGCAGCTTAACGCTGCTATTTTACGCTGGTATTCTGTGAGAGCGTGGTCCTTCCCCGGTCGAGCCGACCCATTCGTGCTATAACTATACCAGTAATACAGCTGCAGCATCGCTCTACCACGTAGACTTAGTAGTCTCGAAGTTTTATTATATCTTTTCAAAATAGTGTTCATTTTCATAAATACATCGCTGCATCCGTTGGAACCACTGAGAAAAGCACTTTGCCCACTCGTCTTTAGGGGTCTCTTCGACGGCATTTTGAAGCCATTGCTTCTTCGGCGTCCATAAAACGTTTTCCTCGAAGTTTCTCTTTTATTTTCGGAAATAAATAAAAATCGCAAGCTGTGAGGTCGGGGCTATAAAGTGCCTGACCCAGTAATTCCACGTCTTACGTCATCAAGTACTCGATTGTTTACTGTGTTTACGGTGTGCGACGAGGCGTTGTCGTGGTGAAGGAGGATCCTACTACGAGCTCGTTTCTCCCAAACATTTTCCAAGACAAGTGGCAAACAATTGTTAGTTTACCACTCTGCAGTACCTGTTTTTTGATACTCTAAAACAATTGTTGCGTGATGGCCTGTCCTTCCGAAGAACTAGGCCATCATCTTTTGTCCCACGCATTTTGTCTCTTAGTTTTAACAGTGGTAGAGCCACGCGGCAGCTTTTGCTGTCGCACGGATGGGCCGGCTCAAACCGGGGTGGTACCACGACCTCACAGAAAATCAGCGTGAAGTAGAGGTTTACCTCTGCGTTTCGCTTGGTGAGTGCAGGTGGCCGGAGGCCCTTTTTACTGGAAATGAGGCATTCCATCTTAGTCCTCACGGGTGACAACGCATCTACATTTTGATTTGTAATAGAGGATAGATGTAGATGTCTTTGGGCCGCAGCAACCACTTACCAACAGGTGGTCTGTATGCTCGTTTGTCACCCTTATCATATAAAAAAAAAGTTTCAAGATCATTACAATAAATACAGATATCGTTAACCGTATGTTGAACACAGCATTTGAGTTTCTTCCGTTAAATCTTTGAACCATTTCACGACACCAATCAACACGACGGAGTTTTTGGGCCTCTGTCAAATTATGAGGTATCCACCGGGCACAAAGGTTCCTGACCGCTAAATTTTCAAGTAGGATTTTATGCACTTGACTCATACTGATGCTTAAGATTGTCCAAATCTGCGGATAAGTTACTTTTTGTAAGTCTCTATCATATGCCGCACAACACTGATGTTATCTTCAGTCTTCGCCGTAGAAGGCCGTCCCTCACGCAGTTCATCGGTGAGATTAGTGCGACCACGTTTAAACTTATTAAACCAGTTGTAAACAGTGGCTCGAGATGGGGCTTCATCGTTAACTGCCAATCGAAGTATATCATAAATTACTTGTTGACATAAATTACATCGAAAGTCATAAAAGATTATTGTGCGAAAATTTTCTCGAGTTAAATTTGCGTCGACGTAACATAGAAAATTTTCAATTTGCCGCCAAATTGTAAACAAATGACAAATTACTAAAATACACACACAATAATATTGGCAAAGAGTTCCGTTTTCATAATTTGAACTTATTTTTTATTATATCGTTTACGAGTGGCCAGTCCTAAAAACTTTCAGTGTTGCACTCGTAGTCATAAATATATAAATATTTCTTATCACATGACCGATATTAATTATTGTAAAGAATAATATCGGCTCTTTTTCTTAATTTCCTGTATATGTTGATATTAAAACCAACCAGATACAATCATTACAACTAAACAGATTTTTCTTCAATTTTATGCAATAATTTTATACAAATATAAGAGTTTTAAAAGATTAAACACCACGCTATTGTTGTTGTGATGATACTAGTAAGTGTACTTGGTTGGAATTTATTGTATTTTCATCGATTAAAAAATTATGTTTATTCAGATTTTTGAAAGTGGGTGAAAACTAAATAATAAATGTATATGGAATTTTCTGTAATCTTAAGCTTAACAGATGGTTTAACGACACCAGCACTAAATACGTCAATCCCTCGCAAATTGCTGATGCAACAGCATTATATTACCAGTCTATATATTTATTATTTTTAGAACTATCAGTATCTGTGATAAATTTTTGATATTCCCTATAACAAACTTTTATGATACTTACGAGAAAAGCAATTGACAACATAGCAATTGGTACTTGTATATGAATACACTTTTTTTATTTTAAATTTCAATGGAACAGTTAACAGTTATACATAAGAATAGGAATTGTACAATTACGTTTCGTTACAGAAAGCTATTCACAAATTAACTTTTAGAAATAAATTAAAATAAGTGACAGATGTAGATGCATGAGAAAATGTGAACGTTTTCAGCCATAATGAATAGAAAAATTCGAAAAATATATGAATATAACTACGTGGTAGAAGCCATGCTGCAACTATGTAAGTAAAAGTAAGTATATAAGTATATAACAACTAAGTACCGGAACAAACTTTCGTCTGAAGTCGAGTCTTTGCTGAACAAAGTCTCGGATTGGTGGCGACTAAATCTAATCAACTTTAATCCTCAGAAGACACAAGTTTGCGCGTTTACCGCTATAAAGAACCCCTTTGTCGTATCTCTTCAGTTTCAAGGCCCTCCCCTCATTGCCTCAGCTAGTATCGGAATCCTCGGAGTCGACATATCAAGTAACGTGCAGTATCGTGGTCACTTGGAAGAGAAGGCCAAATTGGCCTCTAAAAAGCTTGGCGTGCTCAGCAGAGCGGGACAGTATTTCATGCCGGCACACCGCCTGCAACTTTACAAGGCGTAGGTTCGGCCTCACATGGAATACTGTTCCCATCTCTGGGCAGGGGCTCCCCAGTGCAAGCTTCTTCCACTTAACCGCATCCAGCGCAGAGCGGCTCGAATCGTCGATGACCGAGTCCTTTCCGATCGGCTCGATTTATTGGCACTGCGAAGAGATGTTGCATCCCTTTGCATTTTGTTTCGAGTATACCATGGGGATTGCTCTGAAGAATTGTTCGGATTAATCCCAGCCGCTAAATTTTACGAACGCACATCGCGGCAGAATCCCCGATACCATCCACACCACCTGGATAATTGGTGGTCCACCACTGTGTGATTTAAAAGATGTTTTCTTCCTCACACAACTTCCTTGTGGAAACGATTACCATCAGCAATTTTTACAGACCTATACGACTTAGGAACCTTCAAGAAAAGAGCCTTCTCCTTTTTAAAAGGCTGGCAACGCATCTGCGATTCAGCTGGTTCCCCTGGTGTTGCAGTTGTTCATGGGCGGCGGTAGTTACTTATTACCAAGAGGTAAGCCGTATGCTCGTTTGATCCTCTCATATAAAAAAAAACTATATTATGATTGTATCACAAATGGGTCGGCTCATCCGGGGAAGGACGACGCTCTCACAGAATACTAGCGTAAAATAGCAGGTCAATGCTGCTGTGTTTCTTATGGTTTGTGTAGAGAACAGGAGACCAGTTTTACTGGAAACGAGGCAATCTATCTTAGTCCTCAGGGGCAACGCATGTGCGTTTTGATTCTTAATCGAGGATTAATGTTCATGTCTATGGGCCACAACATCTACTTAGCATCAATTGGACTGTGTGCCCATTTGCCACCCTTATTCTATAAAAATAATAGTTGTGCGTATGATATTCGGCTATGATGCCGATATTAATGTCGTTAATGTAAGAAACGTAATTTTTTTGCACATTCTCGGTCTTGTCTTTATATTTGTTTTAATATATAGATATTATACATTCTTCGTCTATTAGTTAGTACAATAAGCGACTTCAGAAACGAAAACATTGTTCCCTACTTTGTAAAGAGCTCCCAAAGTTTTCATCGGATTGCTCAAACTACATTGTATTGCAAACTTGCTGAAGTGCCTTGCGCATTTTTATCCGAATCGAAAGAAAACAATTTATATTAATACAAGTTAATAAAACAAATATAGATATCTCTTATTTTTACCGTTCTATTCTCAGTAAAGAAAACAAATTATACCATTTTCTGACTAACGACAAATTCGTTTGAATTAATGAATTACGTATACAATTAAGTTTTATGTTGAATAAAAGATAATGTCTCTTAAATATATGTGATATATAACCAGTTGAAAATTCGTGTGCCAAACGAAACCCTCATTGTAATAATGTATCGGTTTTACTAAAGCAAATTGAAACGTTTGTAACTTCTATCTAAAATTACCTAATCGTCGATTTTGTACGTCTCCCCTTAATTAAATGTCAAATACTTTATAGTAATGCTTGCTTCTGAGAAATCCCACCACTATCTTAAGATAAATATTATAAATAATAGTTTAGGGCACAATTTGGAAGTCCATTTTAGCATACAAAATTGAGAGGATATCTGTGAACTGGGTTCTCGGGCAGATTTCTTAGATTTTATCCATCAGAGAAACTACGAGCATGCTATTTTATAGAATGAGGGTGATAAACGAGCAAACAGCCTATCTGATGATAGGGGATTTGGTGACCCATAACCATCTACATCTATCTCAATTAAGAACCAGAATGCAGATGCTTTCCGTCTCAGACACCCCTGAGGACTAAATTGGAATGCCTTGTTTCTAGTAAAAAGGGTTTCCGGTTCTCTACACTCACCATAAGAAACATACAAATACCAGCATAAAAAAGCAGCATTAAGCAGTTATTTTATGCTTGTATTTTGTGAAAGCGTGGTCCTACCTCGGTTAAGAGGATCTACCTGTACTACAACCATAACCTAGCTGCAGCGTGACTTTAAAATGTTGTTCTTACCATTGTTTGGTAAGCAATCATAAGTTTACTTAGTGGACGTTGATCAATGTTCATGTTTCGGCACTATAAACAGCAACTTTGTACAGGTACTCGTAGTTTTCATCTATACCTTCACTTGCGTTCTTTATCTTTACGTTAATTATGCATTGCAGTTAGGGATAGCATAGTTTACTCGTACAAGAAATATTTTTTCTTAAAAATAATTTCTTAAAAGTTTTTCTGAAGCGTTCTTTGGTGTTTATGTTTTGCAATGTTTTTAATTGCTAATTAACCGAGCATAGCCCTCTCCATAGCTCGTTAAGCGACTTTTGGCTTTTTCATATGGCAAGCTGCGAGGTACTACATCTAGAAAGAAAGAAATATTTTTTTGGCATATAAATAATAATAAAGAATATTAAATGAAATACATAACTTAACTTATCTTCACGCACAATCCCTGACGGGGTAGCCAGAGAGAACAGATCGCCAAGTGTCACGATCCTTACATACCTCTTTCGCTTCTTTCAGATTCATTATCTTCTTCATACATGCACGTCTAGGTATCCGAGTACTCTTGACCCTCCCCTCTTCGAGCAGTTTGCTCACATGGTCTTCGAAAGTGAGTCTCGGTCTACCTCGACACCTTTTAATATTAACTTTCGCGCTATATATTTTCTTCACCATTCGGTCTTCACTCATTCGCTCAACGTGCCCAAACCATGGAAGCACGCCCTTATCAATTTTTGTGATAAGGTCATCTTTCAAACCTGCCATATTGCGAATCTCTTCGTTTCGCTTTCGGTCGGCCATGGTAACGCCGCACATTTTACGAAGAGATCGCATCTCCCCTGCATTCAACTTGCTTTTATGCTTCTTCTGGCACACCCAGGTTTCGCTGCCATATAACAAAGTCGGTACCAACACTGCGTTATGTATTGCAAGGCGTGCACTCTTCACTACGCCTTGCCTTTTGACTAACGCAGTCAGGGCACCATTGACTTTGTTCCCGGCAGCGACACGCCTGTCCACATCTAAATCACATCTTCCATCCCGGCTAAAAGCACTCCCCAAGTATACAATTTCATTTACCTGTTCTAGACATTCCTGATTTACCCATATTTCACACTTCGTTCTCTCTTCGTCCCTTTCAAATACCAGAACCTTAGTTTTATTAACATTCAAACGGAGACCTTTAATTTCACATTCCTCTTTCATATTTCATACTAATGCCTGCAGTTCTGAATCTGATGGTGCAATAAGCACTGCATCATCAGCATACAGCAGACATTTTACTTTTATGTCACCCAATTTCACACCCAAACAGCTATCTTTCAGCTTCTGTAAACAGCTGTCGAAATACAGTATGAACAGCCAGGAAGACATGACACAACCCTGTTTCACGCCCGTTTGGACGCTAAACATGGGTGACAGGTCATGCCCTACCCGCACACAGGCTTTACAGTTACAGTAAAGTGACTGCACAGCCCTTAGCAATCGACCATCCACACCGTACCCCGGCAACAGTTCTCACATTTTCTTCCTTACAACCTTATCAAATGCTTTGTCAAGATCCACAAAAGCACAGAAAATCTTCTGGTTAGCAGCCAGAAGCTTTTCCGTGATCATGCGTAGAGAAAACATTTGATCCGTGCATCCTCTTCCAGGTCTAAATCCGCATTGTGCCTCCCATAGAAATCTTTCCGATTTCTCTTGCATCCTACGTGTCAAAACCTTCGAGTAAACTTTACTTGCTAAACTGGTCAAGCTGATCGCCCGATAGCACCCGCAGTCAAAATGTGAACTTTTACCTTTATATAAAGGCACAATGACTGCGGATCGCCAATCATCCGGGACATCCCCCGTCCGCCAGCACAAATTGCACAGCAGATAAAAGCTGTCCCAGACGCGAGGCCCACCATACTTGACCATTTCAGCAGTAACTCTGTCTAGTCCCGCAGCCTTACCACATTTCAAACTTCGAATCGCACGTTCAATCTCTTTCATACTGATGACCTCAGTGTCATCGAGGTCCAGGTCTGGCGTACCAGTCACGGCGTCAACCCCGGATACCTCACTAATATTATCACACGCATACATTTCTCTATAAAATTCGCTCCATCGCTGCATGACGTCCGATTTTTCTGTGAGGACGTCATTAGTTCTCGAAAGCACTTTGTTCATTCTTAAGGCCGTCGCACCACTTCGGGTCCTTCCAACCTCTTTCCAGAAGAGTTTGGAGTTCTCCTTAAAGTTGTGCGACAACCTTTCGTCCGCTTCCATTCTACACCTTTCACGCATTTCCTCAATCAATGCTTTCGTGTGAACTTTCTGCAGCTTATATCTTTCTTTCATCTTCTATCTCATATCCTTATCATTACTAGAGGCCAAGTAGTCTAACCATGCTTTCTTCTTCTTCTCTACAGCTTCTTTCACTTCATCATTCCACCATGCATCTCTTCTTTTACTACTGCCTCATTTTATTGTTCCACACACTTCTTCCGCTGCACTTACCATTTCATCCCTAAGGTTCTGCCATGTTCTTTTCACACATTCATTTCTACCATCGATGGTGTCAAGCTTTTCGGCTACCCTCGCATGATATTTGTCCCTAGTATCCGCTTCCTGAAGCTTCCAGCTTCGGATGCGACAGACCGACTGTGGTTCTGTTACTGCCGTCCGGTAGCGCCAACCCGCGAACAGACCCCTAAATCTAGTAATCACTAGATAGTGATCCGTTCCCAGGTCAGCACCCCTGAACACTCGCGTATCCATCACCTGTTTTCGCAGTCGGTCATCCACCAGAAACAAATCGATCATACTTCTCTCATTCTTTCTTTCTCTAGTATACATATGGATTTTCTTTTGATTAAACATAGTGTTTGTCATAAGAAGACCCTTTTCCTTGCATACCGCTAGTATAAGCTTGCCAGCATCATTAACCCTTTTATCGCCAAAATTTGTCGTGAAGCGACAATTAAAAGAGAAATAACCTAACCTAAGAACAGCAAAACAACAAGATAGACCAAGAAAATAATATATTATAATTTTTTAAAAGGTATTTACAATCTTATAAAAAAATTAAATATGAAGGTGATGGATGAAATGAGATTACAATTAGTTTTAAAAAATAAAGTTAGGAGAATAGGACAAGATAGTTTTGAAGTGGAGCCTGGAGCCTCGCTGCTTTTGTAGAAATAGGCACACACAGAGCTTGAAGTTTCCCAGCGGCGACGGCACGCAGCGCCTGGACTGGCACACGCAGCGTCCGGAGCCGGCGCACGTAGCGCCTGGGGTAGGTGCGCTCAGTACTTGAAGAAGTAGTCGCCGCGCCCAGAGGTAGCGCGGGCAGTAGGGACGCAGCGCCTGGAGCCAGCAGTCGAAGCGCGCCTGAAGGTAGCGCGGGCAGTAGGCTGCACTCAGCGCCTGGATCAAGCAGTCGTAGCACGCGGAGTAGTGTGGCCCCGCACTTGAATTAGAATTCACCGACGACTTCACGTGTAGATGGAGGCTTGCAGGATCCCGGGGCAAAGCGGCTCCGGGATAAGGCTTTTAGTAGATGTTTCTCGTTTGAGAACCGAAGCGAGACTGTCCTGTATTCTCCAATTGTTTGGCTTTTATACCTTTTTAGAGAGAACGAGAAATTATTTAAATTAAAACGAAATTTATTGTAAATGACCTACAGCCAAAAAGTATTTATGTAGAAAGAACATCATACCAGAGACGAATTTAAATAAAAGTTACCATAACAACCACAAAAACAATGGTTGTCAAATTGAGGAATTTTTAGTTTTAGGACTGTTATTAAGAAACTATTACATTTAAGTAAGAAACGAGATAAAAATCACATAGGAAAAACTAATGCAAGACAACGTACACTAAGCCTGAAATTGTAGAGTTACAGAGAATTCAATAAAAGACCAAAAAAAAGGTAAGACTTCGTTGACAGCTAGTTTAAAAGTACTAAATAGTGTGAAAATACGCAGTAAAATGATATGTTATTGTGTAAAAACGTTACAGGATCCTACATAAATAAAGGTGATGCAAAATATAAATGCAGAGAATCAAAAACAGGATGAAAAAAATAGTATAAAGTGATGCAAAACATGAATGCAGAATATCAAAGCAGAATGGAGAATTAGTGTACAATGAAATGTAAGTTGCATAACACTACAACTTTCCAAGCACCGACTCGTACCCTGGTCGAGCGGTACCAACCCATCCATTCAAATCACCACACACAACAATTCTTTCGTTTCCCCTAGCCAAATCTAGAACTTCTCTTACATTCTGCCAAAACTCCTCCAGCTCAGCCCTGGACGACGAAGCTACCGGCGCATAAACAGCCAAAAGGAATAACTTCGTCAGTCCCAATTTAAAGCGTACCCAGAGAAGTCTTGAGTTCACAACCTTATATTCAGTCATTACATCGACCAACCGAGACGACAGCAGCACCCCCACTCCCTGGCGGGCGCTCTCGCTCTCCGGGACTCCGGACCATAGAGCTAACGCCCCGCCAGGGAGCTCTTCAGTACTACTGCCGTTCCGTTTGGTCTCCGACACACACGACATCTAATTCTCTTTCTTTCATTATTTCAATCAACTCATTCATCTTATCTTTCATGCCTCCTCTAACATTCCACGTGCCAACTCTGCACTCTGTCCTCCACCTTCCGCCGTGTCGGGCTGTGCGTGACGGGTGGCGGTCCCCATCGCCGCTTTGCGCGCTGCATTCCACACCAACGGGGACTAGCTGGTGTGCGTCGCCTTGGGGGGACGCCCTAACCCTCGTTGGCATGGGTGCGCAGCTGAGTAGAATTGCAGCCCTGAAAATAAATAAATCAGAAAAAATATTTTTTAACTTAACAAAAATATTTAAAAAAAGAACGTAATATGCACCAAAATGTTCACCCCACAGATTTAAGTCACGAATTGAAGACATACATCAATTCCTAAGGCTGATTTTTAGTGGAGGCAGGAGTGTGAGGCAGATGACCGGTGTGTGTATGTATGTGTGCGTGTGTTCTAGTCTGTATGTACGGTAATAGTATAAAGAGTGTTTGAACCGTTTATGCCTATTCGCCAAATTTCTGTACTGAAATCAGTGTGGCAACTGATTTACAATTTCTGATTGGTGATGATATATTATGACAGCACTTCCAGCAAATCTCGTTTCCATACGTCAACACTGGTAACACAAAGTTAGATTTACCTAATCAAACAATTTGTCCAAGTTGTAATACTCGTCAACAACTTCGTGCGTAGTGATCCCAGTGAATTCGTACATGTCTCACCTATGCCGGGGCTATATATATGACGTTAACATTATCTTTGTATTGTTTATGTTCATCTAAATACCTACCCTTCTGAAAACACAATTGAGGTTATTCAGCAAAGTGTTAAGGTGTTCCGTCGATTCTGCCATAATGATTTTATACAAAGAATGATTAAAAATAATATTTTCATATTTTTAATTTATGCCAAAAAACAATGAACAATATATTAATATATCAATATTTAAAATAAAGTTTTTAAAAATTGCATGAACATTTTATATTAAAGTGACATAATATAATATGTACATATTTTATTCAATTAATTAGACCTTCGAAATCGACAGCTTTGGTAGTTAGTGCAAGTTTAATCGATTGCTTATACCATATTCCGTGTACGCTGTACGGGTATTAATCTATTACTGATAGCCTTATGATGAACAGATATTAATGTAACTGTAAATTTGTCCTCAGGTGTGGCGCATACTAAGACTCAAAACTAAACTTATTTTTAGCCGGATAATTTTTTTTTATGGGATGGGGTGACAAACAAGCATACAGCCCACCTGATGGTAAGCGGTTGCTGTAACCCTTAGATCATTTATTCCCAATAAAGAATCAAAATGCAGATGCGTCGTCACCCGTGACAACTAAGATGGAATGCTTCTTTTCCAGTAAAATGGGTCTCCGGTTCTCTACACTCACCATACGAAACACAGCAGTGGCAAGCTGCCATTTTCGCTAGTATTCTGTGAGAGCGTGGTCCTTTCCCGGTCGAGTTGACCCATTCGTGCTACAACTATACTACTAATATAGCTGCAGCAAGGCTTTACCACGTAATTTTAGTTCATGGTTCACATTATTCAATTAAGTTGATAATTTTAGTCACTGGCCAACTGCATATTACAACTATCACGAATTTATCATCTATGTCGTAGATCAATGATCATCTACGACGTAGATGAATTGATCATCTACGACGTAGATCATCTAAGTAATCTTCTACGAGAATCATCTACGAAGTCTACGACGTAGATTATTTGAAATAAATTCTGCGCAATTAGTCTCTGACAAAAACGTCTGTGACAGACGCACGCCAAATCGATTTTAAATGCTTATTTTGCAATAACCGGCCAAATTTGCACAGAACTTTCAGAATAGGCCAAATAGTGAAAAAAACAAATTAAAAAATCTCATTTTTATCATTATTTTAACAGATTGTCTACTATTTTACTCACACATTCGTAAGTGTCAATTGGTCAGTAAAAACACGAGGACACAGAGGAGCGCGCGGATAGTTTCAAATAAAAGTAAAAGCCTTATTTATTCGTATTTGCAAAAACTGCAATAACGTTATATTATTATTTATATATTTGAACTTACGTTTGAAATTTGGCTAATAAAGAAAAATAACCCTGTAGAAGTGGATTGTATTTTAAGTACAGAACTAAAATTCTAGGAGGGTAATGAAGCAAAGAGTAGTTGTAATACGTGTTGGCGAACTTCAAACACCTTGAAAATATTTAATTTCTCCGAATTGCAGGTTTCCGCAAGATAATTTCGCTTAAAGCACTTAAACTTACAATTAACAATTACCATTCATGCCAGCGGGGTACGAATTCGGTTTGCTTACGTACAGTGAAATTCGCGGCTCGTATATGAAGTATGTTTTTATTTCAAATTTTATATATAATAATTTATTAACATCAAAATTAAATCTCACTCATAGTTTTCACACAGTATTAAAAAACTATAATAAAGAAAAAAATAAAACTTATATTTGAAATAGTCATACAGTCCTACTCCTCGTGTTATCGTACCAAGAACGCTGGCTGCGTTTCCTCGCTGAATGGCTATACTTAGCCAATGAGCGAGAAAAGAACCAGCCCTCTTATCACCAGCAGCAACGACCTGTCGCGGATAGAATCCCTTTAGGAACTTTACCACACATGTAACCCACGGACCGAAAGGCACAGTTTTTATTTAAAATATATTCATTCCAATATTTGCGTTTAAAATTAAACCCAAATAATCAATGAGGGTTGAATATATTCCACATAATAATCTTTACGTCTATGTGTAATATGTTACAGACAAAGATATGATATGAACAATATGTAATCCGGATTAAGCCTGCACTTGCAAAGATATCAATTCCGAAGATTTAATTAATTGAATACGACATATTATACCTGCAGTGGTATCAGAGTGAGCAGTGCTTTGAAGTGTGCGCTCGGCGTATTACACGAACCAATAATGTCGGCGTTAATAAATTCGATTACATAAAATCAATGAATCAAAAAATCAAATAAAATGAATCTGACCGTAATAAGTGTATTTATTGTATTCTCTTTATTTATAATTACCGTTGCCGTTACAGCCTATAAAAGTCCACAGGTGAACGTAGGTCTCTCTCATTGATTGCCTTATCATGGGAATATTTGTCATAGTTGCCACGCTTGGCAAAGGGGTTGGCAACTGAAGTATTTTATTTTATGTCATTTTTAGGAATGCGCTGCTGCCCACCTCCTGTGTTTTTTTTCCCTCATTTGCCTTTTATGACATGAAGATGATATGGTATAGCGGATATTCTTACACCGCCACTACACAGTAATGAGATTTATGCTACTTAATTCGTTATTATTTTCTATACAAACGAGCACACAGTCCACCTGATAATAAAGGAGCGCTGAGGTCTATAAACATCTATATATATTCTCGATTAAGAATCAAAATGTTCACAAGTTGTCACCCCTGACGACTAAGATGAAATGCCTTGTTTCTTGTAAAAGAGTCTAAGTTTCTCCCCTCTCACTATATGAGTTGCTATTTTTTTTATATGATAAGGGTGAAAATGAGCACACAGTCCACCTGATGGTAAGTGGTTGCTGCGGCCCATAAACATCTACATCTATCCTCTGTTACAGATCAAAATGCAGATGCGTTTTCACCCGTGAGGACTAGCATGGAATGCCTCATTTCCAGTAAAAAGGGCCTCCGGCCACCTGCACTCGCCAAGCGAAACGCAGAGGTAAAGTTGTACTTCACGCTGGTATTCTGTGAGGTCGTGGTACCACCCCGGTTCGAGCCGACCCATCCATGCGACAGCAAAAGCTGCCGTCTCGTCTTATTGAACTATTCTGGGCTAGCACTGTAAATGCTTCACCAATCCGTGAGATTCTGGATGGTCTTTCTTTCTTCTTCATCATCATCATTTCAACCGTTCACAAGTTTACTACTGAACATAGACCTCCCTTAATGAATGCCACAAAGTATGGTCCAAAACAACCTGCGTCCATCGGCTTCATGCTTCTCTTCCCAGTTTGTGATTCCATTATTTGATAATTTTGATTTTAATCTTTAACTTTAATACAGGTTATAAACAAGGAACATATATTGATAAAAAAATAGTAATTATAGATAAAGATTTAGATAGAAGTTCCCTCTTCCTTATAAAACAATTTGTTTTGAGTTTGACTTTTTAAAGTTTTCAGGAGAGTATTGCACATAGGGAGGGTAACCTTTCCCTTCTTTTGCACTACAGTCACCAATCTCCTTCCCTCCTCTCCTTTCTCCTCCTCTCTGGAAGGATCCTACATGAATTCCTGAAACAAAAAAATTGAACCTAAAATAATTACCGCGATGCCCCAGCCAGCTAGTATGACTAAGAGAGAGTGAATTAATTTACTTATTTCCATTCATCTATCCATTACAGCTTATAAAAGTCCACTGCTGAACATAATCCTCTCCCGTAGAAATCATAGGAAGTTTTTGCCATAATTGCTGAGTCAGTGAATCAGTAAATGAGTGATAAAAATGGAGCTTTTCAGGTCTTAACAACTCAAGAACTCTAATAGGCTTACTCGTGAAATTTTAGATTCTATATATATTATTTCTAAATATCTTCCTAAACTCAAGGGGGCTTTATTACAAGGTCTAATAGTTTATTAGAAAGCGGGTCAAAAGTAGCTCAAAATGATGCGAGTAAATAATATATATTTATATATATATATATATATATATATATATATATATATATATATATATATATATATACATTGCTATTGCATCACTAATTTTCAAACTTGGATGGCTTCTCTTGCCTTTTCTAAACTTGGCTTAAAATCACAGTGTGTTCAAATAGCTATCAAGTAATAATTACTAAAAGTTATTTTATACTATTTATAACAATAACATTTCAAATAGGTCTATATAAGAAAAGCTATTTATAAAACTATGGTGAAACAAGTGTGTAACAATAGCAAAAGAAGTTGTGTTGTAAGTTTTACTCAAAATTACTTTATATACTCACTGTAAAGGTAATCTCATGTCTATAGGTCGTACCTTTAAGTGCTTGTACTTATGTTTGCAGTGAATATACAAACACCTTAGACAACTAGTTTGAAGGAGTAACGGGAGTTTTAGTAGTTTCATTAGCTTTGGCAGTATTCTGTTAAGCATAATATTTAATGGTAGATAACTTGTCACACAGAACAATCATTTAAAATATAGAAAATAAGTAAATATTTGCAGTTTGAATAAATAAACACAATTCAAAAAACTGTTTAAATTCAAAGCTCCATTGTCAATGATGACCCTCGTAATTTGTATATGTATAATATATGTAAAATCCAAACTGACATGAATAAAAACGTCAGATTATCAACTTTGTTATTTATTTTCAAGGTCAAATCTTGCTATACTATTCTCTATTTATTTTATTTTCTTTATTTGTTTATAAATACAGATATAAGACTGTGGAAAGAAATACCTCTTGATATTAAAAAGGCTTCCAAAAAGTTTATGTTCAAAAATAAAAACCAAAGGATCGTTAAACACCCTTCGCGTTCAGTATAAAAATATTTTCAGAATGATGTTGAAACTTCCTCGATTCAGTAGTGCATCTGAAATGTTTGCTCAGGCGAGAACGGATGGTTTTCAGGCACTCATGCGCAAGAAAGTAGCGTCACTAATAAACCGCGTACGGGGAAGTGACAACAGCATCCTCAGGATGGTAGCAGATGATCCACATGCACCTATATTAAGGAGCTATGTGCGGACAATGTCCGGATTCGTAAATTATTTAAATTAAATTATTATTATAAAATAGTACTACTAACCCCCTTACTATTAGAATTAATTACTAACCCTTATGGACCTATGTTGTCTGAAAATAAAAAGATTTGATTTGATTTGATTTGAAAAGCAAAGTTCGTGGACATTTTAATAAGGCATGGCAAGTATGAATGAACGCTTTTTCCTAAGGAATGATTCTATCGTCACATATTTTCATTTTTTATCATGGCATATTTCATCATCATCATCATTACAGCCTTTCATAAGTCCACTGCTGAACATAGGCCTCCCCCAAGGAATGCCACAAAGCACGGACCTGAGCCACATGCATCCATCGAATTCCTGCATGTCTTACCAGGTCGTCACTCAATCTAGAGGTGGGTCGCCCTACACTTCGCCTACCAGTACGAGGCTGCCACTCAAGAACCTTTCTTCCCCATCGGTTGTTGGTTCTTCGAGCTATATGGCCGGCCCCCTGCCACTTCAGCTTACTAATCCGTAGGGCTATGTCGGTTACTCTGGTTCTACTGCGGATATACTCATTTCTAAGTTTATCACGCAGAGAAACTCCGAGCATAGCCCTCTCCATAGCTCGCTTAGCGAACTTTGGCTTTCTCATACGGCCAGCCGAGAAGGACCACGTCTCAGATCCGTAAGTCATCACTGGCAACACGCACTGGTTGTACAATTTCATTTTAAGGTTTTAAGGTATGTCTGACAAGAAGATGTGTCGTATTTTCCCGAACGCTGCCCAGCCGATTTGAATCCGTCGATTGACCTATCGGTCAAATTTGGACTTACCTAGACGGATTATTTGTCCCAGGTAAACATACTCGTCAACAAATTCGAGCTTAGTGCTCCCAACAACTACAAGCATAGGTGTGACATGGACATTAAACATAATCTTTGTTTTGTCCATGTTCATCCTAAGACCTATTCGTTGGGAGACACTATTGAGGTCATTGAGCATGGTGCTTAGGTCCTCCAGCGATTCTGCCATAAGGAGTATATCGTCGGCAAATCGAAGGTGAGTGATGTACTCGCCATTGATGTTAATAACGTATCCTTTCCAGTCCAGAAGCTTGAAATTATCTTCCAATGCAGCAGTGAAAATTTCGGGGATATAACATCACCCTCTCAAGTATTACACCTCTGCAATTGGATAGGTTTCGTAATCTGGTTTAGAACTCAGATAGCCATCGTAGCTCTACTGTATAAATATTTCAGCACTTCGATATACCGACAGTCAACTTGGCACCGCTGAAGGGACTCTAGCACCGCCCAAATTTCGACGGAATCAAAGGCTTTCTCATAGTCCACATACGCCATACATAGTGGCAAATTGTACTCGGACTTCTGTACAATTTGCCGAAGGATATAGATGTTGTCTATGGTGCTAAAGCCCTTTCGGAAACCGGCTTGTTCGGGAGGCTGGAAGGCCAAAGTTCAAGCGCGAGACGATTCGTAAAAACTCTCGAAAACAGCACGTAGACGCGGCTCAGAATTGATATCGGTCTTCAAAAGAGCGTGGTTACCTTTCTTGAAGAACAAGAACACTGCACTTCTGCTCCACGCCTCCGGTGTAATGCCACCATGGAGTACGGAATTAAAGAGCTTCTGAAGGACTCCAAGTACCGGTTTTCCACCCGCTTTTAGAAGCTCCGCTGTAATTCTACTTCACCTGGGGCCTTGCCGTTTTTAAGGTGCTGGAGAGCCATTCTAATCTCGCTCAGACTGAAATCCGGGATATCTTCAGAATAGTGTCGGATAAGACTCGCTCTTGGATCGTTACTCACACTTGCGTGTGACTCCAACGATGACGTGTACATCTGCCCATAGAACCTCTCAATCGCACTCAAAATCCCAGGTGCCCCGGAAACGATGCTTCCACACTCGGTCTTCAGCTTTGACAGTTGGCTCTTTCTAGCAGACAGATCCCTGGCAAAGACTTTGGAGCCTTGGTTCCGCTCGATCGCTTCTTCAATACAAGCTGTATTGAAGTTACGTTAGTCACGCCGCATGCATTTGGAGATCCGTCAAGTCTGTTGAAGAATATAGCTTCATCTCCCGTCTAACAGCCATGAGATTGAGAGTGTGATCGGAGAGTTTTTGTGTTTTCTGCGGTGAGTCTTGCAGAACTTAGCTCCGACCGCATGGACAGTTTCCACGAGCTTGTCATTCATATCGTCCACTTTATTTCAGTCTTCTAGGCACTGAAAATGGTTTTGTAACTCGAGCTAAAAGGTTTTGGGGTGTTTGGAACATATATATGGAACATATATTCAAATAGCAATCTCAGTTTCTCCCCATTTAAAATTACATTAGTATTTAACTGTTTGACATTAGGAGTCATGAATTTCATATAAATAATTAATAGATGATAATAACCCCTGGAAATGAGTTGATCGCTACCAAGCTTTTTCTAATTTATTGTGTTGTTAATTTGTGTAACATACATAAGTGTAAGCTGTTATTTAAAAAAAAGTTCCGCTGGGTTTCTTGCTGGTTCTTCCCAGGACAGAGGTTTTTTTTTCGAACCATTTGTAATTAAACAAAAGAGTGACTTTCAATAAGTATTATTTATAATCTATATTTAATAAAAAGTTTCTGTTTCTGTTTCGGTAAAGCACCCGAAACGTCTGGAATTAATTAAAATAAGTTAATTAAACGCGATAGAATACGTAAAATTAGTTTTATTCAATGTGTAGTGTTCACGTGAATATAAGAAATCATTAAACATTTTAAATTAAATATAAAATAAGAAACAATAATTTTAACAAAATAATGTGCTACATAATAATATTAAGGCAAGTTTTAGCAGCGTCATGCAATTAATCTTAGAAAGCAATTAGTAGGTTTAAACGAAAGAAATATTAGCTGCTTGCAATGCTTAATCCTAACTCAGAATCCGGTATAACAAAAGAGGATTGTCCAACTTTCGTCCCCTAAGATTAATAGCGCCTGTCCCAAACTACGTGTAGGGATGCTACTCTTTCTTTCTACGAATAATAGAAGATGATCATTTGCAGGAATAATGCTTCCTGCAAATGATTATTAAAAACACTTTTGCAGTGTCATTACTATAGTTAATTAGTATTTTTTGATATTTAACTCCAATTTATTTAATCGAAATACTAAAGTTATTTTACATAAAACTAGTTATAGATATAAACTAGTATAGTTAGCCTTGATCTCCTTTTGAGATTGATAAAAGTGTTAACACAGATCATAGTTCATTCCATTTATCTACTAGTAGTCTAATAAAATGTACACAAATAAAATATAACAGAAAAATGTTAATATATAGGTAATAAATCGTGTGGTTTTGAAAAATAAAACAAGGAAAAGTAATCTGAACCTCTTTATTTATCATTTTTTTTTATTTAAACTTCTCGCATTTTCTTTTAATAAGGAACGATGCCGATGTAAGTTTATGGAGTTAAAATACTTTTACTGGAAAACGCCACCAAACTGTTCATTGAAAGAAAGGGGTATTGAAGTGCAAGTAAGACGAAAGTAATGGTTTTTGAAAGAGAAGAAAGTAAAACGTTATATGAAATAAGAATAGAAGAGGAGTTGATTGAGCTTGTGGATGAATTTGTATATTTGGGATGTTTATTTAGCAGGGATGGTAGATATGATAAAGATATAGAACGACGAGTGAATGCAGGAAATAGAGTGAATGGGGCTCTACAACTCTGAAAAGTCAGAATATGTCAAAAAGGGCACGTATGGCAATTCATAATACTATGTTAGCCCCTACTTTACTGTATGGTAGTAAAAGTTGCATCTGGCAGAAGAAGCATGAGAGTAGAATAAATGCTGTAGAAATGCGGTCATTAAGGAGTATGCTAGGGCTGAATCTGAATGACAGGGTGAAAAATAGTGTGATAAGAGAAAAGTGTGGTTTGCAAGATGACGTTGTAACCAGGATTAAGAAAGGAATACTTAGGTGGTTTGGTTATGTAGAAAGAATGAACGAGGAAAGAGTGACAAAGCAAAGGAGATGATCTTGATTCCATACAAGCTTGGGCGCAGCGTGAACAAACTTAAAATGTGTGTTAGTTTGAAGATTTAAATATTTGCTACATATATCAAAAAATCACATTTTTACAGGGCCTTGGGTTTTTAGTTTTTATTTTGTTTTATGATTTGTAGGTTATGTAGTATAATCACACTTTCCTGTGATAGGTTGTTTGAATAAATTGAAAAAAAAACACAAAAGAATGCAGTTTTGTAGTTATTATTGAATAAAGTAAAAAACAAAAAAAAACATTTATTAATTGTTTAACTATTTTCTGCAATTATCAACAAAACGTCATCTAAAAAAAACAGCCGGAGGCTGTACATTGTCTGTTCTATTCCTCTCAAAACTTAAGTACCACAGTATTTTCATTATGTGGGCGCAACAAACTGCTGTCCGGTGATCCGAGAGAAAATCCAAGGGTTAAGTTAAATAAATCCACGAAAGTAAAAACACGACATCAATCCAAAAATTAGCTACAATGCCAAATGCGCATGCCGCATGACAAGCTGAAACTCAAAGTTTGCTTAAAGTTACCAAGTTAAGTCTCTTTCGGAATATGCAATGATCAATGATCATACAGTCTATTCAGTCGTTAGGATAATATTCAAATGTTTTTTTTTTTTGGTTTAATAACATAGCCTATTCCATTGTTTTACAAATATATTATTTTATTTAATATTAATTACTACAAATTCGCGTCAATGTTTCAATATCATCATTTTTTTTTGTAAGGAATGCTATTTTATTATAAAAATAGCCTTTATTATCTTTTGCCATAGACAGTCTAGAGAAAGATATTCAAAAACGTTTCTTTTTTGCTACAGCAAAAGCATTACCTTTCTATTTTAGTTTAATAAAAATGTTTTTATGATTGTCCCAAGTATAACAGAAACAAAAACTATTTATTTATGCTTATAATTTATCGTTTTATTACCAACATATTTTTGTATGACTGTTACGAACGATATGAAGCACCCAATTTCATACATGATATATTGAAAATGGGCCAGATTAGGAGTACCCCTAACCAACAAGCGTGTATGCTTAGATATATGGATGTAAAGGAGGCGAGAGAGGTGTGGCAGGATCGTGCCAAATGGAAGTCCGTAGTCTCTGTCTACCCCTCTGGGTGACAGGAGTGAGTGTTTGTGATTATTTATCTTTGATTATAAATGAAAATGCAGATGGGTGTGATATTCGTAAGGACTAAAATGAAATACTTCGTCGTACTGGTAAAATGGATGAAAACTCTGTATTCATTAATATATATGCATAGTGATTGAGAATATAAACCATCTCCATAATATGTGCACAAGGATTATAATATATTTGTTTTCGCCTTAATTAAGGAATAAAGACGCTAAACCAACGAACGTATTTAATTATTATTTTTTTATTCTTCCATTATACATTGTATTCCGGTTTGAAGGGTTTGAAAGCTGGTAAAATTGTAACGCCCATGCCACACCTATTCTAGTAGTTGTTGGGAGCACTAAACTTGAAGTTGTCGATGAGTGCATTTACCGAGGGTAAATTGTCCGACAAAATAAGTCCAATTTCTACCGAGAGATCGAACGTCGGTGAACGGATTCAACTCGGCTTGGTTCAATTAAATTCAAATTTAAAAATTAGAGTGTAATACCAGTGTGTGTTGCCTACATATGGATCTTAGATGTAGTCCTTCACTGCTGTTTGTATGAGGACGCGCTTTAGGTAATAAATAATATTTAACGCAACAGTGATTTACAATATGTATTTGAATTTGGTCGAAGAGCTTGACGTGCCACACGATTATCTTAAAAAATATTTGTTTGAGTTTTCATTTTACTTTTGATAACGAACCTCTTTAGTCGGAAATTCGAACGCTAGACATGAAATTCGTATTTTTCGTAGTTACGGGAAATAATCCTGAGAAAAACATGATTTAATTAGTACTTCGTTGTTCTAATTTTTACTCACGGTACTCTAATGATGTTAGCCAAGTCAAAGTACTTTTTTTTCGGAGGGTAGGTGTACAATAACTAACAGCTGTTTAACTAGCTCTTATATTTTATTTTATTTTAAAATATCCATAAACAAGTTTTGTTCTATATAAACTACTAGACAATCAGTGATTAGTTTTTCTATGGATTAAGTGTAAAAATATGAACATTTAGAGAAGTTTAGTCTCACTTGCACCTCCCATTAGTGATACTTTATTGCTTTCAACTTCCTAAGTTTTCATCTCACTTTGTTATAACTGTTTAACTGTAAACATAATGGCAAATTTTACTGAGGTGGAGAACATGCAGAAAGAGCTTGAAGAATGCTCGACCCGTAAAATGATAGAATTTGAAGGCAGATTAAAAGCTGCGTCTACACCAACTAGTTCCACCCTTATTCAATTACGTGATGAATTTTACGCTTTCAAGGAGTTGGTGGGCTCAATGTTTAATTTTCTCCGACAGCAGGTACGTGCTTGTTTACAGTCTATTGATGCAATTGATATGAGACATAGACGAAAGATTCTGCTATTCAGTGGTATTCCGGACACAGCAGAGGCTGATGCAGAGAAAGAAGTCATGTGTCTTTTACACAACAAACTAGATATTCCACATGTGACAAATGCTTGTCTCAAGCGGTGCTATCGGATCGGAGTTAAAAAAGATGGTCACACACGGCCAATTCTCATCTATCACACAAGGCAAGAGGTTTGGAATGCCAAAACCAAATTAAAAGGGTCTCCTGTTACACTTTCTGAGTTTCTTACAAGAACAAGGCAATCCATACATAAGAAAGCCCGTAAGCACTTTGGTATAAAGAACGTGTGGACACTTGATGGTATAATTTATGTCAAACTGCACAGTAATGAAAGAGCGAAGATCTCCTCGGATGAAGAGTTGGATATTCTTATTGAAAAATTTTCTGCAATTAGCTGTCCGGCTACTTTTGGCTTGGCTTCTGCAGATATTGACACTAGAGCCGTTCGTGTGGTATCCAAACTGACCCCCACAAAGCCCTTCTGTAATGAATCGTCAAGTTGAAGCTGCTCTGCACAAACAGGTAGGGGCAACAGTGCAAAATGCTGAATCTAAGAGGCCCCGTCGCTTCAATGTAAAGAAGTAACCTACTAAATATATTTTATTGAATGACCAAAAAGGTTACATTAGGTAGTGTGGTTTACACCATGTTTTTGTTAAATTTGTATGCTCATTTCCTACTTAAATTCAATATTAATTTCTGTTTTTGTTTAAATAAACAGTGATCAATTGTTATACTTTTTGGTTCTTAGTCCTAGTATAAGTTAGTTTATTATTATTTAAATAAAATAATTTTGGTTGAGTACATAGATTTAATGTTGTTGTGTATATAAATTTAGTTATAACATCAGTTCACAGACAGTAATATATACATGTAATATTGTATTCAATGAGTACTTAAGTAAACGTTATATTGTATACTTCTGTATTGTGTAGACGCTGTAATTAGGTACTTTTTATTAAGAAGTTCATTACATAATATGAATAAGCATCGTAATAATCGGTGTGAGATATTTTAAAAGTAATTTCGTCCAATATGTTCTTCGGTCATTGTCAAAAAGTATAGTAACTGTCCTATACAGGAAGTCATTGTTATCATAGTCATTGTTTAATAATTGTTGTTTTCTATATTGACAACTTTATTTTTCAGACAGTAACTATACAATGGTTCAATCGTCATACAGCCTAGTATAATAAGATATATTTACGACTTAAATATTTGATGTTTTAATATGTCAGTAGTCGACTGCTTTAATCTTGTATTTGCCTTTTGTTATTTCTTTGTTTTGTTTTTTCTGAAATAGTTTTCTCTTTTTGTTCAAATACATTTTATTAACTTTTAAATTTAATTAAAATTTGAATGGAGGTTTTAATGTTCTGTAAACAGTTCACTAATGGGATGGTGTTGTTTGCATTGGATTGACAAATTTTACATAGTTTTTTTTTATAAGGTTATTTTACTACATTATTGTATTTTTTTTATATATAGATATTTTATTTGTATTTATTTATAATTTTAGTAAATTAGCTATTTTTATGTCTGATGTAGAATCTTTTTATTCTGCAGATGATTCGTTTCTTTCATTTAATTCTTGTAATGATTATTTTAGTGACAGCGGGTCTAATCTACATGACCTACTGGAAGGGGTATTTTCAACTTGTGATAATTATTTTAACATATGTCACATTAACGCTCAAAGCATCCCTTGCCACTACTCTGAACTCGAATTGTCTTTCTCTTCTAATTACGTTCATGCAATTCTAGTGTCGGAGACCTGGCTAAAGCCATCTTTGCATTCAGCTTTATATCCCTTGCCAGGTTATGTGCTTATAAGAAACGATCGCATTGATAAAGGAGGCGGTGGGGTGGCTATCTATTTGCGTGCTTCGTTTCCGCATAAAATAGTATTAGCCTCTCCATCTTGCTATTCAGGCTCAGCGGAGTATTTGTTTTTGGAGCTTGACTTCAAAGGTGCAAGGATGCTTCTAGGAGTTGTGTATTGCCCGCCCTCCTCTGATTTTTTCGCCACTTTAGAAACGGCTCTTGATGACGTTTGTTCTGAGTACACACACTGTATAATCATGGGCGATTTTAATACCGATTTGTTGAAGATTTCTCTTTGTTCTCAAAAACTTCAATCAATCATGGAGTCAGTCAATCTTACCTTTCTCCCACTAGGGGCTACTCATCACAATGTCGATACCGATGACTCCTTAATTGATCTTATTCTTGCTGCTTCTCCTGAGCATGTTGTGTCACACGGACAGTTGCCTGCTTTGGGTTTTTCGCGTCACGACCTTTTATACGCTTCTTATAAGCTCAAACCCCCAAAGCGCTCTTGTCCCTTACTGCCTGTACGCAATTTCTCTAAAATTAACTACGATAAGCTAATCAGTGACGCTCGAAATCTCAATTTAACTTGTTTGGTAGCAGAACCTACAATTGACGGTAAAGTCTCTTTTCTTAATGATAAAGTCCTCAGGTCGTTTGATGCTCATGCTCCAGTTCATAAAGTCAGGTTGAAGCGTCCTCCCGCCCCTTGGATGACTGAGGGCGTAAGAATGGCAATGGTAAGACGGAATCGAGCCTTTCTTAAATTCAAGAGGGAACGATCTGAAGAAAACTGGTCAATCTTTAAATCTGTCAGGAATAGGTGTAATCAGATGGTACGTGCTGCTAAACGCATTTCCTTATAATATTATATTATAATCTGTTGTGGCTACTAACCAGAAGATTTTCTGTGCTTTTGTGGATCTTGAGAAAGCATTTGATAAGGTTGTAAGGAAGAAAATGTGGGAACTGTTGCCGGGGTATGGTGTGGATGGTCGATTGCTAAGGGCTGTGCAGTCACTTTACTGTGACTGTAAAGCCTGTGTGCGGGTAGGGCATGACCTGTCACCCATGTTTAGCGTCCAAACGGGCGTAAAACAGGGTTGTGTCATGTCTTCCTGGCTGTTCATACTGTATCTCGACAGCTGTTTACAGAAACTGAAAGATAGCTGTTTGGGTGTGAAATTGGGTGACATAAAAGTAAATTGTCTGCTGTATGCTGATGATGCAGTGCTTATTGCACCATCAGAGGCAGAACTGCAGGCATTAGTCACGTGTATGAAAGAGGAATGTGAAATTAAAGGTCTCCGTTTGAATGCTAATAAAACTAAGGTTCTGGTATTTGAAAGGGACGAAGAGAGAACGAAGTGTGAAATATGGGTAAATCAGGAATGTCTAGAACAGGTAAATGAAATTGTATACTTGGGGAGTGGTTTTAGCCGGGATGGAAGATGTGATTTAGATGTGGACAGGCGTGTCGCTGCCGGGAACAAAGTCAATGGTGCCCTGACTGCGTTAGTCAAAAGGCAAGGCGTAGTGAAGAGTGCACGCCTTGCAATACATAACGCAGTGTTGGTACCGACTTTGTTATATGGCAGCGAAACCTAGGTATGCCAGAAGAAGCATAAAAGCAAGTTGAATGCAGTGGAGATGCGATCTCTTCGTAAAATGTGCGGCGTCACCATGGCTGACCGAAAGCGAAACGAAGAGATTCGCAATATGGCAGGTTTGAAAGATGACCTTATCACAAAAATTGATAAGGGCGTGCTTCGATGGTTTGGGCACGTTGAGCGAATGAGTGAAGACCGAATGGTGAAGAAAATATATAGCGCGAAAGTTAATATTAAAAGGTGTCGAGGTAGACCGAGACTAACTTTCGAAGACCATGTGAGCAAATTGCTCGAAGAGGGGAGGGTCAAGAGTACTCGGATACCTAGACGTGCATGTATGAAGAAGATGATGAATCTGAAAGAAGCGAAAGAGGTATGTAAGGATCGTGACACTTGGCGATCTGTTCTCTCTGGCTACCCCGTCAGGGATTGTGCGTGACGATAAGTAAGTAAGTAAGTAAGTATAATCTGTTGTTACATATAATGTGTATTAATTTTAGTTTGACTTTTTTTTTCTTTTTATTGCTACGCCTACGACAAACTCTCACCACTGCATGGGTTGACTGGCAGAGAATGCCTTGAGGCATTATGTCCGCCCTTTGTATCCTTTTTTTTTCTTAAGGGACGCAATAAAGTTTTTAAATAAAAAAAAAATAACGCATAGGCGTCAATCTTGGCGCATCACTATTCAACCACTCTCAAATATGTATCAGTACTTGGCATAATGGGCATTGAGCAATACGCGCGCTCTATACCTTGCTTATTTGTACTCTAAGTTCTGAACACTCTTATCTATTGTTCTAAGGGGTCCCTTATAAATATTACTCATTACTATACTCTTTGGCGGGGTCTACAACTTTGACAAGTAAATAACCACTCGGATATGGCGCAATTTAAGAATTTAAGTTAGTTTTTTCTTCAATAATTATAGCTCTGTGAAAAGGAGAAAGAAAAAAAGAAAGAAAGCCCTCTCCACTGTTTGCTGAGTGTCTTTAAGCTTCCTTATAAGTAGAGATGTGCTATCCCTCGAGCGATGCAATAAATCCGGAACATTTTTCCTAAATGCGATTTGTAGTATTGGCTATTTTGTGTAATTTGATTTGTAATATTATTATATACATGTGTATAATTTATATTTTCATCATCATAATTATTACTAACATTTATGAATCACTGGTGTCCGATGAATAAATATTTTTATTTTTTATTGTATTACAATCCTTCACAAGTCCACTTCTGAATATAGGTTACCCCCAAGGAATGCCACAAAACAAGAGGTATGCAGGAAGTCGATGAATGCATGTGGCTCAGGACCGTGCTTTGTAGCTTTCTTTGGGAGAAGCCTATGTTCAGCAGTGGACTTGTGAAGGGCTGTAATGATGATGAATAATTAATAGCAGCTAAAATCTCGCTGAAAATTTGAAATATTTGCCACTTACTTCCTAACAATTGAATGAAGATATTTTTGTCTAGTGTTTAGAGAACTGACAACTACGTCTCGAGTTCTGCTTTCTGATTCTAGCTGGATGCAGGAATTGTTAGTTTTCGGGATTGAATTATTTTTTTATACTAGAGTACGTGAGGGTAATATGGTCATGCGGTTAATATGGTCACTTTCTTATAACTCAAAAACTACACCCTAATTTGCATAGGTAGCTTTGTGATACGATAGCTCTTCATCAGTCATTCAAATAATAAAGGGTCAAAAGGCCGCCGCTTTATCGACGCCATTTTGACATTTGATATTATAGTAAGTACGTGAGGGTAATATGGTCACCTTAAGCTTTATCACCCTATAAACCAAAATTAGGAGGAGAACACAGACAAAAACACAAAGTCGTATACTATAACTAATATATCAAGAAAAAAATAGCAAACAAGCTTTGGAAATAATTAAGAACACTTCGATAAATCTACATAAAAAAGACTAACTACACTACACAATAGAAAAATCGACTAAAATATTTACAATAATATCAACTGTCAAAATGGCGTCGATAAAGGAGCGCCTTTTTGACCCTTTATTATTTGATAGACTGATCAAGAGCTATCGCAGCACAGAGCGTTCTATCCAAACAAGCTGTAGTTTTTGAGTTATAAGTGACCATATTAACCAGATGACCATATTACCCTCACCCACTATAGTTAGTTTTTTTAAGTTGATTTTTCGAAGTGTTGCTAATTATTGCCAAGGCTTGTTTGTTATTTTTTTTCTATGTTAGTTCTAGTATACGACATTGTATATTTGTCTCTGTCCTCCTCCTAGTTTTGGTTTTATAAGGCGGCAAAACTTAAGGTGACCATATTATCCTCACGTACCTTATTATTTAACTACCTCCGAGCTTATCGCAGAAGCATTAAATTGGCACGTGGAGGTTGTACAAGACTTGACACCATCATTATCCTGCACAAATGAGTTGTTATTACAGATATTTTGAAAATATTCGAAAGTTTTCAAAATTCAGGAAATAAGAACATCACTAGCGTCGCAAAGGGAACGGGTTTCCATGGCCCATTGCAGCAGATTTTAGGGGGCGGTATTTTGGGAATGAAAGTCAGCTCGCCGCCTTATTTTTAGGGTTCCGTACCCAAATGGTAACCAACGGGATCCGATTACTAAGCCTCCGCTGGTCGTCCGTCGGTCTGTCAGCGGGCTGTATATATCATGATCCGTAACAGGTAAACAGTTGAAATTTTCACAGCATGTGTATTTCTGTTGTTGCTATCACAAAAAATACAAATAAATTAAAAATTAAAAGGGGCACATTTCTAGTAGCGGACTACTAGAAATATGTTTTACGATGGTAGGGAATCCTTCATGCGCGAGTCCGGCTCGCAATTAACTTGTTTAAAATTGTGCTAGTAAAAATGTCAACAAATCTGAAAATAAGCTGATACTTTTTATTTAAATATTGCGAATACTTTTGCATCGCGATTTCTGATACTCAAGCACTGGGGATTAGGGATATTTATAAAAAAAAAATATTCATTTTTAAATGCTATACAAATATTTTAAGACTTTTTTACCAATTTTACATTGTTAAGGTACTTGACCTGCTGAGCTGTCTGCCAGCATTTTTTGCTCTGGAAGCTTTCGGCGTCAGCTATCCATGCTACGCCACTGCATCAGAATCACTAGTAGTGATTATGAACTCATTACATTATATTGATATTTTCCTACTGTGTAGTGGCGGTATAAGGATATCCACTACCATCCCCACTATATCATCCCGTGGGTGTCGTAAGAGGCGACAGAGGGAAACAAATCAGGAGATAGGCAGCAGCGTATTCCTAGTGACTACTAAAAATAAAATCCAAGCGTGGCAACTATAGCAAATATCCCCCCTATGAGATAGGAGTGTCCCCCCTATGAGTCTATTGGAGAGGCCTACGTTCAGCAGTGGACATTAAGAGGCTGTGACGGTAACGGTAACGGTAACGGATATTCTCCTGACCGATTTGCTGGTTCATTTCCTCATGATCTTAGGGTCTGTCGTTCGTGAACTCCTGTAAAATCTATAGTTTATTGTTTCTTATTATACTTTTTCTTCTTCTTAGGAAAACGTTACCTCAACACTAGAACTTTCTCCTGTATCGTGGGGGCAGTTTAATTACATAAATTTCACAAGGACAAACATCCAGACCCGGAACAATTAATTTGTAGGCCATACAAATACTTATTTCGTGCGTGATTCGAACCTGCACCCCTTAGCGCTCATAGCTACGCTACTGCGCCACGGAGCCGTCAAATCATACATATGTTTATTTACATATTATTAATACATTAAATTCATTTACTTTCCTATTTACTCCTGTCTATTAGAGAATACCACAATGCATTTGGTCCGTGCACTGTAATCTTAAGATTCAACATAGAAAATACGAATATTTTATGCTATGTTGGGTTCGTTGAGGTATCCTAAACACAAAATCTACCAAAGTTTCTAAAAATCAGCTTCTTTCTATAGAGAAGAACCAGCAAGCATCTCTGACGTCATTATTTCTTTCCTATTGTCCTAATATTTTGATTAACTGTCTCATATTAAAACTTAAGTATTAGGTCGGGGAAAAGTTTCATCGTATTTTATATACAAATTCAAGACATGTTTTTCAAGTTTCATGTTTAATTACATGTAATTGTAATACATGTAATTAATAACTATAATTTATTTATTAATAAATATATTGCTATTTTGTTCAATAACCTGTTGGCATCTTGTATGTCATAATCCCTTTGCTATTGGGATTTTTGATCAAAAGAATGCGACAAGTAACTTTGACAGTCTTCTCTTGAAGTTAACCTAATGTAACACTCCTACTCCCTCCCCCTCCCCCTCATTATTTAAGATATCTATAAGATCTATAAGATATATAAAAATATATCAAACTTATGTGAACAGTATATTAACCATATATTGATCTTTCTAAAGGTTCAAATATAGGCAGTTTAATAAATGTATGGCGTGATCGTCTTAATTAGGACCCTTATTGACATTGTCTTTGTATAGTAACTTAGTTCTTTTAGGTGTCTCTTGAAAGAATGAATATTCACTAGAGCAGCCGAAAGCTATTGGTAGCGTCTTATAAGCTAAAGAACCCCGTTCCCGAAGACAGAGCTCAAAAAAGGTTAAGAACATTAAATCGTCCCTATTCCACTTGTATCAGGTTCACAACAGTCAATTCCTTATTAATTAATCCCTTCCCGCTTGGAAAAGGCTCACAATATTTGTAGAAAATACCAGATACCAGGGCTTCGCTCTTCCACATTTAAAAAAAATTGGAGGAGGTACACGGCTCCACACACGCCGTGTGCGGTGAGCGCCAACCAACCAACGCGCTCCCCCCGAAGGGGACGTTAAGTTGGGAACTCGTACTCCACAGGAAAATAACTGGCGTACCAGTAAAAAACGACTTGGCCCCTTGGTCGTGCTTAAGCACAAACATCGACCGAAGTCGCACATGTCATACAGAATACGATCAAATGGAGTCACAGTGAATGTACAGAACACGAATTAGGCAACAATAGGCACACTGACCATAAAAAGCCCTCCGTGAGTACCACCACCTGCCAGACCGCCGTTTCTGCAGACGTGATATAAAGTGTAGGTAGGGGAAGTCCGGGCAAAGTGAATAATCTCCACTATTACCAAACTATTCGTTTTACATTAACCACGCGGCCATAGCAACGTTCCGCCATCTTATCTCAGTGAGTGGCAAACACTTAAGCATAAGGTCGCGTCGCGTGGCGTCTGCAGAACGGCGAAGTGTGTTTTTGAAAAATAATTTCCAATATATCGAGGTAAGTGTTTTGATAATATTTCCCATATTATTTGTTTATCATTCTTGTGCGTAATATAGTTCTATTATGCATCAAAGTGCCTTTTTAAAATATGTTGAGCAGGGAATCGAAATCAATAGTTTTTATATTAACTAACTTAACTTTAAAAGTGGTCGTGTTGGGCAAAGTGAATAGGGCAAAGCGGATATGATATCCACTTTGCCCGGCTTTTACGGTTTTTAGTTACAGTATCATAAAGCTCATATTTTGTTGCAGATGGTGCATAAATACAAAATAACTAATCAGGGCTCTTGGGTTAAAGACGTCATGCAGATGGCTGTAAATTTATGCCATGCCGGAGAATCGGTGAAGGGCACAGCTACGAGGGCGGCACTGAAAATTTCGGGAATCAAGGAAGGGACACAACATTACTCTTTAAAAATGTATTTATTGCTTTTCGAAGTATTCTCCGCGAAATTTGACACATTTTTCCATATGATGGAACCAGTCATTAAAGCAGCCATTCCATTCGGAAGTTGGGGTCTCCAAAATGGCTGTTTTGTAGGCGTCCACAGCTTCTTCAGGTGATGAAAATCTCTGTCCACGCAATTTATTCTTTATTTTAGGGAAAGTATAGAAATCATTAGGACTTAGGTCGGGGCTGTACGGCGGTTGGTCTAATAATTCTGTTTTCTTGCTCTAAAAACTCTTTTGTTCTGTGTGCGGTGTGAGAACTCGCATTGTCGTGGTGGAGGATGATGCGGTGGTTGCAGTTCTCTTTACGGAGTTCAGAAACGACCTGTGGGAAACAAATGCTAGCATACCATTCTGCATTAACCGTTCTTTGTCCCTCAAGAGGAATAGTCATAACATGGCCGGTTTTGGAGACAAACGTGACCACCATTTTTTTTGCAACACTCCGTGAACGAACAATTTTTGTTGGCTTTAACTCATTTTCGAACACCCAATCTTGTGACTGGTTTTTTGTTTCTGGTTCGTACGCGTATATCCAGGATTCGTCACTTAATACGATATTGTATACAGCATTTGAGGATCCTGCGTGGAATCTTTCGAGAGTTCTGACGCACCAAGTAACGCGAGCCACTTTTTGCTCTTTACAGAGCGAATGCGGTATCCATCGGGAAAACAACTTTTTTATTCCTAATTGTTCATGTAAGATTATTTGTATTTGACTCATGCCAATGTCTAAAGTTGCCTAAATTTCGCGGTATGTCACATGTCGATCTTCCTCAATCAGCTTACGCACAGCATCAACGTTTTCTTGAGTGACTGCAGTTTTTGGACGACCTTGACGGGGATCATCACTGAGCTTGACACGTCCACGTTGAAATTCAGCAAACCAGCGATAAATTATGGTTTTGGATGGGGCTTCATCACCAAATGCAGAAATCATCCGGTCAACACACTGTTTTTGTGTTAAACCACTTCGAAAGTCATAATAAATCATCGCTCTTGAATTTTCGCGAGTCAATTCCATTTTCTCAACGACTAAACAAGTTTGACAAAATCTTGTGACAAGACCGAGAATCTTTTATTAAATAAATAAATGGTATTCGATTTTTAAAACCAAGGAGTTTTCAATTAAAAAGATTTTAATATCACAGGAACAGTGGAAATATTCCATTCACGATACTTTTAGTGCAGCCTATGTAAAACGTATGGGTTGGCTTATGCAACTTTGTACAGACACATCAAAAGTGGCAAGGTTACTCCAAAATTTGTCAGATTTCGTCCTGTGTTCAGTGAAGATGAGGATATAGAATTAATGAGCTATCTCAAAGACATGGATTCCGTGTTTTTTGGTTTAACTCGAGATGAATTAAGAATTTAGCGTTTTTTAACAGTGGTAGAGCCACGCGGCAGCTTTTGCTGTCGCACGGATGGGCCGGCTCGAACTGGGGTGGTACCACGACCTCACAGAAAACCAGTGTGAAGTAGAGGTTTACCTCTACGTTTCGCTTGGTGAGTGCAGGTGGCCGGAGGCCCTTTATACTGGAAATAAGGCATTACATCTTAGTCCTCACGGGTGACAACGCATCTACATTTTGATTTGTAATAGAGGATAGATGTAGATGTCTATGGGCCGCAGCAACCACTTACCATCTGGTGGACTGTGTGCTCGTTTGTCACCCTTATCTTATAAAACAAAAAAAACCTATGCCAAAAAAAAATAATAATTTGAGTTACTCAAAAAGTTGGGGCAAGTATGAAAAAGCCGGAGACGATTGGCTACAATCATTTTTGTCACGCCCCAATGACATTACGTACAGGACTGCAGAGGTAACATCGGTTGCGAGAGCGAAAGGATTCAATAGATGTGAAGTCAGATGTTTCTACGAAAATCTTGAATCTTTGATTGACAACCACAATATTGATGCATCTACATTTTCTAATATGGACGAAACTGGTATTTCGACGACATCCAACAAACGCCCTAGAGTACTATCAATAAAAGAAAAGAAACAGGTGGGTATAATTGCAAGTGCGGGGCCAGGTCAATTAACGACTGTCATCTGGTGTTGTAATGCCGCTGGATCATTTTTACCACCCTTCCTAATTTTCGCCAGAAAGAAGATATAACCCAGACTTCTTGACGGTGCGCCTTCCGGGGCTCAAGGAACTTGTACGGCAAATGGTTGGACTTCAGGTGAGGTATTTCTTGATTGGACGCATTTCTTCGTAGAATATGTAGGTATGACCTAACACCGACAAAAAGGTACTTCTACTCTAGGACAACTATGAGAGCCACACATATTATCCTATTTTGGAATACGCTAGTAAGAATAGCGTCATAATTTTATCCTTGGCCCCGCATACTAATCATAATTTTTGTAATTAGAAGGTAGTTATTCACTTTGCCCGTACACCATATCTACTTTACCCGGGGGTACGGGCAAAGTGAATACTATCTCACCTTTTCGAATTTTATTTTTTGTTACTAGTTGTTTTACTTTTAAAGTTAAATGATTATAATATATGTAAAAGCAATTAATAAAGACTGATTTGAGATATTTGTTTTGTTTCCATCTCTTATAAATTTCCTGATAAAGGCTTGAATATCTTAAGGTATTCACTTTGCCCGGACTTCCCCACATCGGCATCACCACCAATTGCATGATCAGCACGGCCAATTGGCCGCAGAGCGTGTTATGAGTCTACCGCTCACCTCAAGGGAATGGGATCCCACGTTGCGCGGCTTTCGGCCGCAGCCTTGAGAGACTCCTCAGATTCTCCCTCCAGCTAACACCCACATGAGGTTCTTTTTACTGGAAATGAGGCATTCCGTCTTAGTCCTCACGGGTGACAACGCATCTGCATTTTGATTCGCAAACGAGGATAGATGTAGATGTCTATGGGCCGCAGCAACCATTTACCATCAGGTGGACTGTGTGCTCGTTTGTCACCCTTATCCTATAAAAAAAAAAAAGGTCGACACATATACTCCACCAACCAATACAATGGCAGATATAGCCAATAGCCAGTTATAAGATAAAAGTAATAATTCGTCATCAGAAAGGGTTTGTGTCACTGACGTTGACATTTTCGATCATGTTTGTTGTCATTGTTGTCTCTATAAATGTTCCCTCGGTTTTAGAGTGTTGTGGAATATTTGAGACGATGGCAGGAGATCCGACGGTATAACATTGGTCCCTTGGGAGAGAGGTAAAGCCCTAGTGTGGGATGCTACTTGCGTAGATACTCTAGCGGCCTCTCATCTCAGGGGTACCTCGTTTAGAGCCGGGGCGGCATCAGAGGCAGCTGAACTGACTAAGTGGCGCAAATATGAGTCTCTGAGAGATGACTACATATTTGTCCCATTTGCTGTAGAGACTATCGGTCCGTGGGGTCCACGTGCGGGGAGGTTCCTAAAGGAACTCCATTCGCGGCTTGTCGTTGCTGCTGGTGATAAGAGGGCTGGTTCTTTTCTCGCTCAAAGGCTAAGTATAGCCATTCAACGGGGAAACGCAGCCAGCGTTCTTAGCACGATACCGCGGGGAGTAGGACTATATGATAATTAATTTTCTAGTTTTAGTTTTTTTTATTATTATTATAGTTTTAATATTGTATATAATTAATTTTAATATTTAAATCATAGTAATAAAATTTACATTTTATTATTATTTATTAATAATAATTATGAGCCGTCACACTAACACTACACAAAGAATTCTGAAGCGACCGATACAGGTAAAAATCTGAGGGTGCAAGGTCAGGAATATATGGTGGATGCTTTAACATTTCCCAACCAAGCTCTCTCAATTTTTGCGGAGCGCCAAAGATGTGTGTAGTCTGGCGGTATTATGATGAAAGACCACTCCTTTTCTGTTGATCAGTTCCAGTCGTTTTTTTTCTCAATTTCTTGCTTGACTCTTATTAGTTGTTGGCAGTGGAGATCCGATAAACGACACCCTTCCAATCCCACCATACACACAGCATCACCTTATTGCGTGTTAAATGGTTTCGCCACAGTACCATTTGACCGTGATCTTTTTTACACGTTGTTGTCGTAGGTGATCCACGTTTCATCACCAGTGATCAATCTTTTCAAAAACGGTTCCGTTTCATTACGTTTCAATAGAGAATCGCAAATAATTAAACGATTCATTAAGTTTCTTTCAGTGAGCTCGTGTGGTACCCAAATATCGAGCTTTTTTGTATAGCCAGACTTTTCAAATGGGTCAAAACTGTTTTGTGGTCAAACCTCAAATCCTCAGCTATGTAGTAACTACTAATATGCCGCTCTTGCTACACTTTTTCAAAAACTGCAGTGACTTTATCCGTATGAGGGCGACCAGAGCGAGTTGCCTTATTGACATCAAAACTCCCGGACTGAAAACGCTTGAACCAACTTAGTGCTCTTAAGCTGCGTCGCCACCAAAGTTTTGTTACTAACTTTTGTGTTGCCAACACGTGTTGGTAACAAATGTTTCTGTAATTACCTAGTGTTGGCAACAAAACTTGAAACAATGTCTGGAACCTTGTTTCCATTTTCAGCGGCAACATCAAAGGAATACGCTTGTTTCAAACATTTGTTCCCTCGGTGGAGACGCTTGTTGGAAATATTTGTCGGCAACATCGGAAACAAATGTTGGTAACTTTTGTTGAGTTGTAAACAGTTGGAAACATAAATGTTGTCAACATTTCTTGTGGATACGCGGCTTTACTGACACTGCATTAGATCCAACGTCACAAATTTTTTTCGCGACTCGAGTCGCATTTTTCCCTTTTTATTTGTCAGAATGCATCGAATTCCTTCGTTAGATTCACTCATTTTGGCGGACAGAAAAACAATTGAAAAATGGCAGGAAAGTGTTTTTACTTTTTATTTTTCTTTTTCTTAATGTCTCATGTGTATGGATATTAAAACCAGCCAGATACAAACAGTACAGCCAAAAACATTTTCTTCAATTTTATACAAACAAAATACGAAGCAACTTTTTCCCCGACCTAATACAAATGTGTGTCCTCCTCCAGATCGAATTTCGGTCAGCCATATTTCACTTTCATAGTCCGACAAGCAAGCACAGATGCACTCTGTATTCTTTCACTTTCATAGTCCGACGGGACAGAAAATAAGACTAATCTATTAAATCTAAACTAAGTGATAAAGTTAAGAATTTAGCAATATATATCAACTCCTGTCTAACATGGTCATCACAAGTTAATGAAGTCAGTAGAAAAATATTTGCAGCGCTAAGCTCTCTGCGGAGACTTGCCACTAAAGTTGCGCTTGCTTCTGCCAATTCTTGACTACTTCTGCCTACTTCTGCCTATTCTTGACTATGCTGATGTTTGCTATCTGGATATTACCGAAGCGCAGTTAAATAAACTTGAGCGTATTCAAAATTTATGCTTAAGATTCATATTTGGACTCCGTAAATATGATCATATTTCAGAATTTCGTAAACGTCTCAAGTGGCTGTCAATTCGCCTTCACAGGAATACTCGCATCCTTTCTGTTTTATACAACATACTGTTCAATCCCTCTACTCCAGGTTACCTGAAAGACCGCTTTGAATTCGTTTCCTTCTCTCACGATCGTCATCTACGTTCCACTAACAACTTTTTGCTTCGTATTCCAGCACATTCATCCTCCTTCTTCAATCTTTTTCGGTTACAGCTGTACGTTTGTGGAACTCCTTCCGTTCAAATATTCGACGTGCTCAGTCCCTTTTTTCCTTCAAAAATCTACTCATAACTTATTACTTGGAACTCTTATATTTCCTATCATAATTCCCGTCCTTAACTGTATCTATCCTACATATCCTCAACCGTCATCATCTTGTGTGTATACATATATATACTTATAATTTTTTTAACTTGATTGTCAATTTTTTGTACACCTTCCCTATTTGCAATTTGCTGTAAACAACGTTCTTTGCTAAATAAGGGTTGTCTGAAAGAAATCACTTCCAGAGCGATAAGATCGCCTATTGTACTTTATATTTATTTTATTTATCTTTATATATTTTTTTTATATTTATTTCATTTTGTCTCGTTCTAATGTGTATTGGTGTACAATAAAAAATATATTGATTGATTGATTAAATGTACTGGAGAGAGATTAGGCGCAGTACGAACGGCTTTACGTGTTTTCTGACGCACAATAGTGAAACACCCCTAAATGCCTAACTCCAGGCTGTTATTGAAAACATTTTGACAAAAAAACCAAATGGCTGATTGTTTGACCCGACACGGAATTCGATCCCGGTATTCCGGATCAGCTGTCGCGCTTACTTCTTTCTTTCTTTAATTGTGAAATTATTATTTATTGATCTTATAGTTAACCATTTAAAATGAAACCTACAAATATCTCCCTACTATGCATACAACACTTCTTAATTTTAAGATTCAAACAAAGCGAAGACTAATAGTGTTCACAGTAACGAATGAATAGGTAATGAAAATCTCCTAAGTATTCTCGAATACTGCAATCCGTCTTCGACCTGCAACCTGGCAAACTTGGGAGCTTCTTTAACAAATAGCTTACATTTAATTTAATGTTAATAATTATGTTGAAAAAACCTTATAATATATATTTTTTATAAAATACATACATACACAACAGATTCATTAAGCCTCAAAGCAAGTAAAATGTCTAGTAGGTAGATATTAGATGGGTGTTTCTATATAATAGCAGACCACAAATTACGAGTATCCTTACCGTGACAACCTATACGTGGTAGAGCCATGCTGCAAACATATTAGTAGTATAATTGTAGCACGAATGGGTCAGCTCGACCGGGGAAGGACCACGCTCTCGCAGACTATCAGCGTAAAATTAGCAGCTTAACGCTGCTGTGTTTCGTATGATGAATGTAAAAAACGAAGACCGTTTTCACTCGAAATGAGGCATTCCATCTTAGTTATGAAATGATACGTGGCAGAGCCACGCAACAGTTATGTTATAGTTGTAGCACGAATGGGTCAACGTGACCGGTGAAGGCCTACGACCTCACAAAATACCAGCGTAAAATATAAGCTTAATGTTGCCGCAGCATAGCGCAGTGCAGAGAACCGGACACCCTTTTTACTGTTAAGAAGGCACTTCTGACAACATTTCATCTTAGCCCTCAGAGGTAATAACGCATCTCTAATTTGATCCTTAATCCAGGATAGATGTAGATGTTTGCCAGATTTACCGTCAGGTGGACTGTGTGGTCGTTTCGTAGTTAAGTAGGTTTATTAAGGATTACGAAAAAACGTTACAAGAAAACATGACCTTTTTTAATACCGTACTCAATTTCTCCACTACGTTAATAAAGAAATTCCAATTCAAAAAGTCAGTCACAACTTTCAAAACGATTTACGTTGTTCTTTAAAGTGGTAGAGCCACGCAGCAGCTGTAACTGTATTATGATTGCAATACAAAAAAGTTGGTTAAACTGTGGAAGGACCACAAACTTCCAGAATTGGAACGTAAGATAGCAGCATAATGCTGCTGTATTTCGTGCTACTATGGTGAATGATGAGAACCGTAAACCCTTTTTACTGGTAATGAAACGTTCGATCTTAGACTTCAGGTGCAACATCAGCGCGCATTTAACTCATACAGGTATTATTTTACTAAGCTACTAGTTCGTTTGTTCTCTCATAACTTCTTGACTGCTTGAGAAATATTTTCAAAAGTACGTATTTTAAGCAAAGATCTTTAAGAACTTCCTATATTTGATGAAATATAGGACTCGTTTTATAATAGTATAATAGTAAGATTCTCTCTACTCACTATCGATCCTTAAACCATTATTCAAGCAGTTACGTCGACGGCTGACCTACACGATTTGAAATATTTTTTTTTAATTGTATATTTAAGAAAATAAGAAAATTTGCTGAATTTTAAGGAAATTTAGTAAAAATCATTTTTATATTCATTAATGGACAGGACTTGGAATAGACTAGCAAAACATTAATGGATGTTTTAATTTTTGCTAGTGTCATTGCGGTACCTACGCGGCTCTTTAGGCTTCGTTTTTTTACGTGTATAATACACGTAAAAAAAACTAAAAGTCTATTTTCATTTAACACTGCAATTTCAATATGCATGTTAACAATTAATATTTGTGGCATTGGTGAATTCAGACAGACGAATTATAAACTACTAGTGAATAATTTTATACTAATACTACATCAACCGAACAATGATCCGTATATTTATGTTAATTGTCACGAAATATTTCCGATGAAAATCCGTTTTGCATTATTTAAGTAATAAAATTTTCATTTGAATATTTTTAAATCCCACGTGGTCGAAATTAAGTCCTTAAAAATCACTCCGACGTCATTGGGGAAACCAATAAAGAGAAAGACAAAAAATAGAGCTTAAACTCAATATAGAATAAAATACCGGCGAATATGAACAAATATGAAGACCAGTGCCGTGTAGTGGTGGTTAAGAATATCCACTACCCCATATCTTCCCGTGGGTATCGTAAAAGGCGACAAAAGGAAACAGGCAGGAGATGGGCAGCAGCATCTTCCTGATAACAGCAAAATTACAATAAAAAAACTATGGCAAATACCCCCCAATGATGAGAGTAACAAAAAGACGGCCCCCAGTCCCTGGCGGCCCAGCTTCTCCTGGCTACGGTGGCGACCATGGTAACGGCGGAGCAGGGGGTGCTAATAATCTCCGGTGGAGGTTCGGTTGCCACTTAAAACGACTCGACCTGGCAACATACAACTGACGAGAAGATTGTGGAGCTGGAAGAGGAGAAAGACAAGTTACGCTGGCATATTATAGGATTATCCTAGGTCCGAAGAGAGGGGGAGAACACGGTAATCCTCGAATCCGGCAACTTGCTCTATCACAGGTAGGGCGACCATCTGTCCCAAGGAGGTGTCGGATTTATCGTCCACAAGTCTCTCGTTAACAACGTTGTAAAGATTGGGATTGTGTCGACGAGGGCTGCGTACTTTATACTCAGAAGCACCAAACGGTATTCGCTGAAGGTCATACAGGTTTACGCACAAACCTCGGTACATCCCGATGAGGAGGTGGAGGAAATGTATGAAGATATCTCTAGAGCCATGCATTCCTCTAAAACCCACTATACGGTGTTAACGGGAGACTTCAATGCCAAACTAGGCACAAGAGAGAACGGAGAGCTGAAATTAGGGAAATTTGGAATAGGGCAACGGAACCCAAGGCGCCAGCAGCTGGCCGACTTCATGGAGAAAGAGGGACTCTTTATGGTGAACTCTTTCTTCCAGAAGCGGCCCCACAGGAAGTGGACCTGGTCGAGCCCCGACGGTTCGACAAAAAATGAGATTGACTTCATTATGAAGACCAGACGACAACTGTTCAGTGATGTCTCAGTGATCGCGAGGGTGAAAACCGGCAGCGATCACCGAATGGTTACAGGCACACTGAACCTGAACGTTAGGTTGGAGAGGTCTCGTCTAATGAAGTCAACGCTCCGTCCCCCTCGTGCTCTAATCCAAAGTCCCAAAACCTTTCAGCTCGAGTTACAAAACCGTTTTTAGTGCCTAGAAGACCGCAATGAAGTGGACGATATGAATGACAAGCTCGTGGAAACTGCCCATGCAGTCGGAGCTAAGTTCTGCAAGACCCGTCGCAGGAGAACACAAACACTATCCAATCACACACTTAATCTCTTGGTTGTTAGACGGGAGATGAAGCTACATTCTTCAACAGATTTGACAGTATACAGGCAACTGAACAGACAGATCTCCAAATGCGTGCGCCGGGACTTACGCAACTTCAATACAGCTTGTATTGAAGAAGCGATCGAGCGGAAACAAGGCTCCAAGGTCTTTGCCAGAGATCTGTCTACCAAAATGAACCAACTGTTAAAGTTGAAGACTGAGTGTGGCAACAGCGTTTCCGGGACACCTGAGATTTTGAGTGAGATTGAGAGGTTCTATGAGCTACTGTACACGTCATCATTGGAGCTACACGCAAGTGTGAGTAACGATCCAAGAGCGAGTCTTATCCGACACTATTCGGAAGGTATCCCGGGCGTCAGTCTGAGCGAGATTCTCTCCAGCACGGCAAGTCTCCAGGCGAGGGCGGAATTATAGCGAAGCTTCTGAAAGCGGGTGGAAAGCCGATACTTGAAGTCCTACAGAAGCTCTTTAATTGCGTCCTCCATGGTGGCACTACTCCGGAGGCGTGGAGCAGAAGTGCGGTGGTCTTGTTCTTCAAGAAAGGCAACAACGCTCTCTTGAAGAACTACAGACCGATTTCCCTTCTGAGCCGCGTCTACGTGCTGTTTTCGAAAGTCATTACAAATCGTCTCGCACGCAGACTTAAACACTTACAGCCCCCCGAACAAGCCAGTTTCAGAAAAGGCTTTAATGGTACTAAAGACCACATACACACTCTTCGGCAAATTTTACAGAAGACAGAGAAGTATAATCTGCCACTTTGCCTTGCCTTTGATTCCGTCGAAATTTGAGCGGTGCTGCTGTCCCTTCAGCGGTGCCAAGTTGACTGTAGGTATATCGAAGTGCTGAAGTGTTTGTACAGTAGAGCTACGATGGCTATCCGAGTACAGAATCAGAGTACGAAACCTATCCAACTGCAGAGAGGTCTAAGACAGGGTGACGTTATATCCCCGAAACTCTTCACTGCTGCATTGGAAGACGTTTTCAAGCTTTTGGACTGGAAAGGATACGGTATCAACATCAATGGCGAGTACATCACTCACCTTCGATTTGCCGACTATATAATCCTTATGGCAGAATCGCTGGAGGACCTAAGCACTATGCTCAATGACCTCAATAGTGTCTCCCAACGGATAGGTCTTAAGATGAACATGGACAAAACAAAGATTATGTTTAATGTCCATGTCACACCTATGTCGGTAGTTGTTGGGAGCACTAAGCTCGAAGTTGTTGACGAGTATGTTTACCTGGGACAAATAGTCCGACTAGGTAAGTCCAACTTCGACCGAGAGGTCAATCGACGCATTCAACTCGGTTGGGCAGCGTTCGGGAAATTACGGCACATTTCTCGTCAGGTATACCTCAAAACTTAAAAACGAGACTGTATAACCAGTGCGTCTTGCCAGTGATGACTTATGGAACTAAGACGTGGAGAACCGATGGGGAAAAAGGTTCTTGAGTGTTACGGCCTCGTACCCGCGGACGAAGTGTATAGCGTCCCCCTACTAGATGAAGTGACGACCTGGTAAGACATGCAGGAAGTCGATGGAGACAGGTGGCTCAGGACCGTGTTTTGTGGCATTCCTTGGGGGAGGCTTATGTTCTGCAGTGGACTTGTGAAGTGCTGTAATGATGAATGATGAAGTAAATTTAATTGTAGTACTTAGTTTAGTTTAGATAGTTAAAGTTATTAAAATCTAATAGATTGTTAAAATTTACTTCCTACTTCCTTTTTATGTGATTTGATTTGATTTTTATGGCCAAATACTCAAACGCTACTCAATTTTAAGATGGCGTTAAGTCTCTTGATGTCTCTATCACTTTAAGTCAAAGTGCCTGTGACACCACGAGACTTAACATTTTATCACACTATCAAAATATTTAATTTTAAAACTTATTCCCAAATATCACTAAATATACCTAAAACTCTGCAAAAATACGTCGCCTGACATGCAAGACCTGCTCCTGTCCGTATCCCCGTACACCGATATGTGTAATTTAGGGTTAAGGTTTATTGGACGGGCTGTTCGCCATCTATTGATTATCATAGTCTGACGTGCAGGTTGACCTTTTTTGTTTCGTTACTGCATCTAGATGTAATTCAAACCCAAACCTCCGTCTCTGACCACAAAACCACACGATCGTCAACCCTATAATAATGCATTTACACTCTCTGATGATATTTTTACTTCTAAGTTATCAAAGTAAATTCCTTGCAACAGTTAAAATATAACTTATACGCAGACCAGGAACAGGAAAGCCTAGGTAGCCAATGGCGGGGAATTTTTTATAGTATGAGGGTGTTAAACGAGCACACAGCCCACCTGATGGTAAGTGGATGCTGTGGCCCATAGACGTTTACATCTATCCTCGCTTGCGAATCAAAACGTAAATGCGTTGTCTGCCGTGAGGACAAAGAAGTAGTGCCTCTTTTCCAGTAAAAAGAGGGCTCCGGTTCTCTACACTCACCGTACGAAAGGCAGCAGTATTAAGCTGCTATTTTACGCTGGTATCTGTGAGAGATCCTTCCCAGGTCGAGCCGACCCATTCGAGTTACATTTACACAATTAATATAGCTGTAGCATGGCTCTGCCACGTTTAAGATCGATATCTGGTCTCAGGAATGCTTTGATATCGGTTTAGGACGGCAGTTGCGATTAGAAATTACTTTTTCGACACCAAGTTCATGAATTATAAGATGAAGTATTTCAAAAACTGGTTTCAAGTTATTCTAAACTTCTAACGCCCCTAAACTGGAGACAGAGTATCGTATTTTGCTACAATAGTTTATTTCTCTTCAAGAGGGCATATCAGATGTATGGAATGGCTACCTCACTAATCTTAATCATATCAACCTTAACGAGCACGCTTGTAAGGAGGGCATCCGCAACTTTTTCTGCCATATTTCACAGATTTCATAACGGGGAAGTTAATTTGTTCGGAAAAACTAACGTTTACGTTTCTTTCTGTACTATTAGCTATATTTTATATTAATAAGATTAAAAATAAATAAACCAAACCACAGATATTTATAAAAGTAGAAATATTTAAAGAAAGAAAAAATTAAAGAGCTGAGGCATTGTTTTTTGTATTAATACTCTAGAAATTAATAATATTTTTTAACAAAGTTCTCAATTAAATGACATTGTGTAACAAAAAACTTACCTCAGTGTCAACTTGCGATATCTGCTGAGCAGAAAATTATTAGCCCTCATTATCACTCAGAATATCCGGATATATTAAGATTTTGTCGTGGACTGGTTTTGCTTAATGTATATTTTTACATGCTCTATATATAATTTATTGTACCTATTTATTTTGTTATATTACTTAAAATAGTTTTATAATGATACCACATTTATGTTGGTACGCTGTTAAAAAGATTACACTGCTAACTATACATACACTTATTAAAATAAAATTAAAATTAATAAACATAAAGTTATGCTATTAGATCATTAGTTACTTTTTATGCCACGAGCATCATAACTTTATTGACTTTTTTTTCCACTGACCCCAATTTATTTAGTACACGCAAGTGTACGAGTATATTCAATATGTTAAAGAGTATTTATATTACTGATTTGCCAATCAAATGAATAACACAAGCCATTTCTCTGCGCACGTTTATGAATTTAAAAAAGGCGGATTTATTATTCAAATAAATTCTCGTTTAATATTAAATCTTTTTGTTTTAAACCTTATGATAAGGCGGATACGATAAAATTTAGGTTTTTCACGATGCCCGTAGAGGATTTGGGTGACTTTTGTTCATGAAATTCAAATTTGCGCACTTGAGTTAGAACACATTTCGCCGTTTGTATTCGGACTGTTGTGTTTAACTTATATGATTTTAAATGTTTTTTTTTAAATATATTTCCTTTTTATTGTTTCATCTTTAAATTATTAAGATAACAGTGGGCAAACAAGGCTCCTTTTTGAAGTCGGTAGAAAATAGGTAGAAAATAGGTAATTAGGGGCCAAGTGTGTAGTAGCATGCGAGCAATCCGGTTTTGACCTCCGCCGGCACCAATGAAATTGTTAATTTTGCAATTTTAAGTGTTGATTTACACTTGCTCTACGGTGAAGGAAAACATTGTGAGAAAACATGTGAGAAATTAAAAGCAAATATTTTGAAAACATGTTAGGTCGACCAATATCTACGTATTGGGTCCACACGGCGTACTACCTTGCCATCTCCGAACAGAAATGAGAGACGTATACATACAGACTGTAACTTTAATTTATATTTAATAACTATACCTATTTATTTCCCATTACATACATTATACGTAACAATGTACATTATATATTTTTTGGTACTTACGTAAGTATTATAACGTATTTCAGAGCGGACTCCTTATATAGTATCCTGGATACAGTAAAAATAGGCGAATTAACGGAGATGACATGTGATTCAGGATGGGAACAAACCGTATAGATGTTGACCGTACCTTCTTTATTATATTAATATTAATATACCGCTATTACCACTTATAGAGTTGAATTCACAATTTATAAAAAGTGTTGTAATATATAAAATCGATATAAAAATAAATTAAAAATTAAAGGGACTCCCCTACTTGAAACTTATTTTACGATGGTACGGAACTCTTCATGCGCGAACCCGACTCGCACTTGGCCGGTATTTTTTTATTAATACCAAGGCATTGCAACCTAGTCCTCAAATGTATTATATGTATATTAAGTACGCATCTGCATTTTTATTCTTAATAAAAAACGATGTAGATGTGTATGAGCCACAGCATCTACTTACCATCAGGTGGACTATGTGCTATACTATAAAAATGCCAAAATATTACTCTTCTTGAGAAGATTGTGTATTGACTCGACAGGTCACAATACGTTAGTATAGATTGCCAGTACTACTTGCTTTTACACAATTAATATTGTTTCCAATCCAGCTGGAGAACGTATCGATTATACGTATACCAACACATCTGCCAGCATAGTTAATATGAGGAAATCTTCCATTGTGAGATGGCACATTCTAGGAAACGCTCATGTTCAACAATAGACTTAAAAGGCGAAAAATTTGATGTGAGATTTACATTACATTACCCATACAGCAATAGATTCACTTATTCTTTTTGCCGTATCGATATCTGTAACAAAATATTCTGAATAGAACAAGGAGTACAATAAATACAATCTGCCATATTTTCTTGCGTATGAGGAGTATGAGAAAGCCTTTCATTTCGTTGAAATTTGGGCGGTGCTACAGTACCTTCAGCGGTGCCAAGTTGACTGTCGGCATACCGAAGTGCTGAAGTGTTTATACAATAGGGCTTTTATGGCTATCATACATACATGGTGACGTTTTATCCCCAAAACTCTTCGTTCCTGCATTGGAAGACGTTTTCAAGTTACTAGGCTTAACAGTGGTAGAGCCACGCGGCAGCTTTTGCTGTCGCACGGATGGGCCGGCTCGAACCGGGGTGGTACCACGACCTCACAGAATACCAGCGTGAAGTAGAGGTTTACCTCTGCGTTTCGCTTGGTGAGTGCAGGTGACCGGAGGCCCTTTTTACTGGTAATGAGGCATTCAATCTTAGTCCTCACGGGTGACAACGCATCTGCATTTTGATTTGTAATAGAGGATAGATGTAGATGTCTATGTGCCGCAGCAACCACTTACCATCAGGTGGACTGTGTGCTCGTTTGTCACCCTTATCCTATAAAAAAAAATACGATATAAACATCAATGACGAGTACATCACTCACTTTAGATTTGTTGACGATATAGTCATTATGGCGGAATTACTGGAGGACCTTAGCAATATGCTCATGAAACATTTGAGATCTTAAAATGAACACGATACAACAAAGGTCATTTAAAGATCAATGTTACACCTAAAGTAGTTTTTGAAGCACTACGCCGAAAGTTTTTAAGACTAGTTGTCCGACTAGGTAAGTCCAACTTTGACCAAGAGGTCAATCATCATATTCAGCATCCTGCCCAGAGCATACGTAAATAGCCTACCGAGAGAAAAAATAAGCATGTCAAAGAAATAGACTGAGGTACAGGTACATACTGACTTTTTACAAAAGGATGAGGCTACTTGGCCTGTTTTCAAAGCTACTCAGACACAAGAAGAAAAACGTAACATTGCAATGAGGGCTAATAATCTTCCACTCACCAGATGTCGCTACTAGCGACTGAGGTAAAGTTTTTTTGTTACACAGTGTCATTTAATTGAGAAATTAGTTTTAAATAATAGTTTATCATTATCTAGAGTATTATATTAATATATAACACAATGCGTCAATAGTTTGATTTTTAATTTTTTGCACATTATAACTCCTTTTTTTAAAAGTCGTCTTTTAGTTATATTTATAGTTTGGTTTATTCATTTCTAACGTAATTAATATAAAATATAACTAATAATACAGAAAGAAACCTTAAAGATTACATTTTCCTAAGAAATTATCGTCCCCGCTATGAAATCTGTAAAATATTTTACCTCACTCGAAAGTGGCGCCGCCCTGGTGGCAGAAAAAGTCGTGGATGCCCTCATTGTTTCCAATCCATGTACTTCTTCTTCCACCAACGAAGATGTAGAAATGATATCACGTTATTCATCCCTGGGTAAACTCGTTCGTGTCACTGCTTTATTATTCCGTTTCTATAAAAAATGTGAGAAGGTTCAAACCTCTCTTTCTAAACATATTTCCGTAACCGAGTTCAATTTTACTTTGAATCGACTCGTATTTCTTGTACAACAATTCGTTTTTCGTGATGACAATTACAACCTTTCCAAGGGAAAACTCCCGTCAAATCAATTAAGACGCTAAAATCCCTTTATTGACTTAAACAATTTTCTTCGCGTGGGTGGGATAAGTCCCTTTTACCATATGATTCAAAACACCAATTAATCTTACCTAAAAAACATCCGTTATCGATTCTAATTATTAATTACACTCACGTATCTCACTTGTGTGCCGGTGCGCAACGTACACAATACATACTTCTACAAAAATATTGGATCTTATCCGGGCGTGACGTCATACGGAAATGTATTCATCGCTGCGTCCGTTGTTTTCGAGCACGTCCCTTGCGCCAGCAGCCCAGCATGAGTCCATTGCCTGCCTCACGTTTGCGACCCGAACGGCCCTTTCTTACAACCGCCGTTGATTTCTCTGGTCCTTTTTACGTTCGAGCTAACAAAGTGCGAAATGCAAAAATAGTAAAATGTTACGTCTGTGTATTTGTATGTATGGCCATACACATCGAAATAGTTTCGGAACTTACAACAGAGGGTTTCTTAGCGGCACTACGACGCTTCACGTCTCGCCGAGGTTTATGCAATGATATTTATTCCGATATGCGGTAAGAATTTCATCGGCTGTGACAGGTACCTAAAGGACTTGTATGCCTTCCTACAGAATGACACTGTGCAACGCGCGCTCCAGAATAAGACCGTATGCAAGTCATTTGGTGGCCTTTTTGAAGCGGGCATCAAAAGTTTTAAACACCATTTTCACCGGGTAGTAGGTCCTCGTATCCTAACCTATGACGAGATGCATACCGTATTATGTCAAATAGAGGCAGTGCTAAACTCACGTCCGCTATGCATATTGAGCTCCGATGCGCAGGATCCCCTCCCTTTAACTCCGTCTCACTTTCTGATAGGTGAACCGTTAACAGCTATCCCCGACGTTTCACTTGTGGATGAAAATCCGGGTAGATTATTCAGGTGGCGTTTGATACAACAATCGGTTCAACATTTCTGGAAAAAATGGAGCTTAGAGTATTTGCATGAAATTCAACAACGTGGCAAATGGTTCACCAATCGTGGAAATCCGGTCCGTGAAGGCATGATTGTGGTAGTATGCGATGACAACCTTCCACCTTTACAATGGCGACTTGCGCGTGTACACCGTCTGCATCCAGGCTCTGATGGGATTACGCGTGTTGTAACTCTCCAAATTGGGAAAACATATTTGAAGCGACCAGTTAATAAAATTTGTCCACTTCCTATAGAATAATAAACATAAATAATGGTTCATATTCCTTATTTTACTTTCTTTAGAAATAACTTAAATATTTATCAGTAATCTTAAGATATAGTTTGATATTTACTAGGTTTAACTTTGTTTATACTCCTTACATTTTTTTTTTATCAAGGGCTAGTTTGTATTACAGATTTGTTTAGATTTAATTAAAAGATACTGCGTACTTTTAAGGTGAGCGGCATGTTTTTGAAATTTTTTTTTCATTAATATTTCGATATCATTTTATAACTAGATATAGTACTATTTGAAAGGAAAACATCTCTTCTTACGTATAACATTTCGAATAAATATTTTTTCTTACTGGCAAGCACTCTTTAACTTTGAAGCGAGCAACCCTTTTTTTAACTACACCCGCAACGACCGCTAGTAACGGCCAACTTCCTCGTCAAGGCAAGCACTAACGCTTTTGACGATATACATTACGTGCGCGTTCCGTTACCAGCAGTAGATAAGATCTCATTCCTCTGCTCCATCGAATACTAAGGCAGTTTTCCATACCTGACCTGTGGATAAAAGAACAATAGTGGACACGTTTGGCCAGAAGATACATCACACCGGGCCCGGTAAACGTCGGGCAGCTCAGAAATTACCCAGGTGAGTGTTTGTCGGGTCGTATGTGTACATAACACATACAGTACAGTTCATACAATCGAAAATCATTCAAAAAAGTCAAAAATATAATAAAGATGTTGATAAACCGAACACAACGAAAGTTGGAATCTATTATAAATCTCTTTTAACAACAAAACGCATTGAAATGACTGCAAACGAGAACAGACGGTTAGCTAATGAAAATGCCACGAGCACTGTTCGCTGAGAAGCGGAGAAACCAATTCATTGAATGTATAGTTGAATTCGTGGAAACAACAAAGGATTATCTTTTTACACACGTATAGAATTGATAAACGTAGCTACATTTTGTCAACTAGATACTCATTAAAATGTTCTAATTACATACTCATCTAATATATAAAAGTGTAAATTAAGGAGGAGGAAGGTCCGTTCTTCAAGTGGAGAACAAGGCCGGCACGTTTTGTCCGAGAAGAAGAATAGGGGAAGGAATTACGAAGGCCGCTTTCGTGTCGCGAATGTTTTCCCGTGCTTCTGCCTAAATCAAGCGATAGTGAAACACCATGTAGTTTAAGTCAGTGCGTGTAGGCAATGCCTTATTAAAAGAGTCCAGTCCTGAGCGCAAGGTTAGTTTTTTTTTTGGATTTGAAACTCAATAAAACGAAAAATCGACACTAAAAAGAGAAATATATAAATCTATAGGATAGAATGAAATAGAATTTATTACTTAATATAATAAAGCGGGAAAGGTTCTTTGTTTGTTTAAACACGCTATCTCTGTGACTAACAGACCTATTTAATAAATTATTTTTGTATATGATAGCTAGATTTACAAGGAATATCTTTACATATAAAAATTACGTGTCACGTTGTTTGTCCGCGATGAACTCCTAAACTACTGAACTGATTTCAATGCAATTTTGCACACTCTGTGCAATTTGGTCCAACTTGAGAGATAGGATAGTTTTAATCCTGAGAAGTGACGCTGAATATTTTTTATTACTATATATATATATTTTTTTTAGTATTTATATATCTAGCATTATACTAAACCTCTCAGCATTGGCGTAACTAGGGTTGGGCAAGTAGGACACATGCCCCGGGAGCCTTTCAAATGGCTGGGGGGAGGGGGCGCAAAATCACCAATTATTAAATTTAAAAATTAAAATAAACCAATTCATATCAAACAATCTTTTCCACGATTCGCAAATTACCGAGAGGGAATGAGTAGTGCGCGTAGATAGTGCACATGCACGTTCGAATTCGGCACGAATTTGTAACGCGTTGACTTCATTAGACGTGACCTCTCCAACTTTACGTTTAGGATCAGTGTGCCTCTCACCATTGGTGATCGCTGCCAGTTCTCACCCTTGCGATCATTGAAACATCACTAAACAATGAGGGCTAATAATCTTCCACTCACCACATGTCGCTAGTTGTGACTGAGGTAAAGTTTTTTGTTACACAGTGTCAGTTAATTGAGAAATTAGTTTTAAATAATACTTTATCATTATATACAGAGTATTATATTAATACACAAAACAATGCGTCAGTGGTTTGATTTTTATTTTTTGCACTTTATAACTTTTTTTTAAATCGACTTTTAGTTATATTTATAATTTGATTTATTCATTTCTAATGTAATTAACATAAAATATAACTAATAATACAGAAAGAAACAAACATTAAAGAATACATTTTCCTAAGAAATTATCGTCCCCGCTATGAAATCTGTCAAATATTTTACCTCACTGTAAAGTGGCGCCGCCCTGGTGGCAGAAAAAGGCGTGGATGCCCTCATTCCCATGTTATTTGATGCATAATTTAAGAGATAACGAACAGTTAAAATAATTTAACACCCAGCTCCGCATCCGAACGACACCTAGCCACCCGATGAGAACCAAGAAGAAGTAGCAGTGAACGCCTTTATAAAATAAAGAATTAAAAAATTACAAATTTATTATTAAATAAAAATAAATTAATTATATTGAATAAAATTATTATATTATGTATATCCAAACTATTTTAACAATTTACGATTTCATAATATCTTACCGATTTAGTCGTATTTTGACTATCTAATTTTAAGATAAATAATTAAATCAGGCTTTACTTTGCGGAAATCCATTATATTTAAGTTGGTAAAAAATTACCTCAATTGCGGTCCATGCTAGGCGTGCTGTAATACACACGTAATCATTTATCCCTTTTCTCTAGGGGCATAAAAATATTAAAAATATAAATTTATATTACCCTGCCATCTAGTGTAAAATGTAAGAAATAAGAAGTTACAGCCACTTTGAAATTTATTTTGGTTATTGCAATAGAGGGCAGTAAACCATTTCGAAAAAGAGCAATCTATCTATCTATAAAATAATAATCTATATTCTTTGCTAAAGAGTAAAATAAAGTAATCTGTCAAGCTCAGAAGGGCAAGAAGCCAGAGCCATAAAGCCAGTTTAAAAAAACGTACTCTGTGGTATAGCGTTTTGTGCGTAGAGGGAGTTTGTGGCGTTTTGCGACTGCGACCGGTTTCTATTTCTATATAGTTTGTGACTGCGACTGATTCGGTCATTCGTTTAACTGCGACTGCCGAAATAAATAATTAAAATAGAATATTATTAACAAATAGAAGACAATTAATTTATGTTTCAATTTCAACTTGTAACGGTTGTTGCCGTTTTAATTACTATAATGTACATTGTACAATCTACAGACATCGGTCGCGGCTCGCGTGGCAGCTGACATCAACCATTAATGATAGGGATATTCGATATACATTGATGCATCGAATTCACTCGATGCTAACAATACGATGCAATCAATCCGATGTTTTGAAGTTATTAATACACTCAATGTATCGATGTATTTTCATAAAACACAACACACAAACACCAGCCAATAGTAAAAAGGGTATACTTATCTATCATTATTAATATTATAACTTCTAAATCAGAATTTCTGATTTAGAAGTTATTATATTAAACCTGTTGGTGGCGCTACTTGGCAGCTGTTAGTCCCTTAACGGTAGCTAAAGAGAATTTAAAAAAAATCGTGTGGTCTGTCTCGGTCTTAAGGCGGCTACTCACTTGCTTGCTGCAGGGGCAATCTAGTATGAACAGCCATCAGGGCAATATCAAAATTGTCTCTCTACACACATGCCTACCGTTCAGTATGAGAGTCAGGGGGGGTACACTTTCATACTGTAAGTAGGGATCCAATAATCTGCAAAGACACTAGTGCCATCTTATACGATATCCGCATAAACTTTCGAACATCAAATTCTAAAAGGTGCGCTAGATGGCGACTACACCAATTCTAGTTATTGGGTATGGAGTTTAATGGAATTCTCTAAAGTTGTAACATAAATATAAAATATTAATAATTATACGGGCATTCAAAAACCTCTTTAAAAATATATTGAATAAAAATATTTATTTTGTCGGTCTGAGATGCAATAAGTTTCTCGTTTTGGCAAGTGGCAACTTTATTACTTTATCACATAATGGCTACCGGCGTGTGAGCAAGTCGTTGTTTTCACGAACGCTTTTGCCATTTATGTAATTTTCGGTTGTTGTTGCTACTCGTATTTACAATTAGTTTGGTTGAGTTGAGATTAGCCCTCATCCCGTCTTATCGTTTAGTTTTTCATGCTGGAACCACATTGTATGTACATATTATGTGTAGTGTTGTGCGAAATATTTAACAACAAATATTTAATTTGGTTTGGTGCTGTGTTGTGCGGAACAGATGCTTTTACATCTTGTTTGTTAAAATGCCGAGGACTTGTGCTATTGGATGTACATAAAACAAAGTTAAATCAATATTTCATTGATGTTACAAATAATATAGGTACGTTTTCACGAACTATTTTGTACTTTATATAATTTTAGGTTGTTGTAAATAAATGTTTAAATGTTTCAAATAAATGTTTAAATTACTGAAATCTGTAATACTTATTTAATAGAACCCTAATACCTTAAAATATAAATATAACTGCCTATAGTATAAATAGCTGTATATGCATAACTACATATAGCTATCTATAGTCAAAATATTGAGATTAGTTCAACGGATATGGTACCAGACGGCGACACTGTGCCACTATTTGTATTGGGTGACAAAAAATCGTAGAAGCTGGCTCTCTATTCCGGTATATATTACTCTACTCTATGATGAGAGTGTACGTCTCGCTGGACACACGCATTGAGAATGGCGCCAGTTTTATCTAAATATCAATAAATCGGTAAATATAGCCTTGGCTCTTTTTGATATAGAATAAGGGTGACAAATGAGCACAGTCCACCTGATGATAAGTGGATATGGCCCATAGACACCCATATTTATTGATATAATAACTAAGTAATTAATAATTACAACCATAACACAATCATTAATAGCTGCAGCATGACTCTACCACGTTTAAAAACGTTACAACGTTCAAATAGCGTTCTTTCTGCGGTGCCACCGTATAAACAAATACAAAAAGGAGATACTGGGTGAAGAAGCCGCTGTTTATACTCCTCTATCACCAGTGTCCAAATTTCACATTTTTTATTGGTATCCATTGTGAAGTGTGCTGCGCGCGAAAGTCGCTAACGAACTGATTGAAATGCCCCAATTGGCAGCGGTAGCTATGATCTAAGGAGCATGGAAAGTTTTGCGCCTCTGCCGCCCTGCCGCAGGGCCGACTTAGTAAATTGCCCCTGCTTTCATACACACATCACAATTAAGGATCATCCCCACTCCTACACCCCAGATTGCTCCTGCGGCAAGCAAGTGAGTAGCCACCTTTAGACGATTTAACCCAGTGGACTCGCCTCGCATGATTATTCCTCTGCCAAGGTATTGGATTTAAAAATTTTGTGCGTTTATAAAAACTGTTTACGGAATCGTTTTTATAAACGCACAAGATTTTTATCATTATAAGAATCGTTTCCGCCGAAGTAGGTGCTCTTTGAAAAATGCCATAATGTGCACAGTGGGGTTAACGTGTGCATAAAGCAGTCAAATACTTAAAATTTATAAAAAGATGGAGTTATATTCCATATGTAAATATTTTTATTGTGATCCGTGTTTTTTTTTTTCTATTAAAATCATTTAAAATAATATCCATAAACATTGACCTACTACTAAATGGATCTCGGCTCTGCGCTCAAAAGTGTCCAAGCCAAAATGCAAAAAAGAGCTCCAATTATTGAACGCCAGCCTTCATTTTGTCGACCGATAATACACTCCAAAATGCCATACAGTATCACAAAACGAGCAAATTCATAATTTAAAAACAATATTTTGTTTAGATACAAGATGCGTAGTATTTAATTTAAATTCACATTAATTGTAAAAACAAAAATACCATACCAATAATTTTCGCTAGAAACTGCATAAGATGAAAATAGTGCGGCCTCTCGTTGAAGTTAAAAGGCTGATATATTGTCGCAAGTAAAATTATATATATATATATAATACGCTTGTATAGGTTGACTCAGGACACAGTTTTTTGTGAATTTTGTTCTATACCCGCCATCCATTTAGGAGTAGGTGAATGATGATAAATAATAATTTATTTATTCTTTATTGAATTCCTTAATATAAAAGAATACAAAGGGCGGACTTAATGCCTTAAGGCATTCTCTACCAGTCAACCCATGCAGTGGTGAGGATTTGATGTAGGTGTAGCAGTATAGAATAAAAACAAAATAAAAATGATAATTAACTAAGTGATATATAAATTTTACTAATATGTTAAATAAAAAAACTATGTAAATATCTCCTATTTATGAATATATACAAATATATGCATACAGACATATAAATACATATATACATATCAACATACAAATATAAATAATACAAATAAATAACTATGAATATATAAGTCTGTTAACAATACATTAGTTCTTAAGAAAAAGATGCTTTGTGTTTCATGCAATAAAGAATATCTATCTATTTAACTGTCTAATATCCTTGTACACACACACACACTCACAAAAAGCGTGCGGACAAAGACAGTGCTTATGCAAGATATAGATCATTCAAAGTTGTCAGTTATTTGAATGTGATGTCAAGAAATTATCTACAATTTATAATGTAAAGCCAGAAAAAGTACTTGATGTTGAAAAAACATCGATGTTTCTAACCGATGTGTCGGAATATATCGATGCACATTCTCGATACATCACATCGAAAAAAAATCGATGTATGTTTAAAGTCGACACCCAAATTAATGAATACACCTATTACCGTTACAACTATGTGTTTAAAATATTATTTCCTTCTGTTTGAAATTTAAATAAAATACTATTATAAATTAATTGTAAATATTTTGACTTATCGTGAACGTGAATAGTACAGAGAACAAAACTGAATGAGAACAAAATTAGCAAATATCTACTATTCGATATGATTAATTTTATTTTTTACCTCAAACCGGCTGCAACTAGCCCTACAAAATTAATAAATGACCACCGAACAATTATGAAAGAACATTCGGACAATCTATATTACTCATAAGAGAAAAATAATATCAGCCAAGCCTAGTAGTGACGGTGTAATAACATCAACTACCCCATATCGTTTAAAAAAAATCATCCCTAAAAACTGCGGTTGCCAAACTGCCTGCCAAGCATAGCTACTATGCCAAAATCCTCCCAATGAAGCAATCTGTAAGGGAGGCCCATGTTCTGCAGTGGACTTTTATAGGCTGTGATTGATGGAAATAGATATAATGTCACAATTAAACGTTTAAGATGCTATATTTTTTCATATTATAACCAATCCACTAGGACCAATCGTCTAGCTCTAGTCGGCACATCTATCGGCGGTAGGCAATGTTAAATAATATAAATAATTTGACGCTTATCAGATGTCGTTAGCTGGGAGAGAGGTGAATTTATTTGTTACGCAATGCCATTATAATTAAGAAATTGCGTATTAAATAAAATTTTATCGGTTTTTAGTTTATGTTTATACACAAAACAACAGTTCCTCAGTTGTGTGCTCTTTAATTTTTTACACATTTTTACTCTTTTTGACGTGACAACGTCTTATAAATCGATGAAGCTCGCTGCACGAACGCAAAAACATGACTCATGCGGCGTTACCTAGGCGTTCCATTTAAAGTGCAAGCGAGAGCGCGGAACGAGCGACTGTGCGAGCGAATGTGGTGTCAATTGTTTATAGCAACGGTAATTGCGGCGATAAAGGTAATGATTCTTTCGATATTAAATATTTCTTATGACGTTGTCACGTTCAACTATCGTCAGTAAACCGACTTTACAGACAACCGATTTTTTCAATTCTTGCACTTTTAGGAATACAATTATACAATACTCATTATATACATACAACACTTGTAAGCGTTGATTCATTTATCTATTTCTAATCTGAAAAAAATATCATACTTTACATTTTTCTAACAATTTTACTATCTAGCTATGAGATCTGTTAAATATTTTCCCTAGTTCTAAAGTATTCAATTCCAGCCATCGTGGTGGTGGCAGAAAAGGTTGCGTAAGCCCCTTAGAGTACTCACTTGGGTTTGTAATGAGGGCATCCACGCCTTTTCCTGCCACCAGGGCGGCGCCACTTTACAGTGAGGTAAAATATTTGACAGATTTCGTAGCGGGGACGATAACTTTTTAGGAAAATGTAAATTTAAAAGTTTTTCTTTCCGTATCATTAGTTATATTTTATATGAATTAGATTAGAAATGAATAACCCAAACTATAAATATTACTAAAAGTAGAAAAATTAAAAAACGAGTTATAAAGTGCAAAAAATAAAAAATCAAAGCAGATGACGCATTGTATTGTATATTAATATAATATTCTAGATAATGATAAACTATTGTTTAAAACTAATTTCTCAATTAACTGAAATTATGTAACAAAAATATTACCTCAGTGACAAGTAGCGACATCTGGTGAGTGGAAGAATATTAGCACTCATTCTATGGAGTGTAGAGTACAAGGAGAACCATCTTATAAGGGGTGAAAGTTGAAAAAGTGTCCTACTATTTATTGGAAATAGAGGTTCCAAAACCTACCACAATAGCGCTGGCGTACGATATGAATATAGCTGTTGTAGACGGAGCGAAGTCAGCTGAATTCAAATATTTGAAAAACTTTATGACCTCAACTATTTACGTAGTACAAAACCAAACGAATTGGTCGGTACTTATTTATTTCTTCATCTTATTCTAATTAATTTTGGCGCTTTTTTTTTATTTATCCTATGCTACTGCAGCGCTACCCTTATTGGACGCGTTTTTAGGGATACTTTTCATATAAGGAGATCGTCCTTAGCTTGCTACATATTTATTAATCTATGGAGATGGTCCTCCTTGTACTCTACACGCTCTACACTCTAGACTGGTATACAGTAATCTGTGCTACACTCCATAATATGTAATTCGAGTGAGTCGAATAATTTATGATTTCGAATGGAATCATTTACGCTCATAGTCTATGGTATAATATTAAATTTATTCAAGGATGAAGAATATTGAGAAAAGTGTGAATGTGTATGTAGTGACATATAAAATATATATAATTGAAAGATTGAAAGTACCTATGTACTCTGTGGAAAGAACTGATTGGATTTAGATTTTAGACAACATAGTCAATCAAATATTCAGTCATTTTAGTCATAGTCATCGTGTGCAAAATACGACTGATTTTATTTAATTCATTATTTTTGAAAATGAATTCTGAATATGCAGAAAACTGTGATGTTTCGGCTATATTTTTCGATTTAGACAATACTTTGATACAAACAAGAAAAGGAGATAGCCGTACCAGCAATAAGGTTTGTATATAATTTGGACAAAAATTAACATTGTGACATTGCCATGGTCATGGAAGTTCGAAACGAATAGACGGTGCGCGCGCTGTCATCGCGCTCTTCTACGTCGTTGCTATTAACTACATATTATTGCTTCGCCTGCTTGCACTCCGCGTGTTAATGTTCACGTTCCAGTGTGTTATAAATAGTATTTTCGTAGTTGGAGAACGTGAGCTAGACGGCCACATTTAGATATTTTGGAAGAGAAGTAGCGCTAATTATAAACGTGATGTAGACAGTGTTCGGTCGATTCAACTGCTCCCTGCTGCTTTCAGTGGAGCGCGATCTGTTGCGTTTAATGATCGTTTCGTGCATTTTGTGACAATGGGAGACATATCGGAGCCAATTAAAAAATGTATACTTATATTGAAATCCGCAAAAAGCGATACGGAAAAATTTGCTGCTCTTTTTATGGTGACCAAGTTGGTGAAGGGAAAAGACTGTAATTCTCAAGCAAAAAAAGCTCTCTTCGAGGCTATCGGTTTTAAGTTTTTGAAGAAACTGTTAACAAGCAACAATGTTGAAGATGATTGTCCACCTTCCGTCTATAAATCTGTTGCCCTCTCAATTCTTACATGTTTTTGTAATGAACCAGAACTTGCAACTCATCCAGAGATGCTGGCAAATATACCAGTGTTCCTAGACATTGTTCAAACATCAGACAATGAAGACTATGATGATAACCTTATTATCATTAGTGAAGCATACACGTGTCTCCAGTGTATTGCAGAGCAGGAGGCTGGTCAAAAAGCCCTAATTGAAGTTGGAGCTATAACAAAAATGTCTGAAATTTATTCACACCAGAGTTTCCAAACTGATGAAGCGCTCAACATTCTTGTTAAACTTGTCAGTAGATATGGACCTGCGGCATGGGGCAACGATCCTAAACCATTTCACGCATTAGTCAATAAAATTGCTTTAGATTTTGCAACTGACCAATCTGAAAGAAAATTTGAACTAGCTACAATCCTAAGTGCCCTACTATACAGCTGTAATAAATTTATAATTGTGCCTGGTGCTGCAGAGGAAACTTGGCCACTAAGTATCTATAAAGCCCTTAATGACATCCTTACAAGTAAAATTGGAAAAAATCAAAGAGATCCTGCCCTCAAGTTAGCAGCTAATATAATTGAACTTCTTGGGGTTGAATGGACTTTTAATGATGAAGAAAATCCAAAGAAATTTTTCTTATTGCTTTTGCAATTGTGCGCCATCGAAGTTAGAATGCAACTTGAAGATAGAAGTTTTAAACAGGCATATGCAAATGCAGAATTAGTGACTTCTTGCTTTATTGTGTTAGAAATGTCCATCAACTATATGGCTACTGATCAGTTAGATTTAGAACAAAAAGAAAAACAATCGGTTTATACAAGTCTCAAAGGTGCATTTAATGCTGTTGTTTCCATTCTGACTAAAGTATCTAATGATAAAAACCGAGACAAACTCCCTGATGTGGAAAAAGTTTTTGTATGTGCAATGATTAGAGTTTTAGTTGCATGGATAGCACAGGAAACTACAGCAATGAGAGATCAAATTTATGCATTATTGCCATTTGTTTTTACCTTAGCTAATGATTCTTTCCATGCATATAGGGCAAGGAAACTAGCAGAAAAGAATAAGTCTGAAGGAGAACCAATGGACACAGACATAAGTCTCTTAGGCCAAATAGATCTATTGCGCTTAATGCTTCCTGCGCTTTGTCATCTTGTTGTAGAAGATAAAGCAAGAGATATAGTATTAAACTTGAAACAAGAAGATATACTTTATGAAGCTATGAACTTTCATTGGTCAATTGTTCATTATAAGAAACCGCCTATTCCAAAATCGGAAAGAGGCAAAGCTAAAACTCAGCCAGAACCAGAATTAGATCCCAAAGTTTTGGATGACATGAGAGATTCGAGAGCTGCAATGGTCAGCCTGTGTAATATTTTTATGAATCTTACCGTTCTAGCCCCCAAAGTGGTTGATAACAGCATGTTGTTTAACACTTTGTTAAAATTCATCTTTAATAATTTACCAGAATTAAAGAACATCCCTGAAAACCTAGTACTTCATGGTCATTTAGCAGTATTAGGACTGCTTTTACTGAAACAGCAAGGCAGTAAAGTGAAAAAGAATGACTTTTCAATTTGTAGTTACATACAATCAACAATCAGGTTCCTGTGGGATGCGTACAATGTTGATGAATCAAATGATCCTAATGCACTTGTTGTATCAATGGCTTATAAGGAGCATTGGAATGAAATTGCAGATTTATGGTTTTTGGGTATGCAGACCATGAGTGGAGTTCTTACTATAGTGCCCTGGATTTCGGAGTTTGCAATTGAAAGTGGATGGGCTGAAGGTATAACTGAAATGCTTGTTAAGGTTAAAGTTGGAACCTTGCCACCAAATGTGAAATCAGCTTTTGAAGATTTTCTGTGCAGATTAGTTGATTCAAATGAAAGTGTTAAGGCTGTATTAAAAAAAGCCGGAGCTCTTAAGATGTGCAGAAATCATCGGTTAATGGATTTAGGAAAAAAGTTGTTTGGAGACTAAAAATGTTCTATGTCATCAATACATACATTATTTAACAATTAAGGACTTTTCACATACATATATCTTTTAAATATGATGGTACTTAATGTTTTGCAATTTACCAGTTTTGATTTTGTTATGTACATAATGTACGTATTACCAACATTTGTCACACTGTTAACATTATGGCAACCTCAGCTATGTGTACTGAATAAATTTGTGAACTGTTATATTGACATTCATTACAACAAAATCCTTATTTACATTAGTAATTTGTTAATAGCTTACTACACTATAATATCAAGAAAATTAATTGTTAAATATATTTGAAGCATAGGTGTCGGCTTTCATTTGAGAAACTGCCAAAGAACAGGTGAGTGAACGAAGATGCTACAAGTTAGACCATTGACCCCGTGCTATTCTTGGTTCAACAGATATTTCCTTACACACATGCCACACAGACATATAATTTAAATAGCTACATGCAGCTGGCTATAACCAGTGTTTGTTGTATTCTAAAAACATTCTTATAATAATTTACTTAGGGTATTTATTTGATACAGTGATAATATAATTTTAAATAATTTAAAACTGAATATTTAATATGCATTATTTGAGTTTTATATTTTGTTTATTACAATAGTCCACTATCCTATGAAATGTTCACTGCTGAACATAGACCTCCCCCATAGATTGCCATGTAAGGAGGATATTTGCTATTGTTGCCTTTACAGATAGTTCTGAAATCACAGTTTTGTGTAGTGAGATCTGTTTCGCCACTACTACATGGTAGGGTGCATTAGAGCCCAGCATGGCCCAGCCAATATCTTTTAATATTGCATAGGTACTTATTATTGGTGATATCAATAATTTATTTTTGTTCTATACTTTTTCTGCAACATAACATGAAGATAATGTGAAATTTACTTACTTAAACAGATTAAATTGTTTAGATTGTAATTATTTATAGCATTTAAGTTTCAAAAAGCTAACAGTCCCCCCAATGATAAGTGGCCGCTGCCCATGCATACCTGCATACAACTTCAAACCAAATAGTAATATAACTAACTGTATAATCTCTAAAAGTTAAGTTTGAGCACACACCCTCATAGCCTGTAATTAAATGTATAGTGATGCTAATATAATTTTCTGACATTAAAGTTACAGCCTACATACGTCCCACTGCTGGGCACAGGCCTCCTGCGCCCAGCTATGGGACGTATGTCTGCTCTGCCCCAATGCGTGTAGGCAAAAGTCACTTCTTTGAGTTAATTTTTTTTTCTTAATTTCTCAGACATGACGGTTTTCTCGTGAAGTTCTTATTCACCGCCGAGCATGTGATAAATCAGCACTTAATATTTCAATTAATAATTTCATTGGTGCCGGTGGGGATCGAACCCAGGTTGCTCGCGTATTGTGAAACTCACAGCGAGTGATTATACCCTGAGCTACCACGGCCCTTTTTTCTGACATTTATAATGGATATATCATCATCATCATTACAGCCCTTCACAAGTCCACTGCTGAACATAGGCCTCCCCCAAAGAATGCCACAAAGCACGGTCCTGAGCCACCTGCATCCATCGACTTACTGCATGTCTTACCAGGTCGTCACTCCATCTCGTGGGGGGACGCCCTACACTTCGCCTACCGGTACGAGGCTGCCACTCGAGAACCTTTCTTCCCCATCGGTTGTCGGTTCTTCGAGCTATATGGCCGGCCCACTGCCACTTCAGCTTACTAATCCGTTGGGCTATGTCGGTAACTCTGGTTCTACTGCGGATATCCTTATTCCTAAGTTTATCACGCAGAGAAACTCCGAGCATAGCCCTCTCCATAGCTCGCTGAGCGACCTTGAGCTTCCTCATACGGCCAGCAGTGAAGGATGGATATCTAAATAAATAAAATTATATAGAGGTTTGCAGTCGTGCGCGCATCACAGAAAAACTACTAGATAGATTTCAATTAGGTTTGCTAAGTTTTATTTCTTAGACACTTGGCCCTTATCTAAAAATATATATATTGCGATATATAAAGTTATTAAAGTTTTAAGAAAAAGAGATTAAACGGAGTTTTTCATACGGTCAACTGTACGTCGCTTGCTCTCGCATTAGTAACCCAGATTATTTATATATTTCTACAAACTGAGCAACGAATAACATTGTTTACTAAGAAATTTTGTATTTTTGATGTTTTTTCCTTCGCTCATACGAAAACTTCCAATTTTCTGACAGTATATTCCAATTCTTTCAGTATATTCCAATTTTCTGACATTTATAATCACGGTATACTAAAAAAAAAGTAAGAAAGCTTGTGATTGAAATCTAGCGTTAAACATGCTTTTAATAGAATATAGTAAAAAAACATTTAGAATGAACTTCGCTTGGACAGAGGCCGTTTAAAGGTTGAAAGATCATAACACCGTGTGGCGGCGCGGCGGTGTAAGAGTACTCGTCACCCCATTTCTTTCCGTGGATGACATAAGAGGCCACGATGGGAAAGGCTAGAAAGATTTTATACTTCCGATAGATAGCGGGATAATCATAATTTTACGCCATGCATAAAATACACTGGGGACGAGAAAAATTGTCAAAAGTGCGTGACGCCTGTTACTGCGACAGACTTGTAAAGACAAATCTTCGGTACAATGCGATAGACCCATATCCAGCAACCTTTATATGGGACTGATGAAGAAGAAGAATTAAATAATAATTCATTAACCCCATCTCATTATCATAGACTAAATTCATAACATTTACTTACCCACATGGTGTTCTGCCAATGAATACTAAATTTAGAGAGCATTAAATTTATTTCATAATTTCATGGTGATTATATAGTGAAGTAGAAAAGTTTTTTTTTTTTAGAATAATGGTACAAACGAGCACACAGTCCACCTGATGGTAAGTGAAGGCTGCAGTCTATAGACATCTACATTTGTCCTCGATTAACCCTTTCGCTGTCCCGTGCACTACGTATAGGTATAGGTCATTGCTATTGTCTTACTATTGTGCCTGATAACTGGACAGTAAACGTGTTAAGAATCAAAATGCGTTGCCACCCCTGAGGACTAAGATGGAATGCATCGTTTCCAGCAAAAAGCGTCTCCGGTTCTCTACACTCACCATACAAAACACAGCAGCATAAAGCTGCTATTTTACGTTGGTGTTTTCTAAGAGCGTGTGATCCTATTTCCGGTTGAGCCATCCCATTAGTGCTACAGCCATAACAAAGCTGCAGCGTGGCCCTACCACGTACAAAAATCTTTTACAAAGTCCTTGACTACAAGTCATGGTTTCTATATTTGTACCCACAGCAATATTTATGTAACATTTAAATTATCGGTGTTTGAGTTTGAAATACTGTGGTTGTCCCTTGTCCAGTGCAATGTATAAGAGATATTGCTACACCTACACCATACACTACAACTTCAGAACGAGCCTCTGAATCAATATGTTAAAGAAAAATACTATGTAATTGTAAATTGTTTTTACTGCGACGTTGATTCTATATTTCAGTTATTTTATCGAACGAGTAATAATTAAAAATTAAAAATTTTGTACAGCCGACTTCAATATAGGTTATTTAAGAATAACTCAATAACCATTGGTCTGACCTTGATCAAATTCATATGGGACCACACGAGAACTATCAGCTTTCATATAAAAAAAGAATCATCCAAATCGGTTCGCCCAGTACAAAGTTATGAGGTAACACACATAAAAGAAAAACATACACTCGAATTGAGTACCGTCTCCTTTTTGGAAGTCGGCAGAAAATGCTTATAAAAATAAACCACTCGCCGCTACATATTATATAAGAAAAAAAACTTCCACTTGCCCTGCACGCTCTGACATGTAATGCATAAATGTACGCAAATCCAACAATTTTGTTGTTTCGAAGACGGAACTCCATTTGTATAGATAATAATAATATTGTTTTACTGCGTTATTATATTTTTTTATAAAATTATTATCTTTGCACGTTATAAACAAACTTACAGCAAATGTCTAATGACGAAAATGTGCTTATGTAAGCGACACTACGTGGCCTTTAGTGTTGCAACTAAGACGACCGCGTGGCTCAGACCCACCATAGGATAGCTCTTAAGATGAACATGGACAAGACAAAGGTCAACATTACTATGAATCGTTATTAGAATGTTAAGCATGGTGCATAGTAACAGGCCAGTATTTGCAATACGACTAGTTTAGTTTCGTTCAATGGTCAGCAGGATACAGAGAACTCATCGCAAAACCTCATTGTTATAATTGTGACGGCACTAACGTCGCGCCACAAGCGAAACATATCGAAGCCTAAATCGCGCTAACAAAGTTCGGAAGTTAAATCAGTATAATATATAGAATAGCTCCGAACTACCACTCGGAGCGTTGGCCGCTCCCCGGGCAGAATACCTTGCGCGGCGAGAGATCTCCCCTTTTCCTTTCACCGCCACATAATAATACAAACTACGCTCAAGATATAAGGCCAACTGAACTTCACAGTTCTAGGGAGTCCTTAGCTCCTTGTGCTCTTCTGTATCCGCCCTTTTTGCATTAATTAACATTACTGCTATTGTTATTTATATGAGACGTAGTCATCTTCTTCACCTTCTCCTGATGATGTAACACTTAGGTATGCAAGAAGATGCTACGTACATAATATATATCATTACACAGTAACCAATATCTAGACCCGAAAACGATTATTGCAGCTCGGTCATACAGTCGTCGTATTATGTATAAAATATTATTGTTTTTTTGTTAATATTATGTGTGTCCTTGGATAGTAACACAGCGTTAAAACATTCCTTCAAACTTTGGTATCAGTGTTATTGTAGGCTACAAGAAGTGCAAGAATAAATTTTAAAGAGACCTCTCAATAAATCTTACAGCTAATGGAGATATTACATCAGCAGTATGGATTACCTCATGACGTAGCAAAGGAGAGCGCAGCGTCTTTTCTGCAGGCTTTTCGCGCGCAACCTGACGACGAGTCTTACGCCCTTGATGAATGGCCTGCTCACTTGTGGCGCAACTCACTACCTAAGAATTACAGGCATATCGCCAGTAAGTACCTAAATTAATATAACACATACACATCATGATGTATTTAACATAAAAAAATGTGATAAATGATTAACATAATATTATTATGTTAATCATTTATCACATTTTTTTTATATAGGATAAGGGTGACAAACGAGCACACAGTCCACCTGATGGTAAGTGGTTACTGCGGCCCATAGACATCTACATCTATCCTCGATTACGAATCAAAATGCAGATGCGTAGTCACCCGTGAGGACTAAGATGGAATGCCTCATTTCCAGTAAAAAGGGCCTCCGGCCACCTGCACTCACCAAGCGAAACGCAGAGGTAAAACTCTACTTTACGCTGGTATTCTGTGAGGTCGTGGTACCACCCCGGTTCGAGCCGGCCCATCCGTGCGACAGCAAAAGCTGCCGCGTGGCTCTACCACTGTTAAAACATACACATATAATTTATAATTTAAAATTAAAAATTTTGTACAGCCGACTTCAATATAGGTTATTTAAGAATAACTCAATAACCATCGGTCCGACCTTGATCAAATTCATATGGGACCACACGAGAACTATCAGCTTTCATATAAAAAAAGAGTCATCGAAATCGGTTCGCCCAGTACAAAGTTATGAGGTAACACACATAAAAAAAGCAAAAAAAAAAACATACACTCGAATTGAGTACCGTCTCCTTTTTGGAAGTCGGCAGAAAACATATTTAGACAGTAATAAAATATATTTTATTACTTACTTACTTACTTACTTACTTATCTTCACGCACAATCCCTGACGGGGTAGCCAGAGAGAACAGATCGCCAAGTGTCACGATCCTTACATACCTCTTTCGCTTCTTTCAGATTCATAATCTTCTTCATACATGCACGTCTAGGTATCCGAGTACTCTTGACCCTCCCCTCTTCGAGCAGTTTGCTCACATGGTCTTCGAAAGTTAGTCTCGGTCTACCTCGACACCTTTTAATATTAACTTTCGCGCTATATATTTTCTTCACCATTCGGTCTTCACTCATTCGCTCAACGTGCCCAAACCATCGAAGCACGCCCTTATCAATTTTTGTGATAAGGTCATCTTTCAAACCTGCCATATTGCGAATCTCTTCGTTTCGCTTTCGGTCGGCCATGGTAACGCCGCACATTTTACGAAGAGATCGCATCTCCACTGCATTCAACTTGCTTTTATGCTTCTTCTGGCATACCCAGGTTTCGCTGCCATATAACAAAGTCGGTACCAACACTGCGTTATGTATTGCAAGGCGTGCACTCTTCACTACGCCTTGCCTTTTGACTAACGCAGTCAGGGCACCATTGACTTTGTTCCCGGCAGCGACACGCCTGTCCACATCTAAATCACATCTTCCATCCCGGCTAAAAGCACATATTTTATTACTGTTTAAATAAATTTGATAAAATATAATTCATAGAATAGAATTTAATCTAAATGAAACAAATCTATTTACAACCTTATTTAGGACTTGATGCGTAGCAAGGACCTCAAAATTTGCTGTTTTTTCAGACTCAATAGACAATAATTAAAAATTAAAAATTTTGTACAGCCGACTTCAATATAAGTTATTTAAGAATAACTGAAAAACGATTGGTCTGACCTTGATCGAATTCATATGGGACCACACGAGAACTATCAGCTTTCATATAAATAAGAATCATCGAAATCGGTTCACCCAGTACAAAGTTATGAGGTAACACACATAAAAAAAAACATACAGTCGAATTGAGTACCGTCTCCTTTTTGGAAGTCGGCAGAAAAGTGAATAGACTTAGGTTGACGTGAGTTTTTATTATAACCGTATTTTACTTAGGTACCGTAATTTTAGTTAATAAACAAAGTCACAGTACACCCTGATGGTAAGTGAGTACTATCCCATATGACACAAACATCTACAATCGATAAACAATCAATATTTATTATATAATGATTACGTAATGACATATTGTTTCAGGGTTAAGGGATTAAGAATGCGTCTTTATTAGTAAAAAGGGCTCTCCGGTTCTGATCAATGATCATGTGAAGCACAGTGACATGCTGCTATTTTACGCTGATACTCATTTGTGCTGTAGGCATAATGCAGCTGCAGTACACCTTTACCTTACCTTTGTCACGCCTAAGGACTCTGATAGAATGGCTCGTTTCCAGTAAAAAGGGTCTACAGTTCTCTACATTCACCATACGCTAAACGCACGCTGAACCCCTGAGCTTAAAAGAAGCCGGTAATTTCGACATATACAGACGCTTTAATTTTATTTATATGTAGACTTATAAGTACCTATACTTTATTTTAACAGTTCCCCTGTCCGTGAAAAAGACACAATAGTTAAACAAACGAAATGTTCATATAGGACTCATGGGACAGTGAAATAATAATAATAAAGTTTATTTTTTTCTCTCACAAATTTAGTCATTAACATAAACATACAACTTAATATTAATATATTACAATCAATTTGTGAGAGACTGGCGTCCGTACTAGGATTCCCTGTATGACAGATCACCAGCCCCCACCTACAGACCAATCTATAATATGTAATATTCGGTGTATGACAAACAAATATACGAAAAGCAAATGTGTGTATGTGCGTGCGTGCGTGCGTGCGTGCGTGCGTGCGTGCGTGCGTGCGTGCGTGTGTGTGTGTGTGTGTGTGTGTGTGTGTGTGAGTGCGCGCGTGCGTGCGTGTGTAGCGTTTGGGATTTATTTCAGGATTTTAAGTAATTCCTCAGTCGTTTCATAGTCTTGACTTAATAGCCATAGGGTTACTATCTTTTTGCATTTAAATTTGGGAAATTTATATATGGATAAAATTGAATTAATTTTGTTGTATAGATGAGAACCTATAAAGCAGAAGAAGTTATGTGTATAGCTACTTTTGTATGGTGCAATAGGACAAATTTTACTTTTGTTTCTTTTATTCCTTAGACGAGAAGGATCGTAATATGTCAAAGAATGTTGTTTCATAATAGTGTGTAAAATAAATAAATAATTGCCGGACTGTGAGAACTTCAGAGGTATAACTCTTTGGAAATGGTTAAGATATTAATAACTATGGGTCATAAGCATATAAAATAGTTAATAGAACCTTTATTACACGTTGGTAGAATAATGCATCAATTTCACTGCTCCAAAACACGCTTCAAAAGCGTAATATTTACTTTAAGGCTTGGCAAAATGCCGAAGACGTAAATTCATGTGATGCACATTTTAATGACTCCGCAACTTTAACGAATGTAGTACATACATAATGTTCGCAGCCAAAATTACTTATACGAACCAATACGATGGAAACACAATGTGTATGTACGTACTAGAAGTACGTTGCAGCGTATTATGACTACAGAAGAAATGGGTCGACTCGACCGAAGTGGGACCACGCTCGCATATAGAATACCAGTGTAAAATTGCTGCATGAGGTGCTTGTTTTTCGTATGGTAAGTACGTTAGTACACAAGAACCGGAAACATTACAGGGGTGATAACACATCTGCATTTGATTCTTAATCGAGGATGGATGTACGTGTCTATGAGCCACGAAATTTGTATTCGTTTGTCACCTTTTTCATTAATTAATTAATTACAAATTAATTAAAACCTTTAAAAGTCCACTGCTGAACATAGGCCTCCCCCAAGGAATGCCACAAAGCACGGTCCTGAGCCACCTGCATCCATCGACTTCCTGCATGTCTTACCAGGTCGTCACTGTATCTAGTGGTTAGCCGCTCTACATTTTGCCTACCGGTACGAGGCTGCCACTCGAGAACTTTTCTTCCCAATCGGTTGCCGGTTCTTCGAGCCATATTCTATATTATCATCTTTACTTCTATTTACTTCTATAAAAATAAGTCTGACAAAGACTAAAGCTGTACAATGGTAGCGGTATATATGAACTCTGTTAAAGAGTGGAGCTGTGGAGCTAAAATACTTACAAAATATTGATTTATCTTTTAGGGCTCTTTCAAATACTATACAAAAGAAACAAATCATATCTCAACATGTGAAAAATACAGGTCACATACGTAAAACACATACAATATATTTTGCTGTAACCAGTAACACAGATCATTGTGTCTTCATCAAATGGATGACATGTTTAAAAAACAATTTCACTACTAGATTATTACTAGGGACTTAAGACCGTTTTGTGTTCTGCGACGATGAAATCGTTTTACGTCCTGGGTTCAAACAGTCTTCGTTGCACAAACCAGTCTTCGAATTACTTGGTGCGATTTTTTATTTTACGCCTATGAAAATACAGTCGAGAACGCAATGATTCAACTATCTCACTCATCGCGTCGTCGTCCTTAACGTTCGTCTTTGCTTCCGCGTTCGTTTACAAACGTAGGCAGACAAAACAGTCTTTACCTAGTTTTTAAGAAACTTCAACCATTTCACGCGATGAAATACGCAATTCGGTTACAATACTAATCATAATTACGATGTGTCGCAGCTATTCAAAACTAGGTATTTGCCGTTTCGTGTGTACTATTACGTGGTAGAGCCATGCTGCAGCTATATTAGTTATGTTATATGTTTAGTTTCACCTATTAATTACTGTCATTGGCGCAAGCCGTTGTAATTAATTATAAATAAATTAGTACATAGTATAGATGTAGCACGAATGGGTAGGCGAATACCAGCGTAAAATAGTAGCTTAACACTGCTGTGTTTTGTATGGTGAGTGTAGAGAACCGGAGACCCTTTTTACTGGAAAAGAGGCATTCCATCTTAGTCCTCACGGGTGACAACGCATCTGCATTTTGACTCCCAAATATACAAGGATACATGTAGACGTCTATGGGCCACAACAACAACTTACCACCAGGTGGACTGTATGCTCGTTTGTCACCCTATCCTATAAAAAAATACTTTTTCTTTATAAGTTTATTAGTATAATATAATTTGAAATTTCATGGGTGGAACAATCGTAATATTCCTGCCCACACGCAAAATACGAGGTTAGATGCGGAGTTGCGGAAAATAGCCCATCTTAAACTAGCCAACTATTAGTTATATCATTTAATAGTCTACTATTTTAACCGATTTCCAGAAGGAGAAGGTACTCAATTCGACTGTATTTTTTATGTGTTACCAGAACTTTCCTAGGTGATTTTGATGATTCTTTTGTATTTGAAAGCTGGTGCTTGTCATGTGGTCCCATATAAATTTGATCAATATCTGACCAGTAGTTTTTGAGTTATCCTTAATAATGCGTATTTAACTGACTTCGACTACATTGACGATGTTCTCAGTTTATTTATATTGAAGTCGTTTGGTCAAAATTTTTAATTTTACCACTTGTTTTTTTTAGATAAACATATTTTACATTTATTTCAGAAAACATATCAGACGAATGGTTAAAATTGAGATTTAAAAATTTAGCTCTGACTCCTGATGTTATACATCTATTAGAAACATTACGGTATGTTGGTTAATTGAATATTTTTCATTTAAAGATCCTTATGCAGAAATATTTTTATGACTAAGGCTTCGGTTCTTTGGTTTTTAACTTTCATTAAAATATTTCTTCATTTTATATTTTTTAGTTCATTGGCAATTTCTTTGTCGGTTGTTATAATCATTAATAAAATAACAAGTGCCGCTTTTATGTACAGATACATACAATCAAAGACATTGCCTCCTCATTCATATTTCAAAAATCACTTTTTAAGTTTATTAATTTACGATCTTTGTAATTTAAGTTTCTCTTTCATCTACATTTTTTTTTTATATAAGAACTACTTTAGCCACAATTTTGCATGGTGTTATGTGGTAAGTACTGTTGTTCTCAAACAAAATACATTGCACAATCATTAATGTTATATCTAAAGAAAGAATTATGTATATTGTTTAGAAATTTTCACTTCATTGGATTTAATCATTCGTTGGAATCTGCATGCTACATAGCCACATAATACCGTGTTCTCAGTGTAAGCATTGTTATTGTTGTATCATGATAAAGTCAAATCCAATTTGTTGTGCAGGCATACATTTTATTACAGGATTTTTTATTCCCTGTGCAGTATACTATTAGAAGGTTAAGATGCATCTGCAACTATCTTGGTTTGACTTTGAACGCATGTTGCTAATAAATGACTTGTTTTTCAACAGTTCAGTTGTTGCTCAACGAGTGACTAAACTTGGGGCGCTGCGTGCGCAACACTTAGGTTTGAATTGTATTTGTTAAATATGTGAGGAAGTACATCACAGAGAAGGTAATAAAGATTGCCTCAAAAATTTCACTATAATTATGGAGATAATTTAAAGCTTTTTAACCATGTAATAATGTTTTGTTGATGAGAACTAACAAAATTACTATTCCTGGCAAAATATCTCCACAGTTATGAAAAAATGTTTTAAAATGTGTGCAGTGCTATGTTGATGTTAATAAAAATATATCAGATATGCATTGGGTACAGTCAACATATCACACACACTATAATGTAAGTTTTTCGCGTATAATTTATCTCAAAATTATATGTACCATATCCAATAATACAGTAAAATGTTCTTGCAAAAGTATATTGATTTAAACAATGCAAGATCATTTGTTTCTTTTTTGTATCATGTGCTGAGTTTCAGCATGATATTCATCATGAAATAACGAAAAGCTGGTCGATGAATGTGGCACAGGGAGGATTATCTACTCGGTCTGATCACGAACGGGCCATCGCGAGCCCAGTGGCAGAAGATCAAACTTCTCGATCTCCGGAAGTACTTCGACTGCGTGCTGGTCTCTGGAGACTTGCCGTGGGAGAAGCCGGATCAAAATATCTTTCTGGAAGCCTGTAAGCTACTTAACGTCGAAGCACGAACATGTATTATGGTTGGTGATAAGCTGGAGACTGATATTAAGGTGATCAAGAATTATTATTAACTAATAGCCAACAAATGTCCCGTCTAGGTCACATTTCCCCTCTCACAAATGCATCAGTTACTAACTGAGACCAAATTTAATAAAGGTTTATGAAATTTTAAATTAGCACCAGACCTCAAGCTACCGCAGCTCATCAGTTTTAGTTATAAGTAATTTAATATATGTTTAATTTTGTTATATAAGCCGCATGCTTATTTGTCCCCAAAAAAAGCATGCGGCTCACCTGATGGTAAGTGACTAAAGCCGCGTATCGATTATACGCTCCAAGAGATCGAACCAGCGACCGGGGAATCGAAACCCTGACCGCTGCCTTTTACTTACAATGCGGAGACGGCTCCCTCGACCGGTATATAGTTGTGTACCGCGAGGAGAATCAGGGAATGGGGAATGCCCCGAGGCCCGAGACCTACTGTGTGCAAAGAAGCATACACGCAGAAGCCAAGGAAAACGAGGTCGAACATGGGTGCGCGTTCCAGCCGCGCGAAGTGGATATCGCCTTTGAACGCGCGCCAAATTGTTCGTTGGAACGCTCAAACGTGGAGCGGGCTGTACCATCTGGTGTCGGTTTTTTACCGCGTATCAAAGTAAGGTACCTGCGGGTATTAAAGCCTAGCTAAGGGAAAATCGAAAATAAAATCAGAAATATGTAATTGGTCCACAGATTTTAATAAAAATCATTAGTTTAGTACAGTTTCTATAAAGTATGTTTTTTTTATAGGATAAGGGTGACAAACGAGCACACAGTCCACCTGATGGTAAGTGGTTGCTGCGGCCTATAGACATCTACGTCTATCCTCTATTCCAAATCAAAATGTAGATGCGTTGTCACCCGTGAGGACTAAGATGGAATGCCTCATTTCCAGTAAAAAGGGTCTCCGGCCACCTGCACTCACCAAGCGAAACGCAGAGGTAAACCTCTACTTCACGCTGATTTTCTGTGAGGTCGTGGTCGTGATTCGAGCCGGCCCATCCGTGCGACAGCAAAAGCTGCCGCGTGGCTCTACCACTGTTAAATGTATGTACGAATAATTGTAATATTTGCCATAAAGAATAACAAAATTAAATATTTCTAAAAACCTTGCTAGTAGGTCTTATTTTACTATGGTAGGGTAATAAGGCCTACTGCTTTAACAAACTAAAATAATCAATTTATACGTAATATATTTAATATTTATGACCAATAGTCACATGAATGCAGCAATTAAGACTTAAAATTCAAAAAAAATATATATTAATTGCCTCGCCTAACATATACTTAAAAGTCATTAGTATAGTGATGGACAAACTGATAACGTGACTCATCCTGACCAGGTGATCTCGTGATCATCATCAGTGCGTCGGTTGTGTCTCGAGTTGAGTATTAGGTTGAGTTGAGAATTCAGTTTATTGTTGGGTAGTGTCCTCCCAACCAAATTTCTGTCACAGCGGCCAGTCTCAACGGAGCCATCAACACAGTGCAGAATTATAGTATCCGAATGTATGCGCAAGCACAGGTGCACTCTCTATTCCCTCACAATCATCAAATCGCAATTCGACACGGTCCGAGAGAGCTTAGGCGCAGGACCAATAATTTACTCATAATTTAATAGCTTCTAATGTCAAACAAAGCCTTAATTCTTCGACACGCTTTGTCTTTGTACTGTTTGGACAGCTGAAACCAAGCTTTTTCTGACTGCGACATTAGTTTAATAATAAAAGTGTACGATTTATTTGCATTTATAATATTTTAAAAGTGATATAAAATTCATAATAAAACAAAAAACTACACAAGAAAAAGGAGTATAATAAGGCCTATGTGAAATTTAGTAACCCTAAATAACCGCCGACTAAGTATTTAAACAAAACCAAATCAAAAAAAATTACCACGATACGTCACTCAAATCTTCAAGATCAACAAAGTATTTATTCATAAATGTAAAGATTACGATTTTAAATAGCTAAGTGTAATATTACAAAACATACACGTACGATTTATATGGACTGATTTTTATTATTGGTGCAGTGCGGTCGTATCTTATGATAGATAAATGCAACTCTGGTGGCAGGACGCGGGTTAACGCGTCTCTGCAAACTTGTAGGAGACATTATCGTGCAATAGGAGTCTGTTATTATCTCCTTAAACGAGTGCGGTTATTATAAATACGATTTTTAATACTGCGGCCTTATTAGCCGACAGGCCTTATTACCCGCAGGCCGCAGGTACCTAAGTTAAATTTTTCGAGGAGTTGGGTCGGTTGTTTTCATCATTCGTGTGTTCGTTGCGTTCCGAGCTATGGATAACCATAGTTGCCGTAAATTGATAAAATTATATCGTTCAAAATAAGTACTGTGGAATAGCGAAAGTAATTTTTATCATTATAAAGCGCTCAGAGGATGCATGAAACTATGAATGCGGCAGCTGTTCCTACACGATCGACATCCATGTCGAACGGTCAAACACTGGAACGGCTGCCGCACGCGCCAAGCGCGCTTAGTTGATACACTTGGAACATATGGAGCGCATTCCGCGGAGCACTGGTGGTCGGTGCGGTCATTCGTGGAGCGCGCGCCAGGAGCGCGTAAACGATACGCGGCCCGCCCATGAATGACTGTAAGTAATACTAGGTGAATAAATAAATCCTTCACTATGTTCCTTTTTTAAGTATAGAGATATGTGTTAAATTAGGGATTGGGCTCTGAATGGGAAGTTGAAGTTTGATCCCCGCCAGCACCACTCAAATTGTTAGTTGTACTTTTAAACATTGATTTACCCGTGGTAAGAAAACATTTTTTGTAGCGGAGAAAACCTGCACCTCTGCGAAAATTATGTGTACCAACATGCTTTAGAACAGCACAGAAAAATACTTCTCTACTCCATTACCCTCAGAAATGGGAGGAGGCCTGTATCCAGCAGTGAGATATAATAGACTTATTATAAAAAGTCCCATTAACTTCCTGTAAATACACTTAAAATGCTTATGCTAGATATGGTTCATGACAGAAGTTGATTTGTGGATTCCAGCTCAAGATCTTTAAGTTTTTCAGGTCTTACACTTAAGTGCTAGTCTTTTTTGCTTTATTTATTTTTAATTTTTACTGTTTGAAGAATGTATTTGTTTATTTCTATTTTGTGTTTAGGGTGGGAAAGAAGCAGAATTAGGGGGCACGGTATGGATTCCACTGCAGAAAGATGAGATGGAATCTGATTTACCCGATTTCACAATCAATAAAGTCACTGAGCTGCCGGAAGTACTGCCTGCTTCACCAAAACTCAAACGCTCAACACTTCTAATGAATGCTTGTTGATGCAATGAAAGCTAAGTATAGTTGTCAAAGACATGTAGTAGTTTTTAGTGTTAATTAATTTTCTTAATGAATACTACCCCGCAGCATATACTAAAAAATAAAAACCATAGCAAATATCACATTTTAATCCTCAAATTACTTGCTCAAAACATGAGAGGTTTATTTTTCTAGCAAGAGGATATTTATAGGCTATTTGTTTTCTTTTTTTACACATTAAAATTCATTCTTATTATTTTACAGACTAGATGACACATTTTTTATATCTAGAAATATCTGTAAATAGAACAGTATATTTAACTTGAACTGAATATTTTTATGTATGTTCTGATAGTTAATAAGGTTATATTTTATTTGTCATCATTTTTACAGTCTCAGTGCTCTATCTGACCTTAAAAAAGATGTTCTCAGTTAAACTTGATATATATTTTTGTAAGTAATGAAATATCTCTTACATAATGTGGATGATTTTGTTTGTTGATCTATTTTTTAGAAAAACTATTGAAAAAAGTATATTTTTGGTTCTTTTTCACCAGGAAATTCACGGAAATTTGAAATTGCTTTCTATTTTTTAAAACTATATAATAAATCTGAAGGGGATTGGAAAATATTCGTTATACGTATACATTATACGTTATAAGTAATTTGTTACAATGAGGTTTGTTATATAGAGGTTAAGTTTCGTTTTAGCAAGTTAAGCAAACTTAAAAAAAAAGTATAACACATTGTAATGAATACCTTATAACACTAAACATTAATTTATTATGAGTTTTAATTCCTGGATTGTCTTACGATAAATTGAACGTGTCTGAACCTGTCGAACCATAAATTCTTATTAGATGGATTATGGTAGGATAATTTATGCAGAGGTTAATTATACCTTCTATTTATGTTTCGCAATGATTGAAAAATCGTTATAAAGAGGTTTTTACAAAAGTTATTCATAATGTAAAAGTATATTTTGAACTCTTATGGCCAGCTCTAGGGGATTTCTAAAAATTTGTTAAATCGAGGAAATCATTATATTGAGGTTTGTTATACTAAGTTTGTACTGTAATTAAAACAGCTTGGGAGAATTATCCTTAGCCTTTATGAGTGCATAGTTGTCTTTCCATTCAGCTATTTAATAGCAACTTGCTGTAACCAAAGAAACATGCGCTATTATATCAATTTTAACACTCCAAATTTGAGTATAAAACATCAAGTATCCTTCATATCAAAAATTCTGAAGATGGACATTATGCTACGATTTTAACTGGTCTCAACACAAGTACAATAATATATTTATAGTACAAAATGTTTTAATAGGTTTTGTAAATGATACACTAATGTATCATCCATATAAAAATAATTCAAAAAAAAATTTTTCAACAGTGATAGAGCCACGCGGCAGCTTTTGCTGTCACACGGATGGGCCGGCTCGAACTGGGGTGGTACCACGACCTCACAGAAAACCAGCGTGAAGTAGAGGTTTACCTCTGCGTTTCGCTTGGTGAGTGCAGGTGGCTGGAGGCCCTTTTTACTGGAAATGAGGCAATCCATCTTAGTCCTAACGGGTGACAACGCATCTATATTTTGATTTGTAATAGAGGATAGATGTAGATGTCTATGGGCCGCAGCAACCACTAACTATCAGGTGGACTGTGTGCTAGTTTGTCACCCTTTTATCCTATAAAAAAAAAATCATATCAGTTATCCACACAGTATTATACTAATCCTATTAAATAGTTACTGTTTTGAACATATGTATTTAATATGCCATCTACACTAAATTAAATCCTAGCTTAACATGTGTGCAAATAAATGAGTATAAGTTATCCTGTAAGTGGGTATCCTACAACTATTAATAGAATCTCACACATTTCACCAAATGATATAGAAGTGATATATTTTCTTTGGATGTTTAGCAGTTGATAATGTTGTCTGTGTGTCAAATCAACCATATAAATGTCTTTGCACAATTAATAACATTAATTGATAATAGTAATTTCATGGTGTATGCTTAATAGAATCAATGCAGTAGGTCAAGAATACAAAAAATTATGAATGTTTAAGTATTTTCTCATATGTTACCCAGTAGGTGTAATATTAAGCTTCTATTTTTTTAAATTTAGATAAGCATAGTTTTGTATATCCAAGAGAATCTATATTTTTAAATACGAAAGTCACTTTATTTTTTTAGCATATTATATATTAAGTAAATTTATTTGGAATAAACTTTCAACAGACTGTACTTTGTGATAATATAGTTAGGGGTAATTGTTTATAAAGGGGTAAATATTAGCTTAGATGCTCTTTAAACTATGTTCTTGTAAATACTGTTACCTTAAAAATATTTTATCACATGTTGTGGATGGTGTTGTTAATTTTGATCATAAGCTTATTAGTAGTGTTAACTGGTTTTCTTTAAATAGTTGAGATATTTTATTTTCTGTTTTAGTCGCTATCCCAAATAATGAACCTCACTTAGCCCTCAGGTAAAATAAGCTAAAAAACAGCATAATATAATCCAATGTTCACAATGTTTTCAAAAACTATACTTTGTGTTTCTTCATTAATAAAAACAATGAACTAAACTAATGTTGTTTAATTAACTGATCTAACGATAACACCTACATTACAATATTTACAATTACAGCACTAATAAATTACGCTGTTCTCAACATTTTGGCTTCTCGCTTCTCTTGTAGCATTTTCTTTTGTTCTTCTATTACTTGTTTTCTCTCTTCAAGGAATTCACCATATTCCTAAAAAATAAGTTTATATAATAAGTACAATTTGCAATAAAATAAACTTAATTGTTGGATGATTTCTGATATTTGCAACAACAGCAAAACAACACAAACACGCCTGTCACCCAGAGTGGTAGGCAGAGACTACGGACTTCCATTTTGTGCAATCCTGAAACACCTTTCTCGCCTCCTTAACATTTATATATCTACGCATACACGCTCATCAGTTAAGGGTACTCCTAATCTGGCCCATTATCAATGTATTGCTGATTTGGTCGATAAATCTTCATCTAGGGTGTCCCTTCCCGACTCTGCCATTTCTGATGTTTACTAGGTGGTAGAATTTCTTTTCTACACAGGAGACCATTTGTGTAAGCACCACCCTCTTACTTATTTCTGCCACCAAGTAGCAGTGCCTGCACTGCTGTTTTCCAGTCTAAAGGGTTTAGAGAGCCAGTATAATTAATAATTATAGGCTATGAGGTGTTTGAAGAAAGCATCAGGTGTCCATGGTCTGTAGTAGATACTTCCCAGCAGGCCTATTTGCCAACATCATTTGCATCAAAATGAGAAACATTTTATAGTGTACTGTGTCGTATGTTTTATAATATTTCTGCTCTTATAAAAACCTTTATAATATCATACAATGCATTGTACTCCTCTTTCAATTTGAGGCTTAGCTTTCCATTGAGTTGGGGGTTGATACATATTTTTACAGAAAAGTTACACTATTATAAGCACACAAACAAAGTTACAACATGAGGAAATGCGTAATTTTTAAGAAAAAAGTTATTGAAAATCAAATATTTTTGCATTGTTTATATCTAATCCTACCATAAACTGACGCCATTTTGTAATGTCATTGTCGTCAGTAGGAATGTCGATTCTTTCCGAAAAAAGTCGATTTTTAAATCGATTCAAATCGTAAGCTGCTGTATCGATTCACAAAAAATCGATTTCAAAAATATCTAAATTTTTTTATGTTTGCATTTATAATGTAAATATAATTCCATTTTATGAAAAACAAGTAAGATACCATAATAAATGATCTCTTATTGAAATTTGTTTCATTTTAACAGTACCAATTAGGGCAGATAACATATAAAATAGGTTAGGTTCAACTTATGTCAAAGAATCGAATTGATTGACCCCGACTTCACCTGGTACGAGTCTGTCCTACCCCTAATGTGGTTTTGAAGAGCCGGAGGCGCCTAGGGGCAGCAGCCTCCGCCTGCTGTAACTCCTCGCCCCCGCAGCTTCGGCTTGTTGGTCGACGAAGGCTCTGCCGCTCCGGCTAATCCGATGCCTACGATTTGTTACACTAAGGTGTAGAGGCTGCTCTTCCCGCAGCGCCGGAGACGTAGCTGTCTCAAAATAGATACAGAAATACTTCTGAATCAGTCCCCCTTAATCACGCCGGGCACTAGCTATCACCTCGTGGCCGTTAATTACGTGATTGCACGGGAGAATATATATAAGACTATATCGAACTAATGACCCTTTTCCTTTTGAAGGTGAAGTGTAGTGGCAATTTTTACTCACACCACTACCATCTATGATAAATAAGAATAGATTAATTCGAGCGCATGTTCGGTGCGACTACCCCTATATTTTATGATGAAGGGGATTTTTTTCTCATAAAATGGATTTATATTTACATTATAAATGCAAACATGAAAAGATATAGATATTTTAGAAATTGATTTTTTGGGAATCAATACATCTACTTACAATTCGAATCTATTTAAAAAATCGATCTTTTTCGGAAAGAATTGACATCCCTACTGACAATAACAATAAAAAATGGTGTCAGTTTTGTTATAGGATTAGACATAAACAATGCAAGAATAATTGATTTTGAATAATTTTTTTCTCAAAAATTACACACTTCCGCATGTTGTAACTTTGTGTGTGTGCTTATAATAGTGTAACTTTTCTGTAAAAATACGTATCAACCCCCAATTCGACGGGAGTCTATGGAAAGTCATACCAATTATTTTTATAGTATGTTTAAAAAAATATTTTCACACACCTTAGCATCAAGATCTCTTACAACTTCAATTCCACATGTCCTTGCTGTTGCTATTAACATTGTACATATTTCTTGTAAAGGCCTCCATTCAAGTGGTGGATCCTGAGACTTGATTTTAGCAATTTCATATATATGTTTCAATGTAATTTTGCCACAAGTTTCCTTTACTGGAATTGATGAATATTAATTAACTGATTAGATTTAATTAATTTTGTGTACTTAATAAATAAAATTGCCAATTCGGCAAGTTCCTAATTTGGCCGACAACTAGTTTTAACCCACAATTTCGTTCTACTTTGAAAATAAATTAATTTAAAATCAAAGAGAAAAAATGTATTCATTAATACTTTTAATAATTATTTCTGTATTATAGTTGTATTGAAGCTATAGCAATTCTAAAGTGAGAAATATTACTGCAATAAACTTAAATAATTTCTAGTAATTTGTAATACTAACCAGGAAGCATAGCACCCCGACTTACACCAGCGGCCTGTTTTAAAAAATATGTAGCAGGAGGTTGATGGATAGTAAGTTGGTAAGATCGATCAGAATTAACTTTAACTCTTGTAGGTAGGGGTATACCAGGTTTGATGTTAGCTGTCCGTTCATTAAAATCTTTGCAGAACGCTGCGATATTTATATTGCGCTAAAAATTATAAAGCAATAAATGAAATAAAGTGTTGATTTCAATGCTTAAAAAAAATATATTTTATTGATTACCTGGCCAAGCGTAGGTCCTAAAGGTGGTCCAGCAGCAGCCATTCCTGCAGGAATATTCGTCCGTAACTTGGACGAATGATCGACTTTATCAGCCACTTTTTTCATTGATTTTAGTCTAGCAACCGATTTAGACATGATTTAAATGAATTACTATTATGTTTAAATGGTAAATAAATGTTGTTTTCATAACCTATTCCCCATAATTTTCATATACTTCTGCGATAATTTTAATGTGAAACTGTCAAAGTGACATTTTTTTAATAGCTGTCTTTACGGCTTTGGGTTCCTAGCCCTTCTGAGTAGAGGTGGGCGATGCAAACCGTATACTGATACGAAATCTATATATTGGTACAATATCTAAAAACCGCTTACTGTTTCGTTTCAAAACTATATATTACAAAATCTGATATTTGCGTACCGCCGCGATGCCTATATCGCTCCGCATCGGTCGGTGGCTAGATTCGCCGTGTGCGACACAGTGCGAGCGATATGGGTATTAGATTAAACAAGGCGGAAAATTAAAGTCTTACTAAAATGTTATATTTGTACTATGGAGTGTAGAGTACATTAAATAATAAAAAAAAATCAATTTCACTAAATCTTAATTAACTTACCTAGTAATTATTTTTTCAAGTTTTTATATAAATCCCTTGTAATATTTTGATGAAAATGTTAACTAAACAAAATAATATTAAACTGGCGCCCTTTTGTTTAAATTACTACCTATCAACCAATATTTGAGCCAATATCGTAACAACAAAGTACATAAAATTAACATCAACCACTAATGAATTCAGTCAATAGCGTTACATCTATGTGTTAAAAATATAATTTCGTACGTTTTAATAAAAACAACATTTCAAAAGATTTAACCGAAAACGATATTTAATATGATAATGAGGGCTAATAATCTTCCACTCACCAGATGTCGCTACTAGCGACTGAGGTAAAGTTTTTTGTTACACAGTGTCGTTTAATTGAGAAATTAGTTTTAAATAATAGTTTATCATTATCTAGAGTATTATATTAATACACAACACAATGCGTCAGTGGTTTGATTTTTAATTTTTTGCAGATTATAACTCTTTTTTTTAAAAAATCGTCTTTTAGTTATATTTATAGTTTGGTTTATTCATTTCTAATGTAATTAATATAAAATATAACTAATAATACAGAAAGAAACCTTAAAGATTACATTTTCCTAAGAAATTATCGTCCCCGCTATGAAATCTGTCAAATATTTTACCTCACTCGAAAGTGGCGCCGCCCTGGTGGCAGAAAAAGTCGTGGATGCCCTCATTGTCAAAAACAAGTTCAGCATAAAATATTGGATATAAGTTTGACTTTAAGTATTTAAATTTAACAAATAATTGTTACAATTCTTCTTTTTAGACATGTGAATGTTGTAAACCGCCATCTACTCCATTCTATGGGTAAAGTCATTTTATCGAACGAAAATTGATTGACTCTCAAGGTGTAACGTAAAGAAGACGCTAGATGGCATAAATACGGCTAAGTAAGAAATCGATCGTGGATGATTTTGAATGGACTGGAATATGATAATTTTATTCATTATCGTTTATTTTATTTATTTAATAAATTTGCAATTTTTTAACTGTTTGTTTTAACACTTAAAAGATATATTAACCATCTTTATTTAAATACTTCCGGCCAAGACAAATACAGTAATAGGAGCGGTACGGCAATTTCTTCCCAGTCGCGTAACCCAATAGTATATGATTTAGAACCTAATCTACATAACTTTACGAACTATTTTTATGACATCGTTACGTTACAAAGTTATTTCACTTACTTATGTTGCCTAATAATGATAAATTTCAAATCTGATTGTTTTTCTAAGTCCAAAATCGAGTGCATTTTATAACATTATTTTATATAGAATTTTCAATTTATTTTTAGTTCTAACAGATCTGCCAGAATAAATGTAGTGGAAGGAGAAAGTTGCAATTTTTATCCTTTTAAATGCAATTTGTGATGTAAATAAATAATAAAGACACTGTAAATACCTACTATTTTATATTATATATTTTATTGAACTATTTTAATTGAGCATCTAGTTTTGTAAATAAATAACTAGTTCAAAACTTAAAAAAAAGTTTAAAACTACGACTATATTTGCATTAGCTCCAAGAAGATAACATAATATAATATATAAAAATAAATTGACAAAACAAAGATCATGTTTAATGTCCATGTCATACCTATGCCGGTAGTTGTTGGGAGCACTAAGCTCGAAGTTGTTGACGAGTATGTTTACCTGGGACAAATAGTCCGACTAGGTAAGTCCAACTTCGACCGAGAGGTCAAAAGCTCTTACCATTTTAAAATATTGTCTTCTTGTACTTAGATTTACATACTCCGCTCGAGGCCAGTCTGGAAATGTTCGGATATTTTACAAGACATTGATAATAATCTTAAAATAGCTATAGAAAAAATTCTAAATTTAACTTTAAATACAACAGCCTGGGCTCAAGCTACTTTACCTATAAAATTTGGTGGCATTGGTGTGAGAAATCTTTCTAGCGTTGCATTGCCTGCTTTCCTTGCTTCCGTACATAGTGTCAGTGACTTATGTAATATAATTTTAAATAATAAAGTAGACCTATGCTTTGCTACGGAGGCAGGGCAGACATGGCAAACGATCTGTCCTGGTGAAAATGTTCCACTGGAAGTTAACCAATAAAAACAGTGGGACATTCCGTTGGTACAGGGCGTGCAAAAGGATTTGTTTCATAATTTCCATAGTGACCAAGATAAGGCACGCCTTCTAGCTGTTTCGACTAAGGAATCTAGTCACTGGTTACACGCTTTACCATCAAGTAATCTAGGCACATTACTTGATGGAGAAAGCTTACGCATTGCCGTAGGAATCCGACTAGGAGCGGCGATTTGTCAACCCAATCAGTGTCCCTGTGGTAGCAGCGTCGACAAGTTTGGGCTCCACGGACTTTCATGTAAGAAAAGTGCTGGTAGGTTTTCACGACACAGTTCTTTGAACGATGTCATCCGAAGGGCTCTTGTCTCTATAAAACTTCCCTCGGTTTTAGAGCCTTGTGGAATATTTAGAGATGATGGCAAGAGACCCGACGGTATAACTTTGGTCCCTTGGGAGAGAGGTAAAGCCCTAGTGTGGGATGCTACTTGCGTAGACACTCTGGCGGCCTCTCATCTCAGGGGTACCTCGTTTAGAGCCGGGGCGGCATCAGAGGTAGCTGAACTGAGTAAGTGGCGCAAATATGAGTCTCTGAGAGATGACTACATATTTGTGCCATTTGCTGTAGAGACTATCGGTCCGTGGGGTCCACGTGCGGTGAAGTTCCTAAAGGAACTCAATCCGCGGCTGGTCGTTGCTGCTGGTGATAAGAGGGCTGGTTCTTTCCTCGCTCAAAGGCTAAGTATAGCCATTCAGCGGGGAAACGCAGCCAGCGTTCTTGGCACGCTACCGCGGGGAGTAGGACTATATGATATTTAAGTTTCTAGTTTTAGTTTTTTTTTTATTATTATTATTATAATTATTAATATTATAGATAAAAATAAGTATTATGTAAATTAAATAATATGAATTAAAGGTTTAAGGTAAATAATTACATCCATCTTCTTACTGTCGCAAAAGATATAAACGTTTTTATATTATATTTACAGCAAAAACTAAATCACTCATCTATGAAATGAGTTCGGGTGATTTTTGACTATATTTTGAGGCACAGCCTCTTACGTTGTGTAACTTAGTCATCTTCGTACTTTATAATGAATTGAATAATTCGTTATAAACTGTTTAAAAATTCGTAAAATTTTAAAATTAAGAAATTTCAAACGACTTTTTATATCAACAAATCTGAAACAATAAATGGCGGAATCGGCCGCAAGGCGGAGTTAAATGACGTCATCTTAAAAATGTTTACCAGAATACGAAACAATTTCTATTATCTGTTTCTTTTATGAATGACACTTAACTGTGTGAAAAAAAGATAGACAGCGTAATGACAATTCAATGTCGAATTTAACCATATTTGTATAACCCATAAAATATTTAGACGTTCTGGGCAGCTCCTCTATTTTCTATGCTCAAAGGTCTGCTGGCCCCAAGGAGGTTATATTATAATATAGGGAGTGATCGCTTGGAACATTGTAAGGCCCGCTTTTCACTACGGGATATAATATAATATATATTACATCTCGAGATATAAATTAATATCGCTCACCATACATTACTAATATATATTTTTACAATAACATTTATACATCTTATTAATTCAAATTAGTTTTCAGCAAAAAACAACAAATAAGTGTATATACATATAAACAGTGGTAGAGCGACCTCACAGAATACCAGCGTGAAGTAGAGGTTTACCTCTGCATTTCGCTTGGTGAGTGCAGGTGGCCGGAGGCCCTTTTTACTGGAAATGAGGCATTCCATCTTAGTCCTCACGGGTGACAACGCATCTACATTTTGAATTGTAATAGAGGATAGATGTAGATGTCTATGGGCCGCAGCAACTACTTACCATCAGGTGGTCTGTGTGCTCGTTTGTCACCCTTATCCTATAAAAAAACCATATAATTCATGTGTAAACAGAAATGGTAGAAGTTTTTAAGGTTTTACTATGTTTTCTCACAGTAATTCATAAGGAATAATATAAATAGTATCAGCTCTGTGTCCATGCCTCACGCAAACTTAGGTTAGGGCTTTTGGGTACCCAGTTCTAGATTTAAATAAATATATTTCATTAGCTTCGATTCCTTCCAATTTATATAGTTACATTATAAAATATTTATATAAAATTGTAATTAAAATGCTATTGTGATAATATTATATATTAATTTACTTCATATCATGCAAAATAATAGACAAATTATTAAAAATTGAACTCTTTTTAATAAATTAAATATCAATATATTATGTACTCTAAATAAACAATAATTAAATACCTACTTATCATTCTACCTACGCATAATCTATTATAATAAAAAACCGCGCATGCGCGGTAAGACTGATGCGCAACGACATAGAGTAGCGCACATGTTTTGTTTGAAATAGCTGTTCTAGTACGTAAGTACATTATACGTCAATGGCGGGATATAATTTATATTTCGGGATATAATATATATTATATCCCATAGTGAAAAGCCAGCCTAACCGTTCCTCATTTTTCTTAGAAAGAGAGGCACCGAGTTTTGTATTTTACCACCTTCTAACATTAATAAATGTTTCCACAAAATAAAAACATTACCAACGTTTAGATGGCTATTGACTTAATGTCACGCATCAACATAATATTGTGAAACAGTGTACTATGAAAAACAAGCATCCAAGCCAAAAATCTTATTAAAAAATAATGTCAGTTCAGATGTCAATTGTCAACAAGGAGGTTATAATATTATATAGGGAGTGAGCGCTTGAAACATTGAAAACGTTCCTCATTTTTCTTAGAAAGAGAGGCACCGAGTTTTGTATTTTATCCCCTTCTAACATTGATAGGTGTTTACACAAGATAAAAACATTACCAACGTTTAGACACTTATTGACTTAAAGTAATATTTTAGACGTATGCTAGAACGATAATCTTACATTTTTATCGCTAATCATAGTTGGTATATTCCATATTGTATTTTAATTAAGCTTATTATTAAATAACACGAAAAAAAACTACTAAAACTAATAAATATAAACTAATTTTAAATGGAGAGAAACTGAGTCTTGTAGATGCCACCATTTTTCTTGGAATCACATTAGATGCCAAGCTTCAATGGAGCCCCCATATATCAAAATTAGCAAGCATACTTAGCTCTGCAGCGTATGTTGTGAAAAAGTTTAGAAGTCTTACCAGTGTTGAAACAGCTAGACTAGTTTATTTTAGCTATTTTCATAGCATAATATCGTATGGTATTTTGCTATTGGGACACACAGCTGACACAAAAATTATATTTGTTTTACAGAAGAGAGCCATTAGAGCAATTTATGATTTAAAGCTTAGAGAGTCGCTGCGATAAAAATTTACGGAAATTAATATATTAACTTTGGCCTCTCAATACATGTATGAAAATGTAATTTACGTACACAAAAATAAAAGTAGTTTTACAAAAATAAGTGATATTCATTCTGTAAATAATAAGAACGAACACAAGCAAGTAGTACCAGTTACTCGACTCCGTCGAGTGAGTAATTCATTTTTGGGGAGATATATACGCTTTTACAACAAAATTCCAGAAAATATACAAAATTTGACCTGCTCAAAGTTCAAAAACTTTAATAAACTAAGTTTGTATAAAAAGAGTTATTATAATATTAAAGAATTTATGGATGATAATAACCCCTGGGAATGAGGTGATCACTACCAAGCTATTTCTAATTTGTTGTGTTGTTAATTTATAGATTGTAAGCCGTTATTTAAAAAAAAGTTCCGCTGGGTTTCTTGCTGGTTCTTCGCAGCACAGAGGCTTTTTTTCGAACCAATGATAATTAAACAAAAGAGTGACTTTTAATAAGTATTACTATTACTATTCAATAAGTATCTGCCTCTATGCAAGCTTGATATATATAAAATAAATGTATTTATAAATGCTATTAGAGTTTACAATAAACTGCCTAACACTTTTAAAGACCTCCTTTTTGTAATTTTTAAAAGGAAACTCACAGAATGGCTGGCAACAAAATGTTTCTATAGGTTAGACGAATATATGAATAATAAAGAAATGTTAAATAATGGTGAAATATAGAAAAACTTATTAATTTTATTTTATTATATTTTTTTGACATTTTTAGGGTTCCGTACCTCAAAAGGAAAAAACGGAACCCTTATAGGATCACTTTGTTGTCCGTCTGTCTGTCTGTCTGTCTGTCAAGATCCTTTTTCTCAGGAACGCGTAGAGGTATCAAGCTGAAATTCATATCAAATATTCAAGTCTACGATCCCTTAGAGCTGTGAAAAAATCAAACTTCTAAGCCAACGCAATCAAAAGATACAGCCATTTATGCCGCAAATTTTCGACATTTTCGACATCAAGGGAATCAAAATCTACAGGGTACTTCCCGTGAACTCAGAATTTTGAAATTTGGTACGAAGCAACGTTTTATAGCACAGATAAAGGAAAAATTGCGAAAAGTATAAATTTTTAGTTACATTATATAATAAAAATATTTTTAATAATTTTAAACTTATATACCTACAGATTTGATCGGAACCCTCGGTGCGCGAGTCCGACTCGCACTTTGCCGGTTTTTTTAGATAATATACATTTATATATAATCAATTACCTAATTAATTCCATTTTTGACATATATTTATTGTAATTTAAATACTTGACGCTTAAATATTTTTAAGTAACTACATAATTATTTTCTTAAATACTTTACCTCGTTAAATTCTAATAATAATGTTTTTATATATTTTAGATATTGCACGCCATTATCTTGGTAGAATGTAAGGTCAAATTAATAAATAACAACATCATAATATTATGTACTACATTCTGGCAATAAATAAATTTGAATTTGAATTTATAATCTATATTGAATAAAAAAGTTTCTGTTTCTGTTACACGAATGTTCTTTCCCTAAAAACTAGGAGATGCATTTTACGCTATAGATGACAACACTATTTTAAAATTTGACGTTGTCAAATGAATGAATATATTGTTTTTTTAATATAGAATAGGGTGACAAACGAGCACACAGTCCACCGGATGGTAAGTGCTTGCTGTGGCCCATAGACATCTACATCTATCCTCGTTTGCGAATCAAAATGCAGATGCGTAGTCACCCGTGAGGACTAAGATGGAATGCCTCTTTTCCAGTAAAAAGGGTCTCCGGTTCTCTACACTCACCATACGAAATACATCAGTGTTCAGCTGCTATTTTACGCTGGTATTCTGTGAGTGCGTGGTCCTTCCCCGGTCGAGCCGACCTATTTGTGCTACAGTTGTACTACTTATATAGCTACAGCATGGCTCTACCACGTAGAAAACGACTTGTGCTAATCATTCGCTAAATTTATGTGAAGTGCACTCACTTAGGGAGCGTTAATTCAAGTTTAACTTTTTTTCGGAACAGTAGAAAGAGTTTACAGGTTCTTTTCATCATCCACACGTCAATGGGAAACTTTAATAAAAAGTGTAGGCGTATCCGTCAAAAGACTCTCAGAGACAAAATGAATTGCTCATCATGACGTTGTTAAACCACTGCAGAAAAATTAAAAAAAAAAACTAGTATAAACACTCGAAGATATATAATATGATCTATAGAGTGTAGCGTAGAAGGAGGACCAGCTCTGTATATGAAAAGTGTCCCTAAAAACGCGTCCAATAAGGGTGGCGCTGCAGTAGCATAGGATAAATTAAAAAAAAGCGCCAAAATTAATTAGAATAAGATGATGAAATAAACAAGGACCGACCAATCCGCTTGGTTTTGTACTACGTAAATAGTTGAGGTTTTGTATACTGGCATTTCACTAACTACTCTAGTCATGAAATTTTTAAGTATTTGAATTCAGTTGACTTCACTCCGTCTACAACAGCTATATTCATATCGTACTTTTTTAGACGCCAGCGCTATTGTGGTAGGTTTTGGAACCTCTATTTTCAGTATATAATGGGACACTTTTTCAACTTTCGCACCTTATAAGATGGTTCTCCTTCTACTTTTCGCTCCATAATATGATCCCGGCACCAACAGAGAAAACGTCGATACAAAAGAAGCAGTATCTACAATCTTACCAGCTTTGTGTGAATTCAATTTTTTATTCTATCTTTCCTTTTGGTGTAAAATCTTAATAGAAGTTAGTCAGACACAAAAGCAGATACTAAATAATATAATAATAATCTAGATTATCACTGAAAAAGTAGGAGATAAAAATCAAAGCCCAAAAATTTTTCTTCACTAGTTGAATACGCCAACGTATTCAACTAGTGGAAAAAAGGTATTCCCTACGTAACAAAAAATGTGAGAATGTGGAAATTTCGATTGAATGAAGAAGAGGAATGAGGAGATTTCGAAAACCTTTACCTGGAGAAATGACGCGATATGCTGGACTAACATTGCCAGAGGAGCTGCAGAGAGCTATGTTAGAATGTCTTGACAGATTTTATGAGAAACTAAACTATCGCTACTGAGCAATGGATGATATTCTCGTGACATTTAGTGTTGTTCACCCTTATACTCTGCTAACGTCACCAGATGAAGGTCTTCAAATAATAGTACAAAATCTGACAAAAATCTGCGATGATTTTTCTGCAGGATATATAAATTTGGAGACTTCACGACTTGTAAGCTACCAGTATTTCTTCCCAAGAAGCGGTTCAATGTAACTCATTGGAGCTTTTCTCGTAAAATTGGCCTATTCTGAATCTGTTCCGAATCTAACGCTGTGTCTAATTTTTTTATACTATTAAGTTTCATGTGAAGGAAGCTTATCAAAACTCAAGTTAATAAAATCTAACTTAAGGTCTACAATGAGCCAAGCGGGACTAAAGTAAACTTTGATAATATATTAGAATATTTTAGCAAAATAAAGTCCCGTTAGCGTGTATAGCATTTTTTGTTTTATTTTGGGGGTACTTGATAGAAAACCGCCCTGGGTGTCAACCAACGCTACGCCGCCGCTAGTTACCGTAAGGTTTGATACTGTAGCGAAGCAATAATGTAATCAAAATATTAAACGGAGTTTAATTATAACACCATTCAGCACTTTCCATATTTTAAAAAAAATACGCATTTCGTTCTCCGTGATGCTGTATACACTAATAATATTCTCAAAATATTGTATCATGGACACTCTATTAGAAAGAAATGCAACGCCTAACTCGGTGCCTTTCATTAATTTCAAGGTCACTGATTTAGGAACGCTACTCTAGTATGAAGTGCGCACTCCCTATATTTTACAATCTCCTTGATTGTCAACCAGCCAGGGAGTTTTGGCGGGAACTTGAACAGCGGCGGCTTGCTACTACTGTATTTTGTTAAAATAATGGTTTGAAGTAGACCTTGATATGTAAAAATGGTGCGATTTTGTGTGTTAAGTGTCTCGCATGTGAACTATTAGTGGAAACTGTGAAACAAGTGCTCTGATGGTGATGGATTCTCAAGATAAGTTGTTTGTTTGCATAGGCGCCTTTAGATACCATCGCCAACTGTCAGCTGCCTGCTGGCTCAAGTTGCCGTCAAAATCTCCCTAGGGCTGCACAACGTGACGCATCAACATATTGTGAAGCAGTGAACTATGAAGTACAATTATACATGAAGACAAGGCTATATGGCATAGTTCCTTTGCCTGCTCTCTCGAGCGAATAATAAAAACAACAACAACAACACTCAACCAGCCAGGAAAAGTGCGGGAACCTTGAATTGTGATAGGCGCCTTTTTTGAACTAAAATTTTAATTTTGTTTTGTTTAGTTAAAAGGCACTAAACTTTTATTGTTTTATAGTTACTGAGTTTCCTCATCATGGGGAAACGTAGAAAAAAAAGTTGCCGGGAGAAGAAGAAGTCTTTGAAGAAACGACTGAGTAGGAAGAAATTGTTACCCAGTACTGAGGAAGATTCTGAGAAAGAGCAGCGCAAGTATAAGCTGTACTTTGTATCTGACTACTACAGGAGGTACCCTGAGGACTCTGTCCTCGTTGATTTTGATGTCTTTGTCGAATCTAATGATGAAAGAAGGCCAATCGACACGCGGGACATGATGTATCTGTCCACACATATGAAGAGGTTCAATAAAGGCATTAAATATTTGCAATCTATGAATGAATACAAAATAGGTGTTCATTTTGAAAAGCCCTCTCTAGCGAATGCATTTTTAAATAATGTTACATTTCTTAATGAGTACAAAATGAAGGCATCTATCCCAGCTGTAGGAACAGAAATAACAGGAGTCAAAACTAATGTTCCCACTAATCTTTCTAATTCAAGAATTTTTGGTATGTTAACGACTTACAGGAAGGTAATATGTGTTAAAAGGATAATGAGGAAACATAAAAATGATGCAAGACGCAGTTTTCTGCAGCCGACGGGCACCGTGGCCATCACGTTCGCTTCTAATGTTTTGCCGGACCACGTCGATCTTCATGGTTGGCGGTTCGTGGTAAATCAGTATATTTCACCAGTGAAGCAGTGCTACAACTGTCTGAGGTGTGGCTACTTAGCAAAGTACTGTAAAAATTATGTGTAAAGTTTGTGGTTGAAATTGAAAAAAAATAATTTGGAAGTAAAATTTTTATGGACTCCGTTATTGGATTTCAAGTAAATGAAAGCGCAGACCATTTAGCTAAAAGTATAGTTACAGCTGATATTGACAGGATAACTGGTGTTGCAATACCACATATAAATTTATATTCAATTTTAAAGCAACAGTTAAAAGAAGAATGTAAAATGCAATGGAATGCTGTTTTAGAGGCAGGAAAATGTCGTTGGTATGCATCAATTAATTCAGAATTAAGTATTCCTTGGTTTTATCGCAACGAGAGATATCATAGCAGAAAATTTTATACAATAATGTGCAGACTTAGATTTGGCCACTATCGACTGAACGCTCATCTTTCCAGTATGAGAATAGTAGCATCTGCAACATGCAACTTCTGCGATACAGAAGCAGATCAGACTGCAGAACATATAATATTTAACTGCCCAGCGTACGCCATAGAAAGATTGCTACTCATTGAAAAACTTATACAAGTTTATGAAAACTCAGAAAGCGTCCCGCGTGCCCTGCAAGTGTTCTTAGGAATACTAAGATATATTTAGCACTTTGCAATTTTATTCATAATACGGTAAAAGAAATATGAAATATGGTATCCCTGTTTTTGAAAATATTGGATTGACCGTAGAGGGAGTATGTACAAATGAGTAGTCATTGCCGTATACCTAAGCGGGATAGCAATAGTTTAAGGTTAGTGTTGCCAATGATTATCTATAGTTATTTTCTTGATTTTTTGGAAAAGTAAATTCTGTTTACTAATTATAGGTAGAATCAATAGTGTTTCAAAAATATGTAAGTAATTCATTAACCACCTAAGATATATCTTATTAGGTTAATAGTAGTTCATTAACTTCCTAAGATATATATTAAAAGGTTAATGTACTAAATTCAAAAATATAACGATTTTTTTTAATATTTGAAATCGCTTTATTTTGCGTTTTGTCTTTTCCTTGTTTTATAATCAGTTTTCTTTTATATCATGTTTTGCTATGTATAACAGATTACGCAAAACGCACAAAAAAACTATAATATACTTGAAATTAAATAGTTTAAAAAACTTACCTTTGGAGATATTATTATCTACCGATTTTTTTATCGGTAAATAATAAATAATATATTCACATGTATGTATTTAATTTCGAATGAAACAACAGAAATAATACAAAATATTTATATGAATATTATTTAAATAAAACAAATAATTGAAACAGCACTAGAAAATTTTTGTACATCTTTACAGTTTTCGGTTTGGTAACACATGCTTGAAACTAAAGGATTCTAAGTAAATATTTTTTCATCCCGTTCAGAGTCTGTAACCCTAAAAAAGAACGGACAAGAAACTTTAGGGAACTGTTTACAATGAGCTAAACTTATATACGATTACATGTTTATTATTGCAAACATTTATAATTTTTACGAATAAACGAAAAGCGATGAAGTCAGCAACAGCCTTTTCAGAATTATAATCAGGCAGCCATTTTGTCACCGGGAGCCTTTTATACATGAGACGTTTGTGCCACATCTGTTTCTTGAAACGGTGTTTGGACGGAGACGACATTATTTATTGCTTCTTACCTGAGAATAAAGAGACAATTTTTAAATAGTCAATGTAAAAAAAAATAACTATTTTTGTATAATACTAGCGATCCGCCCCAGCTTCGCACGGGTGATTCTGGATCTCGACAACAACGCCGGCTACGGGGTCCAATTGTGTTTCTCTTCTAAATCATCCAGGGACTCACTAAAACAGACACAAAAAATTCATCAAAATCGTTCGAGCCGTTTTCAAGTTTTAACGAGACTTACGGACAGCAATTGATTTATATATATAGAGATTAAAGTGACAAAGGAGTTCGCATGGTAAAAAGTTACTACAACCAAGTACAAACAAAAGGCAATTCTTGTGCACTGTCGTCTCTGAGAAAGAATGAAGATGAAATACGAGTATGTACACATGTAATTATACCTACTGTCTCTTCCTTCAAACTGAAAAATAACACTGGAAGCATGACCGCTTGGCGACAGAAAGGAGTGGGAGGGTAGTACATATTTAAACTAAAAATGGGGGTGATTTTACAATTTACGATGTACTATATTCATTTTTATAGCTGTAGCTTTTAATTAAGATATAAGACTACATAAGTTGTAGTGTTATACTACTTACATTTCATTGTACACTAATTCTCCATTCTGTTTTGATATTCTGCATTCATGTTTTACATCACTTTATACTATTTCTCCATTCTGTTCTTGATTTTCTGCATTCATGTTTTGCATCACTTTATACTATTTTTCCATTCTGTTTTTGATTCTCTGCATTTATATTTTGCATCACCTTTATTTATATAGGATCCTGTAACGTTTTTACACAATAACATATCATTTTACTGCGTATTTTCACACTATTTAGTACTTTTTAAACTAGCTGTCAACGAAGCCTTACCTTTTTTTGGTCTTTTATTGAATTCTCTGTAACTCTACAATTTCAGACTTGGGTGCGCTGTCGCGCATCAGTTTTTCCTATTTGAATAATATCTCATTTCTTACTTAAAGGTAAAGATTTTCCAATTATATTCCTAAAAACCAAAAATTTTATATTTGATAACCATTGTTTTTGTAGTTGTCATGGTAACTTTTATTCAAATTCGTCTCTGGTTTGATGTTCTTTCTTCATAAATACTTTTTGGCTGTAGGTCATTTACAATAAATTTCCTTTTAATTTAAATAATTTTTCCGTTCTCTCTAGAAAGATATAAAAGCCGAACAATCGGTGAAGAAATTCAGTCTTGCTTCAGTTCTCGTATCGGAAGCATCTTCTAAAGGCCTTATCCCGGGGCCGCTCAGCCCCGGGATCCTGCAAGCCTCTATCCTGCCTGAAGCCACTGGACTCTACGATCCGTTGCTCTGCCTGAAGTCGCCGGATCCTACAAAACGTTGCTCTGCCTGAAGTCGCCGAGATCCCACAAGTCTCTACTCTACCTGGAGTCGCCGGAACCTACAAACCTCTGTTCCGCCCGAAATCACCGGAACCTACAAACCTCTGTCCCGCCTGCAGTCACCGGATCCTGCAGGCCACTGCGCTGTCTGAAGTCGCTGAGGATCCTGCAAGCTCCTGTCTGGGCTGAAGTCGCCGATACTGCAATCGCCGCATTCACCTGAGGTCGTCGCCTAGAGACGCCCTCGCCTTCTCACCTACGCCGTGCGTGCTCGTACCAGGCGCTGAGAGCACACTTGGGATCTTCGGACTCAGCTTCGATACAAATCTCTTTTTTTTATTACCTTTTTTTTAAAAAATAATTTGTAAATCACATCATCCATCCTCATATTCATACTCCATTTTTTTTTGTTATATAAAATTGTAAATATTTTCGAATCTTAAATATATTTTTTGTCTTGGTCTATTTGGTTGTTTTGCTGATCGTAGGTTAGGTTCTTTCTTCTTTTAATTGTCGCTTCACGACAGCTTGGCGCCCAACGTAAAAGTCCTCTTTCTCTCTTAATTCTTCACCTTTACTGCGCCTTGTCTAGTTCCTTTTGATTTAATTGCTTTCCCTTTTGTTCTTAACTTACTATTCATCATTCATTTACACATCCTTTTCATACCTTCAAAATTCTAAAACAAAACTTCTTCTAGTTTTTCAACTTATTTGGATTATATTTAGGCCTACAAATAACACTTCATTTACATTCATCACTCTAAGTTACATTCATCACTATAATATTTTTTATTCTAGATAACTTAGAGGTACGATTTTTAATAATATTTTTATTTCTTAAACTTAACTTTACACGTAATTATAACAATGAAAAGGGTTATTAAGTACGAATTCCTTAACAAGGCCGAACTTGAATACGAAGTGAAGATTAGATGTGAGGAACCAGCTAATACTGTTTTGCTTCTAAAAAAAACAAGTTTTACGTTTAGTTGCGAATTCTCACCCTGAAGATATTCTGACTTCTCCAATTCCGATCGAGGATGACTTGTCTCAAATTGATTCTACATTGACCTATCTGGACTGTAAAATTAAAAAATTTTTACAAGGTGAAACCAAATATTTACGACTAATAGAAACTTTTATTAACCATGTTTTTTACAGATTAGAGCGAATAGATACTGACTTATATCCAGACTTTAAAGCTAATTTTGAGACTTTGAAGATGAAATATGACGCTATGGCTAAACAATTCGAATCCTTGACTCCACCTTCAACTGAAAATGACGTTCCATCACTTGACCCTCCTGTTGACCCGACTGTTACGGTTGACCCGACTGTCACGGAACTCCCTCTTGTTTCTCAAACATCTATTCAGGTCCATACCCCGTATCCTCCACCACCACCTCAATCTTTTTCTCCATCCAACGTCTTCAAAGATCTGAAAAGACACACCTTCAATGGTAAAAGCTGTCCAAGATCCTTTCTTCAAAAACTGGAAGAATACTGTATAGCTCGTGGCTTGTCCAAAGACTTGTTGATTTCACAAGCGTTTGAAATTTTCACTGACAATGCTCTTCATTGGTTCAGATTTAAATATAATCAGAATCCAAACTTAACGTGGAACGAACTTTCTTCATTATTAATCAAAGACTTTGGTGGTTTTGATTATGATCACAAACTTTTAGAAGCGATTAGGAATCGAACTCAAGGTCGAGATGAACCTATTGTCATCTATATTTCCATCATGTCTGGAATGTTTTCTCGTCTTTCGAAGAAACTTTCTGAAACAGAACAATTGGAGATTATTTTGAGGAATATTCGCCCATGTTATTCTGTCTTCGTAGCTCTAAAAGACATTGACTCTATCGACTCTCTTTTGGCTACTTGCCAAAACTATGAAAAATTCCTAGACAGAGACAAACAATTTAAAGAACCAAATGTACAACAAAGTCCTCTTATTTCTGAATTCAACTACAAGCATTCCACTTCAAGTTCAGTTGACTCTTCAAATTCTTCTAATAACTCAAGACCTCATGAATAAATTCACTTCATCCTACAAATACCCTTCTAGGCAAGTTAATAGTCTCTCTCAAACCAAAGCTCCTCAAGAAAGCTCCTTTTGTGTTCGCTGTCGTAAACAAGGTCATTCTTTAAACACCTGTACTCAACCACGATTCGTGATTTGTTTCAAATGTGGTCTTAAAGGTTTTAAAACTGCAGATTGCCCTACTTGTTCTCCCAAACCTAATACTAGTTCAAAAAACTAACTACTGACTTGAAAAGTAACTTAAACTTTGATAACGACGATTGGACTAATTGGATTAAAACAATTCAAAACTTCTTTTCTTGTTACAAAATCTCTTCTACACTCTACTCCAAGGAACAAGATCTTAATCGTCCATTCGTTAATGTCAAAATTTATAACTTAACTTTATCTGGTTTACTAGATTCTGGCAGTTCAGTAACTATTCTGGGTAATAATTCTCATTTGGAAATTCTTAAACTGGGCTGCAAACTTTTCAAGTCAGATCTTATTACTGTCTCTACTGCTAATAATCAAAAAATTAATTCCTTGGGTTATTTTGACTTACCTGTTCATTTTAATAATCAAACTCATTTAATTAAAGCTTATGTTTTCCCTGAAATATTTCCTTCGCTAATATTAGGTATTGACTTTTGGAGAAAATTTAATCTTTTACCTAGTGTTTTATCTTCTCTTAACTTTACAGAATCTAAATGTTCTGCTATCGAAACTAAAGATACTAAAGTTTTACCTTATGAGCATTTAACTCCTAACCAAAAGAACATCGCTAACGACATCATCCAACGCTTCAAAACAATTTCTTTTGAGGAAAAAGGTATCCTGGGAATCACACATTTAATCACCCACAAGATTGATACTGGTGATTCTCTTCCAATCAAACAAAGATGTTATAGACTGTCTCCTAAAAAACAAAAGGCGTTAATTAATGAAGTTGACAAGATGCTGGGATGGAAGGTCATTGAACAATGCGAAAGTCCTTGGTTATCTCCAGTTCTCATCACTCCGAAGAAGAATGGTGAATGGCGTTTCTGTGTTGACAGCAGGAAGCTTAACTCAATTACACGTCGTAATGCTTATAAGTTGCCACTAATAAGCGAAATTTTGGACAACCTGAAGAATGCCAAATACTTATCAAGCATTGACATTGCAAAAGCATTTTGGGAAATTCCCTTGAATCCTGCGGATAAAGATAAAACTGCCTTTTATGTACCAGGAAGAGGTATGTTTAGATTTAAAGTAATGCCTTTTGGCCTCACCAACTCACCTGCAACTCTACAAAGATTAATGGATATGCTGTTTACTCCTGAATTTGAGAACAAGGTATTTTGCTATCTGGACGACATTGTTATTATTAGTGAGACTTTTGATGAACACATATCGCTTCTCATGAAAGTTCATGAAAAACTATCATATGCCAATCTAACTATTAACTTTGAGAAGAGTCAATTCTTCAAGAAAGAACTGAAATACCTTGGTTTTCTTGTGGACGAGTATGGTTTACGTGCAGATCCAGATAAAATAAAAGCTATTTTAGAATATCCTGTACCTACTTGCAGAAAAGAAGTACGAAGATTCATAGGCACCTGCAGCTGGTTCAGAAGATTCATTCCAAACTTTAGCACTATTGCCTCTCCACTCAACCAACTAACCTGTTCCGGGAAGAACGCTCCTAAATTTTTATGGAATTCACAAGCTGCAGCTGCTTTCCAGAAACTTAAAGAAGCCTTGGTAACTGCTCCTGTCCTTGCTTGCCCTAACTTCGAACTACCCTTCTCTGTACATTGTGATGCATCAAATTATGGCATAGGAGCAATGCTTACCCAACAACAAGATGATAAAGAAGTCGTGATTGCTTACATGAGTAAAGCACTAAATAAAAATCAACGGAACTACTCAACTACTGAAGGAGAAACATTGGCTGTAATAACTGCATTAGAACATTGGCGATGTTACCTAGACAATGGTAAAGAATTTACAATATATACTGATCATGCTGCGCTTAAATGGTTTCAGAATTTATCAAACCCATCAGGAAGACTTGCTCGCTGGACTTTACGCTTATCATGCTTTAACTTTGTCATAAAACATAAAAAAGGAAAGGATAACGTTGTTCCAGATTTATTATCAAGACATAAAAATCAAGAACGTCCTAATACACGAGAAACTTCACCTCAAGGCGTACATCCCATTACGATTGAAGAATCACCTGATCGTAGACTTGAACACTACAACAAAATTTTTCTCGGATGTTCCAACAATCCAGACGCATATCCCAACTACACTATCAGGGATAACAAACTTTACCGCTGTATCCATTCTCCCGATCGTCTAAACGATGACTTTATTTGGAAAGAAGTTCCACTACCTCAAGATAGACAGGCACTTATTGAAGCTAACCATGGTTCCCCTTCAGAACTCCATCTTGGTATCTTCAAAACATTCAAGAAAATATCATTAAAATACTATTGGCCTGGTATGTTTAAGGACATTGCTGAATTAATCTCGACTTGTGAAACCTGCTTAACCTACAAACACCCTAATCATTCTCCCTATGGTCTTATGGGTAAACCCAAACTTTGCTCCAGACCTTTTCAAACTATATCCTTAGATCTTATGGGTCCATTGCCAATGACTCGAAGACGAAATCAGTATATTCTAGTGATTAACTGCAATTTTACTAAATATACTATGATTTTTCCCCTTAAACGTGCTACTTCAGCTAATATTATTAATGTTTTGGAAAATTCAGTTTTTCTAGTTCATGGCATTCCTCAAACTATTATAATGGACAACGCTGTTCAATTTCAGTCGCGAGAATTCCACTCATTTTTAAATTCTTATAATGTTCCTTGTATTTTTCACACAGCTTTATATTGTCCTCAGGTTAATCCTACGGAGAAGTTTAATAGCACAATTATTACAGCTCTAGCATCTCTAGTAGGAGACGATCATAGATCCTGGGACAACCATCTTGCTAAGATTCAGTACGCAATGAACAGCGCTACAAATGTAGCTACTGGTTTTACTCCAAATTTTTTAGTCTTTGGTAGGGAAACAATACCTTGTGGTTCCTTCTATACTCCAACTCAGAACCTCGAGGAATTGGTATTTATGCCTCGTGATATTTACGCGTCTAATGCTGGTCTCCTCTCATCTATATTTCACAAAGTTCAAACTAAACTTCACATAGCTCACGCTAAAAATAGCGCTCGCTATGATCTTCGTCGGTCTTTTAAAGAATTCAATGTGGGAGACACTGTTTGGCGTAAAAACCATGTTTTAAGCGATGCCGGCGCATACTTTAATGCTAAACTTGCCCCTAAGTTCATCAAGTGCAAAGTGATAGCTAAACTGTCACCACTAGTCTATGTGCTTGAAGACCCTAATGGAGTTAGAGGCAAGTGGCACATTAAAGATGTAAAATCATAAATTTTCTTAACTTTTATTTACTATTAATTTGTATATATGTATAAATATCACCATCATTTTCACCTTATTATTTTTATTTCTTTTAATTTGTTTGTTTGTTTGATGATCCAGTGTTCTTCAACACATCTTACTTTAGGACCTCGAACTTTCGTTGGTTAATCGTCACTTTTTATTTTTATTTCAGACACATCTCGTTGGTGATGTTGCTGATCTCTGGCTTTGAGCCCTACCGCTCTGGCCGTTCTTAATCTTTACTTAAGTCATAGCGACTAAAGCTTACTTGAGGTATTTCTTTACCTTTATCTTCACTTGGGAGCAGCTGACTACTCCCTTAATTTTTATCTTCACTTAGGAGCGGTTGACAACTCCTTAAATAAGCCTGAATGTCCTTTTGAAAACACACTTCTAAGAGTGGTGTTTCTTCGACTAATTTTTTTTCCCACACAGGAGCGGTTGACTACTCCTTAAATAAGCCTTAATGTCGTTTTGAAAACACACTTTTAGAGTGGTAGTCATTGAATGTGAACTCCACCCTTACCTGAATGCAGATGATGAATGTAAGAGATAGTTTATCTGATTTTGACTGGTGATGTCTGTTTCTGCAAAGCTGTGTTTTTATGGTTTATTTTAGAATGTATATATCAAAATTTTTGCTGAGTCAAAAATTTTCCAGGGTCGGGGGGAAAATGTAGTGTTATACTACTTACATTTCATTGTACACTAATTCTCCATTCTGTTTTGATATTCTGCATTCATGTTTTACATCACTTTATACTATTTCTCCATTCTGTTCTTGATTTTCTGCATTCATGTTTTGCATCACTTTATACTATTTTTCCATTCTGTTTTTGATTCTCTGCATTTATATTTTGCATCACCTTTATTTATATAGGATCCTGTAACGTTTTTACACAATAACATATCATTTTACTGCGTATTTTCACACTATTTAGTACTTTTTAAACTAGCTGTCAACGAAGCCTTACCTTTTTTTGGTCTTTTATTGAATTCTCTGTAACTCTACAATTTCAGGCTTCGGTGCGCTGTCGCGCATCAGTTTTTCCTATTTGAATAATATCTCATTTCTTACTTAAAGGTAAAGATTTTCCAATTATATTCCTAAAAACCAAAAATTTTATATTTGATAACCATTGTTTTTGTAGTTGTCATGGTAACTTTTATTCAAATTCGTCTCTGGTTTGATGTTCTTTCTTCATAAATACTTTTTGGCTGTAGGTCATTTACAATAAATTTCCTTTTAATTTAAATAATTTTTCCGTTCTCTCTAGAAAGATATAAAAGCCGAACAATCGGTGAAGAAATTCAGTCTTGCTTCAGTTCTCGTATCGGAAGCATCTTCTAAAGGCCTTATCCCGGGGCCGCTCAGCCCCGGGATCCTGCAAGCCTCTATCCTGCCTGAAGCCACTGGACTCTACGATCCGTTGCTCTGCCTGAAGTCGCCGGATCCTACAAAACGTTGCTCTGCCTGAAGTCGCCGAGATCCCACAAGTCTCTACTCTACCTGGAGTCGCCGGAACCTACAAACCTCTGTTCCGCCCGAAATCACCGGAACCTACAAACCTCTGTCCCGCCTGCAGTCACCGGATCCTGCAGGCCACTGCGCTGTCTGAAGTCGCTGAGGATCCTGCAAGCTCCTGTCTGGGCTGAAGTCGCCGATACTGCAATCGCCGCATTCACCTGAGGTCGTCGCCTAGAGACGCCCTCGCCTTCTCACCTACGCCGTGCGTGCTCGTACCAGGCGCTGAGAGCACACTTGGGATCTTCGGACTCAGCTTCGACACAAATCTCTTTTTTTTATTACCTTTTTTTTTAAAAAATAATTTGTAAATCACATCATCCATCCTCATATTCATACTCCATTTTTTTTTGTTATATAAAATTGTAAATATTTTCGAATCTTAAATATATTTTTTGTCTTGGTCTATTTGGTTGTTTTGCTGATCGTAGGTTAGGTTCTTTCTTCTTTTAATTGTCGCTTCACGACAAAGTTTATAGCATTGCTATTGAAGGTTTCTCAAAAAGATATAAAACTCAAAGAGATAGTTTACCTCTGCGTTTCGCTTGGTGAGTGCAGGTGGCCGGAGGCCCTTTTTACTGGAAATGAGGCATTCCATCTTAGTTCTCACGTTTAAATAAAACTAATTTTACGGATTTTATCGCGTATATTAACTTATTTTACATTCCCGACGTTTCGAGCACTTTACAGCACCCATGGTCACGGGGGGGACTCTGACCATGGGTGCTGTAAAGTGCTCGAAACGTCGGGAATGTAAAATAAGTTAATATACGCGATAAAATCCGTAAAACTAGTTTTATTTAAATGTGTAGTGTTCGCGTAAATATAAGAAATCATTAGTTCTCACGGGTGAGAACGCATCTACATTTTGATTTGTAATAGAGGATAGATGTAGATGTCTATGGGCCGCAGCAACCGCTTACCATCAGGTGGACTGTGTGCTCGTTTGTCACCTTTATCATAAAAAAAACACTAAACGCGCCTGCTATCTACCACCTAGTTCAAAGTAAAGTGAAATAATTTTGCAGCTGTAATGATATGAAACCATGGATTTAGTTAGGATAAGTGTAAATACGATTTCTGAACAATAATATATATAGCATTTAATTCCGTTTACTTTCTTCAAAACAGTACAATACATATGGTAATACCGTCGTGTCAGAAAGAAGAATAATGCTTCTTTCATATCACAGAGACACGAAAACGTAGCAATTCAATTTTCTCAACATAGTGACATTCATTTAAATAAAACTAATTTTACGGATTTTATCGCGTATATTATCTTATTTTTATATTCCCGACGTTTCAGGTGCTTTCCAGCACCCGTGGTCACGGGGGACTGAGGTGTTTGACGTCCTGCTGTCATAGTTAGCCCGGCTACCTTCAGTTTTTTAATATTAATTTTTGGTTCGATTTACGCAGAAGGAGCTTACACTATCTTGAAGTCTAGCAGTGGTATACTTGGGTTTGGATTTGATTTTATTAATTATGGGATCCCAAGCAGATGGCAGAACCCATCCATCTTCTTTATTCAAATTAGGATGTTTTTTAATTTCAATAGCCTCGCGAATCATCCTTGGGAGGAATCGGTGTTCTTTTGCGAGGATTTGTGGTCTATCAAATCTAATGTAATGGCGGGGACGATCTTGAACATGTTTACAAACTGCAGACTTCCCGATACGTCGGTGCTTCACGTCAGCTATATGTTCTTTAACGCGGGTTTTTAATGATCTTTTTGTTTGTCCTATGTACGAGAGACCACATTCACAATCAAGCTTGTACACTCCTGCATCTTGTAGAGGGATATGACACTTGACGGATGGTAAAATTGACCAATCTTCTTCAGCGGCTTGAAGTATGTTTTAATGGAAGCTCGCTTCAAGATGTAGCCAACCTTGTCTGTGACTCCTCTGACATAGGGTAGTACAGCAGACACACGCTCGACTGTTGCTGGCTTCACTCGGTCACTGTGACGTAGGCGCAGGACCCGAAGCTTGTTGTCTTGCAGTACTTGCTCGACGTGCTGAAGCTCGGCGGCCAGATGTTTTCTGTCACAGATCCCTCGTGCTCTCTGAAACAAAGATTTTCCCACGGTAGCTAACTGTGAAGGATGATGGTGCGATTCACCATTTAAATATCGGTTGGTATGGGTATTTTTTCTGTACACAGTATGACCAATAGTGTTATCAGGATTTCGGATGACTAAAACATCTAGAAAAGCTAAAGTATTGTTTGCCTCTAACTCCATTGTGAATTGTATTTTAGGGTTTATGGAATTAAGGTGGTTTAAAAATGCAGTTACTTTGTCAGATGGTAAAATTGTGAAAGTATCATCTACGTACCGCTTGTAGAATCTTGGATTTACAGGAGCAGTAAGAAGGGCTTTCTCCTTAAAGTCCTCCATGAATATGTCGGCGACTACGGGAGATACAGGTGAGCCCATTGCCACTCCGTCTACTTGCATGTAGAACTCTTCTTTCCACAATAAATAACCAGACGTGAGGCAGTGTTTGAGTAATACTGCATATTCTGTGGCCATGTTGTTATCTTCTAGCTTTCTAGTAACAATTGAGATGCAGTCTTCAATAGGTAGGCATGTGAATAGTGACTGAAAATCAAAACTGACCATAGTTTCATTGTCAGCGAGATGTAGGTCTTTTATCTCACTAACAAAATGGTATGAATCCTTTGTGTGTGCTCTGGTATGTCCTCTTAATGGTGACAGTATTTTTGCCAAGTGTTGAGCCAACTTATAAGTTGGTGAATCGATCTGGCTTACTATAGGACGTAGGGGAGCGTTTGGTTTGTGTATTTTAGGTAACCCATACAATCTCGGTGGTTTGGCACATGATGGTATTGTCGAATTCACGTCGAGATCTAATTTTTCGGAGTATTTCTTTATTAAATCAGTAGTTGTTTTAAGTGTATTAGTTGTAGGGTCTATTTTGACCTTTTTGTATGTACTTACGTCCGATAAAAGTTGTATTTTGAAATTATACTCTGACGTGTCCATTATTACCGTAGAATTTCCTTTATCCGCGCGGAGAATTGTGAGCTCTGGTCTCTTGCGGAAGTTGTACAACGCTTTAAATTCGCCTTTGAGGAGATTTAGTATCGGCGCTGAACTTCCCGAATCCCGTACGAGGAAATGATCTGTAGTGTTGAGGATTGTCTGTTTAAGAATAATATCGGTAAAGAGGAATTAGAGGCTATACGTCTGTATGTCTGTGTATACGCTGAACTTCGACGTAACAAGGAGGAAATGTCTTGACGTATAGCCTCTAATTCCTCTTTACCCATATTATTCTTAAACAGACAATCCTCAACACTACAGATAATTTCCTCGTACGGGATTAAGGAAGTTCAGCGCCGATACTAAATCTCCCCAAAGACGAATTTAAAGCGTTGTACAACTTACGCAACAGACTAGAGCTCACGATTCTCCGCGCGGATAAAGGAAATGCTACGGTAATAATGGACACGTCAGAGTATAATTTCAAAATACAACAACTTTTATCGGACGTAAGTACATACAAAAAGGTCAAAATAGACCCTACAACTAATACACTTAAAACAACTACTGATTTAATAAAGAAATACTCCGAAAAATTAGATCTCGCCGTGAATTCGACAATACCATCATGTGCCAAACCACCGAGATTGTATGGGTTACCTAAAATACACGAACCAAACGCTCCACTACGTCCTATAGTAAGCCAGATCGATTCACCAATTTATAAGTTGGCTCAACACTTGGCAAAAATACTGTCACCATTAAGAGGACATACCAGAGCACACACAAAGGATTCATACCATTTTGTTAGTGAGATAAAAGACCTACATCTCGCTGACAATGAAACTATGGTCAGTTTTGATGTTCAGTCACTATTCACATGCCTACCTATTGAAAACTGCATCTCAATTGTTACAAGAAAGCTAGAAGATAACAACATGTCCACAGAATATGCAGTATTACTCAAACACTGCCTCACATCTGGTTATTTATTGTTGAAAGAAGAGTTGTACATGCAAGTAGACGGAGTGGCAATGGGCTCACCTGTATCTCCCGTAGTCGCCGACATATTCATGGAGGACTTTAAGGAGAAAGCCCTTCTTACTGCTCCTGTAAATCCAAGATTCTACAAGCGGTACGTAGATGATACTTTCACAATTTTACCATCTGACAAAGTAACTGCATTTTTAAACCACCTTAATTCCATAAACCCTAAAATACAATTCACAATGGAGTTAGAGGCAAACAATACTTTAGCTTTCCTAGATGTTTTAGTCATCCGAAATCCTGATAACACTATTGGTCATACTGTGTACAGAAAAAATACCCATACCAACCGATATTTAAATGGTGAATCGCACCATCATCCTTCACAGTTAGCTACCGTGGGAAAATCTTTGATTTAGAGAGCACGAGGGATCTGTGACAGAAAACATCTGGCCGCCGAGCTTCAGCACGTCGAGCAAGTACTGCAAGACAACAAGCTTCGGGTCCTGCGCCTACATCACAGTGACCGAGTGAAGCCAGCCACAGTCGAGCGTGTGCCTGCTGTACTACCCTATGTCAGAGGAGTCACAGACAAGGTTGGCTAAATCTTGAAGCAAGCTTCCATTAAAACATATTTCAAGCCGCTGAAGAAGATTGGTCAATTTTTACCATCCGTCAAGTGTCATATCCCTCTACAAGATGCAGGAGTGTACAAGCTGGATTGTGAATGTGGTCTCTCGTACATAGGACAAACAAAAAGATCATTAAAAACCCGCGTTAAAGAACATATAGCTGACGTGAAGCACCGACGTATCGGGAAGTCTGCAGTTTGTAAACATGTCCAAGATCGTCCCCGCCATTACATTAGATTTGATAGACCACAAATCTTCGCAAAAGAACACCGATTCCTCCCAAGGATGATTCGCGAGGCTATTGAAATTAAAAAAACATTCTAATTTGAATAAAGAAGATGGATGGGTGCTGCCATCTGCTTGGGATCCCATAATTAATAAAATCAAATCCAAACCCAAGTATACCACTGCTAGACTTCAAGATACTGTAAGTTCATTCTGCGTAAATCGAACCAAAAATTAATATTAAAAAACTGAAGGTAGCCGGGCTAACTATGACAGCAGGACGTCAAACACCTCAGTCCTCCGTGACCACGGGTGCTGGAAAGCACCCGAAACGTCGGGAATATAAAAATAAGATAATATACGCGATAAAATCCGTAAAATTAGTTTTATTTAAATGTGTAGTGTTCGCGTAAATATAAGAAATCACAGTGAAATTCAGTTTTCCAACTTATTTAAAGTCTTTGCGAAAATCAGTAAACAAAGTATGTGTCATATGTTTCAAAATATATCATGTACGCATGTACGAATTTATAATTTTTACAAACAAACCATGAAGGAATTTTTAAAATCACTGACCCCTAAACACAATCAATTTGTTATAAAAGTTACGAACTTTGTCGTCATTAGAAGAAATTTTCTTTGCTGCGTAATGCATTCTCACTTTTAACTATTTTAAACAAATAGATTTTATTAAAAGTGGGTAATGGCAATCTAAAAATTCCTGACTTTGAAAATGTTTATTAATTTGGGGGGAAAATCTGTCTTCAAAATTTTTTTGAGGCACTTCTGCGAAAGACGCAAAGAAAATTATCCTTTGTACAATTTTTTCATTTGACGAAATGTTTTTCACTTATTTCGCAATTACATACAACGTCCTTACTGGGGTAGAGTAAGCCCCCTTTGTCTTTTTTTAACTGTAAGCTGGGATATTTTTGAGAAATTAACGCAGATACACATTCTGGGCACTTTATTTCCCTTTTAAGCCTATGTACAATAAACCTCGCAATGTAAATAACGACCTGTTTGGAAAATTTTGTAAGTCTGCTTGGGTCTGTGATGTAGTCATGATCATTTATGGTACTATCTTCACTTTCAAAGCTTTCATTTTCAGTGCAGTTAAATATATGGGCTAGTTTCTTTGCGGACACAACTTTATTATTCACAATGGTATTGAAAAACGTCGTATGACACTCGTACGCAATTAAAAATTACGTATTCCGCTGAAAATTAAACACTCGGGCAACAGGCGAGTTCTTGATGCCCAATGTCAGCCTCATACATAATAATTTTCAACTAAGCGTACTAGTATCATAATGTTTCATTCATTCATTCATTACAGCCCTTCACAAGTCCACTGCTGAACATAGGCCTCCCCCAAAGAGTGCCACAAAGCACGGTCCTGAGCCACCTGCATCCATCGACTTCCTGCATGTCTTACCAGGTCGTCACTCCATCTTGTGGGGGGATGCCCTACACTTCGCCTACCGGTACGAGGCTGCCACTCAAGAACCTTTCTTCCCCATCGATTGTCGGTTCTTCGAGCTATATGGCCGGCCCACTGCCACTTCAGCTTACTAATCCGTTGGGCTATGTCGGTTTCTCTGGTTCTACTGCGGATATCCTCATTCCTAAGTTTATCACGCAGTGAAACTCCGAGCATAGCCCTCTCCACAGCTCGCTGAGCGACCTTGAGCTTCCTCATACGGCCAGCAGTGAAGGACCACGTCTCAGTTCCGTAAGTCATCACTGGCAACACGCACTGGTTGTACAATTTTGTTTTAAGGTTTTGAGGTATTTCTGACGAGAAGATGTGTCGTAGCTTCCCGAACGCTGCCCAGCCGAGTTGAATCCGTCGATTGACCTCTCGGTCGAAGTTGGACTTACCTAGTCGGACTATTTGTCCCAGGTAAACATACTCGTCAACAACTTCGAGCTTAGTGCTCCCAACAACTACCGGCATAGGTGTGACATGGACATTAAACATAATCTTTGTTTTGTCCATGTTCATCTTAAGACCTATCCGTTGGGAGACACTATTGAGGTCATTGAGCATAGTGCTTAGTTCCTCCAGCGATTCTGCCATGAGGACTATATCGTCGGCAAATCGAAGGTGAGTGATGTACTCGCCATTGATGTTAATTCCGTATCCTTTCCAGTCCAGAAGCTTGAAAACGTCTTCCAATGCAGCGGTGAAGAGTTTCGGGGATATAACGTCACCCTGTCTTACACCTCTCTGCAATTGGATAGGTTTCGTACTCTGGTTCTGTACTCGGATAGCCATCGTAGCTCTACTGTACAAACACTTCAGCACTTCGATATACCGACAGTCAACTTGGCACCGCTGAAGGGACTGCAGCACCGCCCAAATTTCGACGGAATCAAAGGCTTTCTCATAGTCCACATACGCCAGACATAGTGGCAAATTGTACTCTTCGGACTTCTGTACAATTTGCCGTAGGGTATGTATGTGGTCTATGGTGCTAAAGCCCTTTCGGAAACCGGCTTGTTCGGGAGGCTGGAAGTCGTCAAGTCTGCGCGCGAGACGATTCGTAATGACTCTCGAAAACAGCACGTAGACGCGGCTCAGAAGGGAAATCGGTCTGTAGTTCTTCAAGAGAGCGTTGTCACCTTTCTTGAAGAACAAGACCACCGCACTTCTGCTCCACGCCTCCGGTGTAATGCCACCATGGAGGACGGAATTAAAGAGCCTCTGAAGGACTTCAAGTACCGGTCTTCCACCCGCTTTCAGAAGCTCCGCTGTAATTCCATCCTCGCCTGGGGCCTTGCCGTTTTTAAGGTCCTGGAGAGCCATTCTAATCTCGCTCAGACTGACGTCCGGTATATCTTCGGAATAGTGTCGAATAAGACTCGCTCTTGGATCGTTACTCACACTTGCGTGTGGCTCCAACGATGACGTGTACAGCTGCCCATAGAACCTCTCAATCTCACTCAAAATCTCAGGTGCCCCGGAAACGATGCTGCCACATTCGGTCTTCAGCTTTGACAGTTGGCTCTTTCTGGCAGACAGATCTCTGGCAAAGACTTTGGAGCCTTGGTTCCGCTCGATCGCTTCTTCAATACGAGCTGTATTGAAGTTGCGTAAGTCCTGCCGCATGCATTTAGAGATCTGTCTGTTCAGTTGCCTGTATGCTGTCAAATCTGTTGAAGAATGTAGCCTCATCTCCCGTCTAACAGCCATGAGATTAAGAGTGTGATCGGAGAGTTTTTGTGTTCTTCTGCGGCGGGTCTTGCAGAACTTAGCTCCGACCGCATGGACAGTTTCCACGAGCTTGTCATTCATATCGTCCACTTCATTGCAGTCTTCTAGGCACTGAAAACGGTTTTGTAACTCGAGCTGAAAGGTTTCGGGATTTTGGATTAGAGCACGAGGGGGATGGAGCGTTGACTTCATCAGACGAGACCTCTCCAACTTAACATTTAGGTTCAGTGTGCCTCTAACCATTCGGTGATCGCTGCCGGTTTTCACCCTCGCGATCACTGAGACATCACTGAATAGTTGTCGTCTGGTCGTCATAATGAAGTCAATCTCATTTTTTGTCGAACCGTCGGGGCTCGACCAGGTCCACTTCCTGTGGGGCCGCTTCTTGAAGAAAGAGTTCATCATAAAGAGTCCCTCTTTCTCCATGAAGTCGGCCAGCTGCTGGCCCCTTGGGTTCCGTTGCCCTATTCCAAATTTCCCTACTTTCAGCTCACCATTCTCTCTTGTGCCTAGTTTTGCATTGAAGTCTCCCATTAACACCGTATATTGGGTTTTGGAGGAATGCATGGCTCTAGAGATATCCTCATACATTTCCTCCACCTCCTCATCGGGGTGTGCCGAGGTTGGTGCGTAAACCTGTATGACCTTCAGCGAATACCGTTTGGTGATTCTGAGTATAAGGTACGCAACCCTCGTCGACACACTCCCGATCTTTACAACGTTGTTAACGAGAGACTTGTGGACGATAAATCCGACACCTCCTTGGGACAGATGGTCGCCCTCCCGGTGATAGAGCAAGTTGCCGGATTCGAGGATTACCGTGTCCTCCCCCTCTCTTCGGACTTCGGATAATCCTATAATATGCCAGCGCAACTTGTCTATCTCTTCTTCCAGCTCCACGATCTTCTCGTCAGTCCTCAGGGTGCGTGCGTTGTACGTTGCCAGGTCGAGTCGTCGTAGGTGGCAACCGAACCTCCACCGGAGATTCTTAGCACCCCCTGCCCCGCCGTTACCAGGGTCGCCACCGTAGCCAGGAATAGCGGGGCCGCCGGGGACTGGGGGCCGTCTCTTTGTTACTCTCGTCATTTGGGGGGTCATAATCATAATGTATGTATTATTATTTTACCTCAAGTCCTGGTTCGACGATTTTCATTTGTTTCGCAGTACAAAGTCGCTCATCAATAATATCCTGTAAAAATAAATTTTGAGCATGTAGAAAAAATATCTCTATAAAATTCAAAATTACAACAATAGTTAACAACACAAATTCAAAATCAAAATTGGTTGCTCACTGGAATAAAAAGTGTTGGAATCGCATTCGGCAACAAATACGTCTTGTGCGTTTTACGAAAATAACGCGACTCAAAATGTTTCGAACATATCCGGTCATTCTTCTCGGGTTGCCATCCCTTTCTACCAGTAGCTACAATCCACATATTTATAATGTTTGCTTCTTTAGGAAATCTAAAATAAATAAATTATATTGGTAATTAAATTAAGGTTAAAAAAATTGTTCAGTGTCGTTAAGAAATTAAGGAATTTTTTTGCCAAGCACTGGTATCCCTGTAGTGGTTATACAGCAAATTAGAAAACGATAAAAAATAAATGGCGACCTTTAAATAAAAGAACGCTTTTTAATTTAGTCGTATATAACGAGAAAAGTTGTAGGTTATTTTAGTGATTTATTGTATATTTTCTGGTAATTATACACTAGAGATAATGAAAATTAATCGGCTAATCGATTTCCATAGGCAATTTTACTTTAAATAAGCTTACTTACTGATGAAAGGTTATGTTTGGTATTTTTCTTTCTGGTCGCTTTTTACAACCTAACACACAACAACGCACCATAATTTTACATAAACTCTGTCTAAAACAAAAAACTTTAAACGTCACGTAACTCAAACGTCAATAATTTAGCAAATAATCACATAAAACCACTAAAACAGTTGACGAAAGCCGTTTGTTTTGAACATAGTACCTTTGTTCCTATTCCAAACAAAGGAAATCGCATACGGTGAAAAAACAAAAAAAATTGGTTGACTCGCTCGCTCTTAACGTAACCAGATAAGTGTGTTTCTCTCACGCATTTACTGTCATTTTAGTGATGCCTCTATAGTTCGTGCTCTCTCTACGGGATTGACAAATCTACATGGATTGAAACTTACAAAGATTATAATATAAAGAAGACTTAGCTTTAGCCTTTACGGTTTTTGAAAATATGAAGAACTAAAGAAAATAAGACTTGGCTTCGGCCTTTATGGGTTTTGAAGAGATGGAAAGAAGAAAAATAACACTTGGTTCCGGGCTTTACACTTTAAAATTCTAAATATTCAAAATAAAAAAATAAGGCTGTATGGCTTAGTTCCTTTGCCTGCTCTCTCGAGCGAATAATAAAAACAACAACAACAATCAACCAGCCAGTTGTCAAATGTCAACAGTTGTCAATTTGTCGCTCTTTCGTAGTTTTATATAGTAGGTTTAATTATTTACGATCACAATTTTATTAAATTATGATCATCAACTTTTTATAAGTGTGCTTGAATTAATTAATACAACGCATATCTCTTTTATCATGACTTCTAGGGCAACTTCGTTGTTTGTGAAATGTATTCCGCAATGTGTATAAACTCATTTGTCTGTTGTAAATAATTATACATTTTAATTGACTTTGGTGCAATATGTGGTCGTTTTTCTCGAGGGATCCCACGAAGGATTTCCCTTACGAAGTAGGGGATCCAGTTCGTGGATTAGAAGATAGGTCTGTATGGTCTTTACACAAGGGAAAGAAAAGAGGTACACAAGATGAGGTGTCCATTTTCTTGTTCGATGTTCAGAAAAGTTCAGAGACTCTGTTTGATATAGCAAAGGCTTCGCTCAAAAAACTAAAAACTATGAGACATCCTAGCCTGTTACATTATCTAGATAGTTGTGAAACTGAGAAATTTTTATATGTAGCTACAGAATTAGTAGAACCTTTGGTGACTCATTTAGAAGATATGAAGCTTGAAGGCCAACAAAAAGACTTATTTCTTGCTTGGGGTATTTTTCAAATTACTGTAAGTATTTTTTTTTTACTACTACTAATATAAAATGAATGAAATAATAGATTACAAAACAAGATTTTAAGGCACAAGTGTGTGCATAGGCATAAAAAAGTGTAAACACTAAAAACAAACATAAGTTAGTAATGCCTGTTTCTCAACTCCTCAGAGTTAGTTTTTTATTATACAGGGTAATTTTTAATTTACTAAAGGCCTTTTGGGAAAATATTGGTTACATCATTACAAACAATTTTAGCGAGATCACTCTTTACAGAATATAATACATTTACAAAAAAACTACTTTTAAGTTTTTGACTCCTTTTAAGTCTGTATTTTGTAGTACATAAACAATGTCAGAATAAATCGTCAAAGAAAATGCCTTATTTATTTTACACTTGTTATCAATATCACACATTGTGTTGAAATGATTAAACATAATTAAATAGCAAATGACATTCAAAAAAAATCGCAAATATTAAAATTTATAATAAGTAAGTATGACCGCCGGGCCGGTCGACGTCCGCGCTCAGCTGATTGCGTTGCGAGTGCCTGCTAAACCATTCATCACTGTGCCTATTGCACAGCGCGCTACTTTAAATGACTACATTAAATTTTCATATACTTCTTTATTTTGCATAAAACCATTTGATGAACTATTTGATTATTTTATTAATTTCTTTACGAATTAATAGACATTCGTTAAAAGACATTTAGGTATTATTTTTTACGAATACTGTTTGCTAGCAACGTCGCACATGCAGCGGCCCAAGGCCAAGCCAAAGGTATATTATGACGTCGACACAGGTGTCATTGTCATCAAAAGCGCCGCCTGCGCTTTTCGGTTTACAGGCATCAATGTGGTGATCGATGTTTGCAGCACGTGCAAATTAAATGAGATGATTACATATGTATAAGTAAAATAATTAATACTGTATTAATTACAGTTCATATCTCAAGGGTGAATTTCTAAAAAAAAATTTGGTTGATTTTATTAAGTTTATGAGACTGACAGACCTCATCGCTACTTCTTTGTTGATTTTCCAAAGTTTATGAGAGTATTTTAGTAGTATAATAAGAATAACACAAAACAATAAAAGATTTTACCTTATTTTAAGCCAGTATTATTTCAATTTCTGCCTATTACATAAATTTATAATTGTTGATTTAAATCAATGATTTTTTTAATCAAAATCAAGCGGTTTAAATCAGCCAACCCTGTGACATACCTACTTATATCTATTAATTCCTGACAAGTCTCGTATTCCATCAGTGTAACAATCTAGGTCTTTGAAGGTAGTTACAACGGCCTCACAGTCGCACTTAAGAGGGGCTTCTTGCGAGGCCCCATACAAACACTCTTTTTGTGACTTTCTTTTTCGAGCATAACAGTGATCAAATTAATTAGTCATCTATGGTAAAGTCTGGGGCATCGTATTTTAGGGGGTCTCGTGAGTCCCCTTTAAGTGCGAGGCCGTGGAAGAGGGCCCACTTTGCCCATGCCTAGCTACGCCACTGTTTACAATCATGTATGTAACATAATTAACAACACAAAACAAATTAGAAATAGCTTGGCAGTGATCACTTGATTCCCAGGGGTTGTTATCCTCCACAAATCCCTTAATATTATAATAACCCTTTTTATACAAACTTAGTTTATTAAAACTTTGAGCAGGTTTTTTATATTTTCTGGGATTTTGTTGTTTGTATATTGTGTGTATGTCTGAGTGTGATATATTAAGTTAATGCTCTCATTGAATAATATTAACAATATTGTGAACACAATAAAATATGTTCTCAATTAGCGAGTAACTTTTTATGGGTGTAAATATTGATTTTATTACAAAATTGACTTAAAAAGTATTTCTTAACGTTAACTTGTTGATTTTTACTTTAAAATAAATAAATATATTGCTACATGACTATTACAATGACTGTTTTTCATTAACATGCATTACCTATCTGTATATGTATAAGAAATATACCAAATTTCAGTATACAATAAAAAAATTAACATGTCTAAATAAGTTTCGGTTTCGGTTTCAGCCGAAACTGACACCCAGACCGAAGGTTCGTTTTCAGTTTCGGTTTTGGTTGAAAATCCTATTACGGTCGGACACTACTATTTTGACTATTCCTACAAGGATGTCACTATTCTGTATGTATGTTTGTGTGTGTGTGTGTGTGTATGGATGTATGTAACCCTCTCATAAGTATTAAGTGACTTGACCGATTTGAACAAACTTGGTGGCGTTCGAAAGGACTTAGATTTTCTATACCATTTGAACCGGTAGATATGGAGAAATCTCATAAATAAATATTTAAAAAAAATATTTATATATATAACTTTTAAACAGATGTAACAATCAATTCCAAAATCTAATCAGCTCTTAAACTCAAAAACTGCCACTGATTGCTGTAAACCGCATCAAAATCGGTTGATGCATTGAAGACAAATTGTTAATGAAAAATTTCGAAGAAAGTACTTTTTTCTAACAACGTTGTAATTTCTTCTCGCATCATTTTTTATGTAATAAATTACGATTTTAAGCTCGAATAGCTTAATAACGTTATAATAGGTAGAATTTGGAGTGCTTTGCATTTTAAATTAGCGAGAAGTTCCATGGATGACCTGTAGTGTCAACCATATTTTTTAAAATTCTTTTATAATCTGCTGTGTTCCTGTCTGTAGGATATAGATAGCCAGCATAGTTATAGGGTATGAGGCATTTCATCTTAAAGATACAGGGTTATTTTGCAACGGTCAAATTCGCAGAAGTTTAGAATAGGTGATATAGGCAAATGGTGAAGAAAAATTAATTTAAAAAAACCACAAAAATTCTGTCCTTTTTATCTTTTAAATTCAAAATGCATGGCAATGCATTATTTTTAACTGATTTTACTGTGCACACACAAATTCATAAGGGTCAATCGATAGGCAAAAACGTTGTTGCCCACAAATCACACAATTCGGGATAATTTCAAATAAAAGTAGAAGCTTTATTTACTCGTAACAGTATATCATTATTTATATATTTGAACTTAAGTTTAAAATTTGGCAACTCCTTGAAAAATAACTCTGTGTAGATTCAAATCAGATATTTAAAAAATTATAGTTTAATTTTTAGAAATCCTAATTCCAGTGTTCTAATCACTCGCAGACTACTTTTTGAAATTATACTTGTATATATAAAACAAGAAAACATTTATTTAACAACATCATCACCTATATGCAATTAAAAATGTTGATATAAACTTCAGTAAATATGAATTGTAATTTTTTTTTAAATATTTATTAAAATATACAATACTAAAAACTATAATAATAATTAAAAAAAAAACTAAAACTAGAAACTTAAATATCATATAGTCCTACTCCCCGCGGTATCGTGCCAAGAACGCTGGCTGCGTTTCCCCGCTGAATGGCTATACTTAGCCTTTGAGCAAGTAAAGAACCAGCCCTCTTATCACCAGCAGCAACGACCAGCCGCGGATGGAGTTCCTTTAGGAACTTCACCGCACGTGGACCCCACGGACCGATAGTCTCTACAGCAAATGGCACAAATATGTAGTCATCTCTCAGAGACTCATATTTGCGCCACTTACTCAGTTCAGCTGCCGCCCCGGCTCTAAACGAGGTACCCCTGAGATGAGAGATCGCCAGAGTGTCTACGCAAGTAGCATCCCACACTAAGGCTTTACCTCTCTCCCAAGGGACCAATGTCATACCGTCGGGTCTCCTGCCATCGTCTCTAAATATTCCACAAGGCTCTAAAACCGAGGGAACATTTATAGAGACAAGAGCCCTTCGGATGACATCGTTCAAAGAACTGTGTCGTGAAAATCTACCAGCGCTTTTCTTACATGAAAGTCCGTGGAGCCCAAACTTGTCGACGCTGCTACCACAGGGACACTGATGGGGTTGACAAATCGCCGCTCCTAGTCGGATTCCTACGGCAATGCGTAAGCTTTCCGCATCAAGTAATGTGCCGAGATTACTTGATGGTAAAGCGTGTAACCAGTGACTAGATTCCTTAGTCGAAACAGCTAGAAGGCGTGCCTTATCTAGGTCACTCTGGAGATTATGAAACAAATCCTTCTGCACGCCCTGTACCAATGGAATATCCCACTGTTTTTGTTGGTTAACTTCCAGTGGAACATTTTCACCAGGACAGAGCGTTTGCCATGTCTGCCCTGCCTCCGTAGCAAAGCATAGGTCTGCTTTATTATTTAAAATTATATTACATAAGTCACTGACACTATTTACGGAAGCAAGGAAAGCAGGCAATGCAATGCTAGAAAGATTTCTCACACCAATGCCACCAAATTTTATAGGTAAAGTAGCTTGAGTCCAGGCTGTAGTATTTAAAGTTAAATTTAGAATTTTATCAATAGCTATTTTAAGATTATTATCAATATCTTGTAAAATATCCGAACATTTCCAGACTGGACTCGAGCGGAGTAAGTATGTAAATCTAGGTACAAGAAGACAATATTTTAAAATAGTAAGAGCTATGTGGGGGTTTAATTTATACAATTTATCAACGTGGTTTAAAAACTGATCAAATTTTGTTTTTAAAACAGGTTTAATACTATCGAAAAACAACGGGGCACCTAGCAGGTATAGTGATTCCGTACTGACAGTTTTTATTCCTGGACAAATATGATTAAAATTTTGAATTAAAGTGTCTCTATGAGAAGTAGATAAATTATTGGAAAAAAATATTTCACATTTATTGCTATTTGGTTCAAGACCAATATTTTTAAAATTTTGAAAAATATGAGTAAGATCACTGAGGACGTCATCTGCTCTACCTCCCAGTGTACCGTCGTCTAGGTACCAGACATTCAGCTTGGATTTCAAATTTGAAATAATTGGTTGAATTCCCAAACTGAAAAGTGCTGGACCCAGTGGGTCACCCTGCTGAACACCGACAGCGGAATCGATAACATGGTTTTCGTAAAACAAGTTAGTATTTTGACTATAACATTGCCAAACGTAATGATAAATTTCGGGGGTATTATTAGCCACTTCTTTCAGCAAGGTTACCCTATCGATAGAGTTAAAAGCATTCCTTAGGTCAACCTTCACAAGAACATCTGCATCAGAGCTTGTTAAAAATGTACGCACTGAATGTACCGCCGCCTCACAGCCACCTCTAGTGCCAAAACCTAGTTGAGTAGGCTGAAATTTGGTCTTAAGGTTAGAGATTATGTGCCTGCAAGCTAATTTTGAAGTTAAACGTCGAAATGTGGAACCAACGGCAATAGGACGGATACCGTTATCCTTTTTTTTGAAGGCACATAATCTTGATTGAAATTGATTGTAATTGTAATTTTATAATTACGTATATATGTATACCTATGTAAATCTTGAGTAGTTATATATTTACAGCCTATTTAGGTCCCATAACTGGACACAGATCTGTTTGCCTGTTTGCTTTCACCGCCCATTATATAAATCAGCACTTAAAATTAAAAATACCAACTTCATTGCTAGCTAATGTATGATGAGTGTTTAGCCCCTGATCCAGCTCTGAGTTAATTTCATGAATATTCTTTAAAAAATTAGTTAAAATGCCCAATTATACCTCAAGTGTGGTGTGTGTTGTATAGGTAAATGTATTTCATTCATTTTAAAGCTCCATTTTGCAACAACTTTGAAAAAAATTTATAATGTAAATCTGAACTAACTTCTTCATGGTATCATGATGCAAAATTCTACTGTTTCTTTTTCAGAGAGCTCTATCATTTTTCAACAATGATGGCAATATGAGGCACAACAATGTTTGCCTTTATTCTGTGTTTGTTACATCTGCTGGAGAGTGGAAACTTGGCGGGTTTGAGTTTCTCACTGCACAAGGCCAAGACACCTCTAGTCCGATACCTATTAAGATATTACCTGCTCTAGAAATCTATGACCCACCTGAGAAGAAGGATCCTAGCAAACTGAAGTCTGTTACTAAGTGGTAATTGTACTTTTATTTTATTTCATTAACTTTGGTATAAGTATCTTATAAATATAATAAAAATGTGAGGTGAAGTTAAATGTGTTTTGTATTTATTTTATTTAAAATCTTTCTAAAACAAGACGATTCATCCTAATTGTGTCATTTGAAGGATCTCACTCATTTCCATCTTCCGTCCCAATTTTAGTTTTTTTTTATATAAAATTGATGTGGCAAATGCTCTGTACCACAGGGCCCTATCAATGAGTCTGCCGGTTGGATTCCCGCACGTAGCAAGTATTTGTATGGCCTACAAAAAATTGTTCCAGGTCGTGATTTTTATTCTTGTGCAGTTTATTTATGTAAACTGTCTCCACAATACAGGCATCACATGATATCTTTAAAAATTCAAAACTTGCCCTCACATAAACTTAGTTTATCTGGTGGTAAGTGACTAGTGGGCTAAGTGACCTATGGACCCTGATACCAACTTGAAATAAAGTAGACTGCAGATGTGTTGTCACTTCTAAGCACTAAGATGGAATGCCTGAACACTGGAACATAGTAGTGTACACACTGATGCTTGGTGGGAGAACTCCTACTACCTAGAATCAATTAATTACTTTGTTTTTAATATTTTTAAAAGGCAAAATAGTCAAAAATCATTATCTACAAACTATTTAATAAAATACACATTCAATTAATGAATTGCAGTTCATCAGATATGTGGGGATTGGGCTGCCTCATTTGGGAGGCGTTTAATGGACCACTCAAAAATCAACCTTCGCTCAAAACAGTTGATCACATACCAAAGCAGCTTTGTACCTTATACTGCGAGCTGGTTAGTGCAAATCCCGCATCCAGACCAAATCCAGCCGATATTATAACAAGGTATTTCTTTACTCATAATTGACAAATAATTAAGCTACCTTATGTTTTCACACTTGTGGAAATGTTTAATTGAAAAGGAAATCCAATCCAGATTATAATATTTATGAGAAATTTATTGTAATTTGGAACATATAAGATTTTTTTGAATTCCTAAACTACATAAAAATTTAAAGAGACCGTTGTTCTATTTGCTAAGTCAAAGAACTTAGTAAGGTCAAAAAATCTTTATTAAATACATATTGAATTGGCATAGTGCATAGAAGGTAGAGCTGTCCAGTTTTTACTGTTACAAAGTAAATAACAACATTTTCGTCTTATAACTAAAAGTGATTTATTAGTTTTTTAATTTTAGTTTAAACTATAGCTTAAGATGAGTTCTTCTAATGGAAAAAATACTATAGCCGCATACTCCACACGTGGGACTTCATTCATGAATCCGACTGTTTTAAATCTGAGACTATTTTATTAGCTACTTTTTGTAATAAAGTCAATTATATTTCAATTGTTTCTACAGTACACAATAATAATGATTTCTTATATTTCTGTAAACACTGCACATTCCCACCCCCACCCCTGACTTACTGCAAAGCACTTGAAACATCATGATTTAAAAATGGGTTAAATTAAACATGATAAAATCTGTTGGTTTTATTTTATAGTAAACAATAGACTAAATCCTTATTACACAAAACCAATCAATAACTATAACCTTTCAATATAGTAAAATCTCAAACTTAACTAGAACAAAAGTAATGAACTTACCTTACAATAAGTGTCATTTATCATTTCAGATGCCGGAAACTTGGTGGTTATTTTAAAAACGATCTCATAGATACAATGTTGTTCTTAGAAGAAATTCAAATAAAGGATAAGGTGGAAAAAGGAAAGTTCTTCTCTACTCTCAGTTCATATTTGGACAACTTCCCAGAAGCTGTTTGTGTTCACAAAATTCTGCCTCAGTTGTTAACTGCATTTCATTATGGAGATGCTGGATCTGCTGTTTTAGCGCCAATGTTTAAAGTATGTTTCACTTTTATTCCGTAAATTTTGTATAAGAAAATTTTTGGATTGTTTAAAGCATTTTTATAAATAATAAACTTAATAGCATATCAAATTCATCAGACCTTTAGCGAGATTTCTATTTTATTACAAGTGATGAATATTTTTTGCATCATTAATATTTATTAACACAAAAAAGAAATATTGATACCACTAAGCAGTTCAGATAACATTATATTTATTATAACTTTAATATTAAGTCAGTGCACTTTACAATCTTCGACTGCATCAACTTACCATCGGGTGGTACAGTAAAAAGCATTGGCTTTTTTTTTATACGATAGGGGGCATACAAGCATACGGCTCACCTGCTGGTAAGTGACTACCGCCGCCCATGAACAACTGCAACACCAAGGGAATTGCAAGTGCGTTGCCGGCCTTTTAAAAAGGAGTAAGCTCTTTTCTTGAAGGTCCCTAAGTCGTATCGGTCCGGAAAAGTCGCCAGTGGTAAGCTATTCCACAGAGAGGCCGTACGCGGAAGAAAACTCATAGTGAAACGTACAATGGTGGACTGCCATGCATCCAGATAATGTGGATGATATTGGGAGTTTTGCCGCGATGTGCGTTCGTAAAATTTGGCGGCTGGGATTAATCTGAACAATTCCTCAGAGCACTCTCCGTAGTAAATGCGAAATAAAATGCAAAAGGATGCAACATCTCTTCGCAGCGCCAGTGAATCGAGCCAATCGGAAAGGACTCGGTAGTCGACGATTCAAACCGCTCTGCGCTGGATGCGGTCAAGTGGAAGGAGTGACTTGACTTCAAACACAAGTTTGTTCCGGTACTCGGCGACGTTTTCCCTGAGAAATATTGGCACGGCCGGTGTATAGAGCATCACCAGTGCTGTCATCCGCGTAGCAATGAATTTTACCGGTTTGCAACATATCGTTGATATGCGGAAGAAACAGCGTTGGTGATAGCACGCAGCCTTGTGGAACACCAACGTTAATAGGCTTGTAGTCGGAGAATGCACCGTCTACAAAGACTTTGACACTCCGATCTGCAAGAAAGCTGGTGATCCAATTGCACAATTTCTCGGGAAGCCCATAGCAAGGGAGCTTCGAAAAAAGCGCTTTATGCCAAACCCGATCAAAGGCCTTCGCAATGTCCAAACTAACGGCCAATGCTTCCCTCTTGGACTCTACTGCCTCCGCCCATCTATGAGTCAGGTAGACCAGAAGATCACCAGCTGATCGATCCCGATGAAAACCGTATTGGCGATCACGAATCAGCTGGTTATCATCAAGGTACCGCATAAGCTGGCAGTTGGACAGTCTTGGCGAGAAACCAGAATGCACGAGTTCCCGAAGGAAGGCGAACTGGTTTTTCGCCAATTCTGCCTATGTGTTCTGACTTTGCCTTGGCAATGACTCTTTTGAAGGACCTGGAGGCGGAATTATACTTCGTTTTAAGAGTGCCGCTGTTTGCATCTAGAGCCGTTGATGCGTCAGCCCAGGCCCAGTAGCACTCCTGCTTGTAGCGTGATGCTATTTTACAGGAGCAACTAAACCATGGCTGAAATCTGCCTCCGATGGGCACTACAGAGGAAGGAATAAAAAGTTCCATACCATGAAGTATCACATCAGCAAAGGAATTAGCAACAACGTTGGGATCGTCCGGCGAGAAGCAAACCCGCCGCCAAGAGTAGGATGCAAAGAAAGACCGCATCTCATCCCAATCGGCCGACCTATAGTGCCAAACACGGCGGCAGCCTGCAGAAAGCAAGCGCGATTTCAGCGTGAGCGGTACCACACTCCGGACTAGACAATTGTCCGAGGAGCCAAGAGGGGCGTCGACGGAGACCTGATCTGGTCTGGATAAAAGGTCAACAGAAGGTCCAACAGGGAAGGTGCATGATCCTCCACATCTGGAATCCGCGTAGGCGTAGTAACCAGGTGTGTCAGACCATATGCCAAGGCAAAATCATGAACAGATCTCCACCCATGGTCGGTTAAACGTGAACCGAGCCATTCGGCGTAGTGGGCTTTAAAATCGCCAAGGATCACGATCTCTGATCTCTGAATGGAATCTGCAAGGAATCTGTAATCATTTGGACGTGGTCGATGAGTCGGTCGGTTTTGGCATTACTGCTATGGGAACTATAGAGGCACCCGTAGACGCGCGTATGGTCTTCGCTGTCTACGCGTAGCCAAAGGATGGACAGGTTCGAACCTTCAAGACTGCCGAGGCGTCGAGAACAGATGTCCTCTCTGACGTATACGCAAACTCCAGCTCGAGGCACAAAGGAGTGTTCCAATTTGTATCCTGGGTAGCAGAGATACGAAGACGATACGTGCGTCTCAGTCAGAAATAGCAAGGTCAGCTTCGCCGTCTCGAGATGATAGTGGACGGCGTTTAGGTTCGAATGAAGTCCCCTGATGTTGCAAAAATTCACGGATAGTGTGGCAGGGGTCACCTTGGTCTTGTTGATCAGTTTGCCCCAAGCAGTTATTGAGTGGTAGTGGATGCTAGCGTCAGCCCTCAGAGGGATTCGTAACTACCCTCCTGGGGTAGTATTTCATTTTATTCCGCTACCATGTTGATGGCGGGGGGGGGGGGGGGGGGCACCAGACGGAACGCAGAAGCAGAGCTTCCACTTCACGCCGGTATTCTGTGAGTTCGTGGTACCAACCCGGCTGGAGCCAGTTCCATACTTGCAACAGCATAAAATTAAATGCTAATATTAGCATAAGTAAAAGTAAAAGTAAAAAAGAAGCTAAATGCTTAAATAACTATAAAAGTTATTTATTAATATTTAGTATTTTTGTAAATCTTAATAAATTAATAATATGTTCAAAAACCGGAAGTAAATAATACTTCAATGTGTTAGTACCTAATTAATGATGTGCTTTATCAGCGCTCTGTTATTAGTGACTTACCTAAAGTATATTTGTAGCAAAATTATTTTTATTTCAGTTAGGCAAACTGTTGGAGGAAGCGGACTATCAAAAACAAATTGTGCCATGTGTTGTGAAATTATTCGCGTCCAATGACCGAACAACTCGCTCACGATTGCTGCAGCAACTTGATCAGTTTATAATGCATCTTCAGAATTCTACTGTAAGTAGCATACTAATATATGATATACAACTATATAACATACAAATTATTATATAATTTCAAAATGCTATTATTAGTGTGGAAGTTGATTACAAGCATTAAAATATATGTTATTATATTACAGTATTGGAATAACGTAGCAGAAATTAAAGTCTGTTCGGAAAGTTGATAAAAAAAACAAGGTTACTAAACTTATTACAAATTGCGGCCCCCAAATTATTTTTGTTGATAGATAACGAACAAGCCTTCCCGTCGTCGGTTCGCCGGCCGGTCTAGCGCTTGACAACAGCTGCGAGCCTCGTACCACAAAACCATGCTTGTGGCGATAAGCGACTCCTGTCAAACTGATTGCATATACGTTTTCATAATGTTTATCAAATCTCGCCGAACAGACTTTAGAATAGAAAACAACTGCGGAAAATTTCTAAAAGACCTTTCGAACAAGGGCTTTTATAAAAACGCTACTAAATGTATATTTTTAAAATTAACAAATTTTAACTATTAAATATTATATAAACTATGGCTTAGCTTTCCATTGATGTCCGTCGAGTTGGGTGTTGATACGTATTTTTACACAAAGGTTACACTATTATAAGCACACACACAAAGTTTTAACATGCGGAAACGCGTAATTTTCGAGAAATAAATTATTGAAAATCACTTATTTTTACGATATTTTTTTTAACTGTCTTTACAGCTCTGGGTTCTAGCCCTTCTGAGCCTATTTTATTACGAATTTCCATTAACATTTGTCGAATAGAGGAGGGGAGGTGTAGGGGGACTAATTCAGAGGGATTTCTGTATCTATTTTGAGACTGCAACGTCTCCGCCGCTGCGGTAAGAGCAGCCTCTACGCCTTTGCGTAACAAATCGTTAAAATGCGTGTGCTTATAAAAATGTAACCATTCTGTAAAAAAATTATCAACACCCAACTCGACGGACGTCAATGGAAAGTCTTACCTAAACTATGCCTATATGTTAATTATTTAGTCTTTTCATACTTCATAATATGTTATTCATTCACGCGCATAGTTTCTATAAATTACTGTTAAAATACAGATGTTTCATTTCCAAATCAATACTTTTTTCTGTTCTGCTTATGTAGAAACCTAGATTACAACAAGACAAGTCAATATTATGCTTATGTTTTAACATACATCATCAGATTGTGAGTAACCACCCACCTAAGGGAATATGAAAAAAATCGCCAACTAGCGCAACCTTAAATAACTGGTATAGCTATTTTTCTTTTATAGAATAAACACAGCCCACCTGATGGTAAGTGGATGCCGTGGCACATAGATATCTACATCTTAAGAATTAATATATATGTTACAGTCAAAACTCATAACCGGTCAAAACCACTTTTGACTGTAAAACATCATGCAAAATTAGTTTGACTAAGGATATTTGTCAATACCACTTTTAACTGATTTTTGCAGTCAAAAGTAGTTTTGACTAAGGCCGTTGGTCAAATCCACTTTTAACTGCAAAAACACGGTAATAATGATTTTGACCCAATTACATCGGGTAAAAGTGGTTTTGACCAACAATGTTAGTCAAAACTTCTTTTGAGTTACACTTTTTGAATTTCTGAAATTAAAAAGTTCAATTTCTTCAATATTATATTTGATATCATTATATTGTACGCAGCTTTAGGGTGGCCCAGGGGCCACTCTAGCCGCACCTTTTCCTACTGTTACTGATATTGCAAGTTTTGACCAATAGTCTGAAGTTTAAATCAGACAACACCACTTTTAACTATGAGTGTTGGTTAAAAAAAAACACTTTTGACTACAAACATTTTGCATGATTTTTGCAGTTTAAAGTGGTTTTGACCAAATATATGTATATTTTTATATGTATATGTCTATGAAATATTATTATATATAGTATATATATGCAGGCTGTCCCAGTAATGGTGTGTGGCCAACCATTCAAAAAGTTTGCCTATATCATAAGGATTCTAAAACATTAGCATACCATGTACTTAATGTCATTACTTACTGAGCTATAGCCGTTAATGTGTAAAAGTAGGCATTTCATTACAAAATTATTGGCAGATAGTTTTTTTTAAACATTGCATGTCTTTACTTGGTAAGTACATTTGTCGCCCTTGAAAATTTTACTTTACTACGTGCTCGCCTTGTTTGGACGAATTCATTTTAATAACATTTTATCGAAAACTTTTTGAAAATTGTATAAAACATGGCGTAGACCGCGAACCGTTCGGGATATATTTTTTTTTAGGAAACCGAGGCCACCTCCCCCCCACCCGAACACGTACGTACCAGATTAGCCACCACCATTACTGGGACAGCCTGTATATATTAACCTGCTATTTCACGCTAGCATTCTGTAAGAGTGTGGTTCATCCCCAGTCGAGCTGACCCATTCGTGCTACAACCATAATATATATGCAGGTAGCTCTACCACGTAAAAAAAAATAAGGGTTATTATAATTGGCCATTCATCTTTACTAATAACTAGTTACTTAATTCAAATTTTTTTGCACTTTTTGTTACAGGTAAATGACCAAATATTTCCACAGGTGGTACACGGCTTTTTAGATACAAATGCAATTATAAGAGAACAGACTGTTAAATCAATTGTCCATCTTGCACCAAAGCTAAACTATAATAATTTGAATGTAGAAGTACTAAAGCATTTTGCTAGATTGCAATCCAAGGACGATCAAGGAGGAATAAGGTACTTGTTACTTTGCATTAGATTGGGTTATATGCGTAAGATGAATGGGCATAAAATAGTTTTAACTGATTTTTTTTTTAACATGAACAATATCTCTGAATAATTAACTTATTTTGCTGATTATTTTTTTATATAAAATTTAAACGGTCCTGATGATCATTGAAGTTGGTTTATATGTTTTGCTCCAATTTTATGAATAAGAAATCGACGTTGAGGTAAACTAAAAATCGTAAGATTTTATTAAAATATTGATGATAGGTACTGTTTTCACAAAGATTCGATTTAGCTATAGTAAATATATAAAAAAAAGCTAATTATTCACTCGACTAACATTACCGTTACATCCTATTATAGTCCACTGCTGAACATAGACCTCTCCCATAGATTGCCTCATAGGCGGGGATATTTGCCATAGTTAGTAATAACAGTGGTAGAGCCACGCGGCAACTTTTTCTGTCGCACGGATGGGCCCGCTCGAACCGGGGTGGTACCACGACCTCACAGAATACCAGCGTGAAGTAGAGGTTTACCTCTGCGTTTCGCTTGGTGAGTGCAGGCGGCCGGAGGCCCTTTTTACTGGAAATGAGGCATTCCATCTTAGTCCTCACGGGTGACAACGCATCTGTATTTTGATTTGTAATAGAGGATAGATGTAGATGTCTATGGGCCGCAGCAACCACTTACCATCAGGTGGACTGTGTGCTCGTTTGTCACCTTTATTCTATAAAAAAAAGGTTGGCAACCGCAGTTTTTTATTTTTAGTCGTTATTAGGAAGACGCTGCTGACCATCACTTGATATGTTTCCCTCTGTCGCCCCTTACGACATCCACGGGATGATTTGAGGTAGTGAATTCTCTTACGCCGCCAATATACAACAAAATAAATATCACCTATCTTTTAAATATACCATATATTTTTCTGCAAATGATTTATTACACTATATCTGCAAAGCGATGATGATTTCGAAATCTGCGAATGTATATAGTTTTGTTTTGTCACTTTATTGTTAATATTTGTTAATAAGGAAAAGAAATTTAGGTTCAATTTTTTTTTAACTTTAGTAATCCTACTTAATCGTAGTTTTTCAAAAAATTCAGCCTGGAGGACATTATTACATTTTAATTTAATCGTAATGACAATACTAAACTGTAAAGCGCGGCGCCCACCTACGTAACGTAACACGTGATCTGACGCGTGATTTGACGCGTAACTTGTCACTCGCCTCAACATTCAAAGGGAATGTATGTAGTAGCGCCCATTTGCGTGGCGTGACGCCGCATGATCTGACGTGCCATTCAGCTTGCTACTAGTGACGCATTGAAGTGGCACGTAACACGAAACTTGTAGTTTTAATATTAAATTCATTGATTTAGTTCATGAAAAACCATGTTTATATGATTATCCTAGACCCGATTACAATAACAGCAACTCGCAAGATGCTTCTTGCAACTTGTAGGGCAAATCTATGCGAAATGTAATTTTAATTCCTTCATAAAATTGAAAGTATCATCACTTTTCAAATTTTTTCCCTTAGGGATGTACTCAAAATCTTCAGCTGGCACTTTGAATGTTTGAAATCTGTAGCAAAGCAAGGGCATGTTTATCCTCTTCAGGCGAGATTTTGGCCCAAAATGAACTCTGCGACATGATATTGTTGCACAGGTTGGTGCAAGCAGTGTCACTCGTGGTCACGTCAGAGCATCGTCAGAATCATGCTACAAGCCATGTCGAAATCATGTAGCTTAGGTGGGCGCCGCGGCTAAGTAACACATGCCGCTCAATCTGTGTAACCAATGAAAAGCGGTGCTAAAAGCGTTTCACTTTAAAGTATTATTATAACGATGTGTAATTGTGCTGCGTAAAAATCCACTACCTCATGTTCTCCCGTGGTTGTCGCAAAAGGCGACAGGGAGAAAGTAAAATAGGAGATGAGGCAGCAGCATTTTTCTGTAAACAACGTACAATAATAAAAACTGCGGTTTACCAGCCCGTGTGCCTAGCGTGTAAGTATTGCGAAATACCCTTCATGGAGGTTATCTCGAGTAGAGGTCCATGTTTGGTAGTATACGTAGATAGGCTGCAATTAATTAATGATAGAATGAAATAGTATTAACACACGCACACACGCGTGTTTTTTTTATAGTATAAGGTTGACAAGCGAGCATACAGTTAAGGTGCTATTTTACGCTGGTATTGTGTGAGAGCGTGGTTCTTTCCTGGTCTAGCCGACAACCCATTCGTTTTCTTTATAGGAATGGGGTGACAAACGAGCACACAGTCCACCTGATGGTAAGTGGTTGCTGTGGCCCATAGACATCTACATCTATCTTCGATTACGAATCAAAATGCAGATGCGTTGTCACCTGTGAGGACTAAAATAGAATGCCTCGTTTCCAGTAAAAAGGTTCTCCGGTTTTCTACACTGACCGTACCGCACGTTGTAGTCGTGTTACAGCTATACAATGAACGTGGGTGTAGCACGTGCAAACGCTTTGTGCGCAGAACGAACACGACGGTGTGCCTGGGCAAGGTGGCGGCGCACCTGCACCCGCAGATCCGGCAGAAGGTGCTGGTGTCGGCGTTCGTGCGCGCCACGCGCGACGCGTTCCCGCCGGCGCGCCAGGCGGGCGTGCTGGCGCTGGCCGCCACGCAGCAGTACTTCCTGCTGGCCGAGGTCGCCAACCGGGTGTTGCCCGCGCTCTGCCCGCTCACTGCCGACCCCGAGAAACAGGTGCACTCTTTATACGGTTCCGTACTTCAACAATAAGCAACCCTTAGGGTGCGCGTACACCTAATCCGTCATCGGCCGAAGTTTACTCGGCCGACGACGGTCGAACTCGGACGATCGAATCAAACACTTGTAAAAGAAAGAGAGCGCGTACACAAACACGACCGTCATCGTCCGATGACGCACGAAATCGGCCGATCAACCGTCGAGTCCGAACTTGTTGGGATTTCTCGCCAGACTGCCGGCGTCTACAGTACGAATTGAGTGTATTTATAGTTTAATTTAATCATTCTGTCTTTATTCTGTTGTTCTGTCAGTGTTGTTATCTACCTAAACGACTATGGATATTGAAAAATTAATTCGTTGTGTTTATAATAGACCAACCCTATGGGATAAACATTCGTAAAATTACATTAATCGAGAGGTTTCGAAACGGTTATGGGCTGAAGTTGGGTCGGAAATGGATATAGAGGTTCCAGAAATTTAAAAAAAATGTGCCTTCACTCTATTAAGCAACACAGTCAACTACAGAATGCCGGCAACGTCCAATTTTACTCAGAGATCGTAGATGCTACAACACTGTAATTTGGCTAGTTATAGATATTAATCACGTCTGCGAAATTGTATGTGTTGTTGTATTGTGTGACGCTGTTAAAACTCGTACTGTCTGTCTGTCACTAATACTTTTAACTCAAAGTGACTGTGTGTTTATGGCGATTATTTGGCAATAAGTTTTGTATCGGATGCATTCAACTCGCGAATTCGAAGAAAAACGAGGAATTTCTTGACGAAACGTCAAATGTTGTCAGTTGAAGAACGACGCTACTTACTTGATGCCATCACTTAGTTCGATACCACCCTAAAAACATGATCGAAAATTTTGTTTCAAGTATCAAAATCGAGGGCCAACTCTACAAGAAAATGCTTAAGGACCTTTTTTGTTTTCTTGTGTGATTTTTTATAACTTTTGTTTCTGTTCTGTCAGAAATAAAATAAATAATATTTTCTAGTACTTAGATAAGTAATATGTTTAGTAAATTAGGTTTACATATATTTTCATTGTGTTAAATTTAGTGTCTGATTAATTTACAGGTCAGAGATGCAGCTTTTAGAACAATAAAAGGTTTCCTTGGTAAATTGGAGAAAGTATCAGAGGATCCAAGTTTGAAAGAAGGAATGGGTAAGTTATATAAGAATATAGTTGTACTATTTATTTTTTATTTTCGCTCAAATAATTCTCTCTCTTAGAAGTCTCAAGTTAACTTGGTTTTACTTATATAATATGAAACTTTTGCAGAAGCGGACGTGCACACAGCGACGCCGTCGCTAAGCAACGCGGCGGCGACGTGGGCCGGCTGGGCGGTCACAGCGGTCACGGCCAAGTTCTACCGTTCGCACTCTGATACTGCGCGAGTGCAGCACTCCGTAAAGTCCGCTCTGTCTAAACCTGGCTCGCTGGGTATGATTAAGTATCTATTGATGTAACGGAATCTTTTTATGTAATTTTCACCAAATTGTAGACGATCGATTGACTTGAAAATTTGTTCGTATCAAGGACCGATTACAATACAATAATTTAATTATTTTATGCTAGTATCCTGATCAGGATCACCAAGATTGAATAAAATAATTATCAGGATCATCACGAGCTGTGATGATCCTGATGATCACCGTTACGTCTGGCCGCCATAACCGAAAATAAAGACAACTGATTTTCACTTTAAATATAGACAACACGCAAATACACTAGGAAGAGTACTAATCGTATTTATTCTATACAAATACAAGTAATCTAAAGAAACAGTAGGAATATATGAAGTAAAAACGTCAACGGTTGTTGTTTATTACTTTGGATAGCAACATTATTGTCTTAAAGTAATATAATACTAGCGATCGGCTTCGCAAGGGTGATTTCTTGATCTTGGCAACAGCGCCACCTACCGGGTCTAATGGTGGATCTAAACTATCCAGAAACCCACTCAAACGCACACAAAAAAACATCAAAATCGTTCGAACCTTTTTCGAGTTTTAGCGAGACTAACAGACAGCAATCGATTTATATATATATATATATATATATATATATATATATATATATATATATATTTTATAGAATAAGGGTGACAGACGAGCACACAGTCCACCTGATGATAAGTGGTTGCTGCGGCCCATAGACATCTACATCTATCTTCGTTTGCGAATTAAAATGCAGATGCGTTGTCAGCCGTGAGGACTGAGATGAAATGCCTCTTTTCCAGTAAAACGGGTCTCTGGTTCTACACTCACCATACGAAGTACAGCAGCATTAAGCTGCTATTTCACGCTGGTGTTCTGTGAGAGCGTGGTCTTTCCCCGGTCGAGCCGACCCATTCGCGCTGCAACTAGACATGGGCAATGTGTATCACTTAAAAGAAAAGATTGATATGTATCTTTTGATCACTAGGATATGTATCACTCTTTTATATCTTTATATCCTTATCGTATCAGTAGATCAAGCTCGCGTTCACGACACGCATCGCATTACATTGCGTTGCTCACTCAGCGTGGCTCGCTTCGCTCAACTCAATCATATCAGTAAGAGTGATACCTATCGACCTATATATAAGACCTATAGAACTGTTTGCATTTTGCTTGGTCGTAACATTGTGTATCTTTCTGATATATTTGGCTGCTGTTTCTTTCTAGATATCTATTTGTTATGATCAAAAAATTAAAGTTTTCTTATTTCTCAGACATGCAGGTTTCCTCACGATGTTTTCCTTAACCGCCGAACACGTGGTAAATCAGCACTTAAAATTGCAATTAACAATTTCATTGGTGCCGGCGGGGATCAAACCCGTGGTGCTCGCGTACTGTGAAACTTACAGCGAGCGCTATTATTATTATGATTGATAAATATTAATAGGCACTTATTCGAAAAATTTACTTAAATTTTTAGTTTAAAATAATAATTAAATAAATGATTAACGTAAATAATATAGGTAGAGTATTTTTAATAATTTTAAACTAATATACCTACGGATTTGTTCGGAACCCTGGGTGCGCGAGTCCGACTCGCACTTGGCCGTTTTTTTATGGATATAAACGACTAATATTTCGGTTATAAAACTTTCTTCAAAACGATGGTTTTATAACCGAAATTAGTTTGCATTGTTTACTAAAAAATTCATAGGCAAAGTACACATAGGTACAGTTTAAACCAGTATAATACTTAAATGTTAACGTACCGCTTAATGACTTTAAGCCCTATGCACCAGTCATAGAGTTATCAATTTACCTTTTTGTGCCAACGTATTACAGTTTATAATGGTCAAACAACTCACTCTCTCCGTCTTGCCAAAGCGCGACAGAACATTCTAAATAGTGAGCTGCGAAAGAAACGTCTGTACTATGGACTTCGAAATCTTCCTGGAATGGCCGGCCACGCCGGCCGATGTGTAATAAGAAGCAGTGTGCGTAATGTGCGACACAGATGTTAGATATAAAAAGTTAAAAGATGCCTTGAGTGAATAAGTTGTAAAGATACACTGATACAGTGATACATTCAGATGCGGATGGATATAAAGAGTGATTGATGGAAATGGATTGATTCATATCTTTTGTATCTATCTTTCCTGAGTTACCCATCTCTAGCTGCAACTATAATATTAATATAGCTGCAGCATGGCTCTACCACGTAAATAAATATATAGATATATACATATAACATATTGCCATAAAAGTAGAGGAAATCTCGTACTTTCTATTTAGCTACATAGATACAATCAATGTGTAAAGATTGTGTGACTTTCTATTCTAGAACAACCATCATCAAGTAGTATGTCAACGACAACGTCATCAGTAACGTCTATGACGTCACTGGAGCACAGCGAGTCTGCGTCCGATTACGATCCCGAACACTGGGACATGACTGCATGGGGCGAGATCGACTCCAGTGCAGGTATGATTTGTTCTAAAATATAGTTCATCATAACAAACACTTTAAAATAAATACATAATTTTTAATTTAAATGACAATTAAGATCTTTAACTGATTTTGTAAAGTACATCATAGCTTGTCTATGATCTCGTTCAGAATTGCTGAAAAGCCTAATTGATATTGTAACTAAAAAAACAGACAATGTGAAAATATGCATATACCGTTAAAACGATTGATGATGACAACTTTATATTATGTTTTGATCTAGTGTTCTACAAATGTATTAAACATTTTTCGAAAGTTCTTATTAAATATAAAAATATGTTATTAGTTAAAAATTCTTAAGTAACGTAAAACATATTATGCTATGTAAATTGTCATTTAATAAATTTAGAAAGAAAAGAAGAGTAAGTTTACAGCGGTTGCACTCTCTCCATCAAAGTACACCTCACAAACGTCCGAGGCGTGCACTGTAATCTCAATGCAGTCCACTACTACCTTGAGATTGACAAGCCGCACTTATTCTTCTTGACTGAGACCCAAATCAGATGTCGTCCTCTAGACGCGGCGTACCTTGGCTACCCTGGGTACACATTGGAGCATAATTTCCATCAGCGTGTGGGAGTGTCTTTACGTCCGCAACGACATCTGCTGTAAGCGTCTCCGTCACCTTGAAGATCCCACTTTCTCTACGATCTGGGTATTGATAGATACAGGAATGGATAAAATTATTTCTCCTTGTGTCTAGCGATCGCACAGCGGTGACCAGGAGACAACTAGGCTGTTTGAACACCTCAGTGAACCCTCTGATGTGGCTCTAAATTGGTACCCTAATGCACAGTTGGTTTTTCTGGGGGACTTTAATGCCTGTCATCAGGACTGGCTGTTCCCATACCAGAAGACCGACCACGCTGGGAGAGAGGCGTGGAATTTTGCCTTGTCGCTGGGGCTCTCCCAGCTGGTACAATAAGCGACTAGGGTACCTGATGTGGATGTGCACACAGCCAACTGCCTCGACCTTCTGCTGACGACCGATCCAGACAGGTACGATGTTCAGGTTACCTCACCTTTGGGAACTTCTGACCACTGTCTGGTGAAATCTGTGTCATTTTATATTCCCCACCTAACTACGATTTTCACGGTGTGCGGCGAGTGTGGCGATACAAGTCAGCAGATTGGGATGAGATGCGGCATTTCTTTGCATCTTATCCTTGGCGGCAGGTCTGCTTCCCGTCTGAAGATCCGTCGAGCTGCGCGGATGCCTAAACCGGTGTGATACGTCAAGCGATGGAGTACTTCATCCCCTTTGCTGACGTGCCCATTGGTGGTAAAGCCTTGGAGTACACAGAGCACCTTCAGTTGTTAGGAGTTGAATTTTCTCCGAACCTCAACTATGGGTGGTTCATTGAGTCTAGAGCCAAAACAGCCGCAAGGAAACTTGGTGTCCTTGCAAGAGTACAGTGGTACTTCACACCGGGGCAGCTTCTTACCTTATATAAAGTGCAAGTAGGGTTGTGCATGGAGTACTGCTGTCACTGCTGCTGCAAAATGCCACCTGGCAGTGTTGGACTCAGCGGAGAGAGGTGCTAAGAGGCTCATTGGTGACCTTGATTTGGTTGAAACCAATTCAAGGTCACCAATCATCAAACCAACTTTAACAGTGGTAGAGCCATGCGGCAGCTTTTGCTGTCGCACGGATGGGCCGGCTCGAACCGGGGTGGTACCACGACCTCACAGAATACCAGCGTGAAGTAGAGGTTTACCTATGCGTTTCGCTTGGTGAGTGCAGGTGGCCGGAGGCCCTTTTTACTGGAAATGAGGCATTTCATCTTAGTCCTCACGGGTGACAACGCATCTGCATTTTGATTCGCAAACGAGGATAGATGTAGATGTCTATGGGCCGCAGCAACCACTTACCATCAGGTGGACTGTGTGCTCGTTCGTCACCCTTATCCTATAAAAGGAAAAAAAAAAGAATCTTGTCAGCCTCGAGCACAGGCACAGAGTAGCCAGTCTCTCGGTATTCTATAGGATGCATTTCGGTGACAGTGCGCAGGAATTACACGTTTTAATTCCTCCCTCTCCTTTCCACCATCAGACGACTAGGCGGTCGGCGGCTCTTCGCCATTTTGTTGTCGATATTCCACGCATTAAAACCATGTTCAAGAGGCGCATCGGGTGGCCAGACCTAACTTTAGGATATGGTTGTCGTATCGGCCATCTGGAAGGATCTATGATCAAATGAACGAGTCCCGTAAAATATTCAAAAGTCGGTTAAAATGGTGTCAACGAAACCAAGAACAATTGAAAATGGAGATCCTAGCACAGCATAGGGTGTACAAAAACTTTTAACAGTTTTGGAAGGCTACCAAGAGATGTGATGTTAGGCCTGGCCTCACGGTGAGTGTGGGTGGGAAGAGCGAGTCGGTATATATTGCGAATATTTTTGCTCAACATTTCATAGTGCATTCCCCACTGGGGCCCTTAGTATCTGTGAATAGTGCTAAGGCCGGATGTCAGGGGGACGTGCCACTGATGCGCGTTACTGCAAAGCAGGTTAGAGAGGCGCTAAAAAGAATGACAGATGACAAGTCCCCCGGTCATGACGGTATTAGTGTAGAACTTCTGAGGCATGCGGGGCCTTATCTGCCCAGAGTACTGGCCCTGTTCTTCTCAATGTGCATAAATTACTTTTATTTACCACGTGACCTTATAAAGACCATCTTAGTGCCCATTGTCAAGGACTGGACCGGTGACATCTCAAGCAGGGGGAACTATCGCCCTATATCACTTACAGCAACAATTGCTAAGATGGCGGACAGTGTGTTTGACTCGAAATTGTATAAATATGCAAACATACATGACGCTCAGTTCTGGTTCTGACCTGAACTTTCTACTGAAAGCGCAATCCTGAGCCTAAAGCACACCGTCCAATACTACATAGATCGCAAGACGCCGGTGTACGCCTGTTTCCTTGACCTCTCAAAGGCCTTTGATCTTGTGTCCTATGAGGTACTTTGGAGAAAATTAGCCGGCTGAGTTGCTGGAAATGTTTAGGTTTTGGTATTCCAACCAATCCATCTTTGTAAAATGGGCTGATTCTCTGTCGGAAGGATACGTGTTGGAGTGCGAGGTGAGACAGGTGGGGTTGACGCCTCCCAAGCTGTTTAACATGTATGTGAATGATCTTATCGTGGAGTTGAGCAGCATGCGCGTCGGATGTTTGTTTTGTGTATGTGTTGTTAGTGAATAATGTATTTTTTTTTTCAATTTCTGATCCTACGGGTTAATGAGGATGTTTATGTTGTTGTACGTTCTTTCTTTGCTTTATGTGTATGCTGTAATATTTATACAAATAAAGTGTCTGTTTGTAATGTCCAAAAAACAGCTTTTTACTAAATGTTGAAAATACATGCAGTACTTATAACAAAAATAAATGTTTTTGTCTCTGTCTAATCCGGCTAATCTCCGAAATGGCAGGACCGATTTTGACGAGACTTTCACTGACAGATAGCTGATTTTATAAGGAGTAATTTAGGCTACCTTTATCGTAGAAAAGGAATTAGGGTTACGCGCAAAAAAACGCTGAAATCCACTCATAAATTTCACGCGGACGCGGCGTTATGTAGTAATGTGTTTGTGCTGTCGGTGAGTAACTTGTGATTGTGCTGGTGGCGCTCGCAGGCACGGGCACGGGCACGGGCGCGAGCGCGAGCGCGCGTTCGCCGCCGAGCAGCGGCAGCGCGCACGCCACGCCCGCGCTGGCCGCGCTCTGCGAGGACGACTGGGACGGCGAGTGGGGCACGCTGCAGGAGCAACCCGTGAGTCCTTGATACACTGACCTTGTACTGGCGAGTGGGCCACGCTACAGGAGCAACCCGTGAGTCCTTGATACACTGACCTTGTACTGGCGAGTGGGCCACGCTGCAGGAGCAACCAGTCAGTCACATTGCACTACCCATATATTGCACTAGCTATTTACTTTATTAATTATTTAGCTTATGTGTTTTGTTTTGACGTGAATACATCTTTAAATTTTGCTTCCATAGTGGGGGGCAATTCATTAAACTGATGGGAAATAAATCGACGGATACAGTTTGGTGTTGCAGCTACATATCTATCATCTACATCCAACATTTAACTACACCACTCGATAGGTAAATCGCGCGCTAATATTTTGAGGACGTTTCGTTACGTACACGTATTCGTGTAAAATACACGGCCGTGTCCACGACACAGCCACATCCCGATTTGTTTTATATAATATGGCTGACAAACGACGGCGCCGTGGCGCAGTGACTTTGCAAAGAGTTGCAGCGCTGAGGCCCGCTTGTTCGAATCAAGCACGGAACATGTATTTGTGTGATCTACAAAAAATTGTTCCGGATTTACAAATAATAACCTTTTAAGGAGTTGACAACACGGTAAGCCTTCAGCACTTGTGAAGTAATGTACTTATTCTAGAGGTCTCGCCTTTTTTGGAATCCGAAAGACAAGTTACATCTTTCCTATTTTTATCGCAAAATGAAGAATTGGTGTTATTGCAGACTGTGAGACATTTAATCTTAGTCCTCAATTATGAACACGCATCTGTGTGTATTATACTATAAATACTACTATACTATGCTGCTAAGCTTTGTATGGTGAGTGTAAAGAAACGGCGTCCCTTTTTACTGGAAACGAGGCATGCCGTCTCAGTCTTTAGGTGTGACAATTCATGTGGATTTTGTTTATTAATTAAGGATAGAATATAGATGTCTATAGAACACAGCATTCACTCACCATCAGGACTGTGTGATCTTTTGTCAATCTTATCCTATAAAAAAAACTTTATTATTCACACTAACTTACTTCGAGTTATGGTTACTGGAATAAAGTCGCCTTTATTCTATAAAAAAAAACGTTATTATGTGTGTATTTCTTGTAATTCTCGCACTGAAGTTTGCACTGGCCATGAATCGTAGAAATATCTTTGCAAACGCAATCAGAGTGCGGAAGCGGAGCTCGCGAGTCCGTCCGAGACTTGGAACAACGCGGCCTGGTCGGAGGCGGTGGCGGCGTCGCACAACGCGAGCGCCACCTACGTGCGCGGCTCCGCGCGTCTCGCCGCGCACCAGAACAGCAACGACTCGCTCGGCGGCTGGGAGGACGGCGAGTTCGAGCCCATAGAGGAAAACGCCGATGGTAAGACATACGTCATACGTGCCTTTGATGGATACTGTGTTCTTTTTTAAAATGTAAACTTCTTGAGACAAACATACACATCTATAAGATTTAGCTTGCCTGGAAATGAAATAGAATACTATCTCGGTTTCCTGTTTGTGCGGTGCATTAAAGATGGCTGTTAAAATAAAGTTTAAAAAAATTACAAATTTATTAAGTAAATAAAATTAACCATATTGAATAAAATTATCACTACCAATCCATTCATAACAATCTACGACTTCATAACTTACCGACATAAATAAATCGTTTTTAGACGCTCTAGCGTCTATTTCACTTTCTACCTTGATAGTCAATCAATTTTTGTTCTATAAAATGACTTTACCTATAGAATGAAGTAGATGGCGCTATTACAAAGCAATTTTACTCGAAAGAAATATCCCTTTGATTTATTACACAAACATTTTCTGAGGGTTTCTTTTTGGTCATGGACACGTATGGTTATATCTTTGCTACTGTCAAGTAATAAAGAATTATCCATTAATCTCTCATATCCCGACTTTGTATCGGACCTACTCCCTCCTGTGGTCAGGCCAAAGTCAATATTTTTTTTTTATTCTCAAAACCAGGCCCTGACAACTAATGTATAGAACCTATGCATATCAATAGCTGCGATAGAGGTTTTCAAATAACTTGGCAATTTTAGGGTAGAAATCTGGTAAAACAATTATTACAAATTAAATAATTCTGTAACAGCTCCATCTATACGGTTTGTCAAGTACTACATCAACCTGCGAAGCCGACGTAGTTCTAATAGTAGTAAAGTAGCGTAATGGCGGAAGGTCATCATTTGAAGTAAATTCTCTTAATTTTGTTTCTCGTATATTCTTAATTCTCATAATATAGTAACAAGACTAATTCTAAAAAAATAATTTTAGTTGTATAATTCTTTTAAATAACATTTAAAAAAATAATTGTTCTGAGAGGTGTACAAAGGTAGCATGTGCAAGATCGATGTGGACTACTGGAACTACACAGATTAATTTAATGGATAATCAATGACGACAGTAACTCAAGTTCTTAAGGCGCCAAAGCGAATAAAATAACTTGAGGTTTATATTAACATCGAAGCACTTGTTTCGTTGGATTTACTAATAGTCCACATGTGCAAATAACACACGAAATCGCATCACTTTTGCGTATCACCTACATTATCTACATCAAAACATTATTTAAGCGATAAAACGGTCCCGTCTTACAAACAGGATTAAACCATGTAGTGACGCCCAGGCAATACAAATCTGTAGAGCCCTCTCCAATGTTCTGTTCTTAAACCTCAATTTTTAATAGAAATGTTTTTGACATTTTTAAAGCCTGCAGATTGCAACTATGCGATTCGCTACTTGGTAACTCACAATGTGATGGCAAGATACTGATATATTATATAAACTATAGTATTTTTATGAATTATATTCTAAACTAGCTGGCACCCGGCGCGTTGCTGCCGCAGAAGAAATAATTGTGGAAATATCGTTTTAAATTTTGATGAGTTGTATTGTTTAAATAGGAATGATAATACATTCATTAAAGTTGATTGGTACATAACTTTCAAATTAATTTGCTGTTGTGATACGCGCGCCACCTACTGTAAGTTAATTGTACTATGCCTATAACCTTCGCGCAAGTGCAAGCAATAAGTTGATTAAGTTTTACCGCAATCTTTTGAACGGTATGGCAGCGTATAATATACGAACAAACAAATTAATTTTTATATATTAGATTGAATGGTCTGTTCGCAATTATTCGTTAGTTTATATCTAGCAAAACTTATTATAAACTTACGCGGTCTTATGACAAAACGTTGTTTATTAATAGTTTTGGGTTTAAAGAAAAGTCTCTGTCGAACGAACGAAGGGATTTCTCGCCACATTCTTCGCGATACTCCACGTTTGTTATCAAATTCCATTCCATATTTTATATTTTAGTTCACATATTTACCACGGAACTTCTTAGTTGAAATAAACCCTGCTTAAATCTGAGACTAATTATAAATTAGGTTTTGTAATAAGACAGACGGTGTTTGCAATTGTCCGGTAACATGTCATGCTTACAATGATTGATTTCGCTTATAATTTTGTTTCAACTAAATAGTAACCCTGTATAAAATTACGTTGGTGCATATGTAATGCGGGATTTTATTCAATTGTAAATAGATGAAATAATCAAAATAACAATATTTTTAGTTCATAGTGTTATAGTTATCAAGTGCTTGTTTTGCCCCGTGATCGTTGAATTACATCTCGAACCACCATGGATCTGATACTCACAAGTCACGTGTATCATTGCTTATTCTATGAATTTCGCTTGGGGTATTCTCCATTTACTATTCAAGCTACGCAAAACATACGCAGCTTGGAAGGTTAAAATGTATTGCCTGAAGCTATGACTTCATCATCATCATTACAGCCCTTCACAAGTTCACTGCTGAACTTAGGCCTACCCTAAGGAATGCCACAAAGCACGGTCCTGAGCCACCTGCGTCCATCGACTTCCTGCATATCTTACCAGGTCGTCACTCCATCTAGTGGGGGGACGCCCTACACTTCGTCCGCCCGTACGAGGCCGCCACTCGAGAACCTCTTTTCCCCATCGGTTGTCGGTTCTTCGAGCTATATGGCCGGCCCACTGCCACTTCAGCTTACTAATCCGTTGGGCTATGTCGGTCACTCTGGTTCTACTGCGGATATCCTCATTTCTAAGTTTATCACGCAGAGAAACTTCGAGCATAGCCCTCTCCATAGCTCGCTGAGCAACCATGAGCTAGGACTTGGCCATAATAAAAAGATTTGTGACACGATTATAGAAGTTGATAATAAGCATTTGACGTTGTAAAAGAGATCCTAGGTTACCTTAGTTTGATTTGGCAAAGGAGTTTCTCTGCAATCAAATTATTAACTTAACAAATTGGAAAAGATTTGTAAGTTTTGTTTGGCCGCTCATAATTAACCGACCATCAACGAACAGAATGGGAATTTGTTCAAGTATTCTCTATTTTCGCAGAACCAGAGCAAGGCTAGGTGACCTCATGAACAAAGAAGAAAAGAGGTTTCTATCGTAAATCACAAATGGAGACGCCATTTAATGAACAATGAAGAAAGCCGATACGAACACACAAAACGAAAAATCATCACTTTAAGTTATTAGACATGTGGGTCAGAAAATTGTTTCTGTACTAGAAGCTTTTGCTACAGATACATTAATTAAAGCGCCTTCAAATTAAAATCCAAGAGAAACAACCAAAATTATATTATATACAGAGATTAATTAAAAAAATATTAGATTATGTTAGATTTTACCCGACCCCTACATTGATTGGGCCGTTTATTCTTCTTCCTAATGGATTTCCCTTCTTGAAACGAGTCCCGAGAGAGTTTTATTACTACCCACGTTTTGCTTTCATAGATCAGAAAGGTCTTGTAATTGGCTTGTAAATATTTCGCTTAATTTTTAAAAGGGTTTAACAAAATTTACGCCGCTTGATTTTATTCTAAGGACCCAAAATGTTCGAATTTCTCTGCGTGTGTAGACCACAGAAAGATTATTATTAAATCGAATAAGTTATATAAGATTAAATAAATAAGATTTTTTTATAATGACCATTTAATAAATAATTACAAAATACGAAAACTATCATTACTTATGCACCAACAAAATTAGTTAATAAGAATTAACTTTTGTTTAATAAAAAATGTTAAATACTTGTAATATTCTAATAGAAAATAACGCGTCGAAGATGGATGAAATGCGGAGAAAGCGCGAAGAAAGAAAACTGCAGAGGCAAAGAGAAATGGAGGCAAGGCGAAGTGCACGAGGTCAAGGTCCCATGAAGTTGGGATCTAAAATTAGCTCGCCGCCGCCACCGTTCTAGTGACCAAGTTATCGGTGAACAGTCGGAACTTGTTAGCTTCACGGCTCTAATTTTTCAGGAGATGAATGTTAAAAATAATATCAATTTGTATTAAAAATAAAAACGGGAGCGCCGAAAACGTGTAACTCTTTCAATTTCTATTACGGTGTTATGAACTGGGAACTATCGTTTTGAGTATTCCATTAGAGATAATAAAAATAGTAAAATATTATTCTTTTTTTAATATAAGTGTTTAAAATTTGTATACGGCCAATTTTGCTTAACTTAAAATTAAGAGTTTATAATAAAACATCGTGACGATTTACAATTTAAATGTGGAAGAATATTAACTTACCAAAACTTACCTCTATTTTGCTCCATTAATATTCAAAACTTAGTCCGCTCCCGTTATCGCCTTTTCATTATAAGTTAAGTGGCCTTACATTGAGACATGAAAATGTTTTATTGATAAAAAGAAATCCTAAACTGTTTTTAATATTTGGTAGTTAAAATAATTCATTATAATTAATAACTTTCGTCCAAATATTGAAAAATGAAAGCGAATGCAGAAAATAGGTCGACTAACTTAATGAATGCATTCATAATGATTTCTTATATTTACGCAAACACTACACATTTAAATGAAACTAATTTTACGGATTTTATCGCGTATATTAACTTATTTTACATTCCCGACGTTTCGAGCACTTTCCAGCACCCATGGTCGCGGGGGGGGGGGGACTGAGCTGTATGACGACCCAATATGACGCAGATGGTAGCACCCAGCCATCTTCTCTATTGAAATTAGGAAGTTTTTTTATTTCAATAGCCTCGCGAATCGTCCTTGGAAGGAATCGGTGTTCTTTAGCGAGGATTTGAGGTCTATCAAATCTAATATAGTGACGAGGGCGAAGGGGGAGAGATACTGTAAGTTCATACTGCGTAGATCGGAACAAAAATTAATAATTTTTAATCTGAAGGTAGCCGTGGTTAACTATGACATTGGGACGTCATACGCCTCAGTCCCCCCCCCCCCCCCCGTGACCATGGGTGCTGGAAAGTGCTCGAAACGTCGGGAATGCATTCATTTTCTATTTCAGTATTTTTACGCAATAGGGCTGTGATAGCTCGGGAGTCGGGTATATCAATATAACGTCGTCAAAGTAATATTAAGCCAGTAAATCTAATTCTTCTTTTCTTTATAGCGGTTTTAATGCATTCACCAATAGCTGCGTGAAAGTATTTAATATGTTGAATAGCTCAACAGATAAATACATTCTAAATTTTCTTTTCAGTAATTAATTACAATTTTATATGCTCATTTATCACGTGATCAGCAGTGATAATTCTATTAACGGCTCCGTGGCTTAGCAATGACTTGCAGCACTAAGGAACGCGGGTTCGAATCCCGCACGGAACAAGTATTTGTATGGTCTACACATTATTGTTCCGGGTCTGGATGTTTGTCCTTGTGACATTTGTGTATGTAAACTGTCCCCTTAATAAAGGAGAAAATTCTAATGTGGAGATAACATTTTAAAAAAAGAGACCTCACCGGATTACATATTGAAAATTAAAATATTTTTTTTTTGGATATCTGGCGTCTATCAACATTAACTAGAGCTGAAATTGAAGGGACCAGTGGCTGGCTACGAGATTTAAAGGCTATTCTGTTAATTATTTACTAACATACACATTTTTGTGTACATTCAACTACGAATTTGGGAATGCTATTTGAAATAAAATTCAATAAATATATAATTCTCATTTATGATTTTTGTATTAATCTGAATACGAAACACAACCTTTACATATGACTATAAGATTTTAATTTTTGGTGGTCTTAAACCAAACTTACAATGACATAAAGAGAAAGTATCTACCGTTGTTTGGAAAAGAAATTCTATTGTCAATGAAAATGATTAACACATGTCATTTATTTTTTGTAGTAGTGCTGTTTTTTGTTACTACTCTGTGTTGTTTAAAAAAAAAATAACTGTTAATTTACGGACGCGGACGCACGCACTGCCACTCACCAGTACTGTCGTAATAGAATTAACATTCCTTAGTATGTATTATTTATTTATACAATATGTAACAATAACCCTGTTTCCCGTTAAGTACGTTATCAGGATCATTATTCAAACCTATAGAAATAACTTTTTTTTTAAAACTCGAACAATATTTTTTTTATCTTATTTAAAAATAAATAATTGTATGCAAATTGTATGTGGTTTTATTACCTCTGCATCGTCTGGGGAGTAAGAGGATTGTCAAAGATCCCGCTTTACTTAGCTTTAGCATCGGCTAGTGTCAGTAAGAGGTAATAAAACCACATAAAATAAAAAATATTAAAAAAATAATAATAAAATTAAAAAAGAATATGGTCGAGTTTTTTTAAAAAAGTTATTTCTGTAGGTGTCAATACTGATCCTGATAACGTACATAACGGGAACCACAGTGTTTTTGTATACATGTTGTATAGATTATATCAGGACCTTTTCAAATTTCAATGCCGGACATAACGTCCAAGTATGCGAAAGTTGGCATTTATTATAAGATTCATTTTATACTACAACGCCGGACAGACCATCGCAAGTCTTCAAATTTAAATTAGGCTTTTCTTATTTTTGGGAAATATTTGATTATTTATTCATTTAAAACACATTTCTGTACTTGCTACTTTCTCCATTTTAACTTGGCCTAAACCAACTCAAAATGGAGAAAGTAGTAAAATTTAAGCGTTGTCTGATGTAAAAATATGTTCATGTTAAATAAATACAAATTTTCCTTACTTGACTTAAATATAAATATGATTATTATATACATTTTCCTTATTTTATTATTTATACCGCATATAACCATTATACGCTTTTGTATTACATAGTTTTAAGTTTTTTTGGTTCAAAATATTGAATAAAAAATTACAATGATTTAAACATATTTAAATATTTATAAGTTCAAAGCATTGAAGAGATTTAGAATGCATTTTGTACAACATTTGGTCGTCATAATTATCTTGCATTAATTAACACTCAACACCACAGGGAACACCGTGTTTGGACGATGTTGTCGATTCGTGTATTCCCATAAACACTTTAAGTGCTATTGCGCCTTACTACCCTATAACACCAAAATAATGTTTATAAATATAGGATAAAGCAGGAAATAGGTAGGTATAATATAAATTTACAAAAAATAAAATATTCCATTAAATCTCTTTACTACATGTTGCTTACATTGAAATAAGACCTTTAAATCTGGTTAAATTTAAGGTATAACTTATATTATTTGTTTTACCTTGGAAGTTTTCAATCCTCCTATTAGTAATATTAACTTCAAATTACGGAGAGTATTATACAGAGTATTTTTGAAACGCTCCCGAAAACAAAGACAGATGATAGTAGATACCACACCTTAGCACATGGGTCACAAATAAATTTGATCCCGACGAAAAAAAAATCATCTTTTCACAACGTTTTATTAACTTTATTCACGCTCCATCATGTTAGTACATCTAAATGAAATGATAATATCATAAAAAAAATCATGAAAATATTTAAACATAAAACCATCAGTGGAATTACTGAATACAAAGCTGATTAAGGGTCAATGTACGCGAGAACGCAGAATTCGCAGAGGCCGCGCGCCCACTAGCCTAATGGGCCATACCATATCACAATACCTAATAATTTTCAACACTTGTCTAAATACCTAACTTATCTACTTAACCTACTATTTTGCCACTGTGCTTGTCTCCACGTAGCCACTTTAATTCGAATTCACGGGTAAAATAACCCAAATAACTGGTTCGATTCCCCGCTAATGAAAAAAATACTTAAATGATATGTAACCAAGGTGCACCATGTGTTTTATTCATCGTGTAGCTATATTTATTATTCGATGTATTCAGTTATGTACCTATTCAAATCAGTTCAGTACTAAGTTACTTAAAAAAATTAGGTATGAAACAGCTTACCGCTCTAAATCCTCCGTGGTGACGTGCTCAATGAAACCAGGCACACGTTGTTGCTGGTCTAATAATCAACGGCAGAAAACTCGCCGGCGGTCGTGATCGCCGGGAACTAAAGCTTGCACTTTGTACACTTTGTTTGGGCGCATTCGGTTACAATTTAACACTTTGTGAACTGTACAGTATGACACACTTGTTCCATCCCGACGCCTTAACAATTTAGCGATACTTCGTGTACCTAGGTTCGGATTCCGGCGAACGACATTTAAATGCGCTCCTCCGAGTGAACAGCCACTTGACTTCCACCTCCTGCCGCTACCAGAGCAATGGGCCGATTTTCCAACACTCGCTGAAATGCTGCTGTTATCAGTCAGCTGGATGTCGAGCGGTCGGGAATTTCTCTCGGTAAATTCGCAATGCATGCGAAACATTCCTGCGAGCTTCTATAAACGTATGCGTTAGGCATTATAAAAACAAAACAAGAAACAAAACGTTACAACAAGGATAATATCATTAAGTAATAAATAGCAAGTTATAACAACAATCATTTAATAAACAACACAATTAAACTGTTTCTTTAGATAGTCAACACGGAACTGTTTTAAAAACTAAAATTATTAATCAAATACGCTAAAACAAATGCGCACAATGTAAAGTCCTTGACGCACTGGAGAACCTACCACACACCGTTAAAGCGTTATGTATGTTAAGACATCGTCAACGTTTATTATTTATAAGTTTTATCCCTACGACTAATTTTCATATGGAATTTAAAAGTTATGGTTGTATGGGTGTTTAGAGTGTCAATAAAAGTCACCACATATAACGCACAAAACGTTTATTGTCTACAAGTACACAGAACATTTAAGAAGGCGGATAATGTACACAGTGAAAACAAAGGAAAGACAATTTAACACAAACAATAGAACTTATACACAACTCGATATGTACCTCGCGACTACAATAATTATATTAATGAATACGATATCCCGGACAAGCGCAAGATTGACATGCATTCTACGTCGATAGCAGCTGCAGACTGGCGGGGGGAACCCGCTCACGCGCAATTCGATTGAGGCGTGGCCGTTTGACCTAGATACAGTCGTGCCATATGTTAGCTATCTGTAGTAGGCTGTACCATAGTATAAAGACAGCTGTACGATCACTCGCTGCCGCGCTTTGAAGTTCCAGGTTCGATATGCCTCCACATCACCCCCCTCTAGACACCGTGATACGGGCGATAATACTCAGGGAATTTTACTCTCCTTCCTGATTTTGTACATTTTATTACATTATCTTTACTACAAAAAATTATTGAAATTAATAAACGTACCTAATTGGGTACTCAGTACTCACACAATTATAAACACTATCTCATCGTTATCTTTGATTTTGTATAAGAAATGAAAAATTAAACTAAAAAATTAAACCGATAAATCGCTCAGTGCCCAGGTTCAAGGCCAGCGTTTTTACGTGACGGGATCTATAAGCGTTCGACGTCCGCGAGGATATTGACCCTATTATCAGCTGATGTAATTTTTAAGTTTCATTGCTGGTTTTCTGTTTAAGTATTTTCATGATTTTTTCATTTAGATGTACTAACATGATGGAGCGTGAATAAAGTTAATAAAACGTTGTGAAAAGATGATTTTTTATTCGTCGGGATCAAATTTATTTGTGACCCATGTGCTAAGGTGTAGTATCTTCTATCATCTGTCTTTGTTTTCGGGAGCGTTTCAAAAATACCCTGTATATAACTTATACATTTCCGTTTCAGCTATTCTTGCGCATTTTTAGGTAAAAATAACTTATTGTTTTTATTGAAATATGAAGTACGATTGATCAATAAAAAGCACTTAAAGGCTAAGGAGACGCATGAAGAGCAGGTGCCAGAAAGCTATGTTAGGGCCGGCCACATACATTCGAAATTGCGTTTCGGCATATCCGTATTCGGAATCCCATTTTGCTCGCTAAATTTCGACCGGAAAAACTACTGTACGTGTGAGACAGCTCCCTAGTTTTACATGGATTTGATGCGTTCGGAATTCCGAATCTATGCATTTATTGTAACAATGTTCCTTAACCGGACTGTACGAATTTGACGGATGGGGACTAGGCAAGAAAAACTGTATGATTTTTTCGTCACGACCCCCCTTTCTATAGTGCGAGCGAGATAGAATAATATCCATCTCACTTGCACTTTTTCTTATCTTGCCGTGAAATAAATATTATTTTAAATGACACTTCATTTTAATAGACGCTAGTAATTGATTTATTTGTATTTGTTAAATCAATAATATACTACGAAAGGAACTTCGTTCCAACCGAGTGTTCCACAACACTCACGCATGTTTTTTTACCATTTTTTTTTACATATCCAACGACCTTGCATCCCACTTTATACGAGTACTCGTACCTATAAGGAGCCATTCATATAAAACGTATGCAAACGGGGGAGTGACGGTTATCGCTTATATGATAAGGGGAGGGGGGGTTGCCTTGTCACATCTAAGGGAAAATTCGCAGATCATAGATTTTTTTTCTCAGCTTGGTATTTTTCATTACGATAGAAAGACATTTTTATATTTTTGTTTGAGAATCGCAGTAAATAGGGGGAGGGGCGGAGGGGTTCGTAAAGGTGAAATTTTGGGTGACGTATTTTATGAACAAACCCTACGTGGCTACTGCACTTCATTGGCACTTGTAACTTCAAAATAAGAAAGCCGCAAATGCCTTCTCAACCTTAAGAGCTAAAATAATATCACACAGCCAGTAATTAATACTGTCTCTGTCATCCTTTAAATCTTCACAGCAGTAGTTTGCACTGCTTGGTGGCAAATATTGGAACGGGTTAGTATCAACCCAAATGTCTCGGCAGAAAAGTAGATATTAAGGGTTACATGGTGAAAAGTAGTATGTCTTATGGATAATGCGATTTGTATATTATATACTTATTAGTTGCAAGTATAAATTTCTTTTGTATTTTATAGGTTGCAAGTACTTATACATTTTTCTACAAAGCCAAATTCCAATAAAATAACTTGATTATTTAAGAATCATTTCATAATTAAAGCTGACTTCGGGATAAGTGAAATATACCCAAGTAATTAAACACATTTAATCGTTATTTTTAAAGTACGTAGCGACATCAAGGTAGTTGAAATTAAGGGGCAAGTTACAGTTATATTGCTTACGCTTTAACATTTTTTTCATTTCGTTTTCACATTTACCTGAAAAAAACTACATAATCATTGCTTTGATTTACAAGTTTGCAAGACGTAAGCATATACTTTGAAGAAATATTTAGAAACATTTGTGATGCATCATTTGTCGAAGTATTTTATGTGGTGTTATTACATACCTTAGGTATTTGAAATCAATATTTTTAACAGACTTCGAAAAGAAAGAGTAATGTAATAATGTAACATACACTACGTAATTGCACATTTTTTAAATAGTTCTGTTAGATTCAATTCAATTAGGTATTGTGTAGATATTTGTAAATATTAGACACATCCTAAGACATTCCCATGACTGACTTGACACTGGCAGAATAATATCAAGAGAAGCCATAATTTAAAAGAAGAAGATCCTCCTTAGGATATGATGCCTTCATCGCGCAAATGGTTGGAATGGTGAAAATTATTTTTTTAACCTTTCCAACCATTTACATTGCCCTTGGTTAATATTGACGGCTCCGTGGCGTAGTGGCTTAGCAATGAGTTGCTGCGCTGTGGGCCGCGGGTTCGAATCCCGCACGGAACAAGTATTTGTATGGCCTGCAAATAATTGTTCCGGTTCTCTGGATGTTTGTCCTTGTGCAATTTGTGTTTGTAAACTGCCTCCACGATACAGGAGAAAATCCTAGTGTGGGGGTAACGTTTTTTGAAGAGAAAATAATATATACTAGACCCGACATAAGTCCCAAAATCAGACGTAAAGGTATTTTGGTAAATTTCATATATTTGTAACATTTCTCAATATTGTACAGGTCCCGCCACGTAAAAAGAACGCTGAGCGACAGTGGAGGGAATATGTCTGCGCGTGGGTACAGTCACGTTCTAAAGTACTAGATAGTACTATGCTATAATTTTATAATAGGAGAGTAATTGTTTTATTGTAGAATCATAATAGGTACTTTACTGGCTACTTAGAACTTTGGAAGAGGTTGGAATTAAAAATAGATAATATTTACTTGAGCATTATTTTTTATTTCTGTTGTAAAATATAAAGTAGGTTGTAACAAGAAAACTTAAGCTAAGGGTGACACGCCGTGCATTATATCGTCTTGGGTCACATGGAAGCCAGATGTCGATGGTGTGTTGGTGTTACTGGATGATACTTCATCATCACTTACTTTCATCTTCGCTTGAGCTTCCGTCATCAGAATCATCATCATCAACGCGAATGATAAATTTTTTCGCCATTAGGTCGACCACACGGTAATTTTTTCGGTATTCTTTCTCAATACTTTTAACTTCACTGTATAATTTTTCGAAATTCACCTTCTCCCATAATATGCACCTTTTCGTTCACTAGTTTAGTCATAAAACAATAAATATAAATCATTTTTCTTTCCTTCCTTTTTAAAACCATCGTCGCGTGTCGTGCATAGAAAGTTGTGTGTGCGACTGTATTTTTGGGAGCGAACGAAGCGCGGAAAGCATGGGTCAACTGACGAACCAATAGCGTGCGCGCACAGTAATACTGGCGAGCTTTCCCCTGTCGCGCCCCCTTCATACCACCAATTTGATGGAAAAATCGTTCAGTGCGCAGATACAAAGGCCAGCGTTTTTTTTTCACGTGACGGGACCTATAGACCGCTTTTGTATAATGTACAAAACGATTACCCTCCCTAAGTAATTTCAAACTATGTGACCTTACCTAAAGAATATAATATCTCTAGGTTTAAAAATATATTATAATAATTTGCCATAACTACTTCATTTTTTTTTCTTTATTTCGCGTATACAATATACAGCATATTTCTATTGTAAGTAAACTTATGTGGTGTTCAGAATGTGGCAAAATGTTGGTACTGGAAAAATTTAGTTACGAATTTTAATCAATAGTTTTTACATTTGTCCAGAACCGAGCATAGTTTTTCCAGTAACATAATATGTCATTGATATAAATGTGTTGAAATTGGAAGCGATATGCTTATTCTAAGCGCTAACTACGCATGTTTACACTTCTGTAAATAAAGATGAAAAAGAGAAAACCAAGCAGTTTTATTTCTGTATATGACGATAACCTGAATATGTAGTTGCAAAAAATTCAAACTTTTAACGTTTATTATTTCAATATTATATCAAATAAAAGTTAAAATATAGGACTGACATCGGTGTGGGGTAACCATAGCTATTTATAAAAGCCCAGGAACTTACTTATTTTGTTTCAGGGTTACTTTAAAAAAATCCCAATGTTTTTTTTAAATAGGATAAGGGTGACAAACGAACACACAGTCCACCTGATAAGGAATGCCTCGTTTCCAGTCATTAAAATTCATTCATTCCATTCATTGTACGGTCTTCTCAAATGATTACGGCCTAGCTTAAGTAACATTTAATAGTTTCTGTAAATAATTAATCCTAAATACAAACCTAGTCATACATAATTTAAAATTAAAAATTTTGTACAGCCGACTTCAATATAAGCGACTTCAATACAGGTTATTTAAGAATAACTCAATAACCATTTGTCTGACCTTGATCAAATTCATATGGGACCACACGAGAACTATCAGCTTTCATATAAAAAAAGAATCATCGAAATCGGTTTGCCCAGTACAAAGTTATGAGGTAACACACATAAAAAAAAACATACACTCGAATTGAGTACAGTCTCCTTTTTGGAAGTCGGCAGAAAATCCAGTTTTACGAAGTTTTTACCATTATCCTATCTACTGATTAATATCACAATTTAAAGACCTTACAGTTGGGATACGAATGTATTTGTGCTAAGCAACGGGGGGGGGGGGGGGGGGCGACTTGTACTAGCCCACTTCACGGAGTCTGATAGACAATACATGTGGTTGACGCGGGCGAGTTTTATAGTACTTATTTAACTAATTTTTAGTGCCTGAATTAATGTTATATGAGCTACTAAGTGACGCGAGAAGAGTAACGAGTTACATAATTTAAAATTAAAAATTTTGTACAGCAGACTTCAATATAGGTTAATTCCGAATAACTCAATAACCATTGGTCTGACCTTGATCAAATTCATATGGGACCACACGAGAACTATCAGCTTTCATATAAAAAAAGATTCTTCGAAATCGGTTCGCCCAGTACAAAGTTATGAGGTAACACACATAAAAAAAACATACACTCGAATTGAGTACCGTCTCCTTTTTGGAAGTCCGCAGAATATAATTTAAAATTAAAAATTTTGTACAGCCGACTTCAATATAAGCGACTTCAATATAGGTTATTAAAGAATAACTCTATAACCATTGGTCTGACCTTGATCAAATTCATATGGGACCACACGAGAACTATCAGCTTTCATATAAAAAAAGAATCATCGAAATCGGTTCGCCCAGTACAAAGTTATGAGGTAACACACATAAAATCGCTCTTTATCGCTCAATAAAAATGTATAAGAATTCTAGCAAATATTGAGTCTAGAGAAAGCTGTAGACCATATTTTATACAATACAAGATATTAACAGTTACATCTTTATACATATTAGAATCATGTAAATTAGTAAGAAAAAATATAGATATATTTCAAAAAACTGGTGATAATAGTATAAATAGACATAATATACAACTTAGGAAGAGAAATAAATTAATATTGCCTAAAACGACTTTATCTTTATACAGTTCTGGACCATATTCCATGGCAGTTAAATTATATAATACATTACCCACAGATATAAGAGAGATGGAAGAATATAAGAAATTTGTGATAGCACTAAATAGCTTTTTGATTAAGAAATGTTACTATAAATTAGATGAATATTATGTTAAATAGAAATAAATAAATAAATATAGTAATATGACATATACTAAATACTGCAATAATATCTGTAATGTATAAAAATATATATTAGTATTAGAATTAAGGTATTAGAAATTAAGGCTAACTTTATTTGATGTTGTTATACCCTTGCTGGGTGCATGTGCTGTAATGTGTCACACAAAACCACATGTAAATGCAATAAATGAATAAATAAATAAATAAAAAATAACACACCCGAATTGAGTACCGTCTCCTTTTTGGAAGTCGGCAGAAAACCGTTTTCAGTGCCTAGAAGACTGCAATGAAGTGGACGATATGAATGACAAGCTCGTGGAAACTGTCCATGCGGTCGGAGCTAAGTTCTGCAAGACCCGCCGCAGAAGAACACAAAAACTCTCCGATCACACTCTTAATCTCATGGCTGTTAGACGGGAGATGAAGCTACATTCTTCAACAGATTTGACTGCATACATGCAACTGAACAGACAGATCTCCAAATGCATGCGGCGGGACTTACGCAACTTCAATACAGCTTGTATTGAAGAAGCGATCGTGCGAAACCAAGGCTCCAAAGTCCTTGCCAGAGATCTGTCTGCCAGAAAGAGCCAACTGTCAAAGCTGAGCACCGAGTTTGGCAGCATCTTTTTCGGGGCACCTGTAATTTTGAGTGAAATTGAGAGGTTCTATGGACAGCTGTACACGTCATCGTTGGAGCCACACGCAAGTGTGAGTAACGATCCAAGAGCGAGTCTTATCCGACCCTATTCCAAAGATATCCCGGACGTCAGTCTGAGCGAGATTAGAATGGCTCTCCAGCATCTTAAAAACGGCAAGGCCCCAGGCGAGGATAAAGTTACAGCGAAGCTTCTGAAAGCGGGTGGAAAACCGGTACTTGAAGTCCTTCAGAGGCTCTTTAATTCCGTCCTCCATGGTGGCATTACAGGCGTGGAGCAGAAGTGCGGTGGTCTTGTTCGTCAAGAAAGGTGACAACGCTCTCTTGAAGAACTACAGACCGATTTCCCTTCTGAGCCGCGTCTACGTGCTGTTTTCGAGAGTCGTTACGAATCGTCTCGCGCGCAGACTTGATGACTTCCAGCCTCCCGAACAAGCCGGTTTCCGAAAGCGCTTTAGCACCATAGACCACATACATACCCTTCGTCAAATTGTACAGAAGTCCGAAGAGTACAATTTGCCACTATGTCTGGCGTATGTGGACTATGAGAAAGCTTTTCATTCCGTCGAAATTTGGGCGGTGCTGCAGTCCCTTCAGCGGTGCCAAGTTGACTGTCGGTATATCGAAGTGCTGAAGTGTTTGTACAGTAAAGCTACGATGGCTATCCGAGTACAGAACCAGAGTACGAAACCTATCCAATTGCAGAGAGGTGTAAGACAGGGTGACGTCATATCCCCGAAACTCTTCACCGCTGCATTACAAGACGTTTTCAAGCTTCTGGACTGGAAAGGATACGGTATCAACATCAATTGCGAGTACATCACTCACCTTCGATTTGCCGACGATATAGTCCTTATGGCAGAATCGCTGGAGGACCTAAGCACTATGCTCAATGACCTCAATAGTGTTTCCCAACGGATAGGTCTTAAGATGAACATGGACAAAACAAAGATCATCTTTAATGTCCATGTCACACCTATGCCGGTAGTTGTTGGGAACACTAAGCTCGAAGTTGTTGACGAGTATGTTTACCTGGGACAAATATTCCGACTAGGTAAGTCCAACTTCGACCGAGAGGTCAATCGACGGATTCAACTCGGCTGGGCAGCGTTCGGGAAGCTACGACACATCTTCTCGTCAGACATACCTCAAAACCTAAAACGAAATTAAACAACCAGTGCGTGTTGCAAGTGATAACTTACGGATCTGAGACGTGGTCCTTCACTGCTGGCCGTATGAGGAAGCTCAAGGTCGCTCAGCGAGCTATGGACAGGGTTATGCTCGGGGTTTCTCTGCGTGATAAACTTAGAAATGAGGATATCCACAGTAGAACCAGAGTAACCGACATAGCCCAACGGATTAGTAAGCTATAGTGGCAGTGGGCCGGCCATATAGCTCGAAGAACCGACAACCGAAGGTTCTTGAGTGGCAGCCTCGTACCGGTAGGCGAAGTGTAGGGCGACCCCCCACTAGATGGAGTGACGACCTAGTAAGACATGCAGGAAGTCGATGGATGCAGGTGGCTCAGGACCGTGCTTTGTGGCATTCCTTGGGGGAGGCCTATGTTCAGCAGTGGACTTGTGAAAGGCTGTAGTGATGATGATGATGAATGATGAGTTACTAAGTATAATTGAATTCAAATGACGGCCATGCTTATGTTTTCCTTATTTTATTTTATTTTATTTTTGATAAAATTGTTTATGCGAATGCAAATACACTACATAGTTATATTTAACAATCGAAAACTGAAAATATCTATAAAAAGAAAGTGTCACAAAAATATTTGGCAGTGCAACGCTTGTAAATGTGTTTTTTCTTGTAGTATGTAGCATCATACACGTAAATAATTACACGGACGTCGGCATCGCCTGACATCAAAGGCGTTTCACAACTGTAAGGTCCAAACTGTGTTCATATGTTGTAGTAGATGAAATGAAACAAAAAAATAAAGCAAAAAAAAGTTTAATAGAAAAATACTATGAATGTTAGTAACAACATTTATTGTTATTTAACATAATTAAGTACAGATGTTAACATTGCATAAATTAAAAGCTATATTAACTAAACAAAACAATGTCTGCAACATAATTACATGATAAGCGATGGTGACGTAACCATAATTTAACTTCATTATTATAAATCATAAGCTCAAAAAATTTATACATATGCGCTTAAGATTGTTAAAGCCAATGTTGAGACACATGGTTACATCTGTTCGATGATAAGGCATAAGCGTAAAGAAGCCAAAATCTCAGACATCTCAGAAACAATTATTATGTGCTAAGACATCCAATCAATTTAACACCCCATCAATATTGGTGTTCATCAATCAACTTAAGATGAAGTAACTTGTCATTTAAGCTTCCAATATCTCCCAATGAACATCCCTACTGATGGATAGAAAAATTGACCCTGCAACTGCAATTACATAACAACCAAGCAGAAATCACAACAAATATAACTATTGAACAAAGCTTTATTAAAATTCATTAAATTTGGTACATTGGAAGTGAATATACCCAATTTGAGTTTTTTTTTATTTTGATTTAAATTGAACACAAGGAAAACATTCCAAATAACGGGGATACTTTTTGCATTTCTCGTGCCGATGAAAAATTATGGTAACTTCGGAGCGTCGATGGTGCTGTGAAGACCGCTCGGCTGACGGTTTAACTTACAGTTTAGAACGCAGGTCGGATGCCCCAGCGGCTAATTGTCAGGAGGGATCTTCTTCGAATCTGAAATGAATGGTTTGTTATTAGTAAAATACGCAACAACCTACTTTAACCAGTTAAGCCTAAAATGTTAGTTAGTAATATAAGTAGTTGACGGCAGTAGGCGAATGGCGGATTTGAACTCACGAATTGTTCGCCGTGCTACCAACAAGATACTACTGTTTTTTTTTCCCTAACAACTAAAAATGCAACTGTTAAGTGCATGTGTGAGTGCGTGTTATCTTACAATTATTTGAGTATGTTTTGGCGTCACTTGATATGTACGCAGTGTTCTGTATCTATGTAAAGATTAGCGATCCGCCCGGCTTCATACGGGTGATTTCTGGATCTCGACAACAGCACCACCTACCGAGTCCAACTATAGCTAGGAACTATCCAGATGACTTCATAAGTATTCCATAAAAACGTCATCAAAACCGGTCAAGCCGTTTAAGAGAAGAATTACAAGCACACGCACACCGGAATTTTATAAGAGAAATATAAAAAGATAATCACTTAATAAAGATAAACATTTTCTTTGTCGGACTGAGTGTATAGTGTAAAATTTTAATAATTAAATATTATAAAATATGCCCAAACTTGATTGATTGATTCCTTTTATTTTGAACCCCCGACAAAAAAAGAGGGGTGTCATAAGTTTGTAGTGTGTATCTATGCGTCTGTCTGTGCATCATAGCTCTTTAACTTTTTTTAATCGAGTGTTCTTAGCTATGTTTCAAGAAAAACTGTTCAGCCGTTTTAAATATCATCAGCTCTTTCTGTTTCGGGGGGTTCTAAATTTAAGTTATTAAGTTAATTGCTTATCATCATCTACATTATAAACCTAGAACGTGCTGTCGGGCTGACCCATACGTGCTACAATCATAATATAACTGCAGCATGGCTAAAAGTTTAAACATTTGATAATAGTCAAATATTTCAAGGTTCTTTCCCGACACTACAAGGTGCTATTTAACATATCAAATAAAATTTATTGATGGCTACTTAATAAGTACACAAACCTCATGTTCATTGCATTGGAGTTGCCAGGCTCAAGTTTATATCCAAGAGTCTCGTAAAACTTTATCAGTTTGTCCTTGCAGTCCAAAGACATTTTATAGCAGCCTAACTCTTGAGCCAGTAGGGACACTGTTACAACTATTCTGTAATTAAAATAATAATATTAATAAATTTATTTACAGATGTGCTATAGACAAAACAGGGCTGTCCAAACCATTGCTTGCAAAGTAGATTTAAAAACACAACGATAGTGACAAACAAAGATAAAATACCACGTTTAACGCTATGTTTCAAGAAAAATCATTGTTGACATTATTTATGTACATATTATTAATTATAAGGGCTATAGTAGCTCAGGATAAATTACACAATACGCGAACAACCGGGGTGTAGTACCACATGCTTTGCGATGAAGGAAAACATCGTGTGAAAACCTGCATGTCTGAGAAATAAGAAAAAATATATTTAAGTTCATTGGGACAGGGCGGCGGATATTTCCTTTCCCTAAAACTCTCAGAAATGAGAGGAGGCCTTTGCCCAGCAGCGGGACGTATATAAAATATTCACGACTCCGTATATGACGAATCTGTCACCACCTTGTCTTAAAGAACCGTTAATCTGTATAAGCTACAGAAGGTTATAGGTTCCTAGCCTAGCTTCGGCTAGCGAGATAATTCCACACAAGTTAATGTATGCACGTTAAGGACTTCTACTGGGGTGGTCAAGAAATATTAAAGTATATTTTATTAAACTGTTCATCGTGTGCATTGACGTTGACATTTTATGACAAAACATTAATAATTATTTTGTTCCTCCAGTTTAAATTTAATTTCTATAGGGAGATATAGAAATTAAATTTAAATTAAATAACTAACACCCATCCATTTTTTTCCTGTTCAGTAACTGTCTGGTATGGACAGCCCCAGTAAAAAACACAGCATTAATTTAAATCAAGGTACTTACAACTTTCCCAGTTGTTTTCCTCTGTAAGTATCATTAACAACTACGTCTTCTAAACGGCCACGCTGAAAAAAAATACCCATTTGTTTTAAATTTTATAAAAGGACACAACAGTAATCTATGATATGACTACAAAATGACAAAGCCTAAGAAATAATAAAACCCAACTTCTATTTGAAATGGAAATAGATGAAATTTGGATAATGCAAATGAATAAAAGTAAAAATAAATAATTTTCTGGGCTGCGTCTATTGCATTTATTTATTTCATTTTAATAGGGATGTCGATGTCGTCTTTGGTGTCTTAAGGATCGGAGGGAGCACTGTTATGTTTGGGCGTACATTTGCGGAGTTATAATAAGACTTGTGCCGTTAACGGAAGGTAGAAACAGTTGCCGTGGTCGAAATCGAGTACGAGTCCAGAGGACATCATCATTCTATGATAAAATATTCAATAATTTTAATGTTATTTATTTATTTATTCTTTATTGTATTAACCTAAGGTCTTACAAAGGGTCACTTAATGATTTTTGATATTCTCTGCCAGTCAACCCTGGGGACGGTAAGAAAATTACTATTACTGCTGAAACTAAATAAAGAACCTATCACCAGGCCAACCCAGTTTACCCTAAATGGCAAGTATTTCTTTCAAGAAATACATGGCTCTTCACGCAATGTTATAAAGACGTACGAACTATGACGATGACGGCAAAGACGACGTTGAAAGTATGTTATCTTCGTGTAACCGACAACCAGTTTGGGAGAAAGGATCTTAAGTGACAGCCCCAATGCATAATGTAGGGCGACCCCAAATTAAATAGAGGGACCACATGAGAAAGCAAGGAGTCGAGAGATATAAGGGATTGTCACTAATACGGTACTGATATTAGTGACAATTATTTGTACGTTGGGTTCTAAATAAACGCAATTGTTATTCATAAAACATAAACACTCACGCCTGTCACCCAGAGGGGTAGGCAGAGACTATGGAATTCCATTTGGCACGATCCTGACACACCTCTCTCGCTTCCTCCACATCCATATACCTACGCATACACGCTCGTCGGTTAAAGGTACTCTTAATTTGGCCCATTTTCAATATATCGCCAATTTGGTCGATAAACTTTCGCCTAGGGCGACCCTTCCCGACTCTGCCATTCACCTCTGCAACATAAATTTGCTTTGTCACTCTTTCCTCATTCATTCTTTCTACATGACCAAACCACCGAAGCATTCCTTTCTTAATCCTAGCCACAACATCATCTTGCAAACCACACATTTCTCTTATCACACTATTTCTCACCCTGTCATTCAGATTCATCCCTAGCATACTACGTAATGACCGCATTTCTACAGCATTTATTCTACTCTCGTGCTTCTTCTGCCACACCCAACTTTCACTACCATACATTAAAGTAGGCACTAACACAGCATTGTGAATTGCCAAACGTGCCTTTTTGGACACATTCTGACTTTTCACAATAGAGTGTAGATTATTAGTAGTTATTCATATTTTATATAATTATTTTGTTATGTCACTTTCTCGTATTACTGCTACCATACTACACACAAGTATAAAAATAAAATAAATTCAATTACTTAAGAAGTTTTAAATCATACCAAGGAACAATTGTGGATAAACTTCTGTTCCACTGTGAGTGTGGCGGCAGCGATTATTTTTGATGAGCGCTTGTCTTCAATTACTGTTACATAGTGACCACCGGATATCTTCATTTGTGTGAATCGCTCTGCAATTGTAAAATTATCAAGAAATAATAATTAAATATAATAGCCCGTATTAGTCCTCAAAAACATTGCAGTAACTTTGACCCTAGTCCCAGATCCACTGGAAGCAGCGTCCTTGGAAGAACCCTAGGATGCTGCTTCCAGTGATTTGTCTGGATGTTTAAAAAGTTAGTAGTATGGAAGGTTAGAAAGGGGAAGAGGCATTCAGCCAGATCGGTTTATTACCCCTTGAGATATCACAGGATGAACAAGTCAATCGGGAAGTCAAAACTAACTACGGAAAAAATTAAGTTTCGTGCCATGATTACGTTCCTCGCTAAGCAAGGAAATAAATTTAAAACTTATGGAAGGGATGCCATCTGTTCACGGGGACTCTTACCCTGGAAAAACGATAAATGCTATTAAGGGCTTTATCAAGCAAGGCAAAGACTCAATTCAAGACTATCAGCACTCAGGCCGACCGACTAAGGCAACTTCTTCAAGTCTGAAGAAAAAACAGATCGCAGAAATGACGGAACTATCATCTGCGACTGTTTTAAACATTCTCCATGATCACCTTGGCATGTCTAAGGTCAGTGCAAGATGGGTGCCAAGAATGCTCACGCCGCTTCAAAAACAGCTCAGCAGGTCGAGTGTTCGCGCGAGTTTTTGGACCTGTGTAAACATGGACGAAATTATGAACCGAATTGCGAAAGTCGAAACAAGAGTCCATGCAGTGGCATAAAAAGGCGCAACACCACCTAAGAAGTTCAAGCTGTCCACAACAATAAGAATCGGCCAAAAAGATTATGGCTTCAGTTTTTTTGGGATTCAAAGGGGATATTATTGATCGATTATAAAGATATGCTACTATTACGGGACAGTATTACGCTACGCTACTAGAAAAATTAAAAGATGCGACTAATGAAAAAAGAAGCGGAAAGTGGTCTCGAAGAGTGCTCCTTTTGCACGACAACGTACCCGTTAACTTACGGCTTCGAAACTTTAAACCACTCACCCTATAGTCCAGATTTAGCCCCTTCGGATTATTATTTGTTCCCAAATATGAAAAAAGAGCTTTGGGGAAAGAAATTTACGAATGACGAAAAAGTGAAGTCGGCAATTTTTGCCTATTTTGAGGGCATTGACAAAACTTTTTTTTCGAAGGTATAAATGAGTTATTTGAACTATGTAAGTGGAGAATATATCAAAAAGGAAAAATAATTTCATGTTTAATTTTGACCCCTTTCCTTTTCATGCCGTGGTCTTTCTGACCTCCCCTCGTATAGCGATCATTTCATATTAATTATAACAATGATTATAGTAGGTATGACAAACTTTTTTTTGAAGAGCTCAACAAGATTTTAGTGTTTTTTAAAGTTTTTGTTGGATTTTCAGTAATGAATCTAGCAGTGGTTTCTTAAAATATACAAAGGGTGCTTCTGATTCGTAAATTGGCAAAACATCTAATTAATAATTTTGAATTGAAACGAGTAGGTATAGTTCTGTATATACCTTGATTTGTAAAAAGTGAAATGGACATTTTTTTATTCTGATCAGGAAGAGGAAAACCGTGATAAGGTCATTCATTGATTACAAAACTAGTCATACTGGTATATAAGGTCAAGCAACTATTAAGTCAAATGCCAACATTCCATATTGGAAACAAGTTTATATATCAAATTATAGTAGGCTCAGAATAGATTGATGATTGAATTGAATGTTCTACTGATTTCATATTTTATTAGATCTATTATGTTTTGTTATTTTAGACCAAGTAATATAGCCGAGATCTAAACATAATTGACAAGTGAAGCTGGCTGCCTGGATCGCTCGCTAAGACGAGACTAGGCCGAAACGCATATAATATCTTATTTACTTTTAGTATTTGTACTGATTTTAAAGATAACATATGTGGAGTGGGCTAAGCCCACGCTGGCCTTTTTATACTTGTATATCATAAGAGATTAAGGAAGCCATAGCAGCTCAAGAAAAAGAGCTCACTTTAAATTTCTTAGTCAAGCAAATCGCGTAACGATCCCCGTCGGCATGACAGGAACTTTCAGCTGATTTATCATGTACTCGAACTTAAAGAAGACATCGTGAGCATGCCCGAGTGTCTATAGAATTAAACGGCATTTCGAGGACATGCGATGTCGACTAATATGCATATGAGTTCAACAGACTTCACTACTCCGAAATTCTTCTCTTTCTGTGAGGGTTTTGTGTGTGTGACTGTGATTGGTGGTTTGAGAGGCTCGTACCCACCAGAGGGACGAATGTAAATATAAAATATAAAATAATTTATTTCAGACAAAAGTCCATAAAGTAAAATATAGGTTGTTACGTAATTTTTCAAAAGAAATACAAGAACCATGTTAGACTAAGAGCTGAATAACAACCTTTCAACACACATTATAAGGCGGAACACTCATCACTGTGAGGAGTTATGGAGAGTAACGGGTTCGCTTTAGTGTTCGTCAACTTTACATTCACATGTCATAAGTACAACAGAGCTCATTTCTAACTAACAACCTTCCGGTGTTCTACTGGATAAGTTATGAATAGTGTCTGTGCAGAAATTACTAAGCTACTGACCTAATTGAAAGTGATGTAAGCGCTGGAGACTTCAAATTCAAGAACAAAAATTCGCTGGTGTACTGGTACTTATTATACATTTTAAAGTGAGCGCCCTGACTTACAGGACAAGGACGTAAGCTACTCTATCCTATCAAAATCTATACTAAGATTAATTCCCATGCTAAGAAAATTGTCATTTGCCATACTACAGAGAAATCTGCATGTCGAAGACATTTAATTGAGTTTTGAGAATACGAAGTTCGTCAAACTCTCAACTCTTCCATTTTAACTTGAAATTTCTAAAAGGCCTGTATGCCTTGTTGCCAGCAATGATATTTTTAAATAATGTTATTTTTTTTAGGAAATATTTATATTAAACAGTGCTAGAGCCACGCGGTAGCTTTTGCTGTCGCACGGATGGGCCGGCTCGAACCGGGGTGGTACCACGACCTCACAGAATACCAGCGTGAAGTAGAGGTTTACCTCTGCGTTTCGCTTGGTGAGTGCAGGTGGCCGGAGGCCCTTTTTACTGGAAATGAGGCATTCCATCTTAGTCCTCACGGGTGACAACGCATCTGCATTTTGATTCGCAAACGAGGATAGATGTAGATGTCTATGGGCCGCAGCAACCACTTACCATCAGGTGGACTGTGTGCTCGTTTGTCACCCTTATCCTATAAAAGAAATATATAAAAAATTTAAATTTATATAAAATTTTATTTTATTTATTTGTGAATAAAAGTGTGCTATTCATATATTAAAATTATTTTCGTATGGCATAAGCACCATTTTTATCGTAACGTATTTTTGTTCTGTGTTAATTATGTCCTGTTATAATATGTGTATTAAATGCTACATAAAATTACATCATAGAAAACATATTTTTCCATTCCGTGCCAAAATTATCAGAGTGAAACACTGTAATCACTTCTACTAAAATTGCTTAACGTAACCTTTTGAAACTAAGCATAATGAGTGTAATAGCTCAATAATATTATGAAATATTTATTTTAATTAAATATAATATGTTTCCCGTGTAACTAAGCATAATGAGTGTAATAGCTAAATAATCTTATGAAATATTTATTTTAATTAAATATAATATGTTTCCCGTGTAATTTTCGCAATACTATAACGAAATACTTTACATCTTAAGCGATAACTTTAAATAAAATTGTACGATACATTTCTATGATAAGTTTATTCATTAATACAATAACTGAATTGACTTCAATCACACAGCAATATCTCATTATTGTCCGCATCACTTTTTTAGTACCTAAATCATTTTATGATTTTCTTATTTTTGATTCTAAACAGGAGAACCAGCGTAGCGATGTGTCGCCAACGTATTTGTCGTTATAGTTCGGCCGTTCAGAGAATGCGTTCCTGACACGTCGCGATTGAACCGACGACGTAACTTTGTAATGGCGTTGCAGTTACGATAAAAATATTTTTGCTGGTTGTTTACTGTTTTAACAATTGATAAGCATTAAAACAACATTACTATATCAATAATCAATGAATGTTACAATTTTGTGCCAAACTGAGTGTCAAATAACTTGGTAAACAATATTTTTCTAAATCTATACTGCACTATTACAAGGTTATGTCAGCGCTTTATATTTGTAGTGCTGTGCTAACAATAACAGGCAATAACAATATCGTAATCTGTTCTTATACAGTTATACTTTATAAAATAATACGTTTTGTTTTTCTTTGTAAGAATTTGAAAATAATGGACTATAAGATAACTTTTATTAAATATAAAAATAAAACTACGACCAAACCGAACGCGCGTAAGAAAGTAGCATTTTTATATTTAGGTTGAAAATGGTAACCCCAAATGGCGTTATGGGCCGCCATTTTGTGACGCTAAAACAGTCGTCTGTTGTCGTTTCGTGCGCATAGACCACGTTCTTCAAGTGTTTTCGATCTGTTTTTATTTGATTACCCGGCTTTCGTTTAATGGACGGTTTCTGCTTTTCAAACTGACATCGGCGCTAAATCGGACTTCGATTGTGTTTTGTATTGCGTTCTTTTTACTTTTGGTGCATAATAATGCCTAAACGTGGACAAACATTGAAAAGTGGAGCCCGTGAGTTAATCATTAAGCTGCAAGATTACTTTGAGCGGAAGCGGAAAAATGGCGGACCCCTGTTACCTGTCTAACAAGTACAAGAACGCGTCTCTCAGGCGCTTGGAGTTAGCAAACGAACGATAACAAATATTAATAAAGAAAAGTTCGGCTCTACTAGCACGGAAGATAATATTTTACGTACTCCGAAGAAGAAACGTAGAACTAAACCCGTGACAGATATTGACACCTTTGACGCCGATGCAATCAGAAATCATATAATATATGGATACTATTCCAGAAATGAATATCTCAACAGGAAGAAGCTTTTGGCATCGTTAAGAGAAGCTGGACTGTTTAGCGGGGGTAAAACTGCTTTAACCAAAATTTTAAAATATATTGGTTTTTCGTATAAAAAAACAGACAAAAGAAAAATTTTATTAGAACGATACGACATAATTTTAAAACGGATAAGTTTTTTGAGAGAAGCAAAAAATATTGATAACTGGGATAATGTCGTGTTCATTGACGAGACATGGCTAAACGCCAATCACACGGTTTCCCGTTCTTGGACGGATGATACACAAGCGTCGACATCGAAAGTACCCACGGGTAAGGGGGCCCGTCTGATAATATGCCACGCAGATTCTGCAAAATACGGCTTTGTGGAGAACGCGTTACTGGCATTTCAATCAAAAACCACAAAAAAGACTACCACGAGGAAATGAATGCCACTACATTTAAAGAGTGGTTCCAGAACGTGCTTTTGCCCAGCCTACCAGAGCCTTCTGTAATATTCATGGATAATGCCTCCTATCACTCGGTTCAAATACAGAAACCACCCACCCAAGCTAATAAAAAAGAAGAAATGGTGGCTTGGTTACAAGCAAAAGGCATTGACGCAAATATGCAGATGCTAAAACCACAGCTAATTAAATTAGTTAAAGAAAATAAAGCGGCAAATGTGCGATACGAAATTGATGAACTTGCTCTGGAGTACGGTCATCGCGTTCTAAGAATTCCACCGTATCATTGCCAATATAACGCGACTGAGCTAATCTGGGCTCAAATAAAAGGTTCCGCCGCCCGCCACAATACTTCCCCGCCATTCAGCACGAAAAAGATGATGACCCTATTAAAAGAAGCCTGCGGGGAAGTCACAAGAGATGACTGGGCAAAGGTTGTTGAGAAGACTAAAAACCTGATTGTGGAACATTTTGACCGAGATATCAGGATTGATTTTGTTATTGATAATAATATAATTATACATGTAGGCGAAGATGATGATGAAGACACCACCTCCTCAAGCGAATCGGAGTCTGATTAATATTCTGTACGCACATTCAATTCAATGTACTTTATTGCATAGAAATACAGATTGTAACTTTGTAACAAAGAATAAATAAATCAATTTTATTATATTAATATTACCTTTTTTTGGTTTCCACTTAAATTACTAAAATATAAATTTTAAATGATTCCGCCAATTTAAAACGAAAATAATCTTAAAAATAACGCGGCGGTTCATTTTGGAGGAACGGTAACTAACTCTAGTGTTATATTGTGCCCATCACTAGTCGTGACTAACTGATAGGTGTCAGGAACGCATTCTCTGAACGGCCCAGAACGGCCGAACTATAATGAAGACCGTCCAGAGTAGTTATGTTAGCTATGTTAGTTATGGTAGCTCATTTTGCAGTTTCTTTTCTACAATCCATTTTTCTTTGTAGATTTTTTGCACGCTACCAAACATTGTCCACATTTTCCCGAAAACTGTCAAGAATAGAAATTGTATCATTTACTTGCATAGTAATGACCTCAATATCAAGCGCAGTCTTCTGCAGTACACTCCACACGCCACGTACTCAGAGACTGTGTTAAAGACAATACATCACTCTGGACACATTACTGATACTTGCAAACAAAGTATAAAATCGATATAGGCTGTATAGTACAGTTGTCTTTTGTCTATCAAGGGCTAAAAAAAATAAGAAAGCGCCTTTAAATTTTAATAGCAATAAAACTTATACATAAAAGTTAAAAATCATTTCTTTTGTAGGATAGGGTGATAAACGAGCATACAGTCCACCTGATGGTAAGTGGTTGCTGTGGCCCATAGACATCTACGTTTATCCTCAATAAAGAATTAAAATGCAGATGCGTCGTCACACGTGAAGACTGAGATGGAATGCCTCTTTTCTAGTAAAATAGGTCTCCGGTTCTCTACACTCACCATACGAAACACAGCAGTGTTAAGCTGCTATTTTACGCTGATCTTCTGTGAGAGCGTGGTCCTTCCCCAGTCGAGCCGACCCATTCGTGCTACAACACACTACAATACTACTAATATAGCTGCAGCATGGCTCTACCACGTACAATTTTATACGTATAATGTTTTATTAACAAACTACGCGTACTAGTCTATTGATATGAAATAGCGAACCAATTGATGCAATTCTGAAGCTAATGAAAAACCTGGTCTTGATACGTCAAAATTTTCGGAAGTTATCGTGACCGCATACAAAATCAACAATCGAACGTCCACGAAATTTTATTTCAAACCGGTTATTTTTTCTTCAAAGTAGCAATATAAAATGTTCTGTTTAGAAAATATAAGATGGATTAGTTAGTGTTTTCTTGATATACGGCTACTCATATTATCGTAAAAGTGGAATATGGTTATGATAGAGGCATTTTAAGAACACGAAATTACTTGACCTTGACGTGTCGAGAGCAAAGCACTACCTGATAATGCTTTGCGTTATGCGGCGTGCAAAATACATGAGGAATAATTATTCGTTCCACTATTCATTTATTGGCAAGAGTCTTAACGTTCAATTATTTTATCGTTCTATCAAACATCGCGATGCAATTTTTATCAGTAACTCGAGTGAAACACTTGAACGATCGATGTAGTCCTAAGATAATAATGAGCCAATAATGATTCTTCTAATAAGGTTGTGTCATTATGAAGATTGGACAAAATAAAGTGCGGTCGTAAATGCAAGATCTGATTTAAAAAAAAGTTTTATTTGTCTGAACCAGTTTTCGAAACACTTTTCCAGTACATCTCAGGTACCTCTGTATAAGCAGAGGCACGAAAGTCTAGCGGTGACCGTTATTGCGCATAAGTCGCGGTGATTGGCTCGAGCGTATCGTTCGCACGCACTGATTGGCTCTCCAATCGCATTCGTGCAATTCAATTCGTGCGCGTCCCCTCCACGTTTGATTCAGTACTAGACTTACGTGCCGCAACTTGTAGGACCTGCTCGGACGCTGCTAGCGTAAATTACGACAATGAGAACTATATCCTTTTCAGATTATTTGTTATATTAGGGTGCAAAAAGAAGTCACACGGTGCTGAATCAGGGCTGTAAGGAGAGTGATCCTAATGTTTAACCGACGTGCTGTCGAGGAAGACCCTCTTTTTGAGCGCTGAGTGAGCCGACGCGTTATTATGAAAGCAACCAGCCCTCGTATCACCAAGCGAAGACCAGTCACGGATACAGTTCCTTTAGGAACTTCAATGAACGTGGACTCCACGAACCGATAGATTCTAAAGCAAACGGCACAAATTTGTAGTAATATCTCAGAGATTCATATTTGCGTCATTTACCTGATTCAGCTGCCTCTGATAAGGCCCCGGTATACGTATCTATGCAAGTAGCATCCCACACTAGGGCTTTCCCTCTCTCCCAAGGGACCAATGTCATACCGTCGGGTTTATTGCCATTGTCTTTAAATATTCCACAAGGCTCTAAAACCGAGGGAACATTTATAGACACAAAAGCTCTTGGGATGAAATCATTCAAAGAACCGACACAGAAAAACCTATCAGCACTTTCCTTACATGGAGGTCCGTGGAGCCTAAATTCGTCGACGCCGCTACCACAGGACCACTGATGAGGTTGACCAATCGGCGCTCCTAGTCGGATTCTTACAGAAATGGTCAAGCTTTCCCCATCATGTGCCGAGATTTCTTGATGGTAAAGCATGTAACCAGTGACTCCTTTTTCTTGGTCGAAACATCTAGAAGGTGTTCCTGATCTTAGGCACTATGGAAATTATGAAACAAATCTTTCTGCACACTTCGTACCCACGGAATATCGCACTGTTAACTTCCAAGGGAACATTTTTTACCAGGACAGCTTTTGCGATGTCTGCCCTGCCTCCACAGCAAAGCACAGGCCTATATCAATTAAATACTGTTCGAAGTCTATCAAAGATTCGTCCAGTTTTAGACAATTTCAAATGAAAAAAAACATTTTTCAACGAATCACAATAGTTCAATAATTGGAAAAATTATTTAGCTCGTATAAAAAGGTTGACGAAAATATCAAATCGAAATTAAACATTCACATTTGTTTTTTCTTAATAGTGGCAAACAGCCCTTTAACCACTGTGCCAGTTTCAAATTAAAAGCGAGGGAATTGTTTATTAAAAATAATAAGGTTGAAAATTCGAAAAGAAAAGAGAGGGAGAGAGGAATTATGTGAAGTAATTTCTGCACAGGCACTATTCATAACTTATCCAGTAGAACACCGGAAGGTTGTTAGTTAGAAATTAATATTCCTGTTACAAAAAACATCTATAATATTATATTCCCTAAGCAAACTATTTCTGTAGATTTAACAAAATTTTGATTAATGTATACTATACTACTGATACAGATATCAAGAACAAGATTTGATACAGATACAAGAACGAAATCAAGTACTACCTGTGATTCATTCTGGTTTCCGAAAAAATCACAGTACAGTATCAGCTCTCTTAAATATTACTGATGATATTCTTGCTGCGTCAAATGAGGGTAAAGGAACAATTATGGTATTGCTAGATTTCAGCCGCGCCGTCGATTGCGTTGATATACCTGTCCTCGTTTCAATCTTACTTCCGTAATTGTTGCCAAAAAGTGCAATGTTTGGATAGTCAAGGACTACTAAGGGTCTCCAACACGCTCCCACTTAATAAAGGTGTTATCCAGAGTGCAATACTTGGTCCCACATTATTTGCAATATACACGGCCAATGTTACAAATGCGTCAACTCACTCGAAAATTCACTTATATGCAGATGACGGCCATATGCTCACAATGCCAGTCGATGAGGAGGTTGCTGTTGCTATTTCCAATCATCATCATCATTACAGCCCTTCACAAGTCCACTGCTGAACATAGGCCTCCCCCAAAGAATGCCACAAAGCACGGTCCTGAGCCACCTGCATCCATCGACTTCCTGCATGTCTTACCAGGTCGTCACTCCATCTCGTGGGGGGACGCCCTACACTTCGCCTACCGGTACGAGGCTGCCACTCGAGAACCTTTCTTCCCCATCGGTTGTCGGTTCTTCGAGCTATATGGCCGGCCCACTGCCACTTCAGCTTACTAATCCGTTGGGCTATGTCGGTTACTCTGGTTCTACTGCGGATATCCTTATTCCTAAGTTTATCACGCAGAGAAACTCCGAGCATAGCCCTCTCCATAGCTCGCTGAGCGACCTTGAGCTTCCTCATACGGCCAGCAGTGAAGGACCACGTCTCAGTTCCGTAAGTCATCACTGGCAACACGCACTGGTTGTACAATTTTTTGTTTAACTTGGAAATAGCATTTCAAATAGCAATCTAGATTTTATTTCGGAGTGGTCTTTGAAACATGGTCTGGTAATCAATCCCTCGGAGTGTTACCATTATACTTGAAACAAAGCACCCGGTAAAAATGATTAATAAACGGAAACCTGCTGTTAAGATTTTTGACACCGTAATACCTTACGAGGGTTGTGCTCGCAATTTAGGTCTCCTCATGAATGAGAATTTAAAATTTGAGCAACATGTTCAGACAAAACTCGGCAAATGCTATGATTATTTAAAAAAATGACATTAGACTGCTGCTTCGTAACAGTTTAGTACTATGCCACCTTCATTATTGAGATATTATTTATGATCCTTGCTTATTTAAAAAAACTATGAAGAATGTCCAGAAAGTGCAGAATACATGCATGTGTTTTTGTTTTAATAACCGAAAAGGCATAGGATTTCACCTTATTTAGTCAGTAATGGCATTTTAAATATGTCGAATTGTACCCAGTTAAAATATGCTTGCTTTCTGCATACACTGTCTAACACAGTGTCTCCAAAATATTTGTATGATAAGAAAGCAGTTGAACAAAAAAGTTTGCTCTCGGTCAGAGAAGTGTCATCGGCTTCCACTCGTCAGAATTAGACTCGCTGGAGCCAGGGGGTATTTTAAATTTACACTGCTAAAATCTGGAACAATTTGCCAACACCAGTCCGGTCTACCCTATCTCCGTATACCTTCCGGCAAAGATGCCGCTAGTGGCTCTGTGTGGCTCTGATATCCCATTAAATTAGTGAACATTTTTGTATTTCGTATTTTAGTAACTATTATTTATTTATTGTTTAAATTTTTATTTATTTATTTATTGCTGATATGTGTTTCATCACTTGCCTAAGAACCTGTATGGATACTGCGCAAAGGCTGTGGCAGAATAGCAGGAGTAATGGGTTTCCCGTTACAACTGAGTCACAGACCGTTTTATCACAGTTAATTATTAAGATGTCTATTTAAATTTTAACATTGTATTGTTTTGTGGCAAATAAATACTTTTTATTTATTTATTGTTTAAAGTATTGTTTGAATGCACATAACCGAAAGTCTTGATGGTGTATTTTCAATAATACTTCCACTTACAATGTTCTAACTAATAATCTAATACAAGCAGTGATGTAGCAAGGGATCCTCCTGCCAGGATTGCTAATGCCAAAAATGCTATCTTTACCCCTTACACATTAATTTTAAAGTACCTTAAAAATGTTAAATTGGTCTCAGTATATTATTTAAATATGAAAGGAACAATATAATATATTTTTATACTTATCCCCACACTTGGCAAATAGGTGGGTGCAGATTATTTCAATGTTTAGGGTTTGCAATGTTAGGTATTCATAATGTTTCAATCAAAAGTATTCAATAACACTTAATTTTCAGATTTTTGAGATTTTTACTGGCATTATTAAAAAGATAAGGTTTTGGCTTTCATTCTCAAAATGCTGCCCCTAACAACTGCTGCCCTATTTCCGACCACCCCGTGCTATGACACTGACTAGAGATAGACAGTAACCACAATTTTTTGGTTTTTTAATTGTATGGTAGTGTAATAAACAAACATAAGAAAAAATTTATGATGTATGTTAATTAAAATTGTGCTATCTAATAAAAATACAGAAATGGGAATGTTTTATTTCAAGTTTTAATTTACAAATTAATTGATGTAAGCCTATATGCTTGTAATTATTTAAAACCTCCCAATATCGCCTTAATACTAATCACTTAATAAGAACTTAAAAATATACCAAAAACTTAAAAAAACATACCATCAAATTGTTTTCTTGTGATGCTTCCAGTACTTGTTAGTTGACTAAGTAATTGTAGGAAGCCCTTGTCAAAATCTCCTCGCTGCAATGGTCTAACAACCATCCAGTCAGCTCCAGGATTTACTGCACTAATTCTTGGATTGAAAACAGCTGGACTTTTGCTGAAATCTAACTTCTGAAGTATGTCAGGTCGATAGAGATACTCGGACTGGTGCCGATCCTATAAAATAATAACAATGTTAATAAAAATAACAAAAGGAAGGAATAAAATAAAATATCTTTAAAAAAGAACTTAAATACCTCAGTTTTATGTGTTTCCATTCCCATCGTAACACTAAATTTATAATTACTGTAAAATATTATTTAACATTCATATCTGGAAATTACTGATCACTCATTAGTGATTATGTAGTAAAATATAATTAAAAATATTAAAACTTTCTACAAAACATAGAAAGTACGTGGCAAGACGGGGGAAGGCAAGTTCTGTTTCTGTTCTATACTCTGTGTCTATACTTATATATTGCTATACTCTTTGGTTCTATACTAGTGATAGGGACAGGTCAACTCGAGTTAACTCGAGTTGCGCTTCACTTGAGTTCACTCGAGTTGGATCTCCCTAACTCGAGTTTGGACTGTTGTACACGAACGGATCAAGTGAGCCAGCAAGGAGTAAGAGCGCGATTAGTTCGTTGGGTGCACGCTTTGTGTTTTAAAGAGTATTTAGCTATAACTAAAACAATTTGTTATTTAGAATTTTATAATAGCTAAGTTACATAACTTAAAATAACCGCCGTGTAGTGGCGGTCAAGAATATCCACTACCCCATATCCTCCCGTGGGTGTCGTAAAAGGCGACAAAGGGAAACAGGCAGGAGATGGGCAGCAGCATCTTCCTGATAATAGCCAAAATTACAATAAAAAAACTGCGGTTGCCAACCCGCTCGCCAAGCGTGGCAATATACCCCTCATGAGCAATGACAATAATAAACGGCCCCTAGTACCCGTCGGCCCCGCTATTCCTGGCTACGGTGGCGACCATGGTAACGGCGGGGCAGGGGGTGCTAAGAATCTCCGGTGGAGGTTCAGTTGCCACCTTAGACGACTCGACCTGGAAACGTATAACGCACGCACCCTGAGGATTGACGAGAAGATCGTGGAGCTGGAAGAAGAGATAGACAAGTTGCGCTGGCATATTATAGGATTATCCGAAGTTCGAAGAGAGGGGGAAGACGCGGTAATCCTCGAATCCGGCAACTTGCTCTATCACCGGGAGGGCGACCATCTGTCCCAAGGAGGTGTCGGATTTATCGTCCACAAGTCTCTCGTTAACAACGTTGTAAAGATCGGGAGTGTGTCGACGAGGGTTGTGTACCATATACTCAGAATCACCAAACGGTATTCGCTGAAGGTCATACAGGTTTACGCACCAACCTCGGCACACCCCGATGAAGAGGTGGAGGAAATGTATGAGGATATCTCTAGAGCCATGCATTCCTCCAAAACCCAATATACGGTGTTAATGGGAGACTTCAATGCAAAACTAGGCACAAGAGAGAACGGTGAGCTGAAAGTAGGGTAATTTGGAATAGGGCATCGGAACCCAAGGGGCCAGCAGCTGGCCGAATTCATGGAAAAAGAGGTGACACTCACTCAGAAGCGGAAGACACTCAGAAGCGGCCCCACAGGAAGTGGACCTGGTCGAGCCCCGACGCTTCGACAAAAAATGAGATTGACTTCATTATGATGACCAGACGACAACTGTTCAGTGATGTCTCCGTGATCGCGAGGGTGAAAACTGGTAGCGATCACCGAATGGTTAGAGGCACACTGAACCTAAACGTTAAGTTGGAGAGGTCTCGTCTAATGAAGTCAACGCTCCGTCCCCCTCGTGCTCTGTTCCAAAGTCCCGAAACCTTTCAGCTCGAGTTACAAAACCGTTTTCAGTGCCTAGAAGACTGCAATGAAGTGGACGATATGAATGACAAGCTCGTGGAAACTGTCCATGCGGTCGGAGCTAAGTTCTGCAAGACCCGCCGCAGAAGAACACAAAAACTATCCGATCACACTCTTAATCTCATGGCTGTTAGACGGGAGATGAAGCTACATTCTTCAACAGACTTGACAGCATATAGGCATCTGAACAGACAGATCTCCAAATGCATGCGGCGGGACTTACGCAACTTCAATACAGCTCGTATTGAAGAAGCGATCGAGCGGAAACAAGGCTCCAAAGTCTTTGCCAGAGATCTGTCTGCCAGAAAGAGCCAACTGTCAAAGCTGAAGACAGAATGTGGCAGCATCGTTTCCAGGACACCTGAGATTTTGAGTGAGATTGAGAGGTTCTATGGGCAACTGTACACGTCATCGTTGGAGCCACACGCAAGTGTGAGTAACGATCCAAGAGCGAGTCTCATCCGACACTATTCCGAAGATATCCTGGACGTCAGTCTGAGCGAGATTAGAATGGCTCTCCAGCACCTTAAAAACGGTAAGGCCCCAGGCGAGGATGGAATTACAGCGGAGCTTCCGAAAGTGGGTGGAAGACCGTTACTTGAAGTCCTTCAGAAGCTCTTTAATTCCGTCCTCCATGGTGGCATTACACGTAGGCGTGGAGCAGAAGTGCGGTGATCTTATTGTTCAAGAAAGGTGACAACGCTCTCTTGAAGAACTACAGACCGATTTCCCTTCTGAGCCGCGTCTACGTGCTGTTTTCGAGAGTCATTACGAATCGTCTCGCGCGCAGACTTGACGACTTCCAGCCTCCCGAACAAGCCGGTTTCCGAAAGGGCTTTAGCACCATAGACCACATACATACCCTTCGGCAAATTGTACAGAAGTCCGAAGAGTACAATTTGCCACTATGTCTGGCGTATGTGGATTATGAGAAAGCCTTTGATTCCGTCGAAATTTGGGCGGTGCTGCAGTCCCTTCAGCGGTGCCAAGTTGACTGTCGGTATATCAAAGTGCTGAAGTGTTTGTACAGTAGAGCTACGATGGCTGTCTGAGTACAGAACCAGAGTACGAAACCTATCCAATTGCAGGGACGTGTAAGACAGGGTGACGTCATATCCCCGAAACTCTTCACCGCTGCATTTGAAGACGTTTTCAAGCTTCTGGACTGGAAAGGGTACGGTATTAACATCAATGGCGAGTACATCCTCACCTTCGATTTGCCGACGACTTATGGCAGAATCGCTGGAGGACGTAAGCACTATTCTCAATGACCTCAATAGTGTCTCCCAACGGATAGGTCTTAAGATGAACATGGACAAAACAAAGATTATGTTTAATGTCCATGTCACACCTATGCCGGTAGTTGTTGGGAGCACTAAGCTCGAAGTTCTTGACGAGTATGTTTACCTGGGACAAATAGTCCGACTAGGTAAGTCCAACTTCGACCGAGAGGTCAATCGACGGATTCAACTCGGCTGGGCAGCGTTCGGGAAGCTACGACACATCTTCTCGTCAGACATACCTCAAAACCTTAAAACGAAATTGTACAACCAGTGCATGTTGCCAGTGATGACTTACGGAACTGAGACGTGGTCCTTCACAGCTGGCCGTATGAGGAAGCTCAAGGTCGCTCAGCGAGCTATGGAGAGGGCTATGCTCGGAGTTTCTCTGCGTGATAAACTTAGAAATGAGGATATCCGCAGTAGAACTAGAGTAACCGACATAGCCCAACGGATTAGTAAGCTGAAGTGGCAGTGGGCCGGTCATATAGCTCGAAGAACCGACAACCGATGGGGAAGAAAGGTTCTCGAGTGGCAGCCGGTAGGCGAAGTGTAGGGCGACCCCCCACGTGATGGATTGACGACCTGGTAAGGCATGCAGGAAGTCGATGGATGCAGGTGGCTCAGGACCGTGCTTTGTGGCATTCCTTGGGGGAGGCCTATGTTCAGCAGTGGACTTATGAAAGGCTGTAATGATGATGATGATGATGATGATGAAGATATGTTATTTAATTTCTTTTATAATTTTGAAGGGTTTATGACATATACCCGAAAAGGGTGTTTCATTTGTAAGATACGTCATATTTTAAATTAATACCAATTGTAACACTTTAACTTACAATAAATATTTTAATTTTGAAAAAAAATGAATTTATTTAAGAATATTTTGACAGTGATAATTAAAATATTAATAGTTTATGTACCTATATATATATATATATATATATATATATATATATATATATATATATATATATATATATATATATATATATATCTTTATATATAAAAAGTACGTGTCACGTTGTTTGTCCGCGATGGACTCCTAAACTACTGAACTAATTTCAATGAAATTTTTGGTCAACGTGCCGTTTGGTCCAACTTAAATGATAGGATAGCTTACATCTCAATTTATAGTCGCAATACAATATTATTTTATTGAAAATTATTTGTCTATTATTTGACAGTCACAATTATCTGTTAGCTCCAAACTATTCTGTCAGATGACGATATCTGTTGACTGGATTGAGTAAATATTTAATAGATGGCGTTATGTTATGCAAACTGTGTGCAGTTTGGTCCAACTTGAGAGATAGGATAGTTTTTATCCCGATAAGTGACCCTCAATTTTTTTATTGCTAATTTCAGGAGTTTTTTGGGAAAGCAAATGGTCGTTCGGAAACGGCAGAACAACGTCTGCCTGGTCAGCTAGTATATATATATATATATATATATATATATATATATATATATATATATATCTTAAAACTAGACTAATATTACTTCATGAAGACTGCTACATAGCTAGTTTTGTTGTTAAATACAAGTAGTTACTATGACTAAGATTAAAATCAAATATACATAAGTATGTGATACATACTGAATATACTTTTTTATTTCAATCCTACATAATCAGTTTGGTAATTTTGGTGTTCGCAATCCGCCACAGAGCTAGATAGAAAAGGCAATTTAGAAATAATTGAAAATTAAAAATGTTGTATAGCCGACTTCGATATAAATTATTAAGAATATCTCAAAAATTATTGGTCAGACTTTGATCAAATTTATACGAGATCAAATGAGAAGCACCAGCTTTTAAATAAAAAAAGAGTCATCGAAATCGCCTCGCCCCGAAAAAAGTTATGAGGTAACACACAGAAAAAAGCATACAGTCGAATTAAGTACCGTCTCCTTTTTGAAGTCGGTAGAATAGTTATTTGTAACAAACCACTTACTCTGTTTCGTACTGCTAACTCGAGTTGCGTGAATTTCAACTCGAGTTAACTCTAGTTGTAATTTTTCCGAGTTGGCACATCTATAACTAGTGAGGTAATGAGTGACAATACAATACAAATCTATAATACGAATCATACCGCGACTGAATGAGCGTACTACTCGATTAAAAATAGTTCAAGTAGGTATCGAGATTAAATATTTTGCCGCAATGAGGGCATCCACGACTTTTTCTGCCACCAGGGCGGCGCCACTTTCGAGTGAGGTAAAATATTTGACAGATTTCATAGCGGGGACGATAATTTCTTAGGAAAATGTAATCTTTAAGGTTTCTTTCTGTATTATTAGTTATATTTTATATTAATTACATTAGAAATGAATAAACCAAACTATAAATATAACTAAAAGACGACTTTTAAAAAAAAGAGTTATAATGTGCAAAAAATTAAAAATCAAACCACTGACGCATTGTGTTTTAAATTAATATAATACTCTAGACATTGATAAACTATTATTTAAAACTAATTTCTCAATTAAACGACACTGTGTAACAAAAACTTTACCTCAGTCGCTAGTAGCGACATCTGGTGAGTGGAAGATTATTAGCCCTCATAGTATATCTCACAGAACACAATTACTCTTTATCAAGAGGTATATCTAAATAAGTGAGGTTTCAGTATTGTGAAAAAGATTAAGGTGAAAGCTTCAGGGTGGCCCGCGAAATTCAAATTTTTTTGCGTTTTTTGGAATTTGCAGGTTAGGGTTAGGATGAATGTTTAATAAAGTATGATTCGCGACCGTAACGAGTATTTGTTTATAGAATTATTATCATTAAAATCGCCAATACAACCCTCTAAGTTTATATAATCCCTATGAATGAGTTTTTTAGAAATAGCCATACATTGGAATTATACGAACATAGACATATAGATAACTGTACACTAGTCAGAGAGTTGTATTGATGATTATAATGATTATAATTCTGTAAATACATACTCGTTATGGTCGTGAATCATATCTTGTTAAACATTCAACCTGACACTGACCTGCAAATTGCAAAAAACGTAAGAAAATTTGAATTTCGCGGGCTACCCTGGCATTTCCACCTTAAGGTGAAAGCGCCAGGGTGGCCCGTAAGAAAGGGGTATGTTTTTTTTAATGACCAGTTCATTAAAGTAACCATCATTTGCAACTCGGCCGCCGACGATACAAATGTGAAGTGATCATCGGCGTACAAAAGTCATTTGACGGTTAACTCACCCATTCTCAACCCACATTCTTCAACTTTCAAAGTTTGCAAACAACTGTCCATAAATAGGTTAAAGAGCCACGGGGAAGCTATACAGCCCTGTCTGACACCTTTTTGAATGCCAAACCAGTCCGAGAAGACCCCGTTGATCTCGACACAAGTACTATAGTTCGGCCGTTCAGAGAATGCGTTCCTGACACGTCGCGATTGAACTGACGACGTAACTTTGTAATGGCGTTGCAGTTACGATAAAAATATTTTTGCTGGTTGTTTACCGTTTTAACAATTGGTGAGCATTAAAACAACATTATTATATTAATAATCAATTAATGTTATAATTTTGTGCCAAACTGAGTGTCAAATAACTTGGTAAACAATATTTTTCTAAATCTATACTGCACTATTACAAGGTTATGTCAGCGCTTTATATTTGTAGTGCTGTGCTAAAAATAACAGGCAATAACAGTATCGTGATCTGTTCTTATACAGTTATACTTTATAAAATAATACGTTTTGTTTTTCTTTGTAAGAATTTGAAAATAATGGACTATAAGATAACTTTTATTAAATATAAAAATAAAACTACGACCAAACCGAACGCGCGTAAGAAAGTAGCATTTTTATATTTAGGTTGAAAATGGTAACCCCAAACGGCGTTATGGGCCGCCATTTTGTGACGCTAAAACAGTCGTCTGTTGTCGTTTCGTGCGCATAGACCACGTTCTTCAAGTGTTTTCGATCTGTTTTTATTTGATTACCCGGCTTTCGTTTAATGGACGGTTTCTGCTTTTCAAACTGACATCGGCGCTAAATCGGACTTCGATTGTGTTTTGTATTACGTTCTTTTTACTTTTGGTGCATAATAATGCCTAAACGTGAACAAACATTGAAAAGTGGAGCCCGTGAGTTAATCATCAAGCTGCAAGATTACTTTGAGCGGGAGCGGCAAAATGGCGGTCCCCTGTTACCTGTCGAACAAGTACAAGAACGCGTCTCTCAGGCGCTTGGAGTTAGCAAACGAACGATAACAAATATTAATAAAGAAAAGTTCGACTCTTCTGGCACGGAAGATAATATTTTACGTACTCCGAAGAAGAAACGTAGAACTAAACCCGTGACAGATATTGACACCTTTGACGCCGATGCAATCAGAAATCATATATATGGTTACTATTCCAGAAATGAATATCTCAACAGGAAGAAGCTTTTGGCATCGTTAAGAGAAGCTGGACTGTTTAGCGGGGGTAAAACTGCTTTAACCAAAATCTTAAAAGATATTGGTTTTTTCGTAAAAAAAACAGACAAAAGAAAAATTTTATTAGAACGATACGACATAATTTTAAAAAGGATAAGTTTTTTGAGAGAAGCAAAAAATATTGATAACTGGGATAATGTCGTGTTCATTGACGAGACATGGCTAAACGCCAATCACACGGTTTCCCGTTCTTGGACGGATGATAAACAAGCGTCGACATCGAAAGTACCAACGGGTAAGGGGGCCCGTCTGATAATATGCCACGCAGGTTCTGCAAAATACGGCTTTGTGGAGAACGCGTTACTGGCATTTCAATCAAAAACCACAAAAAAGACTACCACGAGGAAATGAATGCCACTACATTTAAAGAGTGGTTCCAGAACGTGCTTTTGCCCAGCCTACCAGAGCCTTCTGTAATATTCATGGATAATGCCTCCTATCACTCGGTTCAAATACAGAAACCACCTACCCAAGCTAATAAAAAAGAAGAAATGGTGGCTTGGTTACAAGCAAAAGGCATTGACGCAAATATGCAGATGCTAAAACCAGAGCTAATTAAATTAGTTAAAGAAAATAAAGCGGCAAATGTGCGATACGAAATCGATGAACTTGCTCTGGAGTACGGTCATCGCGTTCTAAGAATTCCACCGTATCATTGCCAATATAACGCGACTGAGCTAATCTGGGCTCAAATAAAAGGTTCCGCCGCCCGCCACAATACTTCCCCGCCATTCAGCACGAAAAAGATGATGACCCTATTAAAAGAAGCCTGCGGGGAAGTCACAAGAGATGACTGGGCAAAGGTTGTTGAGAAGACTAAAAACCTGATTGTGGAACATTTTGACCGAGATATCAGGATTGATTCTGTTATTGATAATAATATAATTATACATGTAGGCGAAGATGATGATGAAGACACCACCTCCTCAAGCGAATCGGAGTCTGATTAATATTCTGTACGCACATTCAATTCAATGTACTTTATTGCATAGAAATACAGATTGTAACTTTGTAACAAAGAATAAATAAAACAATTTTATTATATTAATATTACCTTTTTTTGGTTTCCATTTAAATTACTAAAATATAAATTTTAAATGATTCCGCCAATTTAAAACGAAAATAATCTTAAAAATAACGCGGCGGTTCATTTTGGAGGAACGGTAACGAACTCAGTGTTTTGTTGTGCCCATCACTAGTCGTGACTAACTGATAGGTGTCAGGAACGCATTCTCTGAACGGCCGTAGTATAGAGATTAGAGACCTTAATATCCGTATCAAGCCAGCACTCAACCCAAATGAGTTCAGTGTTTGGGGTTTGTGCTAGGGGTGTACGCCCCAGATATGCCTAAGCCCACTTATATCCGAGAGCAGTTTTGAGACATGGTAAGGCTGGTGATGATGAAATGTAAGGAAAATGAAAATACATATTATTATGTTAGGAGATTTTAATGGAAGGGTTGGAGTGAAGAGGTTTGGTTATGAAAGGATATTAGGAACGTTTGGCGATGAAAGTATAAATGAGAATGGGGAAGACCTTCTCACCGTATGTGTGGAAAAGAATTAGAAATTAAGAAAGTTTTGCTGGATGCAGCCACCGAAGTATGTGGAGTAAGTAAGAGAACGAATGAAAGGAAAAGTAATACGTTGTGGTGGGATGATGAGGTACGGATAGAAGTTGAAGCAAAGGAGAGAGCATGGTTAGATTTACTAGCAACCAAAGCTGGTAATTCTGGTGGTATGAATGATGAGATTGAAAGAAAAATGCAGACTTTAGACGTATAAATAAGAGAGTAAAAGAAGTTGTTGAAAGGCAAAAGCAAGAAAGGATGGACAAGAATGATAGAAGGATATCTGATAACTTCCAGGAAAATATTAAAATGTTCTAGAAACACGTAAGTACTGCCAGGAGAATTTCTAAACAGCCTAGAATGAATGAATGAAATTGGTTGCATGCTGAATGATGAAGTTTCGAATTTAAAGGGATGAAAGGAATACTTTGAAAGCGTGTTTAAGAGCGAAGAGTCGTCTGAATTAGGTGAAATAGAAATTCCGAAAGAAGTAGAGAAAGGTAGGGAGATAAGTGTAGATGAAATAATGAAAGCAATGAAAAGCATGAAAGCATAGAGTATCACTCGAAATTCTAAGGGCAGGAGAGGGTGTGATTGCAGGCATGCTGTACACCTTGTTTAATTTATGTTGGGAACTAAAGCGGGTACCGAAAGACTGGTGCAAAGCCGTTATAGTCCCAATATATAAGGGAAAGGGGTCACAGCAGGACTGTAAAAACTACCGTGTTATCAGCTTACTTAGCATTGTGGGTAAACTGTATGCTAAGGTGTTAATTGAAAGAGTTATGGAAGAAACTGATGGAAAAATGTGGGATGTGCAAGCTGGATGTAGAAAGGGGATGGGGTGTACGGATCAAGTATTTTCCATGCGCATGATTGTGGAGAAGTTTTTGGTTAAAAACCAGAAAGTTTTTTATGCGTTCATGGACTTGGAAAAGGCTTATGACAGAGTGGACAGGAACGTGTTATGGCAAACACTGTAACACACACACCAGAAAAACATATTTACAAAAAAGTAATATGTAACAAATCATTTACTCCGTTTCGTACTGATAATTGGAGTTGCGTAAGTTACATAAATTTCAACTCGAGTTAACTCGAGTCGTAAATTTTCCGAGTTCCGGGCACATCTATAACGTTCAGACTTCACAGTGACATATTACTGTATACAAGGTATACATATAATATGTATACCTTCTTATTAGTTTGTGCTGCCAGTATACAGACATAATTAATAGGTGTGTTCCGATATACACTGTGACGTGGGCTAATAATTTTCTGCTCACCAGATGTCACTAGTTGACACTGAGGTAAAGTTTTTTGTTACACAATGTAATTAAATTGAGAAGTTAGTTTTTAATAAAAGTTTATTAGTGTCTAGAGTATTATATTACTACACAAAACAATGCGTCCTTGGTTTGCTCTTTAATTTTTTGCATATTTCTGACTTTTTTTAATTTTTATACTTTCATGAATATCTGTGGTTTGGTTTATTTATTTTAATCTTATTAATATAAAATGTAGCTTATAGTACAGAAAGAGACAATAAACCTTTACATTTTCTGGACAAATTAACTTCCCCGCTAAGAAATCTGTCAAATATTATACCTCACTTTCTAGTGGCGCCGCCCTGGTCGCAGAAAAAGATCATGAAATGCAGAAATAATTTTTATAATTTGTATTTTTAGTATATTTATCGGAAATTTTGGATATTATTAAACTGATTTTGAACAAAAAGAAAACGTTGCAATAATGTCAAATAAAGTGAAGTGCAGTATCTATACATATAATAAAAATGTAAAAAGCAGACGTCTGTACATTTTATATTTTTGTAACAAAAGTGATTGCGAGGTACTAAAAATAAGTAACTAAATACATTTTTGCCATTTTTAGAATTTTCTGTTTGTCTGTCTGGCTGTCTGTTTGTTTGTTAACGTATCACGTATAAAGTACTAATTTATATCTTAAGAATCATTAAGGAAAATATAAAGTGTATCTTCGTGTTACATTTACTCTTGATTTTATTAAAATCAGTTCATTCAATCAAAAGTTATGATAAATATTCTGAAGTATGAATACGAAGTATAGGTACGAATCTGTTCAACGGTGGCGATGGTTGAGTCATCAAGTGCATTTTAAACTAATACCATATCATTAATCATAATTAAATTAGATAAATAATGTTCTATAATGATATAATTATATCTAAAACGCAGTAAACAAAAGTATTAAAGAACGTATTAAATAAAATATACAAAAATATATTATAACCTTATTAACTAAATCTAAAGTGAAATAGTTAACCAATTTCATCGATAGATGGCGGTACGGTGCGAATGTAATACAAAAAGGCGTTTTGCTTACTATGCAGACACTGGTTTATAAGTTCTTTTATGTTTTAAATATATAATAATGTACCAATCGCGTCAATTAATTTGTAATATAGTTATTTGTGAACTCCTGGCATTCATACAAAATAAGATGAACGTCATGGACGAAGAGAGTATTGTACGTATTTGTTCTACATCATTCTCCACAGAGGAGATCGAATGTGCAAAGAGCTTATTATTTGAATCGATAAAGACCACGAGGTGGAAGGTGAAGCGTAAGAAGGATGGGAAATCAAATTGAGACTTGTATGCTATTATTACCGTTCTGAAAGAAACAGATACTGAGGAAACTCCCGTTTTTGTCGCAGAAGAACTACAGAAACTTCCACCTGTAACGTTTGATCACGTAGACGTTACAAGATTATTAAAAGACATATTAGTAATTCAGAGCGACTTAAATAGATTTAGAGACACATATATAACAACTGAACAACTCGATGAATTTAAAAACGATTTTAACCTGAAACAAGCATCACATGCTAAAAATTTTGAATGCTGCAACAACTTAAACAATAAGCGAGGCAGCGGTATCTCAAATAGCTTTTATATGGACAGTCAGTCAGCCATGCCGCATATTAGCAAACGAATTGCGATGACTCATAACTACGCAACTGATAACACGTCACTAAATGAAGAATCTTTAGTACAACCATCACTGTCACTAGTGGAAACAAATCATCATAATGTCAGAGAAGTACAACTACACATCTCATCTGAGAGTAGTACGAGGGCCGCACTGAAAATTTCGGGAATCAAGGAAGTGACACAACATTACTATTTAAAAATGTATTTATTGCTTTTCGAAGTATTCAATCATTGAAGCAACCATTCCATTCGGAAGTTGGGGTCTCCAAAATGGCCATTTTGTAGGCGTCCACAGCTTCTTCGCGTGATGAAAATCTCTGTCCACGCAATTTATTCTTTATTTTAGGGAAAGTATAGAAATCATTAGGGCTTAGGTCGGGGCTGTACGGCGGATGGTCTAATAATTCTATGCTTTCTTGCTCTAAAAACTCTTTTGTGTGAGATCTCGCATTGTCGTGATGGAGGATGATGCGGCGGTTGCAGTTCTCTTTACGGAGTTCAGAAACGACCTGTGGCAAACAAATGCTAGCATACCATTCTGCATTAACCGTTCTTTGTCCCTCAAGAGGAATAGTCGTAACATGGCTGGTTTTGGAGACAAACGTGGCTACGATTTTTTTGCAACACTTGCAAGTTTCGCGACATATAGACGTAAGTGCTGATATGGCATCAAAACAAAAATCTATGGCCGATATTGTTCAAGAAGGGCAATGGAAACCAGAGAAACAGAATGACAATTGGATTACAATCCAAAAACGGAGGTCAAGAAATCGCTTTGTTGGAAACAGGGGGAAAGCAGTAGTAGAACCTGGTCTTAATTTTAAAGCGGCGGATATTAACATCCCTCTATATATCTATAACGTGGCAGAGGATGTTACTGTGTATGACATCACTGATTACATTAAAAGTAAAACTAACATTGATGTTAGCGTTAAGAAAATGAACATGACAATAGATAAGTAATGTGAATCTTACAAAGTTTTTGTACCCAAAAGTAAATTATATATGTTTATGCAAGAGGATCTCTGGCCCTCAGGGATAGCTTATCGCCGTTTTGTCGAATTCAGGCACAGGGATCAAAAATTTGCGGGTGCCTTGATGGCGAACGAGAAACTATAAAAAAAATAATCAATTGTCATTCTAAAATTGCAAGTTTTAATAATCGTAAGAATGTTGTTAGATCAGTTGAATGTGTCAGAAGACTATGTCAAGTAGCAGATGTAATAGCTCTTCAGGAAACCTGGATTTTACCACATGATTTGTCATACTTGGGGAGCATAGATGATAACTTTTCCTTTACTGGCACCTCAGCGGTAGACACATCAATGGGCAGCGGCGGCCTTAGGGGGTGGCGAACAGGGCAATCGCCCGGGGCCTCGCTCTTGCAGGGGCCTCGCGCGACAACCCAAGCAAATTTTAAAAAATATAGATTTTTTAACTATATTTTTTTTATTTAAAATTTTGGTTTTGATCCTTAATTACTTATTAAGGTTATAACATAACGGTAAATTAAAATAAGGTGAGTTAACTAATTCATTCATTCATACACAATTGAAAAATTCAATACGTAGTACTTGATCGAAACACTTGAAGATCGGTTTTTAATCGCATATCACTCGGGTCAGCTCGGGAGTCGGGACATAATGTTCTGCTCCTCTACCGCTCGGGGAATCCTCGTGTTTCATTTCGTTCGTCAACTCTTGTCACATTGAAATTATTTTGCTTGCAGTATGAGAGATATTGAATATTACGTTCTTATAGTATTTAAAGTATTGAGTGAGTTGGAAAAGTGTAAATTATAGTATTTGAAGTATTGAGTAAGCTGAAAAAGTGTAAAAAACTGTGTGATAATTATTTCTAACTATTTGTGCGAAACAAAACAAGATTTACGAAATGAGTTCTCGTAATCGTGATGCCGGTAGAAAATTTGATTCAGGTAGTTTAAAAGGAAACGAACTATCAAAAGAAAGCGGGTAAAAGAAAATCTACCTGGATATTTATATATTTATATAAATATATAAAAAGTGATGATCAAGAAACCTCTACAAAACATTTATTTATTGAAAGTGACTCTAATCCTGATCCAGCTGAAAACATTCCTACCACATCATCATGGGTGCCGCCGCCGTTATTAAGTAAAAACAGCGAGGGTGATGATGAGTTAACTACATCATTGTCTCTTAGGTCACCGGTGCCGCCGTCAACGCTATTCAGTCAAGTATACGAATCTGATCCCGACTCTGTCTTTTTTTTCTTAAAAATTAACGTTACCCCCGCACTAGGATTTTCTCCTGTGTCGTGGAGGCAGTTTACAAACATAAATTGCACAAGGACAAACATCCAGATCCGGAACAATTATTTGTAGGACATACAAATACTTGTTCCGTGCGGGATTTGAATCCGCGGCCCCCAGCGCAACAACTGATTGCTAAGCCACTGCGCCACGGAGCCGTCAATTGATTTGTCTACATCCATGACTGCTGGAATGGAAAATCTGAATCCTCAAAATAATCCCGGTTTGTGGCCCATAACAATTAACTGATGTAGACCAAACTGAGATTGTATTAAAAGGTCCAATTCGGGTTAAGGTTCATTTATTTCCCGTAAATGATAATGGACGGCGATTCAGCGAATATCATTATAATAAAATATATTAGTTAATGGTGAAATGCTTGACAGGCGCTGGATGATTTATTCACAAAGAAAGGATGCCGTTTACTGCTTTCCGTGTCAAATCTTCGGGCTAGAAAATACAAAAATTGGATCAAGTGAAAGAGTGTGTGATTGGAAACACTTGGGTGATTACCTAAAGTCTCACAAATCTAGTCGACAGCACAAAGATTGTATGTTGAAATGGATTTATTTAGAGAATAGCTTAAAAACTTGATCCACTATTGACTTCTTGGCCCAGTCACAAATTGAACAAGAAAAGACAACTTTGGAGAGATATTTTAGAACGATTGCTCGCAATTTATAAATTTTAGAGCATCTCGAAATTTGGCCTACAGGGGTCATAGACAGAAGTTGACATCTGACTAAGATTCAAGTGAGACAAGCGGCAACTCTATAGATTTAGTAAAGTTAATAGCCCGATTTGATCCCGTGCTGAGACTTCACCTAAAACAAGTAAACGATAAGACGATTAATGACCACTTTATCGGAAAAAGTATTCAAAATGAGCTCATACAATTAATGGCAAGTCACGTGAAGACTCAAATTGTTGAAAAAATAATAAATATTACTCGATTATTCTTGATTGTAATCGCACCGTTTCACGTGTTGAGCAACTTTACAAGATTTTTTAATACAAACACAGCTGAAATTGAAGAACATTTTATTGGTTTCTTAGCCGTCGAAAAAACTACAACTGAGAGTTTGAATAATTATATAATCACAGAATTAGAACAGTTAGGTATATCATTGCAAAACTGCAGAGGCCAAGGATATGTTAATGGTGCCAATTATGCGCGGTAAAAAAGTGGCGCCCAAAAATTTATTCTTGAAATTAATCCACTTGCGTATTTTTTACCTTGTGGGGGAGTCATAGCTGGAATCTCATTCTAAGAGATGCAACATCGTCTTGTGTCCAAGCAAAATCTTTTTTTGGTTTGCTACAAAGATTATACACTCTGTTTGCCGGCTCAAGTCAGAGGTGGTCCATTTTAAATTCTCATGTAAAGTCGTTATTGCTAAAACCACTTTCTGAAACTAGATGGGAGTTCAGGGTAGCATCGGTGAAGGCCGTTAAATACCAACTAAGCGATATATGTGATGCTTTAAAGGATTTAGCAGAAAATACAACAGACTGTCAGTTGGTCAGTGAATGCCAGTCTATAGAAAAAGAAATAACTACCTACGAATTTGTAGTTTCACTTATCATATGGTATGACATTCTTACAATGATAAATGTTATAAGTAAAATGTGGCAAAGCGAAAACATGCACTTAGATGTGGCTATACAACACCTAAACGAATTCACAAATTAGCTCGATAATTATCCACAAAATGGTTTTCAGTCATCCCTTGTAACAGCGAGAGAAATAGCCGAGGAAAATGATATTGACAGACAGTTCAAAGAAGTCAGAAGACGACGTAAAAAGGCATTTTGATTATGAAGGGGAAACTATTTTTATGTCATTGTCAACAATGTGCGCGCAAGCTTCCATCCTAGGTTTGAGGCTCTTAAAACATATTTTGATTCATGTATAATATAAAAAGATTAAAAGAAATTAGTGATAGTGAACTTTTGAAGCAATGCAGCGACTTGCAAATATCTATGACAGTAGTAGACTCATGTGATATTGATGGACATGAGTTGTACGGAGAACTGAATATACGTAGACGTAGCTCATTCGTTAGATTATTGTACTTTAATTAAAAATTTAATATTAGAAAAAGCCTAATTACTTTGTTAATTTTGTAAATATTTCAATGTAAAATATTTTAAAACTCAAATTTTATTTATTTTTATAACATTAGTATTTCTCCTCAAACATGAGAAATACCTAAGCCAAACAACCAGACCTACTTTTGCATCATATACTTTTCACGAAGGAAAAAGGGCCTCGCAAAGACCTGCCGCCCGGAGCCTCGCAATGGGTAAGGCCGCCTCTGTCAATGGGTGTACTTCGAGGAAGGCCATATCGGGGTGTGGCCCTGTTATGGAGGAAAAATGTGTTCTCCACGGTGAATGTGATAAAATGCAACAGTGTACGACTAGCCGCTACAAAAGTAATAATATCCGATCGCTCTTTACTATTCTTCTCTGTTTATATGTCTATTGATTTGAGTGAAAACTTAGTTAAATTTACGGAATGTCTTAATGAAATGTGTGCTATAGTCGAGAGTCATAACGTAGAATCCGTTTTTATGTTGGGTGGTTTAATGCGCATCCTGGTGAGCTGTTCGCAAAAAAATTATTAACGTTTTGTAAAGAACAATCGTGGTCATGCATCGATATAGATATATTACCGTCTAACTCATATACATTTGTGAGTGAAGCACATGACAGCCGCCGATGGCTCGATCATTGTGTGGTGGCAGCCGCACAGCTATCGGTAGTAAGTAGTTGTATAGTATATGATACGTACTGGTCCGATCATTTTCCACTACACAATACAAATACACAATAAAATGTAATTTTAATTTAGTGAAACCTAAAGTAATATTACCTGTTAGAAACTTTAAATAGATATAATATAATTTGGGAGAGCGTGATGCTGAACAAATAAATAAATTTCATGCTGTTTGTCATTCCCGATTACGTGAAATAGATTTTCCTGTAGAGTTCACATATTGCTCTGATAATATGTGCTGTAATATAAGTCATAGAATGTTATTGAAGAAAATGTATGATGTCATTGAAAGTACACTTTGTATAGCCGCCGAACGAAGTTACAATGTTAGGAAGATAAAGAAAGGGCATTACGTAACAGGTTGGAATAAACATGTAAGTGGGGCTCAGGAGGTCTCGATTGTGATTGAGATTGGGTGCAAAGTGGTAAACCTACTTCAGATGATATGTACAATTAATTATATGAGTGAATCGAGGCGCATTTTTAAGTCTTAAATTAAAATGGTGTCAGGTTAACGAATCACAGATAAAAATATGTCCATCTTTTTCATTTTTTTTTCATTGCGGAATATTATTGAAAGAATAATTTTAGAAAGTTCTCCAGCACAACAAATAAATTGAACCATAAACGGAGCCTTCCAGTAAATGTTGCGGGTGTGCATGAACCCAGCGAGATAGCCGATTTGTTTCAGCAACATTTCAGAGTAGGACCGCCCTTAGGACAAGCGCCATCACAGGTGCAAGCTGTGAAGGGCCATGTCTCGGATTTGAGTATTAGGTTTACTCCGAAAGACCACGATAACCTCAGCATCGAGCACTTGCAGTATACTGGAGTACACCTACCAAGAGTACTTTCTATGTTTTTTAACTTGTGTGTTGCCCATGACTATCTCCCTGAAAAATTATTACGAACAGTTGTTGTACCTATCGTAAAAACAAAACTGGAAACTCTTTAGATATATCCAATTACAGGCCAATTTCACTAGCCGCTGTTATTGCTAAAGTTCTGGACAGTCTGCTTGACGAACAATTGAGTAAGCACTTGAAGCTTAACAATGCACAATTTGGCTTTATGCCTAAACTTTCAACAGAAAGTGCTATATTGTGCCTCAAACAGACTGTACAATATTATACAGCAAGAAAAACACCAGTATATGCCTGTTATTTGGACCTATTAAAAGCATATGATATGATATCGTATAATGAACTGTGGAAAAAGTTACAATATGACACTAGTTTACCACAAGAGATTATATCTCTATTGAAATATTGGTACAATAATCAGAAAAATTGTGTGAGATGGGCTAAAACACTTTCCAAAGAGTACTTTTTAGTGTGTGGTAAGACAGGGTCAGTTGACCTCTCCTCGTATCTTCAACCTATATATGAATCAATTTATCGATGAGCTTAGTAGCACCAAAATCGTATGTTATATTGACGGTGTATGCATCAATAATATAAGCTATGCAGACGACATGGTCTTGCTAAGCCCATCAATCGATGCATTGAAGAGAATGATAAATATATGTGAGTTTTACGCCGCGGCCCACGGGCCCAAGTACAACACACAGAAAAGTGAAATACTGATTTTCAAATCAGGCACCAAGTGCTACTCACTACCAAATGTCACACTCTGTGGTAGTAGTCTGAATAGAGTTGAGAAATTTAAGTACTTGAGTCACTGGGTAACCGAAAACCTAATTGATAATACTGATATAGAGCGGGAACGCAGGTCGTTGGCTGTCCGATGTAATATGTTGGCTCGCACGTTTGCACGCTGCACAAAACATGTTAAGGTTACGCTTTTCAAAGCATATTGTCAGTCCTTCTACACATGCAGCCTGTGGGTTAACTATACACGGAGTATTTAACAGTGGTAAAGCCACGCGGCAGCTCTTGCTGTCGCACGGATGGGCCGGCTCGAACCGGGGTGGTACCACGACCTCACAGAATACCAGCGTGAAGTAGAGATTTACCTCTGCGTTTCGCTTGGTGAGTGCAGGTGGCCGGAGGCCCTTTTTACTGGAAATGAGGCATTCCATCTTAGTCCTCACGGGTGGCAACGCATCTGCATTTTGATTTTTGGTAGAGGATAGATGTAGATGTCTATGGGCCGCAGCAGCCACTTACCATCAGGTGGACTGTGTGCTCGTTTGTCACCCTTATCCTATAAAAAAAAGAGCATACAATGATCTGCGCGTCCAATACATTAATGCGTTGAGAATTATAATGGGGTTGCCTCGGTATTGTAGCGCCTCTGGCATGTTTGCAGAGGCTCATGTTGATGGGGTTGAAGCCATAATGCGCAAAAGATGTGCCTCCATGCTGAATCGCATGCGAACGAGCACCAACATCATTTCAGTGTACTAGGGGACAGATGGGATTCACTAATGTTAGGGCGTTGGATAAATCTGCATACTGTAAATTAGACACGCCACGACCTAGAGTAGTATTTTAATTATAATTTTAATTTTATTTAATGTTATAGGTATTTAGATTATAATTTTTTAACAAATATGGATAATTGGTCTGAAATAAATGAATTATTATATACTGCTTACTGTTTAAAACGGAACGCAGTCCATACTGTCATCCCCATTTTTTCAACACTACTGTTTTCAAATTAAAATATTTATCTTGTACACGTTTTCTGTTCACCAAGAAAACTATTACTTGAATGTTGTTGTTTTATAACTTAATTTCAGTCAGTTTGCAATATTAATTAATAATATCCATCACACGGTAATCCTCGAATCCGGAAACATGTTCTATTACCGGGAGGGCGACCATCTGTCCCAAGGAAGTGTCGGATTTATCGTCCACAAGTCTCTCGTTAACAACGTTGTATAGATTGGGAGTGTGTAGACGATGGTTGCGTACCACGTACGTTATACTTAGAATCGCCAAACGGTATTCGCTAAAGATCATACAGGTTTACGCACACACCTCGGCACATCCCGATGAGGAGATGGAGGAAATGTATGAGTATATCTTTAGAGCCATGCATTCCTCCAAAACCCACTATACGGTGTTAATGGAAGATTTTGACGCAAAACTAGGTAGAAGAGAGAACGGTGAGCTAAAAGTAGGGAAATTCGGAAAATGGCAACGGAACCCAAATGACCAGGCTGGCCGACTTCATGGAGAAAATGAGACTCTATATGATGAACTCTTTCTTCCAGAAGCGGCCCCACAGGAAGTGAACCTGATTGAGCCCCGACGGTTCGACATAAAATGAGATTGACTTCATTATGACGACCAGGCGACAACTGTTCAGTGATGTCTCAGTGATCGCGAGGGTGAAAACTGGTAACAATCACCGAATGGTTAGAAGCACACTGAACCTAAACATTAAGTTGGAGACGTCACGTCTAATGAAGTCAACGTTCTGTTCCCCTCGTGCTCTAATCCAAAGTCCCGAAACCTTTCAGCTCAAGTTACAAAATCGATTTCAGTGCCTAGAAGATTGCAATGTAATGGACGATATAAATGACAAGCTAGTGGAAACTGGCCATGCGGTCGGAGCTAAGTTTTGCAAGACCCGCCGCAGAAGAACACAAAAACACTCCAATCACACTCTTAATCTCATGGCTGTTAGACGGAATATGAAGCTGAAGTCTTCAGTAGATGCGGCGAGACTTACGCAACTTTAATACTGCTCGTATTGAAGAGGCGATCGGGCGGAACCAGGGCTCCATAGTCTTTGCCAGAGATCTGTCTGCCAGAAAGTGCCAACCGTCGAAGCTGAAGACCGAATGTGGCAGCATCGTTTCCGAGACACCTGAGCTTATGAGTGAGATTGAGAGGGCATCTATGGGCAGCTGTACACGTCATCGTTGGAGCCACACGCAAGTGTGGATAACGATCCAAGATCAAGTCTTATCCGACACTATTCCGATGATATCCCGGACGTCAGTCTAAGCGAGATTAGAATGGCTCTCCAGCACCTTAAAAACGGGCAAGTCCCCGGGCGAGGATGGAATTATGGGGATGAAAACCGGTACTTGAAGTCCTTCAGAAGCTCTTTAATTCCGTCCTCCATGGTGGCACTACTCCGGAGGCGTGGAGCAGAAGTGCGATGGTCTTGTTGTTGAAGTAAGGCGACAACGCTGTCTTGAAGAACTATAGACCGATTTGCCTTCTGAGACGCTTCTACGTGCTGTTTACGAGAGCCATTGCGAATCGTCTCGCACGCAGTCTTGATGACTTCCAGCCTCCCGAACAAGCCGGTTTCCGAAAAGGCTTTAGAACCATAGACCACATACCTACATGCCCTTCGGCAAATTGTACAAAAGTTCCAAGAGTACAATCTGCCGCTATGTCTTGCGTATGTGGACTATGAAAAAGCATTTGTTTCCGTCGAAATTTGGGTGGTGCTGCAGTCCCTCCAGCGGTGCCAAATCGACTGTCGGTATATCGAAGTGCTGGAGTGTTTGTACAATGGGGCTACGATGGCTGTCCGAGTACAGAACCAAAGTACGAAACCTATCCAATAGTAGAGAGGTGTAAGACAAGGTGACGTAGTATCCCCGAAACTCTTCACTGCTGCATTGGAATACGTTTTCAAGCTACTGGACTGGAAAGGATACGGTGTCACCATCAATGGCGAGTACATCACTTACCTTCGATTTGCCGATGGTATAGTACTTATGGCAGTATCGCTGGAGGACCTAAGCACTATGTTCAATGACCTCAATAGTGTCTCCCAACGAATAGGTCTTAAGATGAACATGGACAAAACAAAAATCATGTTTAACGTCCAAGTCGCACAAGTCCTATGCCGGTAGTCGTTGGGAGCACTAAGCTCGAAGTTATTGAAGAGTATGTTTACCGGGGACAAATAGTCCGACTAGGTAAGTCCAACTTCGACCGAGAGGTCAATCGACGGATTCAACTCGGCTAGGCAGCGTTCGGGAGATTACGACATATCTTCTCTTTAGACATACCTCAGAACCTCAAAACTAGATTATTCAACCAGTGCGTGTTGCCAGTGACCTACGGATCTGAGACGTGGTCCTTCACTGTTGGACGTATGAGGAAGCTTTAAGTCGGTCAGCGAGCTATGGAAAGTGCAATGTTCGGCATTTCTCTGCGTGATAGACTTAAAAACGAGTATATCCGCAGTATCACCAGAGTAACCGACATAGCCCAAAGAATTAGCATGATGAAGTGGCAATGGGCCGGCCATATAGCTCGAAGAACCGACAACCGATGAGGAAGAAATGTTTTCGTTTTCGAGTGGCAGCCTCGTACCGACAGGCGAAGTGTAGGGCGTCCCTCCACTAGATGAAGTGACGACCTGGTAAGACATGCAGGAAGTCGATGGATGCAGGTGGCTAAGGACCGTGCTTTGTGGCATTCCTTGCGGGAGGCCTATGTTCAGCAGTGGACTTGTGAAGGGCTGTAATGATGATGATGATGAATATCCATCTTAGCTATTTTGCATGGATGGTCAAGCTTTCTAAAAAAATGGATTTGGTTATACTGACTCTCGGATAAAAGATAAAAAAGTACACTGTGTTGACAGTAATCACTGTCTTTCAAGTGTGTAAATTTCTTACCAGCGTTGCCAACATGTGGGGAACTCCCCAAATTGCGGGGAATTTAAAGTTGGTCGGGGATTTTTTGGGGATTTGTATAATGCGGGGAAAATGCGGGGATTTTGAAAATCGATAGCGCTGGACAATTCAGAACCTTTTTTCGAGAAATCTTCATACTAATCTTAACATTTTTGTTAGTTTACTTATGAATATTGAATGACTTCCTTTTTTTAATTATCTTCATTGCACCACATCTAATTATCGGATTTATTTAGATTACTTTTGTGTAATCTAAAATAATTTTGTGTTTGTGCTTTTCATTTCTTTATTTTTTAATTTTAAAGCAGAGAATTGCATGCATATGAATGCAGATACTGTGGTACCTTTTAATGGCAATAAGGGAAGGAATTAAAAATACTCCATGGAGTAAAATATGGAGATTGTGAAAAAATATTTCGGTAAAAAAGAAAAAATGTTAGTTAAAAATTAATCTTACAAAATTACTTGAAAATTGTTTCATTTCTTGAAATTAAATTGAGGGGAATCTGTTGAAGTTTTGTCCTTAAATTGGGGAATTTGACATAGATTTTCGGGGAATTTGACACATTGGTGTTGACAACGCTGTTTATTACTCAATTTGACACTTACATAACTTACATTACACATGACATGACACTTGATGAACAGGGAAGTTATGAGGTTAGGACCACGGAATAATAATATAAACATAGTGATTTATTTGCTTCAGACTCTTCGATACTATTTAGAGGAGTAATAGATAGTGTTCTGTTTTTGTGATTACCGTAGTTTTGTAATACTACTGGAAATATAGGTAATACTTAGAATATATTGAAATAAATAATGCCTTTGATATTTAGTAAATCTATAAGGGCTATTTCTTCCTTTCGATATTACTCTGTTTTAAGTAAAAAGCTAGAGCATAAAACAGTTTATAATTGCTGTACGCCGGCGTTCAAACAAATAAACCGTTGCTTATTCTGGGAAAAGGACAGAAAAGGTGGCTATCAAACTAAAGAAAATGTATCTAGCATTAAGCATATTAAAAATGGCTTTAAAGAACTGAAGATTGAACTCAAATTGTTTGCTCAAGAAATGAAGGAATTTGTTGAAGCTGACCCACTTCTTATAGCAAGACCAGGTATTTAATTAGGAATTCAACACAACTTATAGTTCTGTTAATCTATATTAATTTTATTGTAGCCATTCACAAATATACTACTGGTGATACTGCAACAAACATTGCTATTATAGCTGTTTTCATAAATGATGATGTTACTTCCTGTCAACTGTTTACTGGGTAAAATCATACTCTAAAAGGCTACAGACATCTGTCTGAAGTCAAAAATTCTTACTGTCATTTCCCTAAGTCACCACTTACAAGATCCGTGGGAAGAAATAGGGTGATGGCTTTTCTAACATCACACTTTTTACAACAACTGCAATATACAACATACATATAGATAGATATTTCCTTCATTCATTTATTTTAGGGTGTTAATTATTTATGTACCTTATTAATAATATAAAACAATAGTAGCCTAATGGTATGCTTCAGACTGCAAACTCAGAAAGTCATGTATTCAAATCCACCATTCAACAATTGTGTTGAATCACTCACAACACAAGCATTTTTAAGCTTACTTAGAAGTGACTATTGGGAATATTAGTATTTTTGATAGCTTAAGATGAAAGCTCCAGGGTGGTCCGTGAAATTCAGATTTTCTTGCGTTTTTTCGAATTTGCAGGTCAGGGTAAGTCTGTATGTTTAATAAAATATGATTCGCTAGCGTAACGAGTATGTGTTTATAGAATTATTATCATTAAAATCACCAATACAATCCTCTTAAGTTCATATAATTCCTTTGAATGAGTTTTTCTGGAAATAGCCATACAATGGGATTATACGGACATAGAAGGTATTGATGATTATAATGATTATAATTCTGTAAATACATACTCGTTACGGTCGCAAATTATATTTTGTTAAACATACAACCTGACAGTGACCTACAAATTGCAAAAAACGTAAGAAAATTTTAACTTTGCGGGTTACCCTGGTGCTTTCACCTTAACTAGTATTATTTTTAAGAAAAGAAAAACAAAGTTTATTAACATTCTTAAAATCTATAAAAGTAGTCTGTATTTACAATAATTATTAACCAATTAAATAAAAAGACGGCTCCGTGGCACAGTGGCTTAGCAATCAGTTGTTGCACTGGGGGCCGCGGGTTCGAATCCCGCACGGAACAAGTATTTGTATAGCCTACAAATCATTGTTTCGGGTCTGGATGTTTGTCCTTGTGCAATTTATGTTTGTAAACTGCCTCCACGACACAGGAGAAAATCCTAGTGTGGGGGTAACATTTAAATAAAAAAAACAAAAAAAATTTAATAAAATATGAAATATGTTATCACAGTTATGTTTAGTTGTATGTACAGTTATATACATATAAATTAAAAAAACATACTTTATGAATGTATTAACAACTTGTTTTCTATGACAAACAAAAAAAAGGTCTAAAGGTAAAATGCATTATAAATTTCTTAAATAACATCAAGGCCAGTTAAGTATTGTTATTGGTTTTTTTTTATAAAAATGAAATATCAAACTGAACTCCACCTGATGGTAACTGGCTATTGCAGTCCGTGAACAGGTGTTGCTGCTATTTCAAGAAGGCTTCACATAATTGCCACCTCTGAGGACTAAGATGAAACGCCTTACTACTTTTGATTATATTAGCTCTCTATACCCTTCACATCAATATACAGAAATATATGCACGCTTCCCCGGCTTCCCTCGCCTGCTCATTGGTCAAATCAAATAGTGCGGGCTTCCCCGGCTTCCTGTTACACACTTCTGTCCCTTTTCACGGAATCACTCCCACAGATTGCAGGAAAGCGAAAGGAAAAATGTTACACCTTAAAAACTGTTGGTGATAACAATGCTTTGCATTCTATTACTTAAATATAAGATAATATGTTTAATTGCCATGTCTCATAGTGAACAAAATCAAACGTTTTGGAAAGTTTATAAAATATCCAAAGCTTCTTCTGAGGTTTCTCATGCACTGATAATATGTTTAGTTGATAGACCATAAGACCAACACAGACCTTAAACCCCTTGTAAAAGCAAATTGATATTTTGGAGATCTTTAAATCAATTCTTTACATTAAAACTTAAATAAATATACATAATTTACAAAAGAGTTTAAACAGGAACATGCCACTAAGAAGTAGTCTAATGACATGTATAATGCTAAAGCATCTCCATATAGAAGGACATTACAGAACGAATTTACTGAAAGTCCTAAATTGTGTGTACTTAATAGAATAAATGAGAGAACAGCTTTGTAGAAGCCCTTTCCAAATAGTTTTGTTAGTTTTTAAAAGCATTTTGTACATTTATTGATGGATAGATGATTTAGAAGAAATTTAGAGACAAGTATCCTTCACTAAAATGCTCCGATTAAGCATTTTCTGCCTGGGCACAGAAGAAGCACATTGTCACAGCAAACGAATTTCTAAGAAAACTCATGTGATAAATGCATTTCTTGAAAAAGCAATACGAATATCAACAATTGATGTACTAAAGATAACCATAGTATTTAAGCTTTTCCGGAATCCGAATTTCAAAATATTATTTGTTTGGTGTTCCAAGATTTTTGCCAAATCTACAAGTAAACAGATAGGTTCATTGCTGGATTTATCTAAAGGTTAAAAAGATGAATTCCAAGTGTGCTTTTAAGTGGAAAGTGGCTGGGTCTTGTTGAATCCACTGTTGGTCGTGCTTTAGTTTACGGTCGCACGCGGAGGGGGGTGGGAGGTGGTTGGTGGGGTGGGGGGTGGTAGTGGTGAACCCCCCCTAAAAGGGGGGGATGCGGAAACGTATAGTTTCTGAAATATATTAAAAAATCTATCCTAACCTATAAAATATTGATATTAATTAATTTAATATGGTATTTGTTTAAATCAAGTGGGGAGGAGGCTCTATTGTTTACCTACCAAGCTAAGTCAATTGAGTCCTGCTATGTAGGGCCAGTATTTCTGGGTGGTTATAAAAAAATAACCACGAAGGCTAAGGCGGGAGCAAAGCTCCCGCCTTAACCTTCTAACCTAATCTGTCCGAGTCGGATTGCTCTGAATCGGGCTGTCAAACATGATATCAAAAAACTTAACCAACTTTAAAAAATATAAATACCTTTGTTATATTTTCTCTTTGTTTTTTTTTAAAGCAAAGATTTACCATATACAGCCAAAAAAAATTTTAGGTCTGAAATAACACGCGGTAAAAGGAGATGCAACCATTATGTTGTCTCTTTCTAATGCTTTAGAATGTCATTATGTAAATGTCAAAGGCCAAAAGCCAAAACAAAACAATACTGTTCTATACGATTCCTAGTAGTTAACCTATAAAACTTAAAAAATTAATTTCTCGAAAACTATAAGTTTCCGCAGAAAATCCTTCTAGCATTTACTTCAATGACCTGTTACCTACCTATTAAAATTAAAATTATCACGAAAATCGTGCGACCGTAAACTAAAGCACAGCCCCACTGTTTTTCTGGATATTACAGTTGACGCGAAGCTTCAATGGGGCCCTTGTATATCTAAACTAACTGGCAAACTTAGTTCTGCAGCATATGCAGTAAACAGGTTAAATGCCTTACATGTGTTGAAACATCTAGATTAGTTTATTTTACTTATTTCCATAGCATATGGAATCTTGCTATGGGGTAATGCAACTGACATTGAGACTATCTTTGTTTTGCAAAAGAGAGTCATGAGAGGAATTTATTTATAACCTAGGTCCAAAGGAATCCCAGAGAAAATTTTAAAGAAATAAATATATTATTAACTTTGGCCTCTCAATAAATTTACGAGAACTTATTGTATGTACACAAACACAAAAATAGTTATATTATTAAAAATAGTGATGTAAGGTGCGTTAGGGTAAGATCGGTGATGGTGCAAGATCGTAAGATTGAAATTTCCGACGAATTATGCTATATTTTTAAATGCTAGCAATATGGTACACGACGCCATTTCAATCTGCCTCGACCCCAAGTTCCCGCCATTCGCTAAGGGAAGTAGGACGCGTGCTGAGAGGCATTTTATAAAACAAGATAATTTTTGTATTTTTTTTGTCCATCCGGTCTTTCCCTATCATTTTTATTTGTGATTTTTAGCGAGAATATAGCTTCTATTGTTATTATTTTGTCTGTATACTAAGTTTTATGAAGTTACAGGTGGCTCAGGACCGTGCTTTGTGGTATTCCTTGGGGGAGGCCTATGTTCAGCAGTGGACTTATGAAAGGTTGTAATTATGATGATGATGATGATTATTATTATTAGTATTATGCATATTCGCGAAGTTTGCAGTCTCCGTAATTACAGTACGTAACAAAAAAGTGTGACCGGCATAAGTTATAAAAAAATGAAGTCTAGCGTTCGAAGAAAATAAAACACGTAGTTAATCATAAGTATGTACTTGAATGCTTTATTATTAATAAGGTGTCCAGCTTCGTCCCTTGTCCATAATGGCCTGGCATTTTAGAGGCATACGCTCCACTAATTTTGCTGCGTAATCACGCGATAATGATTTCCATTTGTCCTTTAAATTGCGCGTAAGCTCGGAAGTAGTTAGTGTTTGTTTTCCTCAAAGTTTAAGCTTCATTAACAACCAAATCCAAGATCTCGGTGCCATTATCTTGTTTCCAGGCGGTCTTCTTGTAATATCCATAATTCACTTGGACTTGGGAACAACCCTCGCGGGCAGATGGTAATAAGAGACTTCTACGGCGCCACGATTTGAAGGCGGATTCGCATAGATCTCGACAATATACGCCGAAAAGTAAGAATAAAACTTTTCGATATCTCGCTTAGTTTCCGAAATATCGATACTCTAAGAAACCAATCAGCACGCCCCGACTCCACATAGTCTTGTCTGCCCTACTAGATCGGGAGATGGTTACAGAAAATTGTCTCCCATTTTCTCCTGCATGCCTTTATAAGAATTGATAACTAACCCTAAAATATGAAAGATAGAGGGGTTACGAGCCCTTGCGCGCTTGCACGTCATAAAGAAAATGGCTTCTCTTTGTGTAAAAAATTTTAGTATTTTTCCGTGACATTATATTGCATGCCTTTGTAATATAACGTAGTTGGAACAAATTTAAGCTATAATAATTGATGGCATGCAATTCGCAACGGCCGACGGGGCTCAAAGGGTTATGTAGAAGTGAAAAAAAAATAGAACATTTCCGTGTTTACAAATTGCATGCCGTTGTAAAAAAATAGTTATTTTTAATCTCAAAAATACTCTACGAAAATTGGCATGCACCCCTCGTATGACCAAGAGTGGAAAATGTTGTGAAAATTCAATACAACCATTTGATCAATACTTAATTTTTATAATTTATTGACGTTAGCAAATTTGGCATGCACAACAGGAAGTTGTAAAGTAGTGGCATGCATGACGAAAATTGCAAAAAACGCTGTAGTAATTTCCGTGACTTTATTTTGCATGCCATTCAATATTTTATTAAAAACATTATTTTAAGTTGATAAAAAAATGGCATGCATATTACACAAGCCTGACATAAAAAAAAACTTGTGCAAAACTAAAATTAAAAAATGTTTTTTAACGAAAATAAAAATAAGGAACATTTCCATGCTTTTTTGCATGCCTTTTTGTACATTGTCTGTAAATATTATTTTAAGCTTTAATAACAAATGGCATGCATGTTTATTGATAAAAATTACTTAAATAAACAAAAAAACCGCTGCCAATACATTGGTATGTGGCTTTCTTCAAACTAAGTTATTGTTTCTATTATTAAGTACTCGGGTTTACTTTATTAAATAACTGAAATCTTTTATATAGGATATTGTCAAAAAGTCACGTAAAATAAAGAATTGTTTTTTTTTTGGTGATTTTAAAATGCTTATAATTTTTTATGAAACTTTCATTATTATTAAGTGGCGAAGCTTGCGAAGTCACTTATTGATTTCACGATGTCTGTCCGTCTGTCCGTCCGTCTGTCCGTCTGTCCCACGATTATCTCGAGAACGGTTTCGAATTTTCAAATTCTGTTTTCAGCAATCGATTACTGATCACCCAGGCATCTGAACCTCCTATTTTGAATTTTTTTTCCGTTAGAAACCGCTACAAAACTGATTGCTTCGCCACTTTGCTATGCTGTTAGCTTGCTAGGTTTGTTGATTTCAAGATGTCTGTCCGTATGTCCGTCTGTCCCACGATTATCTCGAGAACGGTTTCGAATTTTCAAATTCTGTTTTCAGCAATCGATTACTGATCACCCAGGCATCTGAACCTCCTATTTTGAAACTGATTGTTCAACGGCAACCGTTAGAAACTGCTACAAAGCTGATTGCTTCGCCACTTTGCTATGCTGTTAGCTTGCTAGGTTTATTAAAAATACGATGGCGTTATTTAATACGCAAGCCATTTTCGATATATACTTAAAATAATATGTTTTTATGAAATGCAAAACGGCATGCAAAGTAAAAACACGGAAATGTTTCATATATTTTATGAAACTTTCATTATTATTTAAAATACGATCGTGTTATTTAATACGCATGCCATTTTCGATATATACTTAAAATAATATGTTTTTATGAAATACAAAACGGCATGCAAATAAAAAACGCGGAAATGTTTATTTAATTTTTTGCAACTTTTGTTTGTTATTATTTATAATATAATGATCATGTGCAACATGCATGCCATTTGTATTTCAGAATTATTTGGTCTGTTCATACGATGGGTGCATGCCAATTTTCGTAGAGTATTTTGTAGATAAAAAAAACTAATTTTTTACAACGGCATGCAATTTGTAAACACGGAAATGTTCTATTTTTTTTCATTTCTACGTAACCCTTTGAGCCTCGTCGGCCGTTGCGAATTGCATGCCATCAATTATTAAGTGGCAAAGCTTGCGTAGACACTTATTGATTTCACGATGTCTGTCCGTCTGTCCCACGATTATCTCGAGAACGGTTTCGAATTTTCAAATTATGTTTTCAGCAATCGATTACTGATCACCCAGGCATCTAAACCTCGTATTTTGAAACTGATTGCTCAACGGCAACCGTTAGAAACCGCTACATGCGGCTAAGCTGATTGCTTCGCCACTTTGCTATGCTGTTAGCTTGCTAGGTTTATTATAGCTTAAATTTGTTCCAACTACGTTATATTACAAAGTCATACAATATAATGTCACGGAAAAATACTAGAATTTTTTTACACAAAGAGAAGCCATTTTCTTTATGACGTGCAAGCGCGCAAGGGCTCGTAACCCCTCTATCTTTCATATTTTAGGGTTAGTTATCAATTCTTAAAAAGGCATGCAGGAGAAAATGGGAGACTATTTTCTGTCACCATCTCCCGATCTATACCCCTAGAGTGTTTTTGTAAAGCTGTAGGCGCGGAGGGACAGCAGCCCCCGTCTGCTGTAGTAAATAGTAGCCACCTGTGCGAGCAGTATTGGTTGAGGCTGGTCGCCGTAGGCAACCAATAAGCCAAAGGTATGGAGGTGAGCATGGGTGCCTGCGATTTGCTACGCAAGGGCGAAGGGACTGCCGTAACTGGGTCAAAATATCTGTGTAAAAAAAGTAATTTTTTAGTATCAATATCTCGGAAACAGGATATTCTGGATATTCTACAAGGCTCTACACAAGCCTTTTATGCACTAAGTTGCCTCCCTTCACTGGCTACGTTTTGGTAACCTTGAAACCGAAAGTTTCGTCTATACCAGGGGTCGGCAATCTGCGGCTCGCGAGCCACATGCGGCTCTTTGGATGTAAAGTTGCGGCTCTTTAGTTTCATACGAAAATATTATTTATTTTATAAAAAAAACATTTAAAAATCGATCCACACTGAGCCATTTGGAGTTGATACTGGATCTCTAGAAATGCAATTGATCGATTTAAAAAGTAAAGCTTTGTGGAGTTGAAAATTTACAGAAATGAAAAGCAAGTTGAAAGAGTTGGACGTCCAGAAATGTATGTACATAACGCAACATAAATGAACAGCTTTAAAAGATATGGCGCGAGTTGAGGCACTTTATTCGACGCATGAAATAGTCTTCCCGATTGCTACAGTAAGGTGAAGAAGTTGACATTTGGAGTGCTGACTATCTTCGGATCGACATCCGTGCAAGCAAGCGTTCTCTTGCATGAATATAATTAAAAGTAAAGTAAAAAGCCAAGTAACAAATGAAAATTCAGAGTCGTGTAAACTTAAAGCAACAAGTTATGAGAAAAATTTGTCCAAATTTTCTAAAACCATGCAAAGCCAACGCTCGCATTGAATTTGTTTGTTTAAATGTAGGTTATTGTTTTTTTTAAGTAAAAGTTACAACTACAATGTAACTTTTACTTAAAAATAAAATTTACTACTACTAATTTACTAAACAGTAAAGTTGAAATTTTCTACTTGAATAACCATACAAAGCCAAAGCTCCCATTGAGTGTGTGTGTGTATATATATATATATATATATATATATATATATATATATATACACACACACAGTCAGGTCATAAGTATTGTCACACAGTAAAAACTTAATACTTTTTAGAATTTTACTCATTTTTAAATAGGGAGTGGACGCTTAAAGAAGACCGTGTTGCAGTTATTGCGTTGCATCGTTGCGGTTACGCGCCAATTCAAATTTTTGAGATACTGAAAATTTTTAATATAACCAAAAGATTCGTTTATCGTACCATCAAACGATACAATGAAGACTCTAGTGTAGATGACAGGTCAAGAAGTGGTCGCCCTCGGTCTGTTAGGACTCCAGCAGTGATAAAAGCTGTGATGGCGCTAATTCAAAGAAATCCCAAAAGTAAGCATAAACTGTTGGCCCTTCAGATGGGGTTAAGCAGAACCACGGTGAAAAGGGTGTTAAATGAAGACTTAGGGCTTCGGGCATATCGAAGAAAAAGAGGACATCGTTTGAATGCTCGTGTAATGGACCTGAGACTGAAGAGATGCCGCGCTTTGTTGAAGCGGTACGCGGGAAAAAAATATCGGGAAATTCTTTTTCGGATGAAAAAAATTTTACCGTAGAAGAGAGCTACAACAAACAAAATGATAAGGTGTACGCACACAGTAGTGAAGAAGCGAGCAACCGTATTCCGCGTGTCCAACGAGGTCATTTTCCATCCTCGCTCATGGTATGGTTGGGAGTTTCTTATTGGGGCTTAACAGAGGTACATTTTTGTGAGAAAGGTGTAAAAACAAATCCAGTTGTGCATCAAAATACAGTCCTGATGAACCTTGTGGAACCTGTTTCTCATACCATATTCAATAACAGGCACTGGATATTCCAACAAGATTCGGCGCCAGCTCATAGAGCGAAGAGCACACAAGACTGGCTGGCGGCGCGTGAAATCGACTTCATCCGGTACGAAGACTGGCCCCCCTCCAGTCCAGATTTGAATCCGTTAGATTACAAGATATGGCAACACTTGGAGGAAAAGGCGTGCTCAAAGCCTCATCCCAATTTGGAGTCACTCAAGACATCCTTGATTAAGGCAGCCGCCGATATTGACATGGACCTCGTTCGTGCTGCGATAGACGACTGGCCGCGCAGATTGAAGGCCTGTATTCAAAATCACGGAGGTCATTTTGAATAAACTTTAATGTCATAAGAATCTATGTTTTGTTAAGTTCATTTTGATATATAAATGGTTACATAATGAATAAGCTTGTTTCAATTATTTTATATTAAACATGTGACAGAATTTATGACCTGACTATGTATATATATATATAAATAATCTCATAATTAGATAATAATAGAAATTTGATTCTAATTCTTTATTCTAATTTATTTTCTTATGAATAAATAGATTAGTTTTTTTTATCAAAAATCTTTATTTATGCAAGTTCTAATTATGGTTGGCAAGAAAAAAATTTGTGACTCTTTAAAAACTTTGAAATTTTGTAAATTGTAATTTTTGACTCTTCCGACTCAAAAGGTTGCCGACGCCTGGTCTATACGATACAAGATCTGTCGTTGCTCCTATTTTATTGTTTAAATAATGATCTGATTAAGGTGTATTTTGACACGTAAAAGTGATGCTATTTTTTTGTATTATGTGTTAAACGATACGACGTGCGACGTGTAAATGACAAAACAAAAGTGCTCCGATGTTTATACAGGGTTATTTTGCAAAGAGTTGCCAAATTTTAAACTTAATTCAAATATGCAATGATATTCCTTATTGCAGTTTTTGAAAATACAAGTAAATAAGGCGTCTACTTTTGTTTGAAATTATCCTAAATTGAATGTGATTTATGGTCAACAACTACGTGTACGTGCGCTGCTCTGTGCGATTCAAGTCACATCGTTTCGCCCATGGGATATAGAGGTAAGGAGAACCATCTCATATGGGGGGAAAATTGAAAAAGTGTCCCAGCTGTATACTGAAAATTGAGGTTCCAAAATCTACCACAATAGCGCTGGCGTCTGAAAAACTACGATATGAACATAGCTCTATTGTACACGGAGTGAAGTGTGCTAAGTTCTAATATGTATAAAATTGCATGACTAGAGTAGTTAGGAAAATAGCAGTATACAAAACCTCAACTATTTACGTAGTCTAATATAAATAAGTGTATATCAAGGAGATTTTAAAATATAGGGAGTGCGCACTTCATACTAGAGAAGCGTTCCTAAATCAGTGACCTTGAAATGAATGAAAGGTACCGAGTTAGGCGTTGCATTTCTTTCTAATAGAGTGTCCATGATACAATATTTTGAGAATATTATTAGTGTATACAGCATCACGGAAAACGAAATGCGTATTTTTTTTAAAATATGGAAAGTGCTGAATGGTGTTATAATTAAACTCCGTTTAATATTTTGATTACATTATTGCTTCGCTACAGTATCAAACCTTACGGTAACTAGTGGCGGCGTAGCGTGGGTTGACACCCAGGACGGTTTTCTATCAAGCACCCCCTAAAATAAAACAACAAATTCTATACATGCTAACGGGACTTTATTTTGCTAAAATATTCTAATATATTATCAAAGTTTACTTTCTTGTCATTTTCGATAGATAAAATGAAAATATTGGTTAATCCAGCTTGGCTCATTGTAGACCTTAAGTTAGACTTTATTAACTTGAGTTTTGATAAGGCTTCCTTCACATGATTTCACAACTTAATAGTAAAAAAAATCTTAGACAGCGTTAGATTCAGAATAGCCCAATTTTACGAGAAAAGCTCCAATGAGTTGCATTGAACCGCTTCTTGGGAAGAAATGCTGGTAGCTTTCAAGTCGTGAAGTCTCCAAAATTATATATCCTGCAGAAAAATCATCGCAGATTTTTGTCAGATTTTGAACTATTATTTGAAGATCTTCATCTGGTGACGTTAGCAGAGTGTAAGGTTGAACAACACTAAATGTTACGAGAATATCATCCATTGCTCAGTAGCGATAGTCTAGTTCCTCGTAAAATCTGTCAAGACATTCTAACATATAGTATGTGCCAAATCGATTGAGAAAAACGGACAATGACCTTTCGGTCGTTTAACCAGGGGTTACAAACCTTCAATATATAGGCACATTTTATATGTAGTACTTTCTTTATTTATAATGATTTTTTTATAATGATTGATATAATATATATTTATTAACTATTATTAAAAAGTTATGTGAAAGATCGCTGTAGAAGAAAAATCATCTATTGTTATAAAGTACTTTATTCATTTAACAACAAAAAACATTAATTTATAACACATATAAAGATTCGAGTGATAACGACACCGAATAAGTACGTACTTATGCAAAAGATAAAACTTTATTTTTAATATTATATAAGGACTTTATTTTTATTCGGTGCAATCATCACTCGTATCTTCACTTGATGAACTATCTGTAACATTAATTATAAAGCGATCTGCAGTTTGGTCAATTCTATCATCCATGCCACGCATTTTTTGTTCAACCTTAAGGACATGCTGAACACAGTTTTTCCATTTATCTGGCGTGATTTGAGTTAAACCATCTTTAAGTAAATTTTTAACATCTTTTAACTTGAAAGTTGTATTTTTTCGTGCAACGTACCCTTTCACATCTGCCCACACAAGTTCAATGGGGTTAAGCTCACAGTGATAAGGAGGTAACCTTACCACTGTGATGCTTTTTTCTTTTGCCATCTCGTCGGTGACGTAACTTCGATAGTTATCTTTAACTGCCTTTATTTTTTCCATTAAGTGGGTCTTTGTGTCCGAGGGCACGTATGCGATCTGTTTAGATTCTAGCCATTCCTGCATATTTTGTTTCCGCCAAGACATTGTTGGGGTTTTTTCTAAACGTCTGGAGTGGTAACTAGCGTTATCCATAACTATGACATCGCCGCTTTGCAGTTTTTCTATTACTTTTCTAAACCAGTCCTCGAAATGGAGAGCGTCCATACTCTCATGGTAGTCACCAGTAGATGATGATTCAAATACCCAATCACATCCCTCCAAAAAGCCATTTTCATTGCCAACGTGTACAACTATTAATCGCTTTCCTTTACCCGAAGGGCTTTCGCGCCAGTAGAGTAGCCTTCTAACCGTGATTGACGAGAAGATTCAATTGTGGTGTCTTCCCATACCTTTCCCATAGTATGACCTGCGTTAATCCATGTTTCGTCAAGGTAAAAAATGTTACGTCCCTCGTTTCTTAATATTTGTATTTCTCTCAAATATCTGGTACGCCACAGAACTATCTCTGGGCGATCTATTAGACCACTTTTTCTGTTTCTCTTTATATATTTGAATTTTAAATGGCGCAACACACGTCGCAGGGAAGTTTTGCTCAAGTTTGGCAACTGGTCATCTTGATTTATACTGAGCAAAATTTTGTCTAAAGTCGGTAATTCTCCTGCAAGAAAGAACTGATGCACTTTCGCTCTTATAGCCGATTTATCAAAATCGTCCAACTTGTCAATTACAGACTTTTTTCTTTTATTAATTATTCCCTTTTCTGGTATTTTATGGGAATCTCTATACACGCTTAATACGCGATATATAGTGCTCTTGCTGACTCCTGAGATCTCCGAAACCTTTTCTACCATATTAACGTTTGAAGGATACACGTCTTCGGGCCAGGTGTTTTTGACATATTTGTATACATTAATGATAATCTCTTGTTCCCCGACCGACAAAGTGGTAGGTTTTCTCTTTTTTACTGGTGACGTTAAAGGTGCTCCAGAAGATGGGCCTGTAAATAAATGACAAAAATATACTACCATAGTACTACATCACATAAATACATATTGTTTTAGAAAATAAATACCACATGGTCACATAAAAAGAGCGCTTTAAGAAATAGAAAGGCTACGTCGTCGCATTTGTACCTATTTGTGCGTACCTGCTACGTTTATTATGGGTCGGCGACGTCTCTTTCCACTTGATGTTGAAGGACCGGGTCCTTCACCAAATTCTCCTGAACTCATGTCGATTTAGTAACGACCGTCACAGTAAAACTAATATAACAGATTCAAAAAACAAAAACTTAACGATATAACAAATTTAACAGTAAAAACTCAACTAAAACAATGCAATGAATGCTATGAATTACCCGAGACGTACACACGCAAGCGCTATCCGAACACGAATGAAAACAAAATGGCGGACCGGCCCAAAAAAGGTGACGCATCTCTGGCTGCCATTGTCACGTTTCTTTTAGAACGAACTGACGTAACGCGCGTTTTGTTTATTTTAAAGGGATGAATTTGCAAAAGCTCAATATGGTGATTATATTGCTTCAAATATTTTTTTAATATGAAACTGTTATTAAATGAATTGCTGCGTTACTTACCATAAATTGAAATATAAAATATAACACATTTTTCGCGATGTACCGTAAGATTTTACTATGTTTATAGGAACCACAGACAATATTATTTAAGAAACAAAAAAACAAAACATATGTGCTGACCTAGAAGTGGGAATAATATCAATATTTAAATATTGTTATCACATCTAAATTGAGATTTTGTAAGTTACGCCTTTTGACACTCGGCTCATATCTGAGGTCATTGTCCGTTTTTCTCAATCGATATGGCACATACTATAGCTCTCTGCAGCTCCTCTGGCAATGTTAGTCCAGCATGTCGGGTCATTTCTCCTGGTAAACGTTTTCGAAATCTCCTCATTTATCTTCTTCCTTTAATCGAAATGTCCACTTTTTGTTACGTAGGAAATAGCTTTTTCCACTAGTTGAATACATTGGCTTTGAAGATAAATTTTTGGGCTTTGATTTTTATCTCATACTTTTCCAGTGATAATCTAGATTATTATTATATTATTTAGTATTTACTTTGTGTCTGATTAACTTCTATTAGGATTTTACACCAAAAGGAAAGATAGCCTAAAAACTGAAGTCACACAAAGCTGGTAAGAGTGTAGATACTGCTTCTTTTGTATCGACGTTTTCTCTGTTGGTGCTGGGATCATATATATCTTCGAGTGTTTATACTAGTTTTTTTTTTAAATTATTCTGCAGTGGTTTAACAACGTCATGATGAGCAATTTATTTTGTATCTGAGTCTTTTGACGGATACGCTTACAATTTTATTACTTTCCCCATTGACGTGTGGATGATGAAAAGAACCTGTAAACTCTTTCTACTGTTCCAAAAAAAAGTTAAACTTGAATTAACGCTCCCTAAGTGAGTGCACTCCACATAGATTTAGCGAATGATTAGCACAAGGCGTTTTCTACGTGGTAGAGCCATGCTGCAGCTATAAAAATAGTATAACTGTAGCACAAATGGATCGGCTCGACCGGGGAAAGACCATGCACTTACAGAATACCAGCGTAAAATAGCAGCTCAACACTGATGTATTTCGTATGGTGAGTGTAGAGAACCGGACACCCTTTTTACTGAAAAAGAGTCATCCCATCTTAGTCCTCACGGGTGACAACGCATCTGCATTTTGATTCGCAAACTATTATAGGATAGATGTAGATGTCTATGGGCCACAGCAACCACTTACCATCCGGTGGACTGTGCGCTCGTTTGTCACCCTATTCTATATTTAAAAAAAAACAATATATTCATTCATTTGACAGCGTCAAATTTTAAAATAGTGTTGTCATCTATAGCGTAAAATGCACCTCCTAATTTTTAGGGGAAACAACATTCGTGTAACAGAAACAGAAACCTTTTTATTCAATATAGAATATAAATAATACTTATTGAAAGTCACTCTTTTGTTTAATTACAAGTGGTTCGAAAAAAAAACCTCTGTGCTGCGAAGAACCAGCTAGAAACCCAGCGGAACTTTTTTTAAATAACAGTATACAATCATGTTTTTTCCATAAATTAACAACATAACAAATTAGAAGTAGCTTGGTAGCGATCACCTCATTTCCAGGGATTATTATCATCCATAAATTCTTTAATATTTTAATAACCCTTTTTATACAAACTTAGTTTATTAAAGTTTTTGAACTTTTAGCAGGTATATTTTGTATATTTTCTGGAATTTTGTTGTAAAAGCGTATACGATGGATGTATGTGTACGATGGATGTATGTATGTATGTGTGTATGGCGATGGAGTCGAGTAACTGGTACTACTTGCTTGTGTTTGTTCCTAGTATTTACAGAATGAATATCACTTATTTTTGTAGAACTACTTTTATTTTTGTGTACGTACATAACATTTTCATAAATGTATTGAGAGGCCAAATTTAATATATTAATTTCCTTAAATTTTTGTCGCAGCGACTCTTTAGGCTTTAAATCATAAATTGCTCTAATGGCTCTCTTCTGTAAAACAAATATAATTTCTGTGTTAGCGTGTCCCAATAGCAAAATACCGTACGATATTATGCTATGAAAATAGCTAAAATAAACTAGTCTAGCTGTTTCAACACTGGTAAGACTTCTAAACTTTTTCACAGCATGTGCTGCAGAGCTAAGTATGCTTGCTAATTTTGATATATGGGGGATCCATTGAAGCTTGGCATCTAATGTGATTCCAAGAAAAATGGTGGTATCTACAAGACTCAGTTTCTCTCCATTTAAAATTACATTAGAATTTAATTGTTTGACATTTAGAGTCATAAATTTCATACATTAAAATGTTTTAGTAGTTTTTTTTTTCGTGTTACTTAATAATAAGCTTAATTAAAATACAATTTGGAATATACCAACTATGATTAGCGATAAAAATGTAAGATTATCGTTCTAGCATACGTCTAAAATATTACTTTAAGTCAATAACAGTCTAAACGTTGGTAATGTTTTTATGTTGTGTAAACACATGCCGACAAACTGGCTTACAGTTTGGCAAAATTCAAAATATAAATAATGTAACACTCTTTCTAAGAATAAATTAAAAAAAACTTATCAATGTTAGAAGGGGATAAAATACCAAACTCGGTGCCTCTTTTTCTAAGAAAAAAGAGGAACGGTTACAATGTTCTAAGCGCTCACTCACTATATTGTATTATAACCTCCTTGGTGTATATTGAGTAATTATTTTGAATTATTTATTTTATTGACGACAACCTGATTGAGAAATCAAATTTAAAATATTTCCATGCAAAGTGCTCCTTACCTCTACACTCTTTAGTTTCTGCCAGCAGATCGACCCCTTACGATTGTGTTCGTGCGTGGTAAAATAGTAGGCGCTAGATATTTATGAATGATAATCAGTTAAAATAATGTATTTTTTGAATTTAAAATATAAAAAAGACAGAATGTTTGAGATTTCACCATTTGCCTATATCACTTACTCTAAACCTTCTCTGCAAAGGAGTCAATCGTTTTTGGGCCTACTACAAATTTTCGCGACATTCAATGGTATTATATACAAAAAAGATACCAATTTATTATTGTAAATAGCATAAAGATCGTATGAAAATCTAAACGGAATTAAGAAATCAGATAAAATAATTGTTTTGATATTTGTGTTCAGGTCATTGGTTCTAGTAATGTAATATTTAAAAAAAATTGTAGTAGAGATGTGCTAATTCGGAAGAAACTCGATGCGAGTTAACTTGAGTCGAATAGTACTCGAGTTACGCAACTCGAATTGGCGGAACGAAGCTGTGTCAGTTTGTTACAAATTACTTTTATATTTTGTTCTTCATCCAACATAATTATTATTACTAAACATAATACGTAGTTATATATTTTGGTTTTCGTATAGACAATCTTCATAAAATAATATAACTCTAACCCATGACAATTATACTTAATCAGTTTATTAATATTACATAATATATCAATAAATTGTTCGAATTAGTAAGTCGAGTTAATCACTAAATTCTAGACAGACGCTGAATTGACCGTAAGATAAAGATGCGATTCAAGTAGAATTTTGTGACTCGAGTAACGCGAGTTAATAATAATTTATCAAGTCACTCTAGTTTTTTTTTTTAATATAATAATGCTTTTATTTATTTAAAATTACATTTACAGTCCCTGCATCGATTGAAGTTTATCACTTGAGAGTAGTGATTACTTTAGTTAAAGCATTTTTAAATAGGTACCTTTATTAAAAATGTAAAATGTGGCAATGTGAAATAAAAAACAAATATTTATTTATTTGTAGTATTTCCATGCTTCTTTTTCATATCTGTAGTATTTCAAAATCTATAAACTGCTTCTTACATATATTGCTTACATCTCGATTTTTTTAAATAATGCCACACTGACGATTTTTGTTTTGTTGCGTCATTGTTATCACTGATATTACAAACAAACAAGTATGTTTAAATCATCTTTTATGTTATGCACTACTTATACCAAGTAACAAATGATAGCACAATCACGATATTACAAATCAAACTAAGTTCCTATTTGTTTACAACATACCAAGATACAAGTTTAAATTTCGATGTTCCAGTGACGTCACCCGCTGCGCCTTATACTATCTGATTTAGTTGATTAGATGATAGAATTAGTGGATTAGTGAACTGACATCTATCTAGTGCTCTCCAAACCCACACGGTGCGTCAAGTTGACTCGGTAACTCGAGTGCAAGCGGACTCGAGTATAATTTATTTTCACTCGGGTACCGAGTTACACTAATTCACTCGATTACATCGAGTGAAAACAGAGTTCGGGTTTCATCACTACTGTAAGAATATAGTCTGTGATTAACTGTAATTGTTAATATTTTTTTTATAGCATAAGGGTGACAAACGAGCACACAGTCCACCTGATGGTAAGTGGGTGCTGCGGCCCATAGACATCTACATCTATCCTCTATTAAAATCAAAATGCGGATGCGTTGTCACCCCGTGAGGACAAAGATGGAATGCCTCATTTCCAGTAAAAAGGGTCTCCGGTTGTCTACACTCACCATACGAAACACAACAGCGTAAAGCTGCTATTTTACGTTGGTATTCTGTGAGATAATATATACGTTAAAATAATTTTTGGTAGCAAAATTAGATAATAGCAAAAAAATTTATACTTCTTTGTTTACAAGACAATAAAATAAATATCGTCTCATCGATGCTCAAGTGTTTAACAAAATATGCAGGTTAGCCAATGTACGCATTGCCAATGACATTCGAAATTGGAAAATGAAAACTAATGAGTTTAGTTAGTATGTATGTAATACAAAAGATTACTTTTACACCTAGAATTTCGGAAAATCTAAATAAGATCTATAATTTATGATGAATTACCAAAAAAAATGACAAACACAGGTCTTGAACATTGTTAAAAGCGACAAAGTATTAAAATTTTATGTTATTAGTAAAATCTAAATTAAATAATAGATAGAATAAATACATGAAAGAAGTGTTTGTGTTTGTTAAAAGAAAATTATAATCTATGGGTCGTTTAAGGAAGCTTCTCTATTTGATGTAGCTTCATCGGCTTTGAAGAGCGATTTATTTAACTGTATTTAGGTATAAATACCTTATGTATTCAGCAAATTGCTCCATAAACTTGACAATACCAAATGGGATCAAACATGGATCATGAATTTATGCCAGCCACAGTATATAGACAGTATAGATAATACATATATTTATGTTTAAATAAGTAGTAATTACTTGTACTAGAAGCAAGTATACAGTTTGCATAAGTATTGTAACTTAGTTAAGCCATTTTTACTCGTGTAATGGTTATCCTTGTTATGTGTTGTTAGCTCTGCAAAAAGGGATATTATTTTGTAATCTACTATCACAGCTAATATAAAAATATTATCCTTCTCCTCTACATTAAACCAGTGAAAATAAGAAGTCAGACAACTTATACATAGTTAAATATTGTTGATGTAAATCCACAATTGCTACTTGTGTATTTGGTCATCTGGAGCTGATTAATGGTGTATATTTTATAACAATTTCTTATTTATTTAACATACTGGCAACAAAATACTGACAGGAATATGGAAATGTAGTTTATTGACATTGAAGTATAGTATATACATAATATTATCTCATATCTCTTATTACTGAAAATGTCCTGATTTCTAAACTAATACAAACATAAACATAGACCACATTACATCCTTTAGACACATGTGCCTGGCCCACTGCCACTTCAGCTTACTAATCCGTTGGGCTATGTCGGTTACTCTAGTTCTACTGCGGATATACTCATTTCTAAGTTTATCACGCAGAGAAACCCCGAGCATAGCCCTCTCCATATCTTGCTGAGCGACCTTGAGCTTCCTCATACGGCCAGCAGTGAAGGACCACGTATCAGATCCGTAAGTCATCACTGGCAACACGCACTGGTTATACAATTTCGTTTTAAGGTTTTGAGGTATGTCTGACGAGAAGATGTGTCGTAGTTTCCCGAACGCTGCCCAGCCGACTTGAATCCGTCGATTGACCTCTCGGTCGAAGTTGGACTTAGCTAATCGGACTATTTGTCCCAGGTAAACATACTCGTCAACAACTTTGAGCTTAGTGCTCCCTACAACTACCGGCATAGGTGTGACATGGACATTAAACATGATCTTTGTTTTGTCCATGTTCATCTTAAGACCGATTCGTTGGGAGACACTATTGAGGTCATTGAGCATGGTGCTTAAGTTCTCAAGCGATTCTGCCATAACGACTATATCGTCGGCAAATCGAAGGTTTTTACTCGCCATTGATGTTAATACCGTATTCTTTCCAGTCCAGAAGCTTGAAAGCGTCTTCCAATGCAGCTGTGAAGAGTTTCGGGGATATAACATCACCATGTCTTACACCTCTGCAATTGGATAGGTTTCGTACTCTGGTTCTGTACTCGGATAGCCATCGTAGCTCTACTGTACAAACACTTCAGCACTTCGATATACCGACAGTAAACTTGGCACCGCTGAAGGCACTGCAGCACCGCCCAAATTTCGACGGAATCAAAGACCTTCTCATAGTCCACATACGCAAGACATAGTGGCAAATTGTACTCCTCGGACTTCCGTACAATTTGCCGAAGAGTATGTATGTGGTCTATGGTGCTAAAGCCCTTTCGGTAATCGGCTTGTTCGGGAGGCTGGAAGTCGTCAAATCTGCGTGCGAGATGATTCGTAATAACTCTCGAAAACAGCACGTAGATACGGCTCAGAAGGGAAATCGGTCTGTAGTTCTTAAAGAAAGCGTTGTCACCTTTCTTGAAGAACAAGACCACCGCACTTCTGCTCCACGCCTCCGGTGTAATGCCACCATGGAGGACGGAATTAAAGAGCTTCTGAAGGACTTCAAGTACCGGTCTTCCACCCGCTTTCAGAAGCTCCGCTGTTATTCCATCTTCGCCTGGGGCCTTGCCGTTTTTAAGGTGCTGGAGAGCCATTCTAATCTCGCTCAGACTTACGTCCGGGATATCTTCGGAATAGTGGCTGATAAGACTCGCTCTTGGATCGTTACTCACACTTGCGTGTGGCTCCAACGATGACGTGTTCAGCTGCCTATAGAACCTCTCAATCTCACTCAAAATCTCAGGTGCCCCGGAAACGATGCTGGCACACTCGGTCTTCAGCTTTGACAGTTGGCTCTTTCTGGCAGACAGATCTCTGGCAAAGACTGGGAGCCTTGGTTCCGCTCGATCGCTTCTTCAATACAAGCTGTATTGAAGTTCCGTAAGTCCCGCCGCATGCATTTGGAGATCTTTCTGTTCAGTTGCCCGTATGCTGTCAAATCTGTTGAAGAATGTAGCTTCATCTCCCGTCTAACAGCCATGAGATTGAGAGTGTGATCGGAAAATTTTTGTGTTCTGCGGCGGGTCTTGCAGAACTTAGCTCCGACTGCATGGACAGTTTCCACGAGCTTGTCATTCATATCGGTCACTTCATTGCAGTCTTTTAGTCACTGAAAACGGTTTTGTAACTCGAGCTGAAAGGTATCGGGACTTTGGAACAAAGCACGAGGGGGACGGAGCGTTGACTAATGAAGTCAACATGCTATTTAGATAGCAATAAATATAGAAAAAATAATACGAGTATATACAATATTCATTAGATTGTTTCAGGTCAATCGCTTAGAATAAATGTCGTGTAGGCTGAAATCTTGCAGAGCTGCTCGTAGGCAGAGAAAAAAGTATATGGATATTGAATACAACTACAATAGTTATTTATCATATCTCATAACATTAAAAATATCCTTGTTATGTTATTATCAAGTTATTTTGAAATGATAATAACTGACAATAATAACATCATAAAATACAATTAATTTAGAATTAAATATTGACTAATACAATTAAATTAAACACGTGTTTTTGTCATCCTTACACAACCAGTTTAAAACATCTTAGTTCATATTTATGTGTGTAATAACATAGATAAGCATGATATTACCTAGTCATTTTGGCTTTAATGGTATTTGGGATATGATAACTAATCAGTTAATATATTTTAAATCAAAGTTTACACACTGCACCTTTATTGATTCAACCAAAACATATTAAAGTCTTGACACCGCACCTATCCGTTCCAATATTAATAGACTGCTTTGGAAATAATTACAACAATAAATACAGTGGCATTTTACTTTGTCTTTTAGCCTTATACAACCAGTTTAACCGATTCGTTGCGGCACCGATTTTCGACAATTTTTGCTGTGGCGGCGAACAAATATTGCATGACACGCCTGGCGTGTCGAGCGCCTATTGTGCTATCAGCCATGTGTAAAAGTAATGTTCTTTTTTATGCTTTTTTCACTTGTTTAGACCTAAATAAGTTTATTTGGCATCAAACATCAGTTACAAACGGAAGGATACTTGTTTTTAGTGGATAACTACGTGTTTTTCTACGTGTTTTCTTTGAAATTGAGAGATTAAACAATCAAGATCCTTAATTTGGAAAAAAATAAGGTTTATGATTAATTGATATTTATAAATGTTAAATATTATTTAATGTTATACAAATGTAAAAGTAAAGTCGATCTGAAAACGTCTAATCAGTAAGAATAGCAAAACAAGTGTTTTCAAAAGGAAACAAACGCCGGCGCTATACGGTGGCGGATTGACGAAAGACTATTTATTAGCGAACTTTTTTTATGCATGTACGGTGTCAAACTATTTCTAGCAAAAATAAACCTTATACCATATCACAAGAGCACATGGTACTTAGTAGGTCTATTAGGCCCTATGATAGTAATAAGACGGCAGTTCAACCATTTTAAACAATAAGACAAATGCATTGTTTTTTCAACAGGAGACTTGTTTTCCAGAAATTTATTTACAACTTTAGTTTGTGAGCGATCGCAATGAGTGCTATTATTTGTTACTTATTAGACTATTTTTCCACAACATGATTGAAAACCCACAAAGTAAAAAGTACCATGTACAAGTTAAAAAAAGGTTATCAACTCCTAAAAATTTCAAATTTTCAAAATATCCAGAAACGAAGCTGCAGGCGTGAACTTGCAAAATAATGAATATTTTGTTGTGGATAAGCCTCTGTTAAGAAATAATAGGCTCATATTTTTTTATAACTTGTTTTCCTAGAGTATTATACCATTTTGGAATGTTGGTTAGTTGCGTCAATTTTAAAAAAAAACTTGCCATACTAGTGTTCATACTTTTTTTTTACACCACGATAAGTTAAATTTGGTTAAAAGTAAAAGTCTTCAAAAAATTTAGGGATTAAAATAAGTTTCATTAATTTTCGTGATAAAACAAGAGTTATTCTGGAGTTTTTAAGAATTGTGGTAAATAGCAGTACTATTCAGGTTGCCTATAAAAAAAGAAAAAAATATTTAAAAACTTGTGGTCATGGTAGTGAAAAATATCATAAACGGTCTCAATTTCTGAAGAATTTCATTTTTTTTATATAACTTAAAATATAATTGGGATATATTTTTTTTTCTTTTTTTCCCCGATTAGTCCGGGGCAGATCTATCCTCCGGTGTTGGCTTATCGTTGAATTTTGGGACAAGTTGTATAATCTATATCTATCTTTGTAATCTATAAGGAATATCTATATCTTTGTAATCTATAAGGAATAAATCGATATACATTTTATTAAAATTCTCTGAAAATCGTGGTGGGCCCATTCTCCATACAAAAAGAAATTGTCTCCTTTGTCTGGTTATTGCAAAATAAGCCTGTATAAACCCCTGCTTAGTTTGTCCGCTGGCGTCTTAAGAACTATGATAGTGTGGACATCGATTCCGCTGGGCCAAGCTGCCGTATAAACGTCTAATACACTCCCTCGTGTTATGACATAATATTGTAGAGGCATCAACATAATATTGTAGAAAAGTTTTTGAACAAATTATTAAGCATCATTACCTTTTTTATACTGGCCAAAGTACAACCGTACGAGTTCATCACCAAAGAAGAAAAAATCTCTTCGTATTCTGTCTGTATTCTTCGTTTGATAGTGGCGGGAACTGACCGGCGGCGGATTATTGCTCTTGTATCATGGTTTAAATAATGATTTGAAGTGAATTTTGATACATAAAAGTGGTGCGATTTTGTATATTAAGTGTCTGCGCATGTGAACTATTAGTCGAAATGGTGAAACAAGTGTTCTAATGGTGATGGGATTCTCAAGATAAGGTGACTGTCTGCTTAGGCGCCTTGAGATACCATCGCAAACTGTCAGCTATCTGCTACTGCTAGTTCAAGTTGCCGTCAAAATTTCCCAAGGGCTGCACAATGTGACGCATCTACATATTGTGAAGCAGTGTACTATGAAGGATAATTATGCATAGTAACTTCAGGCTCAGAAAGGCTAGAACCCAGAGCCGTAAAGCCAGTTATAAAAAAATCTTCGTTAGTATGTCAGTTGTCAAATTTAAAAATAATGTATCCGTTGAAATCGTTGATGTATTGAAAGTATTTCTGTGTTGTAGTTTTTTTCTTTGTGGTGTTCAAAAATAGCTTAGAGACAGAAAATCTGTATTGTTAACGCAGTAAACCCTTTTCACGGAAATTTAAATATTGTGGTACGGTACATAAAACGAATGTTTTCAAATATTTTGGGTGTTGATACGCAAGTACCAAATGAAGGAAGTAGTTTAAAAAACATTTATCAAAAATTTCAAAGTTTATTGGGTCACGCAGTTGTTGGAAACACGGAGAAAGAAGACAATATGTTGTCCACTAGGGGAACTTCGGCTGCATCTGATGACAGTTTTACAACACAATTATCGGCTGTATCATCAGCGGCTGATCTCATGGCAATGTCACCGAAAAAATCAAACGAACATTCTGATGTGACTGGTGACTTGTTAACTGGCACAGATTTTGATAGTATATGTGACGTGACTATGCAGGAGATACCGACATCCGATGATGTGTTTATAGACGCGACAAGTTTAGATTATCTCGTGAAATGTGCTGAATCAAATCGTAATCATACTTTTGTTGATCGAGGGAAAGAAAGTCTTTTTGTAAAATTTGACCCATTATATGCCAAACAAAAATTAATGAGCTCAGGCTCAAATTGCACAGACTCCACTGAAAACTGCGAATGTGATGTTGGATATGAGACAGGTAGTGCTTCATCAACTACAGAGCATCATGTTGCCAGTCCTCAGCATTCATTATCAATGGGAGCAATCATAACTAAGGAGAAACCAATGCAAGTTGTGCCTCCAGTAGTTAGCAATGAATTTCCTAAAATAAGTGCTGCAAATATGAGAACTACTCCATTATTGATACGCAGTGTATCTGCTATCTTGACACCTACTAGGGTTGCAACTGAAAGATTGATAAGCATTGCTGACAACACACCTCCAACAGCTGCTCCACGTAGTCCTCGTTACAATAATTACAGCAACCAGGAAGTGGATAGGCTGCAGTCACTCAGAGTCATTTTACAAAAGCAAGATCAAGAAGTTTTGCAATTGAGACAAGAAAATAGAGAGTTGAGATCTTCCTTGCAAGACATGGAACATAAACATTCTCGAACATTAGAAGAACTAGAATCAAAAATTAAAAAATTAACGAACGAGAAAGATATTTTAGCAGAACGAGAAAATAATTTATTGAAGCAGGTCAGTGAAAAAATCCTAAATAATAAACAGATGAGTATTGTTATGGAAGAATATGAAAAGACCATATCATCATTAATTGGAGAACAGCAGCGTGAGAGAATCCAATCTCAAGAAACAACTGAAAGACTCATTTTAGAGAGGGATCAGGCACTTAGTCATCTATCAAGCATGGAAAGTTCCTTCAATGATTTATTAGCTAAATACGAAAAATGTAAGAGTGTTATTATAGAAACAAAAGACAGAGAAAAAATATTTGAGGAAAAAATTTTAGAATATGAAAATGGTATAAAGAAATATGAAGAACTATACAATAATTTAAAACACATTACATCAGAAAGCTTAGATAAAGCAAATGAAACATTAGAGAATATTAAAAAGAATCATACCGTAGAAATCACAAAGTTAAATGCAATTATCAAGAAGCATGAGATTTCAATATCGTCACTTCAAGAATCTTTGTTGCAAAAGACTAGAGATAATGAAGAGTTAACAAGAATATGTGATCAACTAATCAATGAAGTGCGTTGATAATTATTGAAGTATTATTTTGGGAAGGTTTTATATTGGTAATGTTGTTTGGAATCCTTAACTGCAAATTGAAATTTACCCAAAACTTAATTTTTTCACTTTGATAAAAGTATGCAGTTAAACATGGAACCCTAAATAATAAAAAGTAAAAAAAAAACTTAACTTTTTACAAGTGGAACTGCATATAGAGTAAAAGGGAAACTATATATTATAATATTATTAAGTTGTTAATGTATCCAGCAAGGTAGCTTTTCATAATCAATGTTAGGGATCCCGAACAAAGATAATTAATTTTAATTATGTTTTAAATTATTTCAACTCATTTGTTAACACCACCCTTTGACTTATTACTTTGTATTACTAGATTTATGTATAGGAAACTTTTTTAAACTTTTTAAACACAACATTCAATAAATTAAAAGATACTGTAAAATTCTTACCTTTGTAAGTTGGTATAAAATGTCACTCACTTTTTAGAGTACAATTAAATCATGAAATGAATATTAAATATATTCTTACTATCATGCTGTTTAGTTAAAACTTACAACTTTACAAAAATTAGACACATTGTAATTTTTGCATTTAGTTGTAAGTTAAGTGACAAGTAACTAAATTTTCACTTGGTCACAATTTTAATTCAGCACACTCATTCAATGATTCCGTCTAAAATAGCTGTTTTTTTTAAACTTAAGAATTTTCATTGGTGCTTTTTCATTTTTTAAGTATAAAATTTGCTGCACTTGTGCTCATATTGTCATTAATCTTACTTTTCCTTAGTTATGTGTTTATGTTAGTATTGTTATAAATTTATATGTTTAATGCTAATTGACATCTAATAGCTTACATATTATATTTGTGACATTTTTTGAATAAAATTTGGTTTAAAGTAATCTGTGTATAAATTAACCGATTCGTTGTGACACCAATTTTCGACAACTTAGGTGTTGCGAACAAATATTTAGTGACGCGTCTGTCGTGTCAAGCACCATAGAAGTTGATCACACGCCTATTGTGCCATCAGCCCTGTATAAAAATAATGTTCTTTTTTTATGCTTTTTTCACTTGTTTAGACGTGATTAAGATTAGTTGACATCAAAAATCAGTTACAAACGGAAGAATTCTTGTTTCACTGGCTAACTATGTGTTTTTCTGTGTTTTCCTTGAAATGGAGACTAATTGATGTTTTTTATGCAGAGATTACAAACCTTTTGGTACTATTTTCTGCCGACTTCCAAAAAGGAGACGGTACTCAATTCGAGTGTATGTTTTTTTTTTTTTTTTTTTTTATGTGTGTTACCTCATAACTTTGTACTGGGCGAACCGATTTCGATGATTCTTTTTTTATATGACAGCTAATAGTTCTCGTGTGGTCCCATATGAATTTGATCAAGGTCAGACCAATGGTTATTGAGTTATTCTCAAATAACCTATATTGAAGTCGGCTGTACAAAATTTTTAATTTTAAATTATTATATAAGTAAGAAAAACATTTTAAGTACAGCTAAATCACCCTTAAAAACCTTGTTTTTTATTAAATTAAATTTTCCCCTAATAATAACGTTTGTAAATATCAAACAATCAAGAACCTTAATTTGGAAAATATAAGGTTTATGTTTCATTGATATTTACAAATTATATAATATTATTTAATGTTAAACAAATGTAAAAGTCTATTTGAAAACATCTAATTAGTAAGAATAGCAAAACAAAAGTGTTTTCAAAAGGAAAAAAACAATAGCCAGATGCGCCGGCGCTGTACGGCGGCGGATGAAGAAAATACTATTTATTAGCGAACTTTTTTTTATGCACGAACGCGTTCGAACTGTTTCAAGCAAAAATAAACCTTATACCATATCACAAGAGCACATGGTACTTCGTAGGTCTATTCGGTCATATGATAGTAATAAGACAAAATAAAAATTAAAAGTAAAAATTAAACTATAGCTTGCACAGACTGAAGCCATTTCAATGGACATTTAAAGCTCCTCATTTTAAAATAAACAATTTGTTCACTTTTCATTTTCACAAATGCTTACACTTTGTGACATTTATTTATACTTATGTTTAAAATAATAGTAAGTATATTTAGTAAGTATGTATATCTTAATATTAAAGCAAATTAGGTTATGGTCATTTATAACAACCCGTCCCAAATTCCTTAATGCACATAGGACACAATACATTTTTATAATGTGCCTCACAATAGATTGCCAAAAGTCATGGTTCTTTACCACCTGCATCCGTCAAATTCTTCCATCTTTCTTCTCAGTATGTAAGTAATGTGAGAAGTAGGCTTTCCAACCGTCCCGGATTTTCCGGGATCTCTCGCTTCTGGGTCATTTTTGGACTGCCCCGCCGTAACCCCTTGCGAGACGCCTTTTGTCCCGGAAATCAGTGATTATATGATATTAGTATCTATTTCGTACCAACTACACCTTAGCCGTAGCTTCGATACCACTTTCAAATGCATCAGCAGAGTGTTTTCTCTCTGTGGAAATGCACGGACAAACAGCAGAAATAAGCTGTTTGTGGACCACTTAAAGGCTGAACTACAAAAATTTTGATAAAAATGCAGTGAATTTTATAACCAATGTGTTTTTTTTTTCTAACCAATTTGTATGTGGTGTGTTGTGTCCCGCGTAATATGTCCAAGTCCCGGATGTCGAGCTGGGAAATTCCGGAAATGCCTTTTGGAGTTGGCAAGCCTAGTGAGAAGGCTGGTGGGAGGCTAATCTTACTCATCACTGCACTTGCTAGTAAGAGCTGCTATTCAAGAATAATTTATCCTTATTGACCTTCATCATCATCAGTTAGTTTTTTTTTTAAGTTGTATAGTCAATCCATTGTCATAGCAGCCTACTGATTCATTAAGCTATATCAATTGCTCTTGTTCTGCTGTGGGTGGACTCGTTACAGATTTTATCACAGAGAAACCACAAGCATTTCCCTTCCAATTTTTAGCTGAATAACTGTACTTCCTTATATGCCCAGCAGTGACTGACCATGTCACAGTCTCGTAGTATATCACTGGGACCGTCGGAAAAATAGTTTTACATATTTAATACATAATTTTTTTTTCAGGTGAAACTGATCTTATTTGGTGCTTCAATGAACCCAACGTGCTAGATAAATTTGTGACAACCAGCGACAGTGATCACAATGAGGGCTATAGTACATGCAGCCTTGAGATGAGCCCTGCAGGACGGGCCATCTTCCATGGTCAACTAGATGACAGAGTGCCCAAAGATGGACGAATTAAAAAGGCTGGATATTGTGCCATGCGTTCGAAGAGAGTCAGGGTAAAGGACTAATTTTATTTTTTACATTTTTTTATTTCCTGGGAGAAATCAAAGTTCAGAACTGAATTTGTGAGGGATTGTAAAGACAATAATGATGATGAAATGTCACTCTCACCACGTCAATTCCACCAAATCTATGTTTTACTTGATGCAAGGAAACGTTAAATTAACGTCGTTAATTCATGTCCAATGTTTTCAATATTTTACATTGCTTGTTTCTGGTTTAACTACGTCATCGCTTTCGCACTAGCGAGTATAATTTTATTTCTGGAGTTATAAATACATTTTCATAAGTTGTGTTAAGTTAGGTGTCAAATATTAAGAAAAAGTTTAAAATCAAACGAAATAGGCAAATAAAAATATTTCTTTAACCACACGCATACTTAGCCCAAAACATTCATTTTAAGGAATAAAATATTGGTAGATAAATATTTTAATTGAAACGGTAAAAACTCGTATAAAAAGAGATACATTAAAATACATGGTTAGGCCGTTTTTGGTTTTATATTAAAATTCTCATATTATTCGTTATTAATATAAAATAAGTCGGTAGGCTGGTAGCTTATTTTACGGTATTCTGTGGGAGAGTGCTCTTTCCCCGGTCGTGCCGACCCATTCGTGCTACAACCAAAATAAAGCTGCAGCATGATCCTACCACAGATTAAATAATGTTACGACGTATGTATGTATATGAAACGCCGTTAAATAAATTTTTATTTTCAATAATGACTTCGTATATATCAATACTACACATTGGATAAATCAAATTTTACTTATTTTATCACATTTGATTTGACTTATTTTAATTACCGATGTGTCGCACGTTGTTGAGCACCACCCATGGTCACGCGGGTCCGATGTGTTTGACGTCCTTGAACGAGCTTGCAGTATCTTGAAGTCTTGCAGTTTTATTTAAATTTTGTTAATTATAGGATCCCAAGCAGATGCTACCACCCAGTCATCTTCTCTGTTGTAATTAGAATGTTTTATTTTTAATATATATATATATATATATAACCTAACGAATCATCTTTGGTAGAAGTTCTTTGGCGAGAATTTTTCACGTGCTCAGCAGTGAACGAAAAAATGATTAGGAAACCTGCATGTCTGAGGAATAAAAATATTTTGGGGACACGTGAAGGCTGTCCACACGCACTAGTAAAGCGGTAAACTAACTGCTCCACCTTAACCATCTTAGAAATGAGATAAGGTATGTCCCCAGTACAGTGTACTGTGCGCAGGGACGTAACTGTAACGTTATATTCGTCTTTCGCTGTCCCGTGCACTACATATAGGGCACTGCTATTGTCTTACTATTGTGTCTGGAAACCGGACAGTGAAAGTGTTAAAATACTATACTGGAATGCCGTTTCTATATTGGACGAGCCGTGGTAGCTCGCCGGCGCGTATGAAATTATTAATGACACTCTTAAGTTCTGATTTACCAAGAGCTCCGCGGTGAAGGAAAACATCGCGAGGAAACTTGCATGTCTGAGAAATTTAAAATGATTTCTAAAACATGTAGAATACGCCTTGGCACGCTTTTGGTGCAGCGCCGTACATATTTTCTTGCCCCTAAACCCTTTCAGTAATATGAGGAGGCCTGTGCCCAGCAATGAGACGTATATAGGTCCTTTACTTTACTATATTTTGCTAAAAATCAATCAGGCGTTGACCAGACCCTTTTTACTGGAAAAGAGGCACTCCATCTTAGTCCTCACGGGTGACAACGCATCTGCATTTTGATTCGCAAACGAAGATAGATGTGGATGTCTATGGGCCACAGCAACCACTTACCATCAGGTGGACTGTGTGCTCGTTTGTCACCCTTATCATATAAAAAAGGCGTTTGTAGAATCGTTTAATAATTGTTATTAAAAAAAATTGACTAAATCGTAAGCCGTAAATACTATGCCGGATGATTTATAAAATAACTAGCTGTTCCCCGCGATTTCGCCCGCGTGTAATTTTGGGTTTTAATTTTGTTCCGCGGAACCCTGATTATTTTTCTAAAATATAAGTAGCCTAAGTCGGTCCAGCTGTTCGGAGATTAGCCGGAACAAACAGACAGACAGACAAAAATTTAAAAAATTGTATTTTTGTTATAAGTACCGCATATACTTTCATATGCAATTAGTAAAAAGCTGTTATTTTGACATTACAAACAGACACTTCAATTTTATTTATTTGTATAGATAGTGTGTCAAGGTCAAATTTTCTTTTATTTTTAAATTATTAGCAATGCTTTTAACATTACTAATATTCCCTTTAACCACTCCTGCTAAGCTTAAAATGCTTGTTTTAGGAGTGGTTCACGACAGTAATCAAAGGGCGGATTCGAACCCACGACCTTTTGAGTTTGCGGTCCACACCCTGCCATTAGGTTACTGTCGATTTAATATTAATAGAGGCTTTGATAAATTCAAAAACACAAGAAATAATTAATTATATTTACACAAATACTACATAGCCTAATGAAGATTACTCACTTATTTTAAATTTATCTCAGTTAAAATGCAGTAATGTGATTATCATATAATATACTAGCTGGCCAGGCAAACGTTGCTCTGCCTTTTCCGACGACCCTTCATATGAATAAATCCTTAAATTCACAATAAAAAAATTTTAAAGGTCACTTATCGGGATAAAAAGTATCCTATCTCTCAAGTTAGACCAAACGGCACACAATGTACAAAATTTCATTGAAATCAGTTCAATAGTTTAGGAGTTCATCGCGGACAAACAATGTGACACGTAATTTTTATATATAAAGATTATTACGGCGGCCGGCGTATCTGGTCTATGGCTCTGCCGACGAGGTGCCGGCCGCAAAGCGTAGGGAGAGCAGCGCCTCGCAATACCGACACTCCTCTCGCTCCCACCCCGATGTGGTGGTGCTGCACCACCACCACCACATCAACGGTGCAACCCCGCCTGTAGTCTTTAGTAGTTTTCTTCGCGACTCCACCTCGGCTGCAGCGGTAGGGAGAGAGGCCCAGGTCTGAAAATACCCATAATTCACAGTTCTGGGACGGGTGCATAGTCCCCCCCTCTTTGTATCTGCCCTTGATTTCGGGTCCCGCAGTATGATTGCGAGTTTTTGATTTGTGGATTGCCACCATATTATTCCGCGGGTAAAAACTCAATTTATTACATGTACCAAATACATGGTATTTTGTACCAAATACAAAATTACAATATTCATAGATGTACTTGATATACGAGAGATATACGAGTGCATAATAAATCTATGGAAATATTGCACAAGTATTTGCGTTCACTGAACTCGCGTCTCAGGGAGCAATCGGGAAAAGCCATATGAACTAAATTTAGACAGTTATAATAATATAAATATTTTTTCAGAATGCTGACCTAATTTTTTTCCGTTATTTCTTTTTCTAATGGCGTAGCACGTAAAACTAAACTGCATAACAGATCTGATACAGTTTTTCCTTCTTTATTTCTAAATATGCACATTTATTTATAGATATCCCTCGTTGCATATTATGGTTTACTGTACACTAGCCAAAATAGAAAAGTGCGTAGTGGATATATAAGACTAGGAGATGGCGACAGAAAGTACTCTCCCATTTCTCCTGCATGCCTTTTTAAGAATTGATAACTAACCCTAAAATATGAAAGATAGAGGGGTTACGAGCCCTTGCGCGCTTGCACGTCATAAAGAAAATTGCTTCTCTTTGTGTAAAGAATTTTAGGTTTTTTTCCGTGACATTATATTGCATGCCTTTGTAATATAACGTAGTTGGAACAAATTTAAGCTATAATAATTGATGGCATGCAATTCGCAACGGTCGACGGGGCTCAAAGGGTTACGTAGAAATGAAAAAAAAATAGAACATTTCCGTGTTTACAAATTGCATGCCGTTGTAAAAAATAGTTCTCCTACAGAATACCAGTGTGAAATAGCAGTCTTTCGTATGATGACTGCCTGAGGTAGCGTGGACTAATATAGACGTGGGCGAAGTCACATCAGCGAAGCCCCTTTTCTTTCATTCCCAAAATCTACCCTATAGATCTATCCTGCAAAACGTGCTTTGACAGGACATACCGACTAATAGGTATTAATTTCTGACAAATCTCGTATTCCGTCAATATAACGGTCGCGGTCTTTGAAGGTAGTTACAACGGCCTCGCAATCGCACTTAACGAGGGGCTTCTTGCGAGGCCCTAAACAAACACGCTTTTAAATTTGTGACGTTCTTTTTCGACCGTAAAAGTGATCAAATTAATTAGTCATGTGTGATAAAGTTTGAGGGTATCGCATTTTAAGGGGCCTCGCGAAGCCGCTTTAAGTACGAGGCCGTGGGTGAGGGCCCACTTCGCCCACGGCCACGTCACGCCACTGACTGCCTCATTGGTTCATTGGTCGTAAACTTGACTACTGATGAAATGGTCCCGTGTTTGAATCCCGGATCCAGTAAATCAGTTATTGGTTTCTTTCGGTCAATAAACTGACACTAGCTGTCCGAAGTCAGATAGTTGGCGGTGCTTCACCCCCCGTGTCTCTAAAAGCACGTAGCCGTTGTTCCTGTGCCCGATTTCGCTCCGGTCCTATATATTTAAAGGCAGGTTATGTTAACAATTTTAAAATGTCCGAGAAAAGAAGTTTTTCCTTTTTAATCGTTTTTCTTCAGTCATTATTAGGTGGCGAAGCTTGCGAAGTCACTTATTGATTTCACGATGTCTGTCCGTCTGTCCGTCTGTCCGTCTGTCCCACGATTATCTCGAGAACGGTTTCGAATTTTCAAATTCTGTTTTTAGCAATCGATTACTGATCACCCAGGCATCTGAACCTCCTATTTTGAATTTTTTTTTTCCGCTAGAAACCGCTACAAAGCTGATTGCTTCGCCACTTTGCTATGCTGTTAGCTTGCTAGGTTTATTGATTTCACGATGTCTGTCCGTCTGTCCGTTTGTCCGTTTGTCCGTCCGTCTGTCCGTCTGTCCCACGATTATCTCGAGAACGGTTTCGAATTTTCAAATTCTGTTTTCAGCAATCGATTACTGATCACCCAGGCATCTGAACCTCCTGTTTTGAAACTGATTGCTCAACGGCAACCGTTAGAAACCGCTACAAAGCTGATTGCTTCGCCACTTTGCTATGCTGTTAGCTTGCTAGGTTTATTCAAATAGGTACCGTGTACCGTTTAGTGGTGGTGTAAGAATATCCACTACCCCGTATCATCCCATGGGTGTCGTAAGAGGCGACAGATGGAATCAAATCAGGACATGGGCAGCAGCGTCTTCCTAGTAACAACTAAAATTAAAAAACTGCAGTTGCCAACCCTCTTGCCAAGCGTGGCAGTTATGGCAAATATCCCCCCTGTGAAGCAATCTATGGGGAGGCTTATGTTCAGCAGTGCACTTTAATTGGCTGTAACGGTAACGGTATTATTCAAATAAAATACTATGATTTACCACGTGCTCGGCGAGGAAAGAAAACATCACGTGGTAACCTGAATGTCAGAGAAATTTACAATTACAATAAAATTAACATAACTACACAAAACGTTTCGATGACGTGTTGAGACTGCCAAAACACGCCTCAACATGTTTTGGCAGTGCAGCGAACTCCCTTGCCATAAAACCCTCTCAGATATTAGGCCGTGTATAGGCTGTTACTTTGACGGCGCCGTGACGCAGTGGCTTAGCAATGCTGCGTTAGGGGCCGTGGGTTCCCGCAATCTCGCAAGTCTCAATCTAAAATTCTTGCACGGAACAAGTATTTGTATGGCCTACAATTTTTTTTTATAGGATAAGGGTTTACAAGCGAGCACACAGTCCACCTGATGGTTACTGGTCGCCGTGGCTTATAGACATCTACATCTATCCTCGTTTGCGAATCATGAGGACTAAGATGGAATGCCTCTTTTCCAGTAAAATGGGTCTCCGCTTCTCTACACTCACCATACGAAACACAGCAGCATTAAGCTGCTATTTTACGCTGGTATTTTGCGAGAGCGTAGTCACTCCCCGGTCGAGCCGACCAATTCATGCCACGACTATCTACTAATATAGCTGCAGCATGGCTCTACCACGTATAGAACTCCCTTACCATAAAACCCGCTCAGATGTGTAAGCCGTGGCTGTTACTTTGACGGCTCTGAGGCGCAGTGGCTTAGCAATGCTGCGCTGGGGGCCGCGAGTTCGAATACCGCACGGAACAAGTGTTTGTATGGCCAACTAATTGTTCCGCGTCTGGATGTTTGTCCTTGTGCAATTGGTGTTTGTAAACTGCCTCCAAGATACAGGAAAAAATCCTAGTTTTGGGGGTAACATTATAAAAAAAATACTTTACTTATTTATAGTTTTAAGTAAAGAGGAAGTTTGAATAAATCCAAAATGGTATTGCATTCCACAGAAATCCTTTAAACGTGAATCTACATATGACTGGTTCCTATACAACACCCTTGTATTGAAAGTTAGAGGCGATGGGAGATCTTATTTACTTAACATATCCTGTGAGGGATACTATGACATAACTTGGAATGATATTTATCATTATGTACTTTACACTAGAGGTGGTCCCTATTGGCAAGTTGCAAAGGTAAAGATTTCATTTTTTTTTTCTTATTAAAATATGCCTGCCGGTTTTTCACAAGCTCGTTGAAGACAATATTTCTTGATCATTTACTTAGCTTTAAGTATGTACTATCTTTTTGAAATAAAACATACTTTTTCGTATTTTTATGGTTTTCAAGGCTTTCAAACGTATTTTTTTTGCAGATACCATTTTCAAAATTTGTGTTAGGATCAAAAGGGCGTATACAAGATAAGCAAAACCGAATGAGATTGGACAAGGTGACACACTTTGGTATATCATGCGGAGACAAAATAAATGGTCCATTTAAACTAGAAATCGAATACATCGGTACGAGGTGAAAATTGTATAATATCAATCTTAGTTTTGAAAATCGTTATAACTTTTTATATTGTTCCAGGTTTGGAGTTCGATCCGACGCACGATGAGAAATTTGCCTATGAAATGTACAAAACAGATAAATATATCGTAGGAGTTTAAAGTTGTAATTAAATGCGATTTGGAAAAAACATTTGTTTGGTTTTAATTGCTTCACAAACTTTAATTACTTATACAGAAATATGTAATAAGAAGAGCCGTGGCAGCTAAAGGTCTAAGCGGCCGTCGTATATTTCACATTGTCGATCAACCCAGGTTGGGTAGCCGGTGGCACCAATGAAAATATTAATTGCAATTTTCAGAGCTGATTCGACACGTGCTCGGCGGTGAAGAAAACCATCTTGATGAATCCTGAATTTTTTTTTATAAGATAAGGGTGACAAGCGAGCACACAGTCCACCTGATGGTAAGTGGTTATTGCGGCCCATAGACATCTACATCTATCCTTTATTACAAATCAAAATGCAGACACGTTGTCATCCGTGAGGACTAAGACGAAATGCCTCATTTCCAGTAAAATGGGCCTCCGGCCACCTGCACTGACCAAGCGAAACGCACAGGTAAAACTCTACTTCACGCTGGTATTCTGTGAGGTCGTGGTACCACCCCGGTTCGAGCCGGCCCATCCGTGCGACAGCAAAAGCTGTCGCGTAGCTCTACCACTGCTCTGAATGTCTAAGATATAAAATATGCTAAGGAAATGTGAAACCCAAAAAAAGCTATTCAGTTTTTCTGCTTTTCAACACCTTTAAGTGCTATGGGTTCATTCTTGTTAGACAGAGAGACTACAACAACACAAACACTCACGCCTGTCACCCAGAGGGGTAGGCAGAGACTACGGACTTCCATTTGGCGCGATCCTGACACACCCCTCCCGCCTCCTACATGACCAAACCACCGAAGCATTCCTTTCTTAATCCTGGTCATAACATCATCTTGCAAACCACACTTTTTTCTTATCACACTATTTCTCACCCTGTCATTCAGATTCAGCCCTAGCATACTCCTTAATGACCGCATTTCTACAGCATTTGTTCAACTCTCATGCTTCTTCTGCCAGACACAACTTTTACTACCATACATTAAAGTAGGGACTAACCAGGGGCGTAGCTACCGCCGTATCAGCCGTATCAATGATACGGGGCCCCCGGGCTACAGGGGCCCCCAACGTGTGTAAGCAAAAACTCCAAGGACTTCTAATGGGACAGGAAAGGCTATCACTATTCTCTAAAGAAGTAAAGAATTTAGTAAAACTGAAATCGTCTTCAGCTATGTTCGCCGAACAAAAGGCACGAAAATTAAATTGTTTGGCTAGCTTAGTTCCTAGGAGTATTTATTGTAAGTAATAACTCATAAGCCCGTGTAGTGGCGGGTAAGAATACTCACAACCCCATATCTTCCCGTGGGTGTCGTAAAAGGCGACAGACGGAAACTGAGGCAGAGGATGGGCAGCAGCATCTTTCTGATAACAGCAAAACAACAATAAAAAAACTGCGCTTGCCAACCCGCTCGCCAAGCGTGGCAACTATGGCAATATACCCCCATGAAAGTAACGAAGAGATGGCCCCCAGTCCCCGGCAGCCCCGCTATTCCTGGCTAAGGTGGCGACCATGGTAACAGCGAGGCAGGGGGTGCTAAGAGTCTCCGGTGGAGGTTCTGTTGCCACCTACGACGACTCGACATGGCAACTTATAACGCACGCACCCTGAGGACTGACGAGAAGGTCCTGGAGCTAGAAGAAGAGATAGACAAGTTGCACTGGAATGTCATAGGATTATCCGAAGTCTGAAGAGAGGGGGAGGTCACGGTAATCCTCGAATCCGGCAATTTGTTCTATCACCAGGAGGGCGACCATCTGTCCCAAGGAGGTGTCGGATTTATCGTCCACAAGTCTCTCGTTAACAACGTTGTAAAGATTGGGAGTGTGTCGACGAGGGTTGCGGACCTTATACTCAGAATCACCGAACGGTAATCGCTGAAGGTTATACAGGTTTACGCATCAACCTCGGTACACGCCGATGAGGAGGTGGAAGAAATGTATGAGGATATCTCTAGAACAATGCATTCCTCCAAAACCCACTATACGGTGTTAATGGGAGACTTCAACGCAAAACTAGGCACAAGAGAGAACGGTGAGCTGAAAGTAGGGAAATTCGGAATAGGGCAACGGAACCCAAAGGGCCAGCAGCTGGCGAACTTCATGGAGAAAGAAGGACTCTTTATGATGAACTCTTTCTTCCAGAAGCGGCCCCACAGGAAGTGGACCTGGTCGAGCCACGACGGTTCGACAAAAAATGAGATTAACTTTATTATGACGACCAGACGACAACTATTCAGTGATGTCTCAGTGATCGCGAGGGTGAAAACCGGCAGCGATCACCGAATGGTGAGAGGCACACTGAACCTAAACGTTAAGTTGGAGAAGTCACGTCTAATGAAGTCAACGCTCCGTCCTTCTCGTGCTCTAATCCAAAGTCCAGAAACCTTTCAGCTCGAGCTACGAAACCGTTTTCAGTGCCTAGAAGATTGCAATACAATGGACGATATGAATGACAAGCTCGTGGAAACTGTCCATGCGGTCTGAGCTAAGTTTTGCAAGACCCGCCGCAGAAGAAACAAAAAGTCTCCGATCACACTCTAATCTCAATGGCTTTTAGACGGGGTATATAGCTGCAGTCTTCAGTAGATTTGACAGCGTACAGGCAACTGAACATACAGATCTCCAAATGCATGCGGCGGGACTTGTGCAACTTTAATTCTGCTCGTATTAAAGAAAAGATCGAGCAGAACCAGGGCTCCCAAGTCTTTGCAAGAGATCTGTCTGCCAGAAAGAGCCAACTGTCGAAGCTGAAGACCGAGTATGGCAGCGTCGTTTCCGGGACACCTGAGGTTTTGAGTGAGATTGAGAGGTTCTATTGGCAGCTGTACACATCATCGTTGGAGCCACACGTAAGTGTGAGTAACGATCCAAGAGCGAGTCTTATCCGACACTATTCCGATGATATCTCGGACGTCAGTCTGAGCGAGATTAGAATGGCTCTCCAGCATCTTAAAAACGGCAAGATCCCAGGCTGGATGGAATTACAGTGGAGCTTCTGAAAGCGGGTGGAAAACCGATACTTGATGTCCTTCAGAAGCTCTTTAATTCCGTCCTCCATGGTGGCACTACTCCGGAAAGGTGACAACGCTCTCTTGAAGAACTACAGACCGAGTTCCCTTTTGAGCCGCGTCTACATGCTGTTTTCGAGAGTCATTACTCCCGAACAAGCCGGTTTCCAAAAAGGCTTTAGCACCATATACCACATACATACCCTTCGGCAAATTGTACAGAAGTCCGAGGAGTACAATTTACCACTATTTCTGGCGTATGTGGACTATGAGAAAGCCCAAAGACTTTCAATCAAAATTACGTCGAAATTCGGGCGGTGCTGCAGTCCCTTCAGCGATGCCAAGTTGACTGTCGGTATATCGAAGTGCTGAAGTGCTTGTACAGTAGGGCTACGATGGCTATCCGAGTACAGAACCAGAGTACGAAACCTATCCAATTGCAGAGAGGTGCAAGACAGGGTGACGTTATATCCCCGATACTCTTCACCGCTGCATTGGAAGACGTTTTCAAGCTTCTGGACTGGTAAGGATACGGTGTTAACATCAATGGCGAGTACATCACTCACCTTCGATTTGCCGACGATATAGTCCTTATGGCAGAATCGCTGGAGGACCTAAGCACTATGCTTAATGACCTCAATAGTTTTTCCCAACGGATAGGTCTTAAGATGAACATGGACAAAACAAAGATCATGTTTAATGTCCATGTCACACCTATGTCGGTAGTTGTTGGTAGCTCTAAGCTCGAAGTTGTTGACGTTTATGTTTACCTGGGACAAATAGTCCGACTAAGTAAGTCCAACTTCGACCGAGAGGTCAATCGAGGGATTCGACTCGACTGGGTAGCGTTCGGGAAATAACGGCACATCTTCTAGTCAGGTATACCTCAAAACTTGAAAACGAAATTGTGCAACCAGTGCGTGTTGCCAGTGATGACATACGGAACTGAGACGTGGTCCTTCACTGCTGGCCGGATGAGGAAGCTCAAGGTTGCTCAGCGAGCTATGGAGAGGGCTATGCTCGGAGTTTCTCTGCGTGATAAACTTAGAAATGAGGATATGCGCAGTAGAACCAGAGTCACCGACATGGCCCAACGAATTAGTAAGCTGAAGTGGCCATGGGCCGGACATATAGCTCGAAGAACCGGCAACCGATAGGGAAAAAGGTTCTCGAGTGGCGGCCTCGTACCGGCGGATGAAGTGTAGGGCGTCCCCCCACTATATGGAGTGACGACCTGGTAAGACATGCAGGAAGTCGATGGATGCAGGTGGTTCAGGACCGTGCTTTGTGGCATTCCTTGGGTGAGGCCTATGCTCTTTAATGGACTTATGAAGGGCTGTTATGATGATGATGATGATGATGAACTAGTGGAATTAGTACTTTTGCCGTTGTCGTGATAATTGACGATAATTTATGTGTACATAGAGAACTGAAGACCATTTTTATGTATATGTTTTTTATTCCTTTATTCGTTTTTTCATTCCTTGGACTTATGAAGGGCTGTAACGATGATGATGAATAACTTAAAATCAATATATAATAATTTGAATTCAATGCAAGCGTTTTTGTTCCTTTTATGAAATCTTTACTCTTCATTGGGGCCCCCCAACAAATTTTGATACAGGGCCCCTCGAAGGCACGCTACGCCACTGGGACTAACACAGAATTATAAATTGCCATAAGCGATACGTGCATTAATTGACACATTCTGACTCCTCATAATAGCGTGTAGAGCCCCATTCACTCTATTTCCTGCGTCCATTCATCGTTCTATATCCTTATCATATCTACCATCCCTGCTAAATAAGCATCCCAAATATACAAACTCATCCACTTGCTCAATCAATCAAGTGGATTGCGGAGAGGCTACAACTTCAGCGTAAAAGTAGGTAGCAAATGGAAGCACAGATGCTACTCCTCTCATTTTTATCAGCGAGATTGTTATAAAACGGGCAGCGTCGATTAAGCCATTACTATCATGTTCATCCATCCATTACGGCCTATAAAACTCCATTGCTAAACATGGGCCTCCCTCATAGATTGCCTCATGACGGGATTACCATACCATACCTGCGTTGCCAACCGCAGTTATTTATAATTTGGAGTTGTTATCATAAAGATGTTGCTGCTCATCTTCTGTTTCCTTTTACGATATGGGGTCGTGGTGACGGGGATTCTGCACACAATTGCGGGAGGTGCAATTCTAACTAGGTAAGACATTATATTATTTTATAGCGCGGATCTTGGCCGATTGATGTCGTTAGACATTTATAGAACACGGTAAGATTTTTATATGTAAATACACGAAAATAGATGAAGTACCTATGCAAAACAATAATAGTTGCACTATATACAAATGATCCCAGAACATTTTTTTCTACCTTTCTGGCATACTGTCGTTTCTGAACAATGTGCCTTTGTCCAGAGAAGAAACGGCGAAAGAAACTGCACGTATCATCATTTTTGTATTTTTTTGAAAAGTTAAAAACCCTAAACCCTTATAACTCTAACCCTAAACCCCCAATAAACCCTTGGTACTTAGGTCACTCAATAAGTTTTGAAATACTCGAAAATTTAAAAATGGAACGCACCCGTGTTATATGTTTCTAAAAAGCAAATTTATTTAAAAATAGAACTCCATAATCCAATTGCTCAATGCAACGCTTCCCACGCTTTTTATTTAAAACGATGGATCTTAACCATGAACATTTGCGCGCTATGATATATTATGATTTTAAATTTGGTTTAACCGAACACAAGTTTACAACGGTTATAATCAGCATTAGGGGACTTAGCTCCATCACGCGCAACAAGTTTTGGGTGGTTTGCTGAATTCAAAAGGAGTAAAATTAATCTTAAAGATGACTAAAGAACCGGGGGCCCGCAAACAGCAGTAACGGCAGAAAATGTATGGACTACTGAAATGTTGGTGCGAGAAGACCCACGAATCACATATACGGACATCGAAATGATTGTAGGCATTATTTCGGCGAGCATTCATACCATCCTACATCAAAATCTTGGACTGAGGAAGCTTTGTTGTCGATGGATTCCTCGTTTGCTCTCCGAAAGCGAAAAACGGACTCATGTGGATTGATGCCATGAAATGCGTCTACGTTTTAAAAACGGGGCATCTAGGCGTGTTTCAGAAATCGTTACTAGTGTCGAGACATAGATCTATGAATATGATCCGGAAAATAAAAGGCAATGGTCGGTATGGGTCTACTCAGAAGGACAGTTACCGACAAAACTGCAATGACCTCGCAACGTCGGCAAAAAAATTATGACTAGTTTTTTTCGCAGAGCTGACATTTGTCGACAATTGTCGATGTGTTGTGGAAAATTGTAGGTCAGTCAACTCTGAATGATATACTACAGTTGCATTACCCAAAGCTTTTCAAGCTTCACGGGAGAGAAGACCACATACCGGGCTTCAGGGACTCATGCTACATCACGATAACGCCTCTTCACATACCTCCCTTAAAACAAAAGCGTTTATTGAGGAATCTGGTGTTGAAACTCTAAGTCACCCACCCTACAGCCCTGACTTAGCTCCTTGTGATTTCTTTTTGTACCCAAGAGTCAAAGAAAAAATGAAAGGCAAGTTTTTTTCAAGCGCCGAAGAAGCCGTGGCTGCTTACGATGAAGCGATTTCCGATCTGTCAGACCAAGACTGGCAAAAGTGTTTTCAGAGTTGGTTTAGGCGAATGGAACTTTGTACAGAGCATGATGGAGAATATTTTGAATAAATAATAATAATAATATTTAATAGTATCTAGAATACTTTTTGTATATCTCAAAAGTTATTGAGTGACCTACGTATAAGTAAGGAAAGATCTAATTAAAAGATTTAAACCACAAAATGGGGTTTGCATCACTTTCATTAAAATATGTTGCAAACATAGGGAAAGTCAGTTCTACATTATAACTTCTGTGTCCTGCAATTCCCCTGATGTTGCGGTTGTTCATAGGCGGTGATATTTAGTTACCATAATGTAAGCCGCATTTTTTTTTATATAGGATAAGGGTGACAAACGAGCACACAGTCCACCTGATGGTAAGTGGTTGCTGCGGCCCATAGACATCTACATCTATCCTCTATTACAATTCAAAATGTAGATGCGTTGTCACCCGTGAGGACTAAGATGGAATGCCTCATTTCCAGTAAAAAGGGCCTCCGGCCACCTGCACTCACCAAGCGAAACGCAGAGGTAAACCTCTACTTCACGCTGGTATTCTGTGAGGTCGTGGTACCACCCCAGTTCGAGCCGGCCCATCCGTGCGACAGCAAAAGCTGCCGCGTGGCTCTACCACTGTTGTACCGCATGCTCGTTTGTTCCCTCTTCTATATCTGTATAAAAAAAAACTTCACAAGTCGCATCAGGATCACGTCTAGCCATTACCGCTTACAGTGTCAACTGAAGTAATTCATAATCTGATTCAGCTGTGTGCATGCTCACGTGTTCAAATATATAGAAAAACGCAGATTATGAAATCATAATCTTAAATATTCCGATTCGGAATTCAGAACGCTCGTTAGTGTCATCGATCTAGAAAAAAACAAAATGTGTGTGGATCATAGTTAGGCCGGCCACATACATACGGAATTCCGTTTCGGAATCCCGAATCGCGATTCCGTGAATACATCACACCCATACGTTTGTTTTCCATTCGGAATAGCTAGGGTCAGTCAAGAGACGTTAGCCATTGAGTCTATTCGTTCTGCCGGCGAATAATGACGACGATTTTCTAACTGCAAGTCCATTGTTGCTGTATTATTCTTACTGGGTGCATCCCTTTATCACCCTAAGCTTGCAATGTAGTCAATGTTATGTAAAAAGATCTATCTATCCAGAGTTATTTTTTAAATATGGATGTCTGTATATTCTTTCGACGAATTATTAAATAAAATAAGATGAAAAGTTACGAAAAGCTATACACCTATACGATTAAATGTAGAAAAGTCCATATAAAATCTATGACCCGCCACACACGTACGGTATTTTTCCGTACGGAATTTCTCCGATTCCAGATTCCGTATGACCGCCTGTGCGTTCGGAATCACGAACGGAAAAAAGCCGCTCCGAACGCAAGTCTTTCATAGATTTTGTACGAGTCGCAACACACATACGTAAATTCCATACGGAACGCGCTCAGTGTTCGTCGCACGACCGAACCGAGTAGGTGTGTTTATGTATGTTTTTTTTTACATTTAATCGTATATACGTGTTATCGTATTATGTTATACGTGGTAGAGTCATGCTGCAGCTATATTAGTAGTATAGTTGTAGCACGAATGGGTCGGCTCGACCGGGGAAGGACCACGCTCTCACAGAATACCAGCGTAAAATAGCAGCTTAACACTGCTGTGTTTCGTATGGTGAGTGTAGAGAACCGGAGACCCTTTTTACTGGAGAAGAGGTATTCCATCTTAGTCCTCACGGGTGACAACGCATCTGCATTTTGATTCGCAAACGAGGATAAATGTAGATGACTATGGGCCACAGCAACCACTTACCATCAGGTGGACTGTATGCTCGTTTGCCACTCTATCCTATAAAAACAAAACAAGTAAAAATTCCGTACGGAACGCGCTCAGTGTTCGTCGTACGACCGAGCCGAGTAGGTGTACTTATGTATGTTTTTACATTTAATCTTATAGGTGTATAGCTTTTCGTAACCTTTCATCTTATTTTATTTAATAATTCGTCGAAAGAATTTACAGATTTCCATATTTAAAAAATATCCCTGGATAGACAGATCTTTTTACATAATATTGACTATATTGCAAGCTTAGGGTGATAAGGGGATGCACCCAGTAAGAATAATACAGCAACAATGGAATCGCAACTAGAAAATTGTCGTCATTTTTCGCTGGCAGAACGTCTAGACTCAATGGCTAACGTCTCTTGACTGGCCCTAGTTATTCCGAACGAAAAAAAAACGTATGTGTGTGATGTATTTACGGAATCCCGATTCGGGATTCCGAAACGGAATCACGAAACGGAATTCCGTATCTATGTGGCCGGCCTTAAATTGTATGTAATCTCTGAATTCAGAGAGGCATTCCGGATGTGTTAGGCAGCTAAGGCATTCAGAATATGATTTTCTCAGATTGATCTGTAAGGCTGGACTCACATATGCGGAATGTCTCTCTGAAATCAGAGTCGGAATTCATAGTTTGAATTCTGGCAAACTGCCTCACACACGTCTTAAAAATTCAGATAAATCAGTGGTCTCGTGTTTCTTGCGTTAGGCACACGTCTCGGATATGGCAGAGGAATTAATACTCATTGCGCTACTTTTAACTTTAAATAATAATAAAAAAGAGACAGATGAATACACTGGATTCATTCTCTTAATGGGAACATATTAAGGGAAAGTCAGTTCTACATTACAACTTCAGTGTCCCGCAATTCCCCTGGTGTTGCAGTTGTTCATAGGCGGTGGTAGTCACTTACCATCAGGTGAGTCGCATGCTCGTTTGCCCCATCTTCTATATAAAAAAAACTTCACAAGTCGCATCATGTCTAGCCATTACCGCTTGCAGTGTCAACTGAAATAATTCATAATCTGATTCCGCTGTGTGCATGCTCACGTGTTCAAATGTATAGAGAAACGCGCGTTATGAATTCAATTACTTAAATATTCCGATCCAGAATTCAGAACGCTCGTCAGTGTCATTCTTACAGATCGATCTGAGAAAATCATAATCTGAATGTGTGTGAAGGGTAGTTAAATTGTATGTAATTCGGGGCTTTCTTAATTAATAATATCAATTCAGAGAGGAATTCCAGATGTGTGAGTACAGCCTAAGAATGATACTGACGAGCGTTCTGAATTCCGGATTTATTTTTATAATATTTAATGGTTAGAAATTAAATTACCCATCTTTTTTTGCGTGCGACACTCCTATGATACTTGTACTCCCGTGAGTACGCTAGCTGGTATATAACGCGAGACCTAAAAGCTTGGAATGAAAAGCAGTGATTGGTCGTATTTTCAGAAGTTGTAGATAAATCTTATAAAGTGACTGAGAAGGCGCTCCATCTTGTTAAGATTTTACAATGGGTTTTAAAAGTTAAAGCTACAGCCTATATGCGCCCCACTCCTGGGCACAGGCCTCTCATTCTTGAGTGGGTTTCAGGGCAAGGAAATGTCCGCCGCGCTACCCCAATGCGTGTTGGCGAACTTCACATCTCTTCGAAATATTTTTTTCTTATTATTCAGACATTCCGGTTTCCTCATGATGTTTTCCTTCACCGCTGAGCTCGTGGTAAATCGGCACTTAAAATTGCATTTAACAATTTCATTGCTGCCGGCGGGCATTGAACCTGGGTTTCTCGCGTACTGTGTAATTTACAGCAAGATGTTATCCCCTGAGCTACCACGGCACTTTTGTATGAATTTTTATTATGCTAAAATATTAATTTATTATGATTAATTTACTAAAACTGATTTAACATAATATCTTTTAATCTAAAAGCCTTGTAGCCAATGCCATAACGAATGGAAAAATCTATCTGACAGCACTAGTGAAGTATACCCGTACAGGAAGTATGTACAACGTATAAAGTAATGTAATGTAAAAAAGGAATATTATGTAGTTTATTCTCTCTCTACGATTATACCACATCGCATACAAAATCAGGATCCGTTAATTAATGACTAACTTTTCTTTAACCAAAAACTGTCTGGTTATTCACCGGTGAATAACCGGTTACAGTGAGAATGATGAGCCTAAAAAGTAATAATATAGCGATTCCTCAAATAAGCAGAAATAATAACACCAAGGAAATTCTCAACCTTTATTCAAGATCACGATACATTCATAGAATTATTTATTATTCAAGGGTAATATATTGGTTTCTATTTGTGTAGAAATATAACATTTTCACTGCATCGTTCTGTAGTCGAGTTTGTTGATTACTTACTACATGCTGTTGAAAAGGCGCCTATGTTATTGTACAGACTTTTGTGATAAGCTGCTGCATGCACGGGCTCTACGACTGTGAATGCTGGTGTTCAACATGGGTGCCCTCTTTCTTCTGCATATGTGCTACATTTTGTGGATTTGTTAATCAAAGGGCTGTGCTTTAGTTTACGGTCGCACGATTTTCGTGATAATTTTAATTTTAATAGGTAGGTAACAGGTCATTGAAGTAAATGCTAGAAGGATTTTCTGCGGAAACTTATAGTTTTCGAGAAATTAATTTTTTAAGTTTTATAGGTTAACTACTAGTAATCGTATAGAACAGTATTGTTTAATTGTTTTGGCTTTCGGCCTTTGACATTTACATAATGACATTCTAAAGCATTAGAAAGAGACAACATAATGGTTGCATCTCCTTTTACCGCGTGTTATTTCAGATTCAGACCTAAAATTTTTTTTGGCTGTATATGGTAAATCTTTGCTTTAAAAAAAAAACAAAGAGAAAATATAACAAAGGTATTTATATTTTTTAATGGTCTTTTAAGTTGGTTAAGTTTTTTGATATCATGTTTGACAGCCCGATTCAGAGCAATCCGACTCGGACAGATTAGGTTAGAAGGCTAAGGCGGGAGCTTTGCTCCCGCCTTAGCCTTCTAACCTAATCTAAAAATATAAAAAATATAAAAAAATAACCACGAAGGCTAAGGCGGGAGCTTTGCTCCCGCCTTAGCCTTCGTGGTTATTTTTTTATAACCACCCAGAAATACTGGCCCTACATAGCAGGACTCAATTGACTTAGCTTGGTAGGTAAACAATAGAGCCTCCTCCCCACTTGATTTAAACAAATACCATATTAAATTAATTAATATCAATATTTTATAGGTTAGGATAGATTTTTTAATATATTTCAGAAACTATACGTTTCCGCATCCCCTCCTTTTAGGGGGGGTTCACCACTACCACCCCCCACCCCCCCAACCACCTCCCACCCCCCTCCGCGTGCGACCGTAAACTAAAGCACGACCAATCAAAGTCTTGCATTTCGTGCTCTAGTTTAAGAAGTCTTCAGAGAAGGGCACAAGTTTGTGCATTTACTTGTGAAAGAAAACCCTTTGTCATATCTCTTTTGTTTTGAGGGTACTCCCCTTGTAACTTCAGCCAGTATCAGAATCCTCGGTGTGGACATATTGAGTAACGTACGCAGTCACTTGGAAGGTAAGGCCAAATTGGTCTATATAAAGCTTGTGTTCTTAGCAGAGAGGGATGTAATTTCATGTCGAGTTTTACCAGTAATTTTCTTCCACGTATGACCATCTTATTATATTTGTAAAAAAGAGCCTACTCTTTAAAGTCCAGTGCTGCTGACTGTTCTGTGAGTCCACACTGTTTTCATGGGTGGAGATTACACATCAGATGAATCTTCTAAAATAAAATATCGCATTTCTAGGCTTTCTTGGTGGCAGGAATATATAAGTATAAAAAGGCCAATTTTTTTATTTTTTTTTATAGAATAAGGGTGACAAACGAGCACGCAGTCCACCTGATGGTAAGTGGTTGCTGCGGCCCATAGACATTTACATCTATCCTCTATTACAAATCAAAATGCAGATACGTTGTCATCCGTGAGGTCCAAGATGGAATGCCTCATTTCCAGTAAAAAGGGCCTCCGGCCACCTGCACTCACCAAGCGAAACGCAGAGGTAAACCTCTACTTCACGCTGGTTTTCTGTGAGGTCGTGGTACCACCCCGGTTCGAGCCGGCCCATCCGTGAGATAGCAAACGCTGCCGCGTGGCTCTACCACTGTTAGATAATTTTTATTTAAGGATAAATGCTTACTTTATTTGGAGCTCAGCTCAGTAGTCACTAGTGATTTTAATATAAATATTTCTTTTGTAAAATATTGATGACCGAAGTAGTTTTTTTTTTTATTAATAAATTTGACAAACAAGCACACAGTCCACCTGATTGTGAGTTGTTGCTGTAGCACATAGACATATAAATCTGTCCTCGATTAAAAATCAAAATGCAGATACTACTGGTAAAGGAAACAGGAAAAAGGGTTTCTGATTCTCTACACTCACTATACGAAATACAGCAGCATTAAGCTGCTATTTTACGATGGTGTCTTGTGAGAGCGTGGTCCTACCTCGATCGAGCCAACCGATTCGTAATGCAGCGATATACAAGTTGTGGCGTAATGAATGGATAATATGGTACCTGCGGGGTAGAGGACGTTGTAGCGGTTCAGAAAAATATGTTTCATGTTTTGTAAAAGTCCCTCGGTTTTCGAGATAACTGGACATTTTCGAAAATTCAAAAAAATTACAACCTTTGCCACTCTTTTTCGTGGCAAGACTCCAAATGAAGGAATTTATCCAATCTGTTCTTTGGATAGTAATCCTGGATAGAAGCGCTATCGAATGTAAACTATGAATTATGAGGCGCATGCATAGTTTTTTTTAAACAAAGATTTAACTCAAATTTCATGTTTTGCTTATTTTTTTCCTAAGTTTAACCTAACGTGGTGTAAAAAAATACGGTCACCTGAGTGCCAAATTAAGAAAAACATGCCTTTTTCATTGAGATTCCGAAATGGTATAAGTCACTGTATTTCCAGCATTTAATATAAAATAAATTCCTATTACAATGAGTCAAAGGCCTAGTTTAATGTAAACCTTGTTTTTAAAATTGCTTGCAACTATGGCCTGCATAGCCCATTGAATTTTGCAGAAACGACCCCTCTGCCAGGTAGAGAATATCATTCTTGGAATAGATCGGTTACTTACACTAGCGACAATAAACCGCCGGTACATCTATCCTGCTCTTTCATGCCATGACTGAAAAAGAGAGACGAATTAGTGACCCACTTGTGTAACAAACATCCTTTTCATATTTGTGTTTTGTGGGCTAAGCGCTTTTTTAAGTCAGTGTGCTATCATACTACTCCTGTGCAACATTATTTTACCCTGTTTTTCATTGAATTTCATCGATTTGTGCTGTGATCTTGGACTTGATTTTGCCTATCGATTTGTAATTTTTAATTTGGTGTAACGACTTTATGCTGTGACATCGGACTTGATTTGCTTCGTGATTTGAATTTTCTATTAACTGTAATGCCTCAGCTATACACTAGTTCTGACTATGCCCAAATGCATTTAATCAACGGCGAGTGTGGTGGTAACGCTAGTCGAGCTGCAGCACTGTATCGGGAAAAAGTTCTTAATGCACGCAATCCCGATTATTGAGTGTTTACTCTGCGTGCATAATGCATTCATAGAAGGCCGAATAACTCGAACTGGTATCGGCGGAACAAACTCCGGCAGGCCTCGAGTACACAATGAAGAGGATGTACACGATGAAATCGCAGGTAATCCGACCAACTCTGTGCGCACCATAGCAAGACACTCAGGCATATCGGCTAGAACAGTGCATAGAATATTAAAACGAGAGAATTTACACCCATTTCATTATCAACGCGTTCAATATTTGCTGCCAAGAGACTATCCTGCAAGAGTTGAATTCTGCGAAAACATGCTAAGAAAATTGAACAATGATCCCGAATTCTTCGAAAAATTCTGTGGAGCGACGAGTCCACGTGCAAAAGAAAGGATATTTTAATATGCACAATCTGCACAGTTGGCAGCTCACCAACCCTCATTTGCTGAGAGAAGACCGGTCCCAGTATCAATTTAAAATAAATGTTTGGACTGGGATCCTAAACGGCAACATCATCGGTCTATTTGAATTACCAGGAACATTGACCGCAGAGAGCTATTTGAATTTTTTAAGACACGATGTCCCCACTTTACTGGAAAACGTTTCGCTAGAAAAGAGAAGAAGAATGTGGCTTTAGAACAATGACTGCCCCGCCCATTACGCCCGTAGCGTTCGAGACTATCTCGACGAAATGTATCCCAGAAGATGGATCGATCGAAAGATTAGGAACAATTTTGTGGCCCCCACGATCACCGGGCCTTAACGCACTCAACTTTTTTTTACTGGGGATGCCTCAAAGAGAAGGTCTCCAAAAATCCTATTACCTCAGTGAACCAGCTACAGAAGCGGGTGCAAATGGCTGCACAAAAAATTACTGAAATGAGACATGCAAGCAGAATAAAGCGATCATTCATTAGAAGGTGTAGAGCATGTATTAGAGCTCATGGTGGTCATTTTGAACACCTTTTATAAAATTTAATTTAATAAAACGATATTTTAAAATTGTTATTTTCTCTCGTTTTCCTTCATTATTAAATTCCACAGTTATGAAATCAATATTTTTAAATTAATTTCAAGTAATGAAGTAAATTTTAGCACTATTGTAATAGGAATTTATTTTGTATTAAATGCTGGAAATACAGTGAGTTACACCATTTCGGAATCTCGATGAAACAGGCATGTTTTTCTTAATTTGGCACTCAGATGACCGTATTTTTTTTACACCACGTTCGGTTAAACTTAAAAAAAAAATAAGCAAAACATGAAATTTGAGTTAAATTGAGAAAAAAAGTTAAATTTTTGTTTAAAAAAAACTATGCATGAGCCTCATAATTAATAGTTTACATTCGATAATGCTTCTATCCAGGAATACTATCCAAAGAACAGATTGAAAAAATTCTTTCATTTGGAGTCTTGCCACGAAAAAGAGTGGCAAAGGTTGTAATTTTTTTGAATTATCGAAAATGTCGAGTTATCTCGAAAACTGAGGGACTTATATTAAACATGAAACATATTTTTCTGAACCGCCACAACGTCCTCTACCCACAGGTACCATATTACCCATTCAATACGCCAGACTTGTATATAGGATGGTCCAAATAGTAACGTACAAAAGAAAAATTTAAATTCCACACACCTAGGGGTATGCAAAAATACCCCATGTATATTATCCGATTTTTTGTAGTTTTCGAGTTATAATTTGTTCTGTATTTTTTTAGTGTTTTCTGCCAGTGGGGCTTCAAAAATACATATATTTTTTGTAGTAGTTATTTTTCAGATTTTTTCTTTTCAAATGATTGTTTTACATTATACGTTCACACATAAAATAATAAGTTTCCTAATATTCCTGCAAGTTACTCAAAAAAGCATCGAAAGTAAGAATTTTAGTTTTTAGTGGGGTAGACTCAAACTTTCATCCTTAATTTAAAAATACAAAAAGGAGTTTCCATAGATTTTAGCTGGCTTTTAAAACTTTGAATATCCCTAAGCTATTTAAAACATTAAAAAAAAATTGATACTTAACGGGCAATTATTCGCTGTAATCGGACTTCGCAGGTGGATAGGCTAAAAATCCACAAAAAAAATAGTTTTAAAAAATTAACGAATGCTGTGCACTCTAATAAACACACGATAATCAGGATGACGTGCGTTTGGGTATCTCTCCCTATAAAGCGTTGCGGCGGCACTTGCGTTGCCGCTACATTCACCATAGATAAATTGCATGATAGCATACCCTTGAGGTGTATACATTTTTCGTGACATGACACAGTCCTGTTGTTATGCACAAAACAGAGTCCAGTAGAATGCAGAGCTGTCACAATTTTTTTTCTTTATTTTTAAAAAACGTTACCCCCACACTAGGATTTTCTCCTGTGTTGTGGAGGCAGTTTACAAACATAAATTGCACAAGGACAAACATCCAGACCCGGAACAATCATTTGTAGGCCATACAAATACTTGTTCCGTGCGGGATTCAAACCCGCGGCCCCCAGCGCAACAACTGATTGCTAAGCCACTGCGCCACGGAGCCGTCAAATTATCATCAAACAAACAAAATCCAATCAAAATGCATAAGTCAAGAGTCCAGTAGAATGCGAAATAGTATTTTGTAGCCAAGAGTTTGAAATAATAGAGCACATAAGATGTCGAGAAGGTTGAGATACGCACTAACCATATTTAACAATAACCAAACACGAATTCATACAATGGAGAATCTGTCGATCTTTTTTACTCACATTAAATTAAAAATTGTCTCGCTCACACAGCTTAGAATTAGTTCAAACAAGGCACAAGGCGAGCAGGTAATAAAGTAAGATTTTCAAGGGCGACAGATGTACTTACCTTATAAACACATGCAATTTAAAAAAAACTATATGCAAATAATTTTGTAATGAAATGCCTACTTTTACATATTAACGGTTATGGCTCAGTAAGTAATAACACTAAGTATATGGTATGCTACTGATTTAGAATCCTCATGATATAGGTAAACTTTTTAAATGGTTGGCCACACAGATCCCATACGGGTTATATTTCACTACAGGTGTACAAACTTAGCAGTTAAAGTAAAAAATTAAAACTTTTGTTTAGTGCCGTCTTGTAAAATACCACCCAATGTAGTTGAAAACTATTAAGGGTAGCTTAGAAACATCATTATTAGGGAAAACACATTAAAAGAAAAAAATTCGACTTAAGCATTATACTGCGGACGTGATGTCCACAATTGTGAGCAGGAGACGAATTTTCGGAATTCTATAAAACATGGCGTAGAGCACGAACCGTTTGTGATAGAATTTCGTTTTAGGGAAAATTGACCATCTCCCCCGAGCTCGAACACGTACATACTAGATTATTCACCATTACTGGGATATCCTGTATGTGTATATATATATATATAGCAGCAGTATAATATCGCAACAGTATGGCTCTACCATGTATTTGTTGGCATTATATAGAGAATAAAAAATAAAAAATAAAAAAGCCTTTTATTTCTTGCTTCAAAGTAGAAATTTACAATTTTAAAACAGTGTGCATGCAAAAAAAAAATAATTAATCTAGTGTTACAAAAAAAACTTAGTATTTTGGTATATATTACTTTTAATAGATAGGAATATAACGTTTATTTAGTAAGGAATATACTTAATTTTGATAGATAGATATGTAATAGAATAATATAGAACAAGATAATTTATCTTCTTACTTCTAGTAGTTGTCTTAGACAATTATAACAATGCATAATGAAAGTTTTTTTTGTTTTTGTACAATTGCAAGAACCCCTCTCAACGGAGGGTAAAGGCCTCCTCCAGAGATGACCATTGTTTTCTGTCCTCTGCTACTCGCATCCAGTGGGTACCTGCTATTTTTATCTTATGTCTTTATGGTCCAGCGATTGTCAGTAAGTCTGGCTACATGTCCAGCCCATCGCCATTTTAGCTTCTGTGAGTAGCTGAGAGCGTCAATGGCTTTTGTTTTCTGTCTTATGGTAGTGTGGCGGATTTTTTTGATCTTCTTAATCTTCAAAATGCTTCTTTCCATACTTCTTTGACTTGTTATGATCTTATTTTTTATTTTCCTAGTATATTTCCATGTTTGACAGGCGTATGTTAGTGAGGGAAGTAGACAGTTGTTCATGACTTTGCTTTTTAGCCTTATGGGCAAGTTGCTTTTTAGAATCTCTTTGAGGCTCCAGAACTTCTTCCAAGTAATGTTGACTCTTCTCTCTACTTCTTGTTCGTTGTTGTGTTGGTTAAATGAAATTTGTTTACCCAGATAAATGTATGTATCAACATAGGTTAAAGGCAGATTTTTGAGATATATAGGTATTTTAGTGTGATTTGTCATGATATTAGTTTTATTTAAGTTGATTTCTAAGCCTACTTTACTACTTTCTTCATGTAGAGAGTTTATCATCACTTGTAGTTGGTTTGTGCTTTCTGATAGCAGAACTATATCGTCAGCAAATCTGAGATGACTCAGGTAACAACCGTTTACGTTTATGCCGACTTTCTCCCAGTTTAGTTTGCGAATGATGGACTCTAGCACTGCTATAAAGATTGTTGGTGAGACTGGGTCTCCTTGCCTTACACCTCTTTTTATTTGTATGATTGGCCCAGTGGTCTCCAACTTCACTCTACTATTACTGTTATCATAGATGTTTTTTAGGACTTGTATGTAGTCCAATGCCACTTCTTGAGAGAGTAGAGCTTCCCAAATCGATGAGTGGAGTAGAGTATCGAAGGCTTTTTGGTAATCAATAAAGACAGCATAGAGTGGTCTGTTGAACTCTTGGAATTTTTCTATTATCATCTCTAGCGAATGTATATGGTCAACAGTGGAAAAACCTCGTCTGAAGCCCGCCTGTTCTATAGGTTGGAAGTTTTCTGTGGTTTCTTTTATTTTTTTCTCAAGTATGGAGGAGAAAAGTTTGTATAGTGAAGGTAGCAGGCTTATTGGTCTGTAATTACTAATATTGTTTGGGTCTCCTTTTTTGTAGAGCAAAATTATTTCCGACTCTGACCATTGACGTGGGGTGTTTTTGCAATTCAGTATCATGTTGAACAGTCTGGTTAGAGGTTTAACTAGATACTTGTGTCCTGTTTTTATAGCCTCGTTGGTGATTCTGTCGGGCCCTGGGCTTTTATCTATTTTTAGTGCCTTAATTCCTTTAACCACTTCGTCTTCATCAATGGTTGATTTCGCCTCGTCTGCACTACTACTCGGTAATTTATATGCTGGTAGCTTAGGTGTGCTATAAAGATTTTTGTAAAAATCTGTTGCTATTTTGAGTATTTCCGTTCTATTTCGTGTGTTGTTTGTATTACTTTTCAACTCTTCGATCCATGATTTATGTGTTCTCAGTTCCTTGTATGCTTTTTTGGCGCTCCCTGTGGCAAGAAGGCATTTTTCTATGGTTTGTGTGCGGTGTGCCTTATAGTCTTGGTTAATTCGTTTACTTATAAGCTTGTAAAGTGCTTTTAATTCATTTTTCATAGCCCTTGATTTTGGTTTTGTTTTTTGTAGTTCTTGTCTTCTGCTGATTAGTGCTTTTGTGCGTGCTGATATTATTTGGTTTTTGTCTGTGTTTATATTAGATGTTGGATCATGTGCTTTTTTTTAGGCTGATATCTATTGCGTGTGTTATTTTATCATAACAATTCTGGACGGTGTCTTTGTCATTCCAGTAGTCTAACAGATTTGCTGAGCAGCTGTTCAGCGATTCAATGTAGGTTTTCACTTCTTCATCGCTCTTTAATTGGGATTGGGGGCGTTTACCAAACTTGCTACGATTTTTTAACCTTGAAAGAATACTGAACGCTGCCCTAACAGGTCTGTGGTCCGAAGGGTAAGTGATGTTTAAGACCTGTATATTGTTTACGTTTCTCGGTAGGTTTGATAAAAAGTAGTCTATTTCGTTTTTTGTATTACCATCGGGTGATTTCCAAGTCCATCTCTGTTTGTTGTTCTTTTTGAAAAAAGTATTCATAATAGCTAGATTGTTCTCGTACGCAAACTCGATGAGTCTGTCTCCTCTACAGTTTCTATTACCATAGCCGTAACTTCCCGTAATGGTTTCGTTTGGTTTGGGTTGACCAATTTTGGCGTTAAAGTCACCCATGACTATTATATTATTTCCTGAAAGTTGTATGGCTTTGTCGACAGTACTGTAGAATAGCTCTAGTTCTTCTTCCTTCGAGGCCTCTGTTGGGGCGTAAACTTGAATGATGCTTAAGTCTAAATTGTTGGTATGCATTCTTAGCAGTGCCACTCTTTCTGACAGTCCATTGAAACTTTTTATGTATTTTTTCAGCTGTTTTTTGACAATAAAGCCTACTCCATATAATCCCGGCGTTTCTCCAATGTGGTAGAAAATAAACTCATCATGTTCTTCTATTTTGTTACCGAGTTTTCTGACTTCTGAGAGACCAATAATATCGTACTTTACGTTTTTTAATGATTCTGTTAGTTCCAGTAGTCGTGAATAAGTCGATAGGGTTTTAACGTTGTAGGTCGATATATATAGGTGGTTGTGATACTTGTTTTTAGTAGTCTTTGACGAACCTGCTAATGTTTCCTCTGGAGGGTTTCGGTCGTAATCTTCCACGGGGACCAGCCGGCTTGGAAGATGTGGTTTAGTGTTTGTTATTATTTGTAGTGTGTTTTCCGTGAGAGAGGGCTGTAATTGTTATTGTTCGTTATTTTTGTTTGTTTGGTCGTATGGTAGGTTATTTTGGTTGTTGGTGGTTTGGTTTTTAGTTGTTAGGAAACTAAGTATTCCTGGTTTCATAACTCCCTCTGATAAACTCGACGATCTTCGTAGTCCTGTTTGAGTTTTGTTCTTTTTATTAGCTTGTGTCTTTGGTTCTGGTTGCGTAAAATCATTGTAGTTTGGTGATGTTGGTAGAGTTCTTTTCTTGTTGCCTGATGTATTTGCATTTTTGTAGTGTATTATCAGTTTATCGTACTTGATAGTGGCGGAGTTTCCTTTCTCTTTTTCAATTTTTGCTTGCTCTTGCAGTTCCCTTCTTTTTTCTAAAATATGTTGTGGAAAGTCTTCTTTTATGTAATAAGTGGTATCTTTCAATACTCTCCTGTGTTTAAAGATTTCTATTTTCGTGCCCAATGAAGTAAACGTTACGGTAATCGGCCGTGGTTTTTCTCCTTTCTTCCCTATTCTCCTAGTTTCTTGTATATCTCTGTGTTCTAGTCCTACAGAGAAGTATTGATTTATGAAACTTAATACGGTTTTTTCTAAATTTGCATATGATGTATCAGTTTCCGCTAAGCCAAAAATAACGATGTTCCTCTGTCTTGACTGTTTTTCTAAAAAGTATAATCTTTTTTCCTGGTTTTCCAGCTTCTCTTTAAGGTTTTCGTATTTTATATCTATTGCTTTGAACTTTTCCTCCAATATGGAGTTTATATTTTGCGTAACTTGTTCCGTAACTTTGTCAGCTGATTGCACAATTGTTGCTTTTTGCTCATTCAGCTCATTTTGAATTTTTCTAAGCATATTCATTACTTCCTCCATATTTGTTAGATATATTTTACGATAATATAGTGTTGTGAATATTTTTTTGTCGTTTTGCAACTTGTGCTGTCCTCTGTTGGCTCGATTAGGAACTAGAGGACGGGACAGTTGTTTGGTGCGTGATAGTCTTTATAGTTTTGAGTATTTTCTCTAGATGGCACTGTTTTATTGATCAAAAATGCAAAATCATGCCTAATTTAATTGTGTTTTGTAAGTTTTGCACTTGAATAATGTAAATTATAGTTTTGCACTTCGTTCATTTGTTTTTAGACTACTGTTGACAATCTAATGTGGGAAATATTGTTAATAGTTTAGTTTTGAGGTCTTTTTCACTTCACTGTTTTGCACTTGTAATAGTTTGCTATTCACTGTTTTCGGACCTTGTCCACAATGTTTTTCGATAGTCACTTGTTTATTATTCCACTCCACTTGTTTTTAATGTCAAATATCACTTGTTTTTATTTTTATATTACACTAAATACGGAACCGATGTTTATCATGGCTCAGTAGCGCCCTCTCTCCCCCACTATTTACTTATTACATTTAAAATAGTTTATAGCACAGGTTGCACTTTCGTTCTCATTACACTTTACTATGGGCTTGATTCCTTTAAGCCCATACACTTCACTAAATTCCAGATTGCTTTTTCGTAGCACTTCACAATAGTAACTCGTAATATAAAATATATATAAAATAATATAGAGAATAGACATCTCTATTTCTTGCTGTTTTTTTTATGATGTTGCCATAGCTTGCAAAGATGAGATGAATAGTATTTTTTATAAACCGATAAATAAGATTTCACATTAACCGGTTTTATACCGGTTATGTTAGTAGACACCACTATATAAGACTGATGTCATCCATCCGATGAAACATTGAATTGAATAATTCATACATATTCTTTATTGTTTATTATCTAATTGTGCTGTATGTGATGAAACAAAATTTAATATTTCAGTGAAAGACCGTAAGAGACTTAAAGCCTTACTGTAAAAAGTTTTGTGGAAGAAAGAGATTCCTTTGTATCCTATAAAGGAACCTTCAATTAATTTCCGTGCTCATTGCGTGGGATGTTTACAATTTCATAATTTATTTTCATATTTTATCAACAGTAAGTAGCATTAATTTTATTAAGTCATGGTTTGATGTAAAAAGTTCTTTCTCATTATTGAATAGGTTGCATTGCCCTTGAATACAATTTTTTTTAACTTTTAGAAGACCATGTCTCCACAACTTATCTACAAACTGTAGAATTTGGGAAAAGGTTTATGACTACAGTACCATGTCAAGTACAGAGCAAAGTATATTGAACTCAATGCAACAATTATCTGTGCAACCAAGTAATAGTGGTCCTCCTGAAAAACCTACTCAAGTTGTGCCTCCAGCTATTAATAGAAGTCAACCTTCTCCAGCATCTAAAATCACACCAGTTAAATCGGGCACTGTGTCCCCTGCTATTGCAACTATTGATCGTCTTTTAAGCTTGGGTGCCAGTGTTCCTCCACCGCCTCCTGTCATAACCAGACCAGCAGACATGGATCCACATACTATGGAACAGCTTCGAGCTGTTAAGGAAATGTTAACAGCTCACGAAGAGGAAGCCCAAAGCTTAAGGGATATTAACAGAGAGTTACGTGACCGATTAGAAGACTATGAAACAAAAATTAAGAAATTAACTGAACAAAATGAAGAGTATGCAGAGAAGGAAAAGGCTCTGTCACAGCGTGTAGCAGAAAAAGTGCGAAATAATAAGCAAATGAGTGTTGTTATGGAGGAATATGAACGCACAATATCATCCCTCATTGGTGAAAGAGAAACTGAAACAAAAAGGTGGACAGATGAAAGAGCTACATTACTCAGAGAACGTGATGAAGCTGCAGCTCATTTAGCTTCCATGGAACATGCTTTTAATGATGTTCATACTAAATATGAAAGATGTAAAGTTATTATTCAAGGATATAAAAGTAACGAAGAAACCTTAAAGAGAACAGTTGAAGAGAATAATGATGCCATACAGAAATTAGAAGCTAGGTATGAAACATTAAGACAGCATGCAATGCAACAATTAAATAAAGCTAATGCAGAACTTGATTCTGTAAAAAAGTCTCATCAAGCAGAAATTCTTAAATTGAATGCCATGCTTAAGAAAAGCGAGGTACATGCTTCTTCCTTACAGGAATCTTTAGCACAAAAAATTAAAGATAATGAAGAACTCACAGCTATTTGTGATGAGTTAATTAATAAAGTTGGGTAACTGATCACTATAATTCCAATTGAATAGACTACATACTCATAAAATTTTTATTTACCTTACATGCAATGCTAAATATTAGACTAACAACATAATATTACAAAAGTGAGCTAATATTGCTTAAATACTTACATACATAAAACTACTACCATCTATAAAATCTTTTTCATTTTTAGTTTCTTGGTATTTTTAACGATAAGTGCAATCAATTTGTGTCAGTGTTTTTATTGTACACTTGTGTAATTAAATATTTAAGTTTTTTATATTATGTGACAATTGATCTTTGTTAATTTCTTATGTTATCAATAACTGTAAAAAATTATATTACTGGTGCTTATTATGTATTTAAAATTGGTACAGTATCTCATGGTAACATGCTTCCACAAAAATTTTCAACAACATTTGAAAATATTTGTTAATGTTTTGTTAATACATAAATAAAAAATATCAATAAACCATTACTTATGTAATTGTGAGAAAGTACACTTTAAACTCTGTAGTGTCTCTGCAGTGTACTGCTTTGTTTCTTTTTTCAATACATTTGGGTTTAAGGATAGTGGTTATATTTAAGATTGTCTGACTGCACATCCTGCTAGTGAATAAATATTGTTTTTAGAGTACTTATTTCAAAGTACTAAAACACTAGCTGCCATAATAATTATGATTTGAAATTTTATTTCTGTAAAATATAAGGTAGTACAATATGTATTTGTTTATGTTTATTTTGTTTTATGAATATTTTATGATTCTAATGGCCAAATACTCAAATGCTACTCAATTTTAAGATGTTGTAAGGTCTCATGGTGTCACTGTCACTTTCACTTAATGTAATACAGACAGCATGAGCTAGACTTAACAACATCTTAAAATTGAGGAGCATCATTTGCGTATTTGGGCATAGTAAGTTTAGTGCTAGTTGGGAGGAAGGCATCAACATTTAGAGTATTATTATGATTAATAATGCAAGAATTAAAATTTAACTTAATTAATTCTTCTAGTCTTGAAATTATTAGCCACCCAAGTTAATTCATTAACCTACAGCTTTGGCGAACTAGTTGGCGAGTAAATAAACACTTCAGTGGTTTTGTAGTTTAAAAATTAGAAAAGAGAATGTAATTATTTTATGCACTACAGCTCTCTCATTTAATCACACAGAATATGAGAAATATTATTACAGATAAAGTTATTGTTAGTAAATTTTATTTTTATGTAACATTTATACCAAAAACTTAGATACATTGTTACAATGTATGATTATTATTATTAATAAATAATTATTAATTTATTAACAGAAGAAATGAGCATCTTGTGTATGTGTGCCTTTACAGAGATTAACCTTCACCATCCATTTAGTCTGTTACATAATGATTAATCAATTATTACATAATTTTCATGAGATTGGTAATTTTAATGTTTTTAGTTGGTATAAATTAATCTAGATTGTAACATTATAATGTCCACTCTGTAATAAGCAATATTACCAGTAATTTTCGACCTAAAAATAAATACAGTATTGTCAAATCCTGAAAACAATAATTTGTCTAAGGATCAATTATTTGTATAACGGGGATATTCTGCTATTTTTTTTTTAATTTATTTGCAGTATTAAATAACATGATATACAACATTGTACCTATATTTTTATAATCAAATAATTCCATATCTTGTTAATTTTCACCTTACCTTATAAATTACAATCAGTTGAATATTTATTTCATGAAAACATATTGAATTACTCACATTAAAGATGTTCAACATTCCACATTATTATTATTTTTGTAGATCTTTTTTAAGAAATTCTTGATTGATTTATAAAACTTAATTCTATTCATAATTAAGTAAAATAATCTTATACCCTTTTGCTTCTTTTAGGCTACCCAAAAATTGGTCAACCTAACATGCTGAATGAATAATGAATATATTTCCACTTATTTTAAGTGTAATTTTGTAGGTATCATATTAGTATTTTTTATGATTTCAATATTTTATATTATAATGTTTAATCATGTGAATAGAATGAGAAAATAAATTGATAAATATTTTGTATCTATTACATTTATTACTTTTTTTTACCTATTTTTCTAGCTTTTGGAATAACATCTTCCTGGTTGTTTTTTGTGTTTACAGAATTGTATGAGTGAGTATTAGACTGGTTGAGGATGGATTGCAGTAGCTTTAGGGTAAATTTTTCAATTGTCAGGTATATTTTATTTTTAAGTTACAACATATACAAATAATTAAAAATTACAGTTGTTTGAATATTATATTTTTTTTTATTTAATTAAATATGTAATGTTATAATTTATTTGATGGATAACTGACGATTAAAAAATCGGCCCTGAATAATATGAGATTTAATTTGAATCCTGACATGCGAAACCTACATTAGTGCTCAGAATGTAATCTGAGTTTTATGTAAAAATAAATTAATGATATTCGAGGCTATTATCGGCAAATAGTAAATGGCGAATAACATAAGTATACTATGTTTCAAATTAATATTAAAGGAATATTTTTGCTTTGATATTTTTTTCTTTGCCTTTATTTTAACAGTCCTAAGCCTTAATAAGCTTTTACTAAAATATATTATTATTGAAATTATGATAATAGATTTGGCTACTATAATATATTGTATATCATTATAGCATTCGGACCGTCAATACCTAGGACTTCATTTATGATATAATAGGGTTGGCAACACAAATTTTTGAGGTGTTTGGTTGTTACTGTGTTGTTACTGATGCCTTGCTACAGAATATAGATTTAATTCTATAATCTGGGGCTCATGCTAATTCTAAGTCTTCTTAAATTTTTAATTTCCAACGTTTCGTTCATGGTCACAGGGCACTGAAATATTTGAAGTCCCGATGTCATAGTTAGTCCGGTTACCTTTAGCTTTTAAATATTAATTTTTGGTCCGATCTACGCAGAACTGAAATGTAGGGAATTAAAAAGTTAAGTTTACGTACATTTTTCTTGACCCTTGACAAGTATGTGTGCAGATTATCAATATTTTCAGTTCCTTTATTGAGATTCATTACGAAATTCATTCAGATTTTTTAGGATTTTTATTGGCACATTTAAAAAAGTTAAAGAATCTGAAAAGGTGCTAACTTTTTTTCCCCAAAAATGTCACCCGTTGCCGTATTCCCCTGCTACGCCACTGGCTCATGAAAAGGTGAGATGTCATTAACGTTTCACGTAATGACATCTCACCGTCGATATGTGACAGATCACATGATCACTAACGTTTTACGTAAAAAAAAAATAGTGTACATACAAAAAATATCAATGAACGGGTCCAGATAGCTTTTTTATAAAAGCTTTTAGAAATGAGTAAGCTCTTTTCTTGAAAGTCCGAAAGTCGTATTGGTCCGGAAAAATCACCAGTGGTAAACGATTACAAATAGAAGTTGCACCAGGAAGAAAACTCCTAGTAAAACGCATAGTGGTGGACCGCTAAGCATCCAGATAGTGTGGACCAAAGAGATTTAAAATATATATATACTATAGAGCGGGCATTGGGAAAATTTATATACAAAAACTAAGCTCGTGCGTGTGTGACGCCCTATAGCTAAAAATAGCAAAACTACGCTATCATTTATTAAGACAACATTTTAGCTATTCCCCAGTAGGTGAAAATATAAGATCGTTTTAGGAATGTTACCCTTTCGATACCAAAGTATCTATAACGTTGTTGAAGGTTACTAAGTTTGAAATGCTTTAAAATATAATAATAGGGAATAAAATGATTGTTTCATTGTATAAATCTATTTATCATGACTTCCATCACACGAAAAAATCACTAAGATTTTTCAAAATAAAATGTGATGCCATCCATAACATCAGAGCTCACTTCAGCGTACCAATCCGTTTAGCTATGTCGGTCACTCTAGTTCTACTGTGGATATCCTCATTTCTAAGTTTATCACGCAAAGGAACACCGAGCATAGCCCTCTCCATAGCTCGCTGAGCGACCTTGAGCATCCTCGTACGGCCAGCAGTGAAGGATCACGTCTCAGATCCGTAAGTCATACCTGTCGTACCTGACGAGATGAATATACATACTCGTCATATATGATAAACATACTCGTCAACAACTTCGAGCTTAGTGCTCCCAACAACCACCGGCATAGGTGTGACATGGACATTAAAGATGATCTTTGTTTTGTCTATGTTCATCTTAAGAGCTATCCGTTGGGAGACACTACTGTGGTCATTGAACATAGTGCTTAGGTTCTCCAGCGATTCTGTCAAAAATACTATATCGTCAGCAAATCGAAGATGAGTGATGTACTTGCCATTGATGTTGATACCGTATCCTTTCCAGTCCAGTCTTGATAACGTCTTCCAATGCAGCGGTGAAGACTTTCGGGGATATAACGTCACCCTGTCTTACACCTCTCTGTAGTTGGATAGATTTCGTACTTTGATAGCCATCGTAGCCCTACTGTACAAACACTTCAGCACTTTGATATACCGACAGTCAACTTGGCACCGCTGAAGGGACTGTAGCACCGCTCAAATTTTGACGGAATCAAAGGCTTTCTATATAGTCCACACACGCAAGGCAAAGTGGAAGATTGAACTCTTCTGTCTTCTGTACAATATGCCGAAGGGTATGTATGTGGTCTATGGTACTAAAACACTTGATGATTATTTAATGAACAGTGCAATAAAACTGATTAAAAGAATCGATAATACGTGTAAACATGCAACCTTAAAACAAAAATAATTTTACGGATTTTATCGCGTTAAATTTTAACTTTTTTTAATTCTCTGCGTTTCGGGCATTTTACAGCACCCATGGTAACGGGGGACACCATGGTCCGTGTGCATTATTCGCGTAAATATATGAAGGGCACAGGGAAAAAAGGAGCTCATTGACAATTTTACGTTTTTAGAATGAACTATACGATTTTACTTCGTTTTCTATGGCCAATCAGAGCACGTTATTATAAAAACAATAAAAGGCCCTGATTTTGTGTAAAGTGAATTTAAAAAAAATGTACTTTAGGATAAAACGCGCTCATTGCATTCTATACCGCGTAAAAAGGTGCCCATTGTCTATGAAACCACGCTAGAACGGGCTGATCGCAGCGATTGTAACAGAAAACGCGCTCATAGTCGGTCATCTGTATTATTTTGTCATACAAATGACAGCTGCCAGATAAGCTTCCTTGCAAAAATTTTACGACTCCTTTAGTGTACGTTAGGTTTTTAAAAGTTTTTGCTTATTTATCTCAAAATGGACAATAATACGTAGGACACTCAATAAGTTTTAAGATATACGAAAAGTATTCTAGATATTATTAATATTTATTTTACATCTTTTCAAAATATTCTCCATCATGGTCTATACAAAGTTCCATTCACCTTAGTCAACTCTGAAAACACTTTTGTCAGTCTTAATCTGACAGGTCGGAAATCGCTTCTTCGTAGGCAGCCACGGTTTCAACACCAGATTCCTCAATAAATGCTTTTGTTCTAAGGGAGGTATATAAAGAGGCGTTATCGTGATGCAGCATGATTCCCCGAAGCCCGGGCTTTGGTCTTCTCTCCCGCACAGCTTGAAAAGCTTTGGGTAATGCAACTGTAGTATACCATTCAGAGTTGACTGACCTACAATTTTCCAGCATTGACGTCGACAAATGTCCGCTCCGCGAAAAAAAACTAGCCACCATTTTTTTTGCCAACGTTGCGAGGTCTTTGCAGTATTGTCAGTAACTGTCCTTCTGAGTAGACCTATACCGATGATTACCTTTTATTTCCCGGGTCATATTGATAGATCCATGTCTCGTCACCAGTAACGATTTTTGAAACACGCCTAGATGCCCCGTTTTCAAAACATAGACGCATTTCATGGCACCAATCGATAGGAGTCTGTTTTTCGATTTCGGAGAGCAAACGAGGGATCCATCGACAACAAAACTTCCTCACTTCAAGATGTTGATGTAGGATGGTATGAATGTTGCCCGAACTAATGCCTACAATCTTTTCGATGTCCGTATATGTGATTCGTGGGTCTTCTCGCACCAACATTTCAGTAGTTCATACATTTTCTGCCGTTACTGCTGTTTGTAGGGCCCCGGTTCTTTTTTCGTCTTTAAAACTAATTTTATCCGAATGTATTAACTTACCCCACAAATAAATTTCATGCTAATTAACATGTATTTTATTTCATTAGTGTGTTTATGTAGTTAGACATTATTTATGATCACCAATTAATTTGTAAAATGTAAAAAGCAGATCGTTGTGACAATGAGCACCTTCTTGCCTTTTACATTTGGGAGTTAGGTAATTAAATTACAAACTATTGTTTATTTACCAACCCAATCTTTTAAAATAACAATTTATTATGTTAAATATACACTGTTCCTTTTTTATATGGGTACAAATCATATTCTAGTAGATTTGTAAGTGTAGAAATTGAAATTTTAGGTTTAATTCTTTAATTACTCGAAACAATGAGAATGTTAATGAGCTCCTTCTTTTCCTGTGCCCTTCATATGCAATCTTTCGCACCAACGGGAATGAATATTTACTAGCATATTCATATTTATTAATCTGTGAAACAATTCTGTAAAAATGAAATGAGCGGTCGCTAATATACTTAGGTAAGTAAATATTATTTCGACAATAAATTTTACATTCAGCAGTGTGTAGTGTGCAGTGTAAATTTACACGAAGCATTTCGAGCTACATTCTACTTTTTATTTATTTTGAACTTTGAATTAATTTTGAACACAGGTCAATTAGGTTCAAAAATTTCATAAATAAACTTATTACAGTTCATGATTTAGTATCGCTTACTCATCAAAAATCAAGACCACTTTTAGGTGATTTAGAAACTAAAAATCTGACATTAGGAAGATTTAGTATATATTAAAAAAGAAAACAGTCAGGCGTAAACGCAAGAAAAATCCTTAACGGTGACGGTCAACTAAATTGAAATATTAAATAAAACAACTAAAAAAGTAAAATGTTAAGTTTATATTAAAATTTCATCTCTTACAAACTTTTTACTCTTATGTTATTGGTGGAAGTTTTTTTTAATGATTTTGGAAATAAACAAAAATTATTTGGATATTTTCATATGTATACGTTATGTACTACGGTTTAATTAAACAGGACAAGGCGTTAAGTCTATAAACTATAAATAGATATCGATTTTATGTCAATGTACAATTCATAAGTAAATTAAATTTCAACAAATAAATGTCACATCCTTGTAATCGGACTTCATATTTTCATTTATTTAAATAAAACGATTAGGTACAATAAATTATAAGTAAATTTATTTACATTTTATACAATAAGGGCAACTGCTCAGCAACAATTAGACTACAAGAGTCGAGTTGTTACTATTTTTATAACTTTTTCCTCAAAATTTTGTATGTATCTTTGCTAATAAGATAGCTTAAAGCGGATATAACAGTTGATGCCGCAGTTACTCCACAGAGGACTTCCAAAGCTGGGTGATGGACGTATCCGAATACCGGTGATGCGAGAGTAGTACCCACCTGAGAACAAAACAATATACTTATTACTTATGTACCGATTAAAAACAAATTCTAGTTCTATAATCAAATGAACGGAATCAAGATATTATATGGTTTTGTCTGCCGACTTCCAAAAAGGAGACGGTACTCAATTCGAGTGTATGTTTTTTTTTATGTGTGTTACCTCATAACTTTGTACTGGGCGAACCGATTTCGATGATTCTTTTTTTATATGAAAGCTAATAGTTCTCGTGTGGTCCCATATGAATTTGATCAAGGTTAGGCCAATGTTTATTGAGTTATTCTTAAATAACCTATATTGAAGTCGCTTATATTGAAGTCGGCTGTACAAAATTTTTAATTTTAAATTATTTTTAATGTAGGGTTTGTATAAATACATTTGAAACGTTTTTGTACAAGAATAAGCAGACTTCCACTGGAAACAAAGTTAGGCTAAAGTGTCTATTATTTTGTATTGCAAAGCTAACATAACGTAAAGACTCACGCCTGTTACCCAGAGGGGTAGGCAGAGACTACGGACTTTTGTCACGATCCTGACCATTGAGCTATTATGTACTACGTACTAGAGGCGACACTGCATTAAGTTACGTTGTGCCATTCAACTGCGGTGATAGTGCCGCACTTTACTCAGTCACTCGCTAGGCGCTAGTGAATTGACACACCGTGCTGTGTTGATTACGGTGGAAGCTCCAGGGTGGCGCGCGAAATTCAAAATTTCTTGCGTTTTTTGGAATTTGCAGGTCAGGGTTAGGTTGTATATTTAACAAAATATGATTCGCGACCGTAGCGATTATGTGTTTACAGAATTATTATCATTAAAATCACCAATATAACCCTGTAAGTTCATATTAGCCCTTTGAATGAGTTTTTATGGAAAAGTGCAAAAACGCAAGAAAATTTGAATTTCGCGGGCACCCTGGAGGTTCCACCTTAAATAAAAAAATTCTTGATAAAATATGCCAAGGTGTTTTAATTATTGCACAAATAATTCAAGGAATGTTAGCAAATACCAAGGAATAACTTTTCATCGTTGATTAAAATACTTAAAAAAAAAGTATTATAGACTAAAAATCAAACAAATTATTCATAAGACGCAATCTCGGGTCATGAAATATAGATTATGAAATTAATTTGTTCAGATGCGACGTTACTGTAGGTACTTAAGTGTGAGAATAATTGTGCATAATATAATAAGTCCTTTTTTTGTAGAAACAAATGTAAAGTATTTATAATTAGGCTAAATTTCTGATATTTAAATTTGCTGATTATTCTTTTATTTTATTTTTAGGTTTCTACATCCAAGCTATGAAAAGAGGGAAAATTGAATAAATTCATACATTTTTTAAATCTAGCGTGCTCAGCATTTATGAATGACTCTTAGAATCTAAAAAAATATATTTGTAAATTATATGTTAGGGTAAGGTTTAGAACATAGAAATATTAAATAGAGGAGAAGTGGCAAGGGGGCGTGTCTGTGTCCGCACGATATGATCAAAATGCTCAGGTTCTATTCAAATGGCCGTCTTTGCGTATTAGTATACTTTCAAGCGTAATCGTGAAACAATATCAGAATGCCGTGTTATTCAGGGGTTTCTTGTAAAAACCGGAGCTAAAACAAAATCTTTGTAGATCATGGAATCACTTACCATATGTAAGAACAAGTATTTTACTATCTTTATCTTTAAAATCATGAAAAACAACAAATCGTAAAATATTTTTTGCTCTTAATGCGTTATTTTTGTTTTCAAATATCACTGCAACGGTACTATTTTGTAGTAAATACATTGCTCCTTAACCACTACTTATGTATATCGCTAAGCGACTGAATAAGCAATGTTAATATGACAAAACGATACTTTATTTATGGAATTGCATCGTGTAGTACGACCACTGTATCTTGCGATGAGTTAGTGTTGTGCTTGCGGAGATCCACTAACGTATGCTATCGACAACAAAGTCGATTGGCGAATTGCTATTATAGTTTATTCTTTCAATTTGTCAACCGTTTCAGCCCGGTGGGAAGACTGATGTGACATAATGGTATTTAATTATTTTGATTATTTTCACCGTTAAATAATTAGGCTAATCATCGGTGAAGTGTTTTGGGTTGAATTATAGTATATTATGCCTTATCTTCGTGTTAATTCCATACTTTTATGTTTTCAAAAGCTTCGAATGCGTTATTATACCTAATTGGCATGGTTCAGAATTCAGATAATATTATAATAGTGACTTTTGCTAAAAATAAGTCAACATAATTCACCTGGCTATTTATTTATTATGCATGAGTGTGTGTGTGTTTTCAGATATTTAACAATATCTTAACCAACCAGGGGTTTTTTAACAAAGGCTTGCCAGGTACATGGTGAGGTTAAGAAATTGCGTAGGATGTATGTAAATGATAAATAAACTATTATCGTACATTTTCAGCATCCCAAAAGATGCTAATTTAAAAAAGAAATGAATTGATGCCAAAGGAAGGCCACTAAACTGGTTCCCTACAAAAACTAGTACCATATGCCAAAATACCTACTTTTTCAATACGCTATGACAATCTAAACCAACATAACCGGATTTTTTTTTATTGTATTTGTTAGTAGGTTAGGTACTTAATAATTTACGTTTAGCTACATATTGTTTATTTTTATTATATAATTTCCTGTGCATATTGTTTTTTATTTATTTTATTTTCAATTTTAGTGCAATTTTAGTATTAAATGGAAGAGAATCGATAACTTTCCAATTATTAGTCAATCACTAATTTATATGTACAATAAATGGCTTTTGTTTTTAAAATGCACAGCACAACGATAGCGACTGTTATTTTTGTGTGAGTAAGTAGTACGGTGCATGGTAAATGCACGCTGTTTCTATAGGGATACGGTTTATAATTGATTGTGTAGTACGTTCTGATTTATAAAATGCGGGTGTGTGCGCGACTGCGTATCTATTGCTTTTACTGATCTGCAAGTGTAGTAGTAGGCGGGTGGTAGGGGCCAACTGGAGACACCGGGTTCCGATACATTTTCAACTACCGGGCATATCTCCTTCTATTATTATATCTATGGTTTAGAATCAAGTCGCCTGAATTTGGGGTGGGGGTAGTGGGGGGAGGGGGAGGGCAGTTGTAGAGTCACCCCCCACTTCCATTTCCTGCCGGACGTGCTTAGTTTTTTTTTTATAAATTTTTAAAAATCTCATTTTGAGGATATGTTTTCGTAATGTTTTTGACAATATAAACCTGATTTGTGGGGACAGAGAGTTGGAGGAGGGTAGCCCAACGCCACTCAACGTGGCGCAGTGGAGGAAAGCTCGGTCGACGGATCCCCGCTTTGCGGGGCTCTTATTTCTGGATGGTTTATAAAAAAATAACCACGAAAGGCAAAAAAAAAATAACCCTTCTAACCTAACCTGCCCGATTCGGGGTGCCCCAAGTCCCGAGCTCGCTTCGCTCGCTCTTCCACCAAATAAAACGTCGTAAAATAGCAAGCAATCGGTCTCCAGAGGGGTAGAGAAGTCGTCCAAAAACAGGAGGCAGATAATAATAATAAGGAGCACATTCACGTAAATTCGGAAGCAACGGAATGACGCTTATGACGCGAGCCGCGAAGTCGAGTTTAACCGTAGTGATTATATGCTCTTTGGTCGAGTATACCTGTTACTGGTTACTGTCAATTTCAAAAGTTCCGTTTCAGGTATTAATCAGTGATTTATGAATATTTTTAGAAAATTATATTAAATATTTCGACGCAGCTCCGGCAGCTAAAATTGCATGGGGGCGCATAGTGACAGACTCCTCAAATTCAGGCGACTTGATTCTAAACCCAACCCAAATATTCAAATAAAAATATAATTTAAATGTGATTTTGATATAATATTATATTAAATTAACACATACTATATGCAAATTAATTGACAAATTTTAAAAATTGTACTCGATATAATTTACATAATTAACAATACAATCTATTTTTACATACTGATCATTCTACCTACACATAATCTAAGATAAAAACCAACCGCGCATGCGCCACACATATGTTCTGTGGCTACACTACTCTTCCCTGCGCACGCGCGAAGACATGAGTAGCGCACATTTTTTGTTTGAAATAGCTGTTCTAGTACGTAAGTACCTATTACTTCAATGATGCTGACACACCTTCCTCGCCTCCATATATATAATATCTACGCATACACACTCGTCGACATTTTTGTTTTGATCTTGAATTTGTAATATTGCTTAGACCGTTCAAAAGGGTAAAATAATAAAAGCAGTGACATTGTCGAAATTATTTTGAAGTCGCAAATTAATTAAAACATAACATCTCACCGGGACAGACGCCAAGCTGTAACTGATATGGCCGCAGGCCGACTAGCATGTGAACGCGACTTGCCGAGTGCAGGCGAGCGCCTTTGATTTGTGCAGAAAAACCGACACTGTTCCGAAGTGGACGAATCGTAGCGAGAGATCCCGTGTGGCAGCAAGGCACGCCAAACGAACTGTATACAAGTTGACGCTCGCCTGTACTCGGTCAGCTAGGTGAGCGTCGACGAGTAATGGCGAGGCTAGACAAATGTACTGTCTATACGGTGGTGCTCGCCTTCACTCTACCAAAATGTATAGCCGGCTTCAAATTCTCCTTCGGATGTACGCCGCGCGCGGCGATCTTAGATATCGTGGCGGCGCCTTTGACAAAATGCTGCACGTGCCAAAGCGGCACGACACAAGGGCGACCGTATCTAATCGAACAGACAATACTAGGTACGTGACAATAGTTTTCGAAGTCGAGACTATAATTCTTCGTTATACTATGTCTTGGCGATTCAAAACCTTTCTTTTTACTTCATTTAACGAAAATATATCTAGGTATTGGGGTGTCCAGGTGAACGCATAACTAAAAATGTTCATTTTGATAGTAATATATTATTGCCTAACTTATTATAAGGACGTAAACGTAAACTACATATTTCTACGGACTGACTTAAGGGACTGACTACAATGGTTACAATCGATGTGCGCGTGTTGACTGTATCTTGTCCCCACATATATTTATTGTTTCTTAACAAAATAACCTTACCAATAAAAGCTGTATCGCAGTGTTGACTTTGCTTATAAATGTGGGTGCAAGTTGAGCCGTCGCATGCGTCACGTCGAAATATCTGCTCAAGGTCCTCTGCAAAAATTTTAATGTCTCATTTTTAATATGTTGTGGGTTATATAAGTTATATATAAGTAGTAAGATTTGAATACAATTGTAATGTCACTAACATACGTGAATATCAGTTTAATAATTGTAAGATGCCATAATAACTAACATAATAACGACGGATCATAAGTTGAAGCGGCAATAGGCCGGCCATTATACTCGCAGCTCGAAGAACCGACGTCAAGTGTTACCTAATGAAAAAAGGTTAAACAAACAGGTGGCTCAGGATCGTAGATTTTTGGCAATCTATGGGAGAGAATTATGTTTAGCGGTAGACTTGTGATGGGCTGTAGTGATAGTAATTAATAATCAATTATATAAACTTGAATATTACGAATTCTAACAAAATTTCACTGTAAAGTAAGTTCTAGATTTTTTTTCTTAATTTATGTGTACCACACTACGTTTGTGCTACCTGCTGTGTTAGCCCAGTGGCTAAGTGTTCGATGTAAAATTTTACAGCACTCAAACAATCCCCGCTGGCACCAATGGAATTGTTAATTGCAATTTTAAGTGCCGATTTAGGTACTACGTGGTCGACGGTAATAATTAACACAGTGTGAAAACCTGCACGTCTGAGAAATAAATACAATATTTAAAAGATATGTGAAGTCCGCCAACACGCATTGGGGCTACCCAAGCTGCCGGCAGACATTTCCTTGCCCCAAAGAAGACCTGTGCCCAGCATTGGAATGTATATAAGCTGCAACTTTACATTTACATAAACAATACCACCAATTCAGTTATCTGGATAGTAACAAGTGCTATCACAGTACATGGCTCCTTTAATAAACATTTACAGATAGTCCCCTGTGTAGGACATGTATGGGGGAGGAAGGAACGGCGGCTCACGTGTTGTTGATATGTATGGAGGTCGCTACATACAGGGTTAAACATCTCGGCACGCCGGGATTACTCCCCGAAGATGTTTGCAACATCAAACGACTGTTTAACTTCTTCGGAGAAATTTCATAGCTCGAATAATTACATTATTCCTGCTCACACGCAAAATACGCGCTTAGACGTGGAGTTGCGGAAACCAGCCCGTCGTAAAATAACTAGCTACCACCACAAACTAATAAGAAGTGCTAGGCTACCACAAACTCAACCAAGGGATTGTTTCTCGTATTACGTAGTGAAATTTCATTGGTCTCATCACAATTTTTAAATATATAAGGATAACAATTATCTAAGCTTTTCAATATGAACTACCATGTTTCATAAAACATACGACATGGTATTAACCATCTGCATCCATTGTTGTAGATGGTCTTAATCTCCCGACATGCCTCAAGTAAGACTAAGTACACTGAGCTTCTCAGATTCCCATTACGAAGTTATCACTCGAAAAAATCCTTCCTTCCAACTCGAACCCCATTCCACTTACTTTATTTAACGATTCTTCAGCCCATATGGCTGGCTCATTGAAATTTCAACATATTGGGTCACTTTGATTTAAATCATAATATATTCAAACAAAAATATATATATTTCTTTAAAAACTGTAATGCAGGTAAACCATAATAAAAGAATATTAGTAGAGATATTAGTATTAATCTGGTCAATAAATGATTACAGTTATCAGATAAGTATTGTACTGAGATGTGCAGAGTGAGTAAAAATGGCGATTAGGATGAGAAATTAATGCATTATTATACACACACAGCAATTATAACAACGTCGCCGAAAGCTTCTTCACAGAAGACCTTAATTGCTCGCTGATGTCATCTAAGTCGATTTCTTATTAATCGTTTTCTGGAGTAGAGTTTGCCATCGCGTTCCCGAATTAATTAATTCTCACCTAGTAGATGCCGAAGAAACTGGTTCGAGGCATCGCCTCCTGTCAGTGGTGGCCAGTCGCCGAACGTGAATACGTACTGAGGATTACGGAGTCGTGTGACCGACCAGCCGGGTGAGTCCCCGGTGGAACAGGCCCAGCTAGCTTACCTGCAAAGGGATGGCGACTAAACTAAAGTTACAATCTGTGTTTTGTGTTTCGTAGCACTGCCAGAGCATTTATGACTATGAGACGATCTCTTGCAGCCTGAATGGTCTCAAGGACTTCCTGGAGAAAATAGATAGTGGCAGCCATTGTTGTTGCCATATCTTTAGAGGACACTTTCACTTCACTTCACAAATTTTTGTCTCCGGTGACATTGTGCATAGCCTTTCTTTACCCTCTAAGTCTCTACTATTACATTAGGCAACAGCTCCTAAATCTCTAATGGTTTCTGAGTTGTTCCTGGCAATTTTTTCATCTGTGTGTATAATATACAGCCCCACCTGTTGTTCACACGCATTAATCAGGATCCTTCCTTAATTTCCTCAGTGTCGGTCCCTTCTGGTAATCCGTGTATGGATACTTTTACTTAAAAATGAAAGGAATGAATAAGGCATACAGTTTTTGTGAGTCACTGCAATGGAAGGAAGAAACGGCGAGAATGTGTTGCTCTGGGCGCAAGGTAGCCACTCCTATGTTGGAAAATCTTGCAAATTCTTCGAAAGAACTATTTCTGAAAACCTCGTGCTGAACAGATAAAGAAAATTTTCATCCACGGTCACAATGCAGTAGTTTGAGCTGGAGTAGTAGTGTAACTAACGTTAGGTTACCGGCATGTAATAGGTCTCCTTATGGTTATCCTAGTATTTTCTCCACAGTTTTTTCATCCCTACGAGTTCCTTTAGAGTAGAACTACGGCAACAGTTTATAGCAAGGGTCATATGTGGAATATTTTTAATGTACAAACCAACTTCATTACAATATTGTAATTATGTACCGCACTACTTATGTTGCAATAAAAAAAAGAGAGTATTAGTATGCTTTTAGAGCCTTATATGTTATTTAAAAAGTGATTAAAACTTACAGGAGGAGGTAAACTCTTATATCTGATAACAAAGCCAGCAGCCACCAATGCAGCATCTCGTGCCACTATCAGTAATGTCAGGGAAAGTGGTATCAACTCCTGCCATGTTAAGCAGATAAATAGAGTAGCTACCAAAACTTTATCTGCCATAGGGTCCAAAAAGGAGCCCATTTTTGAAGACTGACTTTTCCATGTCCTTGCTATCCAACCGTCAAGCTGTAAAAAATATATTTTTTTTTTAATAAAACAGTGACAAATGAACTTATAATCCAACTGATGGTATGTGGCTACCACAGTCCGCAGTACAGCTGTCAAGTTCAAACATAGAAAGTCACACATGCTTTGTCACCTCTGAAGACTAAGATGTTATGTGTCCCAGTCTGTAATTACACTGACTCCCTTATACCCTTCAAACCAGAAGACAGCAGTGCAAGAACTGCTTTTTGCAACTGTAATAAGTAAGAGGATGGTACATACCCTGATGGCCTTGTAGGCAGACAAGGATTCTCACCACCTATGACTGATTTGAAAAAAAGGAGGAGATTCTCAATTCAACTGTATTTGTTTTAAGTATGTTACTTCGGAACTTTTTTGATGATGAACTGATTTTCATGATTCTTTTTTTATTTGAAAGCTGGTGCGTCTCATATATTCCATATACATTTAATCAAGATCTGACCAGTCGTTTTTTGAGTTATCCTCAATAATGCATATTTAATTGACTTTGACTATATTGATGATGTTCTCATTTTATTTATATTGAAGTTGGTTTTTAATAATAATAATAATAGGATAAGGGTGACCAACAAGCACATATTCCACCTCATGGTAAGTGGTTGCTATGGCCCATAGACATCTACATCTATCCTCAATTACAAATCAAAATGCAGATGCGTTGTCACTAGTGATGGAACAAATACGAATACGAATATTCGTATTCGCCGAATAGTAGACATTTACCGAATATTCATATTCGGCAAATACTGATCACGAATATATAAAAACTAATTACTGGCGGACTTGGATAAGGCGCGTCGTCGGCGCGTAAAAAATACGTGTGATGTGGCCCTTAGTCTCAATGACGGGGGATGCCCAAAATGATTTTTCACTGAAACTATATACAGTTGCCTCGGAAAGATTTTTTCAACAGCTGGGAACATACAAACTGAAAAAAGGAATCGCCTAAAACCAGATAATCTACAAGTTTTATGCTTTTAAATAAAAATTTGCCTATTGTAAATTTTAATTATTAGAAAATCATCAAATAAATTAGTTTTTTATTACCATGGCGAGATATTCGTATTCGTAAAAGTAGTATTCGTTGCATCACTAGTTGTCATCCATGAGGACTAAGATCCGATCTGACTGAGGTTTCGTTCTCTACACTCACCATATGAAACACAGCAGCATTAAGCTGCTATTTTATGCTGATATTCTGTGAGAGTGTGGGCCTTCTCCGATTGTGCTGACCTATTTGTGCTACAACTATACCAGTAATATAGCTGCAGCATAGCTCTATCATGTATAAATACATTTTGTTAACATGTTGTATAAACATTTTTAATTTTACAACTTGTACTTACTAGATTAGGAAATTAATTATTTTACTTACCAGATCAGTAACTCCAGCAAATGCTAATAAGCCTAGAGCTAAGTTATAGTCATCTTGAAGTATTACATATCCTAAATATGGTGACATGGCTATTCTTGCTACACACAATATATTTGGAACAGTGAACACATCTTCTCTCTAAAATAAAATCATTTATATTTAGTTTAGAGGGCTAACTAATGTAAAGGGATAAATAATCAATATTTTAGTAAAAAATACCTCTACAACTTCTTCTATTTTTTCTCTAACTTTAGCTTTCGTTTCATGTATATCTTTCATAATATGTTCCTTCTTTACTCTTATTTTTTGCCCAGTTATTTCCTTCTGGTGTTTGATGTCTTTCACTAATTGAACACCTTTTTGTCGGATTCGATATTCAGTTTCTTTTATTTGAACCTTTCTTTGTTCAAAAGCATCTTTGAGCCCTTCCGTATTTTTTTCCAAACTTAGAAAGTGTTTTTTACTATCAGATGAATAAACACACACACTTGCTATTGATGAGAGTTTTAAATGATATTTAACTGGATTCCGTTTATATATGTCTAAAAGAGTGTGTACCTTCAATGTACTGTACGGCTTAAAGCCATTGAAGTTGCAGACAGGGTTGCGGCATAAATTTTGAAACTGTTTCACAATGTTAAGTGCTTTAAACTTGATGATTACCATGTTTATATGTTCTACTAAATAAAATATACTATAAATGAGAAAACATTCGGAAAATAGAAATAACTTCTCAAATGAGAAGTCAGATAGTTTTATTTGGTAATCGGTTATCACTTATCACATTTGATGTTGTTGTTCTCGTACTTTATAATTTGAGGTTGGGGTTAGTGTTGTTGCTTGCCTATTGAGCTAGTGTTTGGTACAAAGTGCAAATTGCAAATGCAAAGAGTAGGAGTACCAGACTAGAGTACAAACTACTAGTAGATTCTATCGAATATGTGACTGTCCTATATAGAAAGTTTGGTATTGGTCTTGGTGATAAGTTGAAATTTGTGAGATGTGTGTTGACTTGACTTTATAAACTTCGATTTCGATGAGGACAGATGAGGATGAGTTAGATGAGAATGAGAACGACAATTGACAAGTGACAACCTTAGCAGCGTTGCCAACACCAATTTGCCAAATTCCCCGAAAATCCATGTCAAATTCCTTTATTTAAGGACTAAATTAATTCCCCTTATTATTTTTTTATATATCTTTTATTTTTTAATTATTTTAAGAAATGAAACAATTTTCAACTAATTTTATAAGATTAATTTTTTTACCGAATATTTTTTCGTATTTTCCATATTTTTGTAACAAGCATTTTACTCCATGGATTATTTTTAATTCATTCCCTTGTTGCCATTAAAAATTACCACAGTATGTCCATTTATATGCATGCGGTTCTTTGCTTTACAATTAAAAAATAAAGAAATGAAGCATTAATTTATAAACAAAATTTGCCGAAATAAATCTTAAAAGTAAATGTAATGCAATGAAGTTAATTAAAAAAGGGAGTCATTCGATATTCATAAGTAACCTAACAAAAATGTTAAGATAAGTATTTAAGTTTCTTGAAAAAAGGTTCCGTCTTGGCCTGGCTATAGATTTTCAAAATCCACATATTTTACCCGCATAATACCAATACCCGAAAAATTCCCAACCAAAATTAAATTCCTCGCATGTTGGCTAAGCATAACTTTAAAGACAACAGCCCACAGACTAATATGATGCTTATTGCTTACGCAGCTTACGCCTATGCGTAAGCATCATAATAGTATATATATAGCTGACACACAAAATTAAAAAATATCATTGTTTACATTAGTTAGTGCCTACCGGAATGAGGGCTAATAACTTTTTGCTCACCAGATGTCGCTATTTGACACTGAGGTAAAGTTTTTTGTTACACAATGTAATTTAACTAAGAAGTTGTTTTCTAATAATAGTTTATCAGTTTCTAGAGTATTATATTAATACACAAAACAAGGCGTCAGTGGTTTGCTCTTTAATTTTTTGCACATTTTTAACTTTTTTTTAATTTTTCTTCTTTTATGAATATCTGTGCTTTGGTTTATTTATTTTAATGTTATTAATATAAAATAAAGCTAATAGTACAAAAATAAACAATAACTTTTATATTTTCAAAACAAATTGACTTCCCCACTATGAATTCTGTCAAATATTATACCTCACTATATAGTGGCGCCGCTCTGGTGGCAGAAATAGTCGTGGATGCCCTCATTGCCCGACCTCCTAAACAGCCCATGAAACTTGAAGCGTAAAACATAAAATGGTTGGGCATATGAGGAGAAAACAAAAGCAGAAAGAAGAATTAACTGACATTAAAATTTGCCACCGTTTCGTACATATAATTTTTGTAAATATATATAATTACAAGTTGCTGTGTGTAAAATACATTGATTTCTTATCTTAATCGGATTTTTTACTCCATCCCACGTAAAAACTTTTATTTCTCATAAATCATTCTAAGAGATCTAACTTTTATTCATAGACTTAGAATATACTGGCGTATAAACAGACATAGTGTGAAAGGGAGAAGAAAATTCTTTATCACAAAAATGTAACATAGAAAAGGATATCAAATCTCATGACTGTGTAACCGATTTTGAATGACAGATCGGCACAAGTTGGCACGCAAGAAATAAGCTCCTAGATATTTTGTAAAATTTAGAGGGTAATAGTGGTTACTTTTAATAAGTACCTTTTTTCTAAAATAGGTAGTTGTTCTGTGAGTGACTGTGGTGTTAATAATAGAATTAATCCTGATAATTGCACATTTTACAGGTAAAGGTTCTTAAGACGTCGTCAATGTTATGACGCGTTTATTTTTGTTTGAAATGTATGTTATATATATTGTTTAAAATATTGAATGTTTTCAATTATTTTATTAATTTTTATATTTTGCATAGAAAAAAGTCACGTAGTTGATAATTTGCATGAATTTGGTAAATACATTTTTATACAAAATATTTTACATGTACGCTAGGGATTGACTCAACTATATCAACATTATTGTCGATATTTATTGAATTTTAATTGAATTCCTTTGGATTTGTGTTATTTTGCATGTTTTCTCGCGGATTTGTTTTCTAAGCAACGAATAAGATGCTTTCACACTAGCCAGAGTTCTTCCCAGATCTCAGTAACTCATTCAAGAGAATATTTACGCTGTGTCAATTGTGGTTTAAATGTCACGAAAACACAAAGTCATTTGTTGTTAAAAATACTGTTCTTGTGAAAATAAAAAACCTTTATATCTTAAACATTCGGACTTTTTTTAAATCAATACCTTAACTATTTCATTTCTTTAATTGCATATTATCATTTCCATATGCTTTTATATGTGGGAACCCATGGCTGAAGTGTCTATGAACAGTGGGCATTCCCCTTTGTTAATTGTCGACAGAGAGTAAATATATGAAAGGGCGCTAAGCTACTTTGCCAACATCACTACGAATTTAAGGTGTATATAAAAAATTCTGACAGACGTATTTTAAAAATAAACGTCTCAAAAATATTAATTATTTTAACTATCTAGTTTATAAAAAAAAAGTGTGTAGGTCACACGTGGTAGAAGTGAAATCTTCAGAAAACTTAACTTCGAGAGAATGGGACGAATGCATATCAGAAGTAGGATAATTGTAAGGTTTATTTATTAGAATGTTATTACCAAGTTTAAAATTATTTTAATTTTTTTTTACATAATATATTACATTAAATATTATTATTGAATATATTTTATTTGGAAGTTAAAGACCAATATCCAAACATTATACATTTAGCTGCGTGTTTAACTCGCTTGTTTTGTTTAGTGACTAGAAGAGAAACATTTGCGAAGTCCATTTGACCACACAACGCACTGAAGCTATCAAAACATTAGTTATGGGAAATACGTTTCTTGTATAGCACTCGATAAATTTTCCCAGAATTTTATGGACAGTTAAATTTTTTACCTTGTAAGTCACAGACGTCAATAATAACAAGAGGAAAAAAGATTTTGTGTATATTGCATGTTTAGGGACACGTTGGGGCAAATAAAAGACCAACTTTAAAAATTAGTTGCTTTAATCTTGATCCATTGGTGGTAGAAAACGAATGACATTTGTTATGAAATTAAGTACGGTATCGAGAAACGGCTGTTGTGTTTTAAAAGTAATTATTGTACATCCTAAAATGGTATCAAAGAGTGACAGTGCGTTTACGCCGAAAAATCTACTAATATTATAAATGTAAAGTTTTGTGAGGATAGTTCAATTGTTCAAGACGGATTTCAATGTAACTTCTCAAGTACCGCTGTTGGTAGCAGATAATGCGACAGTGAGGATATATGGATATATGTGTTTGATGCTCTTTTACAAAACTACTGCACGGATTTTAATGAAACTTCACAACGTCATAGCTTATACCTACATCAGAATATCACGGGCTATATTATCCGCAAAAAAAAAACTTTTCTCCACGGGAAATATATATGATTCTTATGCAGAAACTAGAAGCCATTGGTATAAGAGGGACTTCGCTATCCTTATTTCGGAGTTATTTAAATGGGCGTACACATATGGTTAAGATTACATTACATTTCTGATATATATATATATATATATATATATATATATATATATATATATATATATATATATATATATATATATATATATATATAAATGAATTATATAGTGTGAAGTTGCACAATGGTCAAGTATTTTCGTATGCAGATTATACTGCCATTGTTTCTACGGATAATACTTGGGAACATGTTCGAAATAATGCTTAAAAAGGGGTCATGAACATTGCTAAGTGGCTTAATTGGAATCTATTGACGCTAATATAATATACTTAAAAATCACACAAAACGACGCGACGTCTTTCCTTTTAATCGCGTGGCACAACAGTAATTGCAAGGAATGGCGCCAGCGCATCGTTCAGTGCGGTTGTGGAGTGCGCGGGGCGTTAGGTTATATTGACCCCACATCGCACTAGAATGAAACATTTTTTTTAGGTGCGGGTGAGTCAAATTGAATCTTGCTGGATTTTTCACGTTAAAGTGGAAATTACAATAGTATATACATCTCTTTCCTACGATAGAAATTCACAAAGTTATGCCTTCCGCACCAGGGGAATAAACGCTGTTTTGCTCGCCGCACTACATGAAAGTTCGCTAGGAGCTTATATGACCTCATAACGCAGCGAACGTATTAAAGCACCGCACAAAAACGAGACCGAGATAATAGGAAACACACCATTTTTTAAAATACTGGCAATGCTGTTGACATCACTTATATTCCCTTTAACCAATGTAAGCTAAAAATGCTTTTGTTAGGAGCGTTTCACGACAGTTTTCAAATGCCGAATTACAACGCACAATAAGAGGAGAAGCTTCTTAACCACGTCGAAAATTATTATTTATATATAATATACCTATTTTGATTGGGTTGTCACCTGATGAATGTGAAAAATTTAATTTTTTTTTCAAAAGGGCAATCGCCTATATGTTTTGCATATTTATATAAATGTATAATAAATCTTGCTTATACAGAACACTAATTATTTACTTAGATAAATCTGTTGTCTTATTTTACAATACAAAATCTCTAAATTTAATTCTAACCCTTTCATAGCGCAGCGATGTATGCGTGTACTAGTTTACTCTTATTTGGTTTTCTTAACTTTTGCACTTAATATTGCATTTTATGCGTTTTTAACAATTGTGCTGATATATTTAAGCATGGTGCAGTTTTTTTCATGCTATATAAAGTACCCAATTCTAATTATTTGAAGTTATATCGACATTATAAGATGAACGACCTTTACCTACTTTTTATTTATAAACTACATAGGTACAGTACAGTTTAAATAATAATTATTTTTGAGATGTGCTTTTTAAAATACGTCTGTCAGTATTTGTTATTTTATACATACTCCAAATTCGTAAACTGGGGTAGAGGGGTGGTGCAATCGACACTTAATAAATTTGGTTTTATTAACTTTTTGTGATTATCATTGCCTTTTATAATTATTTAACGATGGTGCTGATATTCAAGCAAGGTGTAGTTTTTTTTGTATTGCGAAAAGTACCCAATTCTAATTATTTAAATTATTATTGACGTTATAATATGACCGATTTTTAACTACTTTTTTTCTAAGCTACATGGGTGCAGTTTATACAGGGTATTTTTGGAACGCTCCCGAAAACTAAGACAGGCGACAGCACCAAGTATACCTTTGATCATGGGTCACAAATAAATTCGATCCTGATGAAAAAAAATCATATTTTTACAACGTTTTATTAGCTTTATTCACGCACCATCATGTTAGTACAGCTAAATGAAACGATAATTTCATAAAAAAATATCATGAAAATACTGAAACATAAAACCAGCAGTGGAAACTGTATGGATATCATCTGACTAATAGAGGTTAATGTACGCGCGAACGGTGAAAAAAGAACGCTGGCCTTGAACTTGGGCACTGAGCGATTTATAACATATTGGTACGAAGGGGACGCGACGGGGGAACAATCTGCCAGTATTACTGTGCCTGCATGCTATTGGTTCCCGCGCTTTGTTCGCTCCAAAAATACAGTCACATACACAGCTTACTTTGCGACTCGCGACGATGTTTTAAAAAGGAAGGAAAGAAAAATTATTTATATCTATTGTTTTATGACTGAACTAGTGAACGAAAAGGTAAATATGATAGGGGAATGTGAATGGGGAAAATTGTGCAGTAAAGTCAAAAGTGTTGAGGAAGAATACCGAAAAACTTACCATGTGATCGACCTGATGACGGAAGCTCAAGCGAAGATGAAAGTGATGATGAAGTAGCATCCAGTAACACCAACACACCATCAACATCTGGCTTCCATGTGACCCAAGACGACATAGTGGACGGCGTGCCACCCTTAGCTTAAGTTTTCTTGTTACAAACTACTTTATATTTTACGATAGAAATAACAAATAATGCTCAAGTAAACATTATCCATTTTTAATTCCAACCTTTTCCAAAGTTCTAAGTAGCTAGTAAAGCACCTATTATGATTCTACAATAAAACAATTAATTACTTACTATAATATTATAAAACAATATCCCAATACCATGTAGTACTTTAGAACGCGACTGTAACCATACTCCCTCCACTCGACCTGTATCTAGCTCGGTGCGAAACAATGCTGCCGTCATAAGAAAAAAGGGCGCATCTAACAATTTTTAAATAAATGAGTTAAATATATCATTCGACTCATGATAAAAAGGCGCATCTACTAAATTTTTTAATATTCAAAAATATCAATATTTTAGAAAATATCGTAAGAATTTTGGACGTAACTGTTAATCACAGATGATATTTTTATAGTAGAAAACACTTATACAAATTCAACATAAAGGAAAAGACTTATTTAACCAGTTGCTACGTCATCTTTAACAATATTTGCATCGATTACTTAAATTTCGATTATTCTTGTCTTATTATTCTACATCTTATTATTAAAAGCTTATATCTTATTATTAAGAGCTGGTGTTTCACATGTGCTCCCATATAAATTTGATCGAGGTCAGACCAATAGTTTTTGAGTTATCCTTAATTATTTATATTGAAGTCGGTTGTACAAAATTTTTAATTTTTAATTATTATCGTAGTAAGTCTTGTATGATATCCCCTTTAAAATCATTACTCAAGAGTTGCGGGTTGTTATTTTTTGTGTCTCACTACCAATGCTTCTCTAATATTTACTAAAAAAAGTAGTAAATTACTATTAGCGTCCTTTCAACTTCAAATAACCTTTCCAAAATATGTAAAAATGTTAAATGAATGGCAGTTTTTTTTTATTTATTAGGTTGGAAAGACGCAAATAGTTATATGCGGCTTTCCTTCGATGTTTTTGTGTTGTCAGGTGTATTTTTTAAGCTAAGATGAAAAGGAAAATTCGTTTTATTTAAATAAATAAAAAATTATCAAAAACATAAGTACGTCCTTAAAATCTTCATGTCTCTACGTATATACTTCAATTTTCATATAGATACCTTTTAATATATTTTAGACACAGGGTCTGAAAGAAAAATTCATCTATTTATTTTTTATTTCCATTTTACGTTTTTGTTAGTTGCGTCTTTCTTTATGTATGCCGTCCTACGGCATAATGTAACCCGGCCGGCTCGTGTCGCCTTACGCTGTGACGCAGTAGGTTTCAATTTTGTCGGGGTTCGTTATTAATCGTAGTTTTTGAAACAGTTCCGTGTTGATATTGTACACGCGTGCGCGAGCGACAGCTCAATCGTTTTATTTATTAAATTGTTATTACTTGTGATTACGTGTTGGTATTATTCTTGTTGTTACGTTTTTTGTTTTAATAATGCTTAACGCGTACGTTTATAGTGATTGTAAATACGGCAACATGTTAGGTATCCGAATCTAGGTACACGAAGTATCGCTAAATAAATTGTTAAGACGTCGGGATGGAATAAGTGTGTCATACTGTACAGTGCACAAAGTGTTGAAGCGTAATCGAACGCGCCCATACAAATTGCACAAAGTGCAAGCTTTAGTTCCGGCAATCACGACCACCGACGAGTTTTCTGCCGTTGGTTATTATACCATCAACAACGTGTGCCTGGTTCCATTGAGCACATTATCTGGACGGATGAGTCGAGATTTACCAGAAACGGCCTGTGGAACCGAAGAAATACACACGTGTATTCAGAGGCTAACCCGCACGTTGTTCGACAAACCGGGCACCAAACCCGATAGTCGGTTAACGTAGGGCAAGTTTATTTAAGGATCGCATACTGGGACCAGTGTTTCTGCCACAGCGACTGAAGGGACAGCGATACCTAAACTTTATAAATGAACAGTTGGTTGACATTTTAGACGAACTATCGTTGGCTGAATATCCCCGCACATGGTTCCAGCATGATGGTGCCCCTCCACATGTCGTGAGGTTCGTCCGTGAGCGCCTCAATGAGCTATTTGATGATCGCTGGATCGGCAGACTAGGGCCACACGCTTGGCCACCTCGCTCACCAGATCTGACCCCGTTAGACTTCTTTCTGTGGGGTATGTGAAAGAAAGGGTTTTCTGCCGACTTCCAAAAAGGAGACGGTACTCAATTCGAGTGTATGTTTTTTTTTTTTTTTTTGCTTTTTTTTTATGTGTGTTACCTCATAACTTTGTACTGGGCGAACCGATTTCGATGATTCTTTGTTGATTGATGATTTATATGAAAGCTGATAGTTCTCGTGTGGTCCCATATGAATTTAATCAAGGTCAGACCAATGGTTATTGAGTTATTTTTAAATAACCTGTCTTGAAGTCGCTTATATTGAAGTCGGCTGTACAAAATTTTTAATTTTAAATTATTAATCGTGAGTGTGATAGTGCTAATGAAATACACCAAAGGATCGTGGATGCTTTCGAGAAACTACGTACGGACTGTGTCGAAGACCACACGATAATGCTCCGCCTGCACCCAAATCTACCTTGAAATGAATGGAGCACAATTTGAGCCGCATCTCATAAGACCACGGAGGATTTAGAGCGCTAAGCTGTTTCATAACTATTTTTTTTAAATAACTTAGTACTGGACTAATCTGAATAGGTACATAACTGAATACATGATAATAATAAACATACCTGACGACGACCACGATGAATAAAAACGCATGACTCCAACCTTGGTTACATTTCATTTAAGTATTTATTCATTAGCGGGGAATCGAACCAGTTGGGTTCTATTTAACCTGTTAATTCGGGTTAAAGTAGCTACGTGGAGACAAGCACAGTGGCAAAATAGTAGGTTAAGTAGATAAGTTAGGTATTTAGACAAGTGTTGTAAATTATTAGGTATTGTGGTATGGCCCGCTAGTTGCAGAATTTGCGTTCGCGCGTACATTGACCTTTAATCAGCTGATATAAATTCAGTCATTCCACTGCTGGTTTTATGTTTCAGTATTTTCATGATATTTTTTATGAAATTATCGTTTCATTTAACTGTACTAACATGATGGCGCGTGAATAAAGCTAATAAAACGTTGTAAAAAGACGATTTATTTTTTCATCAGGATTGAATTTATTTGTGACCCATGATCAAAAGTATACTTGGTGCTGTCGCCTGTCTTAGTTTTCGGGAGCAAACCAAAAAAAAAATACCCTGTATAATTTATATTTTTGAGATGTGTTATTTGAAATACGTCTGTCAGTATTTTTTCTATATATATAATACAAATTCGTAGGCTGGGGTAATGCGGGTAGTAAGTTCCGCCTCTTAAACCTCAATTACATATTTTTGGTAATTATAGCTGTGTAATCTAACGATATCTAATAAATTTTCTTTAATCATGCTGTCTTCATATGTTAAGCTTTTTGATACCAACCACGCGTGAATGCTTGCTTTTTTCCAATTTGTAGTTGGTATCCTTTCAACTTTTCTTGAGTGTTATGGAGCATTATCAAGTACCACGATGCTACCAGGTTTTAATTTTGGTAAAATTTCCGCAAATTACTTTTCAATTACCTCACTGTTCCTTTCTTTATGGTAGTCAGCCAAAGATTTTTTGGCTTCAAACACCAACAAACCATCTTGCAGAAACCCTTCTTCGCTTCTTATGTGACTGATAATAAGTCGTCTCCCTTTTCCTGAAGGTGCCTTCAAGCCTGTAGATAGGCCTTGCAAAAATGCCTCTCTGGCTGATTTAACCGTAGTGTCCTGCCAAACTTTATCCACTGTATGATCTGTGAAATTAAATATAAACATTTATTACAATTTATTCACAATTCTTATTACACAAAAAAAAAGAACATACCTTCATTGACCCAAGTCTCGTCTTGATAATATATGAATTTTTCTTCCCTTCTATATTCTTTTATTTTATATAGATATTTTTCCCTCTATAGTATTATTTCTCTCCTATCATTTAGGGAATTTCATCTCGTTCTGCTCTTATACTTAAAATTTAAATGATGCATTATATTTCTTACAGTTGATTTTGACATATTTGGTATATATGGGTCTTCACTGAGCACTATGTGTATCTATAATAGACAAAATAAGTAATGTGAAGCTCATAAACTTTGTAATAATAATTTTCAATGAAAAAATTTTCTAATATAATATTAAAATAATTTATAATAATATTATTTTATTACCTTTTCAATAATTGGTATCTCGTTATTGGAGAAAAATTGATGCACTTTTCTGCGTATTGAAGATAAAGTGAAATCATCTATTATTTCTTTAAATGATAAGCGCTGTCCACTTTTGTTTAGGTTTTTGCACTTCTTTGTTTATTTTGTACTCCTTTAAAATGTTGTACACACCAGCTATAGACACTCCAGTCATATCAGCTGTTTTTTTGTACAATCAGTTGCACTCCACTCAGTGGTTTCTGGCCAGTGTTTAATGTTGTGCTTATGAACATTAATAATTATTATTTTCTCGTTAACTGGAAAAGCACCACAAGGACGCTTCTTTTTCGGAGAAAGGATATCTGATTCATTTGATAGATTCGGCGTCGATGAAGGTTCAGGAATTGGCTCCATGCTTTCGTTTTGAGTACAAACTGGTCAAAAGAAAATGTAAACCAAAAACTTAACAAAAACTCAACAAAACAATGAAAAACAACTCGCAGCAGAACAATGACTACATCCGAGCATTTAATTCAGAAGCAGAATGAGATAGACAGCGCGATGCACAGTTATTCGGCATTCATAGAAATTTCAAAGTTAGAATAGACACTAATGTCACTAATGAGTCACACCCCGCACGGAACAAGTATTTGTATGGCCTACAAATAATTGTTCCGGGTGTGGATGTTTGTCCTTGTGCAATATATGTTTGTAAACTGCCTCCACGATACAGGAGAAAATGCTAGTGTAGGGGTAACGTTTTTTTTACCAATAAAAAAATGACACATGACAGCGTGATGCACAGATATGCTGCATTCGTAGACATTTCAAAGATAAATAGGTACTAATGTCATTTTTCAAATGAATATTAATTTTTTTCGTTTTTTTGGAGATAAATCGGTTTTACTTCTAATTAACATTTGTTCTATTAAACAAAATAGGTTTATTACCTCTGCATGACCTCTATTTCCATAATAATGATACCAGTCGGAAAAACTTATTACCTCTGCCTACACTGAATTTTAGGAAAATATGTACTTTTAAAATTGTGTGATATAATTTAAATCAACATTTTAATTTGAAACAATGTTCTGTATATTAAAAATGAAAAATCACTTAGAAATATTTTTTTTTATTTGGTAAAATATATGCCTTTGTGGTAATTTTTTTTGTGTGTTGAAACATGCCAAACGTCAAATATCTATGGAGTATAAAAATAACGTTCAGTGATTATATTCTCTTTGATTCTACCTACAAACTAATAAGATTCTATTAAACACTTGACTTAAAAGTATACGGTTTAGGCATACCTACAGTATTAGCGTGACTACCTACAAAAATCTAGCGCATAAAATGGCTACCTTTTATAGGGTCGTAACTCAGCAATATGGGCAGCTGATATCGATATTTTTACTATTATGAATTTTTTCTTATTTCATATTATTGAATTTCTTGCTTAATTTACTTTATTCCGTAGTTACAGGCATGAATTTACAATCGTCAAATAACTTATCTGAGGAATAAATAATGTGTCTGACAGTGTTGTGGCTTTTGTGTAGATAGAAATTAAATCAATAGCCTAATTACGTAACATCTAAAATGGCAAATCGTATCAATGTGATAGTTTAACAATATCTATTGCGTTGTTTTTGTTATCGAGCAAACTAATTTTTGTTGGGTTGTCAAATTAAATTTGCATTGCTATCCCTTAAGTTTCGCTCGAGCTGCTTCACCGCATTTCTACACTTTCGCATTGCATACTGTGCAACATTTTATTTGTGTTAGGTACAGTCAAACAAAGAGTTAAGTATGCAAGTAGCTAACTTGCAACTTGTACACAGACGGAGTAGTGGGAAGTTGAAAATTTTTGCTTGTATACCAAATACCTTTGTTTACTGTACAATATTACTGGGATGGAGATCCCTGATCCCATATTATAATCCCATATCATAGTATTTTTAATATAAAATAGTAATAATTAGTTGAGTAAAAATTAAATAAACTGTTTTAAAAATCAATACTTATTCATTATTAATTGGTATATGTATAGAAACGTTCTGCATATAATTGATCACAAATGTTAAGTTATTCATGCATGTTCGGTCCTGCTGGATATCACATTATATTTATTCATTCAGATTTTAAATAAAGAATATTATTATATTTCGCAGGTACATTCACTTTGTTCATTTAAATTTCGAAAATCGTGCATAATCATGAAAGGGATGAAATATCATATCAGGGATTAATAAACTATTATTATTATTATTTATTCATTTCATATTTATTAATTAATTAAAATATATTCTATACGACACTTTGTCACTGACAAAACCTGGCGCTTAACATTGCGACGAAAAAATTGGTCAATGGTCGAATGGTTAACACGTACTTGTGAGTGCTTTTCGGTATTTGGTTAATTTTCCATAAATCCTTTATTTTGTGGTGGTGGATTCCTCTGTTGTAAGTAGATCACGTTTATAAGATATAGTTATTTCGAACAATCCACCCAATTATGGGTGACGAAACGGGGTCTCCCCGTGAGAAACACCCTGACCGTCCCGATGAAGACATGTGCTTTGGATTAAGTGACAATAATGATTGTGATCGTGGTAAAAAAAGACATGCTGAGACTCGAACATATGAACCAGTATTATATAAAAAGAATTCTGTAGTTGATTTAACAGCTTCAATAAATACTATATATAAACCTAGAACAAAATCTTAGAATGTACGGGCCAAATGATCAAGGCCCGTTCATTGTCCACATCTCCCGGTCTTCGTCAGACCCCAGAATAGGGCTATCTCTTCGACCAATTTAAATAGGTTTATGCGTGTCTAAAAATAATATAGGAAACATTAAAAGAGGAGGAGTCAAAAGCATTGGTAGAAATCGCATCTCTATAGAATTCTGCTCAGCAAATGAGGCTAACAAATTCCTTAATAATCCAATATTCGCAAAAGAAAAATTGATTGCAACTATTTCATCTTATAATGTTTCTCGAATGGGTGTCATCCGCGGTGTCCCTGTGGATTGGTCAATGGAAGAACTTGCAGAAGCTATTGAGCTTCCCCCTGGTTGTGGTAAAATCCTAAAAGCTCGCCGTCTTCAGAGAAAGACTTTTACTGAAGGGTCATCATCCCCAATATGGGTTCCTACTCAATCTATTGTTTTGACATTTAAAGGCCAGATACTCCCCAAATATGTATATGCATTCTTCATATCCCTTGCTGTTGAAACTTATCAACTCCCCACCATCCAGTGCAAACAGTGTTGTCGATTTGGCCACGTAGCAGATCAATGCCGCTCTAAACCACGCTGCTTCCGTTGTGCCCAAGAGCATACTGGAGCAAGTTGTTCTGTTCCTGAAAGCGAAGCCACTTGTCTGTTATGCTCCAAAAATCATTTGGCTAATAACAAAAATTGTCCAGAACACCATAGACAGAAATCTATCAAAGCTATGATGTCAGAACAAAATGTATCCTATATAGAAGCGTCAGCCAAAATCCCATCTATTCGTTTGAACAATCTTCAAAAACCATATTCTGAAGTGGCCTCTACTCAGCTTTCACTTACTTCTACTACCTCCTTCAACCTCCCCACCATGTCACAGGCATATAGAAAAACCATTTTCAAATCTCCCCGCCCCATCCCTAGAATTCCCATGGGATATGACCAACAAGCCCATCAAAGAATAGTTGCAGACTGCCCATCCTCTACTCCAAATGGATGCTCATTATCCAATACACACAATCAAATATCTCCAAATGAAAATCTTGTTGAATGCCTAATTTCTCTCCTCAATAATTTAATTTTGATAATGTCAGACTCACTACCGAACAACGTTGCAGAATTTTTTTTTAATCTCGCTAGTTTAATAGATAATATAAATGACTAAAAAAAAGACCTCCATCTTCTACAGTGGAACTGTAGAAGCTTGCACCCTAAAAAATCAGAACTCATTTTCCTAATAAATAAACATTCAATTTCGGTTGCTTCTATTTCAGAAACATGGTTCCTTCCTGGCTCCAAATTTCGCTTGCAAGGCTTTACCTGCCTCCGTGAAGATAGAAGTGATGGTTATAGTGGTTGTTGTTTACTCATAAAAAAATCGCTACCTTTTTCTCAAATTATACTCCCTCCTCATAGCCAAAACATTAATGCCGTAGCTGCAAAAATTGCAGGAATCAACATTATTTCAATATATATCCCTCATCCAAATACTCACTTAATTCAAGAACTATCCTCTCTCTTTTCTTTGTTACCTCCCCTTTTATTATTACCGGTGATTTTAATTCACATCATGTATCTTGGGGGTCACATTTATGTGATGTATACTCTTCAGAACTTATTCAAATTTTTGAAGATATCAATGCGTGTATCATCAACAATGGTTCTCCTACTCATAGTGTACGTCCACAGTGAATGCGCGGCGACTTGAGCCTGTTGCGGGCGCGACGGCGGGCGCGTGCTGTGGCCACAGTGACGAGCGAGCTAGAGCGAGCTGTTGATGTGCTTAGACGTATTACAGGTGTTGTAAACCATGGACGAGGATTTAGTATTTCTACTAGACAGTCCGATCCTGAGATGGGAGATTTTGAATATTAGAGAACGAACGAAACGAAATAAATAAAAACCGACAAATAAATGGTGAATTTTTTAATTTGTATGAAGAATTGAGATAGTACCCTAGAAAATTCTTTGAGTATACTGGAATGTTCGTGTCAACATTTCATTACGTCCTGTGTAAAATATCACCTAAATCACTAGAGAAGATACAATTTTTTTAACAAAAATGAAATAAAAACGCGCTTAGGCCGAGCGATAAGACCGAACTGGTTTGATATCCCCGCACCCGCGCATTGGATCGCTTGCTTACTAGGCCCGTAGTGTGGCCAAAACGCGCGGATATGAACGTTTGAAAACTACGCGCGCTATATCGCTTATGCCCGTCGCGCTAGGCGTCCGCCTTAGTCACTACACTATGGACGCAAACGGCGGTTTCATATGTTTGATAATTCGCGCCCGTCGTCGCAACCGCGCTAGGCTCGCACTGTGGACGAGGGCATAGAGTATATCCAGGACTAGACCCTAGGTCTGTTGTCGACCTAACAGCTTGTTCTTCTAGTCTAGCCCCTCAGCTTTCTTAGAAAACTCTCAATCAAACATATGGAAGTGATCACTTTCCCATTCTTATTACCAAACCCTATGCGGTTATTCCTTTACCCTCCACTACGCCACTCCTTAAATATAAGCTCCAAGACGCAGATTGGACTAATTTCACTAAATTTTTAGATACTAAATTTGCCCAAATGCAGGTTGACTCCTCAACCAACCCAATAACTTCTTACTCTTTATTGGTACAATATATAACTGAAGCAGCTGACTTATTTATCCCAATCAAAAAACCCTACAGCAAGAACCTATCCTCCCCTCCATGGTGGAATGCTGAATGCACCACTATGATTAAAAGGAAAAAAGCTGCAGAAAAACTTTACAATCACTGTATGACAACCGATAATTTTATACTATTTCAAAAAACCTCTGCTCAAACAAGGAGACTTCTTTCCAAAAAGAAAAAAAAGTGGATGGAAAAAATTTTGTGAATCCATGTCCCCTAATACACCAGTAACAATAGTTTGGAAAAATATAAAAAAAATTCGTGGATCTCTTCTTTCTGATAGCAACATTTCTGATAACACTCTATCATGATTAGAAGTCTTCTCTGATATGCTAGCTCCTCCTTTTGTTTCTCATGAATATGCAATATGCCCACCGATTCCAGTCCCGTCTACCATCAACAATAATGAGATAATCTACTCATTGTCCGAACTACAGTCTGCGTTATCTGGCTTAAAATTCTCTTCTCCATGAGAAGATGGCATTCCCTATGCATGTTTATGTAAATTAAGTCTTAAGGGAAAATTATTTTTTCTCCAAATTCTGAACAATATCTACATATTATCTTCTAATATTCCTCTGTCTTGGTCAAACCAAATTGTTATACCTATCCTTAAACCCGAAAAAGATCCCAAAGAAGCTTCTTCATACCGCCCAATTGCTCTTTCATCTATTTTTTGTAAAATTTTAGAACATCTAATTAAAAACAGAATTGAATGGTTTTTGGAACATAATAACATCTTTGTAAAAAGTCAATTTGGTTTTCGAAAAGGGAAAAGCACATTAGATAGTTTGAGTATCCTAACTACAGATATTAGGTTGGCTTTCTCTAAAAATGAATACTTGGTGTGTTGTTTCCTTGATATATCATCTGCCTGCCTGCAAAAGCAAAATAATAACCTTTAGTAGAAAAAGTGTTATCCGTACTATTGATATCTCATATAATGGTGAATCTATTCCAGTTGTTAACAAAGTAAAATTTTTAGGTATTTATTTAGATTGTCATATGACCGGTACTGCTCACTTTAATTACATCAGTGACAAATGTGAAAAAGGTGTTAACATTCTTAGATCTCTCTCTGGCGTATGGCTGGGTTCTCACCCCATGTGTCAAAAAATACTATACAATGCCATCATTCGTAGTCACTTCGACTATGGTTCTTTCCTCCTGGAGCCCTGCAACAAATCGGCCCTTAGTAGGCTTGAAGTTATCCAAACAAGATATTTACGTGTTATCACAGGCGCAATGAAATCAACTCCTAAAAATGCTTTACAAGTAGAATGTGTTGATCCCCCGCTCTCTTTACGAAGACAGTTTCTAGCTGATAGATTTATCTCAAAAACACTACAACTAACATCTCACCCCTTACATCGTGAACTAGAATCCTTGCTACGATTGGTTGTAAACAACTCCTATTGGTCTAATAAAAGCTGGCCCCCTATTCTTAAATCTTTAAAAAGATTAAAAAATATTGAGTATCCTTGTGTTACATCCCCAATTCTACCCTATTTTGAAACCAGCTATGAAGCTATATAACTAAATCCTAAAATCACTCTGAATTTAAACATTAATAAAAATTCACCAACTGCAAACAGAACTTTCTATAACCTTGTGACAAAAAAAATGGCCTGATTGGCTATTTATTTTTACTGATGCTTCCAAATTGTCTTCATTCAAATGTGTCGGTTCTGCAGTGTGGATTCCCAAATATAAAATTTTCCTTAATTATAGATGTCCCCCTCAGGCTTCTGTTTTTACAGGGGAAGCTGTAGCCATATATGAGGCTATATCCTATATTTTTTCCCATAAAATTCGTAAGTCAGTTATATTATTTACTGATTCAAAAAGCTGCCTAATGTCGTTACAGAGCAATATATTTAAAATGAAATCCATCTCCCCATTGATACTGAAAATTAAAGAACTCATACTAAATTGTAATAAGAGTGGGCTTGAGCTAGAGATTGTGTGGATTCCTAGTCATTGTGGCATAGAAGGAAATGAACAGGCTGACTCCTGGGCCAAAGGAGCTGTAGATACTAGCTGTCCTTCTCATTTAATGAATTACTCTCATGATTTAAAGTCATTAGCTCAAATTAAATTAAAGAATTCTTGGGACAGAGAATGGAGCATATCCAGACATAGTAAAGGTTGCTACTTTGGTAAATTCCAACCCAGAATTCCTCCAAAACCTTGTTTTTTCAAAATTTAGCTTTCTGAACAAACAAATCACATCTACAATCTGCCGTTTAAGGCTCGGGCATGTCTGCACTCCTGTATTTCTAGCTAAAATTAAAATCAAAGATTATTCCCTCTGTGAATGTGGTCTAGATGAAGGTACCCCAGACCACATTTTCTTCAGTTGTCAAATTCACCCAATTTCTTTATATGACATCCTTCCCAAAACAATCCCTCGACCAGTGAATATCAATTCCCTCTTAACTATCCCCGATTTCATATATGTCAATACGATTTCAAAATATATTCGAATGTATAATATTAAACTATAATTATTGTGTACTAAATTTAGCTTAACGTAATTCTATATTCCCTGCCCAGGCTAATACCCTCCTATAACTAGATGTTTGCTCTATATTGTCTGGTCCACAATTCATGTATTTAGTTGCTTTGTTTTTATCCACATTTTCACCTAATAACCACTAACTCCTTTTCCACCTGAAAGCCTCAAGACCACAGAACACAATTGCTCAAGACAAGGTTGACAGACCAAATACATTGACAGGACACAGGCAGAATTATTGTGATATGACCACAATACCAAGGGCCATATAGATATAAAATAAATTGGTAAATCCAATTGGGCATACCTTAAGCGCATTAAAAAAATTACGTATAACATGATTATACGGAATTTTTAAAGTAGTTTAAATACATTTCGACAGCACTAATGGCTTTAACACCCTCGAAAACCATGAAAATGACACCGATGATGAAACAATTGATACCTTTTGCAACCGCCATCTTGGATTTACATTTCGATAGCACTATCGGCTTCAACACCCTCGAAAACCATGAAAATGACACCCATGATGAAAAAATTGGTACCTACTTCAGCCGCCATCTTGGATTTACATTTTGACAACACTATCGGCTTCAACACCCTCGAAACCCATAAAAATGACACCCATGATGAAAAAATTGATACCATTTGCAGCCGCCACCTTGGATTTACATTTCGACAACCCTATCGGCTTCAACTCTCTCGAAAACCATGAAAATGACACCCATGATGAAAAAATTGATACCTATCGCAGCCGCCATCTTGGATTTACATTTCGACAGCACTATCGGCTTCAACACCCTCGAAAATCATGAAAATGACACCCATGATGAAAAAATTGGTACCTACTTCAGCCGCCATCTTGGATTTACATTTTGACAACACTATCGGCTTCAACACCCTCGAAACCCATAAAAATGACACCCATGATGAAAAAATTGATACTTATTGCAGCCGCCATCTTGGATTTACATTTCGATAACACTATCGGCTTCAACACCCTCGAAACCATGAAAATGACACCCATGATGAAAAAATTTGTACCTACTTCAGCCGCCATCTTGGATTTACATTTCGACTGCACTATCGGCTTCAACACCCTCGAAACCCATGAAAATGACACCCATGATGAAAAATTGATACCCTTTGCAGCCGCCACCTTGGATTTACATTTCGACAACCCTATCGGCTTCAACTCTCGCGAAAACCATGAAAATGGCACCCAAGATGAAAAAATTGATACCCTTTGCAGCCACCACCTTGGATTTACATTTCGACAACCCTATCAGCTTCAACTCTCTCGAAAACCATGAAAATGACACCCATGATGAAAAAATTGGTACCTTATTCAGCCGCCATCTTGGATTTACATTTCGACAGCACTATCAGCTTCAACATCCTCGAAAACCATGAAAATGACAGCCATGATGAAAAAATTTATACCTATTGCAGCCGCCACCTTGGATTTACATTTCGACAGCACTATCGGCTTCAGCACCCTCGAAAACCATGAAAATGACACCCATGATGAAAAAATTGATACCTATTGCGGTCGCCATCTTGGATTTACATTTCGACAACCCTATCGGTTTCAACACCCTCGAAAACCATGAGAATGTCACCCATGACAAAAAAAATTATACTACTTACTTTTAGTACGTACTACTATTATTTATTCTGTGCTTTTAAATATTGTAATAAAATTTTTTTTTTCTATTATTATTATCAAGTATTTAAGAAATTTGGTTATTCGAATGTTGCGTATTTGTACAGCAATCTTTTTGAGCCGCTGCAAACAACCAAAACAATGTCCACTCACGACGGCGACTGAAGGTATATAAAAAGTACTCTGTGAGCCGAACTAAACTACTCTGTGGCTGTAGCTCCCCATTTTTTTTTGCGCCTGAAGCAATTTGGAAAAGGGCTACCCCGTAGGGAGGCGGAAAATGCATTACGCATACCACGATAGCCGGTCTATCGTGGTTATGGGGGAATCACTGCCTACAAGGGGAACCTAAGTGATACCCCCTAAAAACCGCCTTTGGGGACTGGCAACCAGATGTTTAAAGCTTCTTATACCGTATCTAAAGCGACTCTCTTTTGGGAAAAGAGGGCGCAGTAGCTCCCCATTTACAGAAATAATTTATATACGAGGCTACCAAATCAACAAAAATTTCGCCATTTTGGAGCCGGAAAAAATTAATTATAGCTAAACAAAACAAAATTACACTGCCATTTACATTCAGTGGCTTCCCACATGATAGATGAAGAGATTAAACAGTTGATATTTTCAAAAGTTATCGTGTTAACAAGCCACAAGCACATGATAAATCCACACCATAAGCCACTAAAACCCTTTTTTTTATTTAAAAATAGCAATTAATAGATTTAAAAAATTATTAATAAGTTCAACAATCATTTATCTTTCTAACAATGTGCTTTTTATATCATTTATATGTATAATATGATTGCTAGATACGTTTTTATTCGACAAAATGTTGGAATCTTAATTTTTAGGCGATAGTAGAACATACCTTGCGCTTTCGCTTAAGGTATGCAAAAAAAAAACATTGCGACGCTAATAACGTCACACGAAAGTGTTACCAAAATAAGCACTTGACAAACTGTAGTTATCTCTCTTTTCTATTTCAGCTACTGCTATGTTAAAAAGAGACAAAATTGTTTTTGACAAGTGTGTGTCGCGAAGAGAAAGCCCTCTACGGTGTGTCGATATTATAGATATTTGTATAACTATTACTTCTATAGTAGAATATGCCGTCTCCATAGGTATATTTATATCTCTATGCTCCGAATCATTAATGACATTTTTAGTATGATATTTAGACATTGATATAAGAAAAGTAGAGGATAAGCTGTAAATTGCATATATATTTTTTGGTTATACAAATATCATGCAAACATGAACCTTGCCAACAAAAATATATCTGTCTCATTCTCACACGTTATGATTTTCAAATGTAAAAAGAGATAAGTACATATCATAGACTTCAATTTTCTGTTGCCAGTTTTCATAAATGTCTCCAAGCTCCACCTTGAAGCATGCATAGATATAAGAAAAATAGGGGATATGGCATGTGGTCACGTGACCTGAAGTCAAGTGTTTCTCAAATATGGCGACGACTCCACCACATGCTCCACCCACAAGAAATAGCGTTGTTTTTGTCGATATTTTCAGTATCGATGCTATATAAATTATGACGTACCATCCATCTCATAGGTATATATTAAATAAACAGATATTAGATCACTACACTATTGAATTGGGTTAATCCTGTAATAATAGTTGTATTGAGATGATAAATAAATAAATCTTACGTTCAACTCAGAATAGGAAAGTTTTGAAACTGTAATTGCTTTAAGATATGGTGAAGCAACAGTCAAAAGTGAGCGAAGAGACCAAGTAAAAAACACTTGATTGGAGCTTTAACTCCTTTCTTTTCAGAAGTCGTATACGACGTGCACCAGAATATTATACCGAGTTCGTGCAACGAGCTAACGTTTTTTCGTAACGACGGCAATCTGCACATAAGCACTCCATCCGTGCGTCCCTGGGTCGACGCATGCATTTTTTTCTCCTCTGCAGAGATTAACGAAACCACCACTATAGGCAATGTATTAGGCTTCGTTAGGTTTTTTTTTCTAGCCCATGCTGTCCCAATACTAGGCAGAAGTCTCCCCTAAGTTTTTTCCAGTAGTTTTGTCGTGCACCATATCGAACCAGCCCCAACGGTATGCGTCCAGGGTGCGTGAATTATATCATATATATAGACTTTATAGCGGCTGGGAAGTTAGTTGCGAGCGCAAGTCCTGTACCTTCACGCTTCGCTTTACGTACTGTGATCTGAGACACCATCAAGTTTTCTTTCAACTATATCTGCACGGACTAGCGCTCGCTCTTAACTTCCAAGCCGCCATAAAGATTCGACAACACCTTTCTTTCGTGGTAATGGTCGGTTACCAGTTCAAGTCACCATGAACATGCAGTGGACTGACTTTTATCTTAATTTATTTAAAGTTTGTGGAGCATGTGTTCTTTCATACATAGTTACTAGCCGTCATCTCTCTTTTTTTTGATAATAAAGATTATTTATTTATTTATCTCAGTAATCTAATCGAGTTGAGCAGCCCCTTTCTAACCATACCACCGTTCACACAATCCATTAATCATTTAACTATCCTAACGTATTCCTCAATCTTCAGCATCCCATGTTCGTACCATACGACAATCAATTTCCATGCAACATTTCGATCAATAGGGGTGGCTGCGCCACTTCAGACTTCCACTTCCATACTCATTTCTCATTATATCCCATTTGTGTAACACCACAAAATATCAATTTTATAGTGTTTACAACCTGCAAGTTGTAATGACTTCCACCAGTAGCGTAATTAGTGGTGGATACTGGAGGTAAACGAGAGAGTAAGGATTAAAAATAAATAAAATAACAATAATGTATACTGATTAAAATCATTTATTCGTGACCAAATAATATTATTTAGTCAGAAAATTTATTTTAGACATAAACCAAATCACCCTCAAGCCGAACTACATCCAGCGTTCTATTTATACATTCTTTTTCAAAATGCAAGGAGCATATTCTTCTTACTACTGCAGGTTTTATGTTTTCCTGGCCTATATTTTCAATCCACAATTTTTGAAGGCCTTCATTTTTGGCAACCTAAGATACTATGTCTATGGCCATATCCCCTATTTTTCTTTCTATCTATTATGGAGTGTAGACACTCCATACTATCTACATACTATATGTATTAAGACTTGTTTTTTTATTAAGATTTTTGGCTTGGATCCTTAATTTTTAAGCCAAGTCTTCATTTCATTCGGGATCTTCGTTATACTTAAGACTGCGCTAGTACTTCTTATAAATATATACTTTCTTATAACTTATTTAAAGTAACTACACATCTACACACGTTGGTCTATTACCAGATCATATGGACGTAGTTATGCAAAAAGGATCCAACCCGCATTAAGTAAATTTGAGTTTATGATATTTGAAGTATCCATACTTCAAATATCATAAACTCAAATTATCGGTATGGTTTCTGTCTGTTTGTAATTTTTCTTCTTATTTGAGTTACGTTTGCTAAAATTGTTACATCACATAATAGTATAGACCACAAACATTATTTTTCAAGTCAACATTTTTTGACACAAACTCGGGTTGGATCCTTTTTGCATAACTACGTCCATATACAGCTAGGACAGCAGCAACATCGACTGTCCGGTGGTTAAAGTTGCCTATAAAAAGTTTTATAAAAAAATTTAAACCGATGGCAAAAGCATATTCTTACGAATCCATAACAAAAGAAAAAAAGGAAATGTCAAATGTCATATTAACGTCACAAATCACAATGTTTTTATTTAGTTCGAGTTGGAGTGATTCGTTTATTTTAGTTTATGTACATACTTGAAAGTTCTATATTAAATTTGATTCTCAATTATTCGAATATTAGTAACAAAATTTCGCGTAGTTAAATTTTTTGTGTTACACATGGTAAGAAATTTAAATACTAATGTTTTATACAAAGGTTTTCTATACATTGTTAATAAACATTGATTGCATGACTGTTTTCGCTAATATAAGTTACTATTACCAAAAAATGTGATAATTTAAGCTTCAAAGTTACGGCACATATACCTACCACACCTGGGAACAGGCCTCCTCTCATTTCTTAGCATATCCATGGGTCAGCTGGACCAGGGAATGACCACTCTCAAACACAATATTAGCGTAAAATGGAAACTTAATGTAACGATAGTTCGTATTGTGAATGTGGGGAATCACCAGGGTTCTTACTACATTCATAGTATGAGCCATTTAGTTTGCAGAGTACTTGGGTAGGGTTTGAAAATAAGTCGCCTGAATTTGAGGATTCTGTCATTGTGGGGAGTCAAGGGGGTTTATCTGAAGCACCCATGCAATCGCTGCTGCCGGAGCAGTGTCGAAGTATTTTTAATTATTTTTTTAAAAATATTTATAAATCACCAAACATGAAATGGACATACATTTAACTAAATTCTAACATTTTTGACGTTGAATCTGTCAAAGTTATCTCAAAATTGATAAAAGCGTTAAATGGTTTGCTAAGCCCGCCATTTTGTTGACAGTGACAGATATACTTTACGTTATGCCGTTGCTTCAGAGTTTAAGTCAATGTGCTCCCTAAAGTTTTTATCTGCCTCTTCCTGTTTTTCGACGACTTCGCTAATTTCGCAAAGATCCTTTTTTATAAATGGTGGCAGCTATAAATTATGTTTATAAATTAAATTATAAAAGTTAATATTTTGGTGTTTTATTGAAAGCAAGAGTTAGTGAAGCAAACTTGTGACTTGGGGCACCTAGACTCAGATAGGTTAGGTTATAAGGGGATTGTGGGGTCAAGTGAGCGAGCAAAGTGATTGAATAGACCCCTCTATCCCCTTCGTCGTTAGTTATTTATAAAGTAATCAGAAGTAGGAACCCTGTGAAGCGGGGCTCAGTCGATTGAGGATGCCTCGATTGCACCACTTTGAATGCCAAAGAATGCCACAAAGCACGGTCCTGAGCCACCTGCATCCATCGACTTCCTGCATGTCTTCACCTTCCAGGTCGTCACTCCATCTAGTGGGGGGTCGCCCTACACTTTGCTTACCGGTAAGATGCTATCACTCGAAAATCTTTCTTCCCCATCGGTTGTCGGTTCTTCGAGCTATATGGCCGGCCCATTGCCACTTCAGCTTATTAATCCGTTGGACTATGTCGGTCACTCTGGTTTTACTGCGGATATCCTCATTTTAAGTTTATCATGCAGAGAAACTCCGAGCATAGCCCTCTCCATAGCTCGCTTTTTTTTATAGGATAAGGGTGACAAACGAGCACACAGTCCACCTGATGGTAAGTGGTTGCTGTGGCCCATAGACATCTACATCTATCTTGTATTACGAATCAAAATGCAGATGCGTTGTCACCCGTGAGGACTAAGATGGAATGCCTTGTTTCCAGTAAAAAGGGTCTCCGGTTCTCTACATTCACTATACGAAACACAGCAGCGTTAAGCTGCTATTTTACGCTGGTATTCTGTGAGAGCGTGGTCCTTCTCCGGTCGAGCCGACCCATTCGTGCTACAACCATAATATAGCTGCAGCATGGCTCTACCACGTATAAAAGTCGTTATATATATATAAAAGTCGCTGAGCGACCTTGAACGTCTTTGTACGGCCAGCAGTGAAGGACCACGTCTCAGATCCATAAGTCATCACTGGCAACACACATTAGTTGTACAATATCGTTTTCGGTATACCTAGGTTTGAGGTATACCTGACGTGAAGATGTATCGTAGTTTCCTGAACGCTGCCCAGCCGAGTTGAATCCGTCGATTGACCTCTCGGTCGAAGTTGGACTTACCTAGTTAGAATATTTGTCCCAGCTAAACATACTCATAGCCCTACTGTACATACACTTCAGCACTTCGATATACCGACAGTCAACTTGGCACCGCTGAAGGGACTTTAGCACCGCCCAAATTTCGACGGAATCAAAGCCTTTCTCATATTCCATAATTCATATGCAAGGCAAAGTGGCAGATTGTATTCTACTGTCTTTTGTACAATTTTCCGAAGGGTGTGTATGTGGTCCATAGTACTAAAGCCTTTTCAGAAACCGGCTTGTTCGGGAAGCAGGAAGTCGTCAAGTCTGCGTGCGACACGATTTGTAATGACTCGAAAACAGCACGTAGACGCGGCTCAGTATTGTCGCCTTTCTTGAAGAACAAGATTACCACACTTCTGCTCCACGCCTCCGGAGTAGTGCCACCATGGAGGACGGAATTAAACAACTTCTGAAGGACTTCAAGTATCGGTTTTCCACCCGCTTTCAGAAGCTCCGATGTAATTTCATCCTCACCTGACACCGCCTTGCCGTTTTTAAGGTGCTGGAGAGCCATTCTAATCTCACTCAGACTGACATCCGGGATATCTTCAGAATAGTGTTGGATTACACTCGGTCTTTAATCGTTACTCACACTTGCGTGTGGCTCCAAAGATGACTTGTACAGCTGCCCATAGAACCTCTCAATCTCACTCAAAATCTCAGGTATCCCGGAAACAATGCTGGCACACTCAGTCTTCAGCTTTGACAGTTGGCTCTTTCTGGCAGACAGATCTCTGGCAAAGACTTTGGAGCCTTGGTTCCTCTCGATCGCTTCTTCAATATGCATTTGGAAATATGTCTGTTCAGTTGCCTGTATGCTGTCAAATCTGTTGAAGACTGCAGCTTCATTTCCCGTCTAACAGCCATAAGATTAAGAGTGTGATCGGAGAGTTTTTGTGTTTTTCTGCGGCGGGTCTTGCAGAATTTAGCTCCGACTGCATGGACAGTTTCCACAAGCTTATCATTCAAATCGTCCACTTCATTGCAGTTTTCTAGGCACTGAAAACGGTTTTGTTACTCAAGCTGAAAAGTTTCGGGACTTTGGACTAGAGCACGAGGGGTACGGAGCGTTGACTTCATTAGACGAGACTTTTCCAAATTAACGTTTAAGTTCAGTGTGCCTCTAACCATTCGGTGATCGCTACCAGTTTTCGCCCTCGCGATCACTGAGACATCACTGAACAGTTGTGGTCTGGTCGTCATAATGAAGTCAATCTCATTTTTTGTCAAACCGTCGAGGCTCGACCAGGTCCACTTCCTGTGTGGCCGCTTCTGTAAGAAAGAGTTCATCATAAAGAGTCCCCTTTTCTCCATGAAGTCGGCCAGCTGCTGGCCCCTTGGGTTCCGTTGCCCTATTCCAAATTTTCTTACCTTCAACTCACCATTCTCTCTCATACCTAGTTTTGCGTTGAAGTCTCCCATTAACACCGTGTAGTGGGTTTTGGAGGAATGCATGTCTTTAGATATATCCTCATACATTTCCTCCACCTCCGCATTGGGATGTGCCGAGGCTGGTGCATAAACCTGTATGACCTGAGTATTGAGTATTGATTGAGTATTATATATTGATTGAGTATTATACTATATAGATAACCATGATATAGTATTATTTGCAGATGACACTTCTTTAATTTTCAAATTAAGTCGACATTTGCTAAAATATGACGAAGTAAATAATGCTATATCTAAATTAGTGAATTGGTTCAATGTCAATAATTTGCATTTAAATGGCACTAAAACAAAATGTATGAAATTTATGACTCCAAATGTCAAACAATTAAATACTAATGTAATTTTAAATGGGGATAAACTGAGTCTTGTAGATACCACCATTTTTCTTGGAATCACACTAGACGCGAAGCTTCAATGGAGCCCCCATATATCAAAGCTAGCAAGCAGACTTAGTTCTGCAGCATATGCTGTAAAAAAGATTAGAAGTCTAACTAGTGTTGAAACAGCTAGACTAGTTTACTTTAGCTATTTCCATAGCATAATGTCGTATGGTATTTTGCTATGGGGACACGCAGCTGACACTGAAATTATATTTGTTTTGCAGAAGAGGGCCATAAGAGCAATTTATGATTTAAAGCCTAAAGAGTCGCTGCAACAAAAATTTAAGGAAATTAATATATTAACTTTGGCCTCTCAATACATTTATGAAAATGTAATGTACGTACACAAAAATAAAAGTAGTTTTACAAAAATAAGTGATATTCATTCTGTAAATACTAGGAACAGACACAAGCTAGTAGTACCAGTTACTCGACTCCACCGAGTCAGTAATTCATTCTTGGGGCGATGTATACGCTTTTACAACAAAATTCCAGAAAATGTACAAAATTTGACCTGCTCAAAGTTCAAAAACTTTATTAAACTAAGTTTGTATAAAAAGGGTTATTATAATATTAAAGAATTTATAGATGATAATAACCCCTGGAAGTGAGGTGATCGCTCCCAAGCTATTTCTAATTTGTTGTGTTGTTAATTTGTGTAACATACATGATTGTAAGCTGTTATTTAAAAAAAAAGTCCCGCTGGGTTTCTTGCTGGTTCTTCCCAGGACAGAGGTTTTTTTCGAACCAGTGGTAATTATACAAAAGAGTGACTTTCAATAAGTATTATTTATAATCTATATTGAATAAAAAAGTTTCTGTTTCTGTTTCTGTTTCTATTGAGACCTGATTCGGAGTATAAGCTACGCAACCTTTGTCAACACACTCACAATCTTTACAACGTTGTTAACAAAAGACTTGTGGACGATAAATCCGTCACCTCCTTGGGACAGATGCTCGCCCTCCCGGTGATAGAACAAGTTGCCGAATTCGAGGATTACCGTGTCCTTCACCCCTTCTCTTCGGAACCTCGGCTAATCCTATAATATGCCAGCGTAACTTGTCTATCTCTTCTTCCAGCTCCACGATCTTCTCGTCAGTCCTCAAGGTGCGTGCGTTGTATGTTGCCAGGTCCAGTCGTTTTAGTTGGCAACCGAACCTCCACCGGAGATTCTTAGCACCCCCTGCCCCGTCGTTACCATGATCGCTACCGTAGCCAGGAATAGCGGGGCCGCCTGCGACTGGGGGCCGTCTCTTCGTAACTCTCATCATGGGGGGATATTTACCATAGTTGCCACGCTTGGCGAGCGGGTTGGCAACTGCTGTTTTTTTTTCAATACATTATGAAAACATAACCTCAAAATGAGACTTAAAAATTTATTAAAATCTAAGCACGTCCGGCAGGAGGGGGAGTGGGGGGCGACCCTACAACTTCCTCCTTCCCCAACATCACCCTACCACCCCCAATTCAAGCAACATACTTTCAAACTTTTCCCGGAATTTTATGCTGCTGTGTTTCATATTGTTACTTGGCGAGTAACAAGTAATGAATATATTTCGTCTTTTCTTATCTTTTTAGTGGCAGCGCGTCCTTAGGGGTGACAAGACCCCTGCACTTTAATTCTTTAATAGGCCAGAGCAATCCGATGATTTACCATCAGGTGAACAGTGTGTTTGTTTGTCACACTTGTATTTAATGATTTATTAATGTAATTGTTGTTATTTTTGTATTAAATAACGTGATTTTACAGTTGTTTTCATAAAAACACTAGTAAATTGAATATATTGGAAATAGAACTTTCTTCTTTTAAAACTGTATCTATTCTGCAACTTTAATTATATATGCAATTGTATTTATAAGCTTCAGTAGCCTAATGGCAGGGCACGGACCGCGAACTCGAAAGGTCGTGGGTTCGAATCCGCCATTCGACTACTGTCGTGAACCACTTCTAACACAAGCATTTTAAGCTTACCAGAAGTGGTTAAGGGAATATTAGTAAAGTTTAATAGCATTACTAGTATTTTTAAAAATAAAAGTAAAGTAAAAATAAAAAATTGTCTTATATTTTATGCAACTTATGAAATAATTATTTGATAGTGTTTAATTATAAAAGGACTTATTAACTTTGTCTTGAAAACAAATATTACAAAGTATGATCATTGTTGTTAGGTACTGATTTATTTTTATGTTAATGATTATTATTAGGAAACTTAAATTACAAAACCATTTGCAAACCATACAATTTAATTACACTGTGACAATTATTGATTTTGACATGGCACATGTATCTACATTTTATCAGTGTGTATTAACTTACTACAGTTAGAAGCTGTGTCTATTTATTATGTTTATTTATAAACGTTGATATGTTTTATGTGATAAACTATATGTTGTTGTCTGTAATTATGTAAACTAAATGTACTTTACTGTGTGGTGGTAGCATGTACTTAGGAAACAGTTATATTGTCTGATTCGGTCCAAGTTACATACCTAAGTTAAAAACTTTTTAAAGTGTAAAAGTGCTAAAGATGACTGATGTGAGATATGCCTGCAAGGTCTTATAGCCTGCAGGATATAATAGAAGATTTATCTCGCACATACATGCTAGGTATAAAACGCGCAGCTTGAATACGTGACTAGAAACAGTGTCAAAGGGACAAATCATCGGCTATTGCATTTGCTTATCGGTTCATCATCATTACAGTTGTTTAAAAGCTTTTTTTTATAGGATAAGGGTGAAAAACGAGCACAGAGTCCACCTGATGGTAAGTGGTTGCTGCGGCCCATAGACATCTACATCTATCCTCTGTTACAGATCAAAATGCAGCTGCGTTTTCACCCGTGAGGACTAGGATGGGATGCCTCATTTCCAGCAAAAAAGGCCTCCGGCCACCTGCACTTACCAAGCGAAACGCAGAGGTAAACCTCTACTTCACGCTGGTATTCTGTGAGGTCGTGGTACCACCTCAGTTCGAGCCGGCCCATCCATGCGACAGTAAAAGCTGCCGCCTGGCTCTACCACTGTTAAAATTATTGCTAAACATGGCAATTCCAAAAGGAATGCCACAAAACATGGCCCTGTGCTATCTGCATCGGTCGACATCCGCCATATTTTACCAGGTTGTCACTCCATCACGTGAGGGGGATGGCGGCCTACACTGTTGATTCGTCAAGCTCTATGGCCGGCCCATTGCCACTTAGAGCTTAACTGGCAATGGGCTTTAGAGATTAGTATAATCCTTGCACTTCAGGTTACATATCAAAGCAGCAGAGTGTAGAGAAACTTGGAGCATTGTCCTTCAACTTCCTCATACTGCAATAAGTAGAGAATGCGACTTAGATCCATATGTCATCAATGGCAACATGGTTGTATGCTCTTGTTTTCAAGTTTTAAGATATATGTGATTAGAAGTTGTGTCGTAATCTGTCTAACCAACACTGCCTAACAGAGTTGGATCCGTCGATAGACCTCTAGAAGTTGGAATTACATAGTTGGGTAATTAGTCCAAGGTAATTTAGGTATGTTTACCTCGCTCCCTCGTCTTCGGAACGGTTTCAACATCCTGGGGCAGGGAGCTTAGTAAAGATGGCGTATTCAACATGGCAAACTCGAGGTGAAGGGCCAGCACGAGGTTCACTTCGGACACGTGTTGGTAGACTGTGGCGCAAGGGGTGTCCTCTCTCCCTTCCCGCCGTGGCTGAGAAGGAATCATGGAGAAAGTGCAGCACACGCATCGATGGTATGGCGATATGCTATATACGAAAGCGTTCCCGTGGTCCTGCCAATATACGGTGAAGGTTGAACACCCTGGGGTCTTAGTCTGTGCGAGTTCGACATAACCTTGACCCTCCGAGTTGGATTTCCCCCATATAAAATGGTAAACATATATTCTCATCAACAACTTCAAACTTAGTGTCCCTAACAATTACCGATATCAGTGTGGCATATATGGGGCACACTGAAATGATCGGGAATAAGAAAAACCACATGCACGGTATAGCTAAATTGTATTTTATTGTTTTTCGAAGTATTCTCCGTTCAACTTAATGCACTTTTCCATTTGTGCAAACCAATCATTAAAACAGTAATTCCAGTCTGAAGTTGATGTTGACAAAATGGCTGATTTGTACGCTTCCACAGCTGCTTCGGGGTCTTCAAACCGTTGACCGCGTAGTAAATCTTTCATTCTAGGAAATGTAAAGAAATCGTTTGGTCTCAGGTCAGGACTGTATGTCGTTTTCCTGCTTCAAAAAATCATTTGTCTTCCGAGCCGTATGGGAGCTCGCATTATTGTGATGTAAGATGATGCGACGTTTCGGATTATTTTTTCGGAGTTCGGCTATCATTTCTGGCAAACAAACTATGATATAGCACTCGGCGGTAACCGTTCTGCGTTCCTGTAAAGGAATTGTTGCAACATACCCCTTTTTTGAGACAAACGTAGCGACCATTTTCTTTGACACGCTGCGGGAGGGAACCATTTTCGTTAGTTTGGCCTCGTCTTCGAAGACCCAAACTGCTGACTGATGTTTTCTTTCAGGTTCGTATGAATAAATCCATGATTCATCACCTGAGACGATATTATAAACGGCATCTGACTTCCCTCCGTTGAAGCGTTGCAGAATATTCCGGCACCAATCTTCACGAGCCGCCTTTTGCTCTTCGCACAAATTGTGGGGAACCCAGCGAGAAACTAGCTTTCTTACACACAGTTCATTATGTAATATCGACTGAATTGCTCGTAAATCTGCTCGTATATCACATGACGGTCATCTGATATAATAGTTCGCACAGCTGCGACGTTTTCAGGCGTGACCGCTGTTCTTGGTCGACCTGCAGAAGAAAGTGCTGAGCGACACACGACCACGTCGGAACTCTGCATACCAGCGGTATATTGTCGTTTGACTCGGTGCTTTAACATTCTAAATCGAAACAAGTTCGCTGAGACATTTATCTTGAGATAAGCCGCGACGAAAATTGTGATAAATTATGGCACGGAAATGTTCACTCGTGAGCTCCATTTCTGTTAACGAGGTGTCAACTTTAAACCAACATAGTTTTTGTTTTTAAACATTTTTTTAATTGCTTGAATGTCATTAACATTCTAAGAGGCCAGTATTAGTATTCTAAAAAAGGTTTTATTGTAACTCAATCCGAAATATTTTATTCCCTATCATTTCAGTGTGCCCCTCCGTAGACACTACACATGTTCTTTGTTTTGTCCATGTTCATCTTAAGACCCATCTGTTGGGAGACATTATTGAGGTTATTGAGCATAGTCTTATCTTCCTCCATAAATTATACCAAAATGTGCATATCGTCAGAAAATTTTAGGTGAGTTAAGTACTCGATCGACATTGATACCATGTCGTTTTCAGTCCAGTAGTTTGAAAAAGTCTCAAAGATTTTCGGAGATGCAACTTCACCCTGTCTTCCACCTCTTTGCAGTTGGAGAGGTTTAGTACTAAAGTACTGTACTTGGATAGCCATTGTAGCCTTGCAAACATTACAGCGCTGTAACAAACGTAGCGATTATGGAAATCGTCTCCAGCTGAATACTTACTAGTTACTAGTTGCCTATGTCTTGACTGGTATATTATTTTTATACGCTCTACGATGCAATGTCACGTTTGTAACTTAGGTCCAGCTTATGGAAATTATGCAAAAAAATTAATACGGATACTACTGGTTCTTAATAACGTTCAGACAGAAACAGCAGTGCAGGCGCTGCTTTTAGGCGGTAGAAATAGGTAAAAGGATAGTACATATCCAGACAAACTCCTAAGCAGATAAGAAGTTCTACAATCTAGTGAATGAGACCAACAATTTTCACAACATTGTTTGGTTTCTTAACTTTTGTGGTAACAGAAGAGGTGACTTCGAGAAATGTCCCAAATATCTTGTGGACTCCAATGGTAGCGATAATACCACCTCTTATTTATGTTAATATGGCTCGGACTACTCTCTGGTAGTTTAGGAGATAAGTGCTCGCCTTAAATGTCATAGAAAATGAGCAACCTCAGCTCCATCTTTTTTTTCTTTTTAAAACGTTACCCTCACACTTGGATTTTCTCCTGTATCGTGGAGGCAGTTTACAAACATAAATTGCACGAGGACAAACATCCAGACCCGGAGCAATTATTTGTAGGCCATACAAATACAGCAGTGATTGTTGCGCACAAATCATTGCTAAGCCACTGCGCCACGGAACCTCTTCATCTTCATCACTACTTATGAAATATTTTATCTATTATCTACTTATTCTGTCTGATTAATAGTGCACATCTTTACAAAGAGCTTTAACTTTTAAATTGTTCTTACCTTCTGGATAAGCAAGGTGAGTGCATACGAAATATTGTGCGTCACATTGTGGTTGAGCGACCGCTTGCACGGATATACACAATACACGTCAAAAATATTATCTAAGTACAAAATTTTATTCCAAATCAATAAATTTCAATTTATCAAATGTTAAAAAAAGTATTAACAATTCAATAGGTTTGACTTTAAAGCGTTAAAAATGATTTTATATAAAAATTCTGTAATCTAACATTTTTCAATTAAAGCATGAAAAAGTACGTTCGAATAACAATTTATTTTTGCTCAGTATTTTGCCGCCGTGTGGCTTTAATAATAAAAAAAAATAAAGACGTTGCAGAATTTGAACTCGCGTGTTTCGGTGTGGTAGGTCTACACTCTAGTCACTGGGCTATTGAGAAAATATCTGTGGCAAAACAACCAATCATTGCATGGACAAGTTCGTTGTTTTGTGCTACAAAACAAGGAGTAATTGAATTTTACCAGATAGGACAGCTAGATCAATCCCCCAACCTCACCCCGTAATCCTATATAGTGTAAGTTTAATTAATCAAAATTATTTTAAATTTCATTGAATTCAAATATATTGTGAAACAAGTACAAGGTGCTTTACGAAATCACAAAAAGTATTCAAAATGGTTGCAGCCGTTTTCGAGAACGCGATTACAAAAAAAATATGAATATTGCTCGTGTATTACCTATTATATATTAGGATATAAAATGTTGCGAGAGCAAGACGAGAGTCATAAAATTGTAATCAAGTACGTAACTTACTTGCCATTATGAATTATCTGTTTACAGGATAACAAGAAATACTCTAGAAATATTTATTATGTTTACAATCAAGTTTGTCTGTTTTGTATTTTGCAGATTCTATAGGTGGATGCAAAATGAGGGAAGAAGAATTGAAATATCTTCTTTACCTCCTTGATGATTTAGGAGAAACAATATTTGAAGTAAGTGTATCTTGTTACGTTTTAATATTATAAGTGTTTTATATAAAATATTTGTTCAAAATACTGCACTACTTTAACCTGTCACTCCCATTGAACTGCCTAAAAACCGAGCGTAGATCGGCACCGGCACCGTCCGAGTGAAAAAATGGAACCTTGGCATCGATGTCGTGCCGGCTGTTTTCCACTCGCCGGCACGGCATATAACTGGCGGCACAATTCTTGTCATATTATGCCTAACAATATTCATGTTATAACATGCATAGCGTTATACCTGTAATCCCTGATGACAATTGTGAAAGGAGTAATAGGTAGCTAGCCTAGCGCGTACATAATCACAAACCCAATATCCCATTGGTCGTTTTTTACTGAGCAAGTAACACAGTTGATACATTCTTTTTGTTATAAGCCCCACATAAACATGGCACCTATGAGTCACTGACCACAATCATGGGACATATAGCAGAAGATCTCTTAACATTAGTAATGAAATTAAAGTGTTGACTTTGTTGAGTGTACTAAGAAATACATACATATATATATATATATATATACACTAGCTCGCCAGGCAGACGTTGTTCAGCCCTTTCCAACGACCCTTCCTATAAAAATACCTTAAATTTCCAATAACAAAATTTTGAGGGTCATTTATTGGGATAAAAACTATCCTATCTCTCAAGTTGGACCAAAATGCACACAGTGTGCAAAATTTCATTGAAATCAGTTCAGTAGTTTAGGAGTCCATCGCGGACAAACAACGTGACACGTACTTTGTATATATAAAGATAATAGTTACGAAACTTCATTCATTATTTTTCAAAATTTACCCTGAAATATAAACTACATATTTAAAAAAATTAAAATTGGCTTACAATTGACGACAATATCGAGTGACATATATACGAAAAGCTCCTTTCTTTGAAGTCTGCTAAAAACAGATAAGTGGATATTGCAGTAACTTCAAACAAATATGGCAAATGTGCTCTCACCCCAGGTGATTAAGATGAAACGTTTCATAGCTAGTAATTAGATAAGGAATGGACGAATTTATATGATAAATTGATATACAGTAGAACGCCGATTATCCGAACGCCGATGAACCGAATCGCGAATTATCCGAATCGGTCCTAAGCGTAATATAAAAAAATTAAAACCACGTACTGTAAGTAATGTAATTTTTGTTTTGTTTTGTTGTACAAGTTGAAACAAGCTGGAACTCGCTGGAGTCCAGATATATTTCAACTGTTATGGTTGAAAGCTAGAGGCTAGACACTACATGTTTTGCGTCTTCTAGTCTACTAGTGTCTAGTCTAGTCTAGTCTAGTGCACTACTTACGTATATTAGAACTGTGTTTGTTAAACTTAATAAAGTTTATTTTATGTGCGACAGTTCGTTTTTCTTTAATACATACCAGTCTATGTCCGATTATCCGAATTTTCGATTATCCGAATCGACCCCGGTCCCAATTAATTCGGACAATCGGCTGTAATATTATGAAAAACACACATTATTGTTGGTTAGGTCTGTAAACTCGCGCAAACAGTGTTTCATTTTTTTTAACATCTATTTTACAGGAAGTAATGCAAATCTATTATGATGCAGAAGAATCTAAATCCTGTAAAGGTTTATCAAACGAAACGCTTGAGTTCTTTAAAAGAAACTTAAAAAGCAATCCTGTGACCACATCTGAGATACTGCGATATATACAAGGACAAGAGTGCGAAGATAAAACAAACGTGGAAAAAATTCAAAGGTTATATTTAGAGGCTTTGAAATATGAATTAACAATTTACAATAATACAGACAGGTTGATCACATTGCTGTCTTTAGTGAGATGGGACGATAAATTCTTGCCGGAATTCGTAAACGAAGTACTGAAACCCTTGTCAGAAGAACCATTGAGACAGTATAGAAAACAAATTTTGCTTAGCCTCATACCACAAGGCCGACCAGAAATGCTCAACATCATTTCAGATTTCATGCATAAAAATGAGCCACAAAAAGAATTTAAATTAACACCTGAATATATGCTTGAATTGTGCTATCAAGAGAAAACACATTGGTTGTTAAAAGCGGCGCACATATATAAACAACAGTTGCATGACATGAAAAATGTTACATTCAAAATAAACAATTTCACGAAACAAATTCTAATAATGGTGCTGATTGATCTCACTAATTGCCCAGAGACGTACGATTTACCTTCCTTAGTGCACCAGTTGACGAATATATTTTCAATTCTTGAAGCATACACGACAACAGACAATCAATTGCAATTTTATATAACTGAAATCAAAAGAGAATTGACTGTTATTAAATTTTGTTTAGAAAATAATTGTAAAATCATGACAACTTCAATTTTCAGTCAAGTACTAACGCAAAGCGCTTTAACTGTGATATCACAAGTGTGTAGATTGTCCAAAATAGACAGATATAAAGTTTCAAGACTCTTAAATACAAACAATGACTTCATAACAGAGTTGATGACATTAAGTGATAAAAGTTTTTGTAAAACACAAAAGCAACTAAGTACCAATTGGGACACATCGACTTACAATAGCTATTGCGCCATCACAAAAATAATAGACACAATACTCAATTCTTCCAAAGGGATAGACAATACCCAAGACATGAATTGTTCTTTAGATGACATTAAACGTTTAGTTTTGTCAATACAACCTTTGCAAAATTGCATTGAACTTATAGAAACGATCTTTTCCTGTTTATTTCTGCGCTACGAATATTTCTCCTGCTATGAACACAACCAAGATTATCCGTGTGGGACTCATTCTGAATGTTCATATTTCTATTCGAAAAAGCAAAGTAAGCAATTGAATCCCTTTAACAGTACAAGCACAGGGTTTATGTGCAACTCTTTTACGACGCAAATAATTTTGAACACTTTAAAAATCTGCTTGGAATCGTTGGCAGAAAGAAAAGAAAATAAGGTCAGTAACATCGATCCAAATATAGCGGCGAGATTTAAGAAGATGATGCAAGTCGTCAATCATTCTATTTGGAAGTTACAATTGGTGTCTACCCTCTCGCCAGATACAAGTCCGTTGCAGTTGAAACTATGTCTGGACTACGTGGAAGTCGACGAAAGTAGCGACGACGAAGAACGTGAAATTGAAATAAAGACAACAAGAAAAAAGCCTAAAGTGAAAAGGAGGCACACTAATCCCAAACCAGAATTGGATCAAGTTATGCTTGCCTCAACCATTTCAGCCATGGAGACTGGTAAGTTATATCAATTTGAAGAGTTTCAGGGCTACATTCGATGCTCCCTCCTTCTCTGGACTTTTGCGTAGATGTTTTTGTTGTAACTGCTATCAAATGGGAAGAGACTAAATATATTAATACCAAGTTACGTTATTAAAATATTTTCTATGCTAATAATCAATTTCAGTTATCTGTCAACTTTGATTAAAAATAGCCCCGATAATATTCGTTTATTCAAAATCTTAAATCTCTGAAAGTTTTCAATGAATTACCAACAAATTCTTAACACTACCGATTGCTTTCAATCTTTGACGCAATGTTGTTTTCGATTTATATACTTTTTGAAAAAAAAATTGAACCACAGCAATGCCTGTTAAAACATTAGCTATTAAATAACTCATATAACATAAAACATAAACACTCACGCCTGTCACCCAGAGGGATAGGCAGAGACTATGGACTTCCATTTGGCATGATCCTGACACACCTCTCTCGCTTCCTCCACATCCATATACCTACGCATACACGCTCGTCGGTTAGAGGTACTCATGATTTGGCCCATTTTTAATATATCGCCAATTTGGTAGATAAACTTTCGCCTAGGGCGACCCTTCCCGACTCTGCCGTACTCTCCTATTAAATAACTTATAACATTATTTTTTAACAATTATAGTTTTGCAATAATTGTATTCATTGTTTGCTTTTCAGCTTATGTTGCTAAAGAAAATAGTATTGATTTCATCTCGGTGATGCTGGCGAAGCCAAATTGCTTGGTGGCTCTGGCTCTTTATCACAACGACTTTCCAAAAGCAAACCAAATTTTAGAGGTAAGTAATTTCAAAATATTATTTGTCCATATCACTTTAAAATATATCAAAAGTATGCTAGTTTTTATGGTAACGTAAATATTTGAAAAAAAGGTAGTATGGTGATAGTTATATAGTCAATAAAGTCATAAGTCATAAAACATGGGAGATTTGTTTTTGTGTAATGGAAAAATTGATAGAATAAGTTGTCATTGATGATCACATTAAAAACTAAATGACGCCACTTTAATAGGCGCAGCTGGGGTAGGTATGTTATAAACATATAAGTATGTTAAATAACGGGCATACGTGGATATTCTGTTAATTTATATCACTTGAAAAGTTAAATGTGACCAGCCCATCGCCACTTCAGCCTGCAAATACACAAGGTTACGTCATCACACTTTTGTCGCAAAAGCGATAACCGTTGGAGTAGGCGTGTCATAGAGTGGAGACCGCCGCACTACGTTTAGGCAAACATAGTGTGGGACGCCCCCTGGCTAGGTGGAGCGAGTAAGAGATTGAATAAGGTGTATAGTCTTAAACATATATTTGATTAGAAATCCTAACTAAATGGTTCTTATCGTATGTCCTAGTATTTCATAACGTTCCTTCTCACGTTCCGTTGCCTCGTAACATATTACGCCGACGTTAGGCATCGTTAGAAGTCCAGGGGGATTCAGCAAAAAGTACTTTTTAGCGTCGTCTATGATACGATGTGGTTTCAAACACTTGCAAAACAAACAGCAGCAGCACCAACCTGAAAAGATTAAATGATAAATTAGTACCTTTACATTAAAATATCTTATTATAAAAATGACGACAATTTAAGAAATGCTCAAAGTTTCACTCTCTCTTATTATTAAAAGAAAATAAAAAGAGAAAGACAGATATAGAGATAAAAAGTTATACTCTATATACGTCCCACTCCTGGGCACAGACCCTCATTTCTGAGAGGGATATAAAGATAATTCATACCTAATTTAAGAGAGCGGTAATGTACTGCGTTTTAGTTCTAACTTTCTTTAATTATTGGTATCGCAAAATTGTCTATCGATATAAAATCGAAAGAATAGATTTACTTAAAATTAGACGATTGATTGGTTGTTAAATGTTTTTAATCTCCATGAGATATGAATAAAGTCTGTAGTAATTACCTAACACAGCTCTTTTCACTTTTGGAATTATAATTTAAAAAAACTAAAAAGACGACCTTACTATTAAAACTATGTACAAAATATTATTGTACATTAAAGTGCTTTTAAAATTAACTAAAGTAGTTATTACTAAAGTTGAAGTTACTTCGGTTCATTACCAGGCGTTGTGCCGCCAGCCATCGGTGATTAAGCAGCTGAAGTAAGCTAAATGTAGCTACTTGCATGCCACAAGGTCTCATTCTCAACTGCCACACGATGCAGCGTTATATTCCAGTACTAGATTTAGCATTAGGCGCTGAAACGCGTAGTAATAAAAAAAAACTATTTGATCTGGTACTAGAAGTGATAGTTATTTGCGTTGCCGTAACGGCACAGTTTAAAGACCTTACTGTTGTGAAACTCCTTTGATGTCAGGCTAGGTGCTAGGGGTTGTCACGAAAATGGAAATAAAATAATTTTGGATATAATAATACTCTCCCCCCCAAGAGGAGGGTCAAGAGTACTCGGATACCTAAACGTGCATGTATGAAGAAGTTAATGAATCTGAAAGAAGCGAAAGAGGTATGTAAGTATCGTGACACTTGGCGATCAGTTCTCTCTGGCTACCCCGTCAGGGATTGTGCGTGAAGATAAGTATAATAATACTCATTATCATTAATTAACATTATGTACATACTTATAACTTAAAAACATTAATTTATTGAACAAGGTAATTTTCATTACTACAAGAAAAAACATTTACAAGTGTTGCACTGCCAAATATTTTTACGACACTTTCTTTTTATAGATGTTTTTTTTTATAGGATAAGGGTGACAAACGAGCACACAGTCCACCTGATGGTAAGTGGTTGCTGCGGCCCATAGACATCTACATCTATCCTCTTTTGTGAATCAAAATGCGGATGCGTTGTCACCCGTGAGGACTAAGATGGAATGTCTCATTTCCAGTAAAAAGGGCCTCCGGCCACCTGCACTCACCAAGCGAAACGCAGAGGTAAACCTCTACTTCACGCTAGTATTCTGTAAGATCGTAGTACCACCTCGGTTCGATGTTTTCAGTTTTCGATTGTTAAATTTAACCATGTAGTGTATTTGCATTCGGATAAACAATTTTATCAAAAAAAAAATGAGGGAAACATAAGCATGGCCGTCATTTGAATTCAATTTTACTTAGTAACTCATATTTCTATAACAGTAATTCACCATTACAGATATAATATTTTTCGAAAATGGCACTTAAAATTAGTTAAATAAATACTATAAAACACTCTCGCGCCAACCGCAGGTATTGTCTATCAGACTCAGTAAAGGGCGATAGCACAAGGTCGGCCCGCCCCCTGCCCCGCAATGCCCCTACCGTTGCTCTGCTCAAGTAAATTCGTTTCTCAATTGTAAGGTCTTTGCAATGCATCATGTGACTTAGGTCTTACGTTAATTTTAAATTAGTATTTAGTTGTGCTTATATCCGCTTACATCCGTAATTTCTCAAGGGACTGGATTTGCATAACTAAGTAAAGTCTCCGGTAAGTCATGAGACCAAAATGAGATCTACTTTACCTTTGGTACACCACAGAGGCACTGCTATAGCGAAATACAAAAATAACCATATTCTAAATAATCTCCACAGGCGAGCGAGAATTATTTTCGGGGACTCCCCTTTTGTAACGAGCTCATCGATTAGGCAAATAATACCCTTCAATCCAACAGGACTCTTCTTTTCCTCTGTATAAAAAATAATCTTATTCAATGTTAGTTTCATATGAATCTTAATACTGTAAATTATTTCCATATTTTCTAAAATTTATACGGTTCTATACATTCTCAAACATTGCCGAACTTGCACTTAAATAATTATTGTTATAGTAATGGCGTAACTTTCATCATTCATTAATTACAGCCTGTATAATAACTTAAATTAAAAATTAAAAAAAAACCCAAAACAAAGAGCTGTTGATCTTCAACCGGCTGAAAAGATTTTCTTGAATTATAAGCTAAGAACACTCGATCAAGTCGCCTTTCAAAGAAAAAAAATTAAATCTAAATTGGTTCATCCGTTTGGGAGCTACAACGCTACAGACAGACACACAGAAACACGTTCAACATAACACACACCTCTGTTTGCGTCGAGGGTAAAAAGTCTATTACTGACAAAGGCTTCCCCATAGATTGCTCCATAGGGTAATATTTGCCATAGCATAGCAGGACTGTTGGCAACTGCAGTTTTTATTTTTAGTTGTTATTAGGAAGACGCTGCTGCCCATCTCCTGGTTTCTTTCCCTCTGTCGCCTCTAACGACACCCACGGGCCGATATGAGGTAGGATATTTCTTACACCGCCACTACACGGTCACAACCGCGTAACTCACAGTTAACTTTCCTACATGTTGTTTCATCGGTCCTTCAGTTCCATTGCGCAACCAGTACTTTATATTTCACAGAAAATGCAGTGTAATAGAGAATTTTAACTAGATTTTCTATTACACTGAATTAAATTTTTGGTGCTATTACCGTGATGTAATGTGGTGTTGCTATTAAAAAATAAAAATGTAATTTTTTATTTCTACCATTAGTTCGGAAAAAACCTCTGTCCTGGGAAGAACCACAAAGAAACCCAGCGGGACTTTTTTTTCTTATTTAATATTAAGATGTGACTATAATCAAAGTATAATACCACATATGAACTTGGAGTTAATAAATAAAACTGGATTAATTAGAGTCTTTGATACATCATATGTATATTATTATTTGGAGCTTTCGACCACATTTTCCATATTTAAACGAGGTAGAGCCATGCTGCAGTTATATTAATGATATAGTTTTAGCACGAATGGGTCGGCTTGACCGGGGAAGGACCATGCTCTCACAGAATACCAGCATAAAATGGCAGCTCAATGCTGCTGTATTTCGTATGGTGAGTGCAGAGAACCGGAGACCCTTTTTAATGGAAACGAGGCATTCTATCTTAGTCCTCACGGCTGACAACGCATCTACATTTTAATTAGCAAACGAAGATAGATGTAGATGTCTATGGGCCACAGCAACCACTTACCATCAGGTGGACTGTGTGCTCGTTTGTCACCCTTATTCTATAAAACAAAATATTGCATTAAGGTGTTTTTAAACATACCTATGTAAAAAATGGGCCCCATTTTAAAGTTCGCAGCTCTACCATTGCTTGCTATTGTAACAAGAACGGAATGGCTGGTAACAGACACGCGGAACACAATATCACTGTGCATGTCTCCTAAACAACTTTCGCTGTTAGCATATTATAGTAAATTAAAACATTTAAGAAGTGAGATCGGCTTCTTCGTGTTCTACGTTATCCTTAAAAATTTGTTTGATTTACATAATATAAGTAATATATAACTATAGTTCTCTTATATACAAAGGTCTCAATAAACGTTAACATATTGCTTTTACATAAAATGTGTATTTGTTTACCATTAAGTATAAAATCTTTATCATTCAATTCAACGTATTCACTTATGAGATCATCATAATCATACAACTCCTGCTGGTCTGTATTTCTTTTGTGAATGAAGTGTTTTGGTAACTGAAACTTGAAAGATCAATATAATATTTCTTGAATACAACGGAATAAGAAATATAAAAACATGACGTGTGCTATAAGTGAATCTGTAAACATGAGCGCCGGCAGCAGGGTGCCCGGGGGTGCACTTGCACTACAATAATGACAACCATCGATTTATGGAGTGTAGAGTACAAGGAGGACCATCTCTATATAAGAAAAGTTACCCTAAAAACGTGTCCAATAAAGGTGGCGCTGCAGTAGCATAGGATAAATTAAAAAAAAAAGCGCCAAAAGTAATTAGAATAAGATGGAGAAATAAACAAGGACCGACCAATCCGCTTGGTTTTGTACTACGTAAATAGTTGAGATTTTGTATACTGACATTTTACTAACTACTCTAATCATGAAATTTTTTAAATATTTGAATTCAGCTGACTTCACTCCGTTCACAACAGTTATCTTCATATCGTAGTTTTTCAGACGCCAGCGCTATTGTGGTAGGTTTTGGAACCTCTGTTTTCATTAAATAGTAGGACACTGTTTAAACTTTCGCCCCTTATAAGATGGTTCTCCTTGTACTCTACACTCCATACATCGACTACAGAGATTAAGTATATTTCCGAAATAAATTCAATCAAATACCCGTGCGATTTGAATTTGACATTACATTTATCTATATAACATACATGTTTAATTCTATATTTTATATTAGTTAATTGTATAATGTGTAGATGCAGATGCACCTCCCTGAAAGTAATCCTGGTGGCGCCCATGTCTGTAAATACCTTTCGTGTCTCGAGTGTCGCAAAAGGCAACTATGAGACATACCAGAAAGTTATTATGGTATCGATGGATTATGACCATATATCTATGTGCCAGATGTATAAAGTATTTATATCAGCGGCGTGATGGGAAGCAGCATCAAGGATGTAAATCACCTAGTTCTGGACTGTGTTCGGCAATCCGCCGAGCGTGACGAAAATTATTAAAAGAATTGTTTAATACAATTAAATTTATGGATTGTTTTAACTTATTTAAAACTAGCTGATCCTAAATTACTGAAACGTCTGCGTTGCTTATACGCATCACTGAACACGTAGGGTGTACAAAATCGCTGTTTCTTAAAACTTTAATAACTTTATCTATACATCTATACAAATAAATAAAATTGAAGTGTCTGTTTGTAATGTTAAAATAACGGCTTTTTACTAAATGTATATGAATGTATATACGGTACTTATAACAAAAACACAATTTTGAAAATTTTTGTCTGTCTGTCTGTTTGTTCCGGCTAATCTCCGAAACGGATGGACCGATTTCGACGGGACTTTCACTGGCAGATCGCTGATGCTCTAAGGAGTAAATTAGGCTACTTATATTTGAGAAATCGAATTAGGGTTCTGAGAAATATAATATAATTAAAACCGTAAATTACACGCGGGCGAAGTCGCGGAGAACAGCTAGTATTAAATGAAGATATCACAATATTTTTTTAGACAAGGGCCAAGTGTCTAAGAAATAAAACTTAGAAAACCTAATTGAAATCTATCTAGTAGTTATTCCGTGATGCGCGCACAACTGCAAACCTCTATCATTTTATTAAGTGGCGAAGCTTGCGAAGACACTTATTGATTTCACGATGTCTGTCCGTCTGTCCCACGATTATCTCGAGAACGGTTTCGAATTTTCAAATTCAGTTTTCAGCAATCGATTACTGACCACCCAGGCATCTGAACCTCCTATTTTGAAACTGATTGCTCAACGGCAACCGTTAGAAACCGCTACAAAGCTGATTGCTTTGCCACTTTGCTATGCTGTTAGCTTGCTAGGTTTATTTATATAAATTTCTGCATCTGTATACCGAGTAGTGGCGATGTAAAAATATCCACTAGCCCATATCATCCCGTGGGTGTCGTAAGAGGTGATAGAGGAAAAAATCAGGAGATGGGCAGCAGCGTCTTCCTAATAGCTTTACAGTTAAAAAACTACGGTTGCCAACCCGCTTGCCAAGCGTGGCAACTTTGGCAAATATCCCCCTATGAAGCAATATGGGGGAGGCTTATGTTCAACAGTGGAATTTGAATAGGCTGTAACAATAATGGTAAAATTTCTCTCGTTTCAAGTGTCTCGCAGCACAGGGTTGATTTTGAGTTTTAGTTGAGTTGACACACACATGAAATAGGCGATCACCATAGTCACAAAAATCATAAAATTAGTTGCATTCAATGTCTTGCTCATAAATTGTATAAATCTATAAAGAACGCTGTAAAACTTGACAAAGAGATAAACCATTATGTAAAGTAACTTTCTAACTTATGCGATTTACCAGTGGCGTGATTTCGTATTTAATATTTTCTCTTAAAACCATATTATCGTCATCGTTCAATTCATCTGTAGTATAGGGCGTTTTATAATTTTTCTCATATTCCTCTTTTGCTAATCTAAAACATATCTCATATTTTAAATAAAATAGTGTATATTGTTAAGTGCTCCAAACTTAAATTATGTTATTTAACCACACATCAAAAAGGAAAATTATTCATATTATATTTTTTATTAGTATTTATTTATATTATACTTTTACGTGGTAGAGCCATGCTTCAGCTATATTAGTAGTATAGTTGTAGCACGAATGGGTCGGCTCGGCCGGGGAAGGACCACGCTCTCATAGAATACCAGCGTAAAATGGCAGCTTGACACTGCTGTGTTTCGTATGGTGAGTGTAGAGAAGAGGGCATTCCATCTTAGTTCTCACGGGTGACGACACATCTGCATTTTGATTATTTATTGAGGATAAATGTAGATGTCTACGGGTCACAGCAACCATTTACCATCAGGTGGACTGTGTGCTCGTTTGTCACCCCATCCTATAATTTTTTTTCCGGATTTTATGAGAGTTCTTTGGCATAGTTCCTACGCTTGGCGGGCGGGTCGCCATCCGCAGATTTTTTTCTTGTTATTAGGCAGACGTTGCTGCCCATCTCTTGGTTTGTTTCTCTATGTCGCCTTTTACATCACCAACGGAAGTGTTGAGAATGTTATATGGGGTGGTGGATATTCTTACACCCCCGCTTAATAATATACAATATGTATCAAAAACCCTGTAGTTGCCGTTTAGTACGTTATCAGGATCAGTATTCAAACCTATAGAAATAACTTTTTTTTTAAAACACGACCATTTTTTTTTATTTTATTAAAAAAAATAATTTTATGTGGTTTTATGACCTCTTACTGACACTAGCCGATGCTAAAACTAAGTAAAGCGGGGTCTTTGACAATCCTTTTAATCCTCAGACAATAAATCAGGTAATAAATCCACATATACAATTTGCATACCTACAATTCTTTTAAATAAAAAAATATTGTTCGAGTTTTTCAAAAAAAGTTATTTCTGTAGATTTGAATACTGATCCTGATAACGTACTTAACGGGAATCACAGGGTTTTTGTTACATATTGTATATAAATCAGCCCTTAATCAATAAAAACATATTTACTTGTTTAAATCGTGTAACATTTCTTTAATATAGTTGTTCTTGTACCGTTGATCACTAATTCCAATCATTTCATAATCATTGGAATTTAACGATTCATCAATCGAATACACTGCACTGTCTTTCATCAAAATGTTAAATGAATCTTTAACAGGAAGACTGTTTCCTTGCGTTATTCCTAATATAGAGATCACTGCGGATTTTAGTAAATTAATTTCCATTTTTGTCTGGAAATAAAGTGCATTAAATTTCATTGAAGTTTTACATCAGAATATATACGTCATCCGAATTGTCACAATCCGACGTAAACGTAAAATGCTTATTAAATTAGTGATTATATACTCTTTGGCTCGTTAGCCATCTGTCAATGTCGTTTTAAACGTGTATAATAATTTTTTATCTTATTAAAATTATACACGATTTCAATATTTATGGACACATCATGAAAGAGTATACCGATAATCTACCCAGCTCGATAACTTTGAGCCAATGAATAAATATTACAGAACGTACAAGGGTTTTAAATTAAGTATTGAGGTTGATAGTTTTGGTTTATCACGGGACTTTTTATTGAAACAGACTCTTGTTTAAACGAGACTAATAAGTATACTACTAAAACTGTTTCAAATTTTATAAATAAGTCTATTATTAAAGAAGAAACGTGATCGATTGTGATTGGTATTGCGTTAAATTGTTATAACATAAACTTTTGAATCTTCCACCCTCCAATATTTTGTTTTAACTTATTAGGTGTAAAATAGCATGCCATACATTTATAATTATAATTTACATTATAGTAAAATAACACAAATTTCTTTCAGATGTTCGATTTAGCTGACTCCGAAATAGCAACAGAAGTTCAATTCACCGAGCAACTGCGGCATCTGGTAGCGAAAATAAAAAATATTATTTGCTACCGGGATAACATACGCTATCCGTCCAAAGAGTTATCAGCTCTGTCCGTCGTGTCAACGGAGGTCATGGGTCTCGTAGAAGGATTTCTTGCGTCAAACAGAGCGCCAAATTCGTTTGATATAATAGAATTAGCTACGCGTCATCCACACCTACAACTGTACAATCATCAAAACGCGCCTTTTATCAATGCGGTTGATATTTTGTTGAGCAGTGGTTTAAACAGAGAAATCACGTACGGTCTCATTAATGTGGTAGAAAGAAAGCTCGCAGAAGTACGGTGTAGTACTGACGTGGCTGCGGTGAAGAAAACTAACTACATACGCTTCGTGGAGGACATCGCTAGCGTCACATTCGAAATATTTGGCAATACCGAAAAATCATTCGATTTTGTGGACAACATATGCGGTCTTATAACCGATTGTCGAATACCCATAAAGCATAAAGAATTTTGTAAACTAAACCAACTCTCAAAGGAATTGAGGCAGTCCTGTCAGGATCTCGAAGATATTATTAATCCAAATCGATCCTCGGCATGTGATGAAAATTTACTCCAGAAATATCATCAGATTTATATGAATGTAGTCGCTGCATCTGACAAAGATATTTGCAATATTGCTGAAGTATCACACAACGGGAATAAGAAAACCAGAGTTCATTATTTAAGAATGTGTTATATGTATGCAAAGTCTGTATCGCAGTTGGAGCAGGAAGATAATCGTTCAAATGACTCCGTTGCAGACACGCCCTATTTTTTCATATTAGAAAGACATCTTCATGATATATTCGGGAACATGATCAACAACAAAGACATTCCTGTAACATATTTGGAACCGATTTGTAAAAAGTTAAATGTGAATTTAATACCTAAACTTATACTGAACTTTTGTCCCTCGATTACGTTAATCGGACCTCATAAAGAGGCTAATGAAGAGAATTTCAACAATCTGTTACAAGTTGTGTATGACTTTAAAAATCCTGAAGAGAATTTATTTCTAGAACTTGTAACTAATTTTGCGCCACTGCCTAGGTCTCCTGATCCCCAATGTCTTACGTACATCGTTTTACATAATTGGGTACTAGCCCATATTATTAAAAAAATTCATACGACTCTTAACGACAGTACCGTTCAACAAAATGTAGATACACGTACAAAGTGTTTGAACAAATATATGGATCTCGAAAGATTTGAATGCACAAAAGTGTTATTCGATGGTAATAAATATTTGGCATCACTTCATACGACTGTTGACTTGGACAAACTCTTTTTATACATGCCAAGATTGTTGGAGTCTGGGAAGATACTGCAATGTTTGAAGATTATAGACGCATTATCAGAAAGACAACTGATGTGCAGTGCAAATCTACTGAATTTGAGAGACTTGATATTATTCAAACTTGCCACTAATCCAAAGATAAGTAATAATTGGAAATATTGCCAGCATCTAAAATGTCCCGAACTAAAAGTAGATCTAATTCTGAACAACTTGTGTTGTTGGCCTGCGGAAGGAGCTGTAGAGGTATTAGACTATCTAAGATTCATTTTAGATCCTATTGCTTTGGAAGAAGGACTGTACGAGAAATGCACTGATTGGATGTTCAAAATACCTCTTTATGACCAGGTAAAATTGGTTTTTATCCACTCAACCGTCCGCCCCGCGCGAGTGCTTCTCGCCTGACCTGTCCGCGAATTAAATGTTACTATTTTTTTACGACCGCGCGAGACAGTCTTAACAAAAACGATTACTACTGAAAAACTACTATAGCTATATTCAAATAAAAAATATTCTCAAAAGACTCAAAGAATTCAAATTTTTATTTTGTTAAAAGAAAATTAGTCAAATTAAAAATAAAGCTTAAAAATGGGAATATCAAAAAAAATCGTATTTATTTTTTATTTCGCGTTTTACAAGAAAAGTGTAATACTTACATACTGGAGACAATTATTTTATATTATAATAGTACATGATATTCCCTTTAAAATGACATCAATATCAATAACATCTTATATACTCAATATACATAAGTATATAATGTTTACTCAATATAAATTTGAATAAATAAGTAAATAAATGAAAAAAAAAATAGGTTTTAATAATTTCTAGACACATCTCAACAGATATTTCGTTTATAAATTGCTATCAACGTGTCAATAGTGAATCATTATTTTATATTTTGCATTCATTTAACTCAAAAAACTGATTAGAATACATTTTTAATAACATATAATCAATAAACGATGATCGCGTATAGTGATTAAAATTTAGAGCTAAATCATTATATGTAAACGTTTTGGAATTGTCGTAATGATACATATTTACTAAAGAGAATATCTTCACAATTAGTTTGATGTACAATAACATTAGAAAGAACGTATAAAAACAGAAAAGTTATCATATTTTTGATCGAATTTCTCACACGTTAACATTCTACAAACAAAAATGGCGAAATTTAATTTTAACTTTTTTTTCCGAAATATTTTGTTACTATTATACAGATAAAATTCACTTTCACAGACGACAAATTTCATATAGCACCATCTATAGTTTTTTACTGTATTAATAACAGCTATCTTTTGCGCTGTCCGCGTTTAAACCGAAAGATGTAGTTTGGTGCCTAGACAGGTGAGGCAATAATGGTTTTTGGGGACTGTAGTCACCGTGGACGGTTGAGTGGTTATACTAATTGTTGAGTAATAGATAATAGCTTACGCAAATATGTACAATTGTGTTTCAGATAGCAACTATTATGGGTGTAGGCCATTGGTACAAAGCCTACGAAAAATCAATAGAAAATCCGGAAACGATAATTGATGTTCTTATGGATAGTCAACAGGTAACGTCCAGTATGTTAATTAGAAATAATATTATACCTTACTTTATACGTTTGGTTTAAGGGTTCGTTTTTTATTATATGTATAGTTGTGTAAATATATTGTAATGTTAAATTATTCCAGTTCAAACTGTGCTTAGAATGGGCAGACGCTCACAACGTGTCCGAGCATATGAAGAATTTGATTGTTGTGAACCTACTTCGCCAACTGTTTGAATACACGAACCAAGCCACCCCTTACGTTGTCCGAGAACTCCTAATGAGACTCTCTGCCACTCAGGCAATGGACCTTATTCAAGAAGAAATGTCCAAAGTTCGAAATGTAGAAATACTTCAAGTGTGCATTGATTTCATCTCTGAACATTCCTTTGATTGGAAATCATTCGAAAACATCAAAATCGGCCTACAGATAATGCTTGAAATAACTGTAAACATGAGACATCTCTTTTGGGAGCTAATAGAGAAACCCTTATTGATGATCGAACAATTTTTAATGAATGGAAGACTAGAAAGTTTGACGGACATTATAAACAAAATTGCTCCGAGTCTTAAGAAAGATCCTAGTGGCGATAACCTTTATTACAACATTAAGTCGATAGAAACGTTGGTGATATCACGAAACGCTGTAGATGCTTTGTTAAGATACTATGCCGAAAAAGCTTTAGATATGAAAAATCCAAGGAATATATGTCCTTCACCGCCCAAACCTTGGGACGATTCTCTTTTGCAGTCGATTGATTCAATTAATTTAGAAGCAGCGTCTAAACCTTTCATGATGCCCGAGCAAGTTCCGACTAAAGAGCAGTGGGTGGAGGATTACACTACCGACAGATGCATGATGTGCAAAATTTCGATATTCTCAATGATTATTCGTCGTCATCACTGCCGACGTTGTGGCAGACTGGTTTGCCATGCTTGCTCTAGGAATCGAATGCACGTGAGTGAAATATTTTATATTATGTATTTATGTAATATTCTTATGTCCAAATATTCAAACGGTGCTCTATTTTCTCTATTATTTTGTTAAGTCTCGTGCTACCTCTAACACTTTAAGTCAAAGTGACTGTGTGAAGATTTTTATTTAAGCGTCGTCTTTCTCTTCACAAACCATATTTGGAATCTTTTGAGAACCTAGGATTTAATATTCGGTATATTTATAACATTATAGGCTCACGTCGGTGTAGTTAAATGTAGATGTAGTCTTTAATGTAAGAACTTATAATTTTTCTTTAAAGTGCAAATATGCCTAACTCATCTTTAGGTAATGATGGCTACAAATTTTTTTGCCATCAGGGCGGCACGACTTAAAATGAGGTATAATATTAGACAGATTTCATAGCGGGGAAGTTAATTTGTTCAAAAAATGTAGAAGTTAATTTGTTCAAAAAATGTAAAGGTTGATGTTTCTTTTTGTATTATTTGTTATATTTTATATTAATTAGATTATAAATAAATAAACCAAACCACAGATATTCATAAAAGTTGAAAAATTAAAAAATTGTTAAATATATGCAAAAAATTTAAGAGCAAACCTCTGAGGCATTGTTTTGTGTATTAATATAATACTCTAGAAACTGATTAATTTTTATTTAAAACCAACTTCACATTTAAGATACCATTGTGTAACAAAAAACTTTACCTTAGTGTCAACTAGTGACATCTGGTGAGCGGAATATTATTAGCCCTCATTTAATTAACTATTTCAGGTCCCAACATATCCCGGTGGTGTAAAATTTCGTGTATGCGACGATTGCTATACACAAACAATGAACAGAAGATCAAACTCAGAGCAAGACAATTTGATAATGAGCAGCAACTCTGATTCGGGCGGTAGCGGCATCACGTGTATGGATTGGTGTCTCTCCACAAATTCGAATAAGAACGAAGCTGTTCGAACGGAATTTAGTTATGAATTCACACCAAACGTCACACTGTGCCTTACGATTATGAAGATGCATTCGACAAATTTGGATTATCCGAGGTGTGATAACATTTTTAGTAATATTAACAAATATCGAAATTATCATTAATAATAATTTTTATTATTTAAAACATAAGTTTTGCCTTTTTTTCAATAAGTATGATTTTTCAGGTTTTTGCTGGATCGAAGCGATGAAGTTGCACGTGAGTTGACAAAGAGTGGAGACGCGCGTCTGCTTGTACGCGCGCGTCGATCCTTACTACTTGCTGCCGCGGAACTGTATTCGCGAACACCGCAAGAGAAATCGTGAGTACGAGTTTGGATTAATTAGTTCGCGACCTATTCAACAAAACAAATCTTGATGTTTGACGTGATCCCTATCTGTAGCTTTGTTTTTCAATGTTTCCAAGTTCTAACACTAACTAAATAACACTTGCGACAACGCTTCTCATACGCCGTCACAAAACGGCATAACTCAAAGACTCAAGTGCTTAAAAATAATAAATATTATTAATTGTATACGTTATTTAGATTACCAAGCAAATAGAAAATTGAACGGACGATGTTCGAAAGAAACGTCAACTTTAGCTGTTCTTGTCGATTCTTCTCTATAGAGATCTCACTTTTCGAACTAATGATTGATTTAGGTATTTAGAGTTTTTCTGCTTGGGAGTGTTATTTGGGTAGGTAAACCCTGTTACTTATTTATGCCGCCAAATAGCACAGCTTGCACTGTTGTGTTCTCGTTTGAAGGGCAAAGAAAGTCAGTGTCATTAGAGGCTGTGAAATATTTCAGAGATGACAACGCATTTGTATTCTTCTTTATTTGAAGTTGGCTGCACTGTGTTGGTTGGATTGGCTCATGTTCGGGCGCCACAATATGTTTTGTTCTTAATGTTGTAGAACAAAAAAAATTACTGTAATTTAAAAAAAAAACTTGGTATAAATGGAAACTAAAAGGTACAATATGTGCAAATCAAAAAATGCGCCAGGTGTGTAGTGTCGCTGCAAAGTTCGTTAGCTCACTCCCCGCTCCACTCCTCCGTGGCCACCAGGAGATCGGCTTTACTGCTTCTCTCATCTTAATGTCGTTCAGTGATCTGAACAGACTGTAAGTTCGTTTGTTACTTCAGGGTTTATAAAAAAATACTATGGAATATTTTCGCACTGTCTTCAATCTATCTGCGGCGGGTGGAAGGAAAAGGGGAGATCTCCCGCCGGGCAACGAGTTCTGCCCGGGGAGCGGCCAACGCTCCGAGTGGTAGTTCGGAGCTAATCTATATATGCTGTTTTTAATTTCGGAACTTTGTTAGCGCGATTTAAGCTTCGATGTGTTTTCGCTTGTGGCGCGACGACAGCGCCGCCACATATCCATCCAAACAGCCCATAAAAGTTCACTACTGAATATAGGGCTCCCTCATATGGGTGAATTTGCCATAGTAGCCACACTTGGCAGGCAGACTGGCAACCGCAGTTTCTTCATGTTTCATCTTCTGTTTGAGTTTCCTTCTGTCGCCATTTACGAGACCCGCGTGACGATCTACACTGTGTATAACTTGTATCGTTCGCACATTGCGCGTGATGCAGCGGCGGGGCGCGCGTGTGGGAGGCGGGCGCGGCGCACGCGGCGCGCTGCCTGGCGCACGCGGACGCCATCGCCACGCTCGTCAAGCACCAAGCGCACCACCTCATGCCGCACCACCACGCCCACCCTAGTCAGTATACAATACGTCATCGAAAAAACTCCCGCTGGGTTTCTTGCTGGTTCTTCTCAGGACAGAGGTTTTTTCCGAACCAGTGGTAAAACTTAAATGACACTCAATAAATATTCTTTTAATCTATATTGAATAAAAATAAATCTATTCTACTCTATTCTATTCATCATCATCATCATTACAGTCTATCAAAAGTCAACTGCTGAACATAAGTACCCATACATTGCCTCATGAAGGAGATGTTTGTCACTCGCAACTAAGCATTTGCGGTTCGTAACTGAAGTTTATTATTTTGAGTTGTTGTCTGCAAGATATTGCTGCATGTCTCATTTCCTGCTCTATTTCTTTGTTTCATTTCCCTCTGTCGTCTCATACCACATTCACGGGATGATGTTGAGTAATGGATTGTCTTATGCCGCCACGCCACTACAAAAAATTACAATAAAATAAAAAAATATAAACAATACAATTAAATTTTAATTTTGTTAACATATTGTGTTGTTCTGATCTAGTTTTCTACCATTACAGCCTATTAAAACAGAAACAGAAACTTTTTTATTCAATATAGATTATAAATAATACTTTGAAAGTTACTTTTTTGTTTAATTACCACTGGTTCGAAAAAAAAACCTCTGTCCTGGGAAGAACCAGCAAGAAACCCAGCGGGACATTTTTTTTTAAATAACAGCTTACAATCATGTATGTTACACAAATTAACAACACAACAAATTAGAAATAGCTTGGTAGCGATCACCTCATTTCCAGGGATTATTATCATCCATAAATTCTTTAATATTATAATAACCCTTTTATACAAACTTGTTTAATAAAGTTTTTGAACTTTGAGCGGGTCAAATTTTGTATATTTTCTGGAATTTTGTTGTAAAAGCGTATACATCGCCCCAAGAATGAATTACTTAATGATGGAGTCGAGTAACTGATATTACTAGCTTGTGTCTGTTCCCAGTATTTACAGAATGAATATCACTTATTTTTGTAAAACTACTTTTATTTTTGTGTACGTACATTACATTTTCATAAATGTATTGAGAGGCCAAAGTTAATATATTAATTTCCTTAAATTTTTGTAGCAGCGAAACCACAGATAAACATATTTACTGGTTGGCTTATGAGCTCTATATTTTGTCACGAGCACACCGAGTTCATTCCCTGCCGACACCAACGAAATTGTTGATGGCAATTATAAATGCTGATTTACCACGTGCTCGCCGGGGCATCCGAAAACCTGCATATCTAGCAAATAAAAAAAGATATGCTTATTTCTAATTTTCTAAGTTAGCCCGCATATACGCTTTGGGACAGCGCGGCGTATTCTTGCTGACCTTAAAAATTCTCCCAGAAATAAGGAGACTACCTAGCAGTAGGGCGCGTATCGGTTGTATTTTTACTTTTCCATTTTAGGGTAGCGTACCCGAAGGGTAACTAACGGGATCCTATTACTAAGCCTACGCCATCCGTCCGTCTGTCTGTCAGCTGGCTGTATCTCATGATCCGTAATAGTCAGACAGTTGAAATTTTCACAGAATGTGTATTACTGTTGCCGCTATAACAAAAAATAATAAAAATTAAAATAAATTATAAATTAAAAGGGGCTCCCCTACTAGAAACGTGTTTTACGATGGTACGGAACCCTTCATGTGCGAGTCCGACTCACACTTGGCCGGTTATTTCTTTCTTGTGACTGAATATAGTAAATGGTCCAGTTTTGAGAAGATTTCTATTAAGTGATTAAAATAAATAAGTAAAACTGTACCTAATTCATGACATATATTTAAATAAATGAATATTTATAGGTCAAATAGTGCGTTCGTTGTTGGAAGCTGAAAAATGGGAATTGGCCTTGGAAATAGCGACAAAGTCGGGTATTCCTAGAAACAGCGTCTTAGCGGCATGGGGAAAGGCATGCCTTAAGGCAGGCTGCTTCAAAGAGGCTCGCAAGAAGTTCGCCCATTGCTTCAAAAATACCCTAAACGTATCTATTGATGAGGAATTCGAGTACGGCAAAGAGGCATCGGAAAACCAGCTTGTGAATAAGCGAGTACATAGTATGAGGCTCTCTGAGAGGTCGGGATCAATGACAAGCGTACAGTCTGATGGTAGGAGCCGAATAAATCCACCGTTACTAAACGAAATAATAAGCATGCTTGAAGATATGAACTATCCCGTCAACCAGCAACTGCTTCACAAGGCCGAAACTATTAAGGTATGTAATTCAACAGATAGATTTGTCAAAATTTTAAGAGGAAAATTAAATTCTTGTATTATCACAGACTCGTTATTTTAATTAAATTCATCAGCTTCCATTTTCCATTCAATACGTCATTGGCGAATTTTACCAAACCGCCACAAAAAAGAAGAAGGTATTATTTTTGAAAAAGTATGTAAAATATAAAAATACAGGTTCAATAAGGTCTAACTAATTATTATATAAAGCGAATTTAAGTTTCTATAAATTAGCAAGTCCACTGCACTGATTGTCTATTTTCTTGTACAAACATTAAAGCGACAATAATTTAATTGACATGGCTAATACTATTTGTGATGATTTCTTAACAAAAAATCATCTAAATCACCTCGTTTGTAAATGGAAGTTCCCAATTTACTTTATTATAGAAAAATAAATTCGTAATGGTTTAATTTTTAACAGTGGTAGAGCCACGCGGCAGCTTTTGCTGTCGCACGGATGGGCCGGCTCGAACCGGGGTGGTACCACGACCTCACAGAAAACCAGCGTGAAGTAGAGGTTTACCTCTGCGTTTCGCTTGGTGAGTGCAGGTGGCCGGAGGCCCTTTTTACTGGAAATGAGGCATTCCATCTTAGTCCTCACGGGTGACAACGCATCCACATTTTGATTTGTAATAGAGGATAGATGTAGATGTCTATGGGCCGCAGCAACCACTTACCATCAGGTGGACTGTGTGCTCGTTTGTCACCCTTATCCCATAAAAAAAATACCACTTTCATTCATCATTAACATAAGATGCTATTTATTTTCAGAACACTAACGAAAAGTTGGCTATTATGAATGCTAGCAAAAAGAAGATACCTCTAACGGAACCTGCGCTGAACATAATGCATATTCTTGCCAGCGTGAAGAAGATTAAACAAGGAGATTACAGTGATTTCTGCACTGCAACTGTCCAACCAAAGAAGACGCTGGCTCAGGGCCTCCTCAGAAGAAATAACAACCACAGCGAGCCCAAAATAGACCATCAACACAAAAGACTGGACCCGTTCTTTTACAAGGAATGCGTGTACTATCTGAGCAACTATGGCTCTCATGTAGCTAATATAATGTTTTATATGAAACACAGCGACATGGCCGAAGTTATAAGATATTGTTACGATAACTTGGTCGATAAGGAGACGTTTACGGAGACGGTGTACATGGAATGCCTTAAAAAAGATAAAGTCAATGAACTTCTGAAAGCTATGAGTGACATGGACAGCACCTTGGAGATGTGGGCGGTGAGTTATCTAATCTTGTAAACTAAGCGCATAATTATAATTTAAAGAATATTTGATATTCCTGTACCATGCAGTAACTATTTTAGCTTGAAAATTTATAATAACTGTTTTTCTAAATATCTAAATTGCAATCTCAATTATTATAAATTTTGAAAGTCATTGAAAATTTTAACATTTTTTTTTTGAAATTGTCATAATGAAATATTTCAAACAAGTAGGTAATTAACGTCATAATTTCTTGTGTTCTAATTTAACTTGAAATAGAAAAATGACCGTGTAGTGGCGGTGTTAGAATATCCACTACTCCATATGGTCTCGTGGGTGTCTTAAGTGGCGACAGAGGGAAACTGAAACAGGAGTTGGGCAGCAGCATCTTTCTCATAACAACTCAAAATATTTAAAAAAAACTGCTGTTGCCAACTCGCATGCCAAGCGTGGCAACTATGGCAAAATCCCCCCTGTGAGGGCAATCTATGAGGGAGGCCCATGTTCAGCAGTGGACTTTTATTGGCTGTAATAGATGGAGCGATGAGATAAATGAACAGATTAATAAGACACTAAGAAGATATGATGTAATTATTTTTTACAATCATCGGTGACATCTGATTGAGGCCAATTTTTTTTGCTTTACTAAGATTCGATAGGCGCTGTAGTCAATTTATTAAAAAATTCTGTATTTTAGATCAAAATGACTCATAAGTATTCTTAATATAAATAATAATTTGGTTTATAGTAATAATAATAATAATTCTTGTATTTCAGACCTTGATCCATAATTTGTTAGTAATACATTATACACCTTAAATACTAATGTTAGTTTCTTAAATATGTAAAATTACTTTTTAATACACTGTTCCAGTGACTTAGCATATGCCCGTCACATCGTGTGACGTTTAGTGCTAAAAAAGAAAATATAACATTATAAATAATAATAATATCAAGTTTAGTTGACACTATTATTAATAGATAACTACATTGATGGATTATAAAAAAAGAACTCCGCGTGGCGCGTATTATAAGTGATGCACTCTAATTATGCTGGACCTGGATCGTTTGTACAAACATGCCTCACGCACACATCAGTTACATCATAGCGTGGCCGACTGGCTATTACATTATTTTTAAACATATTTTTTTTTCTAACTACACTAAATAATTTGAATTTGTTACTTTTAGTGTAATTTTTAGTAATTAAAAAAAATTAAGAAGAAAAAACTGTGTTATAGCAGTAAATCAAAAGAGTGCGCCCCGGTGGGTAGCTGGGATGGTAAATACGCCACGTAGTTGTATTTTTCTTTACGACAGTTACTGTTTTTAAGCAAATACGAAATAAAGTTACATAAAAGTTATAGCTTATATGTATACGTTCCCTGTTGGGCACAGGCCTCCCTTCATTTCTGAGATGGTTTGAGGGCAAGGAAATGTCCTCTACGCTGCCCCAATGCATGTTGGCGAACTTCACATGTCTTCGAATGTTTTTTCTTATTTCTCATACATGTAAGTTTCCTCACGATGTTTTCCTTCACCGCCGAGCACGTATTAAAACAGCACTTAAAATTGCAATTAACAATTTCATTGTCGCCGGCGGGGATCGGACCCGGGTTGCTAGCGTACTGTGAAATTTACAGCGAGCGCTAACTATCTGAGCTACCACGGCTCAAAGTTACATACTTTTCTGAAATAAACTTTAAATGACGTTAACAAAGTGTGCACATAAATAACGACACCGTTTTCTTTGTCACTTTAAATAAAATCAGTGTTTCATTGTCGAAAAGAACGTTCGCGGTTTACAAAGACCAAAAACTAGTCTTCCCGCCCGCTTGTAGTCGACTAAAAAAGGTGAAAATTGAGCGTAATTTAGTGCGCCATGTATTGGTACTGTAGTGGTCGTGTAGTAAGTAGTATACGTAGAAATGTTGTTCAGGAGTACATAATGCACATCTGCCGCACGCTGGAGATGAGCAAGCGGCTGGAGGCGCTGTACGCGCTGCAGTGCGGCACGGGGCAGCAGGCGCGCGCGGCGGCCACGTGCGCGCTGCTGTACGCGCGCCGCACGCCGCCCGCCACGCCGCCGCACCGCGCGCTGCAGGCGCGCCACCACCACCTCGTCGCCGCGCTGCACCACCTCGCGCAGTGCGTGCCCGTTACCGCCAGTGAGTCTACACTGCACATTGTACACTGCTCATATTATGGGACCTATACACCATCGGCCATCATTGACAACCACAGAATGGGGCGCGATTGTCACAATCATTGCGTGGCTGCCCACACAATCGTACATCCCACATATTTGTTTTGTCATCTGTCCGAAATGGACATTGAAACAGTAGCAGCTGCCGCTATTTATTTTAATTAGTTTGTCATATAACTATTATTCGCCGTGTAGTGGCGGTCAAGAATATCCACTACCCCATATCTTCCCGTGGGTGTCATAAAAGGCAACAAAGGTAAACAGGCAGGAGATGAGCAGCAGCATCTTCGTGATAATAGCCAAAATTACAATAAAAAAAACTGCGGTTGCCAATCCGCTCGCCGAACGTGGCAACTATGGCAAATACCCCCCTATGAAGAGAATAACAAGGAGACGGCCCCCAGTCCCCGGAGGCCCCGCTATTCCTGGCTACGGTGGCGATCATAGTAGCGGCGGAGCAGGAAGTGCTAAGAATCTCCGGTGGAGGTTCGGTTGCCACCTTAGACGACTCGACCTGGCAACGTACAACGCACGCACCCTGAGGACTGACGAGAAGATCGTGGAGCTGGAAGAAGAGATAGACAAGTTAAGCTAACATATTATAGGATTATCCGAAGTCCGAAGAGAGGGGGACAACACGGTAATCCTCGAATCCGGCAACTTGCTCTATCACCGGGAGGGCGACCATCTGTCCCAAGGAGGTGTCGGATTTATCGTCCATAAGTCTCTCGTTAACAACGTTGTAAAGATCGGGAGTGTGTCGACGAGGGTTCCGTACCTTATACTCAGAATCACCAAACGGTATTCGCTGAAGGTCATACAGATTTACGCACCAACCTTGGCACACCCCGATGAGGAGGTGGAAGAAATGTATGAGGATATCTCTAGAGCCATGCATTCCTCCAAAACCCAATATATGTGCGGTGTTAAAGGGAGACTTCAATGCAAAACTAGGCACAAGAAGGAACGGTGAGCTGAAAGTAGGGAAATTTGGAATAGGGCAACGGAACCCAAGGGGCCAGCGGCTGGCCGACTTCATGGAGAAAGAGGGACACTTTATGATGAACTCTTTCTTCCAGAAGCGGCCTCACACGAAGTGAACCTGGTCGAGCCCCGACGGTTCGACAAAAAATGAGATTGAGTTCATTATGACGACCAGACGACAACTGTTCAGTGATGTCTCCGTGATCGCGAGGGTGAAAACTGGTAGCGATCACCGAATGGTTAGAGGCACACTGAACCTAAACGTTAAGTTGGAGAGGTCTCGTCTAATGAAGTCAACGCTCCGTCCCCCTCGTGCTCTGTTCCAAAGTCCTGAAACCTTTTAGCTCGAGTTACAAAATCGTTTTCAGTGCCTAGAAGACTGCAATGAAGTAGACGATATGAATGACAAGCTCGTGGAAACTGTCCATGCGGTCGGAGCTAAGTTCTGCAAGACCCGCCGCAGAAGAACACAAAAACTCTCCGATCACACTCTTAATCTCATGGCTGTTAGACGGAAGATGAAGCTACATTCTTCAACAGATTTGACAGCATACAGGCAACTGAACAGACAGATCTCCAAATGCATGCGGCGAGACTTACGTAACTTCAATACAGCTTGTATTGAAGAAGCGATCGAGCGGAACCAAGGCTCCAAAGTCTTTGCCAGAGATCTGTCTGCCAGAAAGAGCCAACTGTCATAGCTGAAGACCGAGTGTGGCAGCATCGTTTCCGGGGTACCTGAGATTTTGAGTGAGATTGAGAGGTTCTATGAACAGCTGTACACGTCATCGTTGGAGCCACACGCAAGTGTGAGTAACAATCCAAGAGCGAGTCTTATCCGACACTATTCCGAAGATATCCCGGACGTCAGTCTGAGCGAGATTAGAATGGCTCTCCAGCATCTTAAAAACGGCAAGGCCCCAGGCGAGGATGGAATTACAGCGGAGCTTCTGAAAGCGGGTGGAAAACCGGTACTTGAAGTCCTTCAGAGGCTCTTTACTCCCGTACTCCATGGTGGCATCACACCGGAGGCGTGGAGCAGAAGTGCGGTGGTCTTGTTCTTCAAGAAAGGTGACAACGCTCTCTTGAAGAACTACAGACCGATTTCCCTTCTGAGCCGCGTCTACGTGCTGTTTTCGAGAGTCATTACGAATCGTCTCGCACGCAGACTTGTCGACTTCCAGCCTCCCAAACAAGCCGGTTTTCGAAAGGGCTTTAGCACCATGGACCACATACATACCCTTCGGCAAGTTGTACAGAAGTCCGAGGAGTACAATTTGCCACTATGCCTGGTGTATGTGGACTATGAGAAAGCCTTTGATTCCGTCGAAATTTGGGCGGTGCTGGAATCCCTTCAGCGGTGCCAAGTTGACTGTCGGTATATCGAAGTGCTGAAGTGCTTTTACAGTAGGGCTACAATAGCTATCCGAGTACAGAACCAGAGTACGACACCTATCCAATTGCAGAGAGGTGTAAGACAGGGTGACGTTATATCCCCGAAACTCTTCACCGCTGCATTGAAAGACATTTTCAAGCTTCTGGACTGGAAAGGATACGGTATTAACATTAATGGTGAGTACATCACTCACCTTCGATTTGCCGACGATATAGTCCTTATGGCAGAATCGCTGGAGGACCTAAGCACTATGCTCAATGACCTCAATAGTGTCTCCCAACGGATAGGTCTTAAGATGAACATGACACATGAACATGAACACAAAACAAAGATTATGTTTAATGTCAATGTCACACCTATGCCGGTAGTTGTTGGGAGCACTAAGCTCGAAGTTGTTGACGAGTATGTTTACGTGGGACAAATAGTCCAACTAGGTAAGTCCAACTTCGACCGAGAGGTCAATCGACGGATTCAACTCGGCTGGGCAGCGTTCGGGAAGCTACGACACATCTTCTCGTCAGACATACCTCAAAACCTTAAAACGATATTGTACAACCAGTGCGTGTTGCCAGCGATGACTTACGGATCTGAGACGTGGTCCTTCACTGCTGGTCGTATGAGGAAGCTCAAGGTCGCTCAGCGAGCTATGGAGAGGGCTATGCTCGGAGTTTATCTGCGTGATAAACTTAGGAATGAGGATATCCGCAGTAGAACCAGAGTAACCGACATAGCCCAACGGATTAGTAGGCTGAAGTGGCAGTGGGCTGGCCATATAGCTCGAAGAACCGACAACCGATGGGGAGGAAAGGTTCTTGAGTGGCAGCCTCGTATCGGTAGGTAAGTGTAGGGCGACCCCCCACGAGATGGAGTGAAGACCTGGTAAGACATGCAGGAAGTCGATGGATGCAGGTGGCTCAGGACCGTGCTTTGTGGCATTCCTTGGGGGAGGCCTATAATTATCAGTGGACTTATGTAAGGCTGTAATGATGATGATGATGATGATGATGATAACTATTATTGAAATGTAGACTATAAAAGAGTGGTGCAAAAAAAGGAAGTTGTTCTATTTCGGTGTATGTTAACTATACACCGAAATAGAACAAGGTAAGTTTATAGAGCATCGGCGTTCGGCGATCATGTAGACGCGCACACAATCATGACCGAACTTCCTTTGATGTATGTCCGGAACACCGACACAGCTACCATTACGCTCGATCATTACCGATCATGGGCAGTTATAGGTGATTATGCCCTCTTTACGATCGTGATCGCTAAAATTCGTCCATCATAGCCGATGGTGTATAAGCCCCATTAGATTGTTGTTGTTACGATTATGGAGTGCAGGGGTAAGGAGAACCTTCTCTGTGTATGAATAAGTATATTATATACAAAAGTAATTAGAATAAGATGGAGATATAAACAAGGAGTTAAATACTATATGAATATACACTTTGCATGGATTGAATTATTTTAAATTCGATTTCTCAATCAGGTTGTCGTAAATTATAAATAAATAAACCTAGCAAGCTAACAGCATAGCAAAGTGCCGAAGCAATCAGCTTTGTAGCGGTTTCTAACGGAAAAAAAATTTCAAAATAGGAGGTTCAGATGCCTGGGTGATCAGTAATCGATTGCTGAAAACAGAATTTGAAAATTCGAAACCGTTCTCGAGATAATCGTGGGACAGACGGACAGACATCGTGAAATCAATAAACCTAGCAAGCTAACAGCATAGCAAAGTGGCGAAGCAATCAGCTTTGTAGCAGTTTCTAACGGTTGCCGTTGAGCAATCAGTTTCAAAATAGGAAGTTCAGATGCCTGGGTGATCAGTAATTGATTGCTGAAAACAAAATTTGAAAATTCGAAACCGGTCTCGAGATAATCGTGGGACAGACGGACAGACGGACATACGGACAGACATCGTGAAATCAATAAGTGACTTCGCAAGCTTCGCCACTTAATAAGTGACTTCGCACAAGCTTCGCCACTTAATAATTCAAAATAAATTAGGTACTCAACATACAGTAGGTCGGAAAAAAGAAAAAAGCTGAGGCGAACAATTTTTTGTAGATTTTACTTTACGTCCACTTGGACAACTTTTCACAATACAATTTTTCTCATTCTTGTTCAATTATTTTATAACGTTTTATAACTATCACCACAATAAAAATATGTATAAAAATCATTAATAATTATTAAAAAAAAATTACACTAATGAAATCACGTTTTCTCACTGCATTTTTTTGTTATATTTACTTAATTATTTTAGGCTACGTAAATAGTTTATAATATATTATAGTGAGGTTTTTATACTGAGATTTTACTAACTACTCTACTCATGAAATTTTTTAAATATTTAAACTCGGCACACTTCACTCCTTCTACAACAGCTATATTCATATCGTAGTTTTTCAGACGCCAGCGCTATTGTGGTAGGTTTTGGAACCTCTATTTTCAGTATACAGTTGGACACTTTTTCAACTTTCCCACCATATGAAATGGGTTCTCCTTACCTCTACACTCCATAGTTTCGATTTGCCAATTAACGCAGGCAAAGGTCTCACACCATACAGCTTAGTTTAATTGGTATTTTGCTCACAAGATGCTGATCCGTTATAACGGATACAGGACAGTTGATGAAAATAATATTTCGAGGCCAAACCAAAACAAAGTCACCATCGAAACACTTATGTCGTTTCCACTAATAGTTTACATGTACAGACATTTAATACAAAAAATCGTACCACTTTTACGTATTAAAATCCACTCGAAACCATCAATTAAACAATCAAACAGGAGGAACAAATCGTTATTGGTCAAGTTCTCTATGAATTCCCTGATTTTTCCTTTAGAAAACTTGCAATAACTATAGGACGAGACGGATACTCTTATCTATTGGATTAACTTTACATCCGCTATTTAGTTGCCATTATATTTGCTATAAGAATAACAGGACTAAAGAATGGATCATTCGATGCTGTACTTTTATTTAACGGCGATTTACTTAGGTTTAAGTATATTAAATATTTTTACAATATTCCCATAGAGGATTCGCCATAGATAAATGTTCATATAATAGAAAGGAGATCTAGATATAGATTATAATATTTAACTAATTTTCTTCTTGACAGAGCTAAACGATCCAAAGTCACTTCAGTTCAACCTGGACAAGGCAACAATAGATAACCTAATGACAACTATAACCAGACAGATCGAACTTGCAAAGTACTTAGCTGCGTGCGAAGCGAGCAACAGGTTAAATGAGAAAGTTCTCCATGAAGTCATTCCTGTCCAAAGCAATCGTAAAGATGACGAGAGCAATGACTTTAGACCACTGACACTATTCGGTTCTAATACGGACAAAATTAGGCTCGTGGCTGCTGTGCTGGCTACAGGAGAAACTATTGAAGGAGGATTCGATTTGGCGTTTAAGTATGTATTCAAAAAGGGAGAACGTCCCGTTTTATAGGAGGCCGTTCCTTATAAAACGGGGTGTATGGTCACTATAATATATATAGTTTTACCTTGTGTTGTTGTTGATTAATTATTATATTGTTGTCTTTTTCTTGCAGAATAATTACAGAACACAAACTCGACTCAATGAACATATACACGCATGTCGCTAGATATTTAGTGAACGCAGACAGATTCATGGAGGTCAAGATATTAGCTCAATGCATACGGACTTCTAAAGAAACTGCTGCTAAGTGAGTAAACCGAATATGTAAAAATTTACCTATCATTTGTAATCATGACTATTTCTAATGCCAATCAGCAGTGCACAATTATACATTTTTATTTTGTTCTAGTGTTTGCAGTAATTAGTATAAGGTATTGTTACGAGCTTGGGGTTCAAGACAATTAAAAACTGCCGATTGAATTACCAAAATTGACACTTTAATTACACAACACTAATTACAATCTAAAACCACACTAATAATAAAACACAATCACTTTAGTTCGCAGTTATTTCGCTTCGAAGTATTCTCTTGTATCGCCAATTCAATACTGTCTCGGTCGTGGCCTATACCGGCCTTATATAGAGCCTCAGATAGTTTCCAGAACCTTCTACTGTAGCGACATCTAGAATGTTCGAGTACATATCGGTCCCGAAATTTCTGGAAGGATTGTGACTCTCCTAGTATTGTTACTCGGGAATAGAGGGCGCTAGTGTAACTAGTGTTGCCATGTACAAGACATTAATAGTGGCGCGCAACAGTATGATGGGATTGTCATGTGATTTTGACAAAAATCCCAAAAAATTAAAGAAAAAAAAAACAGCAGTCACACATTTTTTCCTGCTTAAAATGTTATCCAATATAACTACATGGTATGACAGATTATACCTCAAACCTACGCAACGCAACACTGACCCCTCCTAAAACATGCTCGTCCCGAGCATTATTGGCCCCATAATAACGCGCCAGTCGATCCACATGGACGATCTTAGGAGCACCCCTGGCACCTTTCTGTATCCGGTCGGTTACGTCATTGATCCTTGTCACAATCCGGTACGGTCCGTCCCATTTAGCTTGAAGCTTAGGAGATTTCTCTTTGTTGCAAGTTGGATTGTGTAACCACACTAGTGAACCTTCGTCAAACCCTTTGTTGTTCATTTTGCGGTCATACCGTGTTTTCATCTTCTCAGACGTTTGCTGGCCCAACGTCTGACGTGCTCATAAATGTCATTCATTTTGTTCCGCAAGTCATTTGCATAATTGGTTATACTGCGTGGGGCATCAGGTGGTATTCCGGTGATCAGGTCTGCAGGCAGCCGTAATTCTCTCCCAAAGTTTACGAAAGCTGGCGTCACTGATGTACTTTCGTGAACAGCGCTTCGATATGACAACAAAAACGGTTGTATGTGCCTGTCCCAGTCTCGTTGCTATTTTTCCACAACTATTGCCAGGTACCTTTCCAATGTCTGATTAAATCGTTCTACCATTCCATCAGATTGTGGGTGATAAGAAGTTGTTCGTGTTTTATGAGTACCCATAACTCTGCAAGTTTCCTGGAATATTTGAGACTCAAAATTCGTTCCTTGATCGCTGTGAATCTCTAAGTGTACTCCAAAACGACAGAAGACTTCATGAACCAGTTTATCTGCAACTGTTGAAGCTTCTTGATTTGGAATGGCGAAGACTTCTGGCCACTTAGTGAAGTAATCCATCACAATCATGAAATACTTGTTACCACTTTCACTTTCCGGAAACGGCCCCGCAACGTCAATGGCTATTCTCTACCATGGTGCATCAACATTGTACAATTTCAATGCTCCTCTACTACAAGTTTGAGGTCCCTTTACAGCCGCACAATTTGTACATTTGCGGCACCAGTCCTCGACATCGTCACGACAGTGGACCCAGTAAAACCGTTCTCGGAACTTCAGTAGAGTTTGTTTAACTCCCAGGTGGCCTCCTGAACAACCACTATGGTACAGCTGTAGAACATCCGGTACTTTAGCTTTAGGGACAACCATTTGCAAATGACATCTGTCTCCCCGACCATTTTCCCATTTACGGCACAGGACTCCATTCTGAATCAGCAAGCCGTCCCATTGGGCCCAATAGCTTTTCGTGGTCGAACTCATTGCTGAGACGTCGTTCCACTTGGGCTTAGGAACACTGGCCTTCATCCATTCCAGAATCGGCTTAATGTCCGAATCTTCCTGCTGTGCATGTTTTAGGCTATCCTTCCACTCATTGCTGAGCTGGTCTGTCCTGAGCATCCTCACACATACCACTTCCTTACCCTCTTGCCTAGTACAATGCTTGCAATCTTCAGGGCAAGGTCTTCTTGACAATGCATCTGCATTGCCATGAAATTTCCCGCTGCGATGTTCGATCACAAAGTCGTATTCCTGCAGTAGTTCAATCCATCTCGCAACTTGTCCTTCCGGATTTTTGAACTGCAATAGCCATTTTAGTGCAGCATGGTCAGTTCGTAAGCGGAATTTCCGCCCCTGAAGATATTTGCTAAAATGCTACAAGGACTTTACCACAGCAAGCGATTCCCGTCTTGTGACACAATAGTTCCTTTCCGGCTTTGACAACGACTTGCTGAAGTACGCTATCACAATCTCTTGATCACCATTCCGTTGAGACAACACACCGCCAAGTCCTATATCACTTGCGTCTGTGTCAACTATGAATTCCTTGCCCGCATCAGGGTACCCCAAAATAGGTGTTTTGCACAGACGGTTCTTGAGCTCCTGGAATGCAATATTGCAACCTTCATCCCAGCAGAAATGTCGCTTCTCCTCGGTTAGTTTGTGCAGAGGTTTGGCTATATCTGCAAAGTTCTTCACAAATCGCCGATAATAAGAGCACAAACCCAAAAATGCTCTAACCTGTGTCTTGTCTTTTGGAACCGGCCACTCCTTGACAGCGGCAATTTTATCTGGATCCGTGCGGATACCTTCTTCCGACACCACATACCCCAAAAAGCTAACTTGCCGTTTGAATAGTGAGCACTTCTTCGGACTCAACTTGAGGTTGGCACTCTGGATCTTCATGAGCACGCGTTCCAGGTTTTGAAGGTGTTCCTCAAACGTACGGCCTACGATGATGATGTCATCCAAGTAGACCAGACAGGCATCTCCAATTAGTCCGGTAAGTACAAGCTCCATCAACCTTTCAAACGTTGCTGGAGCATTGCACAATCCAAACGGCATGACTTTAAATTGCCACAGACCCTTTCCTGTGGAGAATGCAGTTTTCTCCTTATCCTTAGGGTCAATTTCAATCTGCCAGTAGCCACTTTTCAGGTCCAGCGTACTAAACCACTTTACGCCTGTAAGCATGTCCAGCGTGTCATCAATTCTTGGCAAGGGATTGCTGTCCTTCTTCGTAACGTCGTTCAGACGGCAGTAGTCAACACAAAACCGCATGCTGCCGTCCTTCTTCTTTACCAGTACCACAGGTGAACACTATGGACTAGATGAAGGTTCAATAACACCATCCTTCACCATTCCCTCAATCATGGTTTCCACTTCCTTTTCACGTGCTACAGGCAATCTTCTTGGCCGCTGACGAATAGGCAATTCTTGTCCTGTGTTTATTTTGTGTTGAACTAAGCCAGTCTTTCCTATGTCAACTTCGTTTGACGAGAAAACATTGGCGTACTTGAGTAACAACATCTTCGCCTTGACCATTTCATTCGGGGAGAGAACGCTGCGACAGTCTTCTAAAAGTGTGGTCACTCTCGTTTGTCCATCCGTGCTGGGGGTCCCAGTCGATAGATATTCGCACCGACGCAACCAATCCACTTCCTCACTAGTACCAACCAATGTGCCTTTTTCTATAATCTGTTCCTGATCACAAAAGTCGAACACACGTACTCCTGAGATGACGGTGGTTCTGACCAAAGTTCGAGCCACTTTCCATGGAAGGTCATTGTCTACCCTTTCCACGAGTACACAACGATGAGCTTGTCCAGGATTCCGAGGAAGACTAACCGGCACAATCCTTTCCGATCTCGGCGGAAGAACAATCTTCTTAAGGCTGTACACATTCCCTGGTAACGCCCCTTCCACGAAAAGTTCCTCTCCACATTTCAAAACACCTTGCTTAACGTCGATCTCACAACAATTCTTCCTCATAAAGTCTAGGCCCAGGATGCAGTCGGTCATTATATCAGCCACGATGACATTATGCAGGTAGATCATGTTGCCTAGCTTCAACTCCATCTCCTTCTCTCCACGGACGGGTATGCGCTGACCAGTGGCTGTCACCAAATTAATGCGTTCTCGGTTGTATGCGGAGTCCCCAAGGAACTGACTTATAAGTTGGGTACTCACAACCGTGCGAGAGGCTCCAGTATCTATGGTCATTTTACACGGCGTTCCGTTGACCTCGCCCTTGATGATTAGGCTGTTCCCATCATGGGTTTGTGAGATCGAAATCCTTGGGGCTCTTTTAACATCAACCAGCACCCTCCAGTTTCCCTGCTGCTGCTGCTGGGCGGTGCTGTTGCGGTGAGATCGATCACCTTCCCTTTCTGCAGTTCGCTTGGGGCAGCTGGATCGAAGATGGCCCCTTTCTCCACAGCCGTAGCACCTAGGGCTGTATCCTTTATTGCGGTCCTGAACTGTAGCTGCTGCAACCTCCCTGACGCGGTGGGGACGATAATCATGCCGCACGGCTTCCACCTCCAGTGCATGGGTCAAGGCGTCCTTAAGCGTCTCGTGGTGCCCGAGCCTCACAGCAGCTCTGACTTCAAGGTCGCGGATGCCGTCAATGAATGTCTGCACCAGGTTCCCTACAATGAGCGCAGGTACAGATTGATACGCATTTCGAACCAGCTTCTCCACCTCAAGGGCCCACTGCTGCAAGTTTTCGTTACTGCGTTGCACGCGATCTTTGAGCTGCTCACGAAAGACGTGTTCCAGGTGAGCGTCGCCATATCTCGCCTCCAATGCCTCAAGGAGCTGCTCGTAGGTCACTTCCTTACCGAGAGCTTCCAGAACAGTTAAGGCCTGATCGCGCAGGCCTAGGGTGAGAGCAGTCATGGCCTGACTTTTATTCCAGCCGTTCGCCTTCATGACAGCCTCGAATTGGATTTTGTAGGCCGACCAGGAAAAAGTCCCGTCGAACGGCGGCACTTTGAATCCACGTAGCGAAGGTGTTGTAGCTACCACGGGAGCTGTAACTCCATCCCCAATTTTGAGGTTGTCCAGCGTTTTCTTCACGTCAGCCATCACGTTGTCAACCCGATTGTTCACTTGGTCGATTCGGGTTTCAGCTTCCGGCAGGCGGTTGTCATGTTGAGCAACCCTATCCTTCACCTCCTTTATCTCTTTCCCGAAGATAGCGTGAAGGTCCTTCCTGAGGAGCATCTGCTCTTCCATACCGCGCTGCAGCTGTTCTTCCAACCGACGGGTCTTTTTCTCCTGTCGGCGGGCCTGTTCCTCCTGTCGGCGAGCCTGTTCCTCCTGTCGGCGAGCCTGATCCTGCAGCATCATCATCAGAGCACCTAAGTCAGGTGCTGCAGATGCAGGTGCTGCTGACGGGGCGGCCTCCGTGGTCAGCAGCTGGCCCTCCGACGTTTGCGGCGTTGCATTACCAAATCGTCTGGTCCATCTCCAGCTGGCGTTGACTTCGGGTACGGATACCCTCCATGTCGTCCTTTGGTAAAATCGGCATGATTTGATCCCACTTCTGACACCAATTGTTACGAGCTTGGGGTTCGAGATAATTAAAAACTGCCGAGTGAATTACCAAAATTGACACTTTAATCACACAACACTAATTACAATCTAAAACCACACTAATAATAAAACACAATCACTTTAGTTCGCAGTTATTTCGCTTCGAAGTATTCTCTTGTATCGCCAATTCAATAGTGCCTCGGTCGTGGTCTATACGGGCCTTATATAGAGCCTCAGATAGTTTCCAGAACCTTCTACTGTAGCGACATCTAGAATGTTCGAGTACATATCGGTCCTGAAATTTCTGGAAGGATTGTGACTCTCCTAGTTTTGCTACTCGACACTAGAAGGCGCTAGTGTAACTAGTGTTGCCATGTACAAGACATTAATAGTGGCGCGCAACAGTATGATGGGATTGACATGTGATTTTGACAAAAATCCCAAAAAAATTAAAGAAAAAAAAACAGCAGTCACACATTTTTTTCCTGCTTAAAATGTTAGCCAATATAACTACATGGTATGACAGATTATACCTCAAACCTAAAGGATAACAACACACTTGCATGCTTTACTGACCAAGTGCCACATTAAACTATAGTCTTTCCGTTGTGGCATGGTGCGAATGACAGTTCACGACCATGAAGTTTTGTATTTTTTTTTAGATAAGCTGTCGTGCAGATATTGTTGTACTTCATGAATGGGTACAGTTACGATAGTGATGTGCCACGCGAAACTTTGCCATGCCATAACGAACTATCACAGACTATCAAAAATCAGTTTTGAAATATGTCGAATATATAAAAAGCTGATTTGATGAAATTCTGATTTACGGAAAAAACAACGCACATAGACGAATATGCAGTGTTTCTGATGCATGGACGATAAATTATTCGTTGGTCAGCTCAGGAAAAAAATAATTATAAAGCAAATTGCGCATTGTGTGTAAAATACTTTATAATATCTCATGCCGGCCAAAATGACCACAAAAACCTATTTTTTATTTTTATTTTATTAGATTCGTAAATCAAATTCTCGATTATTTTTACCTTTCGTCCCGATATTTGGCCCATTGGACCTGGCAACACTAATACACATATAGCGAAAGGCGCGGAGTTTTGGCGGGAACTTGATCGACGGCGGTTTGCTGCTCCTGTATTATAGTTTAAATAATAGTTAATAAGTAATTTTATGTATTAACTGTCTACGCATGTGAACTATTAGTGGAAACGGTGAAACAGGTGCTCTGATGGTGATGGATTCTCAAGATAAGCTGTTTGCATAGGCGCCTTTAGATACCATCGCCAACGAGGGCTAATAATTTTCTGTTCACCAGATGTCACTAGTTGACTGTTAGTAGCGCCGCCCTGGTGGCAGAAAAATTCGTGGATGCCCTCACTGTCAGCTGCCTGCTGGCTCAAGTTGCCGTCAAAATCTCCCAAGGGCTGCACAATGTGACGCATCAACATATTATGAAGCAGTGAACTATGAAGGATAATAATACATAAAGACAAGGCTTGGGGAAATTATAACCGAATAAAATACTCAAGACTTGGCCTAAAGGTCTAGATACCAGGCCATAAACTCCAAAAAAAAAGCGAAAGGCGCTAGCTACAACGTAGTGATTATATTATCTTTGCTAGCTACCTTGAAAAGCTGCCGGTGCAGTCAACGCCGTACTGAAGATTACAGATGCTGGCAGCCGTTTTATTTGTTTAAATGTCAATATGAATGTTGCAATCAACATGATATATAAGATGATTTTTATTTTGAAATTAATACATAGTGTAATCTATACATTGAAGTGTCCGTTTGTAATATCAAAATAACAGCCTTTTACTAAATACATATGGAAGTATATACTGTATTTATAACAAAAAGACAAAAACAATTTTTAAAATGTTTGTTTGTCTGTCTCTTTGTTCCGGCTTATAGATAGCACTGGCTGATAGCTGATGTGTGTGATGTATTGAGTAACACAGGCTACTTTTATTTTAGAAAAAGAATAAAGATTCAGTGCTAATAAATTAAAACCCATGAAATCCAATCGTAAATAAATACCAAGCGGGCGAGGTCTGGGAACAGTTCTTATGTAGTTATTATGTCATAATTTGTATTAAACTTTAACTTAATTTTACATGCTTTTTAGTTTACAAAGAAATTTAATTTTTATATCTTAGCTAATGGATAATTTCTGCTTTACTTTAATCGACGTTTTTTAAATCGCTTTAACAATTAAATTTAATAATGTAATATTATATTTTTATATTATTATTAATATTATATTTTTTAATTTCGGGGGAGGATTTTGTTCAGCGGTGGACTTTGTTAGGCTGTAACGGTTGACATGAATTATTTATTTTAATACTTTTTTTAAATTTGCAGTTTAATGAGCGACCAAGTCCTGGAATCTGACGTGAGTGCAGTAGTTGCTCGGTGCGAATCTCGCGGTCAACTTCACGACGAACAGGCGGAAATCCTTATTGCCGATATACACAGTGTCAGCATTAAGGTAACGTATTCTTTATGCCACTGCTATACAGGGTTATTTTTCAAAGACTGTCCAAATTTTATATTTAAGTTCATATATTATATAAATAATGATATACCATTACTGCAGTTTTTGAAAATACAAGTAAATAAGACTTCTACTTTTATTTCAAATTATCCTAAATTGAATGTGATTTATGGACAGCAACTAAGCGTTCGCACGCTCCTCTGTGTGCGATTCAATTTTATAAAAAAATTGCCGACAGAGTGACCCTTACGAATGATTGCATGCGTAGTAAAATTGTAGGTAGGCGTTGGATATTTATAAATGACAATCAGTTAAAATAATGCATTACCGCGCGTTCTGAATTTAAAAAAAAAGGACTGAATGTTTGCGAATTTTTTAAGTAAATTTGTCTTCGACATTCGCCTATATTACTTATTCTGAACCTTCTGTGCAAATTTGGGCGTATATTGCAAAATAACCCTGTATAATGGCAGACGTAAAACATTACCCATGTATATTTTATTGGCTTATTTTTTATGACAGATATCGTGCTACTTAGTGTGCCGTAATGTAAGTAGTGCGTATATACTAGCTGCAAGGCACGAACGCACAAACGACTTACGCCGAGTACTGCAAGAAGCAGAGCGACTCTGCAACGACCAAGTCAGAAATGCTTGCCTCAAACGACTTACTTCTAAGAATGTTCTCTCTTAGCTATAAAAAGTTATTTTTAAGTAACGCAGATGATGCCTGTATTGTTTGTTTGAAGATCTTTCATAAATCATTAGTGTGTTTACAATGCTGCAATGGCTAATTTTATGAATGTATCACTGAGACTCATTTTAGTAATTCTGGATTTTAGTTTAACTAATTGTTATAATATGTAGTTTACCTATATATGTCCAAACTGTAGTTTGTTAAAAAGGGCGGTGCCGTGCCTAGATTACGGCAGGTGTAATGCGTTGGAGGAAAGTTAAATTTACATAACCTACCAATATTCGTTTACATGTATAACATCATAATGTTACTAAACGAATATAGTGGATATTTTATTATAAAATAATTAGTAAGTATGTGATATTTTTACAATATATTTATTCAGCAATATTATAAATGATGGCTAAACTGTGCGAATAACTTACCGCCGCAAAATACGGTAATGGATTGTCAAACCAAACAAATCGGTGCTATTCGTGATGGCGTGGCGACACAACTCTTGTGATAAAGCTATAGTCATAAATTAACGAAGTTGAATGTTGCAAAGAATAGGCTTTTGCAATAAAAACGAGAATGGGACGTAAGACATTTTTTTTGTAAATAGACCTGCTAAAAATGCGAGTACGTGGCCTATGGTGGAACAGTAAGTCTGATATTATTATTATAAAAAATATTGTTACCATAAAATATAATATCTATGTATAATACATATTATAGTCTATTTGTGTTATAAATACTAAACTTAAGCTTAAAATAGAGGTGCAATACATCAATTTAAGTAATCTCGAAAAGCTTATATTTTATATTTTTATTATTGATTTGAAGTGCTTCCAGTGTAAAATATGAAATTGCTGTACCTACACCCTGACGGTGTTCAAGTATCTACTTTTGTCACTATTTTTTATCTCTATTGTAACACTTGTGACTGCACTTGACATTACTTTGTACAAGTGCATCGAGTGTAAAATATGAAATCATGTGCCTATATGCTTAGTCATTGGCTGTAACTAGTTTTGTGACATTCTTTACTGAACCAATACTGGAATAAAAACAATATTTTTTGAACTTTCTAGATGTGACAGCACTTGGATTTATGTATGAGCAAAAATGTAAAAATGTGTACATAACTATTCAATCGTTGTACATTGTTAACAAAGTTAATTTGACTTTTAAATACGTGGCTAAGGTTTGCGAAACTAAAAATCCTTTCAGCAGATTTGTTATTTTAGAAATTAAAAAAGTATAACTTTAACCTGAAACTTGGCCAGTGTCTAATTGAATATCTTTTTTGGAAAACTTTCTGCCTGATCTGTCGTTTATCTGATAATACAGGTCGTCCAAACAGTGACGTCCAATAGAAAAATTTAAATTCCTCACACCCAGGGGTATCCGAAAATACCCCACATATGTTTAGTGGTTATTTTTTAGATATTTTTTGACATCATTTTCTTGAATGATACTTTCACACATAAAATAATAAACATCACAACATTTCTGCAAATTACTCAAAAAAAGTATCCAAATTAAGAATTTCAATTTTTAGTGGGGTAGACTCAAATCTATAACTTCAATTTAAAAATACAAAAACTAGTTTCCATAGGTTTTAGCTGACTTCGCAGGTTTCAAAGTTATCTGATACATAAAAAAAAATTGGTACTTAACGGGTTATCGTTTTCTCCATCGGGAGAAAACACAAAAAAATTATAACTCGAAAACTACAATAAATCGGATAACAACATACATGGGGTATTTTCGGATACCGGCTGGTTGTGAGGAATTTAAAATATTCTCTTGGACGTCACTGTTTCTACCATTCTGTATATAAAATCAAAGCCTTACTTTATGAAAATCCATTACCTATATTAAAAATGTTTAAATCAATTATCTAAGATCTGCGCGAATAACTAAATGATGTGTCTACCTATATTGTAGAACACCTTCCTCCCTCGCTCAGCTGAGTGTGCCATCACTGCCATCACTAATCCCACCGCCATTACTAGCTAAGGCACCACCGTTGATAATACGACACGAGTTCAATTCTCCCGGTAATACCCTGTTTCATCATTTTATTTTTCACGCGGATCTTAATCTATTAATTTAAATTAACATTTTTTTTATCTATGAGTTCCAAAATAACAAGGGCTTCACAATTCACTATTATCATGCAAGCATCGTTTGGACATTAAATATAACCATGCTTTATGAGTTTATTGGAAAATAGACCCTAGTCGAAAATATATATATTAAATGTTTAATTTAAGAATATAGTGGTGTGTTAATTCGATTTAAATATATCCATACTCTATTGGCAGGTACTATTGAATTATACTACAATCAAATATTAACCTATAAATGGTAGCATAATATTGAGATGGGTCAGTATTAGATTCGCTCAAATGTCATATATTTTAGAAAAATCAAAATTGGCATTTAATATTTTATTGTAACACTCAATCCTTATTTACAGGGAGGCACTACGTTTAAGCGATAGCTATAGCCTTCAAGAAATGATTATAATCCTTTCTCGAAGACCAGTATTTAGAAACAATCTCGAGATCAAAATTAATGAGAAAAAATATTGAGTTTAAAAACTTCATAATGTCAAAATTCCTTTCAAGAAGTTTCTTTATTCAAAGTAATAGTTGAGTATAACAGCTCTGTGGTATAGTGGCTTAGTTACTGCGCTGGGGCCGCGGGTTCAAATCCCGCACGGAACAAATATTTGTATAAATTTGTGTATTCAAACTGCCTCCATGATACAGAAAAATTAATATCCTGTGTGTTGGTAATATTTTTCATACTGACTCATCTCAATGCTCCACCTGTATACTGAAATTACGTGTTGATAATATAAAAAGAAATTGTCTTTATACAAAGATGTTTTTGTGATATAAAGTTTAAGTGTTACATATTATTAATTATTTTAATATAATTGGCATTTTAAGAGTTAATATTCAGTATTATCTAGAGGCAAATAACTAAATTGTTATATACGAAAAGGATCTTTTTGGCAACCAAACCAAACAAAAATATAAATATTAAAAATATATAATATTCCTATAATCTTTAAATCATATATCCTAATTTAAGCAAACATGTTATTAAATATTGAAATGTAAATAATATTTTTTTTTATAAATATTTGCCCAAACCTGTGTTATATTGGTCTCATATTGTGAAACATATTATATTATTTTTCAAAGCTATTACATAATTTTAATTTTGATATCAAAGTATTGCTTGTTTTACTTATTATATTATGTTATAATTTAAAATTTTAAAAGGTTGAAATTGTAACATTTAAAAAGGGAATTTTTTTTCAATTAAAGTAGTTGTTACCAAAGATAGGTAAGGTTTTATTTTTAACAATGATAACTTCCACCAAGTGGAAATTTAATTTAATACTTAAAACAGAATATTTAAAATATAATCTGTAAGACAAGCAACATAAAATAAGTTTGAAGTATTTTTAAAAGTAAAACCTTTAAGAGGTCCTTGTTTCAAAAACGCATATTATAGAATTGCACATAAGCATTGCTTACATTGCCCCTAAACATAATGATTTCGTTATGTTTACGAATGCTGTTTAGTCGTGTAGTGGTGGCGTAACGACAAGAGAATCCGAATAATTAGGTGACAGAGGGAGATGCAACATGAGATGGGCATCAACTCAAAATTATAAAAAACTGGTTATCAACCCACTTTTTAAGTGTGGCAACTGTGGAAAATATCCCCCTATGAGCCGATCTTTGGGAGTGACCTATATAATAAACCTATATATATACCTATACCTTCCGTGGTAGAGTCATGCTGCAGCTATATTAGTAGTATAGTTGTAGCACGAATGGGTCAGCTCGACCGGGGAAGAACCACGCTCTCACAGAATACCAGTGTAAAATAGCAGCTTAACACTGCTGTGTTTCATATGGTGAGTGTAGAGAACCGGAGACCCTTTTTACTGGAAAAGAGGCATTCCATCTTAGTCCTCACGGGTGACAACGCATCTGCATTTTGATTCGTAAACGAGGATAAAAGATGTCTATGGGCCACAGCAAACACTTACGATCAGGTGGACTGTGTGCTCGTTTGTCACTTGATCCTATAAAAAAAAATATATACAGGACTTTTGATAGATGTTAATGACTTAACGTTAGTGGTAATCATTGAATAAAATTATCTTTTACTACTTTTATAATGGTTAATTCACTTGCATAATTTATATAATCACCACTCTTAGAGCTTTGCAGCATCCATAGCAGTGGCGGATTTACCAGCAGGCTGAGTAGGCTGGAGCCTAGGGCGGCAGATTTAAGGGGCGGCGAATTCGGGGCAAATTTTTTTCATTTTTCTCTTACATAAATTTTCCTACAATTTGCGTAGTTGCGTTTGGTTGTGGCGCGGATACGAGTGACATGACCGTTCGCTAAGTGTGTTTGATTGAAATGCCTGCCCTATATACTACATATTATCTATGGAAATGCTGATTTATTGACTGAACGAGCAAGGCGCGGCCGCCGCGGGAGCCGCAGCAGGATCGTGCTGTTGAAGGCGTACGCTGCGTGTTGGCATTGAGTTCAAAACAGGTAGCTGTATTTACTTCAATACCAAAAGAAAAGCCGCCTCGGTTGAATCCTGGTGCGATTTCTAATATGTACTAATATTTCTCTGGCACAAGTTTTTCTTTACAATTGGTTCTTGCCATAGTATGATAATGCCGCAAACATATCTGGTGTGTGTACAATGGCTAAAATTAAAGGCCAAGCACCTTTTGCTTTTTTCGTTCCTGGTTCTGTACTCTCTTAAAATTTAGTGGCAACTGCGGCTGCTGAATGTTGCACATAAGCTTGTCGCTTCTTCAGTTCTTCGTAGCTGAACGAGAAATTTTTAGAATTGCCAAGAAAAAGTGATCGAATTAAACGTGTGGAAGCAGTATACAAAAGACGGAGAAAATACAACCGGAAAGGAAAAGAATATATGATGGGACACCTTATAAAGAAATGAAATTGACTTCAAGTGATAATTTCAGGGCTAATACATTTCTCGTCCTCAATGATAAACTCGTATCTGAATTAGAAATACGATAGGAGGCCTACTGTTGTAGTTCTTAGAACCTGTTGGTCCAAAAAAACTGTTCATTTTGGACCAAAATCAACAATATCATCAAAATTAACCCTTACAGAAAAATACTTTTTCTTGGAAGAAATGTATCCTAATGATTTAGAGACTGACTTAGTTCAAGAATTCATACATTTCCAATGCCACCTTTCTTCTGAAAGAATTTTGGTGAAACCAGATTCTGGATCATTGAAAATTTTATCTTAGTTCCTGCGAAACCAGAATTTTCAAAATGTTTATCAAAACTTGGATATAGCAGTTCACATGGATATAGAAGTATACCTGTAACAAATTTTTCGGGTGTTTAATTTTCACCGTTTAAAGTAAGAAAAGCTTGTCGCTTTTCTTACTTAAAGTGGGCGAAATATTGAATAAGATTCACCTAAAGTCAATATCTCGGCACGACAAGATCACTCTCCGAAGTTGCTTGCAACATAAAAGGACTGTTGAACTTCTTCGGAGAGATCTCATCGCTTCAATAATTACATTATTCGTGCCCACACGCAAAATACGCGCTTAGATGTGGAGTGGCGAAAAACAGCCCGTCATAAACTAAACTACCTAAAGTCAAGAAAAGAACTGAAAATTAATGAACAAGATTTCATCCGACGATTAGTGATTATTTTGCGAATAGAAAATTACGCAAAAAGGTATTGTAAAACTTTCCTAACTTAATTAATTGTGTCCTAACTGAAATAATTGTATTAATTGCGTAATTCTAAATCGTATTTAGAACGATAATGCACAAATCATGAAGTTACAATTTCATTGACAAAAAATTGTAATTAATATGATTGTGAACTAGGGTATCGAATTGTAGAAGATCGGTTGGGGCGGCAAAATTAGAATAGCCTACTGGCGGCAAATGTCTAAATCCGCCACTGATCCATAGTCACTGAGGATCTGAGGTGTTCAATGTCCTGATGTCATAGTTAACACTGGTTGAAGGTAGCTTTTAATTAATTACTTTTGGTTCAATCTATGTAGAAAGAACATTTTTGTATAAAATTGAAAAGTTACAAACTAACTCGCTTTCCACCCGAGTAAGTGGCTACTACAGTCTATAGACACCTGTAACTAACTTCAAATGATGAAGAATGCCTCGCAGCTTGTAGTTAGTGGCTAGAGATCCAATATAATATACAATATTGTAATGTATGTATTCGCTTAATAAGTTTAAGCACTGTGTTTTTAACACGTTGGAAAGGTCACAAAAATACCCAAAGCATCTGTTGAGTTCTCCCATGTACAGAAATGCTGAATTTGTATAACAATATTTTCAGTTGTCGAGTGACCCCTTGTAATTCAAAATATATTTATGTCAAAAAACACCAAGATGTAATTCTATATTCATTTTTTATACTATATCATAATCGTAAAGTATTGCCTATATATATATATACATACAGGGTATTTTTGGAACGCTCCCGAAAACTAAGACAGGCGACAGCACCAAGTATACCTTTGATCATGGGTCACAAATAAATTCGATCCTGATGAAAAAAAATCATCTTTTTACAACGTTTTATTAGCGTTTTTCACGCGCCATCATGTTAGTACAGTTAAATGAAACGATAATTTCATAAAAAAAGTCATGAAAATACTGAAACATAAAACCAGCAGTGGAATAACTGAATTCATATCAGCTGATTAAAGGTCAATGTACGCGCGAACGCAAATTCGCGCGGCCCGCAACTAGCGGGCCATACCACAATACCTAATAATTTACAACACTTGTCTAAATACCTAAATCTACTTAACCTACTATTTTGCCACTGTGCTTGTCTCCACGTAGCCACTTTAACCCGAATTTACAGGTTAAATAACCCAAATAACTGGTTCGATTCCCCGCTAATAAAAAAATACTTAAATGAAATGTAACCAAGGTTGGAGTCATGCGTTTTTATTCATCGTGTAGGTATGTTTATTATTCTCATGTATTCAGTTATGTACCTATTCAGATTAGTCCAGTACTAAGTTATTTAAAAAAAATAGTTATGAAACAGCTTACCGCTCTAAATCCTCCGTGGTCTTATGAGATGCGGCTCAAATTGTGCTCCATTCATTTCAAGGTAGATTTGGGTGCAGGCGGGGCATTATCGTGTGGTCTTCGTCACAGTCCGTACGTAGTTTGTCGAAAACATCCACGATCCTTTGGTGTATTTCATCAGCACTATCACACTCACGATTAAAAACCCTTTCTTTCACATACCCCACAGAAAGAAGCCCAACGGGGTCAGATCTGGTGAGCGAGGTGGCCAAGCGTGTGGTCCTAGTCTGCCGATCCAGCGATCATCAAATAGGTCATTGAGGCGCTCACGGTCGAACCTCACGCTCACGACATGTGGAGGGGCACTATCATGCTGGAACCATGTGCGGCGATATTCAGCCAACGATAGGTCATCTAAAATGTCAACCAACTGTTCATTTATAAAGTTTAGGTATCGCTGTCCGTTCAGTCGCTGTGGCAGAAACACTGGTCCCAGTATGCGATCCTTAAATAAACTTGCCCATACGTTAACCGACCATCGGGTTTGGTGCCCGGTTTGTGGAACAGTGTGCGGGTTAACCTCTGAATACACGTGTGTATTTCTTCGGTTCCACAGGCCGTTTCTGGTAAATGTTACTCATCCGTCCAGATAATGTGCTCAATGGAACCAGGCACACGTTGTTGCTGGTATAATAACCAACGGCAGAAAACTCGTCGGTGGTCGTGATCGCTGGAACGAAAGCTTGCACTTTGTGCAATTTGTATGGGCGCATTCGATTACGCTTCAACACTTTGTGCACTGCACAGTATGACACACTTGTTCCATCCCGACGTCTTAACAATTTATTTAGCGATACTTCGTGTACCTAGGTTCGGATACCTAACATTTGCCGTATTTACAATCACTATAAACGTACGCGTTAAGCATTATTAAAACAAAAAACGTAACAACACGAATAATACCAACACGTAATCACAAGTAATTACAATTTAATAAATAAAACGATTGAGCTGTCGCTCGCCCACGCGTGTACAAAATCAACACGAAACTGTTTCAAAAAATTACGATTAATAACATTTCCCGCCAAAACTGAAACCTACTGCGTCACAGCGTGATGCGATACGAGCCGGCCGGGTTACACATTTTTTCGCACCAAGCTAGATACAGGTCGAGTGGAGGGAGGTTACAGTCGCGTTCTAAAGTACTACATGGTATTGGGATATTGTTTTATAATATTATAGTAAGTAATTAATTGTTGTATTGTAGAATCATAATAGGTGCCTTACTAGCTACTTAGAACTTTGGAAAAGTTTGGAATTAAAAATGGATAATGTTTACTTAAGCATTATTTGTTATTTCTATCGTAAAATATAAAGTAGTTTGTAACAAGAAAACTTAAGCTAAGGGTGGCACGCCGTCCATTATGTCGTCTTGGGTCACATGGAAGCCAGATGTTGAAGGTGTGTTGGTGTTACTGGATGCTACTTCATCATCACTTTCATCTTCGCTTGAGCTTCCGTCATCAGGTCGATCACATGGTAAGTTTTTCGGTATTCTTCCTCAACACTTTTAACTTTGCTGCACAATTTTCCCCATTCACCTTCCTCTATCATATTTACCTTTAGTTCACTAGTTCAGTCATAAAACAATAGATATAAATAATTTTAGCTTTACTTAGCCGTAGTACTTTAGAACGCGACTGTACCCATGCGCCCGACACTCCCTCCACAGAAATTTAATTTGCCAGCGACAATAGAATTAGAGGCGCCAATCACTATAAAACTTGCAAGTTATTTTTAATAATTTACGAACCTCTTTTTAAATTCAAAGTATTGGCCGGATTAAATAAGAAAAGTCAAGCAAAATAAAGTGTAAGTATAATTTTTTTACATTAATTCTGATAATAATCAACTGTCGATCATAATTGCAATTGATTTTAACTATTAAATTATTCAGTACCATTTCATTTCTATTTTCTTATACAAAAACAAAGATAACGATGAAATAGTGTTTATAATTGTGTGAGTACTGAGTACCCAATTAGGTACGTTTATTAATTGCAATAATTTTTGTAGTAAAGAACTGCTTGTTGCGCCAGGGTACAATTGATTGTGTAATTGTATTAAAAATTACAACCATAACTTTTAAATTCCATATGAAAACTAGTCGTAGTGATAAATAAATAAACGTTGGCGATGTCTTAACATACATAACGCTTTAACGGTGTCTGGAAAGTTCCAGTGCTTCAAGGACATTGTCGCATTTGTTTTAGCGGAATAAATTAATAATTTTAGTTTTTGTTACAGTTCCGTGTTGACTGTGGCGAGGGACAGTAAAATTTTTTTGTTTAATAAATTATTTAAGTTAAATAGTTTAAGTTCCTTCTTTTGTTTTTATAATGCCTAACGCATACGTTTATAGTTCTCGTGAATATGGAAACATGATAATGTGTCTTGGTGAAGCTCACGGGAATGCTTTGCATGCATTGCGAATTTATCGAGAGAAATTCCCGACCGCTCGACATCCAGCTGACTCTCGTCTGATAACAGCAGCTTTTCAGCGAGTGTTGGAAAATCGGCCCATTGCTCTGGTAGCGGCAGGAGGTGGAAGTCAAGTGGCTGTTCACTCAGAGGAGCGCATTTTAGATGTCGTTCGCCGGAATCCAAACCTAGGTACACGAAGTATCGCTAAATTGTTAAGGCATCGGGATGGAACTAGTGTATCATACTGTACAGTTCACAAAGTGTTAAAGCGTAACCGAATGCGCCCATATAAAGTGTACAAAGTGCAAGCGTTAGTTACCGGCGATCACGACCGCCGGCGAATCTTCTGCCGTTGGTTATTAGACCAACAACAATGTGTGCCTGGTTTCATTGAGCACGTCATCTGGACGGACGAGTCGACATTTACCAGAAACGGCCTGTGGAACCGAAGAAATACACACGTGTATTCCGAGGTTAACCCGCACGCTGTTCGACAAACCGGGCACCAAACCCGATGGTCGGTTAACGTATGAGCAGGTTTATTTAAAAATCGCATATTAGGACCAGTGTTTCTTCCACAGCGACTTAACGGACAGCGATACCTGAAATTCATAAATGAACAGTTGGTGGACATTTTAGACGACCTATCGTTGGCTGAATATCGCCGCACATGGTTCCAGCATGATGGTGCTCCTCCACATGTCGTGAGGTCCGTCCGTGAGCGCCTCAATGAGTTATTTGATGATCGTTGGATCGGCAGACTAGGACCACACGCTTGGCCACCTCGCTCACCAGATCTGACCCCGTTGGACTTCTTTCTGTGGGGGTATGTGAAAGAAAGGGTCTTTAATCGCGAGTGTGATAGTGCTGATGAAATGCGCCAAAGGATCGTGGATGTTTTCGACAAACTACGTACGGACTGTGTCGATGACCACACGATGATGCCCCGTCTGCATGAGGAGATGAAACACCGAGCCCAAATCTGCCTTGAAATGAATGGAGCACAATTTGAGCCGCATCTCATAAGACCACGGAGGATTTAGAGCGGTAAGCTGTTTCATAACTATTTTTTTTAAATAACTTAGTACTGGACTAATCTGAATAGGTACATAACTGAATACATGAGAATAATAAACATACCTACACGATGAATAAAAACGCATGACTCCAACCTTGGTTACATTTCATTTAAGTATTTTTTTATTAGCGGGGAATCGAACCAGTTATTTGGGTTATTTAACCTGTAAATTCGGGTTAAAGTGGCTACGTGGAGACAAGCACAGTGGCAAAATAGTAGGTTAAGTAGATTTAGGTATTTAGAGAAGTGTTGTAAATTATTAGGTATTGTGGTATGGCCCGCTAGTTGCGTACATTGTTGCGTAGTACATTGACCTTTAATCAGCTGATATGAATTCAGTTATTCCACTGCTGGTTTTATGTTTCAGTATTTTCATGACTTTTTTTATGAAATTATCGTTTCATTTAGCTGTACTAACATGATGGCGCGTGAATAAATCTAATAAAACGTTGTAAAAATATGAATTTTTTTTCATCAGGATCGAATTTATTTGTGATCCATGATCAAAGGTATACTTAGTGCTGTCGCCTGTCTTAGTTTTCGGGAGCGTTCCAAAAATACCCTGTATATATATATATATATATATATATAAAATTCTTAATACACAATAACTGTGTTACTATTCCTATTTCTGTATGTATTGCAGTAAGGATTTTATTCAGCAAATAATTGCACCAAGTCTTGCAAAAATAATTTTCATTGTAAAGTATGCAATACTTTATTTGCAAAGATACAAATGATAAACAATGTCATATTGTCAGATATTATATTTTGACAGACAATAAAAGATAAACTGTGCCAATGTTACCAGCAGTAATAGACACAATCCAACTCTTCACATTTCACACGAAAGAAGAGCACAGTTCAATGGATTTAGCCCAATTAGCTAGCAAAATCACAGAGACACCATTTAAAGTTCACATTTCCCTCACTATATTGCCACAAATAATATAACATCAGTTTGTTCTCACACTGCTTATTCTCAACAAATGTTACTGAGTTGCCATTGCTTTCTTTTTAGGTTTCTTTAATCGTTTAAGACCATTTACACTTGTCTTCAAAAGGTTTGAATAAGCTGTGCTAAATTTTTCTACATCACGCTGCTCTATAACTGTTGATATTTTTGTGTTTCTTGATTGTGCCCTTATTAAGCATTTATAATGTGGATTTGGAACAGCTGGAGTACCATCCCTAGGATGCGGCTTTGTACGACCATCATCTGCAACAAATAATAATTGCATTAAACATGGCTTTCTTGAATTGTTATGAGTCAAAGACATTTAAATATTTACAAATTTTGTTATTTTAAAACAACTAGTCTTGGCTTTCATTCATTTTCGTAAGAACCTATTTTTGTATTTATCCCATAATTAAAATAACTATAGTAGCAAAGTAAGAATATCCACTACGCCATATCGTCTCATGCCAAGACAATGGGTCAAGAGGCGACAGAGCAAAACAAATTCTGAGGTGGGCAGCAGCGTTTTCCAAACGACAACTAGAAAAATAAATATCTTCAGTTGGCCAACCCGCCCTCAAAGCATGGCAACTATGGTAAATAAAGCCTCTATGAGGCAGTGTAGGGGAAGGCTTGTTTCCAGCAGTGGACTTTGGATAGGCTTTAAAGGTAACAGTAATAATTAAAATAAAATAATAATTTTTGTAGATTCTAGAACATGTGCTAATATTTTAATAAACCCCCTCTAGCTTTCAATACCTTTACCATCATGTTGCTACAAATTAGAAATGTTTTTTAATTTGTTTTGATAATGTTCTTATGAGGTAGAGGTAGGAATGCAAACTATCAATATGGAATTTAAATATCAATATGGGAACTAGAGCTGCGAAAATTTTGTTTGAAGCATTTTTGAAGCTTCTCTTCAACATCATACATCTCAGAACATCTTTTATCTATTGTTTGATTTCGTTTGTGCACATGCAGAAAAATTTATACTCTGGAGCTTGTTTTTACCTTTTTGTTTCATTACAGTTGAGTTTTTTTGTTTTATTTTTAAAACATTGTATACAAGAAATTGTTTTGTTTACACTAATTAGCACAAACTATCACAAATTATCATATCATAGCTCAAATGTGTTTTAACTATTTTAATACATGTTTTGCTAGATTGCAATACTAATGCTTTAGATTAAAGTTTTTGTAATAAAATGTTCAAGGTCCTATTAGTAATAATCTTTCAATATGCTTCAAAATATTTTTTTTCAAGTGTGTTAAAAACCTACAGTCTTTTTAAAGTCCAATCTTTTATGTCAAGACTCAAGACTGATCTTAATGTCTAGAAATCCAATCATAATACATAACAAGAAATAAGAAAGAAGTAGTTTTTGATATAATAATTTTTAAAATATATTTTTACGTTGTGAAATTTAAATAACACTTGTGGCACTAAAATGTGATCTTTTACAAACTACAAATAATCTATAAATGTTTTACGAAACTATGTTACATTTTTTTACATATCAATTATACTATTAGTCTTTCTGTCACCAAATATTAAACAAAAACAAAAATAGTGAGAAGCCATTTTCGACTGCAAGAAAGAAGAGCAAAGCTAGGACCTCTTAGGTTACTGGTGACCACAATTTAAGAATATCCACTACCCCATATTGTGCTATGGGCATTGTAAGAGGCAACAGAAGTAAACCAATGCATGGGCACACCTTCCTGATCTATAGAGACCCATCTTCAGCAGTGGATTGTTATACGCTGTAATGGACCATCCACCACAATGTGTTAGCCGAGTGAGCAAAAGAAGCGAGCCCCAGCAGAGGCTGGTGAAGCACAACAAGAAAATTTTTAATGTAATTGTAAGTATCCTAAGGTTTTTAATTTTTTATAGGATTAGGGTGACAATTGAGCACACAGTCCACCTGATGATAAGTGGTTGCTATGGCCCATAGACATCTTCATTTATCCTCGATTACAAATCAAATGCAAATGCGTTGTCACCTGTGAGAACTAAGATGGAATGCCTAGTTTTCAGTAAAAAGGATTCTCTACACTCACCATACGAAACACAGCAGCATTAAGCTGCTATTTTACACTTGTATTCTGTGAGAGAGTGGTCCTTCCCCGGTCGAGCCAACCCATTAAATTTCCCATTTACCAACCCATTAACCCAGTTCTGCAACTATACCAACAATATAGCTGCAGCATGGCTCTACCGCGTTTTAGGTTAAAATATAAAGTTTTTTCGAGAATAAAATTTTTTTTAAAATAAAATATCTTTAACAAGAAAGTACTTACATCTTTTCATGGTCATTGTTACCGATCCTGAAGAACGAGCTTTTTGAAATAACTTTGTAAGCTCTACGAGAAACTGAAAAAGAAACCCTAATAAAATTTCATACATAAATGAAAAATAAAAACTACTTAATTAAAAATACAAATTCATTTACCTCGTCGTTCGATAATAAAACCATGTTTGCTCTTTATTTAAAAACATAGACCTTAATTAGATACAATAAATATAAATTCGGTAAGTAGTTTATGTTAAAAATATCCTAAATATACATTTTGATGTACATTAATCTATAAATCTGTTTTAACTTTTCTTAGATTTTTAGCTTATAGCTTCAGACACTTCTGACAGCTCCAATTTCAATACACGTTGACTGTATACAAATGACGTTGATTATCAGAGTTGCCAACTCCAGAAAATATTTACCCCTAAAATCACATTCATATTATAAATAACCATGTTTTAGTTAATAGATTGAATTTTATAAATTATGCGCCGTATTGTTGCAAAGTGATTAGACCATCATCACTCTATGGCATTTCAATAGATATCATATAAGAAAATGCAACCGTGACAATGAATGCATAACGTATAGCCTGAATTTAAAGACATTTTTAAAACGTTTACAGATAACTTTGGCGCAGACATCAGATAAAATGAAAACAAATACAAAAGTCCGTAAAAAATCCAATATCAATTGTTTATCCCCAAAATTTGGAGGAACCCTGTGATTACTGTTGTGGTTACGCATCGCCAATTAAGGCAGGCAAAGATCTTTGGTCATACAACCTTGTCTGATCCATAACTTGTTTACAAATGTCTTCAGAATAAGCTGATGCGTCCCATTGTGAAACTCTTACATAGTTTCCAGAACCTTCTACTGTAGCGACGTCTAGAATGTTCGACTACATATCGGTCCCGTAATTTCTAGAAATATATTGCCTATCCTAGTTCTGCTACGCGACACTAAATGGCGCTGGTGGTTACTAGTGTTGCCATGTACAAGACATTAATAGTGGCGCGTAACAGTACATTTGAAATTACAACAAGAGCATCTACGGAATTCTACAGAAATTTTTATACCAATCTACGGATTTGGAAAAAATCGAGTTTTTTTTTAAAAACGTTACCCCCACACTAGGATTTTCTCCTGTATCGTGGAGGCAGTTTACAAACATAAATTGCATGAGGACAAACACCCAGACCCGGAACAATTATCCGTAGGTCATACAAATATTTATTCCGTGCGGGATTCGAACCCGCGACCCCTAGCGCAATAACTCATTGCTAAGCCACTGCGTCACGGAGCCGTCAGTTGGTAACACTGGATGTAACGAACCGGCCCCACAAATTATAAAGTTGTATATACTAGACATGGGCCATGTGTATCACTTAAAAGAAAAGATTGATATGTATCTTTTGATCACTGGTATATATAAATCACTCTTTTATATCTTTATGTATCAGTAGCTTAAGCTCACGGTCACGCGCACGACACTCATCGAATTACATTGCGCTGCTCACTCAGCGTGGCTCGCTTCGAACAACTTAATTCTATCAGTGATGCCCGGGCTACACTAACGACAAATGCCGTTAATTATCGCGTTGATGGGCGTTGAATGTAGGTGTGGCCACCACTTAACGCGATAATTCTACAACGGCAAGAACAATGCCGTTTCCCGTTGAACGATAACTCGAGTGTCGGTACATCAAAGAGAATAACGCACGAATTAACGCGTTGAAGCGGCCACACTACGTTTGTCTCATTGTGCACGGTGTGCGCAACGGAGTCGCACGTATGTAGTAGTAAGCACGGCTACAATAGAGTGAAATAATGAAAAAGTTAATACGTTTCTTGAGATTCTGCAAACAGAGACATGCTTAGGCAATGATAAAATATATTCATATAATAAAACTTTACACTCATCAAATATTGAGTAGCAGCGTCAACGTTCATATTGCTTGAAATTCAAGGAATATTAACGTAAAGTGACCATACGTCCCGTTTTGAACGGGGCTGTCCCGTTTCTCGGTCACCCGTCCCGTTGTTCCCAAACAAAGCTCCGGGACGCAAAATAGTCCCGTTGTCCAAAACCGCGAGAAAATTTAAAACTATGAAGTTCGTCCGACCGACCAAAAAATAACCGAATAGGGTAATTTCAAAGTTTTCGCAGAAATTCGTTGGGTGGTAGTATTCAAACATTTCTCATCAACAGTCTTCAACATAAATTCTTTTGCATTTTAATCGAATATATTTTATGTCTACCTGGTACAAATGCTCCAGTAGAAAAAGTATTTTTCTATTATGAATAAATTATGGACGTCTCAAAAAATCACTTACAGGTCCCAGTTCTAAAGGCGATGTTGATATCAAAAATCAATGTAAAAAAAACTTGCCCTTATTTAAAATCATCACCGACTTGGTTAAAGCAAATTTGTTCCAATGACAGTTATAAATATAATTAAAAAATATGTTGCATATTATGATTACTGTCTGAGGAACTTTGCTTTAATGAAGCCGGTGAACTGGTGATTGATTTTTATTTTTCACAATTTGTTAAAATAAAAATAATTATAATTAATGTGATTATAATTATAGCGAACACTAATTGTATAAAGTTACAGTTTTTAAATAAATAACATAATATTGTTTTGATTGTTAACCTGCTAACTGGGGCGTATAAATAAACCCATGCCCCGTTTTGAGTTAAAAAATAAATGGTCAGCTTACTTTAACGCCGTTCAACGGCATTAAAATTGAACTGACGTCGACCGGTCCAAGTGTGGCCACTCAGTTTATCGCGTTAAAATTAAGGCAATAATTGTTGCGTTTATGGGCATTGACGTTTCTCGTTAATGTGGCCGCAGCATAAGAGTGATAGATAAATACCTATAGAGCTGTTTGCATTTTGCTTGGTCGTAACATTTTGTACCTATTTGTTATAATTGATAATGTTTAAGCCAAACAATTAACTTTGAAATTTGCATTCACACGCGCGTACGCCCGCCGACTTGTGAAGGTCACCTTGGCCCCCTTTCCGGGCGTAAAGGACGCGAGGTCGGAACGTGAGTGCAAGAGAGTTGTTTGCAAGCAGTGCTATCGACAGCACGCTGTCATTTTTGTTCGGGAACGCGGAATAGTGTAAGCGCGTCGAGTAAATATACTGTCTAGGATTCGTAACGCGCATTCCTTGTTTGAGAGCTTCTCCCGAGACTTAGTTGTGTTTAACTATGAATCCGTATATAAGTGCATTCGACAATATGAACTACTGTTCTAGAAATAATGGTTGCCACGCGAAACGGTTGTGAACTTTGATCCGGACATTCGTATTCGTGCGGTGTGTTACGTTTTTGCTTATAGTAACGGGATTTAGTATAGAACGACATTCTGTATTCGTGTTGTGTGTTACGCCTTCTAACAAATTAGAGTTAGTGGCTTCTGGAAGTTAGTTAATTGTACGATAAAGTTAATGGACTGTCCTCGTGACGAACGAAGAAAGTGACTGTGGGCGGCTCCGCGGAAGATTACCACAATTTGGAGCGGTGCTGAAATCTGAGCTGCTGCCGACGGCAGCGGTTTAATCAGGTCTACCACACCTAGTCACACACAGATACACATCACCAACCCTTACTTCCCATGCACCCTACAACCACATGCGGCCTGACCGAAACCTGAGACAGCAGTCGTCTGGGTATAGGTAAGTAAGCTCGGTTTTACTATTCTCCCTGTTGAATTGTAGTAGGATAGAACGCTCCCCCTTATAGTTTGTTGTAATTAGAGACTTTCCACGTGGCCACTTGTTGAGGCCCGACCTGCATCTGCTTGTAAGTTCTTCCGCTATGGGCCCGGAAGATCCTACTCTTGGATAGGCAGCTGCAGGCCGTAACAATCTGGTAGCAGAGCGTGGTTTCGGGTTCGATTCCCCGGTCGAACCTGACCATAGTGTTTGATAAAAATTAAACAATTTTGGTGGCAGGGAGCGTTGGTTTGATTGGTTTAATTTTGTGTCTACAATCACGCCCGTCCGTAATACGTAAAATTAAAATTTTCCTTTGTTATCTTGAGGCTTGCTTTTTTTGTTATTGGCGGGTATTTGCTAATGCCACGCCCGTAGGTTGCGCAAGCGGGAGTTTTTCTAGAGAGATGCGTTGTGTAGGTAGATGGTTATTATCACGTAATCGGATAATTATCGTTGTCGGATGGTTGTAGTGGATTGCTTATCGAAGGGTCGATTTCCGAGCGAGGCATTTTTTGTTGATCGACCGTGACGTGTATTTTATTTGTATTGTAATTTGTATTTGAACTAATGAGTAGTAATTTGTATTTGCGCAATTTGAATTTAACTTGATTTGATCGCACTAGTATTTATTATTTGTTAATTTGATTTGTGTCTTTTCTTTTGTGCTAACTTGTATTTAATTTAATAAGTAGTAATTCGTATTGGTGTAATTTCTATTCAACTCGATTTGATAGGAACCGTATTTGTTAACTTTTAATTTTTTTGTATTTGTTATTTTTGTAATTTGTGCTCGAGCCGCGTCGTAATTTGTATTTAGTAGTGATGCGATCGCCCAAGCTACTAATCCGTTGGCTGCGGACTGAGCTACGCTGGGCCACCAGCGCCCATGCTTTGATAGGTCGACCGGATAGGGTCTATAACTTGAGGACGCGGCTCGAGCAGGTCGATGCCCGAAGGGCCGCTGTGGAGGAGGCTTACGCTGAGCTCGAGGATTCGGATGTGGAAAAGGGAGTCCTGGACTCCTGCTTTGCGGACTACGAGCAGTTCTTTTCGCTCACGGACGAGTTGATCGAGGCTGAAGGCAGGTATGCTAAGGAGGCGCGTGAAGCTCGGATGAGTGGCCTGCCCGAGTCCTCTCGGAAGCAGCCTCAACCGGTGCTGTTGGGACGACTCCCAACTCTGGACCTGCCAAGGTTCTCCGGGGTCCTTTCCGAATGGCTGACCTTCGTTGGTCTTTTCGACAGCCTAGTGGACGCCCGGAGTGACTTGACCCCGAGCCAGAAGATGGCGTACCTCCTGGCCTCACTGGAGAGGGAGGCCCTAGGCGTCGTCGGCCACTTGGGATTGTCGGACGACGCCTACCAGACTGCTCGGGACCTCCTAGCCAGAAGATACGCCAACGTTCGGCGAATTGCGGACGAACATGTTAAGCAGCTACTAAGCCTCCCGCTGCTTAGTGACCGGGTTCGACTACGTCCTGACCTGGTGAATCCAGTCTTGGTGGCCTGTAATACGTTGAGGCGGCTGGATTTACCAGTGGGCGAATGGGCCTTTTTGTTGCTCCGCATCGTGCTGTCCCGTCTACCTCTCGACCTTCGAATACATTTTGAGGAGAGGTACGGCGGGGACGGGGCCTCCTATATTCCGCCTTTCAATGATCTGCTGCGGTTTTTGGAGGAGCAGTGCCGGCAGATTGAGAACGCGGCGGGCACCGTTGACGACTTACGAGCCGTACCCAGTGAGAGGCGGAATCCGCCGGGCAAGTCGTCGTCAACCCCCCCCCCCCCCCCCAGGCCTATCGGAGTCCCCGTGGGAGGGCGTCGCTCCCTACCATCTTACAGTGGCCTAACGGCCAGAGAGGCGCCCCCCTGCTCCTATTGTCGAGCATCTGATCACCGGGTAACGTCGTGCCCGAAATTATTAAGTAAGCCGGTTCCGACGAGGCGAACTATCGCCAAGGAGCGCCGCTGGTGCTACTCATGTTTGGAAGGGCACCTCCAGCGAGACTGTCCGCACCGGCGGCCCTGTCTGCATTGCCAGGGCAATCACCATACAGTTTTGTGCCTGGGTGCGAACGGCGTCTCCTCTCGGGGCTCTGCCAGGCCCTCGACCCCACGGGCGAGGGCGCTCAGCCACGCCCTCTGACGGGCGACGCTCGGCGCCCGCCGGCCAGGCACCAGGCCCCTAGGTTTGAAAGGGGTCCCTCCCCCGACCAGTCGGGGGTAATTCCCCCAGGGGCGGGGGTGTCATCACGCCTCCTCAGCGTGTGGAGAGGAACTTCACGGCCACTCATCAGTCCGCTAGACCCTTCTCACTCCCGTTAGCTGAGTGGCCGCGACTGGTTTACCACCGTTCCCCATTTGATGGAGGCGGCCCTAGCTAGCTGCTGCCTTAGCTCCCACCACGGCCGCCTCCACTGAGCCTTGAGCCGTCAACAGTCCACTTGTCAACTGTTCTGTTTCCGACGGCCTCAGTGAAGGCGTACCCCGAGTGGCGAGTGTTAGCGGTTTGCGCTCTATTGGTATCGGGTTCACGCGGTGTGGCCTCCACTTGGTGGTGGGAAGATTAGGGCCCCCTGGAGCGTTGAATCACGCTGTCAAGGGGTATTAGATTTGGTTTGGTCGAGCACTTGGTTAAAAAAATCTTTAAATTAAAATTAAAAATGCCTTTGGGTTTTCCACGAAATTTTCATATTTGTAGCGGTTGTGATTAAAAGGTTGAATTTAATATACTACTTAAATACGTGTGCATATGTTTTTGTAAATATATTTGCTCATTGCGTCTGTTTTGCTGAAAGGAAAAATTGAATTCATTTGAAATTGAATGACACGCTGTTTGGATATTTGTGTATATGTTTTGTGATTCTGTTTAATCATTTTGCTTTGTGAAAAGGAAGGCAGAAATTGGATAACCCTGTTTGTGCCGAAGGGAATAAGAGTCAATTCTCTTTTGGTTTACATTTTGTTGGCACTGTCTAAGATATTTAAATGAGATGTAGGGCTGTCCCTTACGTTTATTGTTTTGTTTAATTTGTCAAGTTGACCTATGTGCATCGGTGATTAATTTGTTTGAATTAATTCTGTTGTTGAACATTGATGCTTTTGGAAAATTAGTTGAAATATGAGCATAGGACTGTCTAAAGGGCTAGCTAGTTTGTAGATTATCAGATGGAAATCAGCTGCCGCACTATTGGAGCAAATGAATAGTTATATAGTAGATGGCTTGATAATGCCTACTGTTTGAAAATCTATACCAGGGACTATCTGTGCGTTTCGTTTGGCTCTCCATGTGGAATTTGTGGGTGCGCTCTGCACTGAAGCTTAGGAGGCCGCGCTGGGCCGTATCGCGTCGCTGTTTACAGACCTGATTTGGTCGGATTGCGGAGTGAATTATAGGGGCGCAGATAAGTGTTTGAAGGAGGTCGTCGGACTTCTGTCCAGGAATAGGACTTATTTATGTGCTGCGATGTCCAGGAAGGGCATCCAGTTCAACCCTCCGGCTTGCCCACGTTGAGGCTGTAATTTTGAGGTTTTGGTTAGGTTTGCAAGATCAGTGATGATGATGGGGTGCCTAAGGTGGCCTAGTTGGTTGTGGATTCGGTCTTGCAACTTGTAGTCGCGACCCTGTCCCGCTGACCGCTTTGCTCGCGGACATAAATCCTTCTGTCCGGGAGGGGGTTTGTTTAAGCCAAACGATTAACTTTGAAATTTGCATTCACACGCGCGTACGCCCGCCGACTTGTGAAAGTCACCTTGGTCCCCCCTTCCGGGCGTAAAGGACGCGAGGTCGGAACGTGAGTGCAAGAGAATTGTTTGCAAGCAGTGCTATCGACAGTACGCTGTCATTTTTGTTCGGGAACGCGGAATAGTGTAAGCGCGTCGAGTAAATATACTGTCTAGGATTCGTAACGCGCATTCCTTGTTTGAGAGCTTCTCCCGGGATTTAGTTGTGTTTAACTCTGAATCCGTATATAAGTGTATTCGACAATATTAACTACTATTCTAGAAATAATTGTGGCCACGCGAAACGGTAGTGAACTTTGATCGAGACATTCGTATTCGTGCGGTGTGTTACGTTTTTGCTTATAGTAACGGGATTTAGTATAGAACGACATTCTGTATTCGTGTTGTGTGTTACGCCTTCTAACAAATTAAGAGTTAGTGGCTTCTGGAAGTTAGTTAATTGTACGATAAAGTTAATGGACTGTCCTCGTGACGAACGAAGAAAGTGACTGTGGGCGGCTCCGCGGAAGATTACCACAATTTGGAGCGGTGCTGAAGTCCGAGCTGCTGCCGACGGCAGCGGTTTACTCAGGTCTACCACACCTAGTCACACACAGATACACATCACCAACCCTTACTTCCCATGCACCCTACAACCACATGCGGCCTGACTGAAACCTGAGACAGCAGTCGTCTGGGTATAGGTAAGTAAGCTCGGTTTTACTATTCTCCCTGTTGAATTGTAGTAGGATAGAACGCTCCCCCTTATAGTTTATTGTAATTAGAGACTTTCCACGTGGCCACTTGTTGAGGCCCGACCTGCATCTGCTTGTAAGTTCTTCCGCTATGGGCCCGGAAGATCCTACTCTTGGATAGGCAGCTGCAGACCGTAACAGATAAATAGGCACTTATTTGAAAAATTAACTTAAATTTTTAAAAACTACTTTAAATTATTTACACTGAATGTCTTATTTACCTACATTTAAATTAAACAGTCACTACAACTACTTCAAATCTTTATCTATTCGATGCAATAAAATTAATGCTGTTGAAATGCGATCATTCAGATGCATGACAAGACAAATTGTGGTTTGCAAAATGTTGTGCCTCTAATTAAGAAAGGAAAGCTTCGGTGGTTTGCAAAATGTTATGCATGATTAAGAAAGGAACACTTCAGTGGTTTGTCAAAATGTTGTGGCTATAATTAAGAAAGGAACGCTTCGGTGGCTTGTCAAAATGCTGTGCCTATGATTAAGAAATGAACGCTTCGGTGGTTTTTCAAAATGTTGTGCCTGTGATTAAGAAAGGAACGCTTCGGTGGTTTGTCAAAATGTTGTGCCTATTGTCAAAATATTGTGCCTATGATTAAGAAAGTAATGCTTCGGCGGTTTGTCAAAATGTTGTGCCTATGATTAAGAAAGGAATGCTTCGGTGGTTTGTCAAAATGTTGTGCCTATGATTAAGAAAGGAATGCTTCGGTGGTTTGTCAAAATGTTGTGCCTATGATTAAGAAAGGAATGCGTCGGTGGTTTGTCAAAATGTTGTGTCTATGATTAATCATTGAAATTTATCATTGAATACTTCTCCAACTGTCGCCGAGTCATTACTCAAACAGAATGTTAACACCTGTTTAAAAGAATTTAGATTTGAAAAAGTATTATCGCAAGATGTTGTAAAATACTTCAAAACCATTGATGTAAAGAAGACTGCAGATTTGTGGGGGATTTCCGTTACAGTTACTGCGTCCATAATAGATTTAATTGCACTTCATCTTGCTATTATTTTTAATACTTGTATCGATTCTGGTGTGTTTCCTGATTTAATGAAATATAGTAAAGTAATACCTTTATTTAAATCTGGTAGTACATTGGACCCCGCTTATTTTAGACCTATTTCTGTACTACCAACTCTCAGTAAAATTTTTGAAAAAATAATTTTGGATCAATTGTTATTTTTTTTTAAAACAAATAAATTACTTCATAAAAACCAATTTGGTTTTACAAGGTGTCGCTCGACGTCGGACGCCGGTGTTGAGCTTATGAAATATATTTTTAATGCCTGGGAGAATTCACAAGATGCCTTAGGTATTTTCTGTGATCTTTTCAAGGCTTTCGATTGTGTTCATCATGAGACATTAATCAGGAAACTACAACATTACGGTGTAAAAAATTTAGCGCTTAGACTTATTACTTCATATTTAAGTAACAGAATTCAAAAAGTAGTGATTAATGGTAAAGGTTCCTCCGGATCGGTAGTATCAATGGGCGTTCCTCAGGGCTCGATTCTTGGCCCATTCCTGTTTTAATCTATATTAATGACTTACCTTATCTTGTAGGGGACAATCACGATATAGTATTATTTGCTGACGATACCTCTTTGATTTTCAAACTCAAACGACAGTTAATTAGTTATGACGATGTAAATAATGCTCTATCGAAATTGGTACATTGGTTTAACGCCAACAATATGCTCTTAAACGGCAATAAGACAAAGTGTATTAAATTTACAATACCTAATGTAAAACATTCGAATACCAATGTGCTGTTAAATGGGGAGGAGTTGAGTCTTGTGGATACCACTGTTTTTCTTGGTATTACTATTGACGCGAAACTTCAATGGGGCCCCCATATATCTAAATTAGCAAGCAGACTTAGTTCTGCAGCATATGCTGTAAGAAAGATTAGAAGTCTCACAGATGTTGAGACAGCTAGATTAGTGTATTTTAGTTACTTTCATAGCGTAATGTCTTATGGAATTTTGCTATGGGGTAATGCGACTGATATTGAAGCTATATTTGTTTTGCAAAAGAGAGCCGTACGGGCGATTTATAACCTAAATTGTAAAGAGTCCCTCAGAGAAAAATTTAAAGAAATAAACATATTAACTTTTGCATCGCAATATATTTATGAGAATGTAATGTATGTGCATAAAAACATAAATAGCTTTAATAAGAATAAGGATGTGCATACTTTAAATACTAGGAACGAACATAAGCTTGTAATGCCAGTTACTAGACTCCACAGAATCAGTAATTCATTTATGGGGCAATGTATACGCTTTTACAACAAAATCCCAGAACATATTCAAAGTTTATCAATATATTCAGAGTATGTCAATAAACAAGTTTAAAAGTTTTATTAAAAAGAAACTGTACAAGAAGGGTTATTATAATATCAAGGAATACATGAATGAAAATAACCCCTGGGAATAGGGTGATCGCCACCATGCTTGTTCTATGAAAATATCATTTAAAAATTGTATAAACAAAATTATTGTTAAGTGAAATTATGTTTAAAAAAAAGTCCCGCTGGGTTTCTTGCTGGTTCTTCCCAGGACTGAGGTATTTTCCGAACCAGTGGTAAATAAAAAATGACTTTCAATAAGTATTATGTAATAATCAATATTGAATAAAAAATTATTCTATTCTATTCTATTCTATTCTATTCTATTCTATTCTAAGAAAGGAACGCTTCAGTGGTTTGCAAAATTTTGTGCCTATGATTAAGAAAGGAATGCTTCGGTGGTTTGAACACGAAAAAAGAATGAATGAGAGAAGAGTGACGAAGCAAATTTATGCTGTGGCGGAGTCGGCAAGGGACGCTCGAGGCGAAAGTTTATTGAACGAGTTTATTAAAAGTACTCTTAAGCGACGAGCATGTATGCATAAGTATTGTTACGAGCTTGGGGTTCGAGACAATTAAAAACTGCTGATTAAATTACCAAAATTGACTATTTAATTACACAACACTACAACTTAAAATCACACTAATAATAAAACACAGTTCGCCGATATTTCGCTTCGAAGTATTATCTTGTATCGCCAATTCAATACTGCTCCGGTCGTGGTCTATACCGGCCTTATATAGGGCATCAGATAGTTTCCAGAACCTTCTACTTTAGCGACATCTAGAATGTTCGAGTACATATCGGTCCCGACATTTCTGGAAGGATCTCGACTCTCCTAGTTCTGCTACTCGACACTAGAGGGCGCTAGTGTAACTAGTGTTGCCATGTACAAGACATTAATAGTGGCGCGTAACAGTATATTGTGTTTTATTTGTATGAAATATTATTTAGTCTTTTTTCAATTTGTTAATTTGCCCTTGAACAGTTACGAGGCATTCAATTAATGGGCGACAGTAGGAATATCTGGTTAAGAGCAGACAAAGGTTATATTATGAACTTTACCATGAAAAGTCATATAATCCTAATGTGGAATTTAGTGAATATGTAAAAAGACATTCTACTATATTTTAAAGAGCTCCACAGAGAAAGCTTTGCATTCTTGCAATAAAATGAAATGGCTTCTAATTAATTATTAATGTGAAAGAAGCCAGAAAGGTGTGTTTGTGTTTAATGGAAGTTCGTAGTCTCTGACTAACTCTGAGTAACAGGCGTGAGAGTTTATGCGCATATATATGTATAGCGAACAATGAAAAATATGTACCCTTGGAATTTGCTATGTTAGCCTCATTCTCGTATTCTGCGCGCTGCATATACCTACATACCTTTTATTTACATACGTCTAGCTTTTCTTGTATAATTTAGAAGTATAGTATGTACTGTAAGTACCCGCGTATTTTTGTCGTCATCATTGAAGCACATGTTTCGTTATTTCCATTTATTGTATTGTTGTAATTGAAACAATTTAAAAAAAAAACATAGTCTGCAGTTGTTATATTAATCTATAAAATAAAGATCCTTATTATACAGATTAATGCAACAAATCGTGCCGAACTAAGACAATCGTCAGTTGCAGCTTTCTTTCTGTTAACCTACATATTTATTCTAAAATATATAAATATTTGGTTTTATAATGGCTATTAATTACAAAAGAAGTTATAAAGTAACTAGACTAGAAGTAACCCTTCTTATTTGTACCTAATGGAATATGGAAATAATGGCAACATTAGCCAATCTAAATCCTATTTCTACCTGCAAATAAAATTAACAATGACTGCAATTACTATAAAATAATAACATAATATGCATTAAGTACCTACGTCTCTATCGATACATATCGGTTCATTAAATGTGTAGCTACCTACTCTATGATACATATTTATATTACCAGAGAATTTTAATAAATTTATCATTGAGTTTTTTTTATTAGTACTAAGCACTCTCTGTTGTCGTCTGGTCTGCCCGTAATCATGTCTGATAAAGGTAAGATAATAGTTTACTGTACTGTATAAAATTATAAAATAATTTATAAGGAGTTTAACTAGGTACATATCTAACTAAACTAAGGTGAAATAATTGATATTTTTAAGCTACAAAAGATACTAAAAAAATATTTTGTTGTAACTTACTACGTACTTATTTATTTGTCTATAAAACTCACTCAACGCAACCTTCATCAATATTCAATGAAGCACTATTTAATCTATGTAACCTTCTTACCTTTTGGCTTTAATTTAGGCTACTACAAGCAAATTGTTTTATTTAAATAATATATAAAAGAAATTAATTTAATAAAAAGTAACACATCTACTTAACATAAGTTACAGATTCTTATTTTTATTTGTGCTTATATCTGTTTAACGTAATATTCACGCATTCATGTATGTAGTAAGAAATGTCTCTGTTCGAAATTTTAATATGGTAAGGTTCATTTCTTGCATAACAAGATCTGACGATTATTTTATGAGATGTTATGCTCTCTAGTGTCTGTTACTCGTGGTCACTCCAGCGCACTTGGGTAATTACGAAACAATATGTATTATAAGTACCTACTCATTGTTACATCATGATCGCTTGTATTATCAACGATATGAAAGATAGAAAAAGCTATAGAAGTTAGTAATAATTTCAAGAGCAACTTTGATTGCGGCTTTCGCGTACATTCATAAAAAGACAAGAAATACAAATAAAGTTATTGTTTGTTCATGTTAGTCTTTTCTGCTGTATCGTGGAGGTGTTTTACATAAATAAATTGCTAATGTAAACAAAAACTTATTGTTTGTCCTTGTTAGTCTTTAAAAAAAGTTACTAACCTACCGACAATAGGATTTTCTTCTAAATCGTGAAGACGTTTTACATAAATAAAATGCAGAACAATTATTTGTAGGCCACAGAAACACTTATTCTTTGCGGCTATGGCTTCGCAACAAAAAGTTTAGACGCTGCGCTACTTAGGCTTATTTTCTGCCGTTCGTTATTGCCTTTAAAGCAAAAAATGACCTCCCCCCTCCCTCCATTTTCGATTCCATAAAAATATCAAATTCGCTAAAAGTATGCTACAGTCTTTGTGTAATATTAAAAAATAAAATTTTCATCAATTAATTACAGCTAATCAATAGCCCACTGCTAGACTTCGCACGCCCAGGCTTCGCACGGTTGATTTCTGGATCTCGACAACAACGCCGCCTACCGGGTCCAATTATAAATCTAAACCATTCTCTAATCAACTTAATCATACACACAAAATTTCGTCAAAATCGGTCCAGCCGTTTAGGAGGAGTTCACGTACACACGGACAGAAGAATTATATAATATACTAGTTGTTACCCGCGACTTCGTCCGCGAGTAATTTAGGGTTTTCATTATGTTGCGCGGAACCCTAATTCATTTTCCCAAAATATAAGTAGCCTAAGTTACTCCTTACAACATCAGTTATCTGCTAGTGAAGTGAAGTCCCGTCGAAATCGGTCCAGTCGTTTCGGAGATTAGCCGGAACAAACAGACAGACAGACAAACATTCTAAAAATTGTGTTTTTGTTATAAGTACCGTATATTACTTTCATATGCATTTAGTAACAAGCTGTTATTTTGCATTACAAACAGACAATTCAATTTTATTTATTTGTATAGATAATATGCATGTATTATAGATATAAGTTTTTCTCTTGTATCATTCTGTCTATCGATGAAAACAAAATCCGTCGAAGCGTTTAGACGGCGGGAAGCGATTTTGTTTTTGTACCTACTATGTAGAGATTAAAAAAACAAATCGTATATTATTCAATTTCGTGCGGTTTGTTTATTTAATAATTGTGTTTCTCAGACACAATACACGATGGCCTTGATAAAACTTTTAAAGTTATTCTCATATACTAACTATATCTGAAACCCGAGCACAGATTACCTTATTAAAGCTAGCGTTTGTCCATGAAAGTTGCACGCGCTTATGGTAACAAAAATGCCATAGAACGAGTTGACTACTAAGCGCATTAACGCATCAGCGGCTGGCCGTGATGCGGCGTGCCGCACCATGCCGCACTATCGATTTTTATATGAAACCGTATGAACATGATATCGATGCACTTACTTGCGGCCAGCCGTCAACCGTCAACCGGTCAACCGCACCGGTTGAATGATGCGATAGGCTTGGGCATAAAATATCGTTATATCGATATATATCGTCGATATTTTAAATCGCGATATATCGATATTTATTTTAGAGAATCGAATTCGTATCAATTTCGATATATTATAAAATATTGTATCGTTTTTTTCGTCGTCCAACCGCCAATTAAATAAAAATTTGGACCTTATCTTTACATCATGCAAATGATGACGATATATCAATATTTATCACGCGATATATATCGATGCTGTTTAAAAATATAGATTCAATATATATATTTTCCCTTGCCCATCCCTATGATGCGATGCGGCCCACCGCAGCACCACGCACTCCCCTCGGTTAGCCGCAAGCCAGATATGTTGATTCGCATAAAGAAAAATCGATCTCCGATTGGGTTCAAATCGACCACACCAGAATCGATATAAATAAATAACTGCAGCAATTTCTCCGATGTCCATTATGTCCAATATTTCTGGAAGTACGGTAGGTAGGTACTCGGTTCTATGGCGGTCCGCCCCTGATGTCCGTCCGCAGACGATGCGGTTAGCCGGAATACAGTGCCGCTAGAGCGCTATTGGCCTAAGAGGATTCAATGTACTAAACTTCAGTGTGTTTTACAGTCTGTTACTCTGAGAAGAAAATTATATTTAGGAATTTGTGCTGCAGCGAATAACAAATCGATCACAAAACTACGTCGCAAAAAATTGTTTCATGCTATTTGATTAAAACAATGATTCCGTGATAGGAGATTATATTTTTGCAACAAATCTTGGTGAACACCTCATGTATCATGACAACGCACGCACCCACACACTCGATGTATAAAATGAGAAACTTCCCGGACAATACCCCAAAATATGTTCACGTAATAAACAGAATAACCTACAACCATGGGCTGATTTTAAGAAGTCATAAAATTTACTTAAATTTGCCATTGGATAGTCGCTCCATAATATTTTACTCATGTTGCAGTAACTAACACGATTCAATATAATTTGCATTAGCAAAAAAACTCTTGGGTACCTTCGCTACAAGGCTCTTCCGTACAAAGACAGCCCTTCCCACACAGCCCTAATAACCGCTAAGTTTGCAAAAAAATGTATTAACGTATGTATTTTAAAAATCACTCCACTATTCATTGCCTCCTTTTGAATTTCTTGTATATTATCGTTTATAAAATTTGTAAACTTATTTACAAGAAGTTTCAAATGGAGCACATACTGAACAAAGTATACTGTTTTAAAAAGAACTTCACCAAGTGTATCTTATCATAATATCCTCGTTGTTAATAAAAACACAGACAGAAACTATAAATAGGTACCTATATAAAGCACAGAATATATAATAGTATTAAAAGTAATTTTAATTAATCAACATCTTTTCACTTAACTATAATTTCAGCGCCATATGTAACTACAGCAGCCGCAACGATCGGCGCTCTCGGTGCCGCGTATTATGCTTATAATGTATACCAGGAATCGCAGAAACCAAAGCTGCCGAATGAATGGAAACAAGTCGGTACGATTAAGGACATTTATGTGTACCCAGTCAAGTCATGTGGCCCGGTTTTATTGAATAAGACTGAATGCACTACTTTGGGCCTTAGGGATGGCTGGCTCAGGGACAGGTATTAAATTAATTATTAGACTAACACAGTTTAATATAATTTACATTAACAGCACATTACCTCGTTTACAGAGTTTTAATGGTGGTTGATGAAAAGAATAACTTTATAACTGCCCGTGCTTACCCTGAGTTACTGTTGGTGCAACCGTCAGTGAAAAGTTCAATTCTTACCTTGAAGCATAGTGATATGGAGACACTTACTGTTAATTTGGCAGAGGTAAATATTGATTACATGTTTTTTATTGGGTACATTAATGGTTATTATCGAAACTTTCAGAGTTCCGGCATATGTCGTCCATATTTTTATTTAATGTTAGGTATGTTATGCATCTGCATTTTGATTTTTAATAGAGGATAGATGTATATTTCTATGGGCCGCAGCAGCCACTTACCATCAGGTGGACTGTGTGCTCGTCTGTCAACCTTATCCTATAAAAAAAATGTTGGTTAACTACAACAGATAACCACGTTTGTTTTTAGTTTGAAACCGCTCATTTTGTTCGCGCTAAACCTGACGGCGAATTAGCTAACAGGCCACCTGATAGTGGGTATATGGTTCTTGCAGCCCATGTACACTTACAACTAATTTCAAAATAATAAGGCCATAGATGCATTGAGCCATGGAGACTAAGAGACTAAGATGAAATGCCTCACAATGCCTGTTAATTGTATCTTATTATATTAACTCTCTTTACCCTTCTAAGCTAACCGCTCTTTGACGTATAACAGTAATGCTGCTGACAGAAATAATTAAGAAGGTGGTACTAACCCGGGTGAACTCGCAGGAAGAAAAGGAACCTTGCTAGCTAGTGAAGGTGCAGGCGACTATGGCATGTGGAGACCAAGTTGTTGTACAAACTGAATTGTATTAAATTCTTTGTAGGGATTGTGCTAGATGTCTTATGGTTGTATCGAAATGCCTTCTACCGATATTCGGCAAGGCGCCAATAATTCTTAATTAGCCGTATATAAAAAAAAAATTAAGCAATGCGTTTTAAAGTTTTTTACTGAGAGCCTTCAGATTCGGACCTTATAACTGTTTATTCTACGCATTAAAGTTCATAAAACTGTGTTATTATTTTCTCATTAGGTATGCTTTTTAGGTGATAGAAATTCAAAATCCCAAACCTGCTACAGTATGGGGCGTAACCGTTCCCGTATACGACTGTGGCGGGGATGCTAGTGAATGGTTTTCACGGTGAGTAGTATAGAAATACATTAAATAGGTATATAACAGTTAAGAAGTCATAATAAACATTTGTCGCTCAAACTATAATAGTTATCATAGCCCATAACAGAATTGCTAAATATGAGAGTTTACATTTTATTTGTCCAAATAACGAGTAAATACTTGCGTCGCGTATATACATCATGATCGTAATAGCGATGTTTTTCCAGCAGATTACTAATGGTTAAATACATTAGGTGCCGTTAATGTTATTGTATGATAATTTGAACATGTTTGAAGACACCTCCATATAGTTACTCCTAATATTTCCTCAACATCACAATATTAACACCATTGATTTCAGGTTGCTTAACCGGTCAGCCGACAACTTTAGACTGGTGTATTATGCGTCTAATAAAAGCCGCGAATTAAGAAAATCTTCAAAGAAATTCTATAAATTCACCAAAAATGATACGGTATGTATCCTTAAGTTCTATATTTATAACAACTTATAATCGGATTAGGTGTTATTTTACGTTCACCTTACCTCCACACTACACTTTTCCTGTATAGTGGAGGTATTTAATTTAAATAACTAGGCTAAGGTTTCTTCCGATTGGTTTACGAACTCGCAACACAGATAAACACTTGTCAATACAATATTAAAAATTGAAACAGCTCAACTGACAAATAATGCTTTCATAGAGATGGTAATGGACGTTGTACCACTGAAAACCAGTACTGTTTCCTCTTCAGCAGTATTACGCTGAGTGTTGTCTATTTAGCTCATTGGCCCAATACTTATGTAACAGTATTGAACTCACAGTCACTACTAAAAATAACAGGATAGGTGTGATAAGGTCACTAGCATCCTTTCCAGACACGTTTCCTAGCAGGATCTCTCCTCTCTCGATCCCGTTCAGCAACATATTTCTGGACTATCATGGGTTCACCGAAAGAGGCTACACATTTTATACGGCCTTCCAGCTTCCTGCTCAGTACCAATCCGACGCGGATTATCAGGAACCGCCGCTCCGGTTTCTATGCTGGGGCGTAATATCAGCTTGTGAGCCTGTGTTGCAGACTCCTGTAGTCCCTTCCAGCAAGATGGAATGATACTTGCTGTATCCTAATCCGATCCATATGCCCTCTGGGTAAGCATATTTCCCGCTTAACTTTGTAGATTTTAGCCCTGCTACGTAGGATGATCAGCCACTTTCCGCTCACATAGCGCTCCGTATTACATAGAGGCAGCAACAACACCCTCGGTCCCCCTAGATTGGGCTTTCGATACCGGGAACTGAGTGTTCGAAGTTCAGATGAGCTATTAGCTGTGGGTTGTGTAGTTAGTAGTTGTAAGTTGGTTTTGAACAATATATTTAATCTGCCTCATTAAAAAAGTGTTTTCTATTTAGTCTCAGGTTTAAACTAGAATCCATTTCATGAAATATGTGAACTAAAATGTAAAGTACAGAATTTAAAAGCTAATGTCACTTTCGCCACAGAATAAATACTTGCGCGAAGACAGTGGCGCCAGGGCGAAAGGACTACTTCAGTTAGGACTTTTCTTAAACCTGAGTAATAAGACGAAATATGTAGCTTAGAGAACTAATAATTATTTTCACAATAGGAAACTAAAGTAAAGTAAATTACTAAGGTAATCCAAAATCAGCGTAATATCATATATTCAGTTTATATATTGTTTCAGGGTGCTTTGCCGGATGAGGTACCGTTCAATTTGATTAACGAAGCTTCCGTAAACGAGCTTAATAGTCGTCTGAAGGATTGTCAGGTTACGCCACGCAATTTTAGGCCGAACTTTGTCGTTAATGGAGCCAAACCATACGATGAGGATAATTGGAAATACGTTAAAATCGGAGAAAACATTTTTGAAATCATTAAACCTTGCACTAGGTGAGTAAAGAATTAGAAGAGTAATTAACACTATAAAGTTACATTTACAGTACATACAGTATAAGTTTTTACGTAGTAGAGCCATGATGCAGCTATATTATAGTTGTAGCAGGAATGGGTCGGCTCGACAGGGGAAGGACCACGCTCTCACAGAATACCAGCGTAGAGAACCGGAGACCTATTTTACTGGAAATGGGGCTTTCCATCTTAGTCCTCACGGGTGATAACGCAACTGCATTTTAATTCGTAATCGAGGATAGACGTAGATGTCTATGGGCCACAGAAACCACTTACCATCAGGTGAACTGTGCTAGTTTGTCAAGCTTATCCTATGAAAAAATACTCTTTCGACAACACACAACTCTAGTGCGTGTACGAAAACTAGGTACACATTTGCACAAGATACCTCACAATACTTCACTTTTGCGACGCCAAGCATGAACCGAGCACAGCGCTCTGTATAACAATGTCCTTAGATACCTACCTATGTCCGCAACTAGATTGCTCACGCATTTACTATATAATACGGCGGTTCAGAACGGAATTGAATTTTTATCATTATGACCATATTACGTGGAAGAAACCATGACAATTGTGAAGTTTCACTCAATGTCATACTCCGTTTTTATTGTACAAATATTTTATTAGTAAATATTTGTACAAATATTAATATTTTTTGTATATTAACGAGTTTCGGTCACGGCGGCCAGCCTCAACGGAGACTAGCCATCGGCGCAGGAAAGAATTATAGTGCACAAGTGTATGTGCAAGCACAGGTGCACACTCTATTCCCTCACTCCATTGTCCGACAGGACGGTAAACCGACACGACCTGAGAGAGATCAGGCGCAGGACCAACGGCTTTACGAGCTTTCTGAGGCGCAGGGGTGAGACACCGCCAACTTCCTGACTCCGGGCAGCTACTCAGAATTTCTTGATGGAAAAAACTCAATAACTAATTTTTTTGACCCGACCCGGGATTCGAACCCGGGACCTCATGATCAGCAGTCGCACTACTACAACCACTAGACCAACGAGGCAGTCGTGCGTACAAATACTACATAATTAAAACAATTTTCAGGTGCATTATGACCACAATTGATCCTGAAACTGGCATCCGTAATGCTAAAACAGAGCCATTGGAAACTTTAAAGAGGTAACTTGACTCTTTTAATTCATACGATAGAAAAAGCAGCGATTATTTTAATAATAACAGTCACCTTTACGTTAATTTACAAAACATAATGTGTTAAAACATTGACATCTATTTTCAGACCATTATCAATTGAGTGCGAAGGTCAAAGAATCAAGTAGTTAACACAAATACACACCTCACACGTAATCATATACAGTACTGATTGTATTTATTGCTGTATTCAATGACTTTTTTTACTTGGTAGAGTCACGCTGCTAGCTATACATTGCTGCAGCACGAATGGGTCGGCTCGACTGGGGAACCACGCTCTCACAGAATACCAGCGTGAAACAGCAGAATAATCCTGCTGTTTCGTAGGGTGAGTGTAGAGAACCGGAGACCCTTTTTATTGAAAACGAGATCTTAGTATTATTCAAGGATGAAACGTATTTTGATTCTTAATTGATGATAGGAGTAGATGTCTATGGTCCTTATCATCCACTCACCACCAGGTGGACTATGTGCTCGGCAAATATTCTTAAGTGCCACGCCAAAAATGGAACTCAATGAACAACATTATATGACGTAGTGATAAGAAAATTATTTAAAAGAAATATCTCCAATCTGGTATCTGTTGCAGTATGGATCCTAGACCTTGTTTGTCGATTACTGGCTTTGCAACAATTTACTGTTAGGTTTTCACGAATGAAATTAGTTTTAAAATACTGACTAGACTAATTTAAACTTGGATTGTAATATAAGATGCATTGGAATTCTAAATTAAAATTCGGTTCATATGGCATGGTGACATTTTCCCACAGTTTACTTTGTGTGATATATAATTCTACGTCTGCGAGTATGGAAATTTATAAAATGTGTGAAAATATTTTGGAATATGATGTATGAACCTGTACATTTGTGCTGAGCGAAGCATTAAATGATATTGATTTATTTCATTAAACTTAATCAGCATTCATGTACAAGCTATGCTCATTTGTGTCATTAGAAAGTACCTTATGTCTCCGCTAGATAGCGATATACTTACAAATATCCAGTTTACGCCAAACGTAAAATATCTGTGCGGCAAACGCTCTTGCGCGTTCAATAAATATTTCGTGTGGTGCTATGAACGCATATGCGCGGTTGAAGAAAGTTTACGCAGTGCGGCGTTTAGTACTTTGTCCAAGTGCGGTACGGCGCTTATGTGAGTTTGAACATTTTCGAGTTTTATGACAGTCATAAAACAATTACGGTACATGTAGTGTTTTACACGACAGTTGTTTTTGTAACAATTTTTTCTCAAGTTATACTAGGTTGTAATGTAACCTCAGATCAAGCGTTACCGGTTATTTTTCTCCTCTTTTGAATTTACTTTAAGGAGTGGGCGATACAAATCATTCAATTTGAGCCGTGGTGTGTGTGATGGAGCAGACAGTTATGATTTTCTCAATGGTACGTCAACTGCCGCAAGTCATAGAAAGCGGCAGCAAACCATATAAAGATATGGCACGGCAAAAAGAATATCTAATAAAACTAAAAAGAAAATTGATCGAGATCTATTTATTGACAGTTACAACCACTATCATTGGTGGAGGAAAGAGCGTTTAAAAAGTTTGCTCGGTGGATTCCCGGCTAGCAACTGCCAAGTTTTCCACCGTCATGTTATCTGCATTGTACAAAAAACCAAATCAGAAATGTTAATGGTATTAGGCCCGGAGTGCAACTATTCGATATGTCTTACGACAGATTTATGGACCTCAAGATCGGAAGAGTCCTATACTCGTATAGCCGTCACCGCCGCATATAATCATATGACCGATGATTTTGAGCTCAAAACCGTTTTATTTGATCGTAGCAATTTTCAAGACTCCCATACCAGTGAAAATATACAGGAAATGTTAAAAAATATTGTGGCTGAATGGGGCCTCATTGATAAAATAATATTTGCCGTAGCAGACAACGCTGCTAATGCGCAGAAGGCCATTCGTAACATCGGCTGGACGCAATTTGGATGTTATATCCACAATTTGATTTTAATAGTTAGGGATCCCTTAAAACGGTTCAACCAATTTTAGAAAAGGTTAAAAAAATCGTTCGCCATTTTAAAATAAGTTCCACGGCTTTGGAAACTTTTAAAGGCACAAATGGACGATACAGCTGGTTGTATCCCGAAGCGCCTTATACAAGAAGTCCCCACGCGTTGGTACGCTTCGTTGAAATGGAGCAGTACATCGGAGCCACACTGGTCATTCTTAAAAAAAAGATCTGCCTTTGCTTATAAATGGTGAACGGAATCTTCTTTCAGACTTGATAAAAAAAAATCACAACCATTCCATCAAGCCACTGATAATCAGTGGTGAAAAGCACATGACCGACAGTCTGGTCATTGTAATGACAGGCTTCCTTAGAGCGGCGTGTGATAAACTCATAACAAAACCATTTTTGGAAACGTCTAAAGATGTCTTCTATCATCTCAGAACAGGACTGGTGACAAGATTCGGCCCTGTGGAACGAAGTAAAACGTTCAGGACATGCACGTTCCTCAATTCAAGATATCTGTTTATAGTGATCAGAATGAGACTAAAAACACATAAATCATATCCAGGATCTGTTAGTTGCGATGACTACTTAAGAAAGTGCACAGAAGAAACAATTATCTTCTATAACAGCCAGTAATACAAAAATTAGGTCATTGTAGAAGGAGGGTCATAATAGAAGCGTGCTCGTCGCGACCCCTGCCAGCCCTTTTCAGGGCTGCAATTCTACTCAGCTGCGCAACCATGCCAACGAGGGTTAGGGCGTCCCCCCAAGGCGACGCACACCAGCTCGTCCCCGTTGGTGTGGAATGCAGCGCGCAAAGCGGCGATGGGGACCGCCACCCGTCACGCACAGCCCGACACGGCGGAAGGTGGAGGACAGAGTGCAGAGTTGGCACGTGGAATGTTAGAGGAGGCATGGGAGATAAGACGAATGAGTTAATCGAAATAATGAAAGAAAGAGAATTAGATGTCGTGTGTGTCGGAGACCAAACGGAAGGGCAGTGGTACTGAAGCGCGTTAGCTCTATGGTCCGGAGTCCCGGAGAGCGAGAGCGCCTGCCAGGGAGTGGGGGTGCTGCTGTCGTCTCGGTTGGTCGATGTTATGACTGAATATAAGGTTGTGAACTCAAGACTTCTCTGGGTTCGCTTGAAAATGGGGACTGACGAAGTTATTCCTTTTGGCTGTTTAGGCGCCGGTAGCTTCGTCGTCCAGGGCTGAACTGGAGGAGTTTTGGGAGAATGTAAGAGAAGTTCTAGATTTGGCTAGGGGAAACGAAAGAATTGTTGTGTGTGGTGATTTGAATGGATGGGTTGGTACCGCTCGACCAGGGTACGAGTCGGTGCTTGGAAAGTTTGGCGATAAAAGGGTTAATGATGCTGGCAAGCTTATACTAGCGGTATGCAAGGAAAAGGGTTTTCTTGTGACAAACACTATGTTTAATCACAAGAAAATCCATATGTATACTAGAGAAAGAAAGAATGAGAGAAGTATGATCGATTTGTTCCTGGTGGATGACCGACTGCGAAAACAGGTGATGGATACGCGAGTGTTCAGGGGTGCTGACCTGGGAACGGATCACTATCTAGTGATTACTAGATTTAGGGGTCTGTTCGCGGGTTGGCGCTACCGGACGGCAGTAACAGAACCACAGTCGGGACAAATATCATGCAAGGGTAGCCGAAAAGCTTGACACCATCGATGGCAGAAAAGAATGTGTGGAAAGAACATGGCAGAACCTTAGGGATGGAATGGTAAGTGCAGCGGAAGAAGTGTGCGGAACAATAAAAAGAGGCAGTAGTAAAAAAAGAGATGCATGGTGGAATGATGAAGTGAAAGAAGCTGTAAAGATGAAGAAGAAAGCATGGTTAGACTACTTGGCCTCTAGTAATAATAAGGATATGAGAGAGAAGATGAAAGAAAGATATAAGCTGCAGAAAGTTCACACGAAAGCATTGATTGAGGAAATGCGTGAAAGGTGTAGAATAGAAGCGGACGAAAGGTTGTCCACAACTTTAAGGAGAACTCCAAACTCTTCTGGAAAGAGGTTGGAAGGACCCGAAGTGGTGCGACGGCCTTAAGAATGAACAAAGTGCTTTCGAGAACTAATGACGTCCTCACAGAAAAATCGGACGTCATGCAGCGATGGAGCGAATTTTATAGAGAAATGTATGCGTGTGATGATCTTAGTGGGGGATCCGGGGATGACGCCGTGACTGGTACGCCAGACCCGGACCTCGATGACACTGAGGTCATCAGTATGAAAGAGATTGAACGTGCGATTCGAAGTTTGAAATGTAGTAAGGCTGCGGGACTAGACAGAGTTACTGCTGAAATGGTCAAGTATGGTGGGCCTCGCGTCTGGGATAGCTTTTATCTGCTGTGCAATTTGTGCTGGCGGACGGGGGATGTCCCGGATGATTGGCGATCCGCTGTCATTGTGCCTTTATATAAAGGTAAAGGTTCACATTTTGACTGCGGGTGCTATCGGGCGATCAGCTTGACCAGTTTAGCAAGTAAAGTCTACTCGAAGGTTTTGACACGTAGGATGCAAGAGAAATCGGAAAGATTTCTATGGGAGGCACAATGCGGATTTAGACCTGGAAGAGGATGCACGGATCAAATGTTTTCTCTCCGCATGATCACGGAAAAGCTTCTGGTTGCTAACCAGAAGATTTTCTGTGCTTTTGTGGATCTTGAGAAAGCATTCGATAACGTTGTAAGGAAGAAAATGTGGGAACTGTTGCCGGGGTACGGTGTGGATGGTCGATTGCTAAGGGCTGTGCAGTCACTTTACTGTGACTGTAAAGCCTGTGTGCGGGTAGGGCATGACCTGTCACCCATGTTTAGCGTCCAAACGGGCGTAAAACAGGGTTGTGTCATGTCTTCCTGGCTGTTCATACTGTATCTCGACAGCTGTTTACAGAAGCTGAAAGATAGCTGTTTGGGTGTGAAATTGGATGACATAAAAGTAAATTGTCTGCTGAATGCTGATGATGCAGTGCTTATTGCACCATCAGAGGCAAAACTGCAGGCATTAGTCACGTGTATGAAAAAGGAATGTGAAATTAAAGGTCTCCGTTTGAATGCTAATAAAACTAAGGTTCTGGTATTTGAAAGGGACGAAGAGAGAACGAAGTGTGAAATATGGGTAAATCAGGAATGTCTAGAACAGGTAAATGAAATTGTATACTTGGGGAGTGCTTTTAGCCGGGATGGAAGATGTGATTTAGATGTGGACAGGCGTGTCGCTGCCGGGAACAAAGTCAATGGTGCCCTGACTGCGTTAATCAAAAGGCAAGGCGTAGTGAAGAGTGCACGCCTTGCAATACATAACGCAGTGTTGGTACCGACTTTGTTATATGGCAGCGAAACCTGGGTATGCCAGAAGAAGCATAAAAGCAAGTTGAATGCAGTGGAGATGCGATCTCTTCGTAAAATGTGCGGCGTTACCATGGCCGACCAAAAGCGAAACGAAGAGATTCGCAATATGGAAGGTTTGAAAGATGACCTTATCACAAAAATTGATAAGGGCGTGCTTCGATGGTTTGGGCACGTTGAGCGAATGAGTGAAGACCGAATGGTGAAGAAAATATATAGCGCGAAAGTTAATATTAAAAGGTGTCGAGGTAGACCGAGACTGACTTTCGAAGACCATGTGAGCAAACTGCTCGAAGAGGGGAGGGTCAAGAGTACTCGGATACCTAGACGTGCATGTATGAAGAAGATAATGAATTTGAAAGAAGCGAAAGAGGTATGTAAGGATCGTGACACTTGGCGATCTGTTCTCTCTGGCTACCCCATCAGGGATTGTGCGTGATGATAAGTAAGTAATACAAAAATTGATGGCTTTCGTGCTATCCTGCACAATTATTGTATATGTTTATAGATAATTATACTGTGTCCGGTAACGGACTAGTGATATTCTAGGTATCTTATATTACAACTATTTTAATACACAAATGCATGTAATTAGGGAGAATTGGCCATATTATTGTAAATTACTGCAAAAACAACCCAGATTGCCCTTTTTTATTTATTTACTACATCGAGAGATTTCAAGCTAAGCTATAAAAAAGAAGTTTACATCTATATGCCTATTATTTTAAGAATTATTGTTGTTTGAACATAGCATATGCGCAAACAAAAGAGGTCTGTGTTAAGCGACAAAGAAACTGCTCTATTTGCATGAAATTTTGTATAAATAATGTTTTACTTTTCAAGATTATCTAGAGACAAGTGTCATTCCCGAGAAAAATATATTTTTTTCTAACGCTAGCAAAGCTCAGTCGCCCACTCATATATAAAAGTACTCTGTGGTGGCGCAGATACTACTGATTTAACCGATTCGTTGCGGCACCAATTTTCGACAACTTTGAGCTGTGGCGGCGAACAAATATTTCATGACACGCCGGGCGTGTCAATCGCCACAGCCAATTGTGCCATCCGCCATGTGTAAAAAAATGTTCTTTTTTATGCTTTTTTTACTTGTTTAGACCTACTTAAGTTTATTTGACATCAAACATAAGTTACAAATGGAAGGATACTTGTTTTTAGTGGGTAACTACGTGTTTTTTTTTGAAATTGAGAGAAAGTGACTGTTTTTATGATTGTTTGATATTTACAAATATTATTATTGGTGAAAATTTAATTTAATAAAAACCAAGGATTTCCAGGGTGATTTAACTGTACCTACTTATATAAATAATTTTTTTATAAAACAATAAATAGTACAAAAGGTTTGTAATCTCTTCATAAAAAAAGTCATTTACTCTCAATTTCAAAGAAAACACGTAAAAAAACACGTAGTTACCCACTAAAAACAAGTATCCTTCCATTTGTAACTTATGTTTAATGTCAAATAAACTTATGGCACAATAGGCGTGTCATGAAAATATTTGTTCGCCGCCACAGCTAAAAGTTGTCGAAAATCGGTGCCGCAACGAATCGGTTAATCTTTTCATAATCTTCATCATCATGATATCATTATAGCCCGTCACAAGTCCACTGCTGAACATAGGCCTCCAAAAGAATGCCACAAAGCATGATCCTGAGCAGGGGCGTAGTTACCGCCGTATCAATGATACGGGGCCCCGGGCTACAGAGGCCCCGAACGTGTGTAAGCAACAATTCTATGGACTTCTTTGGTACAGGAAAGGCTACCCAGACTTGTATCTATTGTCCACAGAGGCAGAAAATTTAGAAAAAGTGAAATCGTCTTTAGCTATGAATGATTTAATAAATAACTTCGCCGAATAAAAGGCAAGAAAAGTGTATATTTGATTTGAATTGTTTGGCTAGCTTAGTTTCTAGGAGTATTAATAATTAACTTATAATCAATATACAATTATTACAATTCAATGCCCTTCATTTGGGCCCCTAACAAATTTTGATACAGGGCCCGTCTAAGGCACGCTATACCACTGATCCTGAGCTACCTGCATCCATCGACTTCCTGCATGAAATAATAATCCACACTTGATCTTTTCAGTTATCGTCAAATAGCGGAGCCCGAGGAACGCAAGGCAGGAGGGAACTCACCTCGCATGGGAATACAAATGTCGTTACGTTCGGAACCCGGCGGCGTAATTTCTTTAAACGATCCCGTATATGTTCCACAATAGTTTTTTGAGCTTTTTAATCACACAACATTACGGCCAATTATTACAGCTATTCTAACATAGGTATCAATTTGCAATTTTTAATGCATGAATTTCTTTCAAATAAGTTAAACGAAAATTAGGTGCCAACCAAGAATATTACTGTTGTTAAAATAAATAAAATTTTGGGGATATAATTAAGGCTTTTATTTCGATGAAATACAGTCTGAAGGACAACTTCCTGGGTACAGGCCTCTCAGTTCTCAGTATTTATTTCCTTCATATATAAAGGAAAATAATGAAATTTGTTAGTAGTCACTATTTTTGAATAGAGAATTCAAAGTTAATAAAAATGTTTCAATATTGTGCACACGTTTATTTTTCATTCAAATACGCAGGATTTGCGCGCAAATGCCTTTGGGTAATTTACTTTCAACGGTAACCAGCATTCGTGCGAATGTACCTCCACCTGACCCTTTTGTAAGGTGCTCTGGATTCACAACCACACAGCCATTCACTTCCTGTAAAAATATAAGAAAATGTTTAATTTTGCCACCAATAAGAAATGAAGTGGCGTATCTCACTAGTATTTGTTTTTCTATAAGTAGTTTTCAAAATCAAGAAATGCTATTAACGAAAAAATATACAGGGTTATTTTTCAAAGACTATCGAAATTTTAAACTACAAGTTCAAATATATAAATAATGATATACCAGTATTGAAGTTTTTGAAAATATGAGTAAACTTCTACTTTTCGAAATTATCCCAAATTAAATGTGATTTATGGCAACAACTATGAGGGTGGATTGAAAAGTACTCGGCCTAACCAAGAAAATAAACACATACTAAATCAGTTATATTTTTATTTTTCTACATAATCACCATCAAGTTCAATACACTTTTGCCACCTCCCCTTCCAAGCATTTAGACCGTTGAAAAAAAAATGATTCTTCCTTAGAGTCAAAATATGCGTCTACAACTGCTTTGACCTCGTCGTTTGTCGAAAATCTTTGACCTCCCAAGTGCTTTTTTAGGTTAGGGAACCGAAAGAAGTCTGATGGTGCCAGATCAGGTGAATACGGCGGATGCGGTAACAGTTCAAAGCCACAGTTGTGAATTTCAGCCATTGACTGTACTGACGTGTGAACACGGGCGTTATCTTGATGAAACAGGACTTTTCTTCTGAGCATTCCTCGACGTTTTTTTTTATTTCCTCTCGTAAACGACGTAGTAAGGTGCAGTAGTAATCAGAGTTTATAGTCTGACCCCTTTCAAGATAATCAATCATAATCACACCTTTCGAGTCCCAGAATACTGAAGCCATCACCTTATTTGCCGACAAAATCGACTTAGCCTTTTTAAGGGGTGGTGAACCAGGTCTTCTCCACTGTTTTGATTGTTGTTTTGTTTCCGGTGTACAGTAATGAACCCATGTTTCGTCTATAGTAACAAAACGATTCAAAAAATCATCTGCATCGGCTTCAAATAACCCCAAACAGTCGCGTGAAATAGTCAATCGCGTCCTTTTTTGTTCAACTGAAAGCAGTCGCGGAACCCACCTCGCAGACACCTTGTGGAAACCCAACTCGTTGACAATGATGTTTTGAGTTCGTTCATAAGAGATGCCTATAATCTCGGCTATCTCTCTAATTTTTAATCTGCGGTCTCCCATTATTAAATCAAGTACTTTTTTAATATTTTCGTCAGTAGTTGACGTCGAAGGCCTTCCAGAGCGGGGTTCATCTTTCACACTCTCTCTACCACGCTTAAATTCTGCTATCCATTTTTTGACGGATGAATATGACAGAGCACAATCGCCTAATGTACTGACCATGTCATCATGGATGGCTTTTGATGATAGCCCCTTCTTATGGAGGTACTTAATGACGGCACGCTGCTCGATTTGCTCCATTCGCGGAAATTATGTCCGATTACTTTGTTAATAAATTTATAAAATCACAACTAATTATGGCACACGTTTCGAACTTCACACAATGAACTAGTCTGAACTGAACTAAATAATGTGGGTAGATTTGATTTTTAGAATTGAATGGATCTGTGTTAGGCCGAGTACTTTTCAATCCACCCTCGTATTTACGCGCGCTCCTTACGAATGTGTGTGCGTAGTAGTATATAAACAGGCGTTTGATATTTATGTATGACAATCCGTTAAAATAATGCATTACCTTTACCTTACGCTTTTTGAATTAAAATGATAAAAATGATGATTGAGATTATTTATAATTAATTTTTCTTCACCATTTGTCTATATTACTTATTCTGAACCTTCTCTGCGAATTTGGCCGGTTATTGCAAAATAACCTTGTATACTTGGTTCCGTAATAACGCACCGCGTAAAGAAGCATATGATAATTGATGGTAAGTGGTTGCTGTGGGCGGGGCTTAGTCTACTCCTAATTCTCACAATTTTACATTATCAGGACTAGATTAACACCTATTCTGCTCTCCTGACTGGCGAGCAATTTGGCGAATGGCTCTGGGAGAGCGCAGGTCGTGTCCCCAGGGCAAGTCTGAGGAGTTTTTCCTTCACGTGGTTGCCTCTGTTATTTGGTCTGGTTCAATAGGAAACAAACAGAATAGAAACACTCAAACTATCCTCATTTTCTTTTCTTTTTATCCTACCCCTTTTTTCTATTTTAACCCAATCCAAGGTGTTAAGCGTACCGTGCCGATAGATGCGTGGCTGGGGGGGGGGGGCGTCCCAGTCGCAAACGGTGCCTACCCGAGACCAGGGCGATTCGGGTAGTATTTTAGAGGTTCCGGGTCACGCGGGTATTGAAGGCAATGAAACTGCCGACAAGCTCGCACGGGAGGGCTCATAGAGTACATAATTTGAACCCGAGCCATTTTGTGGAATCTCAAAATGGCTCGCCCGACTGAACCTAGAAGCTCTTGTATCAAAATAAATCACCTGGTCTGATACATTCTAAAACCTTAATTCGGGTTTCGATCGTAAATTCGTTTCGGAAGCCCTGGGATTAGGTAAAAATAAATTGCGTATTCTGGTAAGAGCCCTGACTGGACACTGATGTCTTAAAAAGCACATTTCCATCCTGGGACTAAGTAACTCAAGGATGTGCCTGTTTTGCTCCTAAGAGGAGGAAACGCCTTTACATTCTGACGAATTGCGGACCCTTAATGCGCAAACGTAGCACTCATCTGAAAAACTATGTACTTCGCCCAGAAGAAGTGAAATTACTCACAGCTAAGCAACTCCTTCTATTCATTGAGGACGAATAGTTTAGCAGTGAATTGTAAACCTAGCAGCGATCACAATAGTTCTTTTAGGTCGCAGTGATACTGGTCTCTCTAGACCTGTATAGCTGCTTGTACATAATAAAAAAAGTGGTTGCTGTGGCCCATAGACATCTACATCTATCCTTAACAAATAATCAAACTGCAGATGCGCTGTCACACGTGAAGACTAAGATGGAATGCCTCTTTTACAGTAAAAAGGGTGTTGCATCATGATTCTAAACTTACCTTGACAAAATATCTGAAGTTGGAGGGTAGAACTAAAATGTGGGGAGTGCAAGGTAACTGAGCGTGGGCAGTCCACAGAGAGGCGTCCAAACACAAGCCGGGTGGTGGCGGCCACAAAGGATAATACGTCTGCTGCATAAGTATGTGATTCGCTAATCGAGCTAGTTTATCGCCTCCCATTCCCCTGTGAAATGTATAAACAAAAAAATTAAATTATATCCTTAATGCCCAGTGTTAATTTTCAAATAGCAAGCTTTAAATTGCTTTATACTATACACTAATAAAAACTGGTAAGCTTACAGCCCATAAATTTTCAGGAAATACCATCTTTATGGGCATGTGGTGTCTGTATAACAAATAAAGTTCTGGCGGCCGAAAAATGCCAATATCAAAATGCTTAGAGAGCAAATTCGTCGAAACCCTTGTCGGACTCAAAAGAAATTGGCTCTTCAGAGCATAACACAAATATTAGTAGATAGGATGCTTAAAATATTATCTTAAACTGAAAGCCTACAACAACATAAAACATAAGTAAGTAATAACATAAAATGTGACGTAAATAAACGTTTTCATGAGTCAGAAACTCTCAAATGATTTCAGAACCTTTTGAATAGACACAATCCAAAAAAAATTGCGATAAGAAGATATTCACAGCGAAGAAAGTTTAACAGGCAGAATGATCAAATTTGTGCCAGAAGTTCAAAGGATGTCCAGCCTTCAGTACACAATGATCAGCGCACTCATCACCCAGCAATAGAGGTGGTTAGTGTGGTGTTTCCTATGGGGTGTCCCCGCTTCGTTTCATTTTGGCCAGCTTAATTTTTTAGTTTATTGACGTTCGATTTTGTTAAACCCACATAATATAGAGATCAGACATCCCATTACCCATTGATCCCACGAATATATAATAATCTACAACAAATTGCACAAATACTAGGTAAAGGCACATACTTCCGCGGTATTTTTACTAAGTGGAATCAAGTATTACTAGCTAGACAAGTTGTGAGGCAAACTAGGAACGTACTTAAGAGCTCAAGGCCAAAAATGAGCGTACGCTCACGTTTTTGAACGAAAAAAAGATCGTATGTTTGATTACTCCAACATCGCCTTTACTCTCTCATCACAATTTTCACGTTAAGGATACGCGTATCCTATTTTGCAACTAACTATATTATGAGTAATAAATAATAGTTTATTTGCAAAATGAGTAAGTAGTTTTATTTCATAAAATATGGCCGCCAGAGGAGCGCCGATAAGGTGTTAGTCTAGGGCGCGGACATTTAATTCGCCTCTGCAGGGGCCGGAGGATGTTTTAAAAATACTAATTTATTAGTTAAAAGCTGTTTAATCGCTAATAGAACTTGCTTAAGACTAACTTAAAATTCTAATCTTAAAACAATTGCACGAGAGCCAATGCAGGAATTTGGCAGTTTCCGTTTGTCCACTCAGCATCTACATGTGGTTTGCATTCAGAAAATTTTGTTGATGCGGACAGCTTGGTGGGCCTAGCTGCTTGTAACAAGCTTGTGTTTGTTATTAGTATTCATAACAAGCATATCTCTTCACATTAATGCTTGATTGCGATGATAGCGCATGAAAGCGAAATTTGAATTTGGAATGTACGAACACATGAAATATACTTACAATGAAATTTCCTCCTGACTAATGTGCATAAGAACATCTGTGCTTGTGATTCCCAAAACAATGCCACTTATGTTCAGTGTACAGGGGTCTGGCACAAAGTGAATGTTAGGATGTTTTCGTCTGCTGGAGTATGGTGGCGTGGGATAGATGTTGAGATGAAAAACATCTTTGCAGTTTGACACAATATATATTTTTGTGAAGGGACTGCAAATAAAAATAATTACTATATAATTTACTAATGCACGCGTTTTATAAAATATCTAGATTATTGTATTAACAGATATAAAAGCGATATAATATAAAATAATAGTTCTTCTTTACTAAAAAAAAAATATATTAAGATTTGTAGTGGAATCTTCTATTAATTTCAAAATTTAATAAAATTTTGCGCCAGTTGGTGCGGCCTGATGCCATTCATGACTAATTGAAATTCCGTTAATCAATCTACACATAATGTACTAGTAATCACTTTATTAGGTATGGATTTATTTATTAATTCTAAGAATACAGATATACATCTGAAAAGAATACAAGAAAATAACAGCAATAAGTTCCTACAATAAATTGGACATGCTTCTATATTCTTACCTTGTCGTATTTAATTCTCCTAAGCTATCCAATAATTTATCAAAGAAACTTTTGTATGTCTCGGCCATTGTGTTATCTTTTACTTTAGTATGGTCACAATCCATGAATGGGCCGGTCATGATCACAACGTGTGGTTTTTGCGTGCTGATATACAAAATTAAATCTTTTAAAGGTTCATATGCCATGTTGTCTAATGTTGTGTATGGTCCAGCAACTACCACCAACGACAAAATACCTATAATGACAGTATCAAGTATGTAATAAATAAATCTATAATTAAATATAAGGAAAATATGTATTATACTTTAAGTAGGCTGATCCACAAGCTTAGCAATCTAAAGAACCTAGCAATTTATTATTACTTCAATCAAGTAAGATTAAATTGCGCGTAAAGAACTATATATAATATAGGTACTACTAAATAATTAATAAACCTAGCAAGCTAACAGCATAGCAAAGTGGCGAAGCAATCAGCTTTGTAGCTGTTTCTAACGATTGCCGTGGAGCAATCAGTTTAAAAATAGGAGGTTCAGATGCCTGGGTGATCAGTAATCGATTGCTGAAAACAGAATTTGAAAATTCGAAACCGTTCTCTAGATAATCGTGGGACAGACGGACAGACATCGTGAAATCAATAAGTTTCTTCGCAAGCTTCGCCACTTAATAATTAATGGAAATCAGTCTAACTTCTGCCTGTTTAATGACATAATCTGAAAAGGGCTTTTGAGAGTCAAGTGAGTTACCCATTTTGTATAAAACACTGTACAACATGACACATCTGGCAATATTTGATTATCATTTCATAAAACAGAATAAAATTTATTGATATGATGAGGAGTGGCACACAGCAATATTCAAAACAAACATCACATCTTAAGATTTTAAGAACTCTAATACAAAACATATTTTATGTTTTACCTTTCAAGGAATTCATCATATCGGCTTTGGGGTCAGGTATGGGTTGTGAGGAGTCACAAAATACTTCGTGAGCTATAAACCTGTCACCGCGAGGGTTAAGACCTCGCATCACAACCACTTGTCCAGGAAATAGAGAATACTGCTTCAAGCTGTTAAGAAAAGAAATATGGTATTAGTATCAAAACTCAATGAGTAAATGACGTAGTTCTTCCTGGCTATAAAACGATTTATAAGCACTGCTAGGCGTGAATTTAATTACTATAGAATACTAAATTAACTAATTTTATTAAATGAAAACTAAACATGTTTTGTGTTTAAGAGCATATTTCATATAGAGAGTACTCTTAAATCAGGTATCATTTTTATTAAATAAATACCGTATTATAAAATAATGTGAAAGTATACCTGTCCATATCAACTGTAACAGCTTGGCTGAGTGATTCTTCCCAAGACCCTTGCAGAACTACACTTTTTGAGTTCAGTCGGGCATCTGCATCACATTCTATGCGCCCTGCCACAATGACTTCTGTCTATAAATAATATTTTTATATAGGTAACTAAAACAACTATCTTCACATAGAAAATGAACTAAAATAAAACCATAATATAGTTTAGTAATTATAAGATAATTATCAGAATAAGGCGTTACTTTGCGAAAATCCTTCATAATAATTTGTTCAAATGAATACGGTATATATTATTTAATACATAAATAATTATTTGTGAATCTTTAAAGTTGTACGTTTTGCAAGTTTTTATATAGGTAGCTAAAACAACTATCTTCACATAGAAAATGAACTAAAATAAAACCATAATATAGTTTAGTAATTATAAGATAATTATCAGAATAAGGCGTTACTTTGCGAAAATCCTTCATAATAATTTGTTCAAATGAATACGGTATATATTATTTAATACATAAATAATTATTTGTGAAACTAAAATTATACGTTTTGCAAGCAGGCGTGAGCAACCCGGAAAACAGGTCTTATATTGATATTTTTTGATAATTAGTAAATTTTATAATAACAAAAAATAAATTTTATAATAATAAAAAGGAAACCTTTAGATTTTAATCAAGCCAAACTGGTCCTTAAACCATTTATGGTAGGTGAACATGAAAAACATTGAAATTTCATGTATGCCATGCCAAAGATAATGTTTATAAGTCACGTCATGTAGACCAAACCAACCAGCAATTTGGCTTCCAAATTAATTTGATGGCTGGGCTAAGGATTTGATTGTGGCGATACGGGCTATGGGTTCGACACCCGCACGGAAGAAATATATTTGTAATGCTTCAGTTTCAGGCTAAATGTTAGCCTAAGTACAATTATATAATTTATTTCATAATAAGTAATATTAATGACATAAAATGAAAATTAAACATTCAGCTAGATTAAGTCTGTTCCTCAAAGGTCCGCAATTACGCCATGCATACGAAATAAGCACTAAAGATATTATTAAAGATGTTATAAAATTTTAGAAAAGTAAGGAGATATGATTTTTGTAAAAAGTTATACCGGGCTTTATTCACTGGCAGTATGCTATCTATATTTCTTTCTTTTTTTCTCCGTTGCATGATACAATATTTGCCCATTATTTCAGTTAAATATTAAATAAATATAAAAAAAAATATTAAAATTTTCCCAATCTAATAAAAATAGCTTCTCCTTCTTTGTTTCTTATCGACCAATAAAAGACCACTGCTGGTCATATTTAAAAACGCTTCGTTTTCTTTTACGTATTGTTTTGCAGTAAATGAAATACCCGTATAAAAACAAAATACCAGTTCCATTATTCATGGATCATTTAGTTTTTTCATTTTAAGTTTATCCTAAGTGGCTGAATGAATAGTTCGTAAAATAAACTTTTATTACATGCACCACGTATGTAAAAAAAAACGAATCGTTAGAACAACGACGAAAGGTTTCTTGAATATAGAAATCGTCAATGATTGACGATTGGCAGACGTAGCGCAATTTTGATGCTGCTGTTTCACACTTGAGTCTGACTAAGAAGGCCTACCGCATTTTTTTTTATAGGATAGGGGTGACAAACGAGCACACAGTCCACCTGATGGTAAGTGGTTGCTGCGGCCCATAGACATCTACATCTATCCTCGTTTGCGAATCAAAATGCAGATGCGTTGTCACCCGTGAGGACTAAGATGGAATGCCTCATTTCCAGTAAAAAGGGCCTCCGGCCACCTGCACTCACCAAGCGAAACGCAGAGGTAAACCTCTACTTCACGCTGGTATTCTGTGAGGTCGTGGTACCGCCCCGGTTCGAGCCGGCCTATCCGTGCGACAGCAAAAGCCGCGTGGCTCTACCATACACACAATTGTTAAATTTATTAAATGGTTTAGTTGAGTTTTTTGTTTGTGATGATTAAACGGTTTGGTAGAAGGTACATGCTCGTACAGTTGATTCAATCATTATAAATTTACTAGTGTTCTTTAGTTTCATCTATAGGCCGATCGTTATGAAGCATTCAATTATACTTAATAATTACAACCATTATAAATTACAAAGTAATCACTTGTATTTTCGAATAATAAAATAAGAAAGAGGGTATATTGTGTATTTATATTCCATATCAGTGACAAAATATATATTTTCATACATTACATTCTAACCTGAAAGAGAACCTAGAGATTTCTCGAATATTATTTTAGAGCCTTGTGGAATATTTAAGAGACGATGGCAGGAGACCCGACGGTATGACATTGGTCCCTTGGGAGAAAGGTAAAGCCCTAGTGTGGGATGCTACTTGCGTAGACACTCTGGCGGCCTCTCATCTCAGGGGTACCTGGTTTAGAGCCGGGGCGGCATCAGAGGCAGCTGAACTTAGTAAGTGGCGCAAATATGAGTCTGTGAGATGACTACATATGTGTGCCATTTGCTGTAGAGACTATCGGTCCGTGTTTATTATTTTCCGAGTTTTATTATTATTATAGTTTTTAATATTGTATATAAAATGACTGAACAAAAAATTCACAATTATTAAACAAGCGCCCCGGCTTCGCACAGTTGATTTCTGGATTTCGATCACACGAAAAAATTCATCAGAATAGGTCGAGCTATTTAAAAGACAGCAATTGATTTTTATATATAGAGATTATGTGCCATGATTATGATGAGATTAAGTGTAGCAACATTCATCTAGACATATTCGATAGCAGCCTTTCTAGATTAAAAAGAAATTTACGTGATTCTCTCAATATTTAACAATTATTTGTCTACTGCAGTTACCAATTGTTATTATGTTGTGTACATTATTTTGGATTGTAGTTTACATCAACACCATTATACATATTTAAACATTTTGATATATTTATAACTATTCGTTACAATAAAATAAAATCAATTAAATAGTCGTAGATTGACTGTTTACCAAAGAGGCTGCTCGTCCCACTCCCAGTACATGATATATTTTAATTCTTTATTGAAAATAGATGTAGCCGTCTATGGATCACAGCAAACACTTACCAGGTGGAATGTGCTAGTTTGTCACCTTATACTATATTGCGTAGTCAGCCGATAATTTTTCGACCGATACATCAATCCGCAATTGATATGGTTTTTTTTGTTTTTTTTTTTGTCAAGCAACTTGATTTGAAACCAATCTTTTCAGCCTCTCGGTATCCTATAAGATGTATTTTGGACAATGTGCGCAGAAATTATATGTCTTGATTCCTCTATCCGCTCACCTTCGGATAACCAGACGGTCGGCGGATTCACCCCTTTATTATCGATAATCCACGCATTTGAAACAGATTTAGTTTTTCGTGTTCATACAGCAAGAGCGGAATAATTTGCCGGCGTCTCTTTTTCCTTTACGGCTTTTACTTTAAGACGGTGCTTGACGGTGACTTGTCATCTAGGGCTTCATCGCCACTTACTACCATATGGGATTGTAGACAAACACTGGCTTAAAAGTTAAAAAAAAAACTACCGAACAAGCCTCTGTCACTCTTGCTACTTGCGTAAAATAATTACCTACAATCGCGAAGCGCCGCCGGGGCAGAACGTAGTCGATTGAACAATAGTTTTTTAACGCCGTTTACGTAAATAGTTTATGGTAAAAATACTTGTTGAAATACTCATCGAAGTAGTTTTTGTTTAGTGTTTAGTATATTTAATTGTAGGGTGAAATAGTTTGAAAAAGTTTAATTGTAATTTAAGAATAATATGTATCTATTTCATAAATTATAATGACAGAGTTTTGGCGGGAACTTGATCGGCGGCGGTTTGCTACTCCTGTATTATAGTTTAAATAATAGTTTGAAATGGATTTTGATATGTAAAAGTGGTGCGATTTTATGTATTAACTGTCTACGGATGTGAACTATTAGTGGAAACGGTGAAACAAGTGCTCTGATGGTGATGGATTCTCAAGATAAGCTGTTTGCATAGGCGCCTTTAGATACCATCGCAAACTGTCAGCTGCCTGCTGGCTCAAGTTGCCGTCAAAATCTCCCAAGGGCTGCACAGTGTGATGCATCAACATATTGTGAAGCAGTGAACTATGAAGGATAATAAACCTAGCAAGCTAACAGCATAGCAAAGTGGCGAAGCAATCAGCTTTGTAGCGGTTTCCAACGGTTGCCGTTGAGCAATCAGTTTCAAAATAGGAGGTTCAGATGCCTGGGTGATCAGTAATCGATAGCTGAAAATAGAATTTGAAAATTCGAAACCGTTCTCGTGATAATCGTGGGACAGACGGACAGACATCGTGAAATCAATAAGTGTCTTCGCAAGCATCGCCACTTAATAATACATAAAGACAAGGCTTGGGGTAATTATAATAAACCGAATTAATAATACTCAAGACTTGGCCTAAAGGTCTAGATACCAGGCCATAAACTTCAAAAAAAAAAATTATAATGACAAAACGTCGTTCCTACTATAATTGTTGCGTGGATGGTGATGGATGCCTAACAAACAAAAGGATTCAGATACTTATATCATTTTTTAAGTTACCAAAGGATAATGAAATGTGTATTTATTAAATTTTTTGCTAGATAGGTACTTATAGCGAAAAAAGAATTAAGTAATAATTTAACTACAGAAGTAATACCTAAGTACATACTTTATTACAAAACTTAGTTGAAATTTACTTCACTACCCAAGTACCTACTTACATACTATACTTGTCTTTTTTAATTAAAATATTTTAAGTTATAGTAACACAAAATACGGAAATTAAAACTGTTTACAAGATTTTTAACTAAGTAGAATACAATCACATTTCTGTTAGGAATATTATTTCAGGTTTATTTGTTGTTTACACTATCTACCTATTTCTTACGAGCCAAGCATCGCTATTCCCGACGAATGGCCTTGCAAATTGCATGCGTTGGGTATCATAGAACTCGCATAGTAGCGGAAATATGGTCGATCATAGTCAGAATAGGTACTTTACCTAAATAACTTACAATTTCACAATGTATTTTTTACTCTTTATTAACAGCCCTCAGCAACCACGGAGTCCGTTGTGACGTAGGAAGGAGAAGAGATGCAAAATAATACGGACGCTCGCGCGCAGCGATAGTTTTATTTAGCTTGCGTGCGCGATTTATCTGATTAATAATAACTATGTAGGCTATTAAATCGTCGGCAAGCAATCAACACCAAAATAGTGTAACTTCTGTACGTAGTAGGTACTATTATTTATTGTGACATGAGGACCTCCATATATTCCGATAAGCTTTTGGCATGCAACTACAGTTGTTTGAAAAAAAAGTATATAGGTATGCGCCTAGGGTTCTTAACCTTTAACGGTCTCACTCAAAAATTCGATGTCAATTTAGAAGTTTAAAATTGTTTTTTTTTTCTAAATGTCAATAGAAAGAGACAGATGTAGAGATAAATAATACTTAATTTAAGTGAGCGATAATCAACGATTCATAACTAAGATTGTATATTACAAATACTAAAGATTTATGAATAACTATATAAAAATTTATTTCACTTAACATAACTTGCCTGTGATTTATGTCTCACTGAGGTAGATTCTGAAAGGTTGGCCTTCTTCTTAATGCATTGAGATATATAGTGGATGTGATTGTCAAATGTACTAGCTTTTTCATGTAATAGTTCAAAACCAAACCTAAAATGAAGCGAAAGTTATTGTATAATATAAAATAGATGGGTACCTTTTCCCTTGAACTTTAACAGGTCGGAACTCATCACTATTTATAACATTTTGATAAAGTACAATAAAAGCCTAAATGATGCTATTCAATTAAGTATTACCCCTGGCATAATTTTAGCTTACGGAACTCAAAAGGAAGGGGATTTTTCTTAATTACTTACCACTCTCAATCAAACTGCGCTGTAGTAGCTCAGGAGTTAAGCGCACGCCGTAAATACGGGAGCAACCCGGATTCGTTCTCCGCTAATATTTATTAAAGAATTAATCTAGAAATTATTAAAAACAATTTTAGGTGCTGATGATTTACCACTTTCGTGTCAAATGTTTAAATTTTGCGAGGACATGCCAAGTTATTACTATTACCTTGACCGTGACGCTACAGTTGGCCTACTAGACTGTGAATATGTGAGAAAGACAGTGGCAAGTAGCGCTGAGCTGTAATTAAATAATAGTTTCTTAGATTTATTATATTATACTAAAGATGGTTCAAATTAAAAGCACTTTTAACTGACGAGGAGTATGCATAGATATATGGATGTGAAAGAAGCGAGAAAGTTGTATCAGGATTTGCCAAATGAAAGTCTGTAATCTCCCAGGGTCTGCCAGAGGGGTGGTAATCTGGGTAACAGGCGTGACATTTTATAATTATCGATTTTATTTAAACCTGTGTAAGGAAGTGGCTTATACGGTTCCTACGGCGCCACGATTTGGAGGCGGATTCGCATAGATTTCGACGAGATACGCCGAAAAGAACAAAATTTTTCAATATCGCGCTTAGTTTCCGAGATATCGATACTCAAAAATCGAATACTAAAACCGAATCAGCACGACCCGGCTCCACATAGTCTTGTCTGCCCTACCCCTAGAGTGTTTTTGTAAACCGTAGGCGCGGAGGGAGAACATCCCCTTCCACAACTTTGGCTTATTGATCGCCTTAGGCGACCAGCCTAAGCCACTAATTTGCTACGCAAGGGCGGAGGGGCTGCACTTCCCGCAGCTCGGTGCTGCGGGAAGTGCAGCCCCTCCGCCGCGTTGCAGAAGTAATTTTTGAGTATCAATTACTTCTTTAAATTTATTTATACTTTTCAGCGTATCTCGTCGAGATCTATGCGAATCCGCATGCAAATCGTAACGCCGAAGAACCGTAGTCGTGCCCTATGTAATTTGGTGTCTCAAAGTTGCTGTATAACTGCTAAGGGTTATATTAATATTTCAAAAGTAAATAACTTATTACAACTCATATCAATAAAATACATTGTATACTATGAGATCAATGCTGTTTTTATCAATAACATAAATCATTCGTGCGTAAAAACTTAAGAACGTATGTATATTGTTCAAGTACAACATACATGAATTCAGTGCAGCACAAATACCTATTTCTGAAAGTGCTATGGAGTAGGTACGGAGCTACTCCAGTGCGCGTTGTAAGACATGCAGGTTTCCTTACGATGTTTTTCTTCGCCACCGAGCACTTCATTAATCAGTACCTTAAATTTCAATAACAAATAATAATCTCAGCGGAGCCGATGTAGATCGAACTAGGATTGCTCCATTTATAGTTATAGGCCTTTTCCCAAGCTATGATTTTACACCTAATTGCTTTTATTATAGGATAGGGTGACAAACGAGCACATTCCACCTGATGGTAAGTGGTTGCTGTGACCTATAGACATCTACATTTATCCTCAATAAAGAATCAAAATGCAGATGCATTGTCACCCGTGAGGACTAAGATTGAATTTTTTTTCCAGTAAAATGGTTCTCCGGTTCTCTACACTCACCATACGAAACACAGCAGTGTCAAGCTGCCATTGTATGCTGGTATTCTATGAGAGCGTGGTTCTACCCCGGTCGAGCCGACCCAGTCGTGCTACAACTATACTAACTAATATAGCTGCAGCATGGCTCTATCACATATAAAATACCAGAGGTTTATTTTAATAAGGAAATGGTCCCTATATTATTTTTTTAATTATTTCTTTATAACTGAGTACAATGAGAGCGAAATATACACATGTACTTACATTGCTTTTGTATAAATGTCTCCATCGTCGTTTGGTATTTGACTGATACATAGTTCCAAGACGTCATTAGGGCTATTTGCTTTAGCAATTGTTTGTAAAAGCTTATCATCGCCATATGAATGAACGATTGTGCCTGAGTTTGCCCGCGAGGCATATTTATCGGAATTACTACTAAAATGGGAAAGAAAAGGATTAGTTTTACATTATTTGGTGATAAATCAGGCCCAAGATAATATTATTTTAATTCCACGTTTAGTAAAATTTTATATGAAAGAAACAGAAGTTATCTTTGAATTTGTGTGAAGGCACAGAATAAATAATTTAGTTAAGGGCGCACAAAAGTATAAATTCTGCACGTCATACCACAAGACAATGGTAAAATACTTATGTACCTAGTATGTTTACTTAGTTTCTTTTTCATGATAGATATTTTTGCTCATCAAGTTAGAAACAAACTTGCATTTATTTTGTTGTAAAGAGAAAGTTATTGCAATTGAGCTACTACGACTCTTACCCTGGGCACTATTATTTATTCTGTGCCCAGGATATGTAATTTACATTAATTTAAAAAGTTCAATATTTAATAAATTTTTACTAAAATACAACTTTTTTTAACTTACACCGTAGGAGAATATGTTGCAGGACGTAATTCACTTTGAGTGGATACTGCTTCAGTTTCTAACTTAATTCTCTGAAATTTAAAAATTACAATTGTCATTAACTTAGGGACCTATAGTGCTCCGCTGCGCAGATCTCAAATATATATTATAAAATAAAAAATAAATACTATGTAACTGAAAACGACTCCTTGAGAGTAGTTTTCTATAAGTAGGTCTCATGGCCTTCACAAAGTGGTCTCAGGGGAGCGAGAGATCAATTATGCAGATGGAAATGGAAGCTGTGTATTTCTGCGCACTTTGCTTATAAAGGGAGAGACACCTGCATTCCTTAAATTGTTTAAAACTGAGGCATTTAAATAATAATAATAAAATGTATCTATGCAGCTAATGTCGAATAAAATTAGGTGTTCTGGCTTTAGACTCTTCTGAGGTAATTTGATTTTGTTGAATGCTTTATTAGTTGTTTGGTATTTTCTCTGTAACTTTTAGATAATTAAAAAAATATAAATTTTAACCAAAAATATATTGGAGTTCATTGACCTATCTAAAATAAAACACCTATTTTTAAATGTTTAATGGTTCAACTTTAAAAAAATAGGACTACAACTACACTACTATTATTTAAATATGTTTTAAATTTTTATCTGTAGAACAACAACTGTTTTTTATCGTGGTTGTCGTCTAGACGAAACGGTTGTCTGTCGGACATATTGCCTATATCGTAATTAGCAGATTTTTACTGCCAAAACTACGTAAGTATATAAGCTTACCCAAAAAAAATTAAACTATAGGCACAATAAGTTGAGGAAAATCAATCAGTTACCTAAACTTTAAAGTTGCACAAGACGTGATTATAATCCTTCAATGTTGAATACTAAGCGTATTGCGCAAAGAATCTTATTTCAAATAGGTATTGGTGAAGGTGGCTATATAATGTTACTTTGGTTCATAAAAAATGCTGTACTTTTCGAGTGATGAGCAACCTGACTGAGCAGGATACAAGAAAATTAAAAAGAGACAGGAACAGGAAAATAAAATTTAAATGGGACAGGAATAATAAAGCTAAGTTTAGATTATTAATATATATATTATTATAATTATATTATGTATATATTATAAAAAAATTCAAAGTAAGAATGGGAATGTCTATTCGCCATAATATATTGATGAATTAGCCAGCAGATATTTTTGCAAAAAAATATTTATTTAATATTGAAATATTGGTTATATAGGTTATATACTATCTCATAACAAAAAGTTTTAATCCGAATGTAGCTCTTTAATAAAAAGATTTAAAGATTAAAAGAATATGGCAATAGAATGTTTACAAGCCAACCCAGATATTAAAAATTATAATTAAGTACATACTAATGTTAATTTAAATTAATAGTACTATATCAATATAAAATTATATATGCCTATAAATTATAAAAACTTATTAAAATAACATATATATATTAAAATATCATTATAGATTATTTCATTTTATGTTTTACAATACCGATAAAAGTTACTTCTCTTTACAAATATTTTAAATTATTTAAAAAATTACTTAAGAGAAATACAGGATCAAAAACTAAATATATTTATAGTTAATATAACTTATCGTGTCATTGCCATTAACTCTACTATTAAATATCAATTTTTTTTACTATTATACAAGCTTTGCCCAACACTCACACACGCACTCTAAAACTCAAACAACAAACAAGCACAAATTTTATATTAATTTTTCGTCAGAAATCTTCGCGGGCACACATGCCATAACTAACTAGTTTCATTTCATCAATAATCGGATGAATGAAATATGTGGACAACAAAGAAACATTATATATATTTAAAGATTTAAATTATTTTTAAAGTAAACTTTTACTACTTTGCATGTGGCAAGTACTTGAATATATAGTATTTCAATTGATTTGTAACAGCTTTGTCTTTGAACTGGCCACTAAGTAAAGAAGTTTACTTCAAATTAGTAGTATTTATTTATAGGTCTAATTGAAGAAAACGGTAAAAGAAGTCAGCCAGTATATATACCTATTACGATACACAATAATAGAAAAATCACAACTTAAATATTGTACCTTATAGTTACTTTTTGTAGATTGAGTTGATGGCTGCAGACGAGTATGGATCTAGTCATGATTTCAATATAACATGAACCAGAAGCAAACTCGCCCACAAATATCATCAAGTCAAAATATGAAGTCTTAGCATGGAATAGAAGAGGATAATAATAATAATAATAATAAAAGCATTTATTCATTACCACCAATAAAGTTAAAATGAGTACATACACAAATTACAAGAATTACATAATGTAGTAATGAATGGGCTCTAGCTCAGCATAAATGTTGCAGTTGCCTACAACGCTGTTATTCTGCCAGCGCCCAACATACGAACAGTACAGTACGCGCGCATCCCTGCTCATATTGCCTTTAATCATAATTGTTCACATTAGGGTACATACCGTGGATCCCCGAGTATTAGCCAGTTCAAATTAGTAATCAAATATATATATATATATATATATATATATATATATATATATATATATATATATAAATATAAATTATTACCATTATTTTTTTTACATTTTTTTAAATAAAAAATAATTATTCCAACAATATAACTAATAATAAGTAAAATAAATTATAAAATAATATTGCTATTAACAATTAACTAACTTCTTTAATCTCATATAAGTTGTTTCCCCACCTACTATATAGCAATGTTTATTATTTATTTTAAGTATATACAGAGCAGTCCTGCAATAAGGTAAAAATTAGCCGATTATGACAGTATTTGTTCTGTTAGTAAGTGATGTCTATAATTCTTTTTAAAACTCGATTTACTTGTCATAGGACAATACCAAACCATTATTTTTATAACATATAATCTTTACATTTTAACTTTGTATCTAAAATAGCAGGAATGACATAAAATAGTAAAGTTATGTAGAACTAAATGCTGCTATCATCTTGTCATGGTGAGGTTGACTCTGCAAGCACTCAATGAGTGTAGATCTAGTCACAGATAGTATAAACTGAGCTACTAGATTTATACCCATTTAGCACATACAGATACCACATTTCTATCAATCTTCTTTATTCTTGTTGATATCTTGAAGGGCTGTAAAAAGTAATAATGTCTCCAATCTGCCCACATTTAAATTTAGCAACTTTACACTTAAAATAAAATATTACAACTAACTTAGTTTTTGCCTTTCTGTAACACATTCAAACCTTTATGAAAACATATATATTTAATGAGAATTAAAAGTTAAATACAGCTTGCTTTATAAACTTATTGAATTATGGTCAAAACTTGACTACAGTACAACTAAACTAAAAAGTAATTGTAAATTAAAATTAAAAGCATTGATTACATCATCCAAGTAGGCATACTAGAGGAGCTGGCTAGTGGATGTTTTGTGTTGTTATTAATTAGGTCAGAGTTTGAACATAAAACATACCGTCCATGCTTTCACAGCAGGGTTCGACAGTATGTTCTTATATGTGTTACATCATAACTTTTTTCTGGGTGAACCAATTTCGATAATTCTTTTTTATTTGTAAGATGGTGCTTCACATGTGATCCCATATAAATTTGATCAAGGTCTCACCAATATTTTTTGAGTTACTTGGTTGTTGTACAAGACTTTAAATTTTACATGTACAATAATGACAGGTGAATTAGTAGCTTGATACTGATTTATTTTTTCAGTCTAAATTAATATCTGAGATCAAATTTGTTCATATTCTGGCTTAATAAAATTTTCTTGTTCCTTTTATTGTTAGTACAATTTTATTGTAAGATTCATTGTTATATATTGTGATAAATCATGATAACATCCTCACAACCCATTTAAAGTACCAGAAAGTTGATATAGCACTTGCTTTATGAGTATACACTAATATTATTTTGAAATACTATTTTTGAGTATGATTTATAGCATCAAAGTGTAATAAGTTTTGTGAAATACATTTTAACCTTCTTATCTTAATAGTATAATGTAAATAGTACCACGCTATGGTTATACAGTTACCAAATATACTTGAGTAAATAAATATTATAAATATGAAAAATGCTTGTTTTAATGCTTTTGCCATTGTAGAAAAATAAACCAAGCTTTAAAAATAAAGAGAATTAAGAGTCTTACTGCATGGTTAAGGGTTGTTATTTCAATGTTTTGAACTATACTTACATTAGCCTAAGTGTGAATTCTAATTATTAGAAATTTTATATTATATTATATACATAAATATAAAATTAATACAATAAATATGACCTAAAAATCTTAAACTTTTATTTTCATCAGTTCTTTTAGTATCATAACATACAGTTAAGTAAAAATATTTTTCAAGTGAGAAAAGTAAAATAAATAAAAAATATACCTTTGGTGTTGCTGTTGTAGTCATGTAACCTGACAGGACTTCGTTATCTGACCTGACTATTAAGGAAATTTTTACCTTGAAGTCCTAATTAATGACTTGAAAATAATAAAAATTGAAAACAAGAGATAGGTATACCAAAACCACAACATAACCTTAATGTTACAGTAAAAAAAAATATACTTGTCATTTAAAAGTAGTATAAAAGTTTCCTAAAAGTTTTCTGAAACAAAAAAAAAACACGTGGACAATAAAAACGAAAAGGATACTGGGAAGAAACCTGTGTCCCATAAACCGTCAAACTTGTGCCGGCATTCACCGCTTCATTAGTGGGAGCGTTGAGTCTACTTGCCGCTCGCTTGGAAAATTCCTTTTTCTCAAGTAAATCTAAATTCTCCAAAGTAGGCGAAGAACCATTCAAGTGGGTTAAACTGAACGCCATCCATTGTTCAATAAATGTTTCTGCATCTACATTATACTCTTCACATAAACTTACACCTTGTAAAACAGGAATAAAGAAACAACCTTGAACATTAATTTTCTTAGCGTTGAAGTTTATCAAACAACAACTAACTTTTTACAAAGTTGTAAAGTAACAATAAATAGTACCTACACATTGACCGAATATAGTAGAGTAAATTAGTTACTTACATTTGGACAATACTTCTTTTGGTACATCTATACCCAAAAATTGAAATTGCTCAGTCACCAAGTCTTCGGTAGCCATTTTCTGTAAAATTGAAAGAGCGGAGCGAACCAATGACGGAAAAGAAGCACGGAAGTTTTAAACCGCCAATCAAAAAGTTGTTGTTGTTGTTACGATTCGCCAATTATGGTATGCAAAGGTCTTAGACCGTACTGCCTAATGTCATATTAGTATATTGTGGATTCCTGACTTTGCGTTGCTGGCGAGACAGAGCTGCAATATAACAAGATAGAAAAGAATAGCAAATTTCATGAGTTTTTGACGCAAAAAATAAGCTCCTAGATATTTTGAAAATTCTTAGAGTATACAATATGTAACGTAATTAACGCACACCCTTAGACACCCCAATTAGTATATTATGTTATAATGATTATACATACACTTACTTTTTAATTAAACATGTGTATGCATTGATTATTTATTAAATTAGTTATACTAATTCCGGAACAATGTTGTGGTCACAGTATAAATCCACGAACGCACGCAGTCGCTCACGTAAGTATAGGTTATGAGGCTCTTTCTATCTACCTACTGGTACCTATTCGCTCGCGTTCACGTTCGTCGCTCGTGTTTAAAAGATGTGAATCAAGATTACAATAATTTTAAGAATCAAATATTTAACTTACTGATAGCCTAAACTCTCATGCAACGTTGTATTTTAATACATTTTCAAAATGTCCACCACGGCTCCGTGGCGCAGTGGCTTAGCAATTGCGTTGCAGCGCTAAGGACCGCGGGTTCGAATCCCGCACGGAACAATATTTGGATGGCCTACAAATAATTGTTCTGGGTCTGGTTGTCCTTGTGAAATTTTTGATTGTACACTGCCCCCACAATACAAGAGAAAATCCTAGTGTGGAGGTTACGTTTTAAAAAAAGAAAAAGAAAGAAAATAATTTAGAAAGCAATTCTGTGTCATTTTTCACTATTCTAAAATCGTTCACTCATAGAATTAATTTGTCTCACTAAAATAAACTAATGATTTAATACGTATTAATATTTAATACGTACGTATTTGCCGTGTAGTGCCGGTCAAGAATATCCACTACCCCATATCCTCCCGTGGGTGTCGTAAAAGGCGACAAAGGGAAACAGGCAGGAGATGGGCAGCAGCATCTTCCTGGTAACGGCAAAAATACAATAAAAAACTGCGGTTGCCAACCCGCTCGCCAAGCGTGGCAACTATGGCAATATACCCCCCATGAGCAATGACAATAATAAACGGCCCCCAGTCCCCGGCGGCCCCGCTATTCCTGGCTACGGTGGCGACCATGGTAACGGCGGGGCAGGGGGTGCTAAGAATCTCCGGTGGAGGTTCGGTTGCCACCTTAGACGACTCGACCTGGCAACGTACAACGCACGCACCCTGAGGACTGACGAGAAGATCGTGGAGCTGGAAGAAGAGATAGACAAGTTGCGCTGGCATATTATAGGATTATCCGAAGTCCGAAGAGAGGGGGTGGACACGGTAATCCTCGAATCCGGCAACTTGTTCTATCACCGGGAGGGCGACCATCTGTCCCAAGGAGGTGTCGGATTTATCGTCCACAAGTCTCTCGTTAACAACGTTGTAAAGATCGGGAGTGTGTCGACGAGGGTTGCGTACCTTATACTCAGAATCACCAAACGGTATTCGCTGAAGGTCATACAGGTTTACGCACCAACCTCGGCACACCCCGATGAGGAGGTGGAGGAAATGTATGAGGATATCTCTAGAGCCATGCATTCCTCCAAAACCCAATATACGGTGTTAATGGGAGACTTCAATGCAAAACTAGGCACAAGAGAGAACGGTGAGCTGAAAGTAGGGAAATTTGGAATAGGGCAACGGAACCCAAGGGGCCAGCAGCTGGCCGACTTCATGGAGAAAGAGGGACTCTTTATGATGAACTCTTTCTTCAAGAAGCGGCCCCACAGGAAGTGGACCTGGTCGAGCCCCGACGGTTCGACAAAAAATGAGATTGACTTCATTATGACGACCAGACCACAACTGTTCAGTGATGTCTCAGTGATCGCGAGGGTGAAAACCGGCAGCGATCACCGAATGGTTAGAGGCACACTGAACCTAAATGTTAAGTTGGAGAGGTCTCGTCTGATGAAGTCAACGCTCCGTCCCCCTCGTGCTCTAATCCAAAGTCCCGAAACCTTTCAGCTCGAGTTACAAAACCGTTTTCAGTGCCTAGAAGACTGCAATGAAGTGGACGATATGAATGACAAGCTCGTGGAAACTGTCCATGCGGTCGGAGCTAAGTTCTGCAAGACCCACCGCAGAAGAACACAAAAACTCTCCGATCACACTCTTAATCTCATGGCTGTTAGACGGGAGATGAGGCTACATTCTTCAACAGATTTGACAGCATATAGACAAATGAACAGACAGATCTCCAAATTCATGCGGCGAGACTTACGCAACTTCAATACAACTCGTATTGAAGAAGCGATCGAGCGGAACCAAGGCTCCAAAGTCTTTGCCAGAGATCTGTCTGCCAGAAAGAGCCAACTGTCAAAGCTGAAGACCGAATGTGGCAGCATCGTTTCCGGGGCACCTGAGATTTTGAGTGAGATTGAGAGGTTCTATGGGCAGCTGTACACGTCATCGTTGGAGCCACACGCAAGTGTGAGTAACGATCCAAGAGCGAGTCTTATTCGACACTATTCCGAAGATATCCCGGACGTCAGTCTGAGCGAGATTAGAATGGCTCTCCAGCTCCTTAAAAACGGCAAGGCCCCAGGCGAGGATGGAATTACAGCGGAGCTTCTGAAAGCGGGTGGAAGACCGGTAGTTGAAGTCCTTCAGAAGCTCTTTAATTCCGTCCTCCATGGTGGCATTACACCGGAGGCGTGGAGCAGAAGTGCGGTGGTCTTGTTCTTCAAGAAAGGTGACAACGCTCTCTTGAAGAACTACAGACCGATTTCCCTTCTGAGCCGCGTCTACGTGCTGTTTTCGAGAGTCATTACGAATCGTCTCGCGCGCAGACTTGACGACTTCCAGCCTCCCGAACAAGCCGGTTTCCGAAAGGGCTTTAGCACCATAGACCACATACATACCCTACGGCAAATTGTACAGAAGTCCGAAGAGTACAATTTGCCACTATGTCTGGCGTATGTGGACTATGAGAAAGCCTTTGATTCCGTCGAAATTTGGGCGGTGCTGCAGTCCCTTCAGCGGTGCCAAGTTGACTGTCGGTATATCGAAGTGCTGAAGTGTTTGTACAGTAGAGCTACGATGGCTATCCGAGTACAGAACCAGAGTACGAAACCTATCCAATTGCAGAGAGGTGTAAGACAGGGTGACGTTATATCCCCGAAACTCTTCACCGCTGCATTGGAAGACGTTTTCAAGCTTCTGGACTGGAAAGGATACGGAATTAACATCAATGGCGAGTACATCACTCACCTTCGATTTGCCGACGATATAGTCCTCATGGCAGAATCGCTGAAGGAGCTAAGCACTATGCTCAATGACCTCAATAGTGTCTTCCAACGGATAGGTCTTAAGATGAACATGGACAAAACAAAGATTATGTTTAATGTCCATGTCACACCTATGCCGGTAGTTGTTGGGAGCACTAAGCTCGAAGTTGTTGACGAGTATGTTTACCTGGGACAAATAGTCCGACTAGGTAAGTCCAACTTCGACCGAGAGGTCAATCGACGGATTCAACTTGGCTGGGCAGCGTTCGGGAAGCTACGACACATCTTCTCGTCAAAAATACCTCAAAACCTTAAAACAAAATTGTACAACCAGTGCGTGTTGCCAGTGATGACTTACGGAACTGAGACGTGGTCCTTCACTGCTGGCCGTATGAGGAAGCTCAAGGTCGCTCAGCGAGCTATGGAGAGGGCTATGCTCGGAGTTTCTCTGCGTGATAAACTTAGGAATAAGGATATCCGCAGTAGAACCAGAGTAACCGACATAGCCCAACGGATTAGTAAGCTGAAGTGGCAGTGGGCCGGCCATATAGCTCGAAGAACCGACAACCGATGGGGAAGAAAGGTTCTCGAGTGGCAGCCTCGTACCGGTAGGCGAAGTGTAGGGCGTCCCCCCACAAGATGGAGTGACGACCTGGTAGGACATGCAGGGGGTCGATGGATGCGGGTGGCTCAGGACCGTGCTTTGTGGCATTCCTTGGGGGAGGCCTATGTTCAGCAGTGGACTTGTGAAGGGCTGTAATGATGATGATGATGACGTACGTAATCAGGTGATCTGGGAGGTCAATGGCCCGGCCGCCGCGACCTTTATAACGTACTCCAAACTCTGCATTTTTAAAGACTTCAATATACTTGAAATAAGGTTCAATTTTCTTTATTTTGTATTAAATGACGGAATTTGTATTAATACAAATAAAAACTGCACTTTTAAGTCTTATTGCCTTGAGTTACGGTCCATTTCCGTGTGTATTAACTTGACAGGTTTAGTGTGACTGTAAATTACGTAGTTTCAATTATTTTTGGATAAAAAAATTACCTATATTAAAAATGATAGAAATCGATTCAGTAAACGATTCTGAACAAATTACTTTCTCAAAGTGCGTTAATTATGTTACATGTTGTATAATAGTGGCTATTTTTAGTTAAGGTATAATTCCGTAGCCGACTGCTGTTAACAGCTGCAGGCAACGTGTCGTCGCGACACTACTGGTTTCTATGTAGTTCTATGAAATACCTTCCATAGCTTGCGACACCTCGTTTGCCGCTACGGGCCGAGTGGCAGGCGACAATGTAGCCCAACCGCAGATCAGTAGTGCTGCCAATGCCCGAGCGACAACACGTTGAATTTTTCTCAAAAAATGAAATTCACCGATTCCGAGGAATAGAAACTAATAAACCAGGTGGCCCAATATCTCGCACTGTACGATGCATCTCACAATAATTATTTAAGCATTGTGATAATATTATTAACTGTGATAAGTAAGATAATATTTGAAAAAAATATAGGAAAGGAGTTAAATAAAAGCGGTAAGTACCTATTTTGTTTACATAAACAGAGAAACCACAGAACATTCAGAACAGATTGTAAAACGGGCTGCTGCCGCCTGCAGTGGAGTTCGGAATCATGACTGCAGTGACATGACGCCACGACATGTCGCAGCGACATGTCGCGGCAACACGTCGCCTGCTGCTGCAGCCTGCAGTCGGCTACGGAATCGCACCTTTATTGTTTTCCGAATGGTTACTTGTTCTATGAGTTCTATGACTGTAGTGTCAATAATAGAAATAATCCTGATAATAGTAGAAGTTTAAAGGTAAATTCTAAAGACATCGTCAATGTTATGAGAATTATGACGCTTATTTTTTGGTAAAAATTTATGTTATATACTGTTTAAAATATAGAATATTTTCAATTATTTTGTTAATTTTGATATTTTGCAAAGAAAAAAGCCACGTAGTTGATAATTTGCATGAATTTGGTAAATACATTTTTATACAAAATATTTTACATGCACGCTAGGGATTGACATAACTATATCAAAATTAAAGTTGATATTTATCTTGAATGTTAATGTTGAATCGACGGGTAATTTTATATTGCCGTTTGTCAAACAGATTCCCTCCGGATTCTATAATTTGAATAAATTGTTAAGATTAATTGGACGTGTTCGTTGGAATCCAAAGAAAAACTCAACCATCTGCCGCAAACATTTACGTGAAAAAGTAGAATAAATACATTTTATTAAAAGGAGCCATTTCTACATTACGTGTACCAGTAAGCATAATATTGTTATAATAAGATTTCAAAAATATTACTTTCAAATCATTAGATAAAAATAGAGACAGATTTAAATACATTATGAAATTGTAGTACATTAGAGATAAAAAAAAATATTGAGATTATCCTGTTTGAACCATTATGAACCCAACTAAGTATCCATTTATCAACCAAAAATATGTATAATCCTACTTCACCACCCGCATCTCATTGTCACACTAGTGCAATATTCATAGCATCACGCTGTTTTCTCCAAGGGGTTGCACGGAACTTCCCAAGAGGTTTATATTCCCAAGTCACAATGATAAAACTTTTAACGTAGTTAAATATATTATATTTAGTAATGATCTTGACGCGCCACTAGACTCCCGTGCATAAGACGTGCGGTTTAATGTGCCATGATAGTATAAATTCCATAGTATTTGATACAACCCTCGAAGCCCGATTCATGCTTGATGGCCGATGACAATGTGCCGACGGCTTAAATAGCGTGGTTCATCGTCTACAGCGTTAGTCGTAGAGAAGAGGAACTCGCGGTTAAGTAATAGCTGCGTGGATCAATAAATCTATGAGATTAAGTTGCATTTGTCGTGGTTAGTCCATGAATGAGTGAGCATTTTCTTTACATACCGAGATTGAGAGAATAGATAGTGCATCTGTATCCTCAGACACTTGGTGCACTTTACTTTGTTAAGAACATTATGATTCATGCAGCTAAAATGATAATAAGTTTATTATTATTTTGTGGAATCGATTACCACCAGCGATTTTTCCGGACCGATACGACTTAGGGACCTTCAAGAAAAGAGCCTACTCCTTTTTAAAAGGCCGGCAACGCATCTGCGATTCCCCTGGTGTTGCAATTGTTCATGGGCGGCGGTAGTCACTTACCATCAGGTGAGCCGCATGCTCGTTTGCCCCCTCTCCTATATAAAAAAAAAAATTCTTTTCAGGTACAGATGAAAGAATATAAACATGAAGCATGATGAAGCCTCATAAACATATTGGCCTTTAAACAGAGCAATCTTATTTAATTGATTCCTACAAGTTTCATTACTTTAATTATTAATTCTTAAATGTTTGTAATTATCAAAAGTATGTAATACTTATATCAAAAATAAAGCAGCCATTATGTACTCCGTGTCACCGTTTTTTTATTTCCCCACCAAAACATTTTATAGAATATATATAGGCATATACTTAGTTAAGTATCTACCTATTTATATTAACAATATGTTAAAAAAGGAATTCCGGTGACACTGTCCATGGTGGTAAATATTTTTGTCCAAAATCATAACTCGATAATACCACTTTCCGATCTGATTCATGCCGAGTTTTTTTTTTAAGTTTATCGGTACATGGAATTTTCTTGTTCGTCTCTCTAGTCGTCTATTTGGCGACCAGTCGCCTTTCAGAATTTTTTGTAGCCAATTTCCGTCCCGAGTAGCCTAATTGGCGAAAAATCACCTACGTTGGCAACACTTCCCTAGGCCAGGGCAGTCGGCGACGACCCTGGACGACCCGTTCCACGCCCCGCGCGCATCTCAAGGCCCCCGCACACATCCATACAACCATACACCCACACATAGCCGCAAGCGATTTTATGTGCACACATGCTTAAGTGTCTTTTCTTTTCGTGTCGTGTATATTTTCTTTGGCATTGTTACATTGCGAAAAATATTCTATCAAAAAGTTTTAAACGTATATATTTATGTATACTTACCTATGAAATGTTAAGTCATCACTTTTTTTATGTTCTCGAGTGTTTAGAACAGTATTTAAGCAAATATCCAGGCATTTTTACTATCTGCAGCCCCACTCCCCTCCCGCTATCGAGTCCGCAGGCCGAGAAACTCTCTCTCGGACCCGCCAAATAAACTTTCAACCGACCTGAACTGCCTCCTGACGGCTCAGACCGACTTTTCTTAAATTTGCCTTAGTAGGCCCCCCTCAGCGGCTCGTAACCGCTTGCGCCCTCTTTTCCCAAAAGAGGGTCGCTTCCGATTCGGCAGAAAGGCCTAATAAGCCAATGCCAGTCCCATGGGTGGGGTTTAGTGGGTACACTTAGGGTTGTTAGTTAGTTTAGTCACAGTGAGTCCCACATAACCACGACAGCCGGCTGTCGTGGTATGCATAAAGGATTCACCACCTCCTCGCGTTAACGGTGTAGCCCTTTTCATTTGCTTCTGGGCGCAAAAAAAAAAACATTTTTACTATAGTACAAAACACAACTCGTCGCGACGGGCGTTGGATACTAACTGGAAATGGAAAGTTGCGGTACGGTGTACCGCAAGTCGTTGCGCAAAGTCATGCTTTGCGGTATCCTCTCTAGTACGTTAGTACATAATATCTCAATGTTGTCGACCAAAGTTTTCGGATGACCATTTGGTTCATTTTTCAGGTCGAAGTTTCCAGAACGGAAACGGGCAAACCAATAAGAGATGGTGCGTTCGTTTGTAGTATTGGCTCCGTAAACGTCGTTGATGTTGCTTGTGTCGCGTTGCTGCCATAATGGTACTCTTATTCCATAATTACTCGAGTTTTTATCGTATCCATGATAACGAAAAAGATTCAAATGCGATGAAAACTTAACGCTAATCAATAAATAAATGACTAATTATGAAAAAAGAATTCCATGTTTTTAAAATAAAATTAATTTGAAATTAGAATTCTTAGCCAAACAAAATTATTTAGATTTGAAATGGCCAATACTGCAGTGGCAATTTCATAGGTAAAGACCTATTATGTTCTGAATTACACACTGGGACAGGTTTCGGAAATAATTATCAAATCATTTTACTGCATCCGCGCGAAGTCTGTAGTAAGATAACTTTAAGGTGACAGCTCCAGGGTGATCCATGAAATAAAAATTTTCTTTCGGTTTTTGCAATTTGCAGGTCAGTGTCAGGTTGTATATTTTACCCCTTAATCTGTCTGTCCTATGATGAAGACATGAGACATGAGAAATATGATCCCTCCAAAGAGTATATAATAAAGTAATTTAATTAATGGCCCCCTTAGAACAATAAATAAAGAGTATTCAGAACTTAGAGTACGCAAGGTATAGAGCGCGCGTATCGCTCAATGCCCATTATGCCAAGCGTAAAATTGACGCCTATGCGTTATTATACTTAAGTTATTAATTTGATTATATAAGTATTTGTAAATTTTAGGTAAGCGATAATTATAAGGTATGGTTTAGCTCAATAAAACATAGGTACGAATTTATGAAACGAGATGCGCAAAACAGTGCGTTTTAAAGTGATATAATATGACATTACATTTCGTACCGAGGAATGTTACGTTATACTATGACTCCAAACATGACGTGAAATGACGATTTTGTATATGATAACAAAATCGAGTCGAGTCTAAATCATAAAGTCGATTTTTCTTCACACTTTATCCCAATCTACTGAACTATTCAACCAAATTGGCATTCCGGGCTTATGACTGACAATAAGCACAGATTGCAATATTGATTATTGACCAATACTATGAATATTGGCATAATTAAAAACCGATTTTATTTACAGTGATTGTGTTTTTTTAAATACCTAACGGTTTTGTTTTTATTTACATGGTATTAGCATTTTAACTACAACTAATAAATAATATTAGTACTTAATAGTTTTTTTTCTTTAGACATTCAAGAAAGTGATATAGAAAGCACGAGACAACATAACGGCATCATAAAAACATAAAATTGAATAGCATTTGAATATTTGGGCAATAAAGTCATAAATAAAGTAATACGCGATGCATAATTAAAACATCACTAGGCGGTCCGCGCTGTTAAAAACATTAACCTTAATACATGAATAATACGATTCTAAGTCTAAATTCACTTATTTCTTAACCAGCCGACCGCCGGTTGCTCCTTCTCGCTTATACACAGCGAAAATTAACGAGATAATACGGACGCACGACTACCTGCATCTGCGAAATCGCGTTATTTTATCGCGTATCGTGTCTCTCGCGCATGTTTGTATTATCTATCTCGCTCTCACAATTATGGCGAAGTCAAATTGTTAACTTCGCCATGTTTGTGTTTATTCAATCATCATTATAATTTTCAACAAAATAAAATTCAAAAAAAAAACGACAATACAAAACATTTATTAATATTTAAATACATGTGATTATCAGTACACCATCTTGCTACGGTTTTTCGATGTCCATTTGTAGTGCTTCAGCGTCTTCAGGGGATTATAATTATTTTTAAAATGGCGATTGAATGATGATGAATGATTTTTAAATTGGCGGTGGACGACTTATAACTTAATACATCTTTACATTCATTACACGTTGCTTAAAAGTTTTATTGTCTTATTCAAAATGGTTCAAAAAATCGGCTTTAGCATATTGCATATTTTAGCATTTTTCGAATTTTACGTACCAGGCCAATAAAATTGAACGTATAGTTGTACAGTGGAGGAATATTCGACATACCGACTGGGAAAATAAATGTTCAACTGTCGAATTTCGGTCGGAGGTTCATGAATATAAAGACTCGGCGGATAATAATCCATTTTCGGAGTTAGCTTCTTTGGCCGTATCTATATATATTTTTTGCCACACTCGAATTCTGAGATAGAATAGAATAGAATAGGATAATTTTTATTCAATATACATTACATATGTAATTCTTATTGAAAGTAATTTTTTACTTTACCACTGGTTCGAAAAAAAACCCTCTGTCCTGGGAAGAACCAGCAAGAAACCCAGCGGGACTTTTTTTTAAATAAATTTTACAATATAAATGATTACAAACTATTTACAAAATTTATTTTAGAAACTGCTTGGAAGCGACCACCTCATTCCCGGGGGTTATTATCAACCATGTGTTCATTTATACTATAATAACCCTTTTTATACAGTTTCAGCTTAATAAAACATTTAAATTGGTAATAAAGAGAACTTGTACACTTTCCGGGACCTTGTTGTAATAGCGTATTCATTGCCCCAAGAATGAATTACTAACTCTGTGGAGTTGAGAAACTGGCATCACTAGCTTGTGTTTGTTCCTAGTGTTTACAGAATGTATATCACTTTTTTTTACTAAAACTATCTTTGTTTTTGTGAACATACATTAAATTTTCGTAAATATACTGAGAGGCCAAAGTTAATATATTAATTTCTTTAAATTTATCTCTAAGAGACTCTCTCGGTTTTAGATTGTAAATAACTCTAATGGCCCTCTTCTGTAAAACAAAAATAGTTTCTGAATCAGCCGCATTTCCCCATAGCAAAATCCCATAAGACATTATGCTATGGAAATAACTAAAATAAACTAATCTAGCTGTCTCGACACTAGTGAGACCTCTAATCTTTTTTACAGCATAAGCTGCAGAACTTAGTCTGCTTGCTAATTTGGATATATGGGGGCCCCACTGCAAAATAAGCCAAATGAATATTGTAAAAACAAAATTAAGAAATCGTATGTCACTAAATACACTAAACTCGATCCTACACAGCAGATATGGCCTTAAAAGATCAGGAAAATGTTGTCATTCCTATAACGTTCCCGAACATGTTTTAAAACACATTAGAGGGATTAAAGAGTCGCTTGTGATGCCAATGACTATTGCTTTTGAAGATGGCCCTTCACAAGCACAAGCACAAGCACACGGCGAAGCTGATATTGATGATCTACAAATATTATTTGATTTATCTTGATGATTAAATTAACTTTAAAATAGCAGAAAAAATAAAATAGAAATACGAAATTAACTAAATCGACATCAAACTTTTGAATTTGTCTTAGAAAAGTTAAACAAAACGAACTCGATTCATTTTGAAAATGGTTTGATACATTCCCGTTTAAAATAATATCTAATTAATGAAAAATTAACTTTGAAACTTTTTCTTTTTTAATTTCATAATAATTAAAAATATGTAATAATTTAGGTTATTTTTTTCGCAACAGCAGATACAGATACATTTATATTTTCGGCTACAGAGCTTGTAGTACAGACTAATCATTTCAATCGAACTTAAATATAATCGGAACGTATAATTTATATATAATTTATAAATTATGGACTTTTATTTGTCATGCATACATATGACAAAATATATAGTTTATAATTTATAAGATAAGTAAAAATAATTTTAATGGACAGGTGACAAAGATGTTAAAGCCATCTAGTGAGTATTAAACTAACTAAACTGAGGAAATTATGACCCGTATCATACACTTGATGGCGTTACTTTCTATGACCAAATGCATTACTATGGAACTGTACCCCCCCTGCACGGGTGTTGTTAAATGACAAAGCAAAAATAACTTTGTTGTTATAGGTTATAAACATGTGTTTTTTTTCACTAATAATATTGTATTATTACTATTATTTTTTATATTAATATTTATATTTGGATAAGAACTTAGTAGTGACTCTAAGTTATATTTACCTTCATTTAAAAAAAATGTCTTTGGCCTTATGTACTACATACTATGTACTATATACTATACACTCTTTGGCTTGACCTTAGGTCAGACTAATTTGTTTATTGAACTGTAAACATGTCAAATGTGTTCGTATAATTCTATTATATGGCTTTATTCAGAAAAACTGAACTTGGATATAATCATCAATACAACCCATTGATGATTATAATGATTATAATTCTGTAAATACATACTCGTCATGGTCGCGAATCATATTTAGTTAAACATTCAACCTGACCCTGACCTGCAAAGTCCAAAAAACGTAAGAAAATTTGAATTTCCCGGGCCACCCTGGAGCTTTCACCTTAAAAATAGCAACAGGATGTTTATGCAATCAAAATGTACTCACTTCATTATTTTTAATAAAATAAGATTTGATTCTTTATATTATTTCAGCTGATTACAGGTATTTTTTTAATAAACATTTTAGGAGTATACGATAATTAAACTCAACGGAACTTTCCATTTTCGATAGGGACTTTACTAACGCTTGCTGCTAGAATTGAATGAAGTAATAATTATTTTGGTTAAGTTTTAGTGTGCGTGCAAGTGTTAACAGTACCTAACATTTAGCTATATCTCGTCGATCGCTGACGCGTTTGATTAGAATGACAATTATTTTATTAGCTTAGTACCTCCTGTAATTGAAATGGATACAATACTGAACTAATTTGACATAATTCATAGCTAATGATCGCAATCAACTGGCTGATTAAACTATCAGGCGACGTTATTTCATTATTACAAATAAAAAATATATAAAATATGACGGTTGGTCATTTGAGTAAACAGTTGACGCAAGTAATAAGAAATCAATTATAGTATTTTCTTCACCTCACAATTAGAAAACATGTTTAGATTTTCAAAGGTACGTCCAATACGAATAATTAAGTTAAAATTAAACTTAACAAAAAAGGAAAACCAACTTCAATAAAATATAAAATAAAATAATTTCCCACGTATAGCTTCTGAACTCGGTGCTTAGACAAAGTGCATTGAAGAATTAAGCTCCGATCCCATAGAATCTCGAGAAGTACCAGCTGATTCGTGATCATATAGTTTCCGTCGAGGTCAATGAGCTGGTGATTTTCTAGTCTACCTGAGGGACGGATAGAGGCAAGAGGCAGGCACAATAAACCTGTTTTCTAGCAAATCAGAATAATGTATGGAATGGAATCGCCGTACAAAAACTAAAAATCTACAATCGAATGATGTAAATAGATGATTGTTTTGGTGAAACTTGGTTTTAAGTTTCTTTAGAAATAATGTTAAAAATGTTGTCTTATAAAAATTCTAACTTGATAATATAACTTAATATGTTAAATTTTACACGGATATTCGTATTTTTTTTGTTATCTGATAATTATTAATTACTGGAGATCCCCCCGGCGTTACACGGATGATTTCTGGATCTCGACAACAACGTCACCTACCGGGTCCAACTGAGTTTTTAGGAACTCACTCAAATGCACACAAAAAATCATCTAAATCGGTAAACCCATTGTCGAGTTTTTGCGAGACTAACGGACAGCAATTGATTTTTATATAACACTAGCTGATACCGCGGCTTCGTCCGCGTTGCTTGATACTTTTTTTGTTGGCCCACTTCTCCGCGGCAAGAAAACACACATCACTGAACACATGGTGCTTATAAAAATCATTGTTTCTTAAAATTTATATTAAATGAAGATATCGCAATAATTTTTTTTAAATAATGGCCAATAAATAAAACTTAGAAAACCTAATTTAAATGTATCCAGTAGCTTTTCCATAATGCGCGCACAACTGCAAACCTCTATCATTTTATTTATATAAAAAGAGATATTACAGAGCGGCATTTATTTTCTTCTTTCTGTATTACAGAGCTTCATTCATTCTACTACGCGTAGAATATCAACAAGCACTGTTAATATGAGCCAAAGTCTGGTAAAATTAAAAAGATTGCAGTCTAACTTTCAGGTATGTATTAAGACTTAAGTAATTAATATGTCCCCTTCTTAGAGCGTTTCTTCATTGGCCTATACCGTTAGCGCTATGTAGTTACCGACATTATATAGAGCCTTTTTGAATGACTTATGCGGGCTGCTAATGATGATAAAGGTATTAGATACTATCTCCGTTTAGCCATTTAGCGTCTTCGTTCCCATCTGCATTTCTTTTACGCAACGTAAGATTTTAAAATCAGCAGCTTACTCCCAAAATTATTGGTTGGACATTATAAATTATTACTTTAAGTATTAATACATAAAACCTAGAATTATCAACTTTATAATTGAAATATATAATAGCGGTCCGTCCCGGATTGGCTTGGATAGGATCTATTAATTTGGCGTTATTAAGATTTAAGAAAATCAAAGACCATATTTCATAAATTTTTCGTTTTTTAAATATAAATTTTTAATTTTTCGGAGAAAATATGTCCTAGATCCCTCCAACAATACTCTCTAATGCTCGACATACACGGTCAGTTAAACTGATCAGTTGAACTGACGTAGGTACATCCAAATACTGACCGTGAGTGTGAAATGTTAAGTTGAAATTTGAAAATCAGTTAGTGGGGAAATCGTTTTGGCTTACATCCGTTTGAACTGATTAGTTCTACTGATTATTTAGATAAGTTTCATTACAATCTGTTTAGCCATTCCAATGATCAGCCCGGACAGACAGACAAACAGGCATATATTTTAAAAATTGTTATTTTTGTCCTAATATCGTGCAAATAACCGCCTGAACTTAATAGAAGCCAGTTATTTCAATATTACAGACAGACACTTCAATTTTATTTATATGTGTAGATGATGATAAACTCAAATAATAATAATTAGTCTTAAATCTAAATAATGCGGTAGTAATAAATCCTACCCAAGCGAAGCTGGGGCAGGTCTCTATATATATTTAATTCTCTCCATAACCCGTGTTGAAATTTGATTTCCCTGTGTTCATAACGATATCTTTTGTAATTAAAAGGATTTTGCAAGTCAATGATGTAATTAATATAGTTAAGAGCATATTCTTCTTGGCTTTATAATATACTAGCTGTTTCCTGCGACTTCAACCGCGTGGATTTATTACGCTTGCATTTCATGGGTTATAATTTTTTGCGGGTACCCTAATTATTTTTTACAATAAAAGTAGTTTAAGTTACTCTTTATAACATCACCTATCTGCCAGTGAAAGTACCGTCAAAATCGGTTCAGCCATTATGGAGATAAGCCGGAACCAATTGACAGACATCATCATCATCATCATCATTACAGCCATTCACAAGTCCACTGCTGAACATAGGCTTACCCCAAAGAATGCCACAAAGCATGGTCCTGAGCTACCTGCATACATTGACTTCCTGCATGTCGAAACAGGTCGTCACTCCATTTAGTGGGGGGACGCCCTACACTTCGCCTGCCGGTATGAGGCTGCCACAAAGACAATAAGACTGACAAAAATTTTAAAAATTGTCTTTTTGTTATAAGTAGGTACCGTATATACTTTCATATGCATTTAGTAATAAAGCATTATTTTGACATTACAAACAGCCAGGTCAATTTTATTTATTTGTATAGATAGATTAAATGTATTATCCATATAACCATTTCTACGTGGTAAAGCCACGCTGCAGATAGTTGCAGCTATACATACTCGTAGCTGCAGTAAGAATGGGTCGGCTTGTATGAGGTAGGACTACACTCTCATAGAATCCCAGCGTGAAACAACAGTATAACGTTACTGTTTCGTATGGTAAGTAAAGGACCAGATATTCTTATTACTGGAAACGTGGAAACGATGCATTCCATCTTAGTTCTTAGGGACGACTACGTATCTGCATTTTGATTCTTAATCAATGATCACCATAAGGCTGGCTTTTCACTATGGGATATAATATATATTATATCCCGAAATATAAATTATATCCCGCCATTGAAGTATAATTTACTTACGTAACAGCGTAACATAGTGCAGTGTCGCCTATAGTACGTAGTACATAATATCTCAATGTATCCCGCAATTGGCGTTCACACTGTGAGATATATCTTTTAACCAGTGTGCGTTCGTCATTGGTCATTGGATTCCCCCCTTTACCCCGTACACCGTTCTGCGGGGGCGCGGAACGGTGTGCGGGGTACAGGGGGCAAAATATAATATGAAAATATCGCTCGGTCGATCGAAAAAATATTTATAGCTAGAGATGTAATATATATTATAGGTAAGTGTAAACGGTTCCATATGAAATGTATGGTGAGCGATATTATTTTATATCTCGAGATGTAATATATATTATATTATATCCCGTAGTGAAAAAAGTTTAAGTGGATTTGGCGCTCGTTTGTCACCCTCCCTGCTATAAAAATAATGTTAGAGGTTAACTGGACAATACGCATGCTATTTTGTCCTTTAAAGACTAAATATGTCATACGCTGCGCTGGACACTATTAGTAACGTATGGCAGATTTAGCCTATTATTTATATATCGTTACTCTTTGAAATTTAAAGAAAATTCTAAAGAAAAGAGCATATTTTATAATGACTTCTTATATTTACGCGAACGCTACACATTAAATGAAACTAATTTTATTAATATTATAATATTGATCGTCCCCGCCAGTACATTAGATTTGATAAACCACACATCCTCGCAAAAGAAACCGATTCTCACCAAGGATGATTCGCGAGGCTATTGAAATTAAAAATATCCCAATTTCGATAGAGAAAATGGATGGGTGCTGCCATCTGCTTGTGATGCTATAATTAATAAATTAAACCCAAACCTAAGCATACCACTGCAAGACTTCGAGATACTGTAAGCTCATTCTGCGTAGATCGAACCAAAAATTAATATTAAAAAAAACTGAAGGTAGCCGGGCTAACTATGACATCGGGACGGCAAACACCTCGGTCCCGCCTTCCTGTATAGGACAGTTACTATACTCTTTGGTCCCGCCCGTGACCATGGGTGCAGTAAAGCACCCGAAACGTTGGGAATTAGTAATTTAAATTAAACGCGATAGAATCCGTAAAATTAGTTTCATTTAAAGCATATTTTATATTATACACACAGTTAATTTCTTGCTTAATTGAACCTTGCAGTGTGAAGATGGAAAACCAGTATGGCTTAAAAGAGGACTGTCTGATAGAGTTCTGTATAGTACAACAATTGTCTTATGTTTTGTTGGTGTTGGCATGACCTTCGCTTTTATTTACGATCAAGCTAAACCACCTTCTTGGAAGAATCGTATCTGCTAACAAGAACACCTTTGTTATCGTGGATGTTAGTTTTTGGAAAGTAACGTATATCTTTGTTTTAATAACACAAATAAATGTTTAACTTTATAACGTATTCTTTTTCAAACGACTTCAAAAAAGGAGGAGGTTCTCAATCCGACTGTATTTTTGAAGTGAAAACTTCTTTATGCACGTTGGGCAATTTCGGGATGGAGAAAAAGCACTGAACTCGCGTGATCGTCACGCACAGATACATAATATATTATACAGATGAGTATTTATAAATTTGTTTGAATTATATACACAGTCAGGTCATAATTATTGTCACACAGTAAATACTTTTCTTTTAGAATGCTGGCCACAAAAAAGTTTATTGAATTCGAATTGTTCATGAAAATAAAACTGTATACTTTTTAGAATTTCACTCATTTTTAAATATGGAGTGGACGCTTAAAGAAGACCGTGTTGCAGTTATTGCGTTGCATCGTTGCGGTTACGCGCCAATTCAAATTTTTGACATACTGAAAAATTTGAATATAACCAAAAGATTCGTTTATCGTACCATCAAACGATACAATGAAGACTCTAGTGTAGATGACAGGTCAAGAAGTGGTCGCCCTCTGTCTGTTAGGACTCCAGCAGTGATAAAAGCTGTGAAGGCGCGAATTCAAAGAAATCCCAAACGTAAGCAGAAACTGTTGGCCCTTCAGATAGGGTTAAGCAGAACCACGGTGAAAAGGGTGTTAAATGAAGACTTAGGGCTTCGGGCATATCAAAGAAAAACAGGACATCGTTTGAATGCTCGTCTAATGGACCTGAGACTGAAGAGATGCCGCGCTTTGTTGAAGCGGTACGCGGGAAAAAATATCGGGAAATTCTTTTTTCGGATGAAAAAATTTTTACCGTAGAAGAGAGCTACAACAAACAAAATGATAAGGTGTACGCACACAGTAGTGAAGAAGCGAGCAACCGTATTCCGCGTGTCCAACGAGGTCATTTTCCATCCTCGCTCATGGTATGGTTGGGAGTTTCTTATTGGGGCTTAACAGAGGTACATTTTTGTGAGAAAGGTGTAAAAACGAATGCAGTTGTGTATCAAAATACAGTCCTGACGAACCTTGTGGAATCTGTTTCTCATACCAATATTCAATATAATAATTCAATAACAGGCACTGGGTATTCCAACAAGATTCGGCGCCAGCTCATAGAGCGAAGAGCACACAAGACTGGCTGGCTACAAGATATGCCAACACTTGGAGGAAAAGGCGTGCTCAAAGCCACATCCCAATTTGGAGTCACTCAAGACATCCTTGATTAAGGCAGCCGCCGATATTGACATGGACCTCGTTCGTGCTGCGATAGACGACTGGCCGCGCAGATTGAAGGCCTGTATTCAAAATCACGGAGGTCATTTTGAATAAACTTTAGTGTCATAAGAATCTATGTTTTGTTAAGTTCATTTTGGTATATAAATGGTTACATAATGAATAAACTTGTTTCAATCATTTTATATTAAACATGTGACAGAATTTATGACCTAACTAGGTATAATATAATAATCATTCTTTTTCATTTAAAACAGTACCAGTATGTATTAATACACAATATTAATACGTTGATAAAAAGATTTTCTAATAAAAAATACTTCCTAAAAGTATTTCTTAACAGCCCAAAAATATTGTTTACAAGTTTGTGAAACTAAGAAGTTTTCACTTCTGACGTGCTGTTCTACAACCGACAGTTTTTATATGTATGTTACCTCAGAACTTTTTTCTAGGTGAACTGATTTTGATCGTTCTTTTTATTTGAGAGCTGGTGCTTTTCATGTGGTCCCATATAAAGATCAACATCTGACTAGTAGTTTTTGTGTTATCCTTAATAATGCGTATTTAATTTACTTCGACTACATTGATGATGTTGTCATTTTATATATCGAAGTCGGTTGCACAAAATGTTTAATTTTACCACTTGTTAATCTGTTATTCGCAAATGGATACTATGGCCAACACACAACATTAGTTCAACTGATCAGTTCAAACGAATTTAAGCCACAAATAGGTCGACACACACGGCACACGCGGTCAGTTCAAACTAGGACTGTTGTTATTTTTAAAATATCGGATTTTCAGTATGTATATCGATATATCAATATCGATGTCTTATATATCGAAAAAATAGCGATATATCGATTTTATTTAAAAGAAAACAATCGTAAGTCAGCTCAAAAATTATTTACGTAGTTTATAATTTAGTATATTTATTAAACAAATTAAATTATAAATTTATGAAAATGTTAGATTATAGTTTTTAATAAATAAGACAATTACGGCACTGAAAATTTCGGGAATCAAGGAAGTGACACAATATTACTATTTAAAAATGTATTTATTGCTTTTCGAAGTATTCTCCGCGAAATTTGACACATTTTTCCATAAGATGGAACCAATCATTGAATCAACCATTCCATTCGGAAGTTGGGGTCTCCAAAATGGCCGTTTTGTAGGCGTCCACAGCTTCTTCAGGTGATGAAAATCTCTGTCCACGCAATTTATTCTTTATTTTAGGGAAAGTATAGAAATCATTAGGGCTTAGGTCAGGACTGTACGGCGGATGGTCTAATAATTCTATGTTTTCTTGCTCTAAAAACTCGTTTGTTCTGTGTGCAGTGTGAGAACTCGCATTGTCGTGATGGAGGATGATGCGGCGGTTGCAGATCTTTTTACGGAGTTCAGAAACGACCTGTGGCAAACAAATGCTAGCATACCATTCTGCATTAACCGTTCTTTGTCCCTCAAGAGGAATAGTCATAACATGGCCGGTTTTGGAGACAAACGTGGCCACCATTTTTTTTGCAACACTCCGTGAACGAACAATTTTTTTTGGCTTTAACTCATTTTCGAACATCCAAACTCGTGACTGGTTTTTTGTTTCCGGTTCGTACGCGTATATCCAGGATTCGTCACCTGATACGATGTTGTATACAGCATTTGAGGATCCTGCGTGGAATTTTTCGAGAGTTCTGACGCACCAAGTAACGCGAGCCGCTTTTTGCTCTTCACAGAGCGAATGCGGTATCCATCGGGAAAACAACTTTTTTACACCTAATTGTTCATGCAAGATTATTTGTATTTGACTTCATGCCAATGTCTAAAGTTGCCTGAATTTTGCGGTATGTCACATGTCGATCTTTCTCAATAAGCTTACGCACAGCATCAACGTTTTCTTGGGTGACTGCAGTTTTTGGACGACCTTGACGGGGATCATCACTGAGCTTGACACGTCCACGTTGAAATTCAGCAAACTTTAAAAGTTAAACTTAAAAGCGATAAATTGTGGTTTTGGATGGGGCTTCATCACCAAATGCAGAAATCATCCGGTCAACACACTGTTTTTGTGTTAAACCACTTCGAAAGTCATAATAAATCATCGCTCTTGAATTTTCTCGAGTCAATTCCGTTTTCGCAACGACTAAACAAGTTTGACAAAACCTTGTGCAAGACCGAGAATCTTTTTTTAAATAAATAAATGGTATTCGATTTTTAAAACCAAGGAGTTTTCAATTAAAAAGATTTTCATATGACAGGAACAGTGGAAATATTCCATTCCCGATACTTTTAGTGCAGCCTATGTATGTGTACCAATATTTTTAAATAAGAGTTTTCAAAAAACTCGTTGTTTTATATGTTCAGCTGTTCGACTACTACGATTATTGGGCACTAAAAGATTGATTCTAGAAGCAATTCATTCAGATGCTACAGATGCAGCTGAAGAAATCGAATATTTAACAGCTATTTCTGATAGCACGGAAGTAAAATGTCTAACCAGCGGATAGTCGATGACGACAGTCACTCAAGTTCATAAGGCGCCTAAGCGATCAAAATAACTTGAGATACAGCTTCGATTTAAAGGTAGAACGAAAACGGTTGAACATTACGGTTGTGGTACCGTTAAAAAAATAATTATGCATATATTTTTTACGGTATCGTTATACGTGTATGTTACTAATACCTTTATCGGAATAATTTCGGTATCGAAAAAAATGATGCGATGAAGAGCGTGCGACGCGGCGGCAGCGACTTACTTACAGTGTTGCCAATAACTTGGAACCTGATATCGCCATTTTTCACAGATTTAGTAGCCTAATATAGCCGAATTTGAGCTGAGGTCGCCTAAAGTAGCCCAAACATCAAAACTTCGCTATGAATAAATAAAAACGTAATTTTTAACAATTTCTTTATACAATTTAAAAAATCTGAAATCATCAGCTGCTGCCAGCAGCAACAAAGCATCAGCAAGACTTTCGCCGTCAAAATTTTCTGTAGCCCCTGCTGTGCTGGTGCTGGCGCAAGCTTAGCTGGAACTGGAAACGTACATTTTCCTCCCAGCATGTAAACTGCTCATATGATTGCTTGGTTGAAAATTGTTGCATTTCGGAGATTCATATGTACGGATTCTAAAAATTGCAGTGAGCATGGGTTGTTGCAATCTGTTCCTTAATTTTGTCTTTATCATACCCATCACGCTGAAAATGCTTTCTACGATAGCATTACTTAAAGGTAATGAGAGACATCGCAATGAAAACTCGGCAAAATCTTTAAACATGGGATTCCCTCCAGCGTTTTGTATTTTCAATACCTGTACCCAAAAATTTACGATATCATTGGGAGAAGCTGTACTGATTACTTCGATGCGCAATGTACTTAAAGAACGCAATTGGTGCATTATAGTTTCCCGGTAAATATTAGGTTTCCCTAATTTCCAGAGAAAATCATCAGCGTTGGGTCTACTGGTTGAGAGGCACACGTTGGTGATAAATGTTCAATTTTTTCCACTAATAACACATTAAGTGGTAGCTTGTCAACTAATTCCTTCACTAAGCGCACGAGAACATGCACGAACAGGACTCTTGGAGAAATTTAGTAAATGACAGGCAAATGAAATACATAGCCGGTATAATAATTTTATTAAAAATGTAATTAACAGCGAAGTGAATACTTACAATCTTATTGCATTCTAAAGGTTACTTAATACGTGCAACAGGCTAAGTTAGAAGCCCTACTCCCTAACCCCTAACGTTTTGTCCGTGTATTCGGATCTCATTTGCAGACGTGCGCGAGAGAGACGGGTCTCTCTCGCGCACGTCTGTAAATGAGTCAGTGAGCCTTAGTTTTGGGGCATTCTCCGAAATTAATAGTGTTGCCAGTTTTTTTATTATGATTTGTACATTTGGCGTAGGAGGTTTTTTTACGCTTATATTAACTTCTATTGTGATTCAGTCTAATTGACGGTCGATCGTTCGTCTCTCAAGTAGCCTATTTGGCGACCAGTCGCCTTTCAGAATTTTTTGGCGAAAAATTGCCTAGGTTGGCAACACTGCTTGCTTATATGGCGATTGACACGACAGGCGTATAACAAAATATTTGTTCGCTGCCACAGCTCTAAAAGTTGTCGAAAATTAGTGTCGCAACGAATCGGTTAAGACATGCTTAATGAGTTTGTATTTACTTTTATCCATTTTAGCGACAATCTAGTCGTAAAGTTTCAACAAAGCACCCTTGTGATTAAGTTGATAAATAAAGTAGACGCGGAAACATGAATGGCGGCAAAATGGCAAAACAACTTTGCCGAGGCACGAATGACGAATATCAGTAAATATTCGATCAAGTACCTACTCTCTTACCTTTGCGGCCGACACGCTGCGCGTCGCCTCGGCGCGGGCGGCAGGGTACTAAGAAAACCTTTATTTTATAATTTAAATACTTGTAAAAGTAATGATACCGCAATATTACAATATCGAAATTATACAGGTACAGTTACTTTAAGTCATAGGTTATACCTTTAAGTATCTTTATTTTAAGGTATCGAAATTTAAAGGAATGACGTCATACCGCTAACCGTTTTAACCATAATTTTTTCGTTTATTCAATCCCTGGTTTATATCAACATCGAAACATTTTTTGCGTTGTGTTCTCTAATAATTCACATGAGAACACACTTAATACACAAAATCACATCACTTTTGCATAAAAAAATCCACTTCAAACGATTATTTAAACGATAAAACAGGAGCAACAATCCGTCGACGGTCGAGTTCTTCTAAACATTTTAATAGCACAGAGATATACTGTACAAAATTACATTTCTTTTTAAGATATTATGCAAATAAATAAACTGGGGGAAATAGGAAATGCATGTGTATATATTTCAATATGAAGCGATATATCGTCTACAAATTTGATATTTCTAAATAATACTCGTAATATCATTTTTTCGATATATCGATATTTTATCAACAGGCCTAGTTGAAACGGAAGGGAATCCATTTCTCGATCGAATGAGCCACATCCGTGCGGCTGGCGTTTGGATGGCGTGACTCGTGACTATAAATTAAAAATATAATTTCCTATCCTATCTATTAATATATACATCATTACCTATATATTAACACTGACCAACACGGCGGGTATCGCAAGACTAGTCGCGTGCGCTTAGGATACTAGTAGCGAAGTGTACGAATCTCCATTTAAATGTATGTGAGATACTCCGTGGCGACTAGTCTTCGAGACTCCCGGTCTCTCGTTAGAGAGTAGTACGTTCCTTGCTCCCGGTCCCTGTCTCGAAGACTAGTCGGACTACGTCCGTGTGTATCGTAAAGTAAAGAAGGGCCTAATAAGATGCTTAAACTACATTTTTATTTTTCTATGACGCCCATTACACTTAGAGTATTATACTCTAAGCCATTACACACCTAGGCAAACGTCAATCAGTCCGATCAATCATGATTGACGTTTGAATGATAGAATAATTTCGACATTACACGCTCATGCTGACTGATGTCAGTCAAACCCAAACTTTCGGAGGGGAAGGACCTACCTATAAACTAAGTTCATTTTCGATTCACCATTGAACTATAATTTAATATCTTGAAAAGAAAAAGAAAAAAAAATGAATAGGAAAAATTGTAATATTTAATATCATTTTACTCATTTTTATTTAACGCGCGCCAATGTTCGACCTCTTCGAGCGCATAATCGATACGTTGCTTTATTTGAAACGCATTTATGGACGAAAAATAAGCTTACCTTTTATATTTATTTGTATAGGGTGGATGCCCCTATTACCAGCCCTTTAGTGCCAATTTCAATTTCCTTTTGTGTACCTAATGCCAGCATAGCATAGGGCTATGCCTTTTGAGTTTTTGGTAGGCACCTACTGTAGGTAAGTTTTAGAGGCAGTGAAATAAATTCATAACAACTTTTAATTTTAAATCATGCATGTCACAAGCATGGAATATGTATTAAGACGACAACAATTATTTTATTTTAGTGTTTTACTTCTTACCTTACTGTGCTTTAGCTTTAAGCAGTTCCATTTTTCTTTTAACGCTAAACAATTAATTATAACAAAATTATAATAAGAGTTATGTATTATAGTACACCGATTTCTTATAATTTAATCATCCAAGTTTTTTAATCTTCATCATAATTTCAGCCCTTCACAAATCGACTACAGAAAATCATCTTTCATAGACTGCCGCAAAACATGGTCCTGAACCACTTTCCTTGTTATGACTTTTTCATTATTATTTGACACGTTGGATGCAAGAGAAATCAGAAAGATTTCTATGGGAGGCACAATGCGGATTTAGACCTGGAAGAGGATGCACGGATCAAATGTTTTCTCTCCGCATGATCACGGAAAAGCTTCTGGCTGCTAACCAGAAGATTTTCTGTGCTTTTGTGGATCTTGAGAAAGCATTTAATAAGGTTGTAAGGAAGAAAATGTGGGAACTGTTGCCGGGGTATGGTGTGGATGGTCGATTGCTAAGGGCTGTGCAGTCACTTTACTATGACTGTAAAGCCTGTGTGCGGGTAGGGCATGACCTGTCAGCCATGTTCGGCGTCCAAACGGGGGTAAAACAGGGTTGTGTCATGTCTTCCTGGCTGTTCATACTGTATCTCGACAGCTGTTTACAGAAGCTGAAAGATGTTACAGAAGCTGATGCTGTTTGGGTGTGAAATTGGGTGACATTAATGTAAATTGTCTGCTGTATGCTGATGATGCAGTGCTTATTGCACCATCAGAGGCAGAACTGCAGGAGTTAGTCACGTGTATGAAGAGGAATGTGAAATTAAAGGTCTCCGTTTGAATGCTAATAAAACTAAGGTTCTGGTATTTGAAAGGGACGAAGAGAGAACGAAGTGTGAAATATGGGTAAATCAGCAATGTCTAGAACAGGTAAATGAAATTGTATACTTGGGGAGTGCTTTTAGCCGGGATGGAAGATGTGATTTAGATGTGGACAGGCGTGTCGCTGCCGGGAACAAAGTCAATGGTGCCCTGACTGCGTTAGTCAAAAGGCAAGGCGTAGTGAAGAGTGCACGCCTTGCAATACCTAACGTAGTGTTGGTACCGACTTTGTTATATGGCAGCGAAACCTGGGTATGCCAGAAGAAGCATAAAAGCAAGTTGAATGCAGTGGAGATGCGATCTCTTCGTAAAATGTGCGGCGTTACCAAGGCCGACCGAAAGCGAAACGAAGAGATTCGCAATATGGCAGGTTTGAAAGATGACCTTATAACAAAAATTGATAAGGGCGTGCTTCGATGGTTTGGGCACGTTGAGCGAATGAGTGAAGACCGAATGGTGAAGAAAATATATAGCGCGAAAGTTAATATTAAAAGGTGTCGAGGTAGACCGAGACTTAACTTTCGAAGACCATGTGAGCAAATTGCTCGAAGAGGGGAGGGTCAAGAGTACTCGGATACCTAGACGTGCATGTATGAAGAAGTTAATGAACCTGAAAGAAGCGAAAGAGGTATGTAAGGATCGTGACACTTGGCGATCTGTTCTCTCTGGCTACCCCGTCAGGGATTGTGCGTGAAGATAAGTAAGTAAGTAAGTAAGTATTATTATTCTTCAGTTATAGTAAAATTAGTATAATAAGTTGTAGTTAATTACATTTACTGTTTGTTTTGTCTTTCTCAAAAAATAATTAAATATTGTATGGTGTTCTTAACATATACCAAATGTCTGAAAAGCAAGTACGTATCATTTGTTAAACTTTTAAATCAAAAACCAAGTTTAAAATATAGACGAATTGATCATAACTTCCTTAACTATAAAATAAGTTATGTTCTAATTAATGGTATTTATTCCAGTTTATGACAACCCTGATTTATATTACGTGGCTGAAATTTGGTATTTCTTATTATGTACGTCAAACCAAAATTAAGCACTCCATACATTTTGTATATCTAATTACAGGCCCATTAATTTCCACTAAAAAAAACTTATAGATTTAAACAAAAATAGCTGCATTACAAAAAAAATTGTGTGTTTTGTATTGCGTTCTTTTTACTTTTGGTGCATAATAATGCCTAAACGTGGACAAACATTGAAAAGTGGAGCCCGTGAGTCATCAAGCTGCAAGATTACTTTGAGCGGGAGCGGCAAAATGTCGGACCCCTGTTACCTGTCGAACAAGTACAAGAACGCGTCTCTCAGGCGCTTGGGGTTAGCAAACGAACTATAACAAATATTAATAAAGAAAAGTTCGGCTCTACTGGCACGGAAGATAATATTTTACGTACTCCGAAGAAGAAACGTAGAACTAAACCCGTGACAGATATTGACACCTTTGACGCCGATGCAATCAGAAATCATATATATGGTTACTATTCCAGAAATGAATATCTCAACAGGAAGAAGCTTTTGGCATCGTTAAGAGAAGCTGGACTGTTTAGCGGGGGTAAAACTGCTTTAACCAAAATCTTAAAAGATATTGGTTTTTCGTATAAAAAAACAGACAAACGAATAATTTTATTAGAACGATACGACTTAATCTTAAAACGGATAAGTTTTTTGAGAGAAGCAAAAAAATATTGATAACTGGAATAATGTCGTGTTCATTGACGAGACATGGCTAAACGCCAATCACACCGTTTCCCGTTCTTGGACGGATGATACACAAGCGTCGACGTCGAAAGTACCAATGGGTAAGGGGGCCCGTCTGATAATATGCCACGCAGGTTCTGCAAAATACGGCTTTGTGGAGAACGCGTTACTGGCATTTCAATCAAAAACCACAAATGACTACCACGAGGAAATGAATGCCACTACATTTAAAGAGTGGTTCCAGAACGTGCTTTTGCCTAGCCTACTACTTCTGTAATATTCATGGATAATGCCTCCCATCACTCTGTTCAAATACAGAAACCACCTACCCAAGCTAATAAAAAAGAAGAAATGGTGGCTTGGTTACAAGCAAAAGGCATTGACACAAATATGCAGATGCTAAAATCAGAGCTAATTAAATTAGTTAAAGAAAATAAAGCGGTAAATATGCGATACGAAATCGATGAACTGGCTCTGGAGTACGGTCGTCGCGTTCTAAGAATTCCACCGTGTCATTGCCAATATAACGCGATTAGCTAATCTGGGCTCAAATAAAAGGTTACGCCCCCCGCCACAATACTTCCCTGCCATTCAGCACGAAAAAGATGATGACCCTATTAAAAGAAGCCTGCGGGGAAGTCACAAGAGATGACTGGGCAAAGCTTGTTGAGAAGACTAAAAACCTGATTGTGGAACATTTTGACCGAGATATCAGGATTGATTCTGTTATTGATAATAATATAATTATACATGTAGGCGAAGATGATGATGAAGACACCACCTCCGCAAGCGAATCGGAGTCTGATTAATATTCTGTACGCACTCAATTCTTGAATTGAATCAATGTACTTTATTGCATAGAAATACAGATTTTAACTTTGTAACAAAGAATAAATAAAACAATTTTATTATATTAATATTACCTTTTTTGGTTTCCACTTAAATTACAAAAATATAAATTTTAAATGATTCCGCCAATTTCAAACGAAAATAATCTTAAAAATAACGCGGCGGTTCATTTTGGAGGAACGGTAACGAACTCAGTGTTATGTTGTGCCCATCACTAGTCGTGACGAACTGATAGGTGTCAGGAACGCATTCTCTGAACGGCCGAACTTATAATATAATTAATTATAGTATGTTTCTAGAGCAGGCGGAAAAACGTACATTGACCTTTGACGATATCATCGGGGTAGCCAAACTTTTCCTTAGGTTTTATCTTTTTATGCTTGTATCATTACATACACCATCAAAGTAAAAGATAAGAGTGCCGAGTGCAAAGTTCTTCGTAGGTCCTGTGTCTATTTTATCATGAAGAGTATCCCGTACTTATATGAATTAAAAAGCAAATTAACATAAATTTTTATTTATTTTTTTATAAACCATAAGAATTAACACTTAACAGTAGGTAAGTAGTGTAATAAGTAGGTAGGTAGGTAGTTGTACAAAACATAACCACTTCTTGGCAGTCGGGTAAAATGGCGAATTTTTAATGCATTCTTTAGCGGTCAACCTTGAAGACAGCATAAAATTTCTCATAATAGATTGTCAGAGACACTTGAAAGACTATGCTTTTGTAACTATTTCAGTCATTTTCTGATGATAAAGATGTGGAAAAGTTCGCCACATTGATTATAAAACTATCTACAGTTTGATCAATGGCATTATTCAATTTATTTAATTTGTTTTCTTCTTTTATGACGTGGTTAATGCAGTTCTTCACTTTATATGGTCAATATTGTATAGCCCTTATTCAAATAGTTTTTTGAGGTCTGCCATTTTAAAAGTGGTATTGTTTCGGCTTAGGTTTGTTATCTCTAAATGAACACTTCCTTCACCCTACCCCGTACCATGAAACACGCTTAGCGCGTTAACGATACGTAATCGATAACGAAATGTTTAGAAGCAATACCTGTCGTTTCGTTTCGGTGCTAACATAATACTTTAGGTCAATGTACGTTTTTCCGCCTGCCCTGGAAACATACTATAGTTTAATATTTAGCTAAATAGCGACGGTATTCGAACAAAACTTGGTCTTAGCAAATTGGCAAACCACGCCTACTGCATCTGCATCAGTCTGCGTTGGGTCATTTTTTTAAACTTTATGTCGTCATAATTCGCCTTCCATCTTGGTGGGGAAGTACACTGCATGAGATCAGATCGACGAGTGTTTGCTATGAAGGTCACGTACCATTGCCAATTACTGGGCGTCTTTTGTTGCGCTACCCACGAATTCAGCATTGCTAAGAAAGCGACTACCTACTGCAAAATTATACGCACGCCAAAATATTACAGTTAAAACTTGCCTTGAAATATAATTTAAAGTTCACTCCAGTTTAGAAACTGAACACTGAAACTGCTTATTTATACAATAAAAATAAAGCTAAATACCTATTGATATCTACACTAATTTTGACCGCTTTTTTGACTGTCTCGTTGGTCTAGTGGTTGTAGTAGTGCAACTGCTGATCATGACGGTTCGAATCCCGAGTTGGACCAAAAAAATCAGTTATTGAGTTTTTCCATCAAGAAATTCTCTAAGCAGCTGCACAGAGTCAGGAAGTTGGTGGTGTCTCACCCCCGTGCCTCAGAAAGCACGTAAAGCCGTTGGTCTTGCGCCTGATCTCTCTCCGGTCGTATTGGTTTACCGTCCCATCGGACTATGAGAGTGAGAGAGTAGAGAGTGCACTTGTGCTTGCGCATACACTTGGACACTATAATCCTGTCCCGCGCCGATGGCTAGTCTCTGTTGAGACTGGCCGTCGTGACCGAAATTCGGTCTGGAGGATATTATTATTATTCATTTTGACCAGGAACGTTGTCTTCCGCTAGATGGCGCTCGTAGTAGTATCAACGAAAATACTTTCTCCCATTTTGTTTTAATTTTCATTAATTGATAAATAACAGAATATTAAAATCAAAAGTCCATTATTAAAAATAAGTTTCTCCAGAGCCTTCTGCCCCCTGCCTCATACGGGGTATTTGGTATTTGCCATAGTTTCCATTCTTGGTAGGCAGGTTGGCAACCGTAGTTTTTTATTATATTCAGTGTTATTAAGAACATGTTGCTGCCCATCTCCTGATTATTTTTGCACCGCTTATTACTAACACAGCCGTCTCTTAGGAAACTCACAGGGATGATATGGGAAAGCGGATAGTCTTATGGCGGCTCTTCACGTTGGCCAACACACTGGCGAATGTGTTGGCCAAGATATTGGCCAAGAATTTGTGATCGCGTCCACAAGTTGGAAAGTCGTTCAGTTTGCTTCGGTTCAGGCCAATGTGCGGACGAATTTATTAAAATGATTATTGAAGCGCTAACTGCTGTTGCGGTTTATTTATTCACAGCATACCACTATTTTTTATTTAATTTTCACTATTTTTAATATTTAATATTTTTAATATTTCTTTATTATACACTAACGTTATATAGATAAGTAAACTATATAAACATTAACGCACCTAGGCATGGGTATAATTAAATAAGGCCTGGAAAATATTCGAAGCCTGTCTATGAAACTGTTGTAAAATTTTTATTAAACAAAACCTTTTTAAAAAGGGTTTTATATAATTATAGAATATATTTATTTATTTACACTTTCATGCACAAGTAGTACATATGGCGAACTTAATAATAATAATAAATAATTTATTTCGCCAAACATTAAAGTTACATTATATGATCAGTGATCGAGGTCACCTAGTAAGCGAAATAATGCCTATAACAGGTGACTTCGCTCTTCCATAGCTAAAAATTACAGTATTACTCGTATTAACGAAATAAAGTAACTAATAGGGAAAAATAAAGACAGTAAAAACATGATTTTAGTATCCTACCTGTTAATTTGATTTTAGTATCTTACCTTCTCATTAGCCTCATTAGTCTCATAGCATTAATACATCAATAAATCAATTATTACATCAATAAATAAATTAATACATCAATCACTACAACGTGAATGTGTATAAGAAAAGGTTGATCAAAAAGAAATGGAAAAAAAATTTATTTCTTGACGGCTCCGTGGCGTAGTAGCTTAGCAATGAGTTGCTGCGCTGGGAGCCGCGGGTTCGATTCCCGCACGGAACAAGTATTTGTATAGCCTGCACATAATTGCTCCGGGTCTGGATGTTTGTCCTTATGCAATTTATGTTTCTAAACTGCCTCCACGATACAGGAGAAAATCCTAGTGTGGGGGTAACGTTTTTTTTTTAAAGACTTGTATTTCACAAACAATTTTCGGCTTGGTAGGGCTCTATAAAGCGAAAAGTTTTTCCATTGGTCATTTTTACTGCCGTTATGTAGACACTATAGTATGTGCCATATCGATTGAGAAAAACGGACAATGACCTCAGATATGAGCCGAGTGTCAAAAGGCGTAACTTACAAAATCTCAATTTAGATGTGATAACAATATTTAAATATTGATATTATTCCCACTTCTAGGTCAGCACATATGTTTTGTTTTTTTGTTTCTTAAATAATATTGTCTGTGGTTCCTATAAACATAGTAAAATCTTACGGTACATCGCGAAAAATGTGTTATATTTTATATTTCAATTTATGGTAAGTAACGCAGCAATTCATTTAATAACAGTTTCATATTAAAAAAATATTTGAAGCAATATAATCAGCATATTGAGCTTTTGCAAATTCATCCCTTTAAAATAAACAAAACGCGCGTTACGTCAGTTCGTTCTAAAAGAAACGTGACAATGGCAGCCAGAGATGCGTCACCTTTTTTGGGCCGGTCCGCCATTTTGTTTTCATTCGTGTTCGGATAGCGCTTGCGTGTGTACGTCTCGGGTAATTCATAGCATTCATTGCATTGTTTTAGTTGAGTTTTTACTGTTAAATTTGTTATATCGTTAAGTTTTTGTTTTTTGAATCTGTTATATTAGTTTTACTGTGACGGTCGTTACTAAATCGACATGAGTTCAGGAGAATTTGGTGAAGGACCCGGTCCTTCAACATCAAGTGGAAAGAGACGTCGCCGACCCATAATAAACGTAGCAGGTACGTACAAATAGGTACAAATGCGACGACGTAGCCTTTCTATTTCTTAAAGCGCTCTTTTTATGTGACCATGTGGTATTTATTTTCTAAAACAATATGTATTTATGTGATGTAGTACTATGGTAGTATATTTTTGTCATTTATTTACAGGCCCATCTTCTGGAGCACCTTTAACGTCACCAGTAAAAAAGAGAAAACCTACCACTTTGTCGGTCGGGGAACAAGAGATTATCATTAATGTATACAAATATGTCAAAAACACCTGGCCCGAAGACGTGTATCCTTCAAACGTTAATATGGTAGAAAAGGTTTCGGAGATCTCAGGAGTCAGCAAGAGCACTATATATCGCGTATTAAGCGTGTATAGAGATTCCCATAAAATACCAGAAAAGGGAATAATTAATAAAAGAAAAAAGTCTGTAATTGACAAGTTGGACGATTTTGATAAATCGGCTATAAGAGCGAAAGTGCATCAGTTCTTTCTTGCAGGAGAATTACCGACTTTAGACAAAATTTTGCTCAGTATAAATCAAGATGACCAGTTGCCAAACTTGAGCAAAACTTCCCTGCGACGTGTGTTGCGCCATTTAAAATTCAAATATATAAAGAGAAACAGAAAAAGTGGTCTAATAGATCGCCCAGAGATAGTTCTGTGGCGTACCAGATATTTGAGAGAAATACAAATATTAAGAAACGAGGGACGTAACATTTTTTACCTTGACGAAACATGGATTAACGCAGGTCATACTATGGGAAAGGTATGGGAAGACACCACAATTGAATCTTCTCGTCAATCACGGTTAGAAGGCTACTCTACTGGCGCGAAAGCCCCTTCGGGTAAAGGAAAGCGATTAATAGTTGTACACGTTGGCAATGAAAATGGCTTTTTGGAGGGATGTGATTGGGTATTTGAATCATCATCTACTGGTGACTACCATGAGAGTATGGACGCTCTCCATTTCGAGGACTGGTTTAGAAAAGTAATAGAAAAACTGCAAAGCGGCGATGTCATAGTTATGGATAACGCTAGTTACCACTCCAGACGTTTAGAAAAAACCCCAACAATGTCTTGGCGGAAACAAAATATGCAGGAATGGCTAGAATCTAAACAGATCGCATACGTGCCCTCGGACACAAAGACCCACTTAATGGAAAAAATAAAGGCAGTTAAAGATAACTATCGAAGTTACGTCACCGACGAGATGGCAAAAGAAAAAAGCATCACAGTGGTAAGGTTACCTCCTTATCACTGTGAGCTTAACCCTATTGAACTTGTGTGGGCAGATGTGAAAGGGTACGTTGCACGAAAAAATACAACTTTCAAGTTAAAAGATGTTAAAAATTTACTTAAAGATGGTTTAACTCAAATCACGCCAGATAAATGGAAAAACTGTGTTCAGCATGTCCTTAAGGTTGAACAAAAAATGCGTGGCATGGATGATAGAATTGACCAAACTGCAGATCGCTTTATAATTAATGTTACAGATAGTTCATCAAGTGAAGATACGAGTGATGATTGCACCGAATAAAAATAAGTTCTTATATAATATTAAAAATAAAGTTTTATCTTTTGCATAAGTACGTACTTATTCGGTGTCGTTATCACTCGAATCTTTATATGTGTTATAAATTAATGTTTTTTGTTGTTAAATGAATAAAGTACTTTATAACAATAGATGATTTTTCTTCTACAGCGATCTTTCACATAACTTTTTAATAATAGTTAATAAATATATATTATATCAATCATTATAAAAAAATCATTATAAATAAAGAAAGTACTACATATAAAATGTGCCTATATATTGAAGGTTTGTAACCCCTGGTTAAACGACCGAAAGGTCATTGTCCGTTTTTCTCAATCGATTTGGCACATACTATAGTTACGATGCGTGCATATAAAATTTAAATCAGGTGCATGCAATCTCTCTGGGAGCTCGTAGCAAACTGAACGTACACCCAACGTGTGGACGCGGCGGCCAATACTCTGCCACAACCCTTTGATCTTTTGTAAAAAACCGACACCAGACGGATGTCGCGCCAACTTGTGGGCCATCGTTCCAATACGTACCAACGTAGCTTAAACACCCGCTCTACACGATGGCCATCGTTGGCCAACTCATTCGCCAGTGTGTTGGCCAACGTGAAGAGCCGCCATTACGCCGAGACTATACAGCACCTACTAATTACCTACATAGTACCAAATTTAATGGAATAGGTCCAGTACTTTTCGTGTGAGAGACGAACATAAACAATTCTAAACACCGCTAATTTCTTCAGTATTATTTATATCCCAACCAAAACATAAATGTGAAAAGGCTAAGATCGGCACAAACTACTTGGGTGTTGTCGGCTTCACTGATAAACAGATTTGATATCTGAACAAACGCCAAGCAACAAAGCAGTTGCTTAAAGCAATTGATCTATAGTAATGTATAACGTTATTGTAGCTCGTACCTCGTAATTATACAACCAAACTTAATAAAAACACATGTAAAATTAACAACCATACATCAACATCATCATCATTACAGCCCATCACAAGTCCACTGCTGAGTTTTTTTTTTATAGAATAGGGTAACAAGCGAGCACACAGTCCACCTGATGATAAGTAGTTGCTGTGACCATAGACGTCTACATTTATCCTCAATAAAGAATCAAAATGCAGATGCGTCGTCACCCGTGAGGACTAAGAGCCTGTCCAGAAAGCGCGATTTACGCGCGCGTCCACTCGCGCGTTTTGATTTGTATTGCGTCCAGATGCGGCGAAATCACGCGCGTTCTTACGCGCGCATGAGATGAGACGGATTTGGTCAGTTATAAACATGGACTCGGCTACAGCGGTTGTGTTGTGGCTTGCATACCGTCGATGGAGACGTTGTAAACGAAGAGAAAGTCGACGATTTAACGTGCATCCCATTCTACGTGACAGAATGACGCATAGTATGTATATAACTTTATACCCAAAACTCAGAGAATATAGTGAAAAGTTTTTCAACTACTTTCGGATGTCAGTAGCATCGTTTGATGATTTACTAGAAATTATCAAAGAAGATTTGACTCCATGTCAAAATTATGTGGTACGGGATACTGTTTCTGCAGAAGAAAAACTCGTGATTACTTTGAGGTAATATTTTTTATTGCTTTAGTAATTATAAACTAAGACCCAATTAACAAAAATAAAGAATTTGAACAAAATTAACAAAAATTAGGAATCATTCTTATATAATATAGGTAGGTACTTAACATTTAATTTAATTATCGTATAGTTCCATTAATTCAGATTCATTGGAATCTTGTGTAGATGCCGGTGATGGGTTTTTGTAGCTAGACGTCTTTGGTGGTCGTGACGCAGTGCAATAACCTCGATTGTAAGTCGAAAAGGTTGCAGGTGGAAACGAAGATGTTGAAGGGTCTGTTGCGGTATATCCTGTTTCTCCAAAATAATCTGTCTGTCCACGTTGTGTCATTCCTGTTTGGTAATGACATTGTGTCGAAGGTTGGTAGTCGGAACGAGCAGCTGCAGGTTTAAGACACAGAGCTTGTTGAGCTTGAAGTACTTTCATTAATTCAATTTTTGTTTGAAGTCTGTTTTCCTCTGGTACTTTAAGAAGCTCTTTGTGTAAGGACAAACAAAATAGTTTGTCATCATCTGACTCCATTTGGTTTGATGTCTGTGGCTGATTTCCAGATGCTAAATTTGTTTTTATGATGGAGAGAAATTCTTCGTCGGCCGCATTTAGGTTTTTCTTCTTTTTCGCCTGACTACGTGGAGGTCTCATTACATCTTCCCCATCGCCCGAAAACTCTTGTTCTTCAGCTGCAATAGACGCGGTGTTGATGTTGCTCTCAGTTCTTTTATTCCGTGTCGATCTTTCGAGGAACATCAAACGTTCAAAATAAATATATTTGGCTTTGCCGGAGGCTCCTGATCCAGACGGTGTGGTTTTCTTCTTCTTCATTTCTCTTACAAAGCCATCACGCAACCCTTTCCACTTCTTCTGCAATAAAGTACCTGTAAACAATAAAAAGATTAGAATAAAATAATAATTCTTATGTAACTTTCTTTTCAGATATTTGGCTACAGGATGTTATTTTGCGGACCTGCATTATGCCTACAGATTAGGAAAGTCTACAGTTATCGAAATAGTACAGAAAACCTGTTACGTCATATGGAACAAACTGCAAAATATAGTAATGAGAGAACCAACGAAGGCTGAATGGAAAGAAATTTCGAAACAATTTCAAAAATACACAAATTTTCCAAATTGCATCGGCGCCATTGACGGCAAGCACATCCGTATTATAAAACCTAATGATTCTGGATCTCTTTTTTATAACTATAAGAGTTACTTTTCAACTGTTTTGTTGGCCGTATGCGATGCAAATTATTGTTTTATTGCAGTGGACATAGGCGCATATGGAAAAAGTAATGACTCCACAATTTTTAGAGACTCTATTTTATATAAAAAACTTGTCGAGAAAACTTTAGATATCCCAGATCCAAAGCCAATATCGCAAACAGATACAACCCCCTTACCTCATGTCATAGTAGGAGATGAGGCGTTTAGTCTGTCTGAAAATATAATGCGCCCTTATTGCGGTAAATCTCTAACAACTAAAAAAAGAATTTTCAACTATCGCTTATCCAGAGCCCGGCGTTACATTGAATGTTGCTTTGGCATCTTAGTAAATAAATGGAGAATATTTCATAGACCGTTGAATGTAGACATAGAATTTGCAGAAAATATCATTAAGGCTTGTTGTGTTCTCCATAACTACGTAAGGTTAAGGGATGGCTACAGGTATGATCACACTCTTTACGAAACATCTCTGATTAATTTGAACACTGAGGCAGTGAGGCCTAATGCGAGATCATTGAATACAAGAGATAGATTTGCTGATTATTTTGTTAACGAAGACAAACTCCCTTGGCAAGATAAAATGATATAGTTTATTAATGTAAAATATGTGCAAGGAATATTATTATTTAATAAAATATTATTTACTTACCTAAAGTTTTTTTTTTCTCCTCGGAATCACCAGCTTCACAAAAAATTTCTACTATTTCTTCCCAGTTCCTACGTTTAATGATTCTATTAGAATAATCTGATGATTCCATATCCCATATAGCTACCCTTTTCTCAATTTCGTCAATAAAAAGTTCCGTGTCAAAGTTATCACGCTCCATTTTGAACCAAATACGTCCACTCGCCACGGACACGCGCGTAGTACTGGACGCAGCAATGGCGCCGGAGTATCTCGACTCGCGCGGCGCACGCGCGTAAAACGAGCGAGTCGAGAGTCCCGCTCATTGCAAGCGTTTTACGCGCGTGTGAGGTAACGCGCGAGAGCATCTGGACGGCATGTATGTAGCTCTAGTATCTCGAGAACGCGCGAGTGCCTACGCGCGAGTGGATACGCGCGTAAAACGCGCTTTCTGGACAGGCTATAAGATGGAATGCCTCTTTTCCAGTAAAATGCATTTCCGGTTCTCTACACTCACCATACGAAACACAGCAGTGCCAAACTGCCATTTTACGCTGGTATTCTGTGAGAGCGTGGTCCTTCCCCGGTCGAGCCGACCTATTTATGCTACAACTATACTACTAATATAGCTGCAGCATGGCTCTATCAGGTATAAATTAAGAAAAAAGTATTGCTGTACTTAGACCTCTCAAGAAATGCCACAAACCGTGGTCCTGAGCTGTGCATCCACCTACTTCCTGCATCTCTTACTAGGTTGTCACTCCATCTAGTGGAGGGCCGCCCTATACTTCACTTACTAGTAAGAGGCTGCCACTCGAGAAACTTTCTTCGCCATCGATTGTCAATTCAAGCTATATGCCCGTTACCACTTCAGCTTACTGATCCGTCCCAATTGATAATAATTATGAAGTAACACAAATCCAATATATAGTAGATACGATTTGATATATTAGGGTGAGTGGTAGAAGCCATGCCTATTTTTGATACCTATGATTTGAATTAAAAGTATTTATCTAAGTATATATTTGAATACTATACAAAATTTTTAAACGGTGGTAGAGCCACGCGGCAGCTTTTGCTGTCGCACGGATGGGCCGGCTCGAACCGGGGTAGTACAAGTAAAAATTAAAAAGAATCCATTGTAGATAAATAATTTTATTTAGTTTTAACAAAAATAATCTAAGTTCTCTGAACATGTATGTGAAACTTACACGATGGCATTGATTGAACCTCTGCTGTAACCACACTGTTGATGCATAAATTGGCAAGGCCCCCTCTTATAAGTCCACATGTATATGCAACATACTGAAAGTAAAATAAAATTTTCATTGTATGAGATTTCTAATGTAAGCAATCCTTAATTATTTTTATTAAATGTTTATTTATCGGTCATTTGAAAAAGGTCGTGGATTGTATGTGACTGTATCAACTAATAACATAGTTTTCTGCAGTGTACTATTTAAATTTTTAGAAAGCATTATAACCTGTCTAATTACAAAATGTAGTTTATAAATAGTCTCAAGTTTAAACTAAGATACATACATAAACACTCACGCCTGTCACCCAGACGGGTAGGCAGAGACTATGGACTTCCATTTGGCACAATCCTCACATACCTCTCTCGCATCCTTCACATTCATTCATAGGTAGGTAATGCATACATGCTCGTTAGTTAAGAGTACTCTTAATTTGGACGATCTCCTATATAGCGCCAATCTGTTCGGTATATTTCCAACTAGGACGCGCCTTGCCGATTCTGTCGTTCCTTTAAACTAAAATCTGTTTCAACAAAGAAGTCCTATGGAAAATATGAGCATCAAAACGTAAAGTATAGAATTATACAGCAATGTCTAATTTTTTTTAAATTTCTGTCGTGAGGAAGACTATTCTTAATGCCTTGGCCTAGTCAGTATAACACCAAGATTCGTGTTAGCGATGTGCTTTGCCGCATCGTCGCCAAGACTTCAGCACTTCGGGTAAAGTCGAAGGCACTTGGTTGTGCTGTCGATGAGCTCTCGCATATCAAAGGATTTTATGAACATCGCTTTTGCGGCCCCTCTTCAGTCGGTATATTCAATCAATCAATCAATATTATTTATTGTACAACAAGAAAAGAATAAAATAATAAAAATAAACAAATATTGAGGCAAAAACAAAAGGCGGTCTTATTGCTACATAGCCATCTCTTCCAGACAACCCCAGAAAAATAATTAAATAAATAAAAGAAAGATTAACGGATAGGGTGCACTAAAATAAGAAAGGATAAGGTAGATCAATGATCATAAATAAAAAGAGGATCTTTAATATGCCGTCAACAGGATTAGCTCAAATACGCAAATAGATTCAAAGCCGCTAAGTGTGGCACTGGCATTTACATATGCGCGCAGTTTAAATACACTTATGTATTGCACTTTGCCATCTAGTGGCAGTTTTTCAACATACATTTATAAACATATACAATGTTCAAAGTTTGAGCGGCCAACAAGCAATTTCTAATATGTTGTTTTAATTATGCAACATGACACGTGTTCTTTTTAAAAATATGTCCCACTGTGTTACTTTGTGGTTCTTACTGGACAGATGTATTTTTCGCACCAATGATAAATTAAATTTTTTATGATTTTTGGAATAAAAAAATATATTTCTATAAAGTATCATTAAAAGTAGCCATTTATTACAGCAGAGTGGTGGCAGCGTAAGAAAATTCATCACCCTGTTAGGTCTCGTAGGATATATCAGAAAAAAGTTATGGCTACCAATAGACGGCAGTATAGCATCTAATTTACGCCAGACTTAAAATATCCAGATCAGCATCATACGTCATGAATGCATGAACCTTTTCAAAACTAACATTACAGCAATTACAAAAAAATTGTAGGTAGACGCCATAATGTTAATATTGAAAGTTATTCATCGTAGATAGATAATTTTATCTCATTATAGAAATAATCTACATTCTCTGAACATGTACATAAATTAAATTTTTATGATGGAATTCTGTGAGTCATCTTTGGAATAAATGTAAGTGTGAATATTTGAATTTTTTCATGCATTTGCACTTACATTTTGTACATTAGTCTGGAGATGTGCATTTGCATTCAAAAATTCTATATTTAAACACTAAATAAACCAGGTCACAAGAAAAAGACGAGATCTTTGAGGATTGTGTGAGAATAAAAATAAATATAGCAAAAATTTGACATCAATAAATTACACAAACGGTCGAGGGTTAGGGGGAAAGGGAAAGAAACTGGCGGACGATGCGGTCGGTGTCGAGGAGCACCGCATTCTGCATTTGAGCACGGAGTGATCCGTCATGGAGTAGCAGTCCCCTCAAATGACCCGAGAGGCTGACTGGTATTAGCCCGTTCGCAGAAACGACTACAGAAATAATTTCGGTCGGCAAACCACCCCACATGTTGGTCACCTCGTGAGGCAGGACCAGATATTTTGTTTTCTTATCTGTTTCGGCTTTCACGAGGTTCTCGTCATACGGAACGGTAACGTCGACAAAAAATATTCTTGACTGTGTCCGGCCAATATCAGGCTTATTTGCAAGAATTGTCTTGTCCGTGATGATGGCCCGGTCACAGTAGAGCCTGGCGCGGTCTTTATTATTATTATATAATATATTCCAATTCAAATTACAAAAAAAAATATTCTATGTAGATAAATCGTTGTGCAAGAGTTTTATTGTAGTATAGATAGTTATAAATAATAATATTACACTACCTCCACTACTAAATCCTTGACAAGGCGCCAGGTCTGGCTGTTAAAAATTCCCTGAAATCCATCTAACACCAGTTGACTAAAAACTGGGCTTAGTAATTTTCGATGACAAATATATGTGGTAGAGCCACGCTGCAGTTAATAGTTGTAGTATGAATGGGTCGGCTCGATGTAGGTAGGAGTAAGACCACACTCTCACAGATTACCAGCATAAAGTAGGAGCTTAAGGCTGCTGTGTTTCTTATGGTGAGTGTAGAGAACTGGAGACCTTATTTACTGAAAATGAGGCATTTCATCTTAGTCCTTAGGGTTCACAATGCATCTGCATTTTGATTTTTAAAAGTGGATAAATGTAGATGTCCATGGGCCGCAGCATCCACTTACCATCAGGTGGACTGTGTGCTCTTTTGTCACCCTTATTCTATAAAAAAGAAAGTTTACTGGCACAAATGTTTTTGCAGTTAGTGCGGTCTAGGAATAAGTCATAGTTTAAACATAAGACTATCATTAACCATGGTTTGTAATTAGACAGAAGGTGAAGTATTCAGTAAAGTGTAAATTAGGAATTATTTTTGATATCACATGTATAGAAAATTAGAATAAAATTGTTAAAACATACTCTTGGAGCAAATTCCAAATATTGTTGGCTGTTTGAAAAGTTTGTGAGGAAGCGGAAAGCATTGTCCTGTAGAACATAAACACCTTGATGGTTTGTTCGTAGATTGTCAATTTGTTTCTTATAGATGCAAGTCCAGAAATCAGTACATATGAATTTCATTGTATCTAACTCATCTTTGAACCTTGGCCAATCTCTAGTTAATCTCTCCATCATTTTATATCCAGCTGCAAAACCAATGTACTCGACAACAGACAAATCTACATCCTGCAAATAACAAGTACCAAAAGTAATAAATTTAAGAAGAGGAGACCACTTTCATAGATTAATATATAAAACAATAGAAAAACATAGTTACAAAACTGTTTTACTACTTAATAATATATCTGAGTATAGAGCAAGAGCATGAAAGCTGTCCATGTATGTGAGCACCGAGGGACCATGCTGGGAATTCGCAAAATGAATTGCTAAGGATTTAATAGTGGGCCCAATTGTAGAACAAATCCTGGAATTTGTAAATGAATATATATAAAAAGTTACAGCCATTAAAATGTGGTCCTTTAGTTAACACAGTCAATCAGTAAGATCTCAGAAAGTATCTTAAAAATGAAGTTAATGTGATGACAGGTATTTCGTAAAGAATTTGTAAAGATTTTTGTGTAAGTACTGAGACGTAAAGTGTTAAAAATAAAAAGAACAAATATCTAAACTGTCCACACCTCCCTCAATCCACACAATATTTTTTATAAATTTGTGAAAATTTCTAATGAAATTATTTAAATCGCACTTTTTTCCAGTTAAAGTTTTAGTAGAAGTCTTAAAGAATTTTTTAGAAACAGATATAGGGATAAATATTAGCATGATTTGAAGATAGCTACTGTTAAAACTGGTCCCTCATTGCACAAGTCTCCAAACATGTATTGTTGCTAACTGTTTGACGAAAGGAATATAAAAAGGTGTAGTGTTTTTACCTTACCCTTACCTTTAGTAAAAGGTTTCTACTAAATAATAGAAAACTTTGAATGTATATTGATAACTTATTAACTAAGATAATCACATCATATTAATTCTATGCAAATACACCCATTAGGGTGATCACAACATTGTTTTGAGTTTTGAGTTTTGGCGGGAACTTGCCCAGCGGCGGTTTGCTGCTCCTGTATTATTGTTTAAATAATGGTTTGAAGTGGACTTTGATATGTAAAAGTGGTGCGATTTTGTGTATTAAGTGTCTGCGCATGTGAACTGCTAGTGGAAACTGTGAAACAAGTTCTCTGATGGTGATGTGATTCTCAAAATAAGGTGTCTGTCTGCTTAGGCGCCTTGAGATACCATCGCCAACCGTCAGCTGTCTGCTGACTCAAGTTGCCGTCAAAATCTCCCAAGGGCTGCACAATGTGACACATCAACATATTGTGAAGCAGTATACTATGAAGGATAATTATTATAATATATTGTAACTTCAGGCTCAGAAGGGCTAGATCCCAGAGCCGTAAAGCCAGTTATTAAGAAGAAGTGTTTTGAGTTTTTTTTAGTTTTCATATAGAAATATTAAGATTAGTAAATAGTTTGTTATACTTCCATAGATACAATCTCAAATACGCTTTACAAAAATATATGGTTAAAAAGCACGCTTTGGGAACAGATATTAAAAAACATGTGTGTAGTTCACACATGGTAAAAGTGAAATCTTCAGAAAACTAAACTATGAGAGAGATGAATGCAGAGTATTAGGAGTACGATAGTTTTGTCTCATGTGCACTGAGAGATCACGCATATAGATATTTCAATATTCGATTCTTAGCAATTCATTTCATGAATTCCCGGCATGGTCCCTCAACATAAGATAAAAATAACAACTTTTAAAATGTGGTGGTTTGTACAGCTTGTGGTGTTACTAAAAAGTTTGAAGGATTATTCCATTTTCATGGAGGCATCAACTTGGTATAAATTTGGTAAAAATTCTAACCCAATTTGTACTAACTCGTGACAGTATTTTTTTTTAATTCTATGTAGGCCCCTTAATCTACATAACCCAAAGGGTGGTACTAATCAAGATGAAATAATAGGCTAGGCATAAAAATTCAATAATGCTAAAATGTATTGCATAGTAATTGGGTAACTTCGGGTATTAAACCAGAGAAGCAATCATCTCATTAAATCTTTTGTTACTTTTAATTTTCTCTGACCACGTCCAATTTAATACTTTTAATAAAGCTCTAAAATATTTATCTTACAATTACTTACTTTACTTCCGTTAGTACTTTTTGAATTTTCCAGAGCATAATTAATAATTTCTGAATGCAACAATTCAAACACTATATTATCATCAGCCATCCTTGGTGTGCACTATTCACATTATAGATAGTAAGCCTTGTAATAAACCAAACAATAAACTGTCGGCAAATTGCCGTTATTTGTGGTAAATGATGACTTCCATTTTTTTAAATAAAATATTTCTACCATATAAGTAACAATATGTAATAATTTAATAAAATATAATCGATATTTAGCTATTAGCGATTACTTTTTATCTATTACCATCATACCATCATAGTAGAACATATAGACAGTGTGACCATCTTTAAAATACAGATCCTGCCTTACTTTTGTTAAAAACCTGCCAAATCCTGTCAGTCTGTAGTGAAAAATGCCTAAATACTGCCAACTTTATTTACCAGTGTATTAAACTAAGAAAAGTAAAAAAAAAACACGCCCATAAATGCTATATATTTTTAAATTAAAATTATGTGGGCTGGCACACGATCACTTTTAACTGTCAGTTTTGACTGACCAGTTTTAACTGACAGTGAAAACTGAGTGCGTGTACGATGAAAACTGTCAGTTTTTTTTATTATCAGTTAAAACTGATGATATATTGTTGATACATATTTTTTTACTGAAATGACGGAACTGATCAGTTAAAACTGTGCGTGTGTAAGCGATGTTTCTTTAGTCGTGTTGCGATCACGAGATGGAGGTAAATTTCTTCACTCATTCTCAGATAGTTGTGCCAATCCTTCGAAACAATTTTTAGTTCGGTTAATAAATTAACATGGGAATAAATTTTCCTTTTTTTAACCACTCTTTACACCACTTTTTGCGTATATTTTTTAAATTTTTATATTTTAATATTAATAATAAACCAAGAACGGCTAAAGCGTCGTCGTCGGCTGATGACATCTTGAGATGGTAATGTTGTTTGTGGTCATAGAGAACAGTTTAAAATGAACGTATGTGGGTGCAAAGGACGTCAGTTTTCACTCTCAGCTTTGAGCATAGAAAATAGCTATTTTCTATGCTCAAAGACTCTCAGTTAAAACTGGTCAGTCAAAACTGACAGTTAAAAGTGATCGTGTGTAGCCCCTATTAAACACATCTTTCGTTGGTTTGAATGGAATGCAATCGCTATTCTCACCAATGCCTTGTTTAACATGCAAGATAGACGCTACATGTTTGTTTATAAATCTGTTTAATGTTTTTGTCTTAATTTAATTTATTTGAGAGAATATTCTTTCGCATGCTGAATCCATCATATTTTTTTGTTGTTTACTGGTAGTGGCATGCTCCTTTAAAGCGGACAGCCGGGGTTCCAACTTGCTGTTACATAGTCTGGATCATCTTTAGCTGAGTGGAGATCCAAGATGAAAGTAAAGGATCTTGCTCCCACTCTGCTCTATACACCTGTGGTGGCGCTGTCGTCGCGCCACAAGCGAAACACATCGAAACCTAAATCGCACTAACAAAGTTCTGAAGTTAAAGCAGCATATATAGAATAGCTCCAAACTACCAATAGGAGCGTTGGTCGCTCCCCGGGCAGAACACCTGGCCTGGCGGGAGATCTCCCCTTTTCCTTTCACCTGCCACAGTGGTGACCCTGACGTGATATGAACACGCTACAAATAACTTTCGGAAACTACAACTTCAAAAACCTTCGTCATCATCCTCAAGTACCCCATTAATTCGCTCCCGAGCAGATATTGTCTGCAGTCTTCACATTCTGCAAGCCATCTTGCTTTATAAAGGTTCACCGCAGCACTGGAATAATTATGCTTCCTGTTCCTTCAAGCTACTCTCTGCACTACAGTGTTCGGTACAGCTCTGAGCCTTACTGTTCGCCTCTGCTTCACGGCACTCTCGCAGATTACTTGCCTTCTTCTCGACTCACCGCAGACTATAAGGCGATCCCTGGCACTTGCTCTGGCTCATCGTTCTCACCGGCATCACTTGCAAGTGCGTAGTAATGCATGCATAATTCACCGGCATATCGTTCGCACCGGCATCACTTGCCCTTACGCACACAGCATGCATTCCCCACCGGCATTAAGGACGCACCGGCAATCGGACTGCACTATCGATCTCCGGTCTGAGCAGGGGGGTGATGTGGCGGCACTGTCGTCGCACCACAAGCGAAACACATCGAAGCCTAAATCGCACTAACAAAGTTCCGAAGTTAAAGAGCATATATAGAATAGTTTCGAACTACCAATCGGAGCGTTGGCCGCTCCCCGGGCAGAACACCTTGCCCGGCGGGAGATCTCCTCTTTTCCTTCCACCCGCCACACGCCCTTTCATATTTTCGATATGATCACCATGAAATCGAATGCGATACCAAACTAAGGTACGTCTCCTTCTATGACTAATTGAAAAATTAACCATAAACTCGTGTTTATGAATACTCGGTTTAAGATTAGCAAATTTACACACAATTTTTTTTAAGTTGGTATTTGAATATGATACAAATATAACACGAGAAATACAGAGAAATCCCCAACATGCTGGCGAAGTACCTATGTTTGCAATTTTCGGCATTTTCAGTTGCCATAATTAAATCTATTTTTAATACCTCAATAATGCCAAATACTGCCAGGTTTTATAAAACGTCAACCGATAAAGCCAGAGGCTAAAATAAGAAGCCAACCCTGCCAAAATGGCAGAAACCTGCCACATATGGTCACACTGCATATAAAAGTCAGAATCCATAGACTTAGAAATACTGGCGTAAAATATTCTAATTTCTAAGCATGGAGTATAGAGTAGAAGAAGAAGTCTATGTCAGAACCATAGACGCATAGATAAATAAATATGTAGATAGGTAGCATGAAGGACGTACTAATCACAACACAAGAACCTCACAAGAGTTAAAGTAATTACATACATACGTAGAACATCTCCGAACTAATGACAAAAGGCTTTGACGAACATTATAATTTAGAGAGAATCGAATAATACCCTACTTCATTACGTCGATCGGTAAACCGTTCGTCCTGTATTAAGAAGGTATTGTTGGCCAGGCCAAAATGATGACTTCAATATTCATTTCAAATTACTTATCCTATCATTTCACCTATGTAATCAGATTTTGAATTTGCATTTGCTCATATCACGCGCAACCAGGCTAGACGTCACACCTATGTAACGTTGTTTGCAAGAATTATTCACGGTGCTAGTTAGAATCGGCTTATGTATGTAAAAAGTTGTAGATAATGTAATTTGTTTCAAAAAAAAAGCTATCTCTGACAAGCAGTTAAAGTGTTAAAACAGTGTTTGAGTGTAATAAGAAGTTGAACTTTTTTCCCTTCAATTTGAGGAATTATTTTGCTATTTACTAATATTTCAATGTACCTTACATTCATTTTGTAGTTAAAGAATATATCCTAGAAATAGATGTCATATTTCACCATCCGCGTAATAGTAAACACAGCGTACTGGTTAACGTAGCGAACACAAGAGTAAACGACATCTGAAAAACTCGGTTCGAGCCTTACCAGAGGAATACTTTTTTCAATTTTAGTCATTGAATAAATTCATATCTTATACAATGGATTCAAATTGTGACTCAAAACGCGCTTGTGCAGGTTGTCCAAATATAATCAAAAGTCGTGAATATTTAATATGCGCGTATTGCGGTCTCTGTTACGATTTATTGTGCGCAAACGTGTCTACAAAACGATTTCAACTGATGACCAGAGAAAGTAAAAAGTCATGGAAGTGTCTTGTGTGTCGTAATAAACAACCAAAAGTTGATAACACAAATACACCAGTGCGTACGCAAAACAGTTGCATAGTTTCCAAAACATCGGATGCCTGCGAGAATGTTGAGGGTAATCATGACTACAGTAATGTCACTATGCGAACAACGCAGAAAGTTAATGTTGATAACTATGATTCGGAGACCATGTTAAACGTTCAAAATCTCCGCAGAATCTAAATAAAACTAATTTTACGGATTTTATCGCGTATATTAACTTTTTTACATTCCCGACGTTTCAAGCACTTTACAGCACTCATGGTCACGGGGATCGGATCAAAAATTAATAATTTTTTAATCTGGAGGTAGCCGTGGTTAACTATGACATTGGGACGTCATACACCTCAGTCCCCCCCGTGACCATGAGTGCTGTAAAGTGCTTGAAACGTCGGGAATGTAAAAAAGTTAATATACGCGATAAAATCCGTAAAATTAGTTTTATTTAAATGTGTAGTGTTCGCGTAAATATAAGAAATCATTCTCCGCAGAATCATTAAGGAGGAGCTAACAGCTGCTCTAAAATCAGCAATACAGGTGCAAGTATCTGAGCAGTTGGAGATAATTAAAGAACAACTTGCAACTTTCCACGAGTCAATGACATTTTTTAATGAAAAATTTGAAGAACTGAAAAGAAACATTGCGGAAAAGTCTATTATTATTAAAAACCTTGAAACTGATAATGAGAAATTGAAGGCATCTGTTCACACTATAAGGAATAATTTGAATGTAATGGAACAATTTGCAAGATCGTCTAATATCGAAATACAATGTCTACCAGAAAATAAAGAGGAAAACATATTAAATACTGTTGTTCAAATAGGAAAAGTCATAAATTGTAATATTAACGAAACCAATATATCGCACTGTATTAGAATTTCGAAACAAAATCCTCAAAGTTCCAGGCCAAGATCTGTGCTAGTAAGATTTAATAACCAGCGTATACGTGATTCTTTCATTGCCAGTGCTAGCAAATATAACAAAGAAAGTAAGAGTAAACTCAACACTAGCCTACTAGGAATTGCATCTGATCCACCAAAACCGATTTTCATAGTAGAACATCTGACCGCGGATAACAAAGAACTGCATGCGGCAACAAGGGCCCGTGCAAAAGAACTGGGTTTCAGATTTGTCTGGGTCAAAAATGGAAAAATTTTTGTGCGGAAAACAGAAAAATCTGAATGTATTCATATTGTTAACAAAGATATTTTAAAAAAATTGGGTTCTAATTCGGTGTAAACTATAGTATTTTTATTTCTCTAACTATCAATGTCGCGTGCATAAAAAATAGACAAATTCAATTCATTAGACAAAATTAGACAGTTTACTATAGGTTTGTTAAATATTCATTCGCTTAATACAGGTTGGGATGAATTTGTGGCGTCATTTCGGTTGGCTAACTTTGATGTCGTCTGTCTAACCGAAACATGGCTAAAAACTGACTCTGATATTGGTGCTTATACCATTCCTAGCTATAATCTAATACATAAGCCACGTTGTGGTCGTGGTGGCGGTGTAGGTGTATATGTGAAGTCCAATATGCGTGTAAAACAACTTAATCACCCCGAGTCTATACTTGAACAATTATGGATTGATATTAAAACTAAGCGACACAGTTTGTTAATTGGAATTGCATATCGTCCTGAGTGTGTAAGTCAAGAAATTGCAATTGATTCCCTTCATGAATCTTTATCAGTACTAGGATCTGAATACGAGTACATATTTATTGTAGGTGATATTAATATAAACTGTATAGATCGTAACAATCTGGTAACCCTACCTAAATGTTTCGAAGTTCTGACTGACTCTTACAAGCTACATCAAATTGTTAACTTGCCGACTCGTATCACATATTTACTAGAGTTAATCTGGAACCCATATCGGTAGATGTAGTACATAATGATGACTTAAGTGATCACGGGCTAGTAATAGCAACATTCCCTATTAGTGTTTCTAATATAAAACCCCGCACCGTCCAGTATAGACCACTGGCAGATAATGCCAAATATATTAATAATGCAGCTGCATTCACGCCCTGGGAACTCATACTGGAATATAATGACCTTAATGAAATGGTTAACTTGTTCAACTTTCTTATCTTAGACTTAGTAGATACTTTTGCCCCTGTATGTACACGTAAATTTAATAAATCTCCATCTCCATGGATGACCAATACCCTTATAGAAATGAGAAATATTCGTAATAAAGCATGTCGTAAAGCTAAAATAAGTAATTCCGAATCAGCTTATAAATTCTACCAGGACATGCGCAACCTATATAATTGCGCTGTTCGTGTTGAGAAACAAGCATATTTTACCCAATTTGTAAATAATAATATTAAAAATCCGTCCGTAATGTGGCGTCATATTAATAAAACAATTAAGAATGGTGCAAGCAAATCAATTCCTGCACATCTTTTGGATTCCACAAAACTCAATAGACATTTTATAAATAGCGTTCCTGTGTTACCGGTTGATTTAAAACAGTTTGAAAAATTTGAAAGTAATTGTCGTAGTAACTTATCTGAGTTCAATTTTAATAGAGTGACTGCTTCAGAGTTACATAAGATTATTAATTCGTTTTCTTCTAACTCTAAAGGATGTGATGAAATTAGCATGAATATGATTAAGTTTACATTACCCTACTCTTTGATTGCTATTGAAGCCATCGTTAATAAATCATTGTTAGAAGGAGTATTTGCTGATGTTTGGAAGTGCTCATTGATCATACCCTTACCTAAGAAACAGAAGATAGACAGCTTTGACGACCTCAGGCCAATAAGTATATTGCCTGTTTTGTCAAAAATAGTTGAGAAGTGCGCACAGTCACAAATTACTAACTATCTGAAAGAGAATACCATCCTTCCAGATTTCCAATCGGGTTTTCGGCAAAAATTTAGCACAACCACAGCATTATTACACATAACGGACGATATTCTTACCGCCGCTGATAATGGACAAGGTACCATTCTAGTTCTACTAGATTTCACTCGGGCTTTCGACTGCATTAATATACCACTTTTACTGACAAAATTAAAAAACGTTGGTTTTTCCGAATCGGCATGTTCGTGGTTTCAGTCTTACTTCTGCGGGCGTAGTCAGAAAGTAAAATGCATCAATATTGAAGGTACTGCTGATATATCGGAGCCCCTATCAATTTCTAAAGGCGTTATACAAGGGTCCATTCTTGGCCCAACACTCTTCGCCATATACACAGCAGACATAAAAAATGTAGTTCACCACTCCAAATATCACCTTTATGCCGATGACACCCAATTGTACGTCCATACGTTACCAAAAACCGACAGTATTACAACAGCGGTTACCAGCCTCAATGATGATCTAAAATTAATAGAGCTTTGGTCAAAGGCTCATGGCCTACTACTGAATCCTAAAAAAAGTACTTGTATAATTATGGGTACACGTCATCAGGTTGCATTAATCAAAAAAATTGATCCAACTATCATGATCAGTGGCACAACTATTCCTCGAGAAGATTGTATTCGTAACTTAGGCCTTAACATGGATGAAGGTTTAACGTTTGAACAACACGTACAGCAAAAGATAGGAAAATGTTTTGGATCTTTAAAATCTCTTTACAAAATTCGTTCTTTTCTAAAACCAAATATCCGGCTCCGTCTTTGCAACAGTCTAGTCTTGTCACACTTACATTATTGCGACTTGGTATATGGTCCTTGCCTTTCACAGAAAACTATAGGAAGAATACAAAGGGTTCAAAATGCGTGTATGCGTTATTGTTTTGACATACCTAAGACTAACCACATAACTCCTTATCTACTTAAAAATAATATTTTAAATATGGGTTACACCAGAAAACTAAAATATGCTTGTTTCGTACACTCGTTAAATAATTCGCAATCTCCTCATTATTTATATGAAAAATTATCTCCAAAATGTCAAATAACACGTTTGAGACAAAGGGGTAAACTATTATATATACTTCCAACTTATAAGCGTGTTAAAGCAAAGGGATGTTTCAAATATGCTGCCTCCAAAATTTGGAATAATATACCTCCTCCTTTACAGGAGATCGTGAATGTAAAATCATTTAGAAAGAAATGCAAAGTATGGTTACTTGAACAACAAAAATTGGAGGCAGGTATTAAGTATCATATTATATAAATTTGCCGATTTACATAGCACATGTGTTTATATTTTCTTTACGTTGTTTCACGTCAATGCCAAGATTAGGTTAAGATACTGTGTTTTTTAAAAGTTGGCTGTGGCAGAATACCAGCGGTGACCTCAAATCACCACATAGCTGAGTCACAGGCCAGTTTGTCTCATTTTTTTTAATGTATGTTTTTACTTACGTATGTTGCTAGATAAGTTTGTGATAATTTTTTTGTACACTTTTAGCTACCGTGTGTGAATTGAGACAAATAAAACTCTTTATTATTATTATTATTATTATTATTGCAAAACACCATACATCGAATCTTGTCTTAGAATTAAAAATATTATTACAATGAATGAACAGGCATTTTCTTTATAGAATGAGGGTTACAAACGAGCATACAGTCCATCTGATGGTAAATGGATGGTTTGGCAAATATCTTCATTATCATATCATTTATCTTCGGTTAAAATCAAAATGCAAATGTTGTCACCCCTGAGGACTACGATGGAATGCCTTGTTTCCAGTAAAAACGGTCTTAGGTTCTCTACACTCACTATAAGAAACACAGAAATATTAAGGTGCTATTTTACGCTGTTATTCTGTGAGAGCGTGGTCGTTTCCCAGTCGAGCCTACCCATTCATGCTGAAGCGTGGCTCTACCGCGTACCATACCCATGACGACGTAAAAGTCGTAATGGGCGGAGCCTACGCCATTTTAGTTTTGGCACCCGTTAGGATCATTTAGTACATGTACTCTCTTTTCTTTTAGGTCATTGCTTTATACGGTTTCTACTGTACCTCTGTCAAGAGGGGTCCGCCTGCGTATGGTTACTCCCCACCGAACCACCTATAGCCCGTGTTGCTCTGTTTATTATAAATTAAAATTACATAAATTTCTCAGGGCAATTACAAACATACGAATGAATGGAAAGAACCTATAATTTTACATAAATTGAGCCAATATGCTTGTCTCGCTTATTTAATTTAATTTTCAAATAAGGCAAAAAGAGACAAATCTATGGAAAGATACTGCGTGTAACTCATGTGTGAAAATAGAATGATTAAATATGACCTTAATTTACAAGACATGACGTCTTTAATCTATAGTGACTTCGTTTGCAATGTTTGCAAAGGTCGACATCGATATACTCGTTTTTGTTTGTTTTAAACGTTTTTACGTTACCCCCAAACTAGGATTTTCTCTAGTATCGTAGAGGCAGTTTACAAACACAAATGGCATGAGGACAAACATTCAGACCCGGAACAATTATTTGTAGGTCATACAAATACTTGCTCCGTGCGGGATTCGAACCCGCGCCCCCCAGCGCAGCAACTCATTGCTAAGCCACTTCGCCACGGAGCCGTCAACTAATAGTTAGGGAGGTATAAATACTAAGTCTTGACAGAAACACCGTACATAAGCTAGTTGGATCACATTTGTAATCCCAAATTTATATGCAGACTAACAATGCGCCCCGGCTTTGCACCACCGTTTTTTAGATCTCGACAACAGCGCTATTTACTGGGTCCAATTATGAGTGTGTGTTCATCAAAATCGGTCCAGCCGTTCCCAACTGATGATCTTTCATACATGCGGCAATTGATTTTTAGTTAAATAGATTTACCACTTGTTTAGCGGAAAATAAAACAATCTACTATGTTCAAAAATGCTTTATCTGCTTGTATGAAAATATTTTGAAATCGTGAAGTTAATGCAGGATCTTGAAAATGTAATGTAGCGGCGGCGTCAGAGAATCCATTATCTCCTACCAAATAATAAATATTATTACTTAGAAGCTCTAAGACCCCATACCATCCCGTGAATATCATAATAGATCGTATCAAGAAAGAGAAAAATGAAACGGGAGTAGGCAGCAGTATCTTTCTGATAACAATTCAAAATAATAAAAAATTGCGGTTGCCTACTCATATGCTAAGAGAGGAAACTATGATAAATATTTTCCCTGCGTTCAGCAGTGGACTTTTGATAGGCTGTTATTAACGAATATCTTGAAAAAAGCAGAGGGGAAAACGGGTAATACGTTGGTAATCGATTTATTGGTAGTTGAGATCTAGTGACCAAAGAGAAGGCAGACCTCAGTCGTGCCGCTGATATTGTACTGTCGTGGCAGTGCCCTCTGTGTACGTTCTGTGAAGGAAACTAAAAAAAGAAATCAAATTAAACAAACAGAGTTATTTTTCCTTTAAAAGTCTAACGATAATTTGGCGGAATTATATCGACTGAATTTAAGTAGATATCATAGTGACCTATATATTTTGAATTGTACAACGATGGTATGAAATTTTTCTACCGGCCTCAAAAAGGAGTAGGAACTCAATTCGACTGTATGTTTATTTTTGTGTGTACCTCATAACTTTTTTCGAGATGAACCGATTACGATGATTCTTTTTTCATTTTTATCAAAGTCTGACCGACAGTTTTTGAGTTATTGAAATCAGTTTTAGTTTTACCACTTGTGTTGTAAGATGTCAGATGAAGTTTCCATAAGCTTTCATTGATATAAATAAGTATTACGAACCGGAATAATAAAAATCCTTAATTTTACTGAGACAGACTGCGCTAGCACCTAGCACTTTATTAGTTTGTGGACAAAAACACCTCGTCTATGGAAGGGAAAAGCGGCAACAAAAGATATTATAGTTTATATACAATATCTTTGACGGCAACAACCTTTTAAAAGAAAGAAGGTAAGAATAAAATGGTTATCTTATTTTGTACCATATTAAACGTCATATGTATAAAGAGTAAACTATTGGTAAATCCAATTTTTTTAATGCGCTTAAGGCATGCGCTTTAACCACATTAAAAAAATTACGTATAACATGATTATACCTATTTTTTTTAAAGTAGTCTAAAGTTTTCACTAATAACCTTATTACTATATTTCCAATTTTCTGATAATTTTATATCACACTTCTATTAAAAAAAGTTTAGAAAATCCAAAAATGCACGACTCACAACGCTCATATGATGGTGTAAAATTAAAAAAAATGTAAATTATAGTTCTATTCGTTAAATAATTCCAGTAGCAGTCAGCGAAGTACACTTTCAAGTCACTCCGTCAAGTCCAGAGTTAAGGTCTACTCACAACTAACAAAACAAGCCCAAACTCGGCACATCTAGTTCTCATCGTCGAGGAGTTCCAGTAACAGTCATCAAAGTACACCTTCAAGTCACTCTATCAAGTCCGGAGATAAGGTCATATCATAACTAACAAAACGCGCTCAAAATCGGCAGACCTGTTACTACTCGTCGAGGAGTTCTAGTAACAGTCATCGAAGTACACCTTCAGATCACTCTTTTAAGTCCGGATGTAACGTCTCATCATAACTAACAAAACGAGGCTAAGCTCGATAAACCTAGTTATACTCTTCGAGGAGTTTCAGCAGCATTCATCGAAATACACTTTTAGGTCACTCTATAAAATTCGGAGGCAGAGGCCGATTAAATGTCGACTGCGCTCTAGGCTAGCCTAGCACCTCATCGGCACCCCTCTAGGGGCCATATTATATTCATTATAAATTTAATATACTCATTTTGCAAATAAACTTTATTATAATTTATAATATAACTAGCTGACCAGGCAGACGTTGTTCTGCCCTTTCCGAACGACCATTTGCTTTCCCAAAAAACTCTTGAAATTAGCAATAAAAAAATTGAGGGTCACTTATCGGGATAAAAACTATCCTATCTCTCAAGTTGGACCAAACTACACAAAGTCTGCAAAATTTTTTTGAAATCGGTTCTATCTTTTGAATACTTACAGCAACACGTGGTGGTTATACTACTAAATTGTAACTTATATTAAACGTTTGTATATTAACATAGCCATCTATTAAATATCTTTTTTTTTATAGGATGAGGGTGACAAACGAGCACACAGTCCACCTGATGGTAAGTGGTTGCTGCCGCCCATAGACATCTACATCTATCCTCGTTTGCGAATCAAAATGCAGATGCGTTGTCACCCGTGAGGACTAAGATGGAATGCCTCATTTCCAGTAAAAAGGGCCTCCGGCCACCTGCACTCACCAAGCGAAACGCAGAGGTAAACCTCTACTTCACGCTGGTATTCTGTGAGGTTGTGGTACCACCCCGGTTCGAGCCGGCCCATCCGTGCGACAGCGAAAGCTGCCGCGTGGCTCTACCACTAATAAAATAATATCCATAGATAAATATATATGTAGCAAGCTATAAATATAATGTAATAAGCTGATAATATCTACTCAATCCAGTCAACAGATATCGTCATCTGACAGAATCGTTTGGAGCTAACAGATAATTATGACTGTCAAATAATAGACAAATAATTTTCAATAAAATAATATTGTATTGCGACTATAAATTGAGATGTAAGCTATCCTATCTTTTAAGTTGGACCAAACTGCACATTGACCAAAAATTTCATTGAAATCAGTTCAGTAGTTTAGGAGTCCATCGCGGACAAACAACGTGACACGTACTTTTTATATATAAAGAAGAAGATATAATTTATAATATAGTTTAATGATTGCAAAATAATTAGGATATGAGTACTATTAACAGGGGGGCTAGGCCGGGGACGAGTACTATAAAAGAAAAATGTGATGAGAGAGAGTAAGAGCGATTTAGGAGTAATCAAATACGACGATTTTCTTTTCGTTTAAAAGCTTTTTGCGCGCTTTTTTAATCTTGTGCCCCTAAGCACGTGCCTAGTTTACCTTAAGGATAATCCGCCACTGTTCGGAGGTAAAGTCTCATCTTAACTAACAAAACGAGCCGAAGCTCAGCACACTTATTACTATTACTACTCTTCGAGGAGTTTCAGTAGCATTCACCGAAGTACACCTTCAAGTCTGGGTAAGGTCTCATCATAACTAACATAACGATCACAATCTCGGCACACCTAGTTCTACTCGTCGAGGAGTTCCAGTATCAGATATCGAAGTACACCTTCAGGTCTCCATAAAGTCAAAGACGTATAAATATATGAATCCTGCGTACGTTTAGCGAAACAAAATATTGTAATAAAAATCTGTGATTATAAAAATAATAATAATATCTTATCTTGGTCAAGTATGTATCAAATTTGGTTTTTGGAATATTTTGTATTTCTAAAGCGATCGATATTTTTCAGTACGAAGCGCTGTAAACAAACGACTACTCACGCTTGCGGCTGAGCCCAGAGTAAAAATTAAAAAAATACTCTGTGGCCGGGAGTGAGTCAAAGTGTATTTAGTAAAATAAATCAATACAAGGGTGCTCAAAACACCGAAAATTTCGCTATTTCTCAGCCGAAAAAAATTACTTATAACTAAACAAAACAAAATTAAACTGCCATTTACATTCCATGGCTTCCTACATGATATATTATGAAGAGTTTAAAAAATACATTGAGTTGAACAATTGATATTTTCAAAAGTTATCGTGTTTACGCCACCATGCGGATTAGATAAATCTATACCTTATGCCACTAAACCGCTTATTTATGTAAAAATAGCAATTGATCGATTTAAAAAAAAAGTTCAACAATAATTTATCTTAATGCGACAAAACGTTGGAATTTTGATTTTTAGTCGCCAGTAGAACATATAGCAATAGCTATAAGAATTTAGTTATTTTAGGATATTCTCTAAGTTTGTAATTTACTCAGAGATTAATTTCAATTTCGTATTCTTTCTTTGGTTAAGGACTCGTATGATTATACTTTTGCCAGTGTCATAAAATTGTCCTTTACAATATCTTATTTTAAAAGCTTCTTCACATTATGTTAATGCAAAGTTTTTGGAGATTTTAGCAACGATTTAACCCAACGGGCAGTCGATAAAGTGTAGGCATGGAAATGATTGCTACTTTGATTTAATTTTCTAATTATGAAATTATTATTTTTTTCAAAGTCACTTCACCTGTGAAATATCGGAGGCAATGATTTTCAATAACAATATTTTATCTTACATGCCGTTACACTAGCTACTTCGCTACGAAATTAAGTGGGTATGAAAAATAATTCATTAAATTAATAATAGACGTCAGTTACTATCCTTTTTTATAGGAGAGGGGGCAAACGAGCATAGGGCTCACCTGATGGTAAGTGACTACCGCCGCCCATGAACAACCGCAACACCAGGGGAATTGCAGGTGCGTTGCCGGCCTTTCAAAAAGGAGTAGGCTCTTTTCTTGAATGTCCCTAAGTCGTTCGGTCCGGAAAGATTACTGGTGGTAATCGATTCCACAAGGAAGTTGTGCGAGGAAGAAAACATCTTCTAAATCACACAGTGGTGGACCGCCAATCATCCAGATGGTATGGGTGGTATCGCGAGTTTTGTCGTGATGTGCGATGGTGAAATTGAACGGCTGGAATTGGTCCGAACAATTCCTCAGAGCACTCCCCGTGGTGCATGCGATAAAATACGCAAAGAGATGCAACATCTTTACGCAGTGCTAGTGAATCAAGCCGATCAGAAAGAACTCGGTTGTCGACGATTCAAACCGCTCTGCGCTGGACGCGGTCAAGTGGAAGGAGCTGGCACTGGGGAGCCCCTGCCCAGAGATGGTAACATTATTCTACGTGAGGCCGAACCTGCGCCTTGTAAATTTGCAGGTGGTGTGCCGGTATGAACTACTTCCGCTTCTTCTTCTTCTTTGATTCAAATTCGATTCTAAAATGTTGGAAATGTATTTTAAGCTGGTTATTGAAGATTTATGAGTATGTTTGTACTTTTTTACACTTAAGGATATTCATTCTTCGTTTTAATTAAGTATCTATATAGTATGTACCTACATCAGAATTAATAGACTTATAGAAATTATCTGTAGGTACTAACGACTAATATAATACATAGGTACCTATTTATTATTTACCAAAAACTCAACAATGTTAACTTCACAAGTTCGCATAGAAAACAAATGATAATAATCACACGCACCTAGAAATAAATTATATGAAACTAAAACTGGTTGATATAAGTACCCAAGTTAGAACGACCGACAACTTCTGTTGATTTCCATATTCCTGTACACATGTTGGCTGTAATGCCTGAATTGACAGTTGCATTGAAATGAAATGTGTATCTTTATTTATGCGTTGTGAGAAAAGAAGCTTCGTTTGTCAAATATTAACTTTATTTTTTTTTATAATAAGCAAAAGATGGTTTTATACGGTTACTATCGATCGGTCCCCGCTTTGCACGGGTGATTTAATTTCTGGATCTCGACAACAGCGCCACCTACCAGTTCCAATTGTGAATCTAAACCATTCTCGAATCAGCTTAATCCACAAATGTTTTTCAAAATCGGTCCAACCGTTTAGAAGTTCAGTCACACACGCGGACTGAAGAATTATATATATATAGAGATATAACGGAAGTGGTTATATCGGAACCGAATTCGGAAGCGGAGTTTTAAATTTTGTTTATCGGAACCGGAACCGAAACCGGAACCGGAATCGGAGGTGGAGTTAGAAGACATGTGTTAAAGGCAGGTCTATTGCACTGTATTTTTCTTTTCAGTTTCAAATTTTTTGAATTCTTCGAATTTAGTAACATGCACAGGCTTTAAATGACTTTTTAACTAAGTAGTCTTACCTCCCTTTCGTGAATATACCTTCTCACATAATTTATACTTTGACGTATTCTCAGAAACTTCATAGAAAAATTCCAAATGGTATTTGATTTCGGCTTCATTGTTCAATTCAAATAAAGTTGTTATACGTCAAATAAAACACTACTAAAACCATTGAGTTATACAAAACTAGAGAAGCAAACCACATTGCCGCGCGTCGAAAAAAGTGTAACCACTAACCAAACGTGACGACGTAACTTTGAAATCATTAAAATTTTAAAGTAAACATATATCTGTCTCACTTACACAAGTCGCGGAAAACAATATCGTCCCTAAGATTAGATAAAGATAGATACACAAACATGCAGTGGCGGGTTGGCGTTGCATACTTTATGAAATTTTACTCAAAATGAGCAATATAAAGGAGTTTTTTTTAAAGTTGCAGTAAATTTTTATTATTTTAAATTTGTTTATTTTCTTATTAGATGAACAGAAGTAAGTGTAACTAATGAAATAAAAGATGTTTTTATATATAATTTTTGTTGTACCTAATAAATCAAACAAAAAATAAAGCAAATAAAAAAACAATTTAAGGTTTCTTAAGCGAGATCTGTGTTGAATATGTATAAGCTGTGAAATCATCAGCAAGTTTTTGTCTCTTAAATTTAGTCTCATGACTTTAGATACAAAAATTTTGGTAATCAATAAATTTCGTCGATTTTCTTGTTTATAGAATTTCCATACTACTTAACAACTTTAAAAAGTTTTTATATTTTTTTGCAACAATACTGAGGATAGATAATGGATTCAGGCGTGACTCTGCGGAAGTATATTTGTAAGATAATACAAATTAAATGGTTTTAATCTGTAATACTAATCCGCTTAAATATTCATAATAGTCCATGCTCTCAAACTCCGCTATGAAGCATCAGTTTGTTATATAATTGCCTTTTGGATGCTTTTTTGTGTGTTTGAGTGTATAATTTACTTTCGTGGTACAATCTTATTTTTAAATATTTATAAATAATGGCATTAATCAATAAAAGCGAATGATCAATTTGTATTGAAGATAAATGATCCCCCGGGTGTATTGCAAATTCTTTTAATAATTTATTTCCTTGAAGCTCTTTTAATGTTTTTGTAGCTAATGTCATAAGACCAAATTTAGTAGACAAAGACTTAGTTTCGGAAAGTTTGCAATGCAAATTTATTAATATAAAATAAAATAATAAAATATAATTAATAGACCATTCATGAATAAACTAAAATAAGAATAGTTAATTATTTTGTATAAAGGTTGAAACATAGTTTTTATTTTTAAACAAACAATTTTACTTGTTTATTTTAAAACAAAATTAACTTAGCCCATAAATTATTTAGTCTCCCATTAATGTGGAAAAATCACAAAGGCGGAAAAATGGCAACATTGAAGTTAAATTGCAATATTCGATATTTTATTTAACTTTTTAGTGTTTTAAACGTTAATATGAATATATAAATTAAAACTTACGTGTGGAAAGTGATTCCGCTTGGTTTATTATGTTTTTGTGACCTTGAATCGCATTCTTTCACTACGCATTTACCCATTTTTTGTCGTGAATCGTTCGGCTTAACTCGGACGGCGTCACATTGAACACTGAACCGACGTTTGCTGGGCATATGGCTGTGGCCATATGTGAAGTGGCAACGCTTTGGTGCGGCAATTACTTATCTAGTGTAACATATATATCAATGACTAAAACTAATAAAAAACTCGGATAAGTATAAATAAAGCGCGAACGTACAACAGGCCAAATGCCAAATACGAAACAAAACATCAAGTAAAAGAGTAAACGACAGAAGGACACGGGGGGAGGGAGGTTCCCGGGGCGACAAGTATAAAATTGTTAGTACACGCTGATCGCGGCTCCCCTCCAATCATCGTCCCATCAGCCTCCACAAGGCCATGGGCAAACTTTTCGAACGAGTCATCCTTACTCGCAAGAGGCTCCATCTATTTCTCAATGACGGCGATCCTCTTGTCGTCCCCCACCAATTTGGTTTCCGAGCGAAATATTCATGTCCCCAACAAGTTTACCGTATTGTGGAATATATCCTCAGCGGTTTCTATCCTCGTCGTCATAAGACCATCGCGGTCTTTTTCGACATAGCAAAGGCATTCGATAGAGTCTGGCACGAAGGCCTTATCTACAAACTGTATAAAATAGGTCTCCCTGATCGTCTTGTTCATCTCGTGGCCTCTTACCTGAAGGATCGTACCTTTCGTTTTAGACACGAAGGCACGCTCTCCTCTCAGCGCCCCATCAAAGCCGGTGTCCCTCAGGGCTCAGTGCTTGCTCCCTTCCTGTATATCCTCTTCACCAACGACATTCCCAACCCGTCTTGAGTGTTCAGCTCTCCTTCTTCGCAGACGACACTGCCCTCTTCTGTAAAGGTATCTCACTACCTTTCATACGGAACAAGATCCAAAAGTCAGTTGATGACTAACGAGCTTGTTTCCAAAAACGGCGCATCGATGTGAACCCGGAGAAGAGCTCCGCTGTTCACTTCGATCATAAACGACGCCGCCTCACTACCATTTCGCCAATCCGTATGCTAGGGACCCCTGTCCCCTGGCATACGACTGCCAAACATTTAGGTGTCACCCTTGACACGAGGCTCACCTTCGGGCCCCATGTCAAAAGAGTAACCCGAAATGCACGATTCTATCTGAGTAGGCTCAACAATATGCTGGGCCGACACAGTAAAATGACCCTGCGAAACAAGCGAACCCTTTATAAGGTCTATATACGACCAGTCATGACTTACGCGTGCCCTATATTTGCTCACGCTTACCCCAAAATCATTAACGAACTCCAAATAATTCAAAACCACTTCTGTCGTCGAGCTACGAACGCACCCTGGTACGTCCGTAACGCCGACCTCCATCGAGACTTAGAGCTCCCCGCAATCTAACAATTTCTAAAAACACTCTCTGAGAACTTCTTCAAAGCCTCAGAGTCTCACTCTAATCATTTCATTCGTGAGGCAGCTACTTATGCATCCCCATTCCCCTCTCGCTATCGAGTCCACGGGTCGAGAAACTCTCTTTCGGACCCGCCAAACAAGCTTTCGGCCTACCTGAACTGCCTGCTGGCGGCTCAGGCCGACTCTTCTTAATTTGTCTTAGTTGGGCTCCCCCTCAGCCCTCAGCCGCTCGTCGCTGCCTGCGCCCCCTTTTTCCTAAAGGGGGTCACTTCCGATTCAGCAGAAAGGCCTCAAAAGCCAATGGCAGTTTCACAGGTAGTGTTTAGTGGGTAGGCACTTAGGTTAGGTTAGTCGCAGTGAGTCTTACATAACCACGACAGCCGATTGTCGGGGTATGCTTAGAGCATTCACCACCTCCCTTCCTCGCTTTCCGGAGGGTAGCTCTTTTCAATTGATCAGAACGAAAAGTCGTTGATTCCTATAAATTCTCCCGAATGGATTTGACCACTTTTGATTCTAAACGACTCATTTGACAGATTTCATAGCGGGGAAGTTAATTTGTTCAGAAAATGTAAAAGTTATTGTTTCTTTCTGTACTATTAGCTATATTTTATATTAATAACATTAAAAATAAATAAACAAAACCGGAGATATTCATAAAGGAAAAAAATAAAAAAAAGATAAAAAAAGTGCAAAACAATTAAAGAACAAACCACTGACACATTGTTTTGTGTATTAATATAATACTCTTGAAACTGATAAACTTTTATTAAAAACACAACTTCTCAATTAAATTACATTGTGTAACAAAAAAACTTTATCTCAGTGTCAACTAGCGACATCTGGTGGGCAAATACTATTAAAGTTAGTTTGTTATCAAAAATTATTAGCCCTCATTGTTCATTATCAGCAATAAAACAGCGAATTGCACTATACAAGTATACATTTTTTTATTATTTTTAAAAACGTAAAAAAATAATCACAGTTCGGCCATACCGTAGTATGCCGCGTCACAATTACACAGTAGTGTAACGTGAGGGACGTGATTACATGATAACACCAAAGTATGCAAATCAACAGCAACACTACCCATTTTATTGTAACACATAGTAGCCTCTCAGCAACACGATCTTCCTTGCCTGCACTAGAAGGATACTACAACTGATAAAACCATAATACTGATGTTAGCACTCGTAGAATGATTTACCTACAGTGAAATTTATACTGCACAAGTTAGTAGGGGTTTCGCGATATACCCTCAATTCTACCGCGCCACTATCGATATGACACTCCGCTAGAGTGATGCAACCTCTCGCTCACTCTCAATCCATCCGGTATTTTTCAGACGCGCCGATATATTTATTTATTTTATTTATTTACACACACACACACAAATACACACACACACACACACACACACACACACACACACACACACACACACACACACTTAACAACTATCCTTACAGGCTAAACAAACCCAATATGATAGTGTCACTAATTTACTTAAATATACTATGTATTACAACTAACTTACATAACTAACTATGTATAAAACTACCTTAGCGAGTTCACTCAAATTACTCGAAAATATGTCAATCCTCTCATGAACTTTATTCACTACTAGGATTGTTCGGACTATAGGTGAGTTATTAAGCAAATTGGTCCTGGCCACGGGCACCGCGAGCAGCGGCAGGCGGCGTCGCCTCCACACGTACCGGTCCGGTGCGCACAGCTGTAGGTGGCGCAGCACCCCCGGGTTGCATGTGGCGCAACTTCACTACTTGTGCTTTAATATATAAAGATTAAACTATTAAAGGATAAAGGACTGGTTGCAACCCCTGAAAAAGAAATATTCGCTATCATGCTGTTTCTAAATCTAATTTTACACCATATTATATCCTAATTCCTAAATTATAATATAAAACAGTCCCGCTGGGTTTCTTGCTAGTTATTCTCGAACAGTTGATTTTTCCGTAGCAGACATAAAAGTATAGATGAATTTCAATAAGTATATATCTTTAATGAATGTTCTATTTCAGGGTTCCTCAAACTTATAGCCAGGGCCGGATTAACCTTTAGGCAGAGTAGGCAACTGTCTAGGGGCCCCGCATCGGGTAGGGGCCCCGTGCGTGCACAAATATAATAGAAAATGTTTCATACAGAGAAAATTTTATTAGAAAATTTGTAACCTCAGTGACAATAGATATTATTACGTTTTAATGACGCCTACTGTCACTTGATGAAATACTTCATACTTACAGAACAAAACCATCTAGTACCGAGTAGTAGAACTAATAATATGGATACGTTACATCCCTTTATGTTGGCTGCAATGGGGCCCCGAGAGTTCCATTGCCTAAGGGCCCCGACATGGTTAATCCGGCTCTGCTTATAGCCACACTAAAAGCAGCCACATACATACGGAATTCCGTTTCAACATACCGAACGGGTCGGTCACACACATACGGAATCCCGTTTTGGCCACAAAATTTCGAACGGAAAACTACCGTACGTGTGTGACGGGTCATACATTATATATGCGCTTGCTGCGTTCGAAATTCCAAATCGGAATATCGAAACGGAATTCCGTATGTATGTAGCGGGCCTTACTCCTGTTGATGTTTTCAGACGACAGCGGACCCCTAACCCCAAAAGAAAAGAAAATCTAGTCTTAGAAGAATATACTTTTTTTTTATAATAACTTTTATTAGGTAAATAAAAGTTAACAAATACAGTGTCAAAAAGAAGTATAAGTGTTTTGAAGTTATACTTCTTTTGGCGCGTTTGAGAAAAATTATGAGAGTGAATTTTTTGGGATGCGCGCGCACACCGACATCTAAAAACGACACCATGAAGTTGATACGATGCGCGCACACACTGAAACCTAAAAGCGACAACTTCAGTTGGTAATTGTCTGTCAATGTTCAAGGTAGTTATTCAAATATGTATGAATCTATAAAACGGGCTTTATTTTAGTTATTTTTGTTTTGTTACGCTAAAGAAGTATAACTTCTTACGTGCGTACATAAGTAAACACACCCGATTTTTTAAAGTTTTGATTTCGTTGTAACAGTAAGGGTGTGGAAACCTTTTACCCCTTTACCCTTTTTTTTAAATATGTTATTGCGAAGGATAAAAGGAAATTCACCGCTTTGCGTGAGAGTTCAGGATATTCTTCCTATTTAACTGTACAAAAATTAATTATAGACATCATTTTTAATCAGCTTCATCATTTTTAATCGGTCATTTGTGCACATTTCTAGTAATGACTCCTGTTGCTTGGTACTTAAATGAAAATTTATCTCTCTGTTGTGACCATAAATGGGTTTCGAATTCAGCCTTCAGTATTATCAATATCTAGAATAAAATATATTCTATGGACCATTGAAGATTCACGTAGGTAACAAATTTAATATGTTATAAAGTTTTATCTTTATTCTCTTATGGTATTGTAGTTTACAGATATTATTGTAAAATTTCTGTGTTATAATTTAACAGAAAAGACATCACATATTTCACAGTATGTTTAAATGTAAAATAAATTATAATAGAATGTAAATTATGGGACTTTCATTTCTTATGATGGAAACACTTGACATATTTGTCAAAAAGCTTGACCTAAAAATAAAACCAAAGCACCAAAGCAGAAAGATGGCGAAATTGTAGTTATCTGGTTGTTTGTGACTCCCTAATATTGTTATCTTGCTAATGTTGATTTATGTTGTAAAACACTTGGGTGCAATTATAATAATATTGTAAGTTAAAGTAGAATATTGAATTCCTATCAACATAATATTTTGTTGTATATCAAAATGGACGTAAATAACATCGGTGAAATAAAAGATGGCGACCAACCGAGACCCCTTTTAATTATGGAGGCGCCACCTATACTTGAAGTGTGTAAACAAAAATTTGAAGGCAATTTAAAAAAGAAGAGGAGACGCGGGAAATCTAAACGAAAAGTAATGAAACCATTTGCCAAAATCCCTTGGCAAGAACGGAGAAAGAACGACCAAACTAAAAGGAATAATAGATTTCGTAAAATAGTATTGGCTAAAACACACGCACCTTTTAACAACAATCAGTTTCTAATGGAAATTCATAAACCGGTACCTGAAGATAATTTCCATAATTTAAGAACACCATCTGCACGCACTCGCGATTCCAGTTTTAGCGTTGATTCCGAAGATAATTATTTTTATTCATTACCAGAAGATGAAGAAGAGTACTTGACAAAGGAATTTTCAAGTGTTTATGAAGACGCACAAAGTGAACGTTTATCAAATATGTCGAAAAACGAGCTAATTGAAGAATATCTTTTACTTGAAGCAAAATATGATAATCTTGTAAAAAGAACCGAACGTTCTAAGGCAAAAGAAGTGGAGTCTGAAAATGCTAATATAACGGATAAAGACACATCTATTACAGACAAGGACAGCATGCTGACTGATCCAGACACTTCAGAAGCTTCAATTGCCTCTGGTTCCATGGACGGGTCTTCAGTTGCGGAATTAATGCAACGCCTTAAAGAACAGGAAGAACAAATTCGAGAACTTCAGGTGGCTAATGAAAAGCTAAGGCTGGAGAATGAACATTTGCGTCAACACTCGCAAGATTCTAGTGAAGATTCTGAAACTGATAGTTCATCCAGTTCAGATAGTGACAGTAGCTCAAGCCACTGTGATAGCCCTGGCTCTGAGTTACCCATTATTGATCGTGAAAACTTACCAGTTGAAAATGAAGATCAAACAAATGGTGTCCAAGAAGTAACTGAAGACTTGCAGTCTACTCACCCAGTTGTCAATGGTTTCCATAGTCCAAGTGAATAGTAATAATGACTGTGAATAGTGCTGTACCTACTACAAACTTAAAACTTTTAACAGTATTTAGAGAATAGTTCTATGTTATTGGGACATTATGGAGCATAATATTTAATTAACTATTAGTGCTTGCCTAAAAAATATAGTGACTTGTTGTACACATTTTGGGCAGTTTTATTACTGTAACAATGTAATTGTGAGATCACATAAATTAGGATAAGTGGATTTTCTGTGATGTTCCTGTGGATATTTTATCGGCAGTAATATTAAAGTTTATTAAATGTGTATATATTCCAAAAATTGATCTCACTTTTATATTTATACAGTTACTTTAAACAAAGTTCAAAAGAGGTCAATGTATTTATAAGTCATTAATTGATATTTTATGGTTGTTTGTTGAAATATTTTAATTTTAATTATGAAACCAAATTGAAGGTGTTATTTTGTAAGAACCTAATATAAGTATATAAAAATTAGAATAACAAAGGTCTGTTAAATTTCATAATTTTTATTGTATTTCTTTTAATGTAATTTTATGTAATCAAACTTATTTATAATTAATGGCTTAGACTATGAGGGTCTGCATTCTCTTACACAAAATATTTTAATTCTATTTGGTGGTATGAGAAAATGTGAAACAAACCTGAGGGTTCATTCTTCCTTCAGGAGTCAGTCATTGTTGCGAGCACCATACAAATATGAACACATGATTTAGTTCCGTTGAAGTAAACCATATTACATAGTGTTCTGCACTCTTATTTATATTTAGCCAGCACTACATTTATGCAACTTTAACGTTACAAAGGGGTTTTTGTGACGTTTTATTTTAATTAAATGAAGTAATAGACTTTTAATTAAATGTATGAATTAAGTAAATTTCAATGCCCAATACCATAATTGCTTATTGATTTTAATTTTTGCGTCATTTCACACATTCCATCTGTAATATATAACTTTTTTTATAATAATAATTTGAGCCTGCTGATAATTAAATATTGACAATATTCATGTTTAACAGAATAACAGGTGTTTGTTACGTGGAAACAACCTATAAATATTATATGTACATATATTTATTATATACTTATTAAAATGTAATTTGCAAGTCTCTCAAAATGGTTATTGATGAAAATTTGGATGTACATAATTTTGTATTATTAGATATTTAATTTTTCTGCATTGTGTCATCATAAGAGAATCAACCTGGTTTGCCTTGTGGGTTTAGTAAGATGTGACTTTGGAAAATCAGCTGAAGCATGGTCTCAAATAGATCACAGTATACAATCTTGTTTATGCCCAATTTAAAATATTCAAACCAGTGAATGTAGTCAAAGTTGTAAGACTGAAATCACCAAAGCCACCCCAACCAAGCATGACGATTGTGACCAATTTTATCTAGAATTCTAGAAGCCCACACACAGCAGTAAATGGTTACATGCTTATAAAGATGTTTATTTACCTTTTGTGAATTTTAGTCTCTCTGTAAGATTTAAAGATTAAAATATTATACTAAATATATAAATATTGGCTGTTTTACTACCTATATACTATTTTATTTATAAAATAAAATGTAATTTTTATTCCTACACCTAATATTTTCAAGGAAAGGAAGAGAGAAGTCCTACCAGATTTCTTCAGCCTAGGAGTGTTTAGGTGGGTACAGTCAGCGTCAAAAGGAAGGTAGCAGTCAAGGTGTTCAATTTTTTTGAAACAAAAATTGATAATTCGGCCATTTAGAGTAGGCAAATTATATAGATCACCAATCTTGTTCAAATATATCAGAACATGCACACCATCAAATATATGGTTCCAGTTAAACCTTCCTTATTATAGCTACAAACAAAACGAAAACGTTAATGGTATCGAAGCAGCTAAAGTAATCAAAAGTAAAAGTGCGAAACACAATAGGATAAATAACTTCATCTTATTATATGTAATAGGGTGCAATTTATTCTGCGCTAAGATTTGTTATAAAATTATAATTCACATTATTATATTGCAATACAACAAAGTGGGATACCGTAATTCATCGGGATCCAGCATAATTTTAGGAACTGCGTGATCCCGCAACGGTTTGCGGATGCGCAAGCAACAAATCGCACAAATTCAATCAAATTTGGAAACTAAACATTGTATAATAATAGGTTAGTCACGTCAACATAACAGAGCTATTACCTAAAGCATCCACATCACAAATTACTATTAAGAAAGAAATAGAATTCCCTAATAAGAAAAGTAGAAAAACTATTATTGGCTATTTCGTAAAGGAAACTACGGTAAAAACCGGCCAAGTGCGTGTCCGGCCACGCACAGTGTCGAGAAAGGTTTTCGTTGTTGCCCGTCACAATAGTGAACTTAGAAGGGGCCTTCTTGATATTTAAATTGTGAGCGTACCGGTTTCCACCGCGGAAGGATAGGAGTGGGAAATGGTAAGCGGAACGGACTCCTTTTAAACAAAATAGGTATGCATTCCCACCAACAAAGAGTTTTGCCTGTTGATTTCCATTGCAAACGGATAACGACAGAGAGGAATCATCGGAGCGAGATGAACGGAATATGAGAAATGGGAAATGAATAGTCAATTTCCACAGAGAGCGAGTTCAGTTGGAGTCAGTTGGAGTTTTGAACTGGTTACGTGCGGTAGTGTTTTGTTGTGTGAATTCGCGATGTTATCGAGTGACACGGAATCAATTGAAGACAGTGATTATGTATACCGAAAGAAAAAGTATATATTATTATATCTTAAACACAGAAGAAAACGTGCAAAACGGAGATTTTGGTTATGTCGACACATTCGAGAAAGAACGTTGAAAGGGGAATATTATAGGCTATTCAATGATTTGGACGACGAAAAATTTAAGTACTATTACAGGGTTAGCAGAGAACAATTTCAAGAACTTTTGTCATTTGTAAAGGCAGACATTTTAAAACAAAATACTAACTAAGTATAGGATACAACAGCGTCGAGCGAGTCCGTTTCAAACTAGTCGGTGCTAGTCGGCGAGACCGCGACACAGCGGACACGTTACTCGTTTGGTCCGCTCCGCTCAACTCTTTTTCGGTGGAAACACTACTTTGAAAATTCAATTGCGAGTTGAAAGGACTCATTAATGACTCCGGTCCGAGTCCACAACTCATTTTTACTCTGTTCGCCCTCGCTGTCATTTACACTCGACTCTTTACTTACTTACTTACTTATCTTCACGCACAATCCATGACGGGGTAGCCAGAGAGAACAGATCGCCAAGTGTCACGATCCTTACATACCTCTTTCGCTTCTTTCAGATTCATAATCTTCTTCATACATGCACGTCAAGGTATCCGAGTACTCTTGACCCTCCCCTCTTCGAGCAATTTGCTCACATGGTCTTCGAAAGTTAGTCTCGGTCTACCTCGACACCTTTTAATATTAACTTTCGCGCTATATATTTTCTTCACCATTCGGCCTTCACTCATTCGCTCAACGTGCCCAAACCATCGAAGCACGCCCTTATCAATTTCTTTTTCACCACTTTGTTGGTGGAAATACATGTATGTAGTTTTGTATTGCGAGGTAAAAGGAGTAATTAATGGGTCCGTTCCGCACGCGGTGGAAACCGGGCTTAAGTCCGAGGTTTGACTGCTATAGCGGTTAGCGACTAAAAATAGTTTCCCATCTTATTTCATGCCTCATCCACACGCTTGGCAAACAACGGCAAACAGCATACACCAAACAGCAATCACGAACGTGTGGATGGTTGTTTTGTTTGTTTGTATGTGATTGCCAGTGATTGGCATTGGTGTCGGTTTTTGTGCACCGACCAAAGCGTGTTTGACAAACGTGTTTGCAATGTATCCACACGTTTGGCAATCAGTCAGTAGTACGCGCGAGCTTGCGGCTGTGGCTTGCGGCTTGCGGCTTGCGGGCGGCGGAAGGAGTTACTAGTGATTATTATTATTATACTCTGCGCCAATGTTACCAATCCGAAATTTGTCTCGGAGGTAAAGAAAGTTGAGTTTCCTAGCAATTTTACTTGGAAAACTTAGCAGATCTACCACCTATTTTTTTTTAAAGTTTTCTAGAGACCTCCCAATAATAATGTGATACTCCTAGTTACTGTTTCTGTTGGGTAACAAATATTTCACCTCTTTTTATAAAGACTCCCATGTGAAAGCAGGATCATTGCTCATCCCTTCCCATAATAGTCTGAGAGCTGGCGACGAATTTTGGGAAGGTCCTTTGGGCAAGTTGAATTTGTGAAAAAATATAATTTCGTCACTAGGCGAAACCAGTCCCGCGAGTCTGGCAGAGCGTTTGCGGTTATTTCGTCACTGCGCAGCATTTAACATTTGCAAAAAAGAAATCCATTTCGGATTATAGATTCATTGCAGATCGCAGGTATTATTAAAATTTACTCAATAAATGCGTGATTAAAATTTGAGATTGCTAAAAGTATATTTTTTGGGAATATAATAAAAATATTTTTGGAGATGTCTGGTAATACTTTATAACCGACAAAAACGTCTGGGATTATTTTTTTGGAATTATATTATTAAAAGATTAAAAAAAATGAAGTTGCCACAAAAACATTTTTTCGGAATTTTTTTTTTCAACTTGCCCAAAGGACCTTCCCAAAATTCGTCGCCAGCTCTCATACTATAATAAAATCCGAAAAAAATTGAAAACTGAAAAACGAATTAATCACGCCAGAAAACAAATAAAATTTTAAAAACATTAATTTTTATTTTGGGTACTTCCCATACAAGTAAATGAAGGATGATTTTTTTACGTGTATTCCATCATATGGGGTATCGTTGCATAGGTCTTTCAAAAACATTGGGGGTGTTGAACAACATCTTTTCGATTCAGGGGTCCGTTAACTTATAAAATACACTTGGATTATTAAAAATTTCGTTACATTTTCATAGAAAAAAACCTAAGACTAACTGCATTAATAACTTTGTCATGTTATTGTCAGCTGTTAAAAATAAACATTTTATGAAGAAAATGACTCATATGCATTACTACTATTAGTGTTGGCGATATCATTTTCATTCCATAAATGAAGCAATTGTGCGTTTTGAAAATATTGCTATTAAATTGTATAAGGCATTTCGAATAAAGAGATAGTCTATGTTAAAAGTAAATAGATTCAATATAATGTCGAACGAAAGTTCGGAGTTCGGTTCCCCGGTCAAGTATTAATTTCATAAAAGTTTGTTTTTAAATTAGTCTAGAGTCATGTGTTACATAATTCGTTTCCTTCTTTTTCGTTTAATTTCATTTTGCCTTTTTTTAAATAAAAATAGGTCAACCCGAAAGTAATCGCTGCGACAAGCTCGTCGTCCTCCATGTTTGCCCATCCGGGGTATAATAGCAACCGTAGCACGTTCGCCGAGCGTGTGGATGCCGTGTTTGTGTTGGGTGAATGTGGTCGGTGTTTGTTCGTGTATGGTGTTTGTGGCAAACACCAAGCGTGTGGAGGCGGCATCACATATACATAATAACGAACCTTTCCGTAAATCACCACTGCTCTAAACTATTCTGAGGGTCGCGCGCATAAACCAAGAGTACCACAAATGAAACTGTATGAGGTTGTATGAAAGTATGATACTGTGAATGAGGCCTACAATTACTACCAACTAAAAATAAGCCAAAGGGGTATGTCAGGATCGGTCTATTGGCGATAGATCCTCTCTGTTTACACTGCAAAGAGAAAATTAAAGCTATAGTAAAGTTATGGAGTGTAGAGAGAAGGAAGACCATCTCTATATATGAAAAGTGTCCCTAAAAACGTGTCCAATAAGGGTGGCGCTGCAGTAGCATAGAATAAATTTAAAAAAAGCGCCAAAAGTAATTAGAATAAGATGGAGAAATAAACAAGGACCGACCAATCCGCTTGGTTTTGTACTATGTAAATGGTTGAGATTTTGTATACTGGCATTTTACTAACTACTCTAATCATGAAATTTTTAAATATTTGAATTCAGCTGACTTCACTCCGTTCACAACAGCTATCTTCATATCGTAGTTGTACAGACGCTAGCGCTATTGTGGTAGGTTTTGGAATCTCTATTTTCAGTAAATAGTAGGACACTTTTTCAACTTTCGCCCCTTATAAGATGGTTCTCCTTGTACTCTACACTCCATACGTAAAGTATAAGCATTATGCTTAAAGCGTGTAGCAAATTACGCAGATACTATAATATTTTATCTGCGTATAAAACTGTTTTTACTGAAAGTATCACACACTACGCAGATAAGATAATATAAGAAATTACACATTTACTCGAAATCCTTCAATCTTACTAAACGTGTCTTTTGGAGCGGATTGTTTTTACAGTGTTACAATGAGTTTTCGTATATTGCTTTCAGATTTGCTAGACAGTTCGTCAGAATAGGTTTTAGATTTTGATAAAAGTAAAAACCGACTTCAAATTGTTAAAAAATAAGTTATTTTTTGCTACCTTCAGGAGTGGAATTTTTTTTCCAAATTTATATGGGACCAACCTTGAAATATAATCTATTTAAAAAAAAGAATAATCAAAATTGATTCACAATCTGCGAAGATATCGCGTAACATGCATATTAAACATACACTCGAATTGAGAACCTCCTCCTTTTTGAAGTCGGTTAAAAAGACGAAGAATTTGGATAGAACGTCATAAAAAAAAAAAAAGTCAGAACCGAGGCGAATTTAATCGCTTATAGCAGATAACATCTGTCATTATCTTTTGATATATTATGTCCGTGCTTACAGACTTAACGATAAACTATAAATTATTTGCACTGTGTGTGTTAGTCAAAGATATTGTAGTTTTGTTTGTAATATCTTTGGTGTTACTTCATTGAATTTCATAGCGAGCGATATAGAAAGATATGCTATGCTCACATACAGATATCTTATCGTATCGGTGTAGTGTCTGAAACACTTAAGTCGTTTTAAAAAAAATGTATTGCTTAGTTTACAATAACATTACAAAGTTATAATACAGCTAGTTATAGGTCATTTCCTATGGAATTGTAAGGAAATTTTAACTAATTCAAGCTTATTTTATAATTTGGTCGACTAGTCCACGTTAACTTGCTTACTTAGCTAGGATAGTTTCACTTTTAATTTCATTATTTAATCTACTATCATGCATACTTTTCACATTTATAATAATAGCGGTTTAGTTTTTTTTTTATAGGATAGGGTGACAAACGAGCACACAGTCCACCTAATGGTAAATGGTTACTGTGACCCATAAACATCTACATCTATCCTCAATAAAGACTCAAGATGCAGATGCGTTGTCATCCGTGAGGACTAAGATGGAATGCCTCTTTGCCAGTAAAAAGGGTCTCCGGTTCTCTACACTCATCATACGAAACACAGCAGCGTTAAGCTGCTATTTTACGCTGGTTTTCTTTGAGAGCGTGGTCCTTCCCCGGTCGAGCCGACCCATTCGTGCTACAACTATACTACTAATATAGCAGCAGCATGGCTCTACCACGTATAAATATAGTTGGTAGCGGGGCGGAAAATTGACTCTAATAATAAATACTACATACTTTAAAGCTAAATATTTCGTAAACGAACCCCTATATCGAAAAAATATTGTTATATAACATAAATATGATAAATAAATATGTGGCAAGCTATTATATAACCCCAATAACTTTAAAAAACCAATCCAACGACACTTCACACGATATCTATAACTAGGGTCTCTGAGTAAAAACTATAAGGGTTCCTTGTTGTTTAACTACGGAACCCTAAAAACGATAAGCAAAGAGATAAGAAAAATAAGTTGTTAGTGGGAGAATTTTTTCAGTTTAGAAGAAAAATAAAATTTCAATCCTTAAAGAATGAGAGCTAATAATCTTCCGCTCACCAGATGGCGCTAGTTGACACTGAGGTGAAGTTTCTTGTTGCACAATGTCATTTAATTAAGATGTTAGGTTTAAATAAAAGCTCATTAGTTTCTAAAGTAGGTATTATATTAATACATAAAACAATGGCTCAGTAGATATCTCTTTAATGTTTGCACTTTTTAACTCTTTTTTTTTTTAAATTTGCTCCATAGTAATATTTGTGGTTTGGTTTATTTGTTATTAATCTTATTAGGTAATATAAAGTATAACTAATAGTACAGAAAGACACATTAACCTTTACATTTTTCGAACAAATTAACTAACCCGCTATGAAATCTGTCAAATATTACACCTCACTTTTAAGTGGCGCCGCTCTGGTGGCAGAAAAAGTCGTGGATGCACTCATTAACAGAGCCAATCCTAGCTATCCTCGTCCTTATGCTCCTCTCCAAGAAAAGTGTGGGGGGGGGGAGGTTCGGGGAAGTCAAATCAAACAGAAACAGAAACAGAAACAGAAACTTTTTTATTCAATATAGATTATAAATAATACTTATTGAAAGTCACTCTTTTGTATAATTACCACTGGTTCGAAAAAAACCTCTGTCCTGGGAAAAACCAGCAAGAAACCCAGCGGGACTTTTTTTTTAAATAACAGCTTACAATCATGTATGTTACACAAATTAACAACACAACAAATTAGAAATAGCTTGGGAGCGATCACCTCACTTCCAGGGGTTATTATCATCTATAAATTCTTTAATATTATAATAACCCTTTTTATACAAACTTAGTTTAATAAAGTTTTTGAACTTTGAGCAGGTCAAATTTTGTATATTTTCTGGAATTTTGTTGTAAAAGCGTATACATCGCCCCAAGAATGAATTACTGACTCGATGGAGTCGAGTAACTGGTACTACTAGCTTGTGTCTGTTTCTAGTATTTACAGAATGAATATCACTTATTTTTGTAAAACTACTTTTATTTTTGTGTACGTACATTACATTTTCATAAATGTATTGAGAGGCCAAAGTTAATATATTAATTTCCTTAAATTTTTGTCGCAGCGACTCTTTAAGCTTTAAATCATAAATTGCTCTTATGGCCCTCTTCTGCAAAACAAATATAATTTCAGTAAATATTTAAGAGTCAAATATTATTAACCATTTTTATTGGACGGAACTTAATAAATATTGTAGATAAAGTAAGTACAGATAGTAACAGAAATTTATCATTACCATCATCATCACCCAGAGTATCAATGGTAATAATTATCTTTTCATTGCCTGATTGCAGATTCAACAAATAGTATGCACTTGTGACTGCACCCTGATCCTAGACCTTACGTGGGTCGGGATTAATGTGGTGTCTTTTGAAGCTCTGTAACCATTGGCATAGCTGGGGGGGGGGGGGCAAGAACGGTCAATGCCCACTCGTGTCAATATTGAAGAATTTCTTTCTTTTTAATCGCGTTTTAATTTAAGTTTCAATACCAATCCTATATATCCAAAATTATAATTACTTACTTACTTATCTTCACGCACAATCCCTGACGGGGTAGCCAGAGAGAACAGATCGCCAAGAGTCACGATCCTTACATACCTCTTTTATAATTGATGATGATGATGATGAATTATAATTGATTTATATAATTAATTTATCCAAAACCTATTACATCAAAAGCGTCTCCCGTTTCTCGTCTTTGCCACAGTGTGCAAGTAGATATGCTAGACTTCCACGCGAGAAAAGTGCGGCTATTCGAAAGGAGCCGAAAGCACCCGATTGGACTGATGTATCACAAAGAGAACATTATATTTATTACCTTACCTTTCCAAACCCCAAACCGGAGTCCAACCGCGAACTCACGAAGGCCCCTTCTATGTTCACGTATTGTGACGGGCTACTAGGGCACTTGGCCGGCTCTTTTAATAGTTAGTTAACATTATATATATATGATATCTCATTATATGACTGTGGTTAGGTCAGCTGGACGGTTGCCCCCCGTACGTTACGTTACTTTTTTTTTTATAGAATAATGGTGACAAACGAGCACACAGTCCACCTGATGGTAAGTGATTGCTGTGGCCCATAGACATCTACACTTATCCTCGTATGCGAATCAAAATGCAGATGCGTTGTCACCCGTGAGGGCTAAGATGGAATGTCTCTTTTCCAGTAAAAAGGGTCTCCGGTTCTCTACACTCACCATACGAAACACAGCAACATTAAGCTGCTATTTTACGGTGGTGTTCTGTGAGAGCGTGGTCCTTCCCCGGTCGAGCCGACCCATTCGTGCTACAACTATACTATTAATATAGCTGCTTAATTACGTAAATAAAACATGTTCTTTTTATAAAACACTGTGTCTTTTCTGCATGTAGTGGTAGCAATTTTATAACTGTTACCACTACATAAATTTCATAGATAACGAGCAACCAAAGTTCGATCACTACCTTTTTTTTTTTGCGCCCGAAGCAATTTGGAAATGGGCTACCACAGAGGGAGGCAGAAAATGCATTACGCATACCACGATGGCTGGTCCATCGTGGTTATGGGGGACTCACTGCCTACAAGGGGAACCTAAGTGATACCCCCTAAAAACTGCCTTTGGGGACTGGCAACCAGCTGTTGAAAGCTTCTTATGCCGTATCTAAAGCGACCCTCTTTTGGGAAAAGAGGGTTATCGATCACTACCGCTGAAATAAGTCTTTTATATGAATATTATTCGCATTTTTTTACACCACACCACCGCCTTTCGATTTGATCACTAAAATACGGAAGTGAAAAGCATGATTATACATGCGTAAAAAATATGTAAAATTAAGGGTTTAAAAATTGAAAAGAAGCCTCAAAGATCTTTTTGTTAGAACTACTTAAGTTATGTATTTCATACAATTAGTATATACCTACTGTAAAAAAATTATATCACTGTGAAAAAAGGTCTCTCTTTTTGTTTACTAATATTACAATGTAACAATATCATAGTATAAAAAAAAACTTAAACATTATGCATCGATCATGAGTTGATGATACTAGCTTATTAAGTGGCGAAGCTTGCGAAGTCACTTATTAAATGACGAAGCTTGCGAAGTCACTTATTGATTTCACGATGTCTGTCCGTTTGTCCGTCTGTCCGTCTGTCCCACGATTATCTCGAAAACGGTTTCGAATTTTCAAATTCTGTTTTCAGCAATCGATTAGGGGAGACCGGGTACAAAAGTAACGGCGGGTCGAAAGTAACAAATGCTCTGTAGATTAATCCAATAGCCAGACACCACTTTGCTGCCGTAAGGTGACCGCTGGTGGTGACCCCTTCACTTGCATTATGTCGCCGCGCACGCCACGCGCTGTTAGGTTGAGTGAGAGGACGGTATGTGATTTCACCAATAAAAAGTACGTTTTTGGACGTTTTCTTATTAAATGTTTTCGTAGTCTTAAAAGGATGGTACCAATTTGAATATTTGCTTATTAATTCTTGATTAGGCTGATTACACAGTGTTTTAATTCGTTTTTGTCTGGCAGCTTCCGTTTTAAGGAATGTTTCTTCCATCTTTAATGTTTTAACAAAAATGTGGTCGGGTACAAAAGTAACATAGCTCTATGGGTACACAAGTAACATGTTACTTTTGTCCTCGTATTGGTTTATTTACTTAATATTTTTATGTGGGTATTTATTTGAACAGAATGCCGCGACAATGCATAAGAACTACAACACGAGGAACTACTAACACGGAAGTGTTCCGAAAAGCAAAGAAAAGAAGAAGCAAAAAGCAGCTGAAAAGCATTCCAAAGATGTTACAAAATTAATCCCTGGAAAAAATATTATGTTTGTAACATTATATAACATATCATGTAACATTATATAGATACATAAAAAAAATAAAGAAGGAAATACTAGCGCAGTTGTGGGCTACCGTTGCGTCAACCGTATTTTTACTATTGATGACGAAAAATGTCAACAGGACATCGAGTGCTCTGGAGTTTATTTTGGTTTATCTCCATCTGAAGTACGTAAACCGGCATATGAGTAGGTGATAAAAGATGGAAAAGCATTTCCTAAAATGTGACACGATACTAAAATGGCAGGCAAGAAGTGCTTGATGGGTTTTTTTAAAACGACACCTAAGCCTCTCTTTGAGGTGTGCTTAAGCAGCAAGCCTGTCGCGGGCCTTGAGCTTTAACGAACATAATATAAAATCTGGAAAAAAAACGCAATTGAAGATGAATACCAATAAATAAATAAATCCAAGAAACAGTTTCCAATCCGATACTGGAAATGGCAAGAGGAAGTTGATATCTACGAAGGTAAGGGAAAAGGAAAAAAGACAAAGAAGGCAGCTAAAAGTAAGGAAAAAAAATGTTTCTAGTTTGCTTAGAAACTTTTAGCAACAGTTGACCAAATGAGCAATGGATACAATTTACCAAATGTAATATGTGGTCACATGCTGAATGCGTCAACGAATATGGAAATTATGTGTGCCATAATTGTGAGTATGACTAAAAGACTAATACTGAATAGTCTGATTATAAAAAAATATTATCATATAATAATTGATCTTATTTAAAGCAAGAATAATTTGTTTAGTTTTCTTAAAATATATAATTTTTGAACATTTAAAATGCAAATGTTTATCTGTGTTATTAATACAAAGTCTTCTAATAAATAATTTGATGGTTTAATATGTCACATTATATTTATTACAAACCCCTTTGTCCTGTTACTTTCGACCCACAACGTGTTACTTTCGACCTGCCTACGTGGTCGAAAGTAACAACTGACGAATTTTTTTGAAGTCTCTGTGATTCATATAAAGTACACTATAATAAGGTAAATTTAGACACTAATGTAAAGAACATAAACGGAATGTATATGTGGTTATATTAATTTCATTAAAATAATTACACCTACCCAGAAACCAAGGTAAAAGTACAAAATGTTACTTTTGTACCCGGTCTCCCCTACTGATCACCAGGCATCTGAACCTCCTATTTAGATTTTTTTTTTCCGTTAGAAACCGCTACAAAGCTGATTGTTTCGCCACTTTGCTATGCTGTTAGCTTGCTAGGTTTATTTATTCTGTGATCCTACTGAGACTTATTGTATTGACATTGGTCCTTACTATGTCTGCAAAATTTCACATTATTCAGACGTTTGGAAGTGGATAAAAACTGAAAAAAATGCTATCATAATTATATATAAGTACAGATAAAGGATAGGACAAGTTAATATAAAGCGTGTAAAAATTCACAATAAAATCAAAACAAACCACACATATTTTTTTATAGAATATGGGTGACAAACGAGCACACAGCATACATTTACCTGATGGTAAGTGGATGATGTGTTCCATAGACATTTATTATCTACATATACATATAGACATTTATTCTCGATTAAGAATCGAAATGCAGATGCGTTGTCACCTCTGAAGAAAAATGGAATACCTCATTTCCAGTAAAAAGGTCTCCGGTTCTCTACACGCACCATACGAAACACAGCAGCATTAAGCTGCTATTTTACATTGGTATTCTGTGAGAGCATAGTCCTAACCCAGTGGAGCAGACCCATTCGTGCTACAACCATAATATTCGAGTAGCTGCAGCATGGCTCCACCACGTGCACACAGCACATGTGGACATGCGCTTACGCGATATTTACTGCCTGGAATTCGTTCACTTTTGTTATTTATTAAAAACTAGCTATCCTCCCTGACTTGGCAAAGGTGATTTCTGGATCTCGACAACAGCGCCACCTACCGGGTCCAATTGTGAATCTAAACCATCCAGATACCCACTCAAACGCACACAAAAAAATTCATCAAAATTGTTCGAGCCATTTTCGAGTTTCAGCGAGACTAACATACAGCTATTGATTTTTATATGTGTAGAGATTACGTACTATTAAGTGCTATTTAATCTTCCTATATAAGTGGACTATGAGCAGCTTTACATATATTATTCGATCTCGCTTCACGTAGTGATTATATTCTCTTTGCTCGCTTCCTTATAGCCGCCAAGGCCGTCTACACTACGTCAGAAGGGGTCGTGACGGAAAAATCTTACACTTTTTGTCGCCTAATCCCATCCGCCAAATCCGTACCGTCCGATAAAGAACTTCGTTCCAAAAACCCAGACCGACTCCTTCGTGGAAAAGGAGACCTACCACCCAGTGAGAACTCTGTCGAAACAATCCATGAATTTCGACTGAGATTTTTAATAGCATCAGATTCTGCTACACGTACAACGAAATCTTGTAAAAACAATTTGTCAAATGGGTGTTTTATTAAATTAAAATTGAACTTGGCAAATGAAATTTTCTTCAACTGAATTGTATTATATTACATCTATAATCTACAATATTTTTCAATGATAACAACACCTTATTTGACTGCTTCGTTAATTTAGTTTTTAATTTCTACTTCGTTAATTTAGGCGACGAGGTTCGCCACCCGTCACGTCCTGTCTCCCGGAGGGGTGAAAAGTAGATTGCGGAGGCCCGTCTGGCTACGCCGAATGTATGTGGAGTAATGAATGATAAGATGAATGAAGTAAGCGAGTGCTATGTGTAAATGAGACGAAACGAAAGGGAAGAAATGTCACTGCACATGGCATGTATAACGCTTACTGGTCTAGTGTAGACGAGACCGAGCGGGCATGCCAGGGAGTCAGTGTCATCCTTTCAGAAAGAATGAGTCAATGTCTGAAAGAGTATGAATGTGTAAGCCCAAGGCTGCTGTGGATACGAATGAAAGTGAGCTTAAAGAAGTTGTTTGTGTTAGGAGTGTATGCCCCAGATATGTCTAAGCCCACTTATATGCAAGAGTAGTTTTGGGACATGGTAAGGCTGGTGTTGATGAAATATAAGGAAAATGAAAATATTATTATGTTAGGAGATTTTAATGATAGGGTTGGGGTGAAGAGGTCTTGTTATGAAAGGATATTAGGAACGTTTGGTGCTGAAAGTTTAAATGAGAATGGTGAGGACCTCCTCACCGTATGTGTGGAAAAAAATCTTTTTGAGACGAACACTTTCTTTCACCATAAGAGGATTCACATGTATACATGGGAAAGGGGTGATAATAGAAGCATGATAGATTTCATAATTGTGGATGAAAGAATGAGGAGCGCAGTGGTAGATACAAGGGTTTACCGGGGGTCCAACGTAGGGATGGATCATTACTTGGTCTTATGCCGAGTTAATGATCTATTCAGGCGTAGGCGGCATCGGACATCTGTGTTTACCATTGCGTTATAGCGTATAAGAATAGAGAGGTAACAAGATGAAGGTGTGAAAGAGAAGTATAAATGTAGACTGAGGGAAAATATAAGTGGTTTGAATGAATTATATGTAAAATGATTTAGACTTGAAGACTGTATGGAATAATGTTAAGAAAGTTGGATGCAGCCACCGAAGCATGTAGTGTAAATAAGAGAACGAATGAAAGGAAAAGTAATACGTTGTGGTGGGATGATGAGGTACGGATAGAAGTTGAGCAAAGAAGAGAGCATGGCTAGATTTACCAGCATCCAAAGCTGGTAAATCTGGCGGTATGAATGATGAGATTGAAAGAAAAAAGCAGACTTTAGACGAATAAATAAGACAGTAAAAGAAGTTGTTGAAAAGAAAAAGCAAGAACGCTGTACACCTTGTTTAATTTATGTTGGGAACTGAAGCGGGTACCGGAAGACTGATGCAAAGCCGTTATAGTCCCAATATATAAGGGAAAGGGCTCACAGCAGGACTGTAAAAACTAGAAACATTGTGGGTAAACTGTATGCTAAGGTGTTAATTGAAAGAATTATGGAAGAAACTGATGGAAAAATTTGGGACGTGCAAGTTGGATTTAGAAAGGGGATGGGGTGTACAGATCAAGTATTTTCGATGCGCATGAGTTTTTAGTTTTTGGCCAAAAACCAGAAAGTTTTTTGTGCGTTCATGGACTTCGAAAAGGCTTATGATAGAGTAGACAGGAATGTGTTATGACAGACACTTGAACTCATTTGGGTTGAGCGCTGGTTTGATACAGGCATTAATTCACGGTCCTTTTGGAAATAAATTACAGAGTACCTTTATACTTATTTAATAAATATTAATAAAAAAATCTGTTTTTCTCACTTTACCTAACTAGTTTGAATTGACAGCTATAACGTCACAATATGGCGCCAGGTCAGTCCTATTCTCATTTGAATCGCATAAAAAGTTATTAAAAAGCAACTTGCAAATAAAAATATCCATTTTTTTTTGTAGGATCGGGTGACAAACGAGCACACAGTCCACCTGATGGTAAGTGGTTGCTATGGCTCATAGACATCTATATCTATCCTCGTTTGCGAATTAAAATGCAGATGCGTTGTCACTCATGAGGACTGAGATGGAATGTCTCTTTTCCAGTAAAAAGGGTCTTCGGTCCTCTACACTCACCATACGAAACACAGCAGCGTTAAGCTGGTATTCTGTGAGAGCGTGGTCCTACCCTGGTCGAGCTGACCCATTCGTGCTACAACTATACTGCTAATATAGTTGCAGCATGGCTCTACCACGTTAAAAAGTTCACCATTGCAGTCTATAAAAGTCCACTGGTGAACATATTTATTATAGTTATAGATTGCCTCATAGGGAGAATTTTGTTATAGTTGCCACGCTTGGTAGGCGGGTTGGCAACCGCATTTTTTTATTATTTTAAGATATTTTCAAGGAATAGTGTGTGGTGGGTAAGAATACGCACTACCCCATATCTTCTCGTGGGTGACGAATGAGGCAACAGAGGGAAACTGAGACAAGAGATGGGCAGCAGTATTTTTCTGATAACAAAAAATTATATTAAAAAAGCTGCGGTTGCCAACCCGCTCGCCAAGCGTGACAACTATGGCAGTATACCCCCCATGACGAGAGTTACAAAAAGATGGCCCGCTGGCCCCGCTATTCCTGGAAATGGTGGCGACCATGGTAACGGCGAGGCAGGGGGTGCTAAGAATCGCCTGTGGAGGTTCGGTTGCCACCTAAGACGACTCGACCTGGCAACATACAACGCACGTACCGTGAGGACTGAAGAGAAGATCCTGGAGCTGGAAGAAGAGATAGACAAGTTACGCTGAGATATTATAGGATTATCTGAGGCCCGAAGAGCGGGGGAGGACACGGTAATCCTTGAATCCGGCAACTTATTCTATCACCGGGCGGGTGACCATTAAATTTGTCCCAAGGAGGTGTCGGATTTATCGTTCACAAGTCTCTCGTTAACAACGTAGAAAAAATCGCTAGTGTGCCGACGAGGGTCGAGGCTAGGCTTGCCAACCGTCCCGGATTTTCCGGGACGTCCCGCTTCTGGATAAATTTTGGACCGTCCCGCCGTAACCCCTTGCGGGACGCCTTTTGTCCCGGAAATCGGTGATTATTTAATATCATATTAGTATCTATCTCGTACCAACTACACTTTAGCCGTAGCTTCGATACTACTTTCAAATGCATCAGCAGAGAGAGTGTTTCCTCTGTGTGAAAATGCATGGACAGACAGCAGAAATGAGCTGTTTGTTAACTACATCAAGGCTGAACGACAAATTAACGTTAATTTTGATCAAAAATGCAGTGAACTTTATAACCAAACCAGTATTTGTTTGTCAAACCAATTTGTATGTGGTGTGTTGTGTCCCGTGTAATATACCCAAGTCCCGGATGTCGAGCTGGGTAGTCCCGGAAATGCCTGTTTTGAAGTTGGCAAGCCAAGTCGAGGCGTACCTTATTCTCAGGATCACCAAACGGTATTCGTTGAAGGTCATACAGGTTTACGCACCAACCTCGGCACAGCCCGATGAGGAGGTGAAGGAAATGTATGAGGATATCTCTAAAGCCATACATTAATCCAAAATCCACTGTTTACGCCTAAAAATGGTCATGTTAGGACGGCACCCAATCACGTTAAACTTTGCCAATCGCTCGATCGTACCAGGTGTCACGCGTGTGTCGGGGAGGGGGCAGCGGAAGGGAGCTTTCCAGAGTCTTGGCGCTGTCGGGCGAGACAGTAGGTTCCAGTGGCTTGCTAGCAGCAACCGGGTTAAGCCGAGTGTTTCGACTAGCGCTGCAGAAGTTCGCGCGAGACCGGTTTTTATTTGATTAGGGTCTAGAATCTGAATTTGAGCGCATGGCTTCGCTACGTAATTGGGTTTCGTGAAAACCGCCTCGGATTTGGTGATCTAGGATTTAAGTTCCTGTGCAAGAGGCCTTTATGGGGTTTTACGGTTTAAGTAACTTCCTTGAAAGTAATTGTGCTAGATAGCTAGATGAAGTACATGCTTCTTCGTCACGTAGATAGGATAGCGTTATAATTGGGTCGTCGCGTTAGTGCCTTTTTGTGTTTGGTTGCCTAGTTAAATTAATTTGTGTGTCAACGAGGCGTATTTTGAATCTTGTGCGACGTGTTATTCTGTGTCGAATTTATAATTTGTGATAAGTGAATCCGGGACATTGAATATGAACTTTGAACTACTGTCCGTTGCCGTGTCGGGTATCATGTGTTCGATTCTGCGATGAGTGTGGAATTAGGCGAATTGAAGTTAGTTAAATGTACAATGAAGCTAAGAGACTGAATCAGTGACAGTGAAGAAAGAAGTGGTCCGGCGATGAAGCAGTCCGGAGCTATGCAGCATTTTGGAGCAGCCTGGAACTCGGCCGCTGCTGGTCGCCTATGCTTGCCAAGGCCCCACACATTCACACATCACTGTACACGACTCGCTATCTACCATTACACACACTCACGGCCTGCCCAAGCCTTGGAGCGAAGTTGGCTCCTGATACAGGTAAGTACTTTTGCTCTCTAGTTTGCTCCCATATAGGTTATTGTAATTAGAGATTTCCACGTGGCCATATGGAGGCCCGACCTGCGTCTGCTCGTTAATTCTTCTGCTGAATGGGCCCCGGAAGATTGAACTTTGTAGGAGCAGCCGTAGGCCGTAACATCCACTATACGGTCTTAATGGGAGACTTCAACGCAAAACTAGGCACAAGAGAGAATGGTGAGTGAAGGTAAGGAAATTTGGAATAGGGCAACGGAACCCGAGGGGCGAGCATCTGGCCGACTTCATGGAGAAAGAGGGACTCTTTAAGACGAACTTTTTGTTCCAGAAGCGGCCCCACGGGAAGTGGACCTACCTGGTAGAGCCCGACGGTTTGACAAAAAATGAGTGATTACATTATGACGACTAGACGGCAACTGTTCAGTGATGTCTCACAGTAATCGCGAGGGTAAAAACAGGTAGCGATCACCGAATGGTTAGAGACACTGAACGTAAATGTTAAGTTGGAGAGGTCTCGTCTAATGAAGTCAACGCTCTGTCCCCCTCGTGCTCTAATCCAAAGCCCAAAAACTTTCAGATCGAGTTACAAAATCGTTTTCAGTGCCTAGAAGATTGTAATGAAGTGGACGATATGAATGACAAGCTTGTGGAAACTGTCCATGCGGCCGGAGCTAAGTTCTGCAAGTACCGCCGCAGACGAACACAAAAACTTTTCGATCACACTCTTAATCTCATGGATGTTATGGGAAATGAAGCTGCAGTCTTCAGCAGATTTGACAGCACACAGGCAACTAAACAGACAGATCTCCAAATGTATGCGGCGGAACTTGCGCAACTTTAATACCTACTGCTCGTGTTGGAGAAGCGATCGAGCGGAACAAGGGCTCCAGTCTTTGCCAGAAAGTACCAACTGTAGAAGCTGAAGACCGAATGTGGCAGCATCGTTTCCGGGACACCTGAGATTTTGAATGAGATTAAGAGGTTCTAAGGCCAGCTGTACACGTCATTGTTGGTAAGTGTGAGTAACGATCGAAGAGCAAGTCTTATCCGATACTATTTCGATGACATTCCGGGCGTTAGTCTGAGCGATATTAGAATGGCTATTCAGTACCCTAAAAATGGCAAGTCCCCGGGCGAAGACGGAATTACAGCGGAGCTTCTGAAAGTGGGTGGAAAACCGGTACTTTAGGTCCTTCATAAGCTCTTTAATTCCGTCCTCCATGGTGGCACTACTCCAGAGGCGTGGAGCAGAAATGCGGTGGTCTTGTTCTTCAAGAAAGGCTACAATGCTCTCTTGAAGAACTTGTAGCGGGTGGAAGGAAAAGGGAGATCTCCCGCCGGGCAAGGTGTTCTGCCCGGGGAGCGGCCAACACTCCGAGTGGTAGTTCGGAGCTATTATATATATTGCTTTAATTTCGGAACTTTGTTAGCGCGATTTAGGCTTCGATGTGTTTCGCTTGTGGCGCGACGACAGCGCCGCCACATCACCCCCCTGCTCAGACCGGAGGTCGATAGTAAAGTCTAGATGTCGACGAATTTGCAAGTGCCAGGGAATTGCCTTGTAAGTCTGCGGTGAGTCGAGAAGAAGGCAAGTAATCTGCGAGAGTGCCGTGAAGCAGAAGCGAGCAGTAAGGCTTGGAGCCGTGCCGAACACTGTAGCGCAGAGAGTAGCTTGAAGGAACAGAAAGCATTAGTATTCCAGTGCTGCGATGAACCTTTGTAAAGCTAGATGGCTTGCAGAATGTGAAGACTGCAGACAATATCAGCTCGGGAGCGAATGAATGGGGTACTTGAGGTTGATGACGAAGGTTTTGAAGTTGTAGTTTCCGAAGGTTGTTAGTTGCGTTTTCATATCACGCCGGGTGGTCACCACTGTAGCCGGTGGGAGGAAAAGGGGGGATCTCCCGCCGGGCAAGGTTTTTTTTTTTACTTAGCCAATTACATTACATACATTTTGACCAATAAAGATTAATCAATAAAATATTATGTACAACTATTATATGTATGTGGCGCTACGTTTGCCGGCGTTAGACTCGTGGATCGTTTCTCGTAGCTGCGTTGCTGAACGGGGCTATAAAAGTGATGCAGACCGCCGCGCGCGCGTAATCGTGGGACACATCTCTGGAACAACAATAAGAAGCGAAGCTGCGGCGTTGAAGAAACGGCTCGAAAATGGTCGACGGATGCGTGAAGATAGCCGGCGTGTGAAGACGATGCGGTGCTGATGATATTTGCGGCTGTTTCTTGTTTCTATACTAGAATGTTAGATATATACGTCAAATTATCTCGCATCGATATGCAGCCCGCAGTATCTCAGTAGCCGGGGGTAATTAGGAAATAAATGTTTTCTTCAGACCTTCACCTTTTACGTTATGGTAGCAGCATGGTAACGTTATTAATTTATTTATTAAACGGTTTAGGGTTGATTAGCCTGGCTGCTACATCACTCTCCCCCTAGCGAAAGCGTACCGGAGGCTTGACGACTCGCCCATGTCTCGTAGTTTTTAAAATAGGTTTCATCTGGGTTGATGTAGATGATGGGTTTTCAAACTTCCTCGCTGGTGGTTGATGATGATGATGGATCCTCTGAAGTATCCTCGTTAATAACATAGACAGGCTTTAGTCGGTCGATCGATATAATTGTAGATTTCCTTCCGGGTATTTGTAATTTAAAAGCATAGTATAAAGAGAGGCCAAGTAGGTTATCTGCGGCCTAATCCGCGATATAATTGCCTACTGTCTCAGGGTTGTCACTGTCACCAAATCATTAATTTAAAACTCGGCCCTTGCCAAAGATAATACATCTCTCAATACTAATTCAGTGATCATTAGTCGATAAAGTTCAACAATGGTTTTCCTAACAAATACAGAAATGTATTAAGATTCAGAGCAGTATAATAAATATATATAATAATAAAAAAATTGAATAAAGCGACTAAAATATTGTAAAAAAAAACATCGTACAATAACATAAAATTACTAACGCCTGCCTCTTAGACTGTAATCAATTTTTTGTTCTGTTCTTATTATTCGAACTTTGCTCTATTTATCTGATTCACAATTAATCAATTACTTATTTTTAATTACGATTTTATAACTGTAAGTAGGTACTTAGTTACTATTCTTCCTCTGTCTGATAGACAACTAATACAACAAAAATAAGTCAAGTAAAAATTATATGCTATAATAAGTGACTCGCTTACGTGACGCGCGAACCTCGTGCGGTGTTAGCCTCGACTGGCGCATTGAGAAACACTTCGAGATTGTGTTTAAGTGTGCGTGCGGCGCCTCATAGATACTATGGCGCACACATACAAGCCGCGCGGAGTGCGTTTGTATCAAGATAACGTACTTCCCCTTTCTTTATACTATGTTAAAAGTCTTGCTATTTCGCTCTAATACTTTATACGATCCATCGTAGGTAGGTTGAAATTATTTCTTCACTGCGTCGTTTCTAACAAAAACTTGCTTGCATGTTTTCAAATCTTGATGAATGAATACTGATTTATTATTTCCGTGTGATGATGTGTGTTTCAACGATAAGACTTTGTTGATTGATTCTCGAAGCTGAGTTACAAAATCGTAATTCATTTTTTGATTATTTAATGATGTTGAAGTGAAGAAGTCACACGGTAGTCTTATGCTGCAGCCGTAGGTTAGCTGAGCGGCGCTAAGACTAGTGTCTGCACGCGGTGTTGCTCGTAGTCCAAGTAGTACTGTAGGTAGCTCATCAATCCACTTTGTATGTTGAGATAAACGAGTTTTGAGTGCTGTCTTCAATGTACGATGCCATCGTTCGACTATTCCGTTTGATTGAGGATGGTATGCCGTTGTACGTGTCTTCTGTATTCCCATAGTTTGAAGAAGTTTGAAGGATAGGTTGCTTTCGAAGTTTCTTTGATCTGTTGTGATGGTTTTGGGTGATCCGAAACGAGTAATCCGATTTTCATAAATTATCTTCGCGACGGATTCAGCTGAAGTATCATCGGTAGGTATTGCTTCTGGCCATCTTGTTGTTCTGTCGATCATTGTTACGAGGTAACGATGTCCTTGCGATGAAGTAGGTAATGGTCCAACGATGTCAACGTGCAGGTGTTCGAATCCCTCCGTAGGTGGAAATGAAGCTAGGCTGCTTGATGTATGTCTTTGTACTTTGCATTTTTTGCATTGAATGCATTGCTTCGCCCAGTTGCCAACATCCACTTGTATTGAAGGCCAAAAGAATTTTCCAGTGATGAGTTTTCTGGATGCACCTGGATGACTGATGTTGTGCAGTGCATTGAAGACTTCGCGACGACATTCTTCTGGTATGTATGGTCGCAAGGTTGATGTTGAGGCTTCACAGTAGATAGGTAGGTGCGCATAATCGATGATTGCTCTGACTTTTTCAGTAGGCGGTTTGATTCCTTCCTTACTGACGGTGAAACCAAGAAATTGAACTTCTTGTTGTCCAAATATGCATTTCGAAGGGTTGATTGTGATTCCATTGTCTTCTAATCGCTGTAGCACGGTGCGTAGATGGGTTTCGTGCGTTTCTTTATCAGGGCTTGCAACAAGGAGATCATCAATGAATGCGAAAACGAAATCCAGTCTATGAAGTACTTCGTGTATGAATCTTTGAAAGATTTGACCAGCGTTCTTCAGTCCTGGGGTCATTCTTGGAAATTCGAATAATCCCATTGGGGTAATTATTGCTGTCTTCTCTATGTCTTCATCGCGTACTTTAATTTGTTGGTAAGCTCGGTTGAGATCGATGGTGGAGAATATAGTCTTGTCTGACACTTGATGAGTGAAATCCTTGACTCGCGGTATTGGGTAGCGGTCAGGAGTGGTAATAGAATTCAGTCTTCTGTAATGTCCACAAACTCGTAATTCTCCATTATTCTTCGGTACAACGTGAAGTGGTGATGACCAAGGGCTTTTGCTTGGACGGCATATTCCTTGCTCGATTATGTTTTCAAATTCCTTTCGAACTTGTTCGTATCGGTGTGGTGCGATTGGACGTGCACGACAATGAAGTGGTGATCCATTGGTTTCGATGAAATGTTCAACGTCGTACTTCTGTGTTAATTTCATTGAAGTTATTCTTGTGATTCCAGGATATTCTTCAAGGATCTTGTGATACGATTGTTGTACATCTATGCTTCTTATTGTGGGCAGATTGGTTTCTTGGACGAAAGACTAAGATGTAAGATTGGTTTTTCCGTTGATGATTCTTCTATTTTTGATATCGACGATCAACTGGTGATGTTGAAGAAAATCAGCACCGATGATTGGTTTGCTGACTTTAGCCACGATAAATCTCCATTTGAATGGTCGGCGTAGGTTTAAATCCAGTTCCATTGTTTTTTCTCCATATATAGGAATCACTGTATTGTTTGCTGCGTAGAGTTGAAAATCCAGTGGCTTCATTTTCTGTTTTTGTCTCGGCGGTAAAACTGAGATATTCGCTCCGGTGTCGATAAGGAAGGTAAGCTTGCTTTTTTTATCGGTGACGAAAAGACGGTAGGACTTTTCTGTTACGCCGGATCCCGTCGCATCAAGCGTATTAGTTAGTTTTCCGACTTCATATTTTCATTTTTGAATGTACACGGTGTTGTGCATTTTCTTGCCTCGAACCCGAAACGTCGATGATAGTAGCGGTAAGGGGATCTTGTTGTTGAGCTTGTTCGACTTCTACTTGCAGAGCGGTTGCGACGAAAAGGTGATCTTCGGTGTTGCTGATTGCGCTGGTTGTACTGTTGCTGGTAACAGGTTTGATTCTGAGAAGCTTTGAGCGCGGCGACTTCGAATGATAGCTTCGGAATTTCTTCGAGAAGAAACTGGGTATCATTGGTCTTGGTTAAAGTGCCTTCGACCAAGACCAATGATATCACGTCGAGATCACGTCGGGGTCACCACTGTAGCGGGTGGAAGGAAAAGGGAGATCTCCCGCAGGGCAAGGTGTTCTGCCCGGGGAGCGGCCAACGCTCCGAGTGGTAGTTCGGAGCTATACTATATTTACCTAGTCAGGTCATAAATTCTGTCACATGTTTAATATAAAACAATTGAAACTAGTTTATTCATTATGTAACCATTTATATACCAAAATGAACTTAACAAAGCATAGATTCTTATTACACTAAAGTTTATTCAAAATGACCTCCGTGATTTTAAATACAGGCCTTCAATCTGCGCGGCCAGTCGTCTATCGCAGCACGAACGAGGTCCATGTCAATATCGGCGGCTGCCTTAATCAAGGATGTCTTGAGTGACTCCAAATTGAGATGAGGCTTTGAACACGCCTTTTCCTTCAAGTGTTGCCATATCTTGTAATCTAACGGATTCAAATCTGGACTGGAGGAGGGCCAGTCTTCGTGCCGGATGAAGTCGATTTCACGCGCCGCCAGCCAGTCTTGTGTGCTCTTCGCTCTATGAGCTGGCGCTGAATCTTGTTGGAATACCCAGTGCCTGTTATTGAACATGGTATGAGAAACAGGTTCCACAAGGTTCGTCAGGACTGTATTTTGATACACAACTGCATTCGTTTTTACACCTTTCTCACAAAAATGTACCTCTGTTAAGCCCCAATAAGAAACTCCTAACCATACCATGAGCGAGGATGGGAAATGACCTCGTTGGACACGCGGAATACGGTTGCTCGCTTCTTCACTACTGTGTGCGTACACCTTATCATTTTGTTTGTTGTAGCTCTCTTCTACGGTAAAAATTTTTTCATCCGAAAAAAGAATTTCCCGATATTTTTTTCCCGCGTACCGCTTCAACAAAGCGCGGCATCTCTTCAGTATCAGGTCCATTAGACGAGCATTCAAACGATGTCCTGTTTTTCTTCGATATGCCCGAAGCCCTAAGTCTTCATTTTACACCCTTTTCACCGTGGTTCTGCTTAACCCCATCTAAAGGGCCAACAGTTTCTGCTTACGATTGGGATTTCTTTGAATTCGCGCCTTCACAGCTTTTATCACTGCTGGAGTCCTAACAGACCAAGGGCGACCACTTCTTGACCTGTCATCTACACTAGAGTCTTCATTGTATCGTTTGATGGTACGATAAACGAATCTTTTGGTTATATTCAAATTTTTCAGTATGTCAAATAATATTTGAATTGGCGCGTAACCGCAACGATGCAACGCAATAATTGCAATACGGTCTTCTTTAAGCGTCCACTCCATATTTAAAAATGAGTAAAATTCTAAAAATTATAGTTTAATTTTCAAGAACAATTCGAAATTCGAATTGAATAAACTTTTTGGCGGCCAGCATTCTAAAAGAAAAGTTTTTACTGTGTGACAATACTTATGACCTGACTGTGTATATATTGCTTTAATTTCGGAACTTTGTTAGCGCGATTTACGCTTCGATGTGTTTCGCTTGTGGCGCGACGACAGCGCCGCCACAAGCGAAACAGTCAGTCTACGTGCTGTTGTCGAGTCATTACGAATCGTCTCGCACGCAGACTCCACGACTTCCAGCCTCCTGAACAAGCCGGTTTCTGATAGGGCTTTAGCACCATAGACCACATACATACCTTTCGGCAAATTGTACATGAGATCGAAGAGTACAATCTGCCACTTTGTCTTGCGTATGTGGACTATGAGAAAGCCTGTGATTCCGTCGAAATTTGGGTGGGGCTGCAGTCCCTTCAGCGGGGCCAAGTTGACTGTCGGTATATCGAAGTGCTGAAGTGTTTGTACAGTAGTTACGATGGCTATTTCAGTACAGAACCAGAGTACGAAACCCATCCAACTGCAGAGAGGTGTAAGACAGGATGATATTATATCCCCGAAACTCTTTACCGCTGCATTGGAAGACGTTTTCAAGCTATTGGACTGGAAAGGATATGGTATTAATGTCAATGGCGAATACATCACTCACCTTCGATTTGCCGATGATATAGTCCTTATGAAAGAATCACTGGAGGACCTAAGCACTACCCCCCCCCCCCAACGGGTTCCCAACTTGTGGGGGGGGGGCTTAGTAGCCGTGGCATGGTCACCTGCGGTGAACAAAGAGGAATTCCTTGGCTGGACCGTGGTGTAGGGCCGGCCCGAGGTGGCCACTCCGAGTGGGTTTGGCGAGCCCACTTCAGATGTGTGGGTGGGCTGCGGTGACAGGGGTGTCCTCTCCCCCTATCGCTGCAGCCGAGGTGGAGTCGCTGAGGAGGTGGAGTGGTGATATGGCGATGAGCCACTCGCCCTATCCTCTGCGACTCTGACGGGGCCGCACCGTTGATGTGGTGGTGGTGGGGCCGCGGGGGGAGAGGAGTGTTGTTATTGCGAGACGCCGCTCTCCCTACCCTCCGCGGCCGAAACTTGGATGACGGCGGAGCCAGATCCGCCGCTGGGGTCGGGAAAGCGGGTGCTACTAAGCGCTCGATTTTCCTGGCCCCATGGCCTCTGCGTATCGGACTCGGAGGGGTCCGATACGCAGGTGGAGTTGGAGGCCGTGGAGGGGGACGTGCTTTGTGTTCCTGGTGCGCCTTGTCTGAGAAAGAGAATGGGGAGGAGAGGTCCTCCCCCGAGAAGGGGCTGCCATGGGGCAGCCGGTGCTGCTGGGGCCGCGGATATGTGCGAAAACGTTACCGTGGCCCTGCCAATATGCGGCGAAGGTGGAATACCATGGGGTTTTAGTCGGTGCAGGTCCGACATAACCCGTCCTTGCCCCCGCGAGGCGGGTGTGCGTAGGCATTTCCCGATGTAAAAAAAATAAACCTAGGCACTATGCTCAATGAACTTAATAGTGTCTCCTAATAGGTCTTAAGATGAACATGGACGAAACAAAAGTCATGTGTAACGTCCATATCACACCTATCCCGCTAGTTGTTAGGAGCACTATAAGCTCGAAGTTCAGGACGAGTATGTTTTAAAGTAAAAAGTAAAGTTACAACCTATATTATGCGTCTCACTGCTGGGCACAGGCCTCCTCTCGTTTCTGAGAGGGTTTACGAGTATGTTTACCTGGGACAAATAGTCCAACTTCGACAGAGAGGTCAATCGACGGATTCAACTTGGTTGGGCAGCGTTCGGAAGATTACGACACATATTTCGTCAGGGATACCTTAAAACAAGATTGTTCAACTAGTGAGTGTTGTCAGTGATGACCTATGCATCTGAGACGTGGTCCTTCACTGCTGGCCGTATGAGAAAGCTCAAGATTGATCAGCGAGCATAGAGAGGGCTACGCTCGGCGTTTCTCTGCGTGATAGACTTAAAAACGAGAATATCCGCAAACCAGAGTGACCGACTTAGCCCAACGGATTAGTAAGCTGAAGTGACAATTGGCCGGCCATATAGCTCGAAGAACCGACAAACATGGGGATGAAAGGTTCTCGAGAGGCACCGGCAGGCTAAGTGTAGGGCGACCCTCCACTAGATGGACTAACGACCTGGTAAGACATGAAGGAAGTCGATGGATGCAGATGGCTTAGGACTGAGCTTTGTGGCATTCCTTGGGGGAGGCCAATGTTCAGCAGTGAACTTGTGATGAGCTGTAATGATCAAGGAATATGGTGGTGTTCATCTTCCGTTTTAATTTCCCCCTGTCCCCTCTTACGGCACATAGTAAGAAGAACATAGTAGTAGGCTGTGATATGAGGTAGCAGATATTCTTACATCGCCGCTACATGGTTTTTCCTACTTTAATTTAAATATTAATAATATGTTATCACTTCAACAAAAGGAAATTTCTATTATTTTGTTAGTGTTATAGAGGTGTTATATTAAACATATGGATCGGATTTTAAAATAATTTAAAATTAAATCCTATGGCATCGACATAAAATTTATTTTCCGGAAGTAATTAAAATTTTGAAAACTGGCTGCTTGAATACTATTGGTGTTCTATTTGCTACTATAATTTAGAACGTTATAAATTAAGTCATATAACTATTTGACGTAAGTGTTCAATAATATTTGAGCAAGATTAATATCACAGTCATAGAATTATTACGTACGTATTGGTTAATAATTCTATGCACAGAGTATATCATTACATAAGATAATTTAAAATTAAAATTTTTGTACAGCCGACTTCAATATCAGTTATTTAGAATAACTCAATATCTATTTCTTTATGGGATAGGGTGACAAACGAGCACACAGTCCACCTGATGGTAAGTGGTTGCTGTGGCTCATAGACATCTACATTTATCCTCGTTTGCGAATCAAAATGCAGATGCGTTGTCACCCGTGAGGACTAAGATGGAATGCCTCTTTTCCAGTAAAAAGGGTCTCCGGTTCTCTACACTCACCATACGAAACACAGTAGTGTTAAGCTGCTATTTGACGCTGGTATTCTGTGAGAGTGTGGTCCTTCCCCGGTCGAGCCGACCCATTCGTGCTACAACTAAATTACTAATATAGCTGCAGTATGGCTCTACCACGTAAACAATATTGGTCTTGGTCCTTGATCAAATTCATATGGGATCACACGAGAAGTACCAACTTTCAAATAAAAAAAGAATCTCCAAATCGGTTCACCCAGTAAAAAGTTAAGAGGTGACACATAAAAAAACATACAGTCGATTTGAGTACCGTCTCCTTTTTAGTAGTCGGCAGAAAATTAATGTTATCAATAGATTGGCCACTATGTATGGTACCACATTTGACTACCTACCGTGACTGATCCCTTCTATCTGGCGCTGACTGTACTACCCTTACTTATTTCTGTCAACAAATAGCAGTGCTTGCATTGCTGAGTTCCAGTCTGTAGGGTATAGAGCCACTGTAATTAATTACATGCTGTGAGGCATTCCATCTTAGTCCTTAAAGGTGACAACGACGCATTTGTAGACTTCTTTGTCTGAAGTAGCGTGCATAATATGTCTATGGATTGCAGTAGGCACTTACCACTTACCCCGTCAGGGCACATGTATTCTGTGGCACTTACCACCAGGTGGATTGTAAGTTTGTCACTAGTTTTATTTAAATACACCACAGCAAAAATTCATTGGATAAAATATTATGTATAATGTGTAGTCATTAGTCAGTAGCCTAATGGTAGGGCGCGGACCGCGAAATCAAAAGGTCGTGGATTCGAATCCGCCATTCGACTACTGTCGTGAACCACTTCTAACAAGCATTTTAAGCTTACCAGAAGTGGTTATAGGGAATATTAGTAATGTTTAATAATATTACTAGTATTTAAAAAAAATATTAGTTTAATTTATAGATATGTACAAAAATAATACAAAGATGCTCTCACTTCCTAAACAATGTACATATTTGCTACCAGTGAACTCTTAAGAGAAATTGTAAATGAACTGTGATCTAAAGTAACTGAATAGTAATAATTTGATTTGTATTTATATATGGGTTAAAAATTTAACCTAAAACTAAGGTAATTTCCTGAAATTTGTTATATTTTTTTACTAAAGGCAATTAGAGTAAACAGACGTTAAAATTAGATAATGAAAAATAAGAATTTGTTTACCTGAACATACGTACATAAAAAAATAAAACTGCAGAAATATAGAGAACCTCCTTCTTTTTTGAAATTGGCTAAAATGACTTGGTAAGGGAAATAAAAACAAAAATAGCTTCCCAACAGATTTTTTCTTTGTATAATAGATTCATACTGTTGTACTTTTGTCAGTGTAGAGTAATAAGAAATTATGCTTAACAATAATTTGTTTAAAACCTTTTACATAATATGTTGACACATCATAACGAAGAAGTTTTTGGGAAATTCTGACAGCAGTTTGAACCCACACAGTCGATGACGATAGTATCTCAAGTTGCCTAAGCAGACTTTGAAATTTACATCACAGATTATATTACAGTCAACTTAACTATCTTTTTTCTTTTTTATTTTAGATTCTGGTGCATGAGGATTTGTTCCCTTATAAAATTGCTTCAACAAACACATTGCCTCAATTGATAGTAAATTTCCTGTCAATTCATAACTATGATCACAGAAATTGCTAACATCTAATACAGTTTTACCACCAAATCTGTCATTGGTACACCCATAAACCACTTCTTTCACTTTTAAATTTTGTAAAGCTGCAGCACACATAATGCATGGTTCTACGGTCACATAAACAGTTATATTTGTAAAGTAACATTTATAATCAATTTTATTTGTTTTACAATAGTGTAGTATGAAATCGATGCAATTAATTTCAGCATGTCTTGTAGGATTGTGAGTAATATTCACACAATTTCTAGATTCAGCAACAATGTTTTCTTCAATTGTAAAGACGCAGCCCACTGGGACTTCTTGTGCGACTAAAGCTTCTGTTGCTAATTCAAGTGCTCGTTTCATAAAGTCAACCATATTTGATCAGGAATCAGTAAAAAATTTTATGCAGCAGTAAGAATCCAAAACTCCATTTACCAACAACTGAAAGAAAATTACAAATTAATTTTTGATGTATTTGTTCACAATTTTTATTACCTATTAATATAGATAAAAATATAAAATATTTAAATTTTTTTTATTTTAATAAAGTTACCCCCATACTAGAATTTTCTCCTATATCATGGAGGCAGTTTACATACATAAATTGCACCAGGACAAACAAATGCCATATAGCCATGCCATACAGATACTTGTTCTGTGTGGGATTCGAACCCGTGGCCCTTAGCGTTGCAACTCAATACCAAGCCACGGAGCCGTGAAGAAGTGAACTAACAGTGCACCTGATAGTAAGTGGTTACTGCAGCCCATTCACACCTGCAACCAACTTTAAACATACAAGGCTACAGAAGCATTGTTATCAATGAGGACTTAGATGGAATACCTCTGAGATATCTACAACCTCAAAGCTGGTAGAACTCCTTTTTTTGCCTAAAATGACTCGTGCCAAGTAGAAATGCACCCACTGCTGGGGTCCAGTTTGATGAGAAAGGGAGGCAGTATAATTAGAGACAGGCATTTCATCATAGCACTTGAGAGTGACAATGCATCAATGGCTTTCCTTCCTTTATTTGACGTTGGCTATATGTGTCCATAGGTTGCAGGTGCCACTTCAGGTGGACTATTAACTTGTATATCACTGAAATATATATAAAGAAAAACTACAGATGCATTATCATCCCAGCACAGCTAGCATGGGCTGGAGATAAAAAAATTATTCCTCGATTATATCCACTGACAAGAGATAAAATTATCTTGTCCCTATGCCAAAGCACGGCAACGGGGAGAAGTATATCCCCTTTTGACATAACGAGTAGACATATATCCCCCGTCCGTAGCATGGAGCCAAATGAAAGATAAAAAGTTATGCTTTTTTGACATTTGAAAGGGACAATTCTATCCTAGTTCATTGGACGTGGGTTTAATTAAGTTTATATTCATACAAAGAATCGATATAAGTCTAAGTCTATCTCCCATTTTATCTACTGTGGATATTATATCCACCGTTGTGCCCAGGCTCGAAGGGCGGATAAAACTAAGCGAGGGGTATATATATATAAACATTTTCTCCTTTCCCGGGGGATAAAATTGTCTCCTGCCCATGCTAGCCCTACTGAGGAATAAAAATGTAATTGTATTGGTTTGCTACTCTAAGCATGTACACTACAGTGTGTAAGAGGGAGGTATCTACCCAGACTAGGGAGTGGGTAATATCGTAATTTCTGTTTATCATATGGAAACTATATATTGACGATATTATGCCGTATATGCAATTATTTCGATATCGGTTTCGTGACGATTTTTGACAAAGTGGATACTGATTCGATACTCGGCTACGTACGTACAGTATATAGTGTATCCTTATATGATACTTAGAGTGACTAGGTATTTATACGAGACATTTTAAAGTTTAAAATGTACTTAGTGGACTATAATACAAAATAAGTACTTATGCACAAATTATTATTTACACTTATATGTGAGTCACAAAATTAAATTGTTTTATACCGAAATAACACAAATAAACTTTAAAACAAAATCAAATTATTCATTTCAAAATTTTCAAAACTAAGTAGGAACAACAAATAAATGCGTCCAGCCGATTGTTTTACCTACGTTAAATTAAAAATAGAATTTCTCAAAAATACTTAAATATTCACTCCTAATTGTTTCGCTCTTTTGTTCAAGGCCAAATTTTAACAAGTGCTACAACATACAAGTGCATTGCGTTCGTTAGTGCCCTTAGATTAAGCTCAAAAGTTGAAATTTTATAAAACAATCGCGCCAAAATACTAAGAGAAACCTTCAAACAGACTTTGTACAATATTAAAGTTAAGGTTTAGAATGGTATGTATTGTGTAGCTATTTCAGTTTTATCGATCGCACACTCCCTCTCTACTTTGGTATAATATCTAACGTGGAGCTTCAGCGGCGATCGAATCTGCTCGGTATTCATTTGTCATACGATATAAAATACAGTTTGACTTCGGATTTCGATACCACGGCGATACAATATTGTCGCAAATCGCGATCGGCTGTCGGGCACAAGCAATATAGAGTTTCGTCAGATATATAGTTTTTGTTTAGGCTGATATCGGATATACAATATTGAATCAATATATAGTTTCAATAACTATATACGTTTTGTATCACCCACTCCTAACCCAGACTGCTAGTCAAGAAAGAACCACCTATTTAAACAGACTTAAGAACAATTATTTATATATACAAATAAATAAAATTGAAAATAACAGCTTTTTACTAAATATATATACTTTCATACGCAAAAGTATATACTGTACGAAAAACAAGAAAACAATTTTTAACATTTTTGTCTGTCGGTCTGTCTGTCTATCTGTTTGTTCTTGCTAATCTCCGAAACAGTTGGACCAATTTTGACGGGACTTTCACTGGCAGATAGCTTATGTTATAAGGAGTAACTTAGGTTACTTTTATTTCAAAAAAATAATCACTTTTTTCTACCGTAATATTATGTTACTTAATAGATCTGAAAAATGTATTAGGTTAAAGGGAGAGTACATTGATAAAGAAAAATATTTTAATGCTATATTTCAACCTCCTTTGTTGATCCGCAAACTTTTGACCTCCTCAGCCTCCTCTCATACTTACACAATGTTTAGATACCCTTTACCCTCTTCCTCTTCAGTCTGTGAAGAATGGGTTCAGGGTTCAGCGTTTCGGATATTTTCTCCGCCTTCATTTATTAGCTACACCACCAGTACCGTTGAGTTTGGCAATTAGAAAAAGAGCAGTATATTTCCTTTTTTACATTCTAAAGAATAATAATATTATAGTGACTAAATAAAACTCTGTCTATAATATAAGTTTCACTAAAATATATCAGACCCTAAGGGTATTAGTGTTCTGTGTATAGACTATTATAATTATTATATTTGATATTTGCTCACAAATTAGGGATGTGAAGAAATAATCGACTTTCATATTAATCGATTTTTCCCCTTAAAATCGACGTTGTAAAGTCGATTTTTTTGATAATAAAAATCGATTTTAAATAAATCGATTATGTAAATTACGCGTTTTGATCGATTTTTGTAATCAGCGTCATTCGTGCGATGGATGTAAAAACGTGAAGTAAGTTTAATAACATGAATAAGTCAATCAAAAGAACAGCGTCATCTGTGCGACAGATGAAAAAACGCGAAGTAAGTTCATTAACATGAACAAGTCAATCAAACGATGGCTCCACCTGTAAAACCTGTAAAACAGTTTCGCCTTTCGTATGTATTCAACAGTTTTCTTTCTCCGCTAGGAGTAAAAGTATTCTGTGGTTTTCTTTCTTTCTTTGGAGAGTGTAAACAATTGTTAAACAATAAAAATGTCTTGTAAAACGCCTAAAAGTAGCTGTCGGAATTATTTTATAATGAATAAATGATAGCGGCCAACACGTCAACACGCAGAAATACTGAATTGGACCCATATATTGCGGCATCACTATCAAATCTCAAGGCAGATGCCCTCAATATATGGAGAAGCCCTGAAGAAACTTTCCCTAAACTAACCGAATTGGCTCTTAAACACCTCTCTGTGATAGCTAGTTCCACGCCGGCCGAAAGATTATTTTTGGAAGCGGAAAATATTGTCAGAAAAAAACGAAACCGTATTTTGGGAAAGAGACGAAGAAGAATTTTGAAAAAAGGATTGTTTTTAAACTCTTTAACTGAAAATTCATGGTGTTCGCGCCAAAGCGCTAATGTCAAGAACCGACGCTAGATGGCACTCGGCTCGGTGCGATACGAGATGAAGTTCGGCCGAGCGTGTTGAGCAGTGTGTGTCGAGAACGCGCTAGAAAAAAGGGGAGTCCAAATTCAGCGCTGCGATAGGCGGCACGCTGTTTTTTTGTCGGGAAGTCGGAAGCGAAATACGACACGCGCATCTAGGAAATATATGGTTTAGGATACGTAACGCGCATTCCTTGCTTATTAGCTTCACCCGGGACTTATTGTATCTAACTCAGAATCTGTATAAGTGCATTCGACAATAATAGCTAGTGCGGTATTTGATATTCTAGAATAACTGTTGCCACGCAAAACGGTAGTGACCTTTGATCCAGTCTCGCGTGTTAAGATTTATAACAAACGAGAGTTAGTGGCTTCTGTAAGGTAGTTAATCGTACGATAGAGTTAATGGACTGTCATCGGACGAACGAAGAAGTGACTGTGGTCGGCGCCTCGGAAGGATACCGCAGTTTGGAGAGGTGCTGAGGTCCGAACTGCTGCAGACGGTAACGGTCTAATAAGGTTAATAAAACTACCAGCCACACCCAGATACACATCACTGACCCTTACTTTCCTAACACTATACAACCACATGCGACCTGACCGAATCCTGAGGGACCAGTCGCCTTGGATAGAGGTAAGTAAGCTCGGTTTAATAGAATAGAACGCTCCCCCCTGATTGTTTATTGTAATTAGAAACTTTCCACCTTTGGCCTACAGGCCAAAGGTGGAAAGTTTCTAATTACAATTCTCCTACAGGAGGCCCGACCAACATCTGCTTGTAGGTTCTTCCTCTATGGGCCCGGGAGACTCTACTGTTGGATAAGCAGCTGCTGGCCGTAACACATGGCAATAATTTTTTTACTCATTTTTGTTTACACAAGTTTAAAAAAGATTTGTCTTGTATTTTAGTTTTGAGACCAAAAGGTTGTCGTTTGATTATTTAAACTTATAGTTTTATTTTATTTTCATTCTAATCCAATATAAATGGCACCGAACATTTGTGGCAATAATGATATTTAGATTTTTTGTATGCTTAAACTTAGTTTCAAAAAACTACCGTTTACTAAACTTATCGTTTCTTAATGGTTTATTATATTTACGCGAAAACTACACATTAAATTAAACTAACTTTTACGGATCTTATCGCGTTTAATTTAACTTTTAATTTCCCCACGTTTCGGGTGCTGCGTTGATTGGACCAAAAATTAATATTCAAAAACTTAAGGTAGCCAGGCGTGTGACCATGCGTGCTGTAAAGTACCCGAAACGTCGGGAATTAAAAAGTTTAATTAATCGCGAAAAAAATCCGTAAAAATTAGTTTCAATTATCGTTTCTTTTTATTTTGGTTCTAATAAATTGTTAAATGGCACTGAACATTTGTGGCAGTAATTATTTTTTAATTTTTATTGTTTGAAGTTATAGGTCAAAAAAATTGTATTGCAGTTTAGTTTTAAAACCAGAAGATTGTCGTTCTGATTATGTATTATACTTATTTATTTATTTATTTATTCTTCTTTACATCTACCTTATAATAAGGGATATAAAGGGCGGACTTAATGCCTTGTGGCATTCTCTACCAGTCAACCCTGGATGATTTGAGAAGCTGTGGTAGGTGCAACCACTCCATAAATTAAAAATAAGTAAAAAAACATTATATCTAAACATAAACATTATATCAAAAAGCAAATAAATAAAATATTTTTAAACTATAGAACTTAATATTATCTACTTTGTAATAAAGAAAAAAAAAATGGTAAATATAAACGGACACTTATATATACAAAATCTCTAAATAAATATAAAATAATACAACACAAAAATAAAATAACATGATGCATATTATAATATAAAATACATATTATACAAAATATCAATTACAAAGCGAAAGACGGAGAAAAACAAAAATTGGATATATCAGATGGTATTATTTCTGTTAAAGAATTCTCGTACTAGTCTTTTAAAATAATATTTGTTACTGGTTTTTTTATATCAACAGGCAAGGCATTCCAGAGCAGTATGGACTGCACAGTAAAAGAGGAATTAAAGAAACCACTCTTATGTGGTGGAATACGAATTTTAAGACTATTTTGGGAACGGGGAACTCTATCATGAGTAGAATATTGGTACTGAAAGTTATCCTTAAGATAAGAAGGAGAATTTGGGTCATTTAAAATTGAATATAGTGCTTGTAAAATTCGGGAGCTACGCCTTTGACGAATAGAAAGCCATTTAAGCTTAGTACGGTACTGAGAAACATGGTCATACTTACGTAAGCCGAAAATGAACCTAATGCAATTGTTGAGAAGGCGCTCCAACTTATCGAGAAGATATTGAGATAGATCTGGGTAACACACATCCGCATAATCAATAATGGGTAATATCAAAGTCTGGACAAGTAGAAGTTTAGTTTTAAAAGGCAGAAAATTTTTGAAACGGCAAAGAGAACGTAAGGTGGCAGTAACTTTACGGCTTATTTCAGAAACTTGAACTCCCCAGCTTAAGGTATGATCTATATGTAAGCCAAGATTTTTTACAGATTTACAAAATGGCAGCAATGTTCCATTGTAAAATACAGGAGAAAGATCATCGTTATTAATCTTGGCTAACATTCTGCTACTACCTATAACCATTACCTTACATTTGGAAGGGTTAACCGAAATACCATGTCTGTACGACCAATCTCTTATGGCATCAAGGTTGTGGTTGATTTTGTTAATATTATGGTTAAGGTCATTAACACTAGATTGCACATAGAGCTGAAGATCATCTGCATAGAGATGGTACGAACAGTTGAGAACTGAAGTAATAGAATTTATAAATAGAGAAAACATTATAGGAGAAAGTATTCCGCCTTGCGGCACGCCTGTTTCAATGTCAGCCCATGTAGAAGACTGTTGTCCTATTCGAACTGATTGCTGGCGGCCGCGAAGATAGGATGAAAACCATTCCAAAGCTGGGATTGAGAATCTAAGATTAGCTAGGAAGGCTATAAGGATATATTATTATATATCATTTTATTTGATTTTTATTCTGATAAATTATTAATACTATACTCTTGTAGTTTTATTAATATATAGGCAAGCAGGCACTTTTTGGAATGAAATAAATTTTTCGCAAAAAGCGATTATTTTTAAATAAAAATCGATTTTCCCTAAATCGATTAATATCACAAATGAAAAAATCGATTTTTGAGTAATCGATATTTTCGCTTAATGTCACATCCGTACTATAATTGTAATAATTTTTATAAATGTCATACATTTTTTATTAAGATTTTGTCTTGGATGCTTATCTTTTAAGCCACTGACGACAACTTGACCCAGCACAGTAGCGATAGTATTTCAACGTGCCTAAGCAGACAGAAACCTTACCTTGAGACCATTCACATCACCATCAGAGCACTTGCTTCACCGTTTCCACTAATTAACATTATCAATTGGTTCTATAGTTATCACGGAATGCTTTTTATATACCTGGTTGTTATTCAAGGTATATATACTTTTATCTTTGCGTTATAGCATGGTGCGGATGATAGCTTACAGCTGCAACTGTTTATTCAAATTTTAATGACGGTTATCTCTTCTTTCTGCTTTTAGTAATATGTCTATTTACGACATTGTCAAATCAAATAGGTTCAAATGTCAAATCAAACAATTACATTTGTATTTATTTTATTTTATTTTGCTATAGGAGCCGTTGTTCATTTACAGAATTGTTAAGAAAGTAAATATGAGGAGGAAAAAATATAAGGAGTTAGAGGCCAACAATTCTTTAGCTTTCCTAGATGTTTTAGTCATCCGAAATCCTGATAACACTATTGGTCATACTGTGTATAGAAAAAAGACCCATACTAACCGATATTTAAATGGTGAATCGCACCATCATCCATCACAGTTAGCTACCGTGGGAAAATCTTTGTTTCAGAGAGCACGAGGGATCTGTGACAGAAAACATCTGGCCGCCGAGCTGCAGTACGTCGAGCAAGTATTGCAAGACAACAAGCTTCGGGTCCCGCGCCTACGTCACAGTGACCGAGTGAAGCCGACCACAGTCGAGCGTGTGCCTGCTGTACTACCTTATGTCAGAGGAGTCACAGACAAGGTTGGCTACATCTTGAAGCGAGCTTCTATTAAAACATACTTCAAGCCGCCGAAGAAGATTAGTCAATTTTTACCATCCGTCAAGTGTAATATCCCTCTACAAGATGCAGGAGTGTACAAGCTTGATTGCGAATGTGGTCTCTCTTACATAGGACAAACAAAAAGATCCATTAAAACCCGCGTGAAAGAACATATAGCTGACGTGAAGCACCAACGCTCTGGGAAGTCTGCAGTCTGTGAACATGTTCAAGATCGTACCCGCCATTACATCAGATTTGATAGACCACAAATCCTTGCAAAAGAACACCGATTCCTACCAAGGATGATACGCGAGGCTATTGAAATTAAAAAACATCCTAATTTCAATAGAGAAGATGGATGGGTGCTGCCATCTGCTTGGGATCCTATAATTAACAAAATTAAATCCAAACCCAAGCATAACACTGCAAGACTTCCGGATACTGTAAGTTCATTCTGCGTAAATCGAACCAAAAATTAATATTAAAAAACTGAAGGTAGCCGGGCTAACTGTGACATTGGGACGTCAAACATCTCAGTCCCCCCCGTGACCATGGGTTGCTGAAAAGCACTCGAAACGTCGGGAATAAAAATAATAAAATAAACGCGATAAAATCCGTAAAAAACAGTTTTATTCAAAGTAAATATGCATTATAAATCTTTCCAATTTTATCGAGTGGATGTACGCAAGGTAATTTTTACCAACTTTAATAAAATAAAAGATCATTTTTATTTTCAAATTAATACAATATTCATTATCATTCATATTCATAAGTTACATAGTCAAAAAGTACGCGTTTCTGCATATTGAAAGAACAATGCCCATTTTTCACCTGACTATGTATAGAAATGAAATAAATCTTAAAATTAAGCTAATTGAATTGTAAATTAATTACGCTTATCACAACGTTAAAAGCAACGCAGGAAAAAAATATTTTTACATATTTCTATAAGCTTATTATACGTCAAGGGTAAACGTATTATATATTTTGAACGTACCTCAACTACCCTTTTTCTAGGACGTTCCATTTTATACACTGCTACTTTACTTTATTTAACTCTGTTTCTGAGTTTTATACATTATTTTATGTTTCATTTAATCAGTAAGTATTTATTTATTAGTATTTGTATAGTACATATTAATATAAAATAAATTAATCATTCAGTATATCATCGAGTGCGGACGAATGAAACGGATTTTTTTTGACATTTGACAGTTCTGCAATTGGCATCGGCGCAGTTCTTCGTTGTTGCGTTTGCGTCTCGTTGTGTACTGTGCCATTTTGTTTGTTTCTTTTTACAACCCTATATGGTATCAAGAAAATATTTCTGCTCCAGCAGAATTTCTGGATGACGTAGTGGTGAAAGATTTAAGTGAAAATGATGATAATTAATAAACCATGCCACGTTAACATAGTGTTTTATTTGTTTATCCCATTTTGTTCATCAGGTATGTATGTAAGTATGTACCATAGGCCAATGAAATGTGTTTGGTTGATAAGTGATCATTTTGATAATACAAGATAAACTAAATGTAGTTAGTAAGTATTTATATGTGCTGAAGAAATAGCAGATAGAGAGAGACACTCAATTTATGGTGACAATCATCGAGAGTAAGTGGTGACTTAGGGGCAGTTGGTTTCAAGAAATTCACAAAGTAAAAAAGACGTTTTAGACCATAACTAGATAAGTATTGCTATCTTACTTCGAGCGTTAATAATAAGTTACAGCACATTTATTTCCTTATTACCTATTTGGTTACGGCAAAACCTAACCTAAAAAAGTGACATTAGTATTTTTTGGGATTCGTAGCGTTTAAATCGTAAAAATGACTATATGACATTATTTTCTAAGCTTACATGTAGTTTTTCTACTATACTTTATAATTATACATCAACTTTCACTATCAGGTTTTTAAATGTATGGAAAGTGGGCATGTTTCTTTGCAAAACGCTTTCTTTTAGTGAGTACTATCTACAAAAAAAAATATGGACATTTAAATCGATGGTCCATATTGGAAATTTTAACCGCATTGTTTGTCAAAATACACAGTTATCTGAGTTTTGGCGGGAACTTGTCCGGCGGCGGCTTTCTGCTCCTGTATTATTGTTTAAATAATAGTTTGAAGTGGACTTTGATATGTAAATGTGGTGCCATTTTGTGTATTAAGTGTCTGCGCATGTGAACTATTAGTGGAAACTGTGAAACAAGTGCTCTGATGGTGATGGATTCTCAAGATAAGCTGTTTGTTTGCATAGGTGCCTTTAGATATCATTGCCAACTGTCAGCTGCCTGCTGGCTCAAGTTGACGTCAAAATCTCCCAAGGGCTGTACAATGTGACGCATCAACATATTGTGAAGCAGTGAACTATGAAGGATAATTATACATGAAGACAAGGCTGTATGACATAGTTCCTTTGCCTGCTCTCTCTCGAGCGAATAATAAAAACAACAACAACCATAGACTGTGTATCTTATCTACGACAACAACACAGTTATCTATGGACAAAGATGTTGAACTTGAAAAATAAAAACTTCCTTGTAATATTGAATGTTGATGTTGATGATTTCATTGATGTTGGTAGGTTACTGGTTAGTTTGATACCCTTTCTGAATATTTCAATTTAATTTTATTTTATTAAAAAAGTCCTGCCTATTAAAACGTATTAAACATACTATTACTGATTATAAATAATTTAGATTTCAATAAAAAGTGAATTGTTGTGAATGTGATTGCAAATTTGATTTTCATCTAACGATATGGTTTCTTTAAATAACGAAGACTTAATTAGAAATGTAATTACTAAAACAACAGTACCTTTAATCCTACGGCATTTTGTTGACGATTGGTCTTTGCGCCAGTGGGATTTAAAAAAGTGGTCTGCGGCTTTCGGTGAAAAACTGATGCCTTTTCGATGCTTGAAAAAGAATTTTGTTTCGGAAGGCCCTTGTTGGGAGAGGATGTGCAATGAAAAGTCTATGACATTTAAAGATTTCGTTGACAGAGTAGAGCGGAGTGAAGAGTGGATGTATTTTGATTACAAATATTTACAACAGTGGTTTAGTGGAGATCACGAATTAAGCGAGGTATAACAATTATTATTTATAAGTACAGCCTTGTGTGTGTCATGTATAGGTCGCAGGGATATAGCCAAAATTGTGATTGTGAGAAATCTCACTACTGAAATTATAATTACATTAATTTTTGTTAAACGCCCTCATTACTTACAATATCACTGTATAGGTCTAGTGCAGGGTTATATATACTACGCTTCTTTACTGGATCAATTAAAAGAAGCTATTAAAAAAAAAGAAGAGGAAAGCTTACAAAAGGTGTGCTCCTTTTGCACGACAATGTGCCCGTGCACACAAGCCATGTTGCGACGGTTGTCATTCACCAGTGCAGTTTTAAACAACTGCGTCATCCACCCTACAGTCCAGATCTGGCCCCAAGCAACTATTATTTGTTTCCAAAAATGAAGAAAGAACTATGTGGAAAAAAATGTTGGTGACTATGTTGAAGTAAAGTTGGCAATTTCAGCCTATTTTGACACCCAATACAAATCTTTTTTTTTAGACAGTATTAATAAGTTATTTGACAGATCTAAATGTATTAGGGTTAAGGGAGAATACATTGAAAAGGAATAATAGTTAAATGTTACATTTTATTGGCATTCCATGAACTTTTTCTCTCCTTGTAGTAGCATTTGTTAAAAATCTAGGTGATTATAATTTCACTAGTGAGATTATAATAAAACAAATTTGACAATATCCCTGTGGCATATACATATTAGATAAACTTTGTGCCTTATTACAATGATTTAAGGTTGGTAAAAGTCTAGGCAAGAGTTATTAGAATTCATTGCACTTATATATTTCTTTATATTACAGTTTTATGAAATATATCTAATATCTATTATTTAAAATATAGCTATAAAAATCTGTTGCAATATTGTATTACTATATGTATTTAGGCAGTATCATGGAAAAAATTTGGCTTTCCCGACAAAGGTGCAACACAGAGTGTTTTATGGATTGGAAGTAAAGGTGCACACACTCCTGCTCATCAAGATACTTATGGATATAATATTATTGCACAGTTGCATGGAAGGTTGGTAGCTATGTCAATAATGTTTTCATACAAAATTCCTATTAATTTTATGAATGTTATTGTTATGTTATAACAGGAAGCGATGGATTATGTTTCCCCCTGAAACAGGTAACCTAAAGCCTACTAGAGTACCATATGAAGAATCAAGTGTTTATAGTGAATTGAATTTCTACTGCCCAAGTAATTTAGATGTTTTTACTGGTAATTATATAATCTTTTTAATTCCTTTTTTCTTTTTGTGCCAGTGTCTGTAAATCTATTGCTGGATAAATTTACAGACTCTGCCTTTTCACTTTTCAAGCAACTGCAACTAAAGGCATGTAAGCTTGAAAGAACTGTCCAAACTTACCAAGTTGATCAGACTGGGTCAGTAAGTGTGGCCCTACCCCCAATTATTGGTTATGTTGCTTCCTATCACCAGTCCATACAACACAGTTTGACTTCTATTAAAATGAAGACTAAACTAAAATATGTATTAAATTAGGTATATGGCTATGATCACAAATAATTATATAATAACAGCTGTGAATTGTTAAAACAGTAATATACATCAACGTAAGTAACACAAATGACTGTTTTAAAGCTCAGAGTAGATGTGGGATAAATTCCTAATATCTGTAGGCATGTCACGCAATAATTGTCAAAATAAACAGAACAGTTCAAGTATCGCTTTAATTATATATTATTTTATGTTAGTAAATTTGTTATTATAAAAAATTAGAAATATACCTAATAGAGCTAATAGGAATTTTAAAATCTTGCACATTTGAATAATCAAAATTTAATCTAATAGTCAATGATTTCTAAAGGAAGGATACACCCATCCAAAACATTTTACTTATACCTTGTTCATACAAGCAAAAGTAGGACCATCTGTCATGACACATATGAACTACATAAGCAACGTGCGTTGCATTGGTCGATGATGTAACCAGGGTTGGATTTGGAAGTATAATAATTATACTATTAGATATTGTACTGTAGGTATTGTAATAAATAAAATAAATAATAAATAAAAATAAGATGTCTGTGGGTCACAGCAACCACTTACCATTAGGTGGACTGTGTGCTCGTTTGTCACCTTATACTATAAAAAAAAAATCTTGTTAGGTTCATAGTTAAAAGGTAATAATATGTAAAACAATAATTGGGAAGGAAAAATGGATCACTATTTTTTGAAATTCATTTCTCTTATTATTATTTTTTTGTATTATGTAAAAATTATCAGCCTTCCATGTGCTAGATGTTGCAGTGGCATACAATTTTTTTTGTAAACATACAAAAAGTAAGAAAAAAATATTGAACAACAATTCTGTAAATCAGAATTCCCTGAACATATTGAAAAAAAAAACTTAAACAAAAAATGAAAAGCACATTAACTCTTTCTTTAAATTTGTCTTTAATTCTTGCAGCTTTGACAGGTGCACGTTTGGTAGAACTTTCAGCAGGAGATGCACTAGTGGTTCCAAAAGGCTGGTGGCATTATGTACAAAATTTGGATGCAGTGAATATTTCTCTTAATGTTTGGCTGCCTCATGTAAGTAACCTTATCTTTTTATGTGCCTTTTGCATACAGCAACACAAGCCATCCGCAGACTGGCGGGGAGTAGCCGTACGCAGGCATTCCCTTCTGTCAAAGTATAAGTCTACATGGTCCTATGCATAAAATAAAACTAGTTGCAACTGCACTGCTCACTAGACTAAATGTAGTTGCACTGCTGAATCGATGTCCTACAAAAATGCTGAATGGTTCAGTTTTCTTGCTGCAAAAAGAGATCAGAAATCTGCGTCAAATTGACAAAGATGGGCGTTACCTTTCATATAAAAGTAATTTTTATGACATTGCTATTAATTTACTTCCTTTTAAGCGCAAAAATTTAAATAATAACAGTAAACAAATCTGAAATAACACATTTCAGATTTGTTCACCATAAATTCCGTAAAATTATATATATTATATATATAGTATTATTTAAATGTGTAGTGTTCGCGTAAATATAAGAAATCAGTATCTATGTGTGTGTAAAATTTTGAGTTTATTGTTTTAATTGTTATGTGGGAGTTTCGTAGTGACAGACGATTGTTTTTGAGTGCGCAGATTTCCCCGCGCAAAAAATGACATGACTGTCACTGACACACAACTGACGTTCTGTATCGAGAATAAACGCTACTCCCCTCCGGTCCGCCGGTGGCCCGTGTTGCTCTACGGTCTTTTGATAGAACTCTGTTGCTGTTGAAAATGTAATTTAAAATGAGAAATTAAAACATAATAATATAAAAGTATTTTGTTCAAATGACCATAAACATTTGATTTTTTTTACAGGAAAAAGATACTTCAGCGCAGGTTTCAGAAGCTTTAATTAAAATTTTAGTAGCACAAGTATGCAAAGACTTACCTCAGGAAACTGCAAAGATTCTGGTCAATCCAAATGAGGTATTAAGAATTATATAAACATTCTTCTTTAGTCAATCTGATAGCTCAGGGTAAAATTTCACAGTATGCCAGAAAGCTAATTTGACCCGCATAATTAACTAGTTTCCGTATTTCAGGATGATATATCCGAAACGCCATTAGCAGTGCTATTTTTACAACTTGACACTGTGGTTAAAAAATATTTGGACAACAAGCGAAAAGTGCGACGAATTAAACGACATAAAACTTGTGAAGATGACTCTGACGTTGCCATTCCATCAACGCAAGAATTCGACCTGAAGTCATTGCTAGATAATAAAGAAAATAATTTAGAATTAGCAACCAGTATTACAACTAATGATTTAGTTAATTTATTAAAAGAAAATATAAAGGAGTTCGCCAACGACAACAAAAGTCTGGAAGAAGATGAAGTTGAGGGCGCTACTGATAAACTTTGTTTGACAAAAGCTGTCATAGACGCTTTTTGTAACAGCAATGTAATAGATCTCGTAAAACAAAATTTATTTGAACGTCTTAACTAAACGCTTCTTTTAAATGAAGAACTGAATTTGTAATATAATATAATATAATATATATATATATATATTATATCGTGTGGTGGCGGTGTAACAGAATCGATATGGGGAATGAACGATTATGGAAAATACCTGAAAAATCTTAAGGCGTCCGATAGATGGCGGTATAAACATCTCGTTTTCGTCATATAAAAAATAGTTAAATACCCATACGCCTGGTATTGTGATTGTCAAGCCGCCTCACTTACAACCGGAGCGGCATCTGTTCAGCAGTGGACTTTACGAGCTGATGAAAAGAAAAATATGTTTGCAAGTTAATTTTTGTAACAGTTTTAAAAAAATATATAATCTTGTTAGAATATATTATATTCTATACCTAAAAGTATTTACTTTAAGTTAGTATAAGTAATACCTGTGATTTTGCTTAGAAGATAGACAAAAAGACGATATTGTTTATAAATAAAAACGATATATATATGTAGATAGAGTTGTATTTTTTATACCTCTTTATGCCTTACCATTAAATCAGAATGCTAGTCAATGGATATTTTTGTGATTTTGAGTTGTTTTGAGATACCAGGATATCATCATCAACATCATTACAGCCCTTCACAAGTCCACTGCTGAACATAGGCCTCCCCCAAGGAATGCCACAAAGCACGGTCCTGAGCCACCTGCATCCATCGACTCCCCTGCATATCTTACCAGGTCGTCACTCCATCTAGTGGGGGGACGCCCAACACTTCGCTTGCCGGTACGAGGCTGCCACTCGAGAACCTTTTTTCCCCATCCGTTGTCGGTTCTTCGAGCTATATGGCTGGCCCATTGCCATTTGCCACTTCAGCTTACTAATCCGTTGGGCTATGTCTGTCACTCTGGTGGTTCTACTGCGGATATCCTCATTTCTGAGTTTATCACGCAGAGAAACTCCGAGCATAGCCCTCTCCATAGCTTGCTGAGCCACCTTGAGCTTCCTCATCCGGCCAGCAGTGAAGGACCACGTCTCGGTTCCATATATCATCACTGGCAACACGCACTGGTTGTACAGTCTCGTTTTCAAGTTTTGAGGTATATCTGATGTTACGGCCTACAGCTGCCCATGCAAATGTCGTCTTGGCTGGGGCACATAGCAGCTTCCTCGACGGACAGACGCAGATCGGGCCTCCATATGGCCACGTGGAAATCCCTAATTACAATAAACTATATGGGAGAAAACTAGAAAGCAAAAGTACTTACCTGTATCAGGAGCCAACTTCGCTCCAAGGCTTGGGCAAGCCGTGAGGGTGTGTAATGGTGTTTGGTGAACAGTGTACAGTGAGGTGTGAATATGTGGGGCCTGGGCAAGCTTAGGTGACCAACAGAGGCCGAGTTCCAGGCTGCTCCAAAATGCTGCATCGCTCCAGACTGCTCCATCGCCGGACCATTTCTTTCTTCACTGTCACTGATTCAGTCTCTTAGCTTCATTGTACATTTAACTAACTTCAATTCGCCTAATTCCACACTCATCGCAGAATCGAACACGTTGTACCCGACACGGCAACGGACAGTAGTTCAAAGTTCAATATTCAATGTCCCGGATTCACTTATCACAAATTATAAATTCGACACCAGATTAATACGTCGCACAAGATTCAAAATACGCCTCGTTGACACGCAAATTAATTTAACTAGGCAACCAAAACACAAAAAGGCACTAACGCGACGACCCAATTATAACGATATCCTGACAATTAACCGGGAGAAGGTCTCAAACAAGGAATGCGCGGCTCGAATCCTAGACCGTATATCTCCTCGACGCGCGTACACTATTCCGCACTCTCGCACGAGTTGAATATCGCACAATTCACATATCTACGTGACGAAGAAGCACGCACTTATCTAGATCCACGACGGACCCGTGATTTTAGGTAAGAGGGCCTGCCGGTCTCCCCGCATCGTGGCTGGCGGGGCACTGATTCTGCGCCCACGCGTCGAGCGACTGACTGCCCACGCAGCCGCCTCACCTCGGCGTTCACCTCACCTACATACCAAAATCAGGTGAGGCGCTAGCTCGAACGCAATTGGATGGCGTACAAATTACCTTTTTTGGCCTAAACAAACCCCCGTCCCGGACGTAAGGACTTATGTCCGCGAGCAAACCGGCAAGCGGGACAGGGTCGCGACGGCACGTTGCAAGACCGAATCTACGACCAAAACTAGGCCACCTTAGGCTCCCCATCAGATCTTGCAACCCTAGCCACCGTCTCAAAAGACAGACCTAATGTGGGCCGGAGAGTCAACCTCCACTGGATGCCCCTCCTGGGCATCGCAGCACCTTAACAAGTCCTGTACTGGACAGAAGTCCGACGACCTCTTTCAAACACCTATCTGTGCCCCTATGATTCGTTCCGCAATCCGACCAGATCAGGTCTGCAAACAGCGACGCGACACGAAGCGGCCCAGTGTGGCCTCTTAAGCTTCAGTGCAGAGAGCACCCACAAATTCCACATGAACGTCGTTTGTGGAGAGCCAAACGAAATGCACAGATAGTCACTAGTATGGATTTTCAAACAAGTAGGCATAACCAAGCCATCCACCATACAATCATTTGCTCAAATAGTGCGGCAGCTGATTTCAATCTGATAATCTCCAAACTAGCTAGCCTTTTAGACAAGTAGTCCTAATGCTCATATGTCAACTAATTTTCAAAAGCATCAATGTTCAACTACAGAATTAATTCAAACAAATTAATCACCGATGCACATAGGTCAAACTGACAAATTAAACAAAACGATAAACGTAAGAGACAGCCCTATTTCTCATTTAAATATCTTAGACAGTGCCAACAAAATGTGAAACACAAAGGAGGAATGACTCTTATTCCTTTCGGTACAAATAGGGTTATCCAATTTCAATTTTCTTTTTCACAAAGCAATATGATTAAACACAATCACCAAACATACGTACAAATACTCAAATAGCTCGTCATTCAATTTCAAATGAATTCAAATTTTCCTTTCAGCAAAACGGACGCAATGATCAAATACAATTACAAAACATATGCACAAGCATTCAAAAGGGCACATAATTCGATTTCATAATCACAACAGCCACAAACATGAACATCTCTCGAAAGGCACAAACCATTTTTAATTTTAATTCAAAGCGTCGTTAATTAAGTGCTCGACCAAAACCAAATCTAACAATCCCTAACAGCGCAATGCAGCGCTCCCGTGAAGCCCTATTCTTCCCAACAACTAAGCAGAGGTCAACCCGGGTGTGAACCCGGAACAAATAAGGCCCGTACCGTTAAACAATCGTCGCTCGGGTTGTACACCCTCACTGAGGCCGTCGACAATAGAACAGTTTGACGAGTGAGCTGTTGACGGCTCACAGAATTAGTGGAGGCGGCCGTGGTGGGAGCTAGGGCGGCAGCTACCTAGCTGTGGCTGCCTACTTCAAAAGGGGGAACGGTAGTACCCCGAGCCGCGGTCACACAGCTGACGAGGGCGAGAAGGGTCTAGCTGACCCCTGAGTGGCAGTGAAGTCCCTCTCAACATACTGAGGGAGAGGGTGACGACCCCCCGCCCCTGGGGGAACAACCCCCCGACAGGGGGCGCAGCTGAGCGCCCCCGCCCGTGGGAGTCGAGGGCCCGGAGAGCTCTGAGAGGAAACGCCGTTCGCACCCAGACACGAAACGGCACGGTGATAGACCTGGCCGCGATGGCATTACTTCTAAATACAAATTACTACGCGGCTCAAATACAGATTACAAATTAACAAATAAACCAATCCAAAAAAAATTAACGAGTAACAAAACACCGTTCCTATCAAATCAAGTTAAATACAAATTACACAAATACAAATTACTATTTATTAGATTAAATACAAACCACAATACAAATAAAGATGCATATCACAATCGATCTACAAAAAATGCCTCGCTCAGACGACCGAACTTTGGATAAGTAATCAACCATAATTATACGACAACGATAATTATCCTATTACGTGATAATAACCATCTACCTACCCAACGCATCTCTCTAGCAAACTCCCGCTTGCGCAACCTACGGGCGTAGCGTTCGCAACTACCTGCCAACAAACAAAAAAAAGCAAGCAACAAAAGAAAAGAATTTTATCAAGTACTATGTACGGTCGGAATATGTACGGTCGGGCTTGACCGGGAATCGAACACGGAACCACGCTCTGCTACCACTTTGTTACGGCTTACAGCTGCCCATGTAAATGTCGTCTTGGCTGGGGTCCATAGCAGCTTCCTCGACGGGCAGACGCAGATCGGGCCTCCATATGGCCACCTGGAAATCTCTAATTACAATAAACTATATGGGAGAAAACTAGAAAGCAAAAGTACTTACCTGTATCAGGAGCCAACTTCGCTCCAAGGCTTGGGCAGGCCGTGAGGGTGTGTAATGGTGTTTGGTGAACAGTGTACAGTGAGGTGTGAATATGTGGGGCCTGGGCAAGCTAAGGTGACCAACAGCGGCCGAGTTCCAGGCTGCTCCAAAATGCTACATCGCTCCAGACTGCTCCATCGCCGGACCACTTCTTTCTTCACTGTCACTGATTCAGTCTCTTAGCTTCATTGTACATTTAACTAACTTCAATTCGCCTAATTCCACACTCATCGCAGAATCGAACATGTGGTACCCGACACGGCAACGGACAGTAGTTCAAAGTTCAATACTCAATGTCCCGGATTCACATATCACAAATTATAAATTCGACACCAGATTAATATGTCGCACAAGATTCAAAATACGCCTCGTTGACACGCAAATTAATTTAACTAGCCAACCAAAACACAAAAAGGCACTAACGTGACGACCCAATTATAACGATATCCTGACAATTAACCGGGAGAAGGTCTCAAACAAGGAATGCGCGGCTCGAATCCTAGACCGTATATCTCCTCGACGCGCGTACACTATTCCGCACTCTCGCACGAGATAAATATCGCACAATTCATATCTACGTGACGAAGAAGCACGCACTTCATCTAGTTATCTAGATCCACGACGGACCCGTGATTTTAGGGAAGAGGGCCTGCCGGTCTCCCCGCATCGTGGCTGGCGGGGCACTGACTCTGCGCCCACGCGTCAAGCGACTGACTGCCCACGCAGCCGCCTCACCTCGGCGTTCACCTCACCTACATACCAAATCAGGTGAGGTGCTAGCTCGAACGCAATTGGATGACGTACAAATTACCTTTTTTGGCCTAAACACCTGACGAGAAGATGTGCCGTAATTTCCCGAACGCTGCCCAACCGAGTTGAATCCGTCGATTGACCTCTCGGTCGAAGTTGGACTTACCTAGTCGGACTATTTGTATACCTACTATACTACCGGCATAGGTGTGACATGGACATTAAACATGATCTTTGTTTTGTCTGTGTTCATCTTAAGACCTATCCGTTGGGAAGCACTATTGAGGTCATTGAGCATAGTGCTTAGGTCCTCCAGCGATTCTGCCATAAGGACTATATCGTCGGCAAATCGAAGGTGAGTGATGTACTCACCATTGATGTTGATACCGTATCCTTTTCAGTCCAGAAGCTTGAAAATGTCTTCCAATGCAGCGGTGAAGAGTTTCGGAGATATGACGTCACCCACCAGGATAGGATACCAGGATAGTTGATCATGAAATTCATGCATTTAAATTTAACGAAATTATCCATGGACAATAATTGTTTTATCTTATCTCCCGTAATAAGCAAGAACTGATGAAGAAGAAGACTGTAGGTACTCGAATTTTTTAACGATCAAGGTTCGATTATCATAGAAAATAATTTATTTCAAACAATAATAAAGGTAGGTTAGGTTAGGTTATGGCGCGTCTCCACCAAAAATGTTGACAACATTTATGTTTCCAACTGTTGATGGCGCGTCTCCACCAAAGTTTTCAACATTTGTCAACACGTGTTGCCGACAAATGTCGCGTCTCCACCAAAAATGTTGACAACATTTATGTTTCCGACATGTTGACAAATCAAGAAAAGTTGACGACATTTGTTTCAAAATGTTGCAAATCAAAGGAATATGCTTGTTGCCGACATTTGTTCCCTCGGTGGAGACGCTTCTTGCAATATTTTGAAACAAATGTCGTCAACTTTTGTTGATTTGTCACCATGTCGGAAACATAAATGTTGTCAAGATTTTTGGTGGAGACGCGCCTTGACAAATCAACAAAAGTTGACGACATTTGTTTCAAAATATTGCAAGAAACGTCTCCACCGAGGGAACAAATGTCGGCAACAAGCGTATTCCTTTGATGTTGCCGCTGAAAATGGAAATACGACATTGTTTTTGTTGCTAAAACTAGGTGTTACAGAAACGTTTGTGTGTTGACAAATGTTGTGTTGACGACAAAACTTTGGTGGAGACGCGCCTTTAGGTAAACTTAAAAATTAATAGTGCTACATACGTGACCAAAACACTTAGATAGCAAAAACGTCATTAGAACTAGAGAGGGAACACAGAATGGTGCAGAATAGTGATTGGTCACTAGAGGAAGCGCGGTGATAGAGGCGGGGTGCGGGCGCCGAAACCGCATTCCGCATTATTAGTGTGCGTGTGCGTGTGTATGTATGCGTGTGTGTGTCCGTGTGCGTATGCGTGTGCGAGTGCACGCGCGCGCGTGTGTTAATTTTATGGCGGCTCTTCACGTTGGCTAACATAGTGGCGAATGTGTTGGCAAAGATATTGGCCAAGAATTTGTGATCACGTCCGCACGTTGGAAGATCGTTTAGTTTGCTTCGGTTCAAGCCAATGTGCGGGCGAATTTATTAAAATGATTATTGAGGCGTTAACGGCTGCTGCGGTTTATTTATTCACAGCATACCACTACAACGTGAATGTGTATAAAAAAAGGGTGATCAAAAAGAAATAGAAAAAAAGAAATTTTATTTCTTGACGGCTTCGTGGCGTAGTGGCTTAGCAATGAGTTACTGCGCTGGGGGCCGCCGGTTCGAATCCCGCACGGAACAAGTACTTGTATGGCCTGCAAATAATTGTTCCGGGTCTGGATGTTTGTCCTTATGCAGTTTATGTTTGTAAACTGCCTCCACAATATAGGAGAAAAACCTAGTGTGGGGGTAACGATTTTTTTTAAAAAAAACTTGAAAGACTTGTGTTTCACAAACAATTTTCGGCTTGGTAGGGCTCAATAAAGCGACACAACCTTTTGATCTTTTGTAGAAAGCGACACCACACGGATCTCTCGTCAACTTGTGGGCTATCATTCCAATACATACCAACGTAAGCATAAACACCCACTACACGATGGCCATCGTTATTGGCCAGTATGTTGGCCATCGTGAAGAGCCGCATTTAGACAAACGGATTCCCTTTCCTGTGGAAGGAGGGGGGGGGGGATCAACCTATTCATAGAAGTGATCTTGTCGTCAGGATCAAGAGGTAGATCTCGTCCTGTTTGTGTCGTAGCCGTCACGGTTATTTTCAGAAGTCTCCGGTAGTCGTCTATTGCATAACAAAAGTGTGTATGTACGTACGTAGGCAGTTATACTTCTTTAGCGTAACAAAACAAAAAACTTGAGAGACAATTACCCACTAAAGTTGTCGCTTTTAGGTGTCAGTGTGCGCACGCATCGTAACGACTTCATGGTGTCGTATTTAGGTGTCGGTGTGCGCGCTCATCGTAAAAAATTCACTCTCATCATTTTTCCCAAACGCCCCAAAAGAAGTATAACTTCAAAAATCGAGGGAGCTGAAAGTGACTTCACATACAGTATCCGTCTTATCACCAAGGGTGGTTTATTGTTGGTCTCGGACTTAAACTGGTTTATGAAGCCAAGCCAGTTATAGCGATATTTGACATTTTTGCTGTTAAATTCTATATGTTTTTGAATCGAATATTTCCGTGGGGCTTAAACTAAAAGTACATTTTTGTGTTAAACAGATTATAGTTTAAGCCTGAGACTAATTATTAACGTAATACGGCCGTGTATTTTCGTGTTATATTTGTAGGAAAGCCGAGGCCCTACGACTGAAAGGGAAATGCCCACTGTTCATAAACACTTTAGCCATGGGTGCCCACATATAAAAGCATATGGAAATGATAATATACAGTTAAAAGAATGAAATTGTTAAGAAATTGGTTTAAAAAAGTCCGGATTTTTAAGATATAAAGGTTTTTTATTTTCACAAGAACAGTTTTTTAAGAAACAAATGACTTCGCATTTTCGTGATATTTAAGTCACAATGAGGGCTAATAATCTTCCACTCACCAGATGTCGCTAGCAGCGACTGAGGTAAAGTTTTTTATTACACAGTGTCAGTTAATTGAGAAATTAGTTTTAAATAATAGTTTAGCATTATCTAGAGCATTATATTAATATATAACACAATGTGTGAGTGGTTTGATTTTTAATTTTTTGCACATAATAACTCTTTTTTTTAAAAAGTCGTCTTTTAGTTATATTTATAGTTTGGTTTATTCATTTCTTATGTAATTAATATAAAATATAACTAATAATACAGAAAGAAACCTTAAAGATTACATTTTCCTAAGAAATTATCGTCCGCGCTATGAAATCTGTCAAATATTTTACCTCACTGTAAAGTAGCGCCGCCCTGGTGGCAGAAAAAATCGTGGATGCCCTCATTGACACCGCGCAAATGTCCTTTTGACTGAGTTACTGAGAGCTGGGAAGAACTCTGGCCGGTGAGAAAACTGGGGTCATCGTTAACAGTGGATATCGAGTACAAGTTCGTGCAGAGGTTATCGTAAGAAGTGGGAGCGGGATCCATTTTCAGGCCGTGGTCAATAGTGGGAAAAGAATTATCAGCAGGGGCGTAGCTAACGCCGTATCAGCCGTATCAATAATACAGGGCCTCCGGGCTACAGGGGCCCCGAACGTGTCTAACCAAAAATTCCAAGGACTTCTACGGGACAGGAAAGGCTATCACTATTATCTATAGAAGCAAAGAATTAAAAAAACTGCAAACGGCTTCAGCTATGTTAGTATTGTTTGGCTAGGTTAGTTCCTAGAAGTATTAATTGTAAGTAAGAACTTATAATCAACATATAATAATTTTAATTCAATTCAAGTGTTTTTGTTCCTTTTATGAAATCTTTACTCTTCATTTATTTATTTATTCGTATGGCATTCTTCCAATCGTTCACAATAAATTAAAATTAAAATCAAAATTATAAAGTTATTCTATCTTTTAATTGCTGAATCCATGGGATAGCGTCGTTTTCGAGAGAGAACAGGTCTGCTGGGCAGCCGTGGTACCTTGTGAGTGGGCAGTCTCTAGCTATATGTTCAACATCCTGGACAGCAGCTCCACACTCACACCCCGGTGATTCCCTCCACTCGCACATGGAAATGAAGGCATTGCTTCGCCCGCATCCGGTTCGTACCCTATTCAGTTGGCACCATTTCCTTCATGGGAGCGCAAAACCAGCAGGTTTAAGTGTAAGGTTGATGGTAACTCCCATGCTATCAGGGGGTTTTGCGTTCCATTCCTGCAACCACTCAGCAGGTGTTGTCGTGAAGCGACAATAAAAAAAGAACCTAACCTAACAACAACGAAACAACAAAAATAGAACAAGAAAATAATATATTTAAAATTTTAAAAAGATATTTACAATTTTATATAAAAAAATGAAGTATGATGATGGTGATGGGTGACGTGAATTACAATTAAATAGAAAATAAAGATAGATGAATATTAAAGCGGAGCCTGAAGGTCAAAGTGGCACACGCTGCGCTTGGAGTAGGAGTAGGCACAAGCTGAGCTTGGAGTCTCGCAGCGCCTGGAGCAAGCACGCACAGTGGCTAAAGATAGCACGGGCACTAGTAGGTGGAGGCGCAGGCGACGACTCCAGATGAAGGCAAAGGCTTGCAGGATCCCGGAGTAGTGCGGCCCCGCACTTGGAGTAGGCTAGGCGACGACTTCGGGTGAAGACAGAGGCTTGCAGGATCCCGGAGCAGTGCGGCCCCGTGCTTGGAGTAGGTTACGCCGACGACTTCAGGTGAAGACAGAGGCTTGCAGGATCCCGGAGCAGTGCGGCCCCGTGCTTGGAGTAGGCTACGCCGACGACTTCAGGTGAAGACAGAGGCTTGCAGGATCCCGGAGCAGTGTGGCCCCGCGCTTGGAGTAGACTAGGCGACGACTTCAGGTGAAGACCGAGGCTTGCAGGATCCCGGGGCAGTGCGGCCCCGGGATAAGGCCTTTAGGAGATGCTTCAAGTTTGGAAGCTGAAGCGAGACTGTCTGTATTGACCGATGATTCGGCTTTTATACCTTTTTAGAGAGAACGAGAAATTATTTAAATTAAAAGCAAATTTTGTAAATGGCCCAGAGCAAAAGAGTATTTATGTGGAAATATTGAAATAAAAACATCAGACCGGTAACGAATTTGAATAAAAATTGCCATGACAACCAGATAAATAACGATGTCAAAACATGTAAATTTTTGGTTTTAGGCTCGTTATTAAGAAACGGCAAGTTTTAAGTAAGAAATGAGATATTATTGATATAAGAAAAAAAGTAGCGCAACAGCGCGCACGAAACCCGAAATTGCAGAATTACGGAGAACTAAATAAAAGATCGAAAAAGATAGACTCCATTGACAGCGTGAAAATACGAAGTGAAAATGATTTGTTATGGTCTAAAAACGTTACAGGATCCTATGGAAATAAAGGTGATGCAAAAAGAAAATCAAAAACAGAATGGAAAAATAAATTTAAAACAGTGTAAAATTATATGTAAGTACCATAACACTACAGTGTGTTAAATCCGCCGGACATGAGTTCACATGCGGTCTGGTATGGTGGGTGACGTGCTTCAGACGGTGGGGTGGCGGATCCGTAAATTCGGCGTGAGCTGGCAGATTGTGATTTCCGTAGATCTTCTGGGACTCGTAGAAGTATTTGTTGTCTTCTCAAATGGGGTGGGCTTATATGGCTTAGCACGGGGAGCCACTGGAGGGGGGTACATTTTAAGGTTCCAGATATGCATCTCATGGTCTGGTTTAGCTGGGTGTCCACATGCAGCAAATGTGCACTATTTGACCATACTGATGCACAGTACTCTGCTGTTGAGTACACCAAACTGAGACCGGTTGTACGCAGCACATCGGTGCTGGCCCCCCAAGTGGTGCCAGCTAGCCTGTGCAAGATGATGTTTCTGGTCTGGAGCTTTTTTGATAATTTGTCCATGTGCGAAGCGTACGTGAGACTCCGATCGAGAGTCACGCCCAGGTATCTCGGAGTGGGGTTGTAGTACAATATGGCTCCAGCAAACTCAACAGTGGGCCCGTATTTTGCCATTTGGTTAGCCAACTGAAACGCGGTTACTTCGGTTTTGGCAGTGTTTGGTACTAGTCTCCATTTCCTAAAGTATTTGTCTAGTATGCTTAAGTCCACGTTAAGGATACTTTCGGACGCTTTGAAGGTTTCGTGTTGGGAAGCTAGTGCTATGTCATCAGCATACATAAATTTACGACTCGATCATGTAAGTAAAGATTGAAGAGCAGCGGAGCCAAAACTGAACCCTGTGGTAATCCATTGTTCAGCTTTTTGGTACGACTTTCATTGTCGTCAAGGAAAACCATGAACTCACGGTTGCTAAGCATGCTATTTAACAGCCCCACCATTTTTCTGCATAGTACCGCTTTCATGAGCTTATAGACCAATCCTTGCCGCCAAACTGTGTCGTATGCCGCTGACAGGTCTATTAAAACAGCAACCGTCTTTAGTTTCTTTTGAAACCCTTCTTCAATGTGGGTTGTGAGGGACAACACCTGGTTGGTACAGTTGCGGCCACAACGGAAGCCAGCTTGTTCCACTGGAACCACCTTATCAATGAGAGGCATAATGCGGTTGTAGATTAGTCTCTCCAGAAGTTTGTAGACACAGCTCAGAAGGGCGATAGGACGGTAGCTATTAGGATCGTCTGCAGGTTTTTGGGGTTTCAGTATAGCAATAATCTTCGATTTATTGATGTCGCGAGGCAATTTGTTACGTAACAGGATATCTGAGAAGAACTCTTTCAGCCATTTCCTGCATTTCGGGCCCAGATGCTTTAGAAACTCATTGTAGACTCCATCGAAACCAGCAGCTTTATTAGGGGGCAATAGTTTCAAGGCGCGATCGGTTTCATCTTGGGAGAATTCTCGTGACAGCTGGTATTCAATTGGTAGCGACGCCTTGAGCTGTTTAGCGCACTGTCGTGTCGCCCGGGTATCATCTTTCCTGCCTTTAACTCGGGACACCTTAACTACTCTGTTTGCAATCGCGTTGGCTAGTGGAGCAGATCCGCCTCGGGAGTTTGTTCCAGTCTTGCCTGCCAACCCATTGAGCACCCTCCAAGCTTTCCTGCTGGAAGTCTTAAAATCCATTGACTCTACGGTATCGAGACACTTATTTCGACGCCCTTCGTCGAGAGATTTCAGAAGGTCATCACCTATTTCATAGTTACCCATGCACGTGTACTCATCAAATAGTTTTCAGCAAGGGATTTACGCCTTACGGTAGCCTCGGAGAATGCTCTTTTTTGCTGTTGCTATGATAAGTTTAGTGAATCTCTTGTAGTTTTCGGCACAGGGAGGTATCCATCTGATAGCAGCATCCATGTCAGCACTGAATTTGGACCAGTCTGCTTTGTGGAAGTTCCATCGAGGCAAAAGCACGGAGTTTGTTAAGGGGATCTTAATACCAACCTCCACAAGCACCGGTCGGTGCTGGCTGTTCGGGAAGTCTGAGAGAATTCTTCGTGTGGTTTGTAATGGGGTTCGATTGATGTCACAGGTAGTAAACGTTAAGTCTGGATTATAATCCCGTTTCCATCTTGCTGACCTGAACGATCCTCTATCCTTGGCATTAAATACCAGGTGTAGATTGTTGTTCTCCGCCCATTGCACGAGGTATTCACCATTTGCATCATTTTTGTTATATCGCCAGGTCGTGTGATGACTATTGAAGTCACCGGCATATAGGCATGGGTATGGGAAAGCGGGGAGGTTGGTAGTCCATGAAGAGTTCGTTGGTTTGTATACGTTTACAATGGTAAGGTTATTGATCTTTTTTTTCTTTCTTTTTTCTTTTATTTAGAAAAACGTTACCCCCACACTAGGATTTTCTCCTGTATCGTGGAGGCAGTTTACAAACATATATTGCACAAGGACAAACAACCAGACCCGGAATAATTATTTGTAGGCCGTACAAATACTTGTTCCGTGCGGGATTCGAACCCGCGGCCCCAAGCGTTGCAACTCATTGTTAAGCCACTACGCCACGAGCCGTTATTGCAGAGGCAAATACATCCGAACCCCAAGGCATGTCTACGCAGCGACATGTTTAATACCGTCTTTAACATAAGTGGCGATGCCATATTGCGCGTGGTTAATTGCATGAGCAAGGTAGTATCCCGGGATAGCACCACGTTTATATAGATCCTGTTCATGTCTAGCGTGAGTTTCTTGTAAAGGGAGTACGTCTATGTCATTTTCTAATAGAATCTTACTTACTACTTCGCATTCAACTTGATAATACTTTCTATATTAAGTTGGCAGATTCGGGTAATAGGTCCACTATCTCTAGTCCGGTGGCTCTCCGAGGAGAGCTGATCGCATTGAGACATTGCAAGTGGGTAATTAAATGATACAATATTCTTTGAACGACTGTGATTGTAGGGGACTGCAGTGGACTGTATGACTTTAAACTGTGACTTTACTATTTATTTGTAGGGTAAACTATGCTAGGGACGGTGAAGGAAAGATGGTACTGTAGACGATTATATATTGTAACTATTTACAAGCGGCAGTGATTATTATATACAGATGGGAGTCTTCTATGGAGTATTTTCTTGTTTTTCTCTCTTGATGTTTTCTCTTGAAGTGCCGCTGCCGAAATGAACAACTCACAGTCCAAAACGCCCTTCTTATGTTCTCAAAAAGAGTGTCTCGGCACGTGAGTGGTATTTTGAGGTATGCCGCGCGCTGATTGGTCGGCAGCATCACGTGATATTCGGGCGGTGTGCAGGGTGCACGGGGCGCAACGGGGTATGAAGGAGCGACGGGGTGGCGGCTCCCCTCGCCGTCCGTAACAGAGATAGTGCTGTAAGGTTGCAAGATTATAGCGCAACAGTGCAGCAGCCAGTAGTTTGTTGTTCGTTTAGCGCCACCCAGGGGACACGTGCAGGGTGCGGGCGGAAATTCCTGCGGACGTGAACAACTTCATCCCCTACTCTTCATTGGGGCCCCCCAACAAATTATGATACAGGGCCCATCTAAGGCACGCTACGCCACTGATTAGCAGAGTCCATTTAGAAAGCTTATTCGTTGCTTAGATAACAAATCCACGACAAAACAAACAAAAGAACACAAATGCAAAGGAATTTGACTTGTGACTATTTTGTTTTGATAATGAGGGCTAATAATCTTCCACTCACCAGATGTCGCTAGTTGCGACTGAGGTAAAGTTTTTTGTTACACAATGTCAGTTAATTGAGAAATTAGTTTTATGAAAATAGTTTATCATTATCTAGAATATTATACTAATACACAACATAATGCGTCAGTGGTTTGCTTTTTAATCTTTTGCACTTTATAACTTTAAAAAAAATCGGCTTTTAGTTATATTTTATAGTTTGGTTTATTCATTTCTAATGTAATTAATATAAAATATAACTAATAATACAGAAAGAAACCTTAAAGATTACATTTTCCTAAGAAATTATCATCCCCGCTATGAAATCTGTCAAATATTTTACATCACTGTAAACTGGCGCCGCCCTGGTGGCAGAAAAAGTCGTGGATGCCCTCATTATGACATGGGCCTAGCTGTCAGATTCGCTGTTGCTAATTAACAAACATAAAATCGATAAATAAATAGGTAGCGATTTTTTTATTCGATTTATCATTTCATAAAAAATAATAATCTTTGATTCGCTTTAAGTTCTGCACGCCTTTTAAAACATGTTTTGTTTTATTTATTTAAATTCCATTTTAAATGTATTTTTAAGAAAAGATAAGAATAACAGTTTAATTGTGCAGTAGCGTTTTTGTTATGTTCTAAAGAGTTCATGGTAAATCAACTAGCAATTCGCTTGTTTAATTATCATAACATCATAATAATTATCGTAATATAATATTACCATTAAAATAATGACACCATAAAAATCGATTGAAAAAACAAAATCTACTTTTTTAACGAGATTTGTGATTGGCAACACTTTTTATTTTATCCACAAACTAATGACTTGCGGATTTACCTAATTTCATTTTTATCTTTTCGGTACTTTTTTGTGCACAAATATTGCAATCTTTTTTGGATACATAAATACCGCGAGAGTTTTGGCGGGAACTTGACCTGGGGCGGTTTGTTGCTCCTGTATTATTGTTTAAATAATGGTTTGAAGTGGACTTTGATATATAAAAGTGGTGCGATTTTGTGTATTAAGTGTCTGCGCATGTGAACTATTAGTGGAAACTGTGAAACAAGTGCTCTGATGGTGATGGATTCTTAAGATAAGCTGTTTGTTTGCATAGGCGCCTTTAGATACCATCGCCAACTGTCAGCTGCCTGCTGACTCAAGTTGCCGTCAAAATCTCCCAAGGGCTGCACAATGTGACGCATCAACATATTGTGAAGCAGTGAACTATGAAGAAATTATAATAAACCGAATAAAAATACTCAAGACTTGGCCTAAAGGTCTAGATACCAGGCCATAAACTCTAAAAAAAAAATACCGCGATTAATTACCATAAAATAAATGTTTTTTTTAAGAAATGCAAATTGTTGGGCGTTTCATGGCCAGAATTGGGCATTCCCCTTTGCGTCCAAGCGCGTGCTGTGTAAGAACAGGGTCGTATACCAAAGCCGTTTGAGATTCATCTATAGTTTATCACAATATGGTAAAAATGAAATGAAAAGTACTTAGTTATTAATATTTAAAACTAGCCCTTTCCCTGCGGCTTTGTTCGTGTATAAGTACTTCAGTTTATCAACATCAGTAATTTATTAGTTAGTTTAATCATAGTAATTCCATATTATGCTAAAATTTACAAACGAAACACTTATGGAACCACATTGGCGTCTGTCTATAGGTACGGTTACAACTTTTTTTTTATAAAATTGAAGTGGCTGACGAACTTACAGCCCATCTGATGGTAAGTGGCTCTTGCACCCCACGGACACCTGCTACAGACGCGTTGAAACTTACTTTACGTAGATGGTTAATATTTAGCATAGTTGAGATAATATCCTGACTCCGAGCTGCTATTGAGAATTTCTTGTCATAAAAACAGTCGCGCTTTTTTTTTTTAAATAGAAATAGTGTGACAATCGAGCACACAGTCCACCTGATGGTAAGTGGTTGCTGAGGTCCATAGACATCTACATCTATACTCGTTTGCGAATCAAAATGCAGATGCGTTGTCAGCCTTGAGGACTGAGATGGAATGCCTCTTTTCCAGTAAAAGGGGTCTCCGGTTCTCTACATTACTACTACTATAACTGTAGGGGAGACCTAGGTGGGTTGACACAAAGGTGAGTTGCAACAATGTCGATATCTCAGTAACTATAAGCATTAGAAGTTCGCCAATGGCGCATTTGGTGCTTCCATGATACACCAACCAACATCTTGGTACACGCCAACGGCGTCCGACGAGCGGTTGTGTAACCACGAAGATAGTGCTCAAAAATCGAACAAAAGTAAGTTTTCGTTTGTAATTTTGATGGTTTACAGTACTTATTAGTGTTAGCTATTTTGTGATAAAATTGAGATCTTTATTCAGGTTACCTATCGTACTTTAAAATTGTAACTTCATTTTGTGCTTAGATTGTGATATTCAAGGTTACTTTTGTGATCATGTTCAGAAAGTCGTAAATTATTTTACGGAGGTAAGTTGAAACAGCTTGTGTCAACTCACCTTGTTTGTTTAAACTGTCCTCGACAGTAAATTCATGATATACTATTTCAAGTGGTTAGCTTCTTAATCCCCGCAGAAATAAAGAGGGTGTTATAAGGTTAAAAGCATGCGTGTTGTGAGATGGTTCTGACGGTTAATTAATTGACTTATACTACTCATCTTCATATCGTTACATAAAAAAACAAAACAAGCATAGCAAAGATGACCCATAAACCAGTAACTATGGGATATGCGCAAGCTTTAGTATTTACTACAAAAGAAGAAAATATTCTGTGCGAGTATATCTGTGTGTAATAATATCTGTGGTCTTAGCACTAAGAAAGCAAGGCGTCTTGCATTTCAGCTTGCCAGACAATACTATAAAAAATTCCCTCCTTTCTGGAACAGAGATGAAATGGCTGGAGAAGTGTGTTTAAAACTATTTATAACGGCATCCAACCCTGTTTTATTATAATTTAAAATTAAAAATGTTGTACAACCGACTAGAATATAAATTATTAAGAATAACTCAAAAACTATTGGTCAAACCTTGATCAAATTTATATGAGACCACATGTGACGCACCAGCTTTCAAATAAAAAAAAATCATCGAAATCGGTTCACCTAGTAAAAAGTTATGAGGTAACACACATAAAAAAACATACAGTCGAATTGAGTACCGTCTCCTTTTTGAAGTCGGTAGAAAACAAAGATGTGCTTGTATTTTATACATGTTATGTTTTATTTTATATATGTTAGTATTACTTTCGTATTACTTAGCTATTAGTGTTTTTTATCGATTGGTCTCTTATAAATACCTCAATTACTTTGTTATTTTCTTAATTAAAACAATTTTTCTTAAAAAAACTTTTTATTTAACTATAAACTAATTATTCAAAACGTTTCAACTCACCTCTGAAACTGTTTCAACTTACCTCGGTACTAGGTAGGGTTGCCAGATCGGAATACCAAAATATCTGGACAAAATTTGAAAATGTCGGGATTTTGGGGTTGTTGTCGGGAGAAATAAATTTTAAAAATAAAAATGTAAAACAAAAATATTATTTTTTAAATTAATGGGCTACAATACAAATATACTTAACATTGTTGACAGATAATTAATGTAACTACACTTAATTTTGAGGTTGCCACAGGTATTTGGCATAGGACTTTACTGAATCCACCAATTTGGATCCTTTAGTGGTATATTCAGAAAAGATTTAAAATTTAAACAATTTTCTTCAAAGTTCATTCTAATTAGTAACCCAGCTTTTATTAAATCAATAGCCATACGATTTCTCTCTTTAGTATATAAATTATTTAGTAAACTTAATACCCTTTCACAATAAGCATTGCTTACAAGAATTGACAACATTTTTAATTTCGTTTTGGTTGCATTTCAATTTTAAATTATTATTTTGTATAGAAAATTTCGTAGAGCTGTTTGTCTGGAGATTTTGAGTTTTGTCGGGAGTCGGGAGATCATTTAAAATGTCGGGAGAATCCAGACGAATCCCGACCATCTGGTAACCCTAGTACTAGGAGAGTTGAAACACGGAGAGTTGATGTGGTTTTTCAGAAATATCTTTTAAACAGGCATATTTAATATGTATTTTACATGAATTAAATAGTGTACAGATCTAGGTATCTAATCATACAAGTTTCACTTATATAGAATTATATAGTGCCGAGTTATGCATTGTAATGTAATTTTTGTGTCAACCCACCTAGGTCTCTCCTACTATAAATATGGCTGCAGCTTGGCTCTACCACGCTTATGGCAAAATGTACTAAGTTTATAAAATGTACTAAAGCTAAATTAATGTCTGTTAGAATTTTTTTAAAAAGAGTACACACTCGTGCTTTATAATCCTGTCTTGCGCAGATTTTAAGACTGGCCGCTGTGATCGAAATTCGTGCTGGTGAACTATATTATTAAGTAGCGAAGTTTGCGAAGTCACTTATTGATTTCACGATGTCTGTCCGTCTGTCCGTCTGTCCGTCCGTCTGTCCGTCTGTCCCACGTTTATCTCGAGAACGGTTTCGAATTTTCAAATTCTGTTTTCAGCAATCGATTACTCCTATTTTGAAACTGATTGCTCAACGGCAACCGATAGAAACCGCTACAAAGCTGATTGCTTCGCCACTTTGCTATGCTGTTAGCTTGCTAGGTTTATTCTTTATAGCGTGGCAATTATGGCAATTATCCTCTTCGGAAAGCTTATGTTTAGCAGTGGACTTTGATAGACTGTAGGTAATTATGATGTAAGCAAACCAACTATATCTATTATACAATTTATGTAAGTAGTTGGATTGCTGTTTTATATAGGTACCTAATGCTTGATAAACATCGATCTAAACCACAACAAAACTACGTAAAATAATTAACATGACTTGTTGATACTTAATAAAATCAACAAATTAATAAGTCATCTGGTTACTAAATATCTGCCGCTTGTTAGGTATATAAGGTTTGGGGGAGGTGCGGTTAATGGTGTTATATTTGGAAAATTGATAAAAATATGGTTAAATAACCACTAAAAAGGTTGGCGTACACAGTCGAGTAGGACAGTGTTCATCACGGCGCACCGCTTGCAGCTTTACAAAGCGTAAGTTCAGCCTTATATCAAAATATAACACTGTTCGTTGCATCTCTAGAGCGCGGCTCCCCATCGCCAGCTACTTTCACTTGATCGCATCCAGTGAAGAGTGGCCCGAATTGTCGACGATCAAGATCTTTATGTTTGGCTTGACTCACTAGTAGTGCTAATAGATGTTGCATATTTCATTCACACATTTGTCATGAGTAGTGCTTAAAGGAATTGTTCGGATTAATTCTAGTCCCGCCAAATTCCTCCATCGCACATCGCGACAAAATTCTTGGTACCATCTGCATCGTATAGATGCGTGGTGGTCTACTACTATGGGATTTACCAGAAGTTTTCTTTGTCACAAAACTTGCTTGTGAAATTGGCTGATACCACAGAATAAATAATAGTTAAAAAAAAACTGATACTTTAAAAGGCCGGCATCCCAACTGCCACTTCCCTGGTGTTGCAATTGTTCATGGGCAGCGGTCGATACTTACCATCAGGTAAGCCGCATGTCCCTTTGCCCCCTCTTTTATAAAAAAGCTCGCAAATAACCCCTCGAACGTAATAAAGTATTATTATTAATAATAATAATTTAAAGGCTGGCAACGCATCTGCAATTTCCCTGGTGTTGCAGTTGTTCATGGGTGGCGGTAGTCACTTACCATCAGGTGGGCCGCATGCTCGTTTGCCACCTCCTATAAAAAAATAAATAAAATGCAGTTATTACATAGGTTATATTACAGACATATACTTTAATTTTATTTAGTATATGTACGTATAGATGTAGATATATAAAAACATGTTTAAATAGGTCGTCATGGAACAAGGTATTTTCATGTCAAAATAAACAATACATCAACTAAAAATTTTATTAGGAAAAATTAGGTTGTTAAATAAATACATACAATTTTTTTTAAATATACACTATTAGTTGCTCTTTACATCATTACCTTTCTTGCTTTTAACGTATGATTTGTAATAGAAGTCACTAAATAAAATGACCATAAAGAGATTCTGAGGAATTATTATGTAAGCAGGCTGTCTGGGGTACGCACAGTCCTTGGCTACAACGAGCATCAGGAAGTGTAGCAGGAGTATGGAGAATTGTAACTGAAAGATATCAATAATGCATAGTTAATAAAGTATCATCCTTCAATCGCCCTAAAAGGGACGGGTTTCATCTCAAAACATCATCGATTATATCAAACAATTTTTTTTAGGGTAACGGATGTATTTACTTATAATTCATCAAATTTATAAAATGATCGACACATGATCACATCTATACGTGGTCGAGCCACGCTGCACCTATATTAGTAGTATAGTTGTAGCACGAATGGGTCGCGGTCGGCTAGGACGGGGAAAAACCACGCTCTCACATAATACCGGCGTAAAATAGCTGCTTAATGCTGCTGTGTTTCGTATGGTGAGTGTAGAGAACCGGAGACCCTTATTACTGTGCTCATCTGCATTTTGATTCTTCATCGAGTAGGTTGGTGTCTATGGTCCACAGTATCCATTTACCATCAGGCGGACTGTGTGCTACCGGCGTAAAATAGCTGCTTAATGCTGCTGTGTTTCGTATGGTGAGTGTAGAGAACCGGAGACCCTTATTACTGTGCTCATCTGCATTTTGATTCTTCATCGAGTAGGTTGGTGTCTATGGTCCACAGTATCCATTTACCATCAGGCGGACTGTGTGCTTCTTTGTCACCCTTATACTATAAAAAAATATAACATCCGACAATTTTTTCGGTACTTACGATTTGTATTTGTGTAACGTGCTTCTTCCACCACACTGACTTTTTGTAGGATTCATCCCAAACAGTCAGCAAGTAATAGGTATACATAATTATGTGAACGAATGAATTTATAGTGACCAGAAGCGTCATGTGTCCACCTGTGTAAATGTACAATAAAATGTAATTAAATATATTATCTACAATACAGCCTCGATAATCCGAACGCCTCTATAATCCGAACGACACACCCCCATGCACAAGTAGATATTTCAATTAAAAAAAATGTTATTGCTAAATTGAGGCATAAAGCATTTTCTTTGTCATTAAATACCACTCGTTAATGTATTATATTAGATTTATTTAAAACAATAAGTACATATTGTTTAAAATTTGTATTCACTTTCACTTGGGTGTAAATTTTGTGTGTCCGGATTATATGTTGTATTTGAAGATTATATCTATTTGAAGGTCCTTTACCCTCTCGATAATGAGAGGATTAAAAGAGAAAGAATTTACCACATTTGTCCAGTGCGTTAAATGTTAAATGTCCTTACATTGCATAAACTTGAAATACTTTTAATTATTTTCGACTGTGTAGATTTCGTCACGATGTTTTTCTTAACATCGGAGTTCTTTTAGCTGACATAGTAGACAAGGTTGTAGGGCAGCAGTGCTCTGTTTCAATGAAGAATGCGGTAGTTTCAAATTCTTTGAAAACGACTTGTGTCAGCTATATCAGATCTCTTTCGCCAAATATTCTTATTTCGTCCAAGGTAAGACTCTTGTCCTGACTAGGAGTCCGTCGAGGTAGGTATTAGCCTCTTCCCTTTTACTGCCGTCAAATAGTAGCGCTTGCACTGCTATGTTCTCATCTGAAGGATACAAGGACCCAGTATAATTACAGGCTGTGAGGAATTCCATCACACCATTTCAGTCTTGAGAAGTGATAACGTATCTGTAGCCTTTTTTGTTTGATGTTGTCTGCTCCTATAGACTGCGTAGCTACCACGGAGCAAATACAAAGAGGAGACGGCCCAACCAACTGTGCAGTGTGCACTGTGATTCTAACTAGGTCCTGACGTCTTCATAATGAGGGCAAACAATCTTCCACTCACCAGATGTCGCTAGTTGTGACTGAGGTAAAGTTTTTGTTATACAGTGTCAGTTAATTGAGAAATTAGTTTTAAATAATACTTTATCATTATCTAGAATATATTATTACATAACATAATGCGTCAGTGGTTTGATTTTTAATTATTTGCACTTTATAACTCTTTTTTTAAAAAATCGGCTTTTAGTTATATTTTATAGTTTGGTTTATTCATTTCTTATGTAATTTATATAAAATATAACTAATAATACAGAAAGAAACCTTAAAGATTACATTTTCTTAAAATATTATCATCCCCGATATGAAATCTGTCAAATATTTTACCTCACTGTAAAGTGGCGCCGCCCTGGTGGAAAAAAAGTCGTGGATTCCCTCATTAAATATAAACGACACTAGATGGCGACACTTTGTGTCATGGGAACTAAAAATATAGAGGTACGTAGAGCTCAGTATTGGTAAAATTATCATACGAAGGTGCTGAAATTTATTTTGCATTCAGTCCTAAATAATTTTTAATCGCATAATAAAAATATTATTTTTATAGTTTTTTATAATCCTCTTGTGAACAGACCGCCACCTGTCGTCAAGGTAACTAAGCTACATTGTAACATCGATGTGGAAAGTTGCAAGTAGTTTTACTAATTATCGGTAGATGAAAAACAGTTAAGTGGTCGGGACTTAACATCCCCTCACCTCGCAAATTGTCGCGCGTTGTTACATAGAGAAACCTAATTACAACACCTCTTTGTATGTGCTCCGTGGTAGTCACTCACCATCATGTAGGCTGTAGGTTCGTTTGTTACTCTAAGTTTGTGAAAAAAAAGAAGGTTGTCCGAAATTCGTTCTGGAAAACATTATTATTATTAACAATGTAAATACGTTTTTTTAAAGCTGATCCCCATCGCTAGAGTAGGTAAGTACCTATAGTATGACCTACCAAATAAAAATGAGTGACGACCCGATAAGGAAAGGGAATCAATGGATGCAGATGGGTCAAACCTGCTTTGTGACAGTCTCGTAGACAGGCCTAATTTCAATGATGGGCAATGATGGTGTTAATTTAATTAGGAATATGTAAATCCTGAGCTGAAACTTCTGAATTTTAAACAAACCATTGTGCAATTGGAATCCACCAGGACGTCACTATTCTTATTGTTAAAACATGTCGTATTAAGCTTTCACAGAATATATTTAGAGAAGCCATAATTTAAAAGAAGATGAAGAAGAATATATTTACCTGGAACCCATTTCACCATTCCCCAAGCGACAGCAACCATTCCAAAGTGGTGATAGACATGCAAGAATGTCACTTGATTCTGTTTCTTTCTTAAAACGAAAAACACCTGCATCAAATTTAATATTAGGTATTAAAAAAAATATTGTATGCAGGTAAAAGGTTCTTCTATTACACTAGCGATCCGACCCGACTACGCGCGGGTGATTTCTGGATTTCGACAACAGTGTCACCTACCGGGTCCAATTATGAATCTAAACCATTCTCAAATCAACATAACACAAACAAAATTTCATAAAAATCGGTCCTGCCGTTAAGAAGGAGTTTAGTCACGTATACACGGACAGAAGAATATTTATATATAAAAAGTACGTGTCACATTGTTTGTCCGTGATGTACTCCTAAACTACGGAACTGATTTCAATGAAATTTTTGGTCAATGTGCAGTTTGGTCCAACTTAAAAGATAGGATAGCTTACATCTCAATTTATAGTCGCAATATAATATTATTTTATTGAAAATTATTTCTCTATTATTTGACAGTCACAATTATCCAATATCTTAGAGTATAATACTCTAAGTCCAATATAGCTCCAAACGATTCTGTCAGATGACGATATCTGTTGATGAGTAAATATTTAATAGATGGCGCTATGTTAAAAATACAAACGTTTAATATAAGCTACAATTTAGTAGTATAACCACCACGTGTTGCTGTAAGTATTCAATAGATAGAACCAATTTCAAAAAAATTTTGAAGACTGTGTGCAGTTTGGTCCAACTTGAGAGATAGGATAGTTTTTATCCCGATAAGTGACCCTCAATTTTTTTATTGCTAATTTTAGGAGTTTTTTTGGGAAAGCAAACGGTTGTTCCGAAAGGGCAGAACAACGTCTGCCTGGTGAGCTAGTACTTATATAAAGATTAGCGAAGTCTCTATTATGAATTCAACACTCATCATATCATCACGTCAAACTAAAATAAGTAAAATAAGATTTAGACGAACTCATGCGTACTGAGCAAAATCTTTTATTTCTGAGACAGTTTGCTGTAGAGAAAAAGAAACACGCTGGGCTGGTCCAGTGCGTGTTTGGGAACTTCAATGCTTTCAACTAATTTTTTTTTATTTACTTAGACTCACAATATAATCCTTAACATATTTTCCTTTCACGTAAATCTATAGGTACACATAAATAAAATTGAAGTGAATGGCAGTAATATTGAAAAATTTGGAAAAGCCAAAACTACACTTTTAATTTTGATGAAAAAAAAATTGTGACGATAATTTTTACCAGAAAAAAAAAACAGAGTATTTCATCGATTTTCATTTATAACTTTTAAACGATGTTGAGTTCCTCCTTTGAATATATGGAATCTTGTTTAATACTATATAATATATCTCAATCTATTGCTTACATTTCTATTAATGCGAGAAGACTCACCGACGCACAGACCAACGACCACAGTTCATATATTTTTTGTTATGTAATCTAAAGTGAATGAACTAAAAAAACAAACTAATCTTATAAAGGTGCCTACTGACATGCCTGCCGCAGGGGCAATCTAGGGTGTAGGAGTGGGGATGACCCTTAATTGCCTCCTTAATTGTGATGTGTGTAGGCAAGCAGGGGCAATTTTTTAAGTCGGATCTGCGGCAGGGCAGCAGGAGCGCGCAAGACCTTCCTTGTAGGGATGGGCAAAGGGAAAAAATATATCGATATATATCGAATCTATATTTTTAAACAGTATCGATATATATCGTCACCATTTGAATGATGTAAAGATAAGGTCCAAAATTTGATCTACTGACGGTTGGACGACGAACAAAACGATACAACATTTTAAAATATATCGAAATTGAATACTCTAATATAAATATCGATTTGTCGATATATCGCGATTTAAATTATCGACGATATATATCGAAATATTTATTAAAAAATATCGATATTTCGAAATATCGATATTTTTTACCCATGCCTACTTCCTTGGTGACTTTCGCGCGGAGCACACGTATGAGTACAAGTCAGACCCGCAGAAAGAATGTTATTTGAACGTTGTAACTTACAAGTAACATTACTGGGATTTGTTACCTAACTTTTCATAAGGGCTAGTATGGGAAAGTAAATATTCCAATAATATTAAAATTACTGGAATATAAATAAAATGTCATTAAATAAATATTTAAACAAAAATACAAATTTTAGTAAATAAATTTTATTAAAACCATCATTAGAAAACTATCCTGGCTATTTGTAACACTAGTTAAATTATAGTTACTAAGCACTAGATAGTTAAGTTATATCACAGAACAAATTGGTTATATTAAATTATGAAGAGTAAAGTTAGTCATATTTAATTGTCTTTGATAGCCTAAAAATAGCGTGGCAGAGCTATGCTGCAGCTTCTAAGCACTATATTATGGTTGTAATTATTAATTAATTGGTTGTTTTATTGATAAATGTGGGTGTCTATAGGCCACAGTGTCCACTTACCATCAAGTGGACTGTGCTCATTTATCACCCTTATTCTATATAAAAAAGAGCCAAGGCTATATATACTGATTCATTGATATTTCGATAAAACTGGCGCCATTTTCAACACGCGCGTCCAACGAGACGTACACTCTCATACTGAACTATAATGGTACCCTGTGTACTGACCGGCAGGCGTGTGTGTAGAGACATCTCCGATATTGCTCCGATCGCTGTGCTCCCTAGATTTCCCCTGCGGCAGGCAGGTCAGTAGCCGCCTTAATTCAATTTCTGTAGTTATTGTAACGTTTAATAATAACAGGCCTGTCTCACTCCGCGCTTTAAGGCGCCTATTGACCTGCCTGCCACAGGGGCAATCTAGGGTGTAGGAGTGGGGATGACCCTTAAATATATCGAATTGCCTCCTTAATTGTGATGTGTGTAGGCAAGCAGGGGCAATTTTATAAGTCGGCCCTGCGGCAGAGCGACAGGAGCGCAATACCTTCCTTGCTCCCTAGATTGGCCCTGCCGCTGTCGCGTGTGTAGTCCAATTGGAGCAATTTCAATCAGTTCGTGGAGACTTTCGTGCGGAGCACACGTATCAAGTCAGACCCACAGAAAGAACGTTATTTGAACGTTGTAACTTACAAGTAAAATTACTGGGATTTGTTACCTAACTTATCATAAGGGCTAGTATAGTAAAGAAAATATTCCAATAGTATTGAAATTGCTGGAATATAAATAAAATGTCATTAAATAAATATTTAAACAAAAATACAAATATTAGTAAATCAATTTTATTAAAACCATCATTAGAAAACTATCCTGGCTATTTGTAACACTAGTTAAATTATAGTTACTAAGCACTAAATAGTTAAGTTATATCACAGAACAAATTATTAAACAAAAATATAGTAACTAAATAATTAAACAAAAATACAAATTTTAGTAATTAAATTTCATTAAAACCATCATTAGAAAACTATCCTGGCCATAGAATTATTACGCAAATAAAAAAAAATTACGTAATAATTCTATATAATAATATATAAAAAAAATTGCGTAATAATTCTATGATCCTGGCTATTTGTAACACTTGTTAAATTATAGTTACTAAGCACTAGTTAGTTAAGTTATATCACAGAATAAATTGGTTATATTAAATTATGACGAGTGAAGTTAGTCATATTTAATTGTCTTTGATAGCCTAAAAATAGCGTGGCAGAGCTATGCTGCAGCTTATAAGCACTATATTATATTTGTAATTATTAATTAATTAGTTGTTTTATTGATAAATGTGGGTGTCTATGAGCCACTTACCACCAGGTGGACTGTGCTCATTTGTCACCCTTATTCTATATAAAAAAGAGCCAAGGCTATACAGGGTATTTTTGGAACGCTCCCGAAAACTAAGACAGGCGACAGCACCAAGTATACCTTTGATCATGGGTCACAAATAAATTTGATACTGATGAAAAAAAAAATCTTTTTACAACGTTTTATTAGCTTTATTAACGCGCCATCATGTTAGTACAGCTAAATGAAACGATAATTTCATAAAAAAAAATCATGAAAATACTGAAACGTAAAACCAGCAGTGGAATAACTCAATTCATATCAGCTGATTAAAGGTCAATGTACGTGCGAAAGCAAATCCGCGCGGTCCGCAACTAGCGGGCCATACCACAATACCTAATAATTTACAACACTTGTCTAAATACCTAACTTATCTACTTAACCTACTATTTTGCCACTGTACTTGTCTCCACGTAGCCATTTTAATCCGAATTTACAGGTTAAATAACCCAAATAACTGGTTCGATTTGCCGCTAATGAAAAATACTTAAATGAAATGTAACCAAGGTTAGAGTCATGCGTTTTTATTCATCGTGTAGGTATGTTTATTATTCTCATGAATTCAGTTATGTATATATTCAGATTAGTTCAGTACTAAGTTATTTAAAAAAATTAGTTATGAAACAGCTTACCACTCTAAATCCTCCGTGGTCTTATGAGATGCGGCTCAAATTGTGCTCCATTCATTTCAAGGCAGATTTGGGCTCGGTGTTGCGTCTCCTCATGGAGGCGGGGCATCATCGTGTGGTCTTCGAAACAGTCCGTACGTAGTTTGTCGAAAACATCCACGATCCTTTTGTAGTTTCGTCAGCACTATCACACTCACGATTAAAAACCCTTTCTTTCACATACCCCACAGAAAGAAGTCTAACGGGGTCAGATCTGGTGAGCGAGGTGGCCAAGCGTGTGGTCCTAGTCCGCCAAATCCAGCGATCATCAAATAGCTCATTGAGGCGCTCACGGATGAACCTCAGGACATGTGGAGGGGCACCATCATGCTGTGTGCTGTGTGCGGCGATATTCAGCCAACGATAGGTCGTCTAAAATGGCTGTCAACTGTTCAGTTATAAGGTTTAGGTATCGCTGTCCGTTCAGTCGCTGTGGCAGAAACACTGGTCCCAGTATGCGATCCTTAAATAAACCTGCCCATACGTTAACCGACCACCGGGTTTGGTGCCCGGTTTGTCGAACAGCGTGCGGGTTAACCTCTGAATACACGTGTGTATTTCTTCGGTTTCACAGGCCGTTTCTGGTAAATGTCGACTCATTCGTCCAGATAATGTGCTCAATGGAACCAGGCACACGTTGTTGCTGGTATAATAACCAACGGCAGAATTCTCGTCTACACTAAAGCTTGCACTTTGTGCAATTTGTATGGGCGCATTCGATTACGCTTCAACACTTTGTGCACTGCACAATATGACACACTTGTTCCATCCCGACGTCTTAACAATTTATTTAGCGATACTTCGTGTACCTAGGTTCGGATACATAACATGTTGTCGTATTCACAATCACTATAAACGTACGCGTTAAGCATTATTAAAACAAAGAAGTAACAACAAGAATAATACTACCACGACAAATTTGAAACCTACTGCGTCACATCGTGACGCGACACGAGCCGGCCGGGTTACATAACATTGTTTCGCACCGAGCTAGATACAGGTCGAGTGGAGGGAGGTTACAGTCGCGTTCTAAAGTACTACATGGTATTGGGATATTGTTTTATAATATTATAGTAAGTAATTAATTGTTTTATTGTAGAATCATAATAGGTGCCTTACTAGCTACTTAGAACTTTGGAATAGGTTGGAATTAAAAATGGATAATGTTTACTTGAGCATTATTTGTTATTTCTATCGTAAAATATAAAGTAGTTTGTAACAAGAAAACTTAAACTAAGGGTGGCACGCCGTCCATTATGTCGTCTTGGGTCACATGGAAGCCAGATGTTGAAGGTGTGTTGGTGTTACTGGATGCTACTTCATCATCACTTTCATCATCGCTTGAGCTTCCATCAGGTCGATCACATGGTAATTTTTTCGGTATTCTTCCTCAACACTTTTAAATTTACTGCACAATTTTCCCCATTCACCTTCTCCTATCATATTTACCTTTTCGTTCACTAGTTCAGTCATAAAAAAATAGATATAAATAATTTTTCTTTCCTTCCTTTTCAAAACATCGTCGCGAGTCGCAAAGTAAGCTGTGTATGCGACTGTATTTTTGGAGTGAACAAAGCGCGGGAACCAATAGCATGCAGGCACAGTAATACTGGCGGATTGTTCCCCCGTCGCGCCCCCTTCGTACCAATATGTGATAAATCGCTCAGTGCCCAAGTTCAAGGCCAGCGTTCTTTTTTCACCGTTCGCGCGTACATTAACCTCCATTAGTCAGGTGATATCAATTCAGTTTTCACTGCTGTTTCAGTATTTTCATGATTTTTTTTTATGAAATTATCGTTTCATTTAGCTGTACTAACATGATGGCGCGTGAATAAAGCTAATAAAACGTTGTAAAAATATGATTTTTTTTTCATCAGGATCAAATTTATTTGTGACCCATGATCAAAGGTATACTTGGTGCTGTCGCCTGTCTTAGTTTACGGGAGCGTTCCAAAAATACCCTGTATATACCGATTCATTGATATTTCGATAAAACTGGCGCCATTCTCAACGCGTGCGTCCAGGGAGACGTACACTCTCATACTGAACGGCAGGCGTGTGTGTAGATGTAGAGACAGTTCCGATATTGCTCCGATCGCTGTGCTCCCTAGATTGCCCCTGCGGCAAGCAGGTCAGTAGCCGCCTTTAGGCATGAAAATACACCTATGCTCCGCTGTCCTCTACAAGGGACTAATTTCAGTGAAGTTGTCACGCGCGCGCTCGATTTGAAGCGGGCCTTACGTTAACAAAAAACGTTTTTTCTTTTATAAGTATTCAGGCACTTTTGATATTTATTTTTAAGTTTTTATTCAAGTATGGCCATTCAAAAAGTCAAAAGATACTGCATAGCATACGGGTACTTAAATAACTATAGGAATGTCGACTTTTCATTTTTTACTGTTCCTAAGGTCATCGAAAGGTAAGATATTATTATTTATAGGTAGATCTAGATAATTAGATACCTAGTTACTGACGCCATAGTTACAGATTTATTATTTGATTAGCGATCCGACCGCTTTTTTCGCGTATAATTTCAATGACCTTAAAAACGTTCAGTGTAAATAGACCTCCCAGTACTAGTGACATCCTACTAATGCAAGATCAGCATATACTGGTTCTTTGATAATAATACATACTATTAGTTAAACACTTACTTGGTCGATAAAAGAAAGATATTGAAAATAGAAGCATTTCTCATTGCCACTCTTTTATTAATAATGCTGTTCCGTGTTGCACGTTTGTAAATAGCAAAAAATGTGAAACAGATAAGTGACGGCTTCGTGGCGCAGTGGTTTAATAATGAATTGCAGCGCTAAAAGCCGCGGGTTTGAATCCCGCACAGAACAAGTATTTGTATGATCTACATATAATTTTTCTGGGTCTGGATGTCCTTATAAAATCTATGTATTAAACTGCCCCCGTGATACAGGAGAAAGTCCTAGTGTGGAGGTAAGGTTTTTTAAAAAGAGAAGAAGAGAGACAAGTAATGAAATTAAAAATTTTGTACTACCGACTTCAATATTAATACGCATTATTAAGGATAACTCCTGATCAAAAAACTGCTGGTCAGATCTCGATCAAATTTATATGGGATATATAAATTATAAGCACCAGCTTTTAATTAAAAAAAGAATCATCAAAATCGGTTAACATAGAAAAAAGTTCTGATGTAACACTTAAAAAACTACAGGCGAATTGAGTACCGCCGTCTTTTTTGAAGTCGGTTAAAAATGGTACGTTATTATAATCTTAATTTTTTTCGATGTTGCATATTAACCTTTCTCACATTGAACAATATTATTCTTATTTTTAACAAATTTCTAATACATTGCATAACACTTCGGTGTATTCTACTACCAACTAATAATTGGATCAAAGGATTCAATTTGTTTTCTCACAACACCTAACCCTACAGCAGGAGCGGCCTTAACAAAGGCGCGTAACAGGCTAAGTGATACAAACTCTCGGACGCGGACGTAAGGTGCATTTTGATTTAGTAATTTTTTTCGACGTTTTTATCGGTAGGCTAATTTAACGAAGGTCGTATCTGAGGCGTACAAAGTATTATGAATATTAGGGACGTTGTAACTAGGCTTAAACTCGCAAGTTTGCTATCGGAGAGTGATCCTTCTGTTATTGTACTATTATTTATTCTGTGATAATGATATGGATTTGATGTCTAGCTAAAAGTATAAGAACGATTTTATGTAGAGAAATTGAGGTATGGCCACATATCGAGAGTAGAGCACTCCCTCACGTTGTGAGATATGCAATAACTGGCTTCTATTAAGCTCCCAGGGTTATTTGCATACTATTAAGACATAAATAACCATTTTTAAAATTTCCGTATGTCTATCTGTCCGGGCTAATCTTTGGAATGGCTGAACCGATTGTAATGAAACTACTTATTTATTACTGTACTTATTTATCTAGGCTGCGAAGCGGGGCAGCAGTGAAAATAGTGTAATTATTTCAGTGGTGGCGGCGGGGCTCAAACTCGCGTTGTTTTGAAATCCATAAAATTTAAGAAACACCCACTTACTGAGTTACCACGGTTGCAGCTGTTGTGAAAAGGCTAGGTATATAATGCTAGATAAAATATTGTGACTTATAAATAGTGGTATGGTGGTAAAGTGTTTACAAGAATTTATCTACCTACTATACGTGGTAGAGTCATATTGAAGCTATATTATTAGTATATTTGTAGCACGAATGGGTCGGCTCGACCGGGGAAGGACCACGCTCTCACAGAATACCAGCGTAAAATAGCAGCTTAATGCTGCTGTGTTTCGTATTTTTAGCGTAGAGAATTGGATACTCTTTTTACTGGAAACGAGGCATTCCATCTTAGTCCTCATGGGTGACAACGAATGTGCATTTTGATTCGTAAATGTGTATGGGCTACAGCAACCACCTACCATCAGGTGGACTGTGTGCTCGTTTGTCACCCTTATCCTATAAAAAGAAATGTCCAGCTGTGGACACTTAGGGCTTGAACAAGCAGAATAATGTTTAGAATTTTTACGATAATTTTTAGTTTTTACCATTTTGTATAAAAATAATATATGACATGAAATAAAAAAAAAAACAAACCGTGTCGAGTAAGTCAATTATCTTGATTACAAAGTATGTGTAACAAACTTTCCAGGCAAATTCAATACTGTTAGGACCGTCGTTCACGGGTTGGCAAACAAACTTGTAATGACTTAACCATCCCAATTTTAAGCTCTGGAAAATAAAAACAGATTAAACAATATTAAAAAATCAAATACGGTACTAATCATAAAAAATCATATAAATATATGTATCATGTCATCAGTGGATGGCAGTAGCATCTTCCTGATATTATATACTACGAGTATCACTGAAAATACCTAATAACACAGAAACTTACAGAATACCAGCGTAAAATAGCAGCTTAACGCTGCTGTGTTTCGTATGGTGAGTGTAGAGAACCGGAGACCCTTTTTACTGGAAACGAGGCATTCCATCTTAGTTCTCACGGGTGACAACGTATCTGCATTTTGATTCGTAATACAAGATAGATGTAGATGTCTATGGGCCACAACAACCTCTTACCATCAGGTGGACTGTGTCCTCGTTTGTCACCCTTATCCTATAAAAAAAAATTAAGCTTATAATTGCAAAATAAGCCTGTATGATCACCACGTTTAATGCCTTTCTTTGTTCAGTATTCAGAGTGTACCTTAGTGTATACCTTCTGTAAGCCTTCTGGGTAGTTACCACCTTCTTGCCTACCTATTTCTCTCGCCAAATATATATGTACGGTCTTCCGATTCCCGAACTGACCAGTATAGGGAGCCAGTATAATTAGTTACCCGTTGTGAAACATTACTCTTAGTCCTCAGAGGTGACAACGCATTTGCAGCCCTTTCTTTGCTAGCTCACGCACTCACGGTGAGCTATAGAAATCCCTTATTTTGGCTATGCCGTAGGGGTGTAAAAAACGAACCACTATGGGCATCACGGACTTACTAGAGGTTATTGGCAAAATTTCCTCCTATCACTAATCACTATCACTAAAGGCCTGTTTTCACTTTGATTAGTGATTAGTGCAGGTGATTAGTGCAGGTGCTTAGTGTTTAGGAGTAAACACATGTGGACAGCGATTGATTAGTGCAAGTGATTAATAACCTGTGTAGTAAAGTGATGAGAAGCGTGTTCTAATTTTTTGCGAGTGGACTGCGAGTGTCACGCCCCGCGCGCCCTTCCTTTCCCCTCACTCGCAGCATGCCTGCCACTAAACACGTTTGGATAGCAGTGCTAAGTGTTTAGCGTTTAGCGTCGGACACTCGCTTCTGTTAAAAAAAAATCCATACTTCCTGGTCGACTGCTAACAACTGAATTTACTAAACACAGCCACTAAACAGAATTGGACACTACTTACACTACACACCTGCACTAATCAACCGCAAAATTAACTCTCGCACTAATCAAAGTGAAAACAGGCCTTTACATTAACAAAGTTTGTTAGTCTGTCCGTCATAGCACACATATTGCTATCAGACTTAATTTTTTTATTTTTTCTACCTACTAGGAAAATAAAAAATATACCTATAGGTGTGTATGTAATTGTGTTGTTAACCATTTAACAATATGAGTAAGGCTTTTAATTACTAAATCTTCAGGACTAAATCACTATAATCAAGGTATACTAATTGTTGAGAAAAAATAGCATGCACTTTATAATTTTTTTTTTAATAGTGGATCTAGATTCTAGACTCCCTCGGAGCTTATATTGTATCAATGTATAAATGTGCGCATTAAATTAACATTATTTGATACATTAAAAATCTTAAAATAGATACGAAACTACATATGTGAAATTAAAACTTACTTGGTAAACAACATAAAAACAGTAGAGTATCTGAATAATGTTATACAAAGCTATTGTTTTCCGTAGATTATATGCAGGTCGCTTGCTCATATACTCGGGCAACCACCTGAATACTGTCATTAAATAAATCACGAGTATGGCTATACCAGGCCACGGTGTTCTCATAAGGGGCCAGTCTTGTGTTCTCTCATCTGGAAACAAAATTTAAATTAGTAATGTTAGAAAATAAAAACTAATTGTAGTCGCGTTATAAAACTAATATTTATATATGTGTGAGTATATATCATCATCATCATAATCATCATCATTACAGCCCTTCACAAGTCCACTGCTGAACATAGGCCTCCCCAAAGAAATGCCACAAAGCACGGTCCTGAGCCACCTGCATCCATTGACTTCCTGCATGTCTTACCAGGTCGTAACCCCATCTAGTAGGGGGTCGCCCTACACGTCGCCTACCGGTACGAGGCTGCCACTGGAGAACCATTTTTCCGCATCGGTTGACGGTTCTTCGAGCTATATGGCCGGCCCGTTGCCACTTCAGCTTACCAATCCGTTGGGCTATGTTGGTTACTCTAGTTCTACTGCAGATATCCTGATTTCTAAGTTTATCACGCATAGAAACCCCGAGCATAGCCCTCTCCATAGCTCGCCGAACGACCTTGAACGTCTTCATACGATCAGCAGTGAAGGACCATTTCTCAGATCCAAAAGTCATCACTGGCAACCCGCACTGGTTGTACAATCTCGTTTTCAGGTGTTGAGGTATACTTGACAAGAAGATGTGTCGTAATTTCCCGAAAGCTGCCCAGCCGTGTTGAATCCGTCGATTGACCTCTCGATCGAAGTTTGACTTGCCTAATCGGACTATTTGTCCCAGGTAAATATACCCCTCAACAACTTCGAGCATAGTGCTCCCAACAACTACCGGCATAGGTGTGACATGGACATTGATGTTAATACAGTATTCTTTCCAGTTCAGTAGATTGAAAACGTCTTTCAGCGGTGCAGAATTTAGAGGATATAACATCAGCCTGTCTCTTACATCTCTCTGCATTTGGATAGGTTTCGTACTCTGATTCTGTAATCGGATAGCTATCGTAGCCCTACTGTACAAAGAGTATTTAAGCTATTATCGTATCGTGGGTATCTGATTTGGCGCTTGAAGCCAAGCTGAAACTCACTGTTTCCTTTTTTTTTTAAAGAATTAAAATAATGAGGGCTAATAATCTTCCACTCGCCAGATGTCGCTACTAGCGACTGAGGTAAAGTTTTTTGTTACACAGTGTCATTTAATTGAGAAATTAGTTTTAAATAATAGTTTATCATTGTCTAGAGTATTATATTAATATATAACACAATGCGTCAGTGGTTTGATTTTTAATTTTTTGCACATTATAACTCTTTTTTTTTAAAAGTCGTCTTTTAGTTATATTTATAGTTTGGTTTATACATTTCTAATGTAATTAATATAAAATATAACTAATAATACAGAAAGAAACCTTAAAAATTACATTTTCCTAAGAAATTATTGTCCCCGCTATGAAATCTGTCAAATATTTTACCTCACTCGAAAGTGGCGCCGCCCTGGTGGCAGAAAAAGTCGTGGATGCCCTCATTGTAAGATATTAAATGCTGTGCCATTAAAAATACAATTATTTTTTAAAAATAAATTTTAATTTTACCAGCTTCTTTCTAAAAGAAGAGCAAATAAGGAGCAATTAATTGGCATACAGTTTAATTTTAAAAAGTAGATATGTTATGTTTTATAGCAAAATTCAATTTTCGATAATAATTTTTTTTAATTAATTATAAATTAACTAATAGCAGTAGAGGTAGAGCAATTTCGGATTCTACTGGCGCATTTAAGGAGCAATTAATTGGCATACAGTTTAATTTTAAAAAGTAGATTTCTGTGTTATAGCAAACTAAAATTTTCAATATTTTTTTTTAAATTAATTATAAATTAACTAATAGCAATAGAGGTGGAGTAATTTCTGATTCTACTGAAGCATTTAAGGACCAATTATTTGGTATACAGTTTAATTTTAAAAAAATATTTTTTTTGCTAACTTCCTTCTGGTGTAATAATCTATCTTTATTTATAAAAATCAATTGCTATCCGTTCGCATCGTCAATCTCGCTAAAACTTAAAAACTGCTCGATCGATGTTGATAATTTTTTTGTGTTTGAGTGGGTCGCTGAATAGTTTGGATTCACAATTGGACCCGATAGGTGGCGCTGTTGTCGAGATCCATGATGAGAGCAGGGTCATGATGCCAGGGTCTGGAAAGGTCGTGATCATGAACCAGGAGACCTGATTGATTTAAAGGCAAAATGGGTAGGCAGTTGCTTTTGTTGGGTTTTCAATCGTTGTTCCGGACCTTCGTAACTTTTGAATCAAGAGAAAGTTTTGTTTGAATATGTTATATATGTCTCAAACAAAAAAAAAACTTTATCAATTATAAACAAAATGATATTCTTAAAAGTTTCCCTGGGAATTCTTTTAATTAGTTATACATAAAGTTAATAAATTTCGTACTCTTTACCTACTGTTACAAGTTACTAAAGGTGACCTGTAAATTATTACCATAATAATGTCACGATAAAACGAAATTATTAAATATAAATGGAAGTTAACTTATAAATAATAATTCAATGAATTTTTAAAGAAAAGCGGTTCTAAAAATTGTCATATCCAGAGTGAACTCCAAATCTGGTTATTCGGATTTAAATGTTCCGGGATTAAAAAATATTTTAGGTAATATAAATTTATTATTGCATTGTCTACAAACCTCCAAAGCCTTCAAAGAATTCATCAAAAGGGCTAATTAATATATTATCATAAAAATACATTTCTCCACAATATGCCGTCACCGTTACAGCCTATTAAAGTCCACTGCTGAACATAGGCCTCCCCCATAGATTTCCTCATAGGGGGATATCGCCATAGTTGCCGCACTTGGCAAGCGTGTTGGCAAACGCAGTTTTTTATTTTTAGTCGTTATTAGTAAGACGCTTCTGCATATCTCCTGACTTATTTCCCTCTGTCGTCTCTTTCGTCTCTCTGTCGACACACACGGGATGATATGCGCTAGTGAATATTCTTACACCGCCACTACACGGTAACTCTACAATATGCGTAAGCTATCTTTACGAAGTTGTTGGATGTTTTAGACGGCAGCTTTAGGTAGTAGACAGTCGATGACGATAGTATATCAAGGTGTCTAAGCAGACAAAATAACTTTAGGTATATTTCACCTTTACGCTTGTTTTATCATATCCCATTTATAGTTCACATGGCGCACATATATTTTATAAACACTTAATAGACAAAATCGCACCACTTTACGTATCGTAATCGTAAATACCTACTTAGGAACAAGCACAAGTTAGTTATACCAGTTATGATTTTACAACAAAGTCCCAGAAAATATACAGACCTTATCTATCAAAAGGTTTAAAATATTTATTATGCAAAAATTGTCTAGTAAGGGTTATTATACAACTTAAGAGTACAGGACTGATAATAACCCCTGCGAATGAGGTGATCGCTACCATGCTGTTTCTAAATGTTTTCATAACAATTGTATAAAATATTATATTGTAAATTGTGCTTTAAAAAAAATGCCCCGTCCCAAAAAATGTCTACATTGAATAAAAATTATTCTATCTATTCTATCAAGATTTCCTTCCAACAATTATTTATATGATAACACAGGAGCAGCACAGTCTGTCTGCTGGCGGTTAGGTTCCCACCAAGACTCCCTTAGAGTAAGAAAACCTTACCGCACAGCCTAAAAATACATCACCCGCATTATCTTGAGGATATTGTAAGAAGTGAATTTTACCGACATTAATATTTGGTGTAAAACTAGCTTAGAAAGTTAGAACAACTGAGGGAGAAAAATGTGATTGCCAAAAGGTCATTAATATGGCAATCATATAAAAAGTATATTTATCTGACATTTTCTACATTCGCATCTTATGACATCCACATGACGAAATGCGGTGATGGATATTCTTACGCCACCAGCATGCGGCATAGTTCTGATCATAGAAATATTAAATAGAGGAGAAGTGGCAAGGGAGCGTGTCTGTGTCCGCACGATATGATCAAAATGCTCAGGTTCTATTGAAATGGCCGTCTTTGCGTATTAGTATACTTTCAACCGTAATCGTGAAACAATATCAGAATGCCTTGTTATTCAGTGGTTTCGTGTAAAGACCGAAGCCAAATCAAAATCTTTGTAGATCATGGAATCACTTACCATATGTAAGAACAAGTATTTTACTATCTTTATCTATATAATCATGAAAAACAACAAATCTTAAAATATTTTTTGCTCTTAATGCGTTATTTTTGTTTTCAAATATCACTGCAACAGTACTATTTTGTAGTAAATACATTGCTCCTTAACCACTACTTATGTATATCGCTAAGCGACTGAACAAGCAATGTAAATATGACAAAACGATACTTTATTTATGGGGATGCATCGTGTAGTACGGCCACTGTGTCTTGCGATAAGTTAGTGTTGTGCTATCGACAACAATGTCGATTGGCGAATTGCTATTATAGTTTATTCTTTCAATTTGTCAACCGTTTCCGCCCGGTGGGAAGACTGATGTGACATAATGGTATTTAATTATTTTGATTATTTTCACCGTTTACTACACTGAATTCGTAACTAGCGATCATAAAGTAAGTTGCTTAAATAATTAGGTTAATCATCGGTGAAGTATTTTGGGTTGTATTATAGTATATTATGCCTTATCTTCGTATTAATTCCATACTTTCATGTTTTCAAAAGCTTTGAATGTGTTATTATACCTAGTTGGCATGGTTCAGAAATTCAGAATTCAGATAATATTATTATAGTGACTTTTGCTAAAAATAAGTCAACATAATTCTCCTGGCTATTTATTTGTTATGCATAAGTGTGTGTTTGTTTTCATATATTTAACAATATCTTAACCAACCAGGGGTTTTTTAACAAAGGCTTGCCAGGTACATGGTGAGGTTAAGAAATTGTGTAGGATATATGTAAATAATAAATAAATTATTATCGTACATTTTCAGCTTCCCAAAAGATGCTAATTTAAAAAAGAAATGAATTGATGCCACAGGAAGGCCACCAAACTAGTTCCCTACAAAAACTAGTACCATATGCCAAAATACCTACTTTTTCAATACGCTATGACTACTATATGATTTTTTTATTGTATTTGTTAGGTAGGTTAGGTACTTAATAATTTACGGTTAGCTACATACTGTTTATTTTTATTATATAATTTCGTGTGCATATCGTTTTTATTGCATACCTTAAGCGCTTAAGAAAGCGCAAGGTATGTTCTACTATCGCCTAAAAATTAAGATTCCAACGTTTTATCGAATAAAATCGTATCTAGCAATCATATTATACATGTAAATGATATAAAAAGCACATTGTTAGAAAGATAAATGGTTGTTGAACTTATTAATTTTTTTTTTAAATCGATTAATTGCTATTTTTAAATAAAACAAGGGGTTTTAGTGGCTTATGGTGTGGATTTTTCAAGTCCGGAAGGCTTGTAAACACTCTAACTTTTGAAAATATCAATTGTTTAACTCAATCTATTTTTTAATCTCTTCATCTATCATGTGGGAAGCCACTGAATGTAAATGGCAAAGTAATTTTGTTTTGTTTAGCTATAATTAATTTTTTTCGGATCCAAAATGGCGAAATTTTCGTTGATTTGGTAGCCTTGTATGTAAATTAATTCTGTAAAGGGAGCTAAAGTAGTTTACTCACTCACTCAGTTCGACGCACAGAGTACTTTTTATATACTGGTCAGTCGCCGTCGTTAGTGGACATTGTTTCGGATGTTTGCAGCGGCTCAAAAAGATTGCTGTACAAATACACAATATTCGAATATCCAAATTTCTTAAATACCTGATTATAATAATAATAAGAGATTTTTTATTACAATATTTTAAAAGCAAAGAATAAATAATAGTAGTACGTACTAAATGTAAGTAGTATCAATTTGTTTGTCATGGGTGACATTTCATGGTTTTCGAGTGTTGTAAAACGATAGGGTTGTCGAAATATAAATCCAAGATGGCGGCCGCAATATGTATAAATTTTTTCATCATGGGTGTCATTTTCATGGTTTTCGAGGGCGTTGAAGCCGATAGTGCTGTCGAAATGTAAATCCAAGATGGCGGCTGGATAAGGTACCAATTTCTTCATCATGGGTGTCATTTTCATGGCTTTCGAGGGTGTTGAAGCCGATAGTGCTGTCGAAATGTAAATCCAAGGTGGCGGCTGCAATGGGTATCAATTTTTTTTATCATGGGTGTCATTTTCATGGGTTCCGAGGGTGTTGAAGCCGATAGTGCTGTCGAAATGTAAATCCAAGATGGCGGCTGAAGCAGGTACCAATTTTTTTATCATGGGTGTCATTTTCATGGTTTTCGAGGGTGTTGAAGCCGATAGTGCTGTCGAAATGTAAATCCAAGATGGTGGCTGAAGCAGGTACCAATTTTTTTATCATGGGTGTCATTTTCATGGTTTTCGAGGGTGTTGAAGCCGATAGTGCTGTCGAAATGTAAATCCAAGATGGCGGGTGCAATAGATATCAATTTTTTCATCATGGGTGTCATTCTCATGGTTTTCGCGGGTGTTGAAGCCGATGGTACTGTCGAAATGTAAATCCAAGGTGGCGGCTGCAATGGATATCAATTTTTTTATCATGGGTGTCATTTTCATGGGTTTCGAGGGTGTTGAAGCCGATTGTGCTGTCGAAATGTAAATCCAAGATGGTGGCTGAAGCAGGTACCAATTTTTTTATCATGGGTGTCATTTTCATGGTTTTCGAGGGTGTTGAAGCCGATAGTGCTGTCGAAATGTAAATCCAAGATGGCGGCTGCAATAGATATCAATTTTTTCATCATGGGTGTCATTTTCATGTTTATCGAGTGTGTTGAAGGGGATAGTGCTGTCGAATTGTAAATCCAAGATCGCGGCTGCAATAGGTATGAATTTTTTATCATGGGTGTCATTTTCATGGTTTTCGAGAGAGTTGAAGCCGATAGGGTTGTCGAAATGTAAATCCAAGATGGCGGCTGCAATAGATATCAATTTATTCATCATGGGTGTCATTCTCATGGTTTTCGCGGGTGTTGAAGCCGATAGTGCTGTCGAAATGTAAATCCAAGGTGGCAGCTGCAATGGATATCAATTGTTTCATGATGGGTATCATTTTCATGGGTTTCGAGGGTGTTGAAGCCGATAGTGCTGTCGAAATGTATTTAAACTACTTTAAAAATTCCGTATAATCATGTTATACGTATTTTTTTTATGCGCTTAAGGTATGCCCAATTGGTTTTACCAATTTTTTTTATTTAAATGCGCACGATTATGTAACAGCCCTTTCATGGATACTCTGACTGAGCCGGCGCAAACCGGTTTGTACCCCGACGGAGCGTTGGTGAACCTGTCGGTGAGAGCTCACTCACACATCGCTGCGCTATGTATGGGTGTACTCGCAGCGAGCCGTTTGTATGTAGCTTCCCCTCTGGTCGGTTTCTTTACTCATGTGGTGACGTGGCGCTTCATTCATAGGTGAACTGCCGTCAAGGCACATCACGTTTCGTCGCATCGAGACCACAGAGAGTGCGTGTTTTAGTAAATGTAAGTACCTGTGAATACGTAAAGGTTCGTGTTATAATGTAAATCGAAAACCAAAACTAATGTTTCTTTATAACGAACTCTCAACTCTCAACAGTGGTAGAGCCACGCTGCAGCTTTTGCTGTCGCACGGATGGGTCGGCTCGAACTGGGGTGGTACCACGACCTCACAGAATACCAGCGTGAAGTAGAGGTTTACCTCTGCGTTTCGCTTGGTGAGTGCAGGTGGCCGAAGGTCCTTTTTTATTTTATTTTCAATTTTAGTTCAATTTTAGTATAAATGGAAGAGAATCGATAACTTTCCAATTTAGTCAATCACTAATGTATATGTAAAATAAATAGTTTTTGTTTTTAAAATGCACAGCACAACGATAGCAACTGATATCTTTGTGTGAGTAAGTAGTACGGTGCATGGTAAATGCACGCTGTTTCTGTAGAGATACGGTTTATAATTGATTGTGTAGAACGTTCTGATTTATAAAATGCGGGTGTGTGCGCGACTGCGTATCTATTGCTTTTACTGATCTGCAAGTGTAGTAGTAGGCGTGTGGTAGGGGCCAACTGGAGACACCGGGTTTCGATACATTTTCAACTACGGGGCATATCTCCTTCTATTATTATATCTATGGTTCTGATAGTCGATTATTTTATATTAAATATGTATATCGTTCGAATTTAATAGGTCGGAAAAACATTTAGATGTCTAAAATTAGAAAAATAGGCATAATATAATTAAAAAAAATACTGTACATTAGTTATTAATATAACTATATACAGGGTTATTTTGCAATAACCGACCAAATTTGCAGAGAAAGAAGGTTCAGAATAAGTGATATAGACTATGGTCATTATTCATCATCATCATTACAGCCCTTCAGAAGTTCACTGCTGAACATAGGCCTCCCCCAAGGAATGCCACAAAGCACGGTTCTGAGCCACCTGCATCCATCGACTTGCACATCGCACCAGGTCGTCACTCCATCTAGTGGGGGGACGCCCAACCCTTCGCCTGCCGGTACGAGGCTGCCATAGACTATGGTGAAGAAATCTTAATAACAAAAAATCTCAAACATTCTGTTCTTTTTATCTTTTAAATTTAAAATGCGTGAAAATTGTTTATTATGCATTATTATAACTGATTGTCATAAATACTATTTTACTACGCACGCACACATTCGTAAGGGTCAATCCACGAAGCAAATACAAAGTAATAATACTTTGTATTTGCTCTGTGGGGTCAATCGATCAGTCGGAAAAAACGTTTGTAAATTAAATCGCAAATAGAAGATCGCCTACGCGCAGTAGTTGCCCATAAATCAAATTCAATTTGGATTAATTTCAAATAAAAGTCTTATTTACTCGTATTTTCAAAAACTGCAATAACGGTGTATCATGATTTATATATTTGAACTTAAGTTTAAATTTGACTACTCTTTGAAAAATAACGCTGTATACAATATTTATTACCATTATAAAATAACTAAAAACTTAAATTATCCTAGTCCATACTTCAGTCCTATTCCTCTCGTTGTAGTGCCAAGACGTTTTATTTCACATAAATGTTGTCAGCAAACAAATGCAAAGTGCTATAATTAATATTAAAGTATGCCAAACCTACCTAAAAAAAATTGTTGATCACTTCCAGCAATATAGAGCTGACCAATCGTTTGAAGAAATTCTTGTACAAGCGAAAGAAGTAGCACTCTCTCTCGAAATTGAAGAAGACTTTCCACCGTTACCAACGGTCAGGAGGAAATTGAAATCAAAACAGTTTTACTATGAACACCGAGATGAGACCTCTCATGATCCAAAAACTGCCTTTAAAATTAGTTTTTTCTTAAAAATTATAGATCAAACATTAAGCTCTCTAAAAAACCGATTTGACTTATTAAATGAGTATAATAATATTTTCGGATTTTTAGCGACATATTCAAATTAAGTGACAGCAAAGAGATTTAAATATATAGGTATACTATAGGGCGGATATTGGGAACATTTATATACAAAAACTTTGAGCTAGTGCGCGTGTGGCACCCTCTAGCTAAAAATAGCAAAACAACGCTAAGCATGCATTAAGACAACATTTCAGCTATTCCCCAGTAGGTGACGCTAATAAATATAGCCTCGTTTTAGGAATGTTACCGTTTCGATATCAAAGTATCGATAATGTTGTTGAAGATTACTAAGTTTGCAATGCTTTTCGATATAATAATAGGAAATATACATGATTGTTTTATTGTATAAATCTATTTATCATGACTTCCATCACACGAAAAAAATCATATTAACTTTTTACGCCTCTTTAGTGTCATGAAATAAAATATTTAATTTCCAATAATTAAGAATCAATTCAAACAGCAGTAACTTTGGTTGCTACCTTGGTGACATGACGTTACTCGGTCCATTAGCTGCTATAATCACTAAAAATCGCATCGAACGCCAAATCCAATAAGAGAGCGCCTTTATGTTTTTAAATTCGTTTCTATTACAAAAATACACGTCAAATATAAAATATTTTAGGAAAACACTGAACTTGAAGCCGTTTCACGATTTTTCACGTTTCATCAACTGCAGTACCTGAAGACACTAACCACATCAATAAAAATTGTTATTTTAAGTTTTTACCTTATGTTCTAACTCAGTCTTAACCTACAACTTCTTGCATCTAATATCTTTAACAGTACAAATTGTTTTTAATGTAAGAAATCTATTGCCCTCTCCTATCACTGTAAGCGAGGATCTATAATGGCTTTGTCCTTGAAAACCACCAGACAATGAAGCCCGGTGTAAAACCACCAGACAATGAAGCCTGGTATGTAAAAGAGAAGACTTGTTGTATTGCTAAACATCAACACAGCAAGTATTCTCAGCATGCTCATAAGCAACACAGAAAATCTCATCAGCATACCTAAAAAAATTTCCCACTCTTGCTCCACATAAAGTAGGCTACTTAGCATAGTTGGTATATGCTACTCATTTTTGTTGGTACAGTGTCGTTGACTGTTTTACCTCCTTAAATAATGTAAAGGATTAAATCGGCATGCTGTATATTATTATATTTATCGATAATCCCAATCGATAAACGTCATCAATCACTAACTTTAAAATTGATAACTAAATAGCGACGTTTACTGGATAACAGAAGGCGCTTATTACAATAAAAATAAATTTTCTAGAACAATCTACTAGAAATAATAAAATTTAAAGATTATTCGGTAAATATATGTTATATTTACGACAATGAACCGAAATCACGTTCATTTTTTGCTCCATATCGTGACTTACAATATCTTAATGCACAACCGTGCATATTTTCTTTAAAAATATTTTTTAAACATATGAAACGAATGCGTCTTGACTTTTTGACGATGTCACTAAGACTAAATGACAAAAATCGGAGATATATCCTATAGGACATAAGTTACAGACAACAATTTTGCTACTGATGTCCGGTCTACTTTGAGTGACAGCGATATTTTAAAACGTTGCTCTGTTATTGAAGAACGACCAGGGTGAGGCAACTTTGTATGAAAGCTGAAAAATCTGCACACAATCATGATTTTGTCAATATGCGCGTTGGGCTTGTTAAAATAAAGCGAGATAAAATATCGCTGTCTCTTTCTTTAATTTTGTTTTAGATTGCCATTTTAAAAATTAGATATACAGATTCATATTATATGGAAGGAAAATAAAAATATTAATTCGGTGTTAAACTTTTATTGGTTTGCTTTTTAAAGTATAATTACATACATATTACTCTGAGATTCGCACAATTAGTTTACCTATTAATTGATTTAAATAAAATTATTAAATATTAGCAGAATTTTATCAAAAGAAGCCATGAATTAATAGAAGAAGAAAAAAATGACATTTGTTTGTCAACGTCTTTCATATTGAAAATATTTTCTGAAATTTATTAAAATTTATTTCATTGGTTTAGTTTTTAATATTTATTATTCATTTTTGCTTAAATTCAATTAGATGGACTTCATTTTCGTATGTACGCAAATATACAGTCATAATATCGTCATGAATGTACAGTAAAGATTTTTTGTGAGATGTTAATTCTGTATAAGATATTTACTATAAATGAATTCATTATTTCAAAGTTTTATGCACGATTTGTGATCATCATCGAAAGTAAGTGTTGTGTAAATAAAAAGCACAAAATCATCTGATCACTTTCTGCAAGTTTCCAATGATAGGAAAAAAAAACTTATGACAATATTGTGGTATGGCTATAAACATTTCGAATTTATTGGCCATTATTTGTAGGGCTTATAACTATATTGACTCGAATTGTATCTGTTTCAGATCACCTATTTGGACTGAGTAAAGTTTTCATCATTAGAATTTTGCTGATTTAAGTTTACGTTAATGTTCTGTGAAGAATAACTCTCTGACAATAACATGTCTTATATATTAGTAACGTGCGTGGAAATATTACGTGCAAAAGCAATAAAAAACATCAATAATAATGTGTAGTTTTTAAAACAATCTGTCTTCCACAAAATAAAATTACATAACTATACTTATTTATAGTTTTATTTTATCCCACATACTAATCTAAATTATATTCGAGTAATTTTGGTGCAACCTCTCAAATATATGGGAATTTACCCCATAGGTTTGTGAGGCTTAGCCAAAATTACTCGAATATGCCTTAAATAAAAAGTTTAAAGTTACAGAATACAAAGGTTTGAAATTCCCGCTAAAAAAGTTTTATATGGGCGTCCACCGTAGCGCTTTTCGTATACACACGTAAACACGTGTTTCCGTTTTTTAGTATGAAGTTGGCGTTCTTCTCTTGATAAAGAGTAATTGTGTTCTGTGAGAACGACTGACAGATCAGGATTATAAGGATATAGACTCCAATGATTTGTTTAATGAAATTAAAGCGTTAAAGTTGTTTTCATTACCTGGTGATACTGACTCCTTAAGTATTTTACAATATATATTTGAATACAATTTAATCTCCACCTTTCCAAACGTAAGCATTTCACTAAGAATTCTTCTGACTTTACCTGTATCTGTAGCTTCTGGCGAGCGATCTTTTTCAAAAATTATTTAAGATCGACAATGTTCAAGAAAGATTGTCTGGGCTAGCGATATTAGCAATTAACAAGAAATTTTTGATGGTAGGTATAAATTTTAGCGATGTAATTAATGAATTTGCAGTAGCAAAATCTCGGAAAGTGTCGCTGCTGCAATAGCTATTTTGTATTTTTCTATTGTACCTAGCTATCATTTTTGATTTTATAACGAAGTTACCTAGTTATTTTTTATCAGAAGTATCTGCATAGCATATTGCATATTTTTTAAAATATCTAAGTATTAGTAGAAAGTAGTACTTATATATATGTAGACATTAGGCAATATTTTTGTTATTTGTTCCTAAAAAAGATGTGATTTTTAGTTATAGGTTATTTTCTAGTATTTATAAACAAAGTGTCTCTACCCCATTTAAAATGTTCGTGAACAAGAATTTACTATAATTTATTTTGTTATGATTTGATTGTTTGTTTCATTTGGATATTTTAGTCTACAAATAAATATGACTTATAAAGTTCAGTTTTTGCTTTATTTCAAGCACCTACCTACCTTCAAAAAGTAAAAAAAAAAACATGATCCAAAATGCTTTAAGGGGCGCCAAAATCCTTTTTTGCACACAGGCGCCAGTAGCCCTTACGGGGCCTTAGCCCTGAGAACGCTGGCTGCGTTTCCTCGCTAAATGGTAATTTTACTTTTCTCACTACATAAATATATTCAAGCTTTAAGCGAGAATTAACGACATACATTAGTAATTAAGTATAGATAGAAAATAATAAATTGCTTCAATAATAAAATAAAAATGATCGTTAAGAAATGTTTACAATTGAACTAAGTCCATGAATTTAATGGATTTTAACACATGAAATGAAACACCCTAAGAATATTATTTATTAAATAACGTAAATAAAAAACATACCGGCAATATCATCGTTCAGGTAATAATATAATTTCACGGCTCCCTTTAAAATCAGTGCCATGATTATCCACTGTTTCTTACACCATAAAAAATGAAAATTAAAACACTGCTTTGACGTCTGTATTTCACTGCGGCGCGGAAACAATCCTGTTACTAAAAGAGGTAAACGTATTATGCTAAAACGTAAACATATTTAAATTTTACATTAGCACTTTATACCTACTCATGCATGAAGAAAAATAAAATTCACATCACACTCGGGTTAACAGTCCATTTCATGCGTATCAGATGTTTTTTAGATTTAAATTCTAACCAAATTCGTTTTTGAGTTGATTTTATTATTCAGCTAATAGATAATTTATGAAGAACGAAGTGTTTTCTCTTCTGAATAAAAGCTAATGAGTATACATTTTTAAGGTAAGTGTGACAAACGAGCACACAGTCCACTTTACGGTAGTAGTAGTAAGGTACGTGAGGGTAATATGGTCACCTTAAGCTTTGTCGCGTTATAAAACCAAAACTAGGAGGAGGACAGAGACAAATACACAATGTCGTATACTATAACAAATATAGAAAAAAAATCCAAACAAGCCTTGGCAATAAATAGCAACACTTCGAAAAATGAACTTAAAAAAAACCACCTATAGTACGTGAGGGTAATATTGTCACTTTCTTTTAACTCAAAAACCACAGCGTGGTTTGCATAGAACTCTCTGTGATACGATAGCTCTTGATCAGTCTATCAAATAATAAAGGGTAAAAAAGGCACTCCTTTATCGACGCTATTTTGACAGTTGATATTATTGTAAATAATTTAGTCGATTTTTGTATTGTGTAGTGTCGTTAGTTTTTTAAAGTAGATTTTTAGAAATGTTCCTAATTATTTCCAAAGCTTGTCTGTTATTTTTTTCATAATATATTAGATATACTATACGACTTTGTGTTTTTGTCTCTGTTCTCCTCCTAATTTTGGTTTTATAGGGCGATAAAGCTTAAGGTGACCATATTACCCTCACGTACTTACTATAATATCAACTGTCAAAATGGCGTCGATAAAGCGGCGGCCTTTTGACCCTTTATTGCATGCCTTAAGCGAAAACGCAAGGTATGTTCTACTATAGCCTAAACATTAAGATTCCGACGTTTTATCGAAAAAAATCGTATCTAGCAATCATATTATACATATAAATAATATAAAAATCATATTGTTAGAAAGATAAATGATTGTGGAACTTATTAATTTTTTTTAAATCGATTAATTGCTACTTTTAAATAAAAAAAGGGGTTTTAGGGGCTTATGGCACAGATTACTAAATAGTTTACTAAAGTAAACAGATACATCACTCCCATACAAAAGCGAAAATACTTACGCTATAATAGCTTACAAAATTTTAATAATAATATCTGCTGTTCGCAGCGAGTCGAAAATGTACCATAAGTACGCGCTTAAAGAGTCGAGGTTGTGTTGACCGCCGTGCAACTCACGTGCAAGCGCGTTATCGCACGAATGCGCTAGGGTTGTACCTATTATCATTATTGTAATAAAACGAATCTTTTATTATATTTTATTTGTCAATCAAATATGTTTATAAAATGATTTACACATTTTTTTCCTTCGCTGATTTCTTGGTTATTAAATGTTATTGTTGAAAATCTCCTAAATCGCGTAAATAATTTTAATAGTAATCATTAGGAAAACAGGAGCAAAGCAGAGGAAAATGTGTAACACGCTGCTGCCAGGCCGATTCATTACGGCGTTGTGAAAATTATTTAAGAATGATTTTTTGACTCTGACACCCATCCAGTGCAAAATAATTACGTGGTTTCGGCATTTCGACGAGTAAGCGCGGGAACCGTGCGCGGTGCAATCGCTCAGGCGGGCGTGCGGCAGCCCAATGTCTGTTGTATCGTGGGCGATACGCAAAACGGTAGGCATATAACGCAGGGCCTTGAGCGAGTGACGGAGGCCTGCTTATGGTGTGGATTTATCATGTCCCCAAGGTTTGTAAACACGATAACTTTTGAAAATATCAATTGTTTAACTCAATCTCTTTTTTAATCTCTTCATCTATCATGTGGAAGCCACTGAATTTAAATGGCAGTGTAATTTTGTTTTGTTTAGCTATAATAAATTTTTTCCGCTCAAAAATGGCTAAATTTTCATTGATTTGGTAGCCTTGTATGTAAATTATTTCTGTAAATGGGGAGCTACAGCCACAGAGTAGTTTACTCACTCACTTAGTTCAGCGTCAGTCGCCGTCGTGAGTGGAAATAGTTTCGGTTGTTTGCAGCGGCTCAAAAAATTCGCTGTACAAATACACAATATTCGAATAACCAAATTTCTTAAATACTTGATTATAATAATAATATATTCTACAGAGTACTAAATTATTATTAATTAATTAATATTAAATATTTTAACAGTGATAGAGCCACGCGGCAGCTTTTGCTGTCGCACGGATGGGCCGGCTCGCACCGGGGTGGTACCACGACCTTACAGAAAACCAGCGTGAAGTAGAGGTTTACCTCTGCGTTTCACTTGGTGAGTGCTGGTGGCCGGAGGCCCTTTTTACTGGAAATGAGGCATTCCATCTTAGTCCTCACGGGTGACAACGCATCTACATTTTGATTTGGAATAGAGGATAGATGTAGATGTCTATGGGCCGCAGCAACCACTTACCATCAGGTGGACTGTGTGCGCGTTTGTCACCCTTATTCTATAAAAAAATTGATACCTATTGCAGCCGCCATCTTGGATTTACATTTCGACAGCACTATCGGCTTCAACATCCTCGAAAACCATGAAAATGACAACTATGATGAAAAAAAATTATACCTGTTGCAGCCGCCACCTTAGATTTACATTTCAACAGCACTATCGGCTTCACCACCCTCGAAAACCATGAAAATGACTCCCATGATGAAAAAATGTATACCTATTGCAGCCGCCACCTTGGATTTACATTTCGAAAGCCCGATCGGCTACAACACCCTCGAAAACAATGAAAATGACACCTATGATGAAAAAATTGGTACCTAATTCAGCCGCCATCCCGGATTTACATTCCGACAGCACTATCGGCTTCAGCAGCCTCGAAAACCATGAATATGACACCCATAATGAAAAAATTGATATCTATCGCAGCCGCCATCTTGGATTTACATTTCGACAGCACTATCAGCTTCAGCAGCCTCGAAACCATGAAAATGACACCCATGATGAAAAAAATGATATCAATTGCAGCCGCCATCTTGGATTTACATTTCGACAGCACTATCGGCTTCAGCAGCCTCGAAACCATGAAAATGACAACCATGATGAAAAAATTGATACCTTTTGCAGCCGCCACCTTGAATTTACATTTCGACAACCCTATCGGCTTCAACACTCTCGAAAACCATGAAAATGACACCCATGATGAAAAACAGTATTTAACAGTGGTAGAGCCACGCGGCAGCTTTTGCTGTCGCACGGATGGGCCGGCTTGAATCGGGGTGGTACCACGACCTCACAGAAAACCAGCGTGAAGTAGAGGTTTACATCTGCGTTTCGCTTGGTGAGTGCTGGTGGCCGGAGGCCCTATTTACTGGAAATGAGGCATTCCATCTTAGTCCTCACGGGTGACAACGTATCTACATTTTGATTTGGAATAGAGGATAGATGTAGATGTCTATGGGCCGCAGCAACCACTTACCATCAGGTGGACTGTGTGCTCGTTTGTCACCCTTATCCTATAAAAAAAATTGATACCTATTGCAGCCGCCATCTTGGATTTACATTTCGACAGCACTATCGGCTTCAACACCCTCGAAAATCATGAAAATTAAAACTATAATGAAAAAAAATTATACCTATTGCAGCCGCCACCTTGGATTTACATTTCGACAGCACTATCGGCTTCAGCACCCTCTAAAACCATGAAAATGACTCCCATGATGTAAAAATTGATACCTATTGCAGCCGCCAATTTGGATTTACATTTGGGCAACACTATTGGCTTCAGCACCCTCGAAAACCATGAAAATGACACCCATGATGAAAAAATTGATATCTATTGCAGCCGCCATCTTGGATTTACATTTCGTCAGCACTATCGGCTTCAACACCCTCGAAAACCATGAGAATGACACCCAAGATGAACAAATTGATATCTATTGCAGCCGCCATCTTGGATTTACATTTCAACAGCACTATCGGCTTCAACACCCTCGAAATCCATGAAAATGACACCCATGATGAAAAAATGTATACCTATTGCAACTGCAACCTTGGATTTTCATTTCGACAGCACTATCGGCTTGTGCACCCTCGAAAATCATGAAAATGACACCCATGGTGAAAAAATTGATATCTATTGCAGCCGCCGTCTTTACTATCGGCGTCAACACCCTCGAAAGCCATGAAAATGACACTCATGATGAAATAATTGGTACCTAATTTAGCCGCCATCTTGGATTTACATTTAGACACCACTGTCGGCTTCAACACCCTCGAAAACCATGAAAATGACACCCATGATGAAAAAATTTATACCTATTGCAACCGCCTCCTTGGTTTTACATTTCGACAGCACTATCGGTTTCAACACCCTCGAAAACCATGAAAATGTCACCCATGACAAAAAATAGATAGAAATAGATACTATTTGTTTTTAGTACGTACTACTTTTATTTATTCTGTGGTTTTAAAATATACAATATAAAAAAATCTCATATTATTATTATAATCAAGTATTTAAGAAATTTGGTAATTCGAATATTGTGTATTTATACAGCGATCTTTTTGAGCCGCTGCAAACAACCAAAACAATGTTCACTCACGATGGCGACTGACGCCGAACCTATGCGCCGAACTGAGTGAGTGAGTAAACTAAACTACTCTGTGGCTGTAGCTCCTCATTTACAGAAATAATTTACATACAAGGCGACCAAATCAACGACAATGTCGCCATTTTGGAGCCGAAAAAAATTAATTATAGCTAAACAAAACAAAATTACACTGCCATTTATATGCAGTGGCTTCCCACATGATAGACGAAGAGATTAAAAAATAGATTGAGTTAAGCAATTGATATTTTCAAAAAATATCGTGTTTACAAGCCTTGGGGACATGGTAAATCCACACCATAAGCCACTAAAACCCCTTTTTTATTTAATAATAGCAATTAATCGATTAAAAAAAAACATTAATAAGTTCAACAATCATTTATCTTTCTAACAATGTGCTTTTTATATCATTTATATGTATAATATGATTGCTAGATACGATTTTATTCGATAAAATGTTGGAATCTTAATTTTTAGGCGATAGTAGAACATACCTTGCGCTTTCGCTTAAGGCATGCAATAAGAGATTTTGTTATTACAATATTTTAAAAGCACCGAATAAATAATAGTACGTAGTAAAAGTAAGTAGTATCAATTTTTTTGTCATAGGTGACATTTTCATGGTTTTCGAGAATGTTGAAACCGATAGGGTTGCAGAAATGTAAATGAAAGATGGCGGCCGCAATAGGCGTCTTTTATTTCATCATGGGTGTCATTTTCATGGTTTTTGAGGGTGCTGAAGCAATAGTGCTGTCGAAATGTAAAACTAAGGTGGCGGCTGCAATAGGTATAAATTTTTTCATCATGGGTGTCATTTTCATGGTTTTCGAGGGTGTTGAAGCCGATAGTGCTGTCGAAATGTAAATCCAAGATGGCGGCTGAATTAGGTACCAATATTTTCATCATGGGTGTCATTTTCATGGTTTTCGAGGGTGTTGAAGCCGATAGTGCTGTCGAAATGTAAATCCAAGATGGCGGCTGCAATAGTTATGAATTTTTTCATCTTAAATGTCATTTTCATGATTTTGAGGGTGTTGAAGCCGATAGTGCTGTCGAAATGTAAATCCAAGATGGCGGCTGAATTAGGTACCATTTTTTCATCATGGGTGTCATTTTCATGGGTTTCGAGGGTGTTGAAGCCGATAGTGCTGTCGAAATGTAAATCCAAGTTGGCGGCTGCAATAGTTATCAATTTTTTCATCTTGGGTGTCATTTTCATGGTTTTGAGGGTGTTGAAGCCGATAGTGCTGTCGAAATGTAAATGCAAGATGGCGGCTGCAATAGATATCAATTTTTTCATCATGGGTGTCATTTTCATGGTTTTCCAGGGTGCTGAAGCCGATAGTGCTGTCGAAATGTAAATCCAAGATGGCGGCTGAATTAGGTACCAATTTTTTCATCATGGGTGTCATTTTCATGGTTTTCGAGGGTGTTGAAGCCGATAGTGCTGTCGAAATGTAAATCCAAGATGGCGGCTGCAATAGTTATCAATTTTTTCATCTTGGGTGTCATTTTCATAATTTTGAGGGTGTTGAAGCCGATAGTGCTGTCGAAATGTAAATCCAAGATGGCGGCTGAATTAGGTACCAATTTTTCATCATGGGTGTCATTTTCATGGGTTTCGAGGGTGTTGAAGCCGATAGTGCTGTCGAAATGTAAATCCAAGTTGGCGGCTGCAATAGTTATCAATTTTTTCATCTTGGGTGTCATTTTCATGGTTTTGAGGGTGTTGAAGCCGATAGTGCTGTCGAAATGTAAATGCAAGATGGCGGCTGCAATAGATATCAATTTTTTCATCATGGGTGTCATTTTCATGGTTTTCAAGGGTGCTGAAGCCGATAGTGCTGTCGAAATGTAAATCCAAGATGGCGGCTGAATTAGGTACCAATTTTTTCATCATGGGTGTCAATTTCATGGTTTTCGAGGGTGTTGAAGCCGATAGTGCTGTCGAAATGTAAATCCAAGATGGCGGCTGCAATAGTTATCAATTTTTTCATCTTGGGTGTCATTTTCATAATTTTGAGGGTGTTGAAGCCGATAGTGCTGTCGAAATGTAAATCCAAGATGGCGGCTGAATTAGGTACCAATTTTTTCATCATGGGTGTCATTTTCAAGGGTTTCGAGGGTGTTGAAGCCGATAGTGCTGTCGAAATGTAAATCCAAGATGGCGGCTGCAATAGTTATCAATTTTTTCATTATGGGTGTAATTTTCATGGTTTTCAAGGGTGCTGAAGCCGATAGTGCTGTCGAAATGTAAATCAAAGATGGCGGCTGCAATAGGTATCAATTTTTTCATCATTGGTGTCATTTTCATCATTTTCGAGAGAGTTGAAGCCGATAGGGTTGTCGAAATGTAAATCCAAGATGGCGGCTGCAATAGATATCAATTTTTTCATCATGGGTGTCATTTTTATGGTTTTCTAGGGTGCTGAAGCCGATAATGCTGTCGTAATGTAAATCCAAGGTGGCGGCTGCAATAGGTGTACATTTTTTCATCATGGGTGTCATTTTTATGGTTTTCGAGGGTGCTGAAACCAATAGTGCTGTCGAAATGTAAAACCAAGGTGGCGGCTGCAATAGGTATAAATTTTTTCATCATGGGTGTCATTTTCATGGTTTTCGAGGGTGTTGAAGCCGATAGTGCTGTCGAAATGTAAATGCAAGATGGCGGCTGCAATAGATATAAATTTTTTCATCATGGGTGTCATTTTCATGGTTTTCAAGGGTGCTGAAGCCGATAGTGCTGTCGAAATGTAAATCCAAGATGGCGGCTGAATTAGGTACCAATTTTTTCATCATGGGTGTCAATTTCATGGTTTTCGAGGGTGTTGAAGCCGATAGTGCTGTCGAAATGTAAATCCAAGATGGCGGCTGCAATAGTTATCAATTTTTTCATCTTGGGTGTCATTTTCATAATTTTGAGGGTGTTGAAGCCGATAGTGCTGTCGAAATGTAAATCCAAGATGGCGGCTGAATTAGGTACCAATTTTTTCATCATGGGTGTCATTTTCAAGGGTTTCGAGGGTGTTGAAGCCGATAGTGCTGTCGAAATGTAAATCCAAGATGGCGGCTGCAATAGTTATCAATTTTTTCATTATGGGTGTAATTTTCATGGTTTTCAAGGGTGCTGAAGCCGATAGTGCTGTCGAAATGTAAATCAAAGATGGCGGCTGCAATAGGTATCAATTTTTTCATCATTGGTGTCATTTTCATCATTTTCGAGAGAGTTGAAGCCGATAGGGTTGTCGAAATGTAAATCCAAGATGGCGGCTGCAATAGATATCAATTTTTTCATCATGGGTGTCATTTTTATGGTTTTCTAGGGTGCTGAAGCCGATAATGCTGTCGTAATGTAAATCCAAGGTGGCGGCTGCAATAGGTGTACATTTTTTCATCATGGGTGTCATTTTTATGGTTTTCGAGGGTGCTGAAACCAATAGTGCTGTCGAAATGTAAAACCAAGGTGGCGGCTGCAATAGGTATAAATTTTTTCATCATGGGTGTCATTTTCATGGTTTTCGAGGGTGTTGAAGCCGATAGTGCTGTCGAAATGTAAATCCAAGATGGCGGCTGCAATAGTTATCAATTTTTTCATCTTGGGTGTCATTTTCATGATTTTGAGGGTGTTGAAGCCGATAGTGCTGTCGAAATGTAAATCCAAGATGGCGGCTGAATTAGGTACCATTTTTTCATCATGGGTGTCATTTTCATGGGTTTCGAGGGTGTTGAAGCCGATAGTGCTGTCGAAATGTAAATCCAAGTTGGCGGCTGCAATAGTTATCAATTTTTTCATCTTGGGTGTCATTTTCATGGTTTTGAGGGTGTTGAAGCCGATAGTGCTGTCGAAATGTAAATGCAAGATGGCGGCTGCAATAGATATCAATTTTTTCATCATGGGTGTCATTTTCATGGTTTTCAAGGGCGCTGAAGCCGATAGTGCTGTCGAAATGTAAATCCAAGATGGCGGCTGAATTAGGTACCAATTTTTTCATCATGGGTGTCATTTTCATGGTTTTCGAGGGTGTTGAAGCCGATAGTGCTGTCGAAATGTAAATCCAAGATGGCGGCTGCAATAGTTATCAATTTTTTCATCTTGGGTGTCATTTTCATAATTTTGAGGGTGTTGAAGCCGATAGTGCTGTCGAAATGTAAATCCAAGATGGCGGCTGAATTAGGTACCAAGTTTTTCATCATGGGTGTCATTTTCAAGGGTTTCGAGGGTGTTGAAGCCGATAGTGCTGTCGAAATGTAAATCCAAGATGGCGGCTGCAATAGTTATCAATTTTTTCATCATGGGTGTAATTTTCATGGTTTTCAAGGGTGCTGAAGCCGATAGTGCTGTCGAAATGTAAATCCAAGATGGCGGCTGCAATAGGTATCAATTTTTTCATCATTGGTGTCATTTTCATCATTTTCGAGAGAGTTGAAGCCGATAGGGTTGTCGAAATGTAAATCCAAGATGGCGGCTGCAATAGATATCAATTTTTTCATCTTGGGTGTCATTTTCATTGGTTTCGAGGGTTTTGAAGCCGATAGTGCTGTCGAAATGTAAATCCTAGATGGCGGCTGAAGTAGGTACCAATTTTTTCATCATGGGTGTCATTTTTATGGTTTTTTAGGGTGCTGAAGCCGATAATGCATTCGTAATGTAAATCCAAGGTGGCGGCTGCAATAGGTATACATTTTTTCATCATGGGTGTCATTTTTATGGTTTTTGATGGTGTTGAAGCCGATATTGCTGTCAAAATGTGAATCCAAGATGGCGGCTGAATTAGGTACAAAGTTGTTCATCATGGGTGTCATTTTCATGACTTTCGAGGGTGTTGAAACCGATAGGGTTGTCGAAATGTAAATCCAAGATGGCGGCCGCAATAGGTATCAATTTTTTCATCATGGGTGTCATTTTCATGGTTTTCGAGGGTGCTGAAGCCGATAGTGCTGTCGAAATGTAATTCCAAGATGGCGGCTGTAATAGATATTTATTTTTTCATCATGAGTGTCATTCTCATGGTTTTCGCGGGTGTTGAAGCCGATGTCCTCTACTATTTGTTCAAATACTACGAACTTGAATGTAAACAAAGAGATTTCATCAGATTGTCATTCTAATGAGCGAAAAACGCTTAATAGTCTGGAAGTGGAACGTAAACAAATAGTAGGGGAAAAGTGGACATTGCTTACTAATACGAGACGAAAAAATTCAGCGTCCGGTAAAAAAATGGGAAAAGCCGATGTTGGACCTGATGGAAAATTTAAGGCAGCAATAATCAAAATTCCTTTGTTTATTTCCAATGTGTCAAAGGACACAAAGGAAAGTGATATTATTGCATATATTAAAGATAAAATACAGGAGGAAACGTCTTTATTTAAAATTAATAGAAAAATTGAAGAAAAATGTAATTCTTTCAAGCTTGGACTCTGACACATAACCAAGTCAAAGCTGGATGTTTTTTTGGACGATAAGTTCTGGCCTGACGGCATAACCTTTAGGCGTTTTACAAATGATAACTTTAGGTTAAAATATAGCGTTAATAGCATAATGAAGCAAACTATTATATAAGAATAGATAAACAAATTTATAAGACAACTAAATTAGCCTGTTTTAATTGCAAATCTCAGAAACGCTCAATTGATGGAGTTAAGTTTCTGTGTCAAAAAGTCGATATAGTTGCTCTCTAAGAAACGTGGTTGCTTCCCTATGACATCCCATACCTTGCCAAGATACATCAAGATTTTGAATATACAGGAAAATCAGCTGTGAACATATCAGAGGGCATACTCAATTTTTTGCAAAGGCGATTTTGTGGCGCAAAGGAGTTTTTGAGTCAGTCACAGTAATAAACTGTGCTAGTGTGCGGCTAGCAGCAATAAAAGTATCCCTCGGTGACAAATACTTTTTAGTGTTTTGTGTATACATGCCGACAGACAGACGCGAGTGATAACCTAACAGAATTCACTGAATGTCTTAGTGAGGTAAGCGCGATAGTCGAAAATTGTGACGTGGAAGCAGTGTATGTGCTTGGTGATTTTAATGCTCATCCTGGTGAGTCTTTTGGACTTGAACTTTTAAAATTCTGCTCAGAACAAAATTGGATTTGAGCGGACATTGAAAAGTTAGGTATAGATTCTGATAACTATAAATATGTCAGTGATGCACATGGCTGTAGACGATGGCTTGACCATTGTATTGTCACACAAGCTGCTTGGCACACTATAACTAACATAAGAATATTTTATGATGTATTCTGTTCTGATCATTGCCCCTTTGTTGTTGAGTGCAGGTTAGACACTATTAAAACGAAAGTAGAAGTTGCGATAAAATCATGTAACAAAGTAATATGGGGTGAAAGGGTCAGTGATCGGATTGAAGTATATTATGATATGTGTAATAGCAAATTAATGTCACTTAAGGTACCTGAGGAACTTAGCGTATGTTATAATTCACACTGTAACAATACTCATCACAGGTTAATGCTTGATGAAATGTACAATAATATTGTTACTATTTTATCTGAAGCTGCTATACAGAGTTACGATGACCATAGATGTTATAAGCATAGTGCTCGTATTGTAGGTTGGAACAGACATGTGAGGGAAGCACATGTGATGGCTAGGTTTAAATATCGCTTATGGTTGTGGCATAACAAACCAACAAGTGGTCCTATATATGACGATATGTGCATAACACTTAAAATATTTAAGAGCAAGCTAAAATGGTGTCAGAACCATCAAGAGCAAATTCAACTCGATATCATAGCATCACATCGTAAGGCAAATAATTTCAAAAAATTCTGGAAAGCCACCAACAAACTTGATATTAAGCCTACCCTACCTGTGTGCGTTGGAGGTGTAAACGAACCAATTAGCATAGCTAATATGTTTGCAGAGCATTTTAAAATAGAGTCGTTGCTAGGTCCATCGCAACCGGTGCTCGGAGATGAGAGCTATCATGGCAGTCATGACTGCATTCGTTTTACACCTGAACAAGTGGCAACTGCCATTAAAATATGACTAGGGGAAATCTCCCGGCCATGATTCTCTCAGCATCGAGCACCTGCAGTATGCTGGACCTCACCTGCCTCGATTACTCGCTAAGTTCTTCTCTTCATGTCTCTGTCATTTGTATCTGCCTCACGACCTTATGCGGACAATAGTTGTGCCTATAGTTCAAAACAAAACAGGTGACGTAGGAGATAAGTGTAATTATCGACCTATATCTTTGGCAACAATTATGGCTAAAATACTTGACAGCCTGTTGGATATACAGCTGGAAAGTTATATTGAGTTGCACGATGCACAGTTTGGGTTTCGGTCTGAATTGTCTACTGAGAATGCTATCTTAGCCCTAAAGCACACTGTTGAATATTACACAAAGCGACGTACTACTGTATATGTATATGCATGTTTTTTAGATCTCTCCAGAGCTTTTGATCTCGTAAATTATGACTTATTATGGGATAAACTACGCCAGAAAAAGATTACAGCTGAGCTATTGAAGATTTTTCAGTACTGGTATAATAATCAGTATAATAAAGTGAGATGGGCCGATAAGTTCTCTGAAAGGTACAGATTGCAATGTGGTGTCAGACAGGGAGGAATTACGTCACCAAAGCTTTTCAACATGTACACAAATGACTTAATCGTTGAACTCAGCAGCAAAAAAGTCGGATGTCGTATCGACGATGTAAGTTTTAATAACATAAGTTACGCAGATGATATGGTGTTGCTGAGTCCCACGGTTAAGGCCACCAGAGAACTCCTTAAGATATGTGAGAAGTATGCGTTAAACCATGGCTTGCGATACAATGGTAATAAAAGCGAATTCATGGTGTTTAGGGCCGTCGGCTGTAAAAGCCCAGAAAATGTACCTGCAATTAAATTGAATGGCATTGAATTAAAACGTGTTGATAAATTTAAGTACCTAGGGCATTTTGTTACCGATGACCTAAATGACAATGTTGACATAGAAAGAGAACGTAGGGTGCTGGCAGTCCGATGTAATATGTTGGCACGTAGGTTTGTGCGGTGTAGTGAACAAGTAAAGATAACACTATTTAAAGCGTACTGTCAAGTTTTCTACACGTGCAGCCTGTGGTTGAATTATTCACAGCGGACTGTCGACACCTTACGTGTCCAATACAATAATGGCTTCAGGATCTTGTTGGGGCTACCCCGATTTTGCAGTGCATCAGGTATGTTTGCAAAGGCGCGAACAGATGATTATTACGCCCTTATAAGAAAGAAAACAGCCTCGTTGCTTAGCAGGGTGCGGGCTAGCTCCAACTCCATCATGAAAATAATCGCTGAAAGATACGATTCATTCCTCTTTAAGCAATATTACCGCCTATGTTTAGCTAATAAGGCACTTGTATTTAAGAATTAGATTTAGGTACTAACATAGGTTATAAGTTTCATATTTACTAACAAATTTTATGGATCACTTGGTTATCTGAAATAAATTATTATTATTATTAATAGATATAAATTTTTTCATCATGGGTGTCATTTTCATGGGTTTCGAGGGTGTTGAAACTGATAGGGTTGTCGAAATGTAAATCCAAGATGGCGGCTGAAGTAGGTACCAATTTTTTCATCATGGGTGTCATTTTCATGGTTTTCGAGGGTGTTGAAGCCGATAGTGCAGTCGAAATGTATTTAGACTACTTTAAAAAATTCCGTATAATCACGTTATACGTAATTTTTATAATGCGGTTAAGGCATGCCCAATTGGATTTACCAATATTTATTATTTGAATAACTGTAGTGAAGTGACCATATTAACCGGATGACCATATTACCCTCACGTACTCTAGTGGTTGCTGTTGTTCTTATACGCCTAAATCTGTCATTGATTAAGAATCAAAATGCAGATGGATATATATACATGGTAGGACTCCGTTTCTATCGAGAAGACCGCCTGGGTATGTCTCTACCACCCTATTACTCGTTCGATGCACTGCTGTGTTCCGGTCTAAATTGTATAGAGAGTTGTTCTTACATACCTAAATCTGTCATTGATTAGGACTCCTTTTCTGCAGGCTGTGAGGTATTTCATCTTAGTTCTCATAGGTGACGATGCGTCTGAAGCCTTCTTTGTTCAAAGTTGTATGCTAGTGTCCTTGCCCATATCAGTTTCAGTAGTTTCTTTCTATCAAGTGAACTGTAAATTCTTTTGACACTTCAATTCAAAAAAAATATTAAAGAAGTCAAGTTAATTAACGATATAATAATCATTTCATCCCAGTCCTCAAAAATAACTAATTCACAACACATCTAAATTTTGATTTTCGATAAATAATTTAGGATTAAAATGTAGGTGTCATATGAGCAACAGAATTCACTTTACTGGTGAGTGGAGTGGTGTGTAGACTTTGTGCTCGTTTGTGTCCTTCTATAAAAGTGCAATTTTATAAAATACGATTACCTATTTTATAAGAGTATAGACTATAAGAGTATAGAGTATAGACGTAGTAGAGACTAGCGAACCGCCCTGGCTCGCACGGGCACGGGTGATTTATGGATCTCGACAACAGCGCCAGCTACTGGGTTCAATTGTGAATCTAAGCCATTCTCGAATAAATTTAATCACACATACAAAATTTCATCAAAATCAGTCCAATCGGTTAGGAGGAGTTCAATCACATACATACGGACAAAAGAATTTGAGATAATCGTGTGGAGTATCAATTAAATACCATTTTAAAAGTCCTTAAGGAGTATGCTAGGGCTGAATCTGAATGACAGGGTGAGGAATAGTGTGATAAGAGAAAAGTGTAGTTTGCAAGATGACGTTGTGACAAGGATTAAGAAAGGAATGCTTCGGTGGTTTGGTCATGTAGAAAGAATGAACGAGGAAAGAGTGACAAAGCAAATTTATGTAGCAGAAGTGAACGGCAGGGTCGGGAAGGGGCGCCCTAGACGAAGTTTTATCGACCAAATCGACGATACATTAAAAATAGGCCAGATTAGGAGTACCTTTAACCGACGAGCGTGTATGCGTAGATATATGGATGTAAAGGAAGCGAGAGAGGTGTGTCAGGATCGCGCCAAATGGAAGTCCGTAGTCTCTGCCTACCCCTCTGGGTGACAGACGTGAGTGTTTATGTTTTTTTTATGTATGTTTAAAACTGATAATTTAATTATATAAGTATTTCTTTATTATTATTTTGTGTTCTTAAAATTCTACAAACTTGAAATTGTCTAAAAATTTAAATTAATTTTAAATAAAAATTATATGCAGAAAGAGATGCTCATACACATTTAAATTATTTTTTTTAAATGTCTCATCGAAATGCAAACTCATTGGTCAAAGGTGTATTGTGTTTGGTTGATTTAAAATTCAAATAATATGGATGTGTAAATGACCCATGAAATGTGTTTATGTTGAGCGCAATAATAAAACTTCGATAAAATAAAAATTAATAGTATAGTTTTCAAAAAAGTAAAACTCCGGCATAGCTTTAAATGAATGAATGAATGATGATACTTATATTATGTTGGACTGCTTTATGAGACAATCGTTTCGACCTTTATTACTTTAACTTGAGACCCGTAACTGGTACCAAGCATTAAATTAAATATCTAATATTTAATTTAATGCTTGGTATGCTCCACGCATTCTAATATAATCGTAATGAGATTCCTCAGACTTTTTTTACATACGAATGTATTGTATAAGTAAGTAACTGTTGTGAGAAAATAGTCTACTCGTGAACTCCTCACCGCTTTTTCTCACAAGATCTATCCGCAATGGGGACTTGTTGAAGCGATGGCGTCGCATTTCACTTTTAAGAATTGGCCAAGTGCGTGTCGGGCCACGCACAATGTAGATGAAGGGTTCCGTAGTTGCCTGTCACAATACGTGGGCTTTCTTGATAATGAGCTTAATAAGTTAGTTCGCGATTTTACGACTAAAATGGGCCCAAATAGGAAGATCATAACTGAAGGACTTATTTTCAAATCAGACTTATAAGGAGTGGAAATCAAAAAAAAATTAGAAAAGTATTTGATAATAATACAATTTACATCAAATCATTCACATGTAAAGGTACAATGATGATCACAGTTGACTATCTATCTACATATATTCCCGGCAGTGCAACCATAAGATATACATATATGATCGTAACGAACCTTCACGTAAACCACCACTGTCCTAAATTATCCTGAGGTCGCCCGCGTAAACCAAGAGTGTGACAAATGAAACTGTATGAGGATATATGATTGTATGAATACTTTGAATGACGCCTATAATAGCTACGTTTTTTTTATAGGATAAGGGTGACAAACGAGCACACAGTCCACCTGATGGTAAGTGGTTGCTGTGGCCCATAGACATCTACATCTATCTTCGATTAAGAATCAAATGCAGATGCGTTGTCACCCGTGAGGACTAAGATGAAATGCCTCGTTTCCAGCAAAAAGGGTCTCCGGTTCTCTACACTCACCATACGATACACAGCAGCGTTAAGCTGCTATTTTACGCTGGTATTCTGTGCGAGCGTGGTCCTTCCCCGGTCGAGCCGACCCATTCGTGCTACCTACAACTATACTATTAATATAGATGCAGCATGGCTCTACCACGTAAGTACTAAGTAAGAAAGATCCTCCCTGCCTATCCCGCAAATGAAAAAGTAAAGCTAGTGGTAATGCATATAAGTCACTGCCTTCATAAAATGTTTTTTTAACAGTTTACAATAACATTATAATGTTATAAAACAGTTAGTTTTAGATCATTTTATATGGAGTTGTAACGAAATTTTTACAAATCCAAGCGTACTTATAAGTTGGTCAACTATTACTCGTTAACTTCTTAATTCAACTTAGCTGTGATAGTTTTCTTTTTAATTTCATTATATGCACTACTATCGTGTCTACTTTCACATTTCCAAAAACAGCGGTTTATTTGGATAAGGGTGGGGTCGCATGACTAATGAAAAATACAACTTTAAAGCTAAATATTTCGCAACGGACCCCTAAATCGAAAAGATTTTGTTCCACACCCCCAGTGTTTTTAAAATACCTATCAACAATACCCCAAATGGTGGAAAAGACGGGTAAAAAAAGAATACTTGATTGTGAAGTACCCAAAATAAAACTGTTTTTTAAGATTTTATTTCACATTTTTCTAGGCGTGTTTAATATTTATAACTATGGCAAATTACAGATTTTGTAGCACCTAGGGTCTCTGAGCAAAACCGCGGACGGATGGACTTGGCGAACGGCGAAACTATAAGGGTTCCTTGTTGTGTAATTACGGAACCCTAAAAAGTGCTTTATAAAACCAACTTTGAATACTTAAAAATATTTGACTTTGAACTATTTTAGTCTCAGATCTTAGTTCATAAGGGTGACAGGATAGATAATTACAGTAATATGGGTGACAGTGTTTGTATTGTGTTCTGTGATTTTTAAGTCTTAATCGAGGATAGGTGTCTATGGGCCACAGCATCTGTACATAGCATTCATTTATCAGATGGATTACATGCCATCAGCTGCAAAGATCTAATATTATATATACTACTACTAACGTTGCGCAATGACCTAAAATCTTTCTCTCTTTTCTCGGATAGTTTAAGTTAAGATAGTAATGATTGAATATCTCCTTTAGAGACATTTTTTACTGAAAAAGAGGCATTCCATCTTAGTCCTCACGGGTGACAACGCATCTGTATTTTGATTCGCAAACGAGGATAAATGTAGATGTCTATGGGCCACAGCAACCACTTACCATCAGGTGGACTGTGTGCTCGTTTGCCACCCTATACTATAAAAAAATCTCGATCATGAACCTACTGTAATGGGCACTTTGTACATTGAACAAATAAAAAGTTCACCAAAATGGTGGCTCACAATTCTGTTATTGAATGGCTACAATTAGAGATGCTGGCTTTGAAATATGTACTTGAGCATCCTCCATGTTCATCTGGCCCTGCCTCTAGTGATTTATATTTTCCAGATTTAAAGAGTATCTGAAAGGACAGGGATTTGAAAATGATGAAACAGTAGTTCAGGAAGTTTTAGGTGCACAGGGTGAAAATTTCTTTGGAAATGGAATGTAAGTTAAGAAAAAAGACATTCCAAATGTATTACCCTACCTAAATAACATTTCATAAAAGTAATCCTTAACATTCTCATTCTCACTTTTCATTGAACGCTCCTAGTAGAACTAAATGTTAGATTATGATGTAATCTGTGATGATATTAGTCCAGTTTCTTTAAGTTTAAAAAAGTCATTAAACTTGCGCGCACTTATAAGCTAGTGTTAGCAAGAGACATATTGCGAGTATATAGTTAGATAGTAAATAAACCTAGCAAGCTAACAGCATAGCAAAGTGGCGAAGCAATCAGCTTTGTAGCGGTTTCTAACGGTTCCCGTTGAGCAATCAGTTTCAAAATAGGAGGTTCAGATGCCTGTGTGATCAGTAATCGATTGCTGAAAACAGAATTTGAAAATTCGAAACCGTTCTCGAGATAATCGTGGGACAGACGCACAGACGGACGGACAGACGGACAGACGGACAGACATCGTGAAATCAATAAGTGACTTCGCAAGCTTCGCCACTTAATAATTAAAAATTAAAAATTTTGTACCGCCAACTTCAATTAAGTTATTTAAGAATAACTCAAAAACTATTACAACTACTTGATCAAATTCATATGGGACCACACGAGAAGTATCAGCTTTCATATAAAAAAGAATCATCGAAATCAGTTCACCCTGTACAAAGTTATGAGGTAACACACATAAAAAAACATACAGTCGAATTGAGTACCGTCTCCTTTTTGTAAGTCGGCAGAAAATTAAAGATTTTAGAGAGACGTGCAACTCTGAAGATATGTACAGGGACAAAAAGTTCTAAATACTGTACGCATCTTTAATAAACCTAGCAAGCTAACAGCATAGCAAAGTGGCGAAGCAATCAGCTTTGTAGCGGTTTCTAACGGAAAAAACAAATTCAAAATAGGAGGTTCAGATGCCTGGGTGATCAGTAATCGATTGCTGAAAACAGAATTTGAAAATTCGAAACCGTTCTTGAGATAATCGTGGGACAGACGGACAGACGGACAGACGGACAGACGGACGGACAGACGGACAGACGGACAGACGGACAGACATCGTGAAATCAATAAGTGACTTCGCAAGCTTCGCCACTTAATAAAAAATATCGTAACATCCAAGGTTAGGCTTATTTTGAGACCAAACTTCTTGTATTATTATTAAGTGGCGAAGCTTGCGAAGTCACTTATTAAGTGGCGAAGCTTGCGAAGTCACTTATTGATTTCACGATGTCTGTCCGTCTGTCCGTCTGTCGGTCTGTCCGTCTGTCCGTCTGTCCGTCTGTCCGTCCGTCTGTCCGTCTGTCCCACGATTATCTCAAGAACGGTTACGAATTTTCAAATTCTGTTTTCAGCAATCGATTACTGATCACCCAGGCATCTGAACCTCCTATTTTGAATTTTTTTTTCCGTTAGAAACCGCTACAAAGCTGATTGCTTCGCCACTTTGCTATGCTGTTAGCTTGCTAGGTTTATTGATTTCACGATGTCTGTCCGTCTGTTCGTCTGTCCGTCTGTCCGTCCGTCTGTCCGTCTGTCCCACGATTATCTCGAGAACCGTTTCGAATTTTCAAATTCTGTTTTCAGCAATCGATTACTGATCACCCAGGCATCTGAACCTCTTATTTTGAAACTGATTGCTCAACGGCAACCGTTAGAAACCGCTACAAAGCTGATTGCTTCGCCACTTTGCTATGCTGTTAGCTTGCTAGGTTTATTTAATCTGTGACCAATAGACATAATTTTCCGCGACTCGATACCGTACGAACCGTCAGCGAGTTGTGAAGCATCTGGGAAATATGCACGTGATTAAGTTTATTATCATAAACTATATGATGGGTAATACCTATGCAAATCGTTCAAAATTGACAAACTGCGTGCTATTTATGCCCAATGCTTGTGCATATCATGTGGTAATCGTTCAAACAACAATGATTCTAAAGAAGTTTTCACTTCAAAAATAAATACATATTGCTGGAATTTTATTTGTTAAAAGACCCCTCAACTAGTGAACGCTTAAGAACATTACTCATTTACGCACAAATTAGGGCAATTTACCCATAGCCAATGTAAAGATAAAGAGGTAGGCATAAATACAGTATCATATATAGGAGGACAATCACCATACGTCAAGATTAAGTAAACCACCAGTTAGCATTATTGTTCAACAACCGGAATAGCTTATATTGTAATTAAAGACTCAAAGGGACAAAGATCGAAGTTGAAACTAAAACTTTGAAGGAACTTAAATCTTAAATTAGCCTGATAGATACAGTGGCGTGAAATTGGGGTCATATTTAAACTAAACAAAATACTTTGCAAAATTACTTCATTATCAGTTCCTTATCGCCCACTACTAGGGCACAATAAAGCAAGCAAAGTTATTTACTACTTAGTATTATGTTGTGTAACGCATCAGATAATATTTAATCGTCTTTGCTAATAATATTATAAATGTGTACAAAAAAACTACTGGATGGATTTGATTGAAATTTCACACGGATAGAGCTCGACCTGAGTAGGTCATAGGATACTTATATCCCGATAAGAGAATCCCGTGGGATACTTTTCAATGTCGCTCCATACAACATTGAAAAGCTAGTAAAAAATAAACAATGACGAAGTAGATTACAGTAAATAATATTGGTAGACAATAAACGAAGTAGACAATTTTGTTTAGCAATATTATGTTTATGTTCTGGATGTGGGAGAAATTTTTGTAATTTCAGTTTGAGCCATTCGATGTTTGTTGGTCAGCGGCCAAAAAGTATAAAATCGAAAATTCTCTATTCAACTAGGATACTATATAACTTTTTAAACGTCGGCTGAAGGGCCCTTGAGTTTGGACGCTCCGGGGCGTTGCCTATACTTACGGTAGCTACGCCACTGGGTAGCACATGATGGGTTTAGTTGAGCGTAGCCTAGAGATCATGTTGGCGAGGGTTCGGTATTCCTTTTAGTAGTTATAGAACTATTATTGTTCCTTCAAGATTTTGTGTATCGCAGATCTGTAATACAGTAATCATAATATGATATTGCGTATATATTGTGCAATACATGCAAAGAGGACAGAATTACCGCGACTTTGAGTTTCCGTGCTCTATGTGCAATTGAATGGTCAATAGCTTCATCATCATCATTACAGCCCCTCACAAGTCCACTGCTGAACATAGGCCTCCCCCAAAGAATGCCACAAAGCACGGTCCTGAGCCACCTGCATCCATCGACTTCCTGCATGTCTTACCAGGTCGTCACTCCATCTCGTGGTGGGACGCCCTACACTTCGCCTACCGGTACGAGGCTGCCACTCGAGAACCTTTCTTCCCCATCGGTTGTCGGTTCTTCGAGCTATATGGCCGGCCCACCGCCACTTCAGCTTACTAATCCGTTGGGCTATGTCGGTTACTCTGGTTCTACTGCGGATATCCTTATTCCTAAGTTTATCACGCAGAGAAACTCCGAGCATAGCCCTCTCCATAGCTCGCTGAGCGACCTTGAGCTTCCTCATACGGCCAGCAGTGAAGGACCACGTCTCAGTTACGTAAGTCATCACTGGCAACACGCACTGGTTGTACAATTTCGTTTTAAGGTTTTGAGGTATGTCTGACGAGAAGATGTGTCGTAGCTTCCCGAACGCTGCCCAGCCGAGTTGAATCCGTCGATTGACCTCTCGGTCGAAGTTGGACTTACCTAGTCGGACTATTTGTCCCAGGTAAACATACTCGTCAACAACTTCGAGCTTAGTGCTCCCAACAACTACCGGCATAGGTGTGACATGGACATTAAACATGATCTTTGTTTTGACCATGTTCATCTTAAGACCTATCCGTTGGGAGACACTATTGAGGTCATTGAGCATAGTGCTTAGGTCCTCCAGCGATTCTGCCATAAGGACTATATCGTCGGCAAATCGAAGGTGAGTGATGTACTCGCCATTGATGTTAATACCACATCCTTTTCAGTCCAGAAGCTTGAAAACGTCTTCCAATGCAGCGGTGAAGAGTTTCGGGGATATAACATCACCCTGTCTTACACCTCTCTGCAATTGGATGGGTTTCGTACTCTGGTTCTGTACTCGGATAGCCATCGTAGCCCTACTGTACAAACACTTCAGCACTTCGATATACCGACAGTCAACTTGGCACCGCTGAAGGGACTGCAGCACCGCCCAAATTTCGACGGAATCAAAGGCTTTCTCATAGTCCACATACGCCAGACATAGTGGCAAATTGTACTCTTCGGACTTCTGTACAATTTGCCGTAGGGTATGTATGTGGTCTATGGTGCTAAAGCCCTTTCGGAAACCGGCTTGTTCGGGAGGCTGGAAGTCGTCAAGTCTGCGCGCAAGACGATTCGTAATGACTCTCGAAAACAGCATGTAGACGCGGCTCAGAAGGGAAATCGGTCTGTAGTTCTTCAAGAGAGCGTTGTCACCTTTCTTGAAGAACAAGACCACCGCACTTCTGCTCCACGCCTCCGGTGTAATGCCACCATGGAGGACGGAATTAAAGAGCTTCTGAAGGACTTCAAGTACCGGTCTTCCAACCGCTTTCAGAAGCTCCGCTGTAATTCCATCCTCGCCTGGGGCCTTGCCGTTTTTAAGGTGCTGGAGAGCCATTCTAATCTCGCTCAGACTGACGTCCGGGATATCTTCGGAATAGTGTCGGATAAGACTCGCTCTTGGATCGTTACTCACACTTACGTGTGGCTCCAACGATGACGTGTACAGCTGCCCATAGAACCTCTCAATCTCACTCAAAATCTTAGGTGCCCCGGAAACGATGCTGCCACATTCGGTCTTCAGCTTTGACAGTTGGCTCTTTCTGGCAGACAGGTCTCTGGCAAAGACTTTGGAGCCTTGGTTCCGCTCGATCGCTTCTTCGATACGAGCTGTATTGAAGTTGCGTAAGTCCCGCCGCATGCATTTGGAGATCTGTCTGTTCAGTTGCCTGTATGCTGTCAAATCTGTTGAAGAATGTAGCCTCATCTCCCGTCTAACAGCCATGAGATTAAGAGTGTGATCGGAGAGTTTTTGTGTTCTCCTGCGGCGGGTCTTGCAGAACTTAGCTCCGACCGCATGGACAGTTTCCACGAGCTTGTCATTCATATCGTCCACTTCATTGCAGTCTTCTAGGCACTGAAAACGGTTTCGTAACTCGAGCTGAAAGGTTTCGGGACTTTGGATTAGAGCACGAGTGGGACGGAGCGTTGACTTCATTAGACGAGACCTCTCCAATTTAACATTTAGGTTCAGTGTGCCTCTAACCATTCGGTGATCGCTGCCGGTTTTCACACTCGCGATCACTGAGACATCACTGAACAGTTGTCGTCTGGTCGTCATAATGAAGTCAATCTCATTTTTTGTCGAACCGTCGGGGCTCGACCAGGTCTACTTCCTGTGGGGCCGCTTCTTGAAGAAAGAGTTCATCATAAATAGTCCCTCTTTCTCCATGAAGTCGGCCAGCTGCTGGCCCCTTGGGTTCCGTTGCCCTAATCCAAATGTCCCTACTTTCAGGTCACCGTTCTCTCTTGTGCCTAGTTTTGTCTCGCATTAACAGCGTATAGTGGGTTTTGGAGGAATGCATGGCTCTAGGGATATCCTCATACATTTCCTCCACCTCCTCATCGGGGTGTGCCGAGGTTGGTGCGTAAACCTGTATGACCTTCAGCGAATACCGTTTGGTGATTCTGAGTATAAAGTACGCAACCCTCGTCGACACACTCCAGATCTTTATAACGTTGTTAACGAGAGACCTGTGGACGATAAATCCGACACCTCCTTGGGACAGATGTTCGCCCTCCCGGTGATAGAGCAAGTTGCCGGATTCGAGGATTACCGTGTCCTCCCCCTCTCTTCGGACTTCGGATAATCCTATAATATGCCAGCGCAACTTGTCTATCTCTTCTTCCAGCTCCACGATCTTCTCGTCAGTCCTCAGGGTGCGTGCGTTGTATGTTGCCAGGTCGAGTCGTCGTAGGTGGCAACCGAACCTCCACCGGAGATTCTTAGCACCCCCTGCCCCGCCGTTACCATGGTCGCCACCGTAGCCAGGAATAGCGGGGCCGCCGGGGACTGGGGGCCGTATCTTTGTTACTCTCGTCATTGGGGGGTATTTGCCAAAGTTGCCACGCTTGGCGAGCGGGTTGGCAACCGCAGTTTTTTTATTATAATAACTTAACTTAACTTATCTTCACACACAATCCCTGATGGGGTAGCCAGAGAGAACAGATCGCCAAGTGTCACGATCCTTACATACCTCTTTCGCTTCTTTCAGATTCATTATCTTCTTCATACATGCACGTCTAGGTATCCGAGTACTCTTGACCCTCCCCTCTTCGAGCAGTTTGCTCACATGGTCTTCGAAAGTTAGTCTCGGTCTACCTCGACACCTTTTAATATTAACTTTCGCGCTATATATTTTCTTCAACATTCGGTCTTCACTCATTCGCTCAACGTGCCCAAACCATCGAAGCACACCCTTATCAATTTTTGTGATAAGGTCATCTTTCAAACCTGCCATATTGCGAATCTCTTCGTTTCGCTTTCGGTCGGCCATGGTAATGCCGCACATTTTTCGAAGAGATCGCATCTCCACTGCATTCAACTTGCTTTTATGCTTCTTCTGGTACACCCAGGTTTCGCTGCCATATAACAAAGTCGGTACCAACACTGCGTTATGTATTGCAAGGCGTGCACTCTTCACTACGCCTTGCCTTTTGACTAACGCAGTCAGGGCACCATTGACTTTGTTCCCGGCAGCGACACGCCTGTCCACATCTAAATCACATCTTCCATCCCGGCTAAAAGCACTCCCCAAGTATACAATTTCATTTACCTGTTCTAGACATTCCTGATTTACCCATATTTCACACTTCGTTCTCTCTTCGTCCCTTTCAAATACCAGAACCTTAGTTTTATTAGCATTCAAACGGAGACCTTTAATTTCACATTCCTCTTTCATACACGTGACTAATGCCTGCAGTTCTGCCTCTGATGGTGCAATAAGCACTGCATCATCAGCATACAGCAGACAATTTACTTTTATGTCACCCAATCTCACACCCAAACAGCTATCTTTCAGCTTCTGTAAACAGCTGTCGAGATACAGTATGAACAGCCAGGAAGACATGACACAACCCTGTTTTACGCCCGTTTGGACGCTAAACATGGGTGACAGGTCATGCCCTACCCGCACACAGGCTTTACAGTTACAGTAAAGTGACTGCACAGCCCTTAGCAATCGACCATCCACACCGTACCCCGGCAACAGTTCCCACATTTTCTTCCTTACAACCTTATCAAATGCTTTCTCAAGATCCACAAAAGCACAGAAAATCTTCTCAGCCAGAAGCTTTTCCGTGATCATGCGTATAGAAAACATTTGATCCGTGCATCCTCTTCCAGGTCTAAATCCGCATTGTGCCTCCCATAGAAATCTTTCCGATTTCTCTTTCATCCTACGTGTCAAAACCTTCGAGTAAACTTTACTTGCTAAACTGGTCAAGCTGATCGCCCGATAGCACCCGCAGTCAAAATGTGAACCTTTACCTTTATATAAAGGCACAATGACTGCGGATCGCCAATCATCCGGGACATCCCCCGTCCGCCAGCACAAATTGCACAGCAGATAAAAGCTCTCCCAGACGCGAGGCCCACCATACTTGACCATTTCAGCAGTAACTCTGTCTAGTCCCGCAGCCTTACCACATTTCAAACTTCGAATTGCACCTTCAATCTCTTTCATACTGATGACCTCAGTGTCATCGAAGTCCAGGTCTGGCGTACCAGTCACGGCGTCATCCCCGGATCCCTCACTAAGATCATCACACGCATACATTTCTCTATAAAATTCGCTCCATCGCTGCATGACGTCCGATTTTTCTGTGAGGACGTCATTAGTTCTCGAAAGCACTTTGTTAATTCTTAAGGCCGTCGCACCACTGCGGGTCCTTCCAACCTCTTTCCAGAAGAGTTTGGAGTTCTCCTTAAAGTTGTGCGACAACCTTTCGTCCGCTTCCATTCTACACCTTTCACGCATTTCCGCAATCAATGCTTTCGTGTGAACTTTCTGCAGCTTATATCTTTCTTTCATCTTCTCTCTCATATCCTTATCATTACTAGAGGCCAAGTAGTCTAACCATGCTTTCTTCTTCTTCTCTACAGCTTCTTTCACTTCATCATTCCACCATGCATCTCTTCTTTTACTACTGCCTCTTTATTGTTCCACACACTTCTTCCGCTGCACTTACCATTCCATCCCTAAGATTCTGCCATGTTCTTTCCACACATTCAGTTCTACCATCGATGGTGTCAAGCTTTTCGGCTACCCTCGCATGATATTTGTCCCTAGTATCCGCTTCCTGAAGCTTCCAGCTTCGGATGCGACAGACCGACTGTGGTTCTGTTACCGCCGTCCGCTAGCGCCAACCCGCGAACAGACCCCTAAATCTAGTAATCACTAGATAGTGATCCGTTCCCAGGTCAGCACCCCTGAACACTCGCGTATCCATCACCTGTTTTCGCAGTCGGTCATCCACCAGAAACAAATCGATCATACTTCTCTCATTCTTTCTTTCTCTAGTATACATATGGATTTTCTTGTGATTAAACATAGTGTTTGTCACAAGAAGACCCTTTTCCTTGCATACTGCCAGTATAAGCCTGCCAGCATCATTAACCCTTTTATCGCCAAACTTTCCAAGCACCGACTCGTACCCTGGTCGAGCGGTACCAACCCATCCATTCAAATCACTACACACAACAATTCTTTCGTTTCCTCTAGCCAAATCTAGAACTTCTCTTACATTCTCCCAAAACTCCTCCAGCTCAGCCCTGGACGACGAAGCTACCGGCGCATAAACAGCCAAAAGGAATAACTTAGTCAGTCCCAATTTAAAGCGAATCCAGAGAAGTCTTGAGTTCACAACCTTATATTCAGTCATAACATCGACCAACCGAGACGACAGCAGCACCCCCACTCCCTGGCGGGCGCTCTCGCTCTCCGGGACTCCGGACCATAGAGCTAACGCCCCGCCAGGGAGCTCTTCAGTACTACTACCCTTCCGTTTGGTCTCCGACATACACACGACATCTAATTCTCTTTCTTTCATTATTTCAATCAACTCATTCATCTTATCTTTCATGCCTCCTCGAACATTCCACGTGCCAACTCTGCACTCTGTCCTCCACCTTCCGCCGTGTCGGGCTGTGCGTGACGGGTGGCGGTCCCCATCGCCGCTTTGCGCGCTGCATTCCACACCAACGGGGACTAGCTGGTGTGCGTCGCCTTGGGGGGACGCCCTAACCCTCGTTGGCATGGGTGCGCAGCTGAGTAGAATTGCAGCCCTGAAAAGGGCTGGCAGGGGTCGCGACGAGCACGCTTCTACAATGACCCTCTTCTTCTTCAATGATTCTACAATGATTTATTATAATATTGGCTATTATCAGGAAGATGCTGCTGCCCATCTCCCACCTGTTTCCCTTTGTCGCCTTTTACGACACCCACGGGAGGATATGGGGTAGTGGATATTCTTGACCGCCACTACACGGCTAGCTTATCAATTACAAATTTCGTATGGATGGGTTATATATGTATTATATGCCTAATAGATTACGAATTTTGGGTACAATAACTTCGGTTATAGGTGCCGCGAGCGCGAGACGTCTGACACTGCAACCGCCAATCCACTTACCAAACGTAAAAAAGTAACAGTCAAAATACGAGCAGCTGGGCACAGGCCTCTAATTTCTGAGAGGGTTTTTAGGGCAAGGGAATGTCCGCCGCGTTGCCCAAATGCGTGTTGGGGAACTTCACATGTCTACGAAATATATTTTTCCTTATTTCTTAGACATACAGGTTTTCTTTAACCGCCTTTTCTCCTCATGATGTTTTCCTTCAACGTCAAGCACGTAGTAAATCTTGAAATTATATTATAATTGGAGTTAATAACTTCATTGGCGGGGTTCGAACTCGGGTTGCTCGCGGACTGTGAAATTTACAACGAGCGGCTTAACCACTGAGCTACCACGGCTACTACGGCTAACCCATACAACGGGAGAGGCTCATGTCCAGTAGTGAACTTTTACGAACAGATAGAAAAGAACAGAAATTGAACTAAAAAAGAATTTAGGTGCAATTGGGAACAATAAATAATTCGTCGGAATAGTAAACATAATTTTAATAAATTGCAATACAAATCAAAATATTTTCTCTATACAGAAAACACGTCTATAATTATTTCTTAAAAGGAAATTCGGGATGCTTTTCAATGCCTGGAAAGAAACCAAAATCACAAATTCGGCCGTTCTCGCCACGGTCTAGTGCGGACAGCTCAGTCATTTCGCTTTCTGTCAGTTCAAAGTCCCATACAGAGATGTTCTGAAAAAAATATAAGACGCTTAAAAAAACAATAAAAAAAATTGACGATTCTCTTTCAGTTGATTTCGACCATGGCTACAACTTTCGTTTACTTAACGATTCTTAGAACGAGACTTAAAGAAGAAAATCCGTGTTATAGACTACACTGCGTGCAATTTCACATATTTGGATATCCACGGGAAAAGATAGAGTTATGAAGTCGCCTAATACGTCCATTCATTATAGGTTATAAAATTCCATTGTAATAATAAATAAAATAAATATAAACCTCCCCACAGATTGATCCATAGTGGGGATTTTGCCATAGTTGCCTTGCTTGACAGGCGGGTTAGAAACTGCCATTTTTTTATTATTTTAAGTTGTAGTTTTCCCTTTGTCACCTCTTGCGACATCCACGGGACGGTATGAGATAGTGGATATTCTTACAACGTCACTACACGGTAACTAGGACGTCACTAATTCACGGACGATAATAATATTGGCTATTACCTGTTTAATCCTTGGGGGATTGGTGCTCTTTGGTATGGCCGCAACTCCACTCTGTAGCAAATGTCTAAGCAGTATCTGGGCTGGCGTGCGTCCGTGTGCTTCCGCTATTTTCACTACAGCTGGCAACTGCAGTAGGTCAGGGTATTCGCGGCTAAACACATCACGTACATTATAGATACAAATATAATATTTGCTTGACCTTTTGAATACTCTATGAAGAAGTAAATTGGCTTTTATGCACGCGCAAAATCTTAGTGGTATTTAATTGTAATTTAATAAGAATAAAGTAAATTGAAAACACTACGATTTGTAATAATATTAAGAATAGAGCGCAAAACAGACTTCTTTCACCGCCTAGGTTCGCGCATCAATAATTGCGGGTGGCGGTCGCTAGATTGAATAGAATATTTTTAAATACCTTGGAATTGTCCATTGAAATTTATGGTTATTCGTTACACACCACTCCCCATTGTCGCATGCAGCTGATAATTAATATTTTTTTTATAGGATAAGGGTGACAAACGAGCACACAGTCCACCTGATGGTAAGTGGTTGCTGCGGCCCATAGACATCTATATCTATCCTCGTTTGCGAATCAGAATGCAGATGCGTTGTCACCCGTGAGGGCTAAGATGGAATGCCTCATTTCCAGTAAAAAGGGCCTCCGGCCACCTGCACCCACCAAGCGAAACGCAGAGGTAAACCTCTACTTCATGCTGGTATTCTGTGAGGTCGTGGTACCACCCCGGTTCGAGCCGGCCCATCCGTGCGACAGCAAAAGCTGCCGTGTGGCTCTACCACTGTTAAAACTGGTTATTCGTTACACACCACTATCCATTGTCGCATGCCGCTGATAATTAATAATTTTAATAAGCAGATTGCCAGTAATGCGACTGTTTTTTATTGTATACTTTTACGCCTGTCATGGGAACGCTTACCAATTATTTTACAATTGTTTTTAATGCATTCAATAATTAATTACAACCCATTAAAAGTCCAATGTTCAACTTAGACCTACGTTATAAATTGCCTCATAGGTGAGAAATATGCCATCGTTACCACGCTCGGCAGGCGGGTTGGCAAATTTAGTATTATTAGGCAGTTATTAAAAAGAACGCTACTGCCAATTTTTTATTTCAGGATTTTACATAGGAAAAGGGTGACAAACGAGCACACAGCCTACCTGATGGTAAGTGGTTGCTGTGGCTCATAGACATCTACATCTATCCTCGTTTGCAAATCAAAATGCAGATGCGTTGTCAGCCGTGAGGATTAAGATGGATTGCGTCTTTTCCAGTAAAAAGTTTCTCCGGTTCTCAACACTCACCAAATGAAACACAGTAGTATAAAGCTGCTATTTTACGCTGGTATTCTGTGAAAGCGTGGTTCTTCCAAGGTCGAGCCGACCCATTTGTGCTATAACTATTTATAACAGTGATATAGCTGCAGCATGGCGCTACCATGTAAAAAAATTCGTCGTAGTTTTCAAGGGTGACATCGCATCTGCATTTTGAATCTTAATTGGGGATAGATATAGGTGTTTATGGACGACAACATCCAATTATCATCAGGTTGAACGTATGCTCGTTTATCACCGTTACGTCTAAGCTTTAGACGCTACTTCCTATCGCCAGTCTGCGAATTAGACATCTGGTTTATATGACACGGATAAACTAACTTTTTTTTTATATGATAAGGGTGACAAACGAGCACACAGTCCACCTGATGGTAAGTGGTTGCTGCGGCCCATAGACATCTACATCTATCCTCTATTACAAATCAAAATGTAGATGCGTTGTCACCCGTGAGGACTAAGATGGAATGCTTCATTTCCAGTAAAAAGGGCCTCCGGCCACCTGCACTCACCAAGCGAAACGCAGAGGTAAACCTCTACTTCACGCTGGTTTTCTGTGAGGTCGTGGTACCACCCCGGTTCGAGCCGGCCCATCCGTGCGACAGCAAAAGCTGCCGCGTGGCTCTACCACTGTTAACAATTTATTGGAATGTATTTTTATTGGAATGTAAGTTTATATAAAACGTTATTCGGTTAGCACATTATAATTAATTAAGAAATACTTTCGTACCCTGTTTTAGCAGATAAAGCATCAGTAAGGGCCTTAGATCCTAGTGGAGAGTAGGCGACCACCGGTATTCCGAGCTCCTTAGCGACGGCGATTAGTGACCGCTGCTGACATAATAAATGTATTTCGATTTGTAAGCATGCCGGCTTCTCTACAGCGTTTAGCCTTCTCAGTTGCTCCTCGTTCACATTTGATACGCCTACGTGATGAACCCTTCCCGACTGTTTTAGTTTTAGTAGGGCCTGTAATTAAAAGTTCAACTTTATAGAACTGCACCCTATTCTGCTTTTTAACCGACTTCAAAAAGGAGGAGGTACTCAATTCGATTGTATGTGTGTTACCTCATAACTTTTTCCAGGTTAACCGATTTTGATGATTATTTTTTTATTTGAAAGCTGGTGCTTCCCATATTGTCCCATATAAATTCCATCAAGGGCTGACCTGTAGTTTTTGAGTTATACTCAATAATTTATATTGAAGTCGGTGGTACAAAATTTTTAATTTTACCACTTGTGTTCCTATCACAAAAGCGTTACATCAGTCGCGGGTAATTTAGGACAAGTGACTACTTACCGGAATATCAGAGCGTACGCTTATGACTGTAGATAAAGATTTAGACTAACTGCAGATTTAAACTATACACACGGGCAGACTAATTAAAGGAATTAGACAAACGCTCAGTGAGGTCGAAAATGAAACGGAATATTTAATAATTTAAAATTAAAAAAACCTTCGAAACAAGAGCTGATGATCTTCAAACGTCTGAAGTGATTTTGATAAAATAGCACCGCTGAAAAACTCGCAAAACATGCTTTTAAATAAAAAAACCGTACCCAAATCGGTTCACCCGTTTAAGAGCTACTCTTCTACCGGTGCCACAGACAGCCATACAGACAGACAGACAGACACAAATAGCGGTCAAACTCATAACACTCCTCTTTTGCACCAGGGGTTGAAAAGTAGAACTTTGTGGGGATGAATCATTTTTACGTAGCTTTATGTAAAGAGAATACTGGGTCGAAATCGGCATGAAGGACGTCATAAATTAATAAATATCATTGAAATGCCTTCTTTACAAACCCTGCTTCCCTTATAAAAAAGTTAAACTGTCTACAATATTCCATTTAAAATGGATATCTAAGGGAATTAGGAATAGCTACGCGATAGAAGAATAGATAGAAAGAGTAGATAAATAGAGTCCTAAGAAAAAATTACTATCGGTGAAAAACTCCTCAAAACAAACACAAATATAAAACCTACTCAAACTACTCTAAAAATGCATACTATGTTCTAAAAAACAACTAATAATAAATATGTGTTAAACAGCAAAAATACCTGCAAAGCTATTTGGAAGGTCATACAGGATGAAATAGATACCAAGGCGCAATATAATAATCACACTGATTTTATTGAATACGACAACGAAGTTATTACTTCTCCTACACAAATCGCAAATACTTTTAATAATTTCTTCATTGAATTGACAAACAAAGATATCTAAAATAATATATCAAATAATAAATCCAACCAAATCCTAAATAATTCTATTTATCTTAGCCCTACTGACGAATATGATATAAATAAAGTAATTATGACTCTGAATAATAGTAACTCAGAAGGGTATGACGGCGTTTGTACCAAAGTAATTAAGGCCTGCAATAAAGAAATAGGCAGGGTCTTGGCATTTTTAATAAACCTATCAATGGTATCTGGTATCTTCCCTGATAAACTTAAATTCGCTTTGATTAAGCCTTTGTCGAAAAAGGAAAAAAAATCAATTTTGGACAATTACCATCCTATTTCGCTCGTACCAATTTTTTTAAAAGTATATGAAAAAATTATGCATACTAAACTCACATGTTTCTTTGACAAGTATCATGTCCTGAATCCCAGTCAGTATGGGTTCCAGAGGGGTAAATCTACTGCACATGCTGTTTTTGATATGGTAAATGAGACTCTAACATGCCTAAATGATAATAATTATATAACTGCTCTTTTCTTTGACATGTTGAAGGCCTTCAATTTTGTATCACATAATTTACTATTGAAATAATTGGAAAAATGTGGTATTAGAGGCACTGCTTTAAGTTGGATGAAAACCCACTTGCAAAATAGACGACAATCTGTTGAAATAAGCAGACCAGATTGCAATCATGTGGTCCTGAATTACATATCAGATTTTATAGAAAACAAATATGGAGTTCCACAGGGCAGCGTTTTGGGACCACTGTTGTTCTTAATCTATATAAATAATCTTCCGAATGTAACTAAACACAAATGCATTCGCTGACGACATATCTATAATAGTGAACACAGATGGTAAACAATCTCTAAAATACCTGTAAATAATAATCTAATTATAAATCTTGACAAAACTTATTTTATAAATTTCAATGATATATTATAGTAGACAATGAACATTAATTTTGAAGGACAAAACCTAAAAAGTACAAATATGACAAAATTCCTAGGTATATGGATAGATCAAAAATTAAATTGGAAAAGTGAAGTTGAAAATATTTATAAAAAAATAAATAGATTTTCGTACGCACTTTACAAACTACGCAAAGTAGTAACAAAAAATACAGCACTTACTGTGTACTTTTCCTATGTGGAATCGGTTTTGCGATACGGACTCATTATATGGCGTAATAGCACAGATACAAAAAAAGCATTCATTGCCCAAAAAAAATGTATGAGAGCAAAATATGGCACTGCACCTGATGAGCCTTGCAGGCCGTTATTTATATCTCTGAAAATACTACCCCTCCCATGCCTGTATATTTTTGAAATTGCAAAGTTTGTAAAACAAAACATGTATAATTTTAGACAAGAGAAAGAGATTTACACACGAAATACCAGAAATGGCAATAGACTTGCTGCTGAAATTATACCCAAGAGTGCTCGATTTAAAAAAAAACTGCTACTGGATGTGCATTCTCATAATAAAATACCCCAAAATATAAAAGACTTGCCCATTAATAAATTTAAAGGCGCTTTTTACAGGTGGTGGCTAAATGAACATTGTTTTTATAATGTGAATGACTACCTAAATTTGACATGATGTAACACAACAGTAGTTATATGTATTTAATTTAATTTTAATCTTAATTATATTTAAATTTGTATGTATTGGTATTGCTAATTTGTAAACAATGACATGACGAAAAATATTTTAATTGAATTTTATATTGCAATATAATAAATTTAATTATAGAAAATGTATTTGCATGCTATTAGAGATGGCTGAAAGAGCTGAACTACACTTTATAATAACCACCTAAATGTACCCCTTTTTCAAAGCAAATAAATCTTCTTATCATTTCATTTCATAGTTTTTATAGTTTGTTCAAAGTTGTAGAATAAATGACACGGAATTAACATAACTTTATATAATGTTGTGAATATTTTTGTGTGCTCAGCACAAAATAGAAATCGTGAGGGAAGCGGCATGTCTGAAACTGAAAATATTTTTAGAACACTTCCATGAAATATTTCCTCCAAAACCCTCTCAAAAATGAGAAGAGGTCTAAACCAGATTGTAGGACATTTAATGTGCGCCATTTAAAACATTTGTAACAGTGGTAGAGCCAGGCAGCAGCTTTTGCTGTCGCATGGATGGGCTGGCTCGAACCGGGGTGGTACCACGACCTCACAGAATACCAGCGTGAAGTAGAGGTTTACCTCTGCGTTTCGCTTGGTGAGTGCAGATGGCGGGAGGCCCTTTTTACTGGAAATGAGGCATTCCATCCTAGTCCTCACGGGTGAAAACGCATCTGCATTTTGATCTGTAACAGAGGATAGATGTAGATGTCTATGGGCCGCAGCAACCACTTACCATCAGGTGGACTGTGTGCTCGTTTTTCACCCTTATCCTATATAAAAAAATAAAAAAAAAACTTCTTTTACTCGTACTTTGTTTCCCAATAGTTTCTTAGCCGTATGAGCAATGCAATGAGTTTACAACACGACGTACGACTTTAGCGGTACTCCAAAATGTACTTACTTACTTACTTACTTACTTATCGTCACGCACAATCCCTGACGGGGTAGCCAGAGAGAACAGATCGCCAAGTGTCACGATCCTTACATAACTCTTTCGCTTCTTTCAGATTCATTATCTTCTTCATACATGCACGTCTAGGTATCCGAGTACTCTTGACCCTCCCCTCTTCGAGCAGTTTGCTCACATGGTCTTCGAAAGTTAGTCTCGGTCTACCTCGACACCTTTTAATATTAACTTTCGCGCCATATATTTTCTTCACCATTCGGTCTTCACTCATTCTCTCAACGTGCCCAAACCATCGAAGCACGCCCTTATCAATTTTTGTGATAAGGTCATCTTTCAAACCTGCCATATTGCGAATCTCTTCGTTTCGCTTCCGGTCGGCCATGGTAACGCCGCACATTTTACGAAGAGATCGCATCTCCACTGCATTCAACTTGCTTTTATGCTTCTTCTGGCATACCCAGGTTTCGCTGCCATATAACAAAGTCGGTACCAACACTGCGTTATGTATTGCAAGGCGTGCACTCTTCACTACGCCTTGCCTTTTGACTAACGCAGTCAGGGCACCATTGACTTTGTTCCCGGCAGCGACACGCCTGTCCACATCTACATCACATCTTCCATCCCGGCTAAAAGCACTCCCCAAGTATACAATTTCATTTACCTGTTCTAGACATTCCTGATTTACCCATATTTCACACTTCGTTCTCTCTTCGTCCCTTTCAAATACCAGAACCTTAGTTTTATTAGCATTGAAGCGGAGACCTTTAATTTCACATTCCTCTTTCATACACGTGACTAATGCCTGCAGTTCTGCCTCTGATGGTGCAATAAGCACTGCATCATCAGCATACAGCAGACAATTTACTTTAATGTCACCCAATTTCACACCCAAACAGCTATCTTTCAGCTTCTGTAAACAGCTGTCGAGATACAGTATGAACAGCCAGGAAGACATGACACAACCCTGTTTTACGCCCGTTTGGACGCTAAACATGGGTGACAGGTCATGCCCTACCCGCACACAGGCTTTACAGTCACAGTAAAGTGACTGCACAGCCCTTAGCAATCGACCATCCACACCATACCCCGGCAACAGTTCCCACATTTTCTTCCTTACAACCTTATCAAATGCTTTCTCAAGATCCACAAAAGCACAGAAAATCCTCTGGTTAGCAGCCAGAAGCTTTTCCGTGATCATGCGGAGAGAAAACATTTGGAAACTCCAAAATGTAGTTTGTTTAAAACCAAGAAAACCCGATTTAATTAATTTATTCCAATCTTTAATTTAAAATTTACTTTTAACGACATAATATATAAATAGGCAGGAAATCTGACGATGTCGATGTTTCACTACGTAAAAGCATTTCTTGCAAACAAAAAATTTCATATATTAAATTCTTTTAATGTTGATATTCGTTGGAGTACTTATCTCTCCCATTTTCCTATTATGAATAGGCTTATGTTATTAAAATGACTGCCAAAACAAATGTTAACTGAAACAGCATGGGCACAAATTTTGGCAGAAATGTCCACCACTGAAAATATATGCTTTTTTGAGAGGCAAAGTTGATGAAAACCAAGAATACGTTTAAAATATTATTTTGTGACACATTATGGTCATTGGTACTTTGTAAGACATATGCAGAAGTATGTTAATATACAAATGTAATGAAATGTCAATGGCTTCTACCAAGAAATAACTCACTAATGCTAACTTAAACTTGCTTTCTCTAAATAACGGTGATAAGCTGATGGTGTTTCTCATATATCATATGACGGAACAATTGTGTGAAAATGTAATAAAGCTTACCTATTGTTATAAGCTTAATATGCTTTTCTTACTAAAATTTCACCCGGTCCACATATTTTATTAGGGCGAGTAACGGGGCGCACATTGGTGTGAGTCTCCAATTTATCTTTGATCTTAAGAGGTATTTCCTTCCTCTTTGCTTTTAAATCATTGCGAGTGCTCGAGATTGTTTGAGTAGTCGAAGAACGCCAATAATATTTTGGACCGTGCAGAACTAAAAAATGATTCTTTTTTGGTCCACGCGAAATCTTTGTATTCGAATGTTTGAATTTTCGTATTAGGTTGTGTATAAAAACCTGCATAACATTTGGTTGCTTATGCTCAAAACGTCTCATGCTGAACATGCTGTCGACCAAAGATAATTGTGATAGTGACTGCGTTAAAATGTGTGAAATAATCTCCAAACTATGATTTGAATTCAAACTGTACTGGCATCCAAAATCGATTAAATTAGTGTTGTTAGAATTGATTTTGCGAAGAAAGGTTTGAGCCCTATGGTGTTTCGTGGTTCCATATTTGTTATTTTTCAACAAAGCTATATTTATCAAATTTTCTCTTTTTTTCGTCCTAAAAAGTGTCTTTGAAAAGATTTTCTTTTGTGCAGTTTTTATTACTTTACGTAATGAATGATTACAAGAGAAATTCAAAGAATCTGCAGAAATTTTCTTAGGACATTTTTGACCTGTTTCCTGAATTCGAAAATCATTAGAGCCTTTGCTATGAGATGGTACTTTGTTTTCATCATCATTGTTAACTAGATTACGAGCCGTGTAAGATTTCGTCTTCATAAAATCTCTTGAATGCATTATTGTTTTGACTTTCTTATTAAAACGATTTAAGATTTAATATCGCAACGCAAAAGCGTTGCCCGACATGTCTTTCCATTTTGGGTTATCTCTGTGTTTGTTTTCGTTGATTTTTTCTTGATGATCATTTTATATCTTTGGATATTTCATATTTTGAGATTAGAACAATAAAGATCAGAGTTACGACAGCATCTCTGCCTTCGTTTCCTACACCAAGCACAGGTGCATAGGTTCTTAAGATATTTTAAGAATTTTTTGGACTTATTTTTTTTAGGGCGCGAAGGCTTTGCAGTAGTACGACTGGATGGTAATTTCTTTGATGTCGGAGCTTTTAACATATCTGAGTATAAAAATAGAAGCATAAACACATTTTAATATAAAAAAATAGTGCCGGATGTAAATTATATCAATATTACTACTTACCCCTATTTTGCTTAATGATACTTACTGATTAAATTTTTGTCATTTTACTTTGCCGTTTTGCCATTGGAATAGCCATCGACATAGGAATCATTTATTTAAGTGATTCAACTCTTATATTTTTGTTTTTATATTAATATTTCTATGATTCTATGATGACATACTTTCTAAAAAATCTATCACTATGATCTGTCATATTCCTCCTCTATTATTTGACATTGTTAAGCATATTATGTACTTTATGGCAAAGTCATAATAATATATAAGCAATGTATCTTAGATTATTGATTCGATTTTTAACATATCAATAATCTAAGCAATGTATTATATGTATGTAAAATATATCAAAAGAGCTAATTAATTAATAAGTACATTCTGTCTTTTGGCGGCGTCATTAAAGACGTCATCTTCGAATTTTATCCCGAGCATGTCGTAAAGCGCGTCTTAGGCAGAATTCAAAAAATCTTGCTGTCTCCTATAGATAGCGGTATAACCACCACATATTTAATTATGTAAAATATCCAAAGTTTAATAATTTACAATTAAAAATTTTGTACAACCGACTCCAATATAAATTATTAAGAATAAATCAAAAACTATTGGTCCCACCTTGATCAAATTTATATGGGACCACATGTGAAGCACCAGCTTTCAAATAAAAGAATCATCGAAATCGGTTCAACCAGTAAAAAGTTATGAGGTAACACACATAAAAAAACATACAGTCGATTTGAGTACCGTTTCCTTTTTGTAGTCGGTAGAAAATTATTATTATTTATTCTTTATTGTACACACTGTAAGTTGGTAACAAAGATTAAATATTCAAATAAACTGTACAAAGGCGAGCTCAATCCTAATAAAAGTTCTCTTCTAGCAAACCTATTGGGAAAGGGAAATTGTTTTATATATAAAGCAAGTAAGTAGCAGCGTGCGTACTTAATAATTAACAAAATTAATGCTAAAAGACCACAGTAAAATTTACATTAAAGACATCTTTGGAAGTTGGTATTGAAATAATAGTATTTATGTTTTACTTAACATTCGTGATTTGCTCTCAAACTATTTTGATTTGATATGGGTCGCTTACTTACCGTTAAGCGTTTGCCGTAAATTTTATCGTACTACGTGATTACCGGCATCAATAAAATTGTTAATTGCACTTGCTACTGGTACATCAGTACTTAATACTTATTTTACTTAAAATATTTTAAGTGCGCTAACATGCATTGAAAAAGGTGGTAGACTCTTTCCTGCTCCAAAACTATCCTAGATATAAGAGGAGGCCATAAGGCCTCTATACTTTAATTTAGTAATCTATTTTAGAATACAGTGGCAAACGAGCACACCGTCCACCTGAGGGTAAGTGGATGCTGTGGCCCATAGACTCAATTAAGAATCAAAATGCAGATATGTTGTCACTCTTCAGGACTAAGATGGATTTTTTTTAATAGGAGATATAGCAAACGAGCATGCTGCTCACCTGATGGTAAGTGACTACCGCCGCCCATGAACAACCGCAACACCAGGGGAATTGCAGATGCGTTGCCGGCCTTTTAAAAAGGAGTAGGCTCTTTTCTTGAAGGTCCCTAAGTCGTATCGGTCCGGAAAAATCGCTGGTGCTAAACTATTCCACAAGGAAGTTGTGCGAGGAAGAAAACATCTTCTAAATCACACAGTGGTGGACCGCCAATCATGCAGATGGTGCGGATGGTATCGGGAGTTCTGCCGCGATGTGCGTTCGTGAAATTTGACGGCTGGGATTAATCCGAACAATTCCTCAGAGCACTCCCCGTGGTAAATGCGAAAGAAAATGCAAAGAGATGCAACATCTCTTCGCAGTGCCAATGAGTCGAGCCGATCGGAAAGAACTCGGTCGTCGACGATTCGAGCCGCTCTGCGCTGGATGGTCAAGTGGAAGGAGCTGGCAGTGGGGAGCCCCAGTCCAGAGATGGGAACAATATTACATGTGAGGCCGAACCTGCGCCTTGTAAAGTTACAGTCGGTGTGCCGGCATGAAATACTGTCCCGCTCTGCTGAGCACGCCAAGCTTTTTAGAGGCCAATTTGGCCTTCTCTTCCAAGTGACCACGAAACTGCACGTCACTCGATATGTCGACGCCGAGGATTCCGATACTGGCTGAGGCAACAAGGGGAGTACCCTGAAACTGAGGAGATACGACAAAGGGGTTCTTATTAGCGGTAAACGCGCAAACTTGTGTCTTCTAAGGATTAAACTGGACAAGATTTAGTCGCCCCCAATCCGAGACTTTGTCCAGCAAAGACTCGACTTCAGACACAAGTTTGTTCCGGTACTCGGCAACGTTTTCCCGAGAAATATTGGCACGGCCGGTGTATAGAGCATCACCAGTGCTGTCATCCGCATAGCATTTAATGCTACCGGTTTTCAACATATCATTGATATGCAGAAGAAACAGCACTGGTGATAGCACACAGCCTTGTTGAACACCAGCGTTAATAGGCTTGTAGTCGGAGCATGCACCGTCTACAACGACCTTGATGCTCCGATGTGCAAGAAAGCTGGTGATCCAATTGCACAATTTCTCTGGAAGCTCATAGGAAGGGAGCTTCAAAAGAAGCTCTTTGTGCCAAACCCGATCGAAGGCCTTCGCAATGTCCAAACTAACGGCCATTGCCTCCCCCTTGGACTCTACTGCCTCCGCCCATCTATGAATCAAGTAGACCAGAAGATTACCAGCTGATTGACCCCGACGAAAACCGTATTGGCGGTCACTAATCAGCTGGCGATCCTCAAGGTACCGCATGAGGTGAGAGTTTATAATGGATTCCATTATTTTGGAGAACAAGGGGGTGATGGCGATAGGCCTGTAGCTGGTCTGAGCGGTCGCCTTTTTTAGGGATCGGGTGGACAAAAGCTGTCTTCCATGATTTTGGGACTACGCCTAGGGAGTACGAGTACCGGAAAAGGCGCGTTAGAACCGGTGCCAACGCCGGAGAACACGTCCTCAGCACAACTGGGGGGATTCCGTCAGGCCCACTCGACTTGTGGATGTCCAGGGAGAGGAGTGCTCTGCGAACCGAGCGCTGTGAGAATCGCACATCCGGCATGGAGCACTCACACTGCGGGATGGTCGGCGGTGTGTTCCCTCCGTCATCAACAGTCGAGTTGGACGCAAAAAGGGAGTCTAAAAAAGGTCGGCTTTCTCTTTTGCGGCGTGGGCCAGTGAGTCGTCCACCCTGTGCAGAGATGGTAGTGATTGCTTACAAAAATTCCCTTGGACAGCCTTGGCGAGAGACCAGAATGCACGGGTTCCCGAAGGAAGGCGAACTAGTTTCTCGCCAATTCTGCCTATATGCTCTGACTTTGCTTTGGCAATAATTCTTTTGAAAGACATGGAGGCGAAGTTATACTTCTTTTTAAGTATGCTGGTGTTTACATCCCGAGTCGCCGAAGCCGCAGCCCAGGCTTGATAATACTCCTGCTTACTGCGTAATGCAGTCTTACAGGAGCGACCAAACCAAGGCTGAGATCTGCCTCCGATGGGTACCACAGATGATGGAATAAATAGTTCCATTCTCTGTAGCACCACATCAGTGACAGAGTCAGTACCAGCGCTGGGATCATCCGGCGAGAAGCAAACCACCCCCATGGGTAGGAAGCAAAGAAAGCCGCATTCCGTCCCAATCCGCCGACCTGTAATGTTAAACACGGCGGCAACCTGCAAAACGTAACCGCGATCCCACTCCGGATCAGGCAATGGTCCGAAGAGCCAAGAGGGGCATCGACGGAAACCTGATATCCGTCCGGATGTGAGGTCAGCAGAAGGTCCAACAGGGAAAGTGTATGATCCTCAACATCTGGAATCCGCGTAGGCGATGTAACCATTTGTGTCAGACCATATGCCAAGGCAAAGTCATGAACAGATCTCCCCGCATGATCGGTTAAACGTGAACCGAGCCATTCGGCGTTCTGTGCGTTAAAATCGCCAAGAATCACGATCTCTGCGGATGGGACCTGTTGTAGCAAGGAATCTGTAGCCATTTGGACGTGGTCGATGAGTCGGTCTGTTTCGGCATTACCGCTATGGGACCTATAGAGGCACCCGTAGACGCACGGGTGGTCGTCGCTGTCTACGCGTAGCCAAAGGATGGACAGGTCCGAACCTTCAAGACTGCCGAGGCGTCGAGAACAGATGTCCTCTCTGACGTATACATAAACTCCAGCCCGAGGCACAAAGGAGTGCTCCAATTTGTACCCCGAGTAGGAGAGATACGAAGTATCAGCCGGAGAGGACACCTGCGTCTCGTTCAGAAAGAGCAAGGCCAGCTTCGCCGTCCGGAGATGGTAGTGGACGGCGTTTAGGTTCGAGTGAAGTCCCCTGATGTTGCAGAAATTCACGGATAGCGTGGCAGGGGTCGCCTTGGTCTTGTTACTCAGTTTGCCCCGAGCAGTTATTCTGTTGAGCGGAATTTTGCCCCCCCCCCCACAGAATACGCAGGGCAGCCTTAGCACCCAATCTCAGGAGTGGAATAGCATGGACGTGAATGCTCAGCGAGGGATTCTCCAGGGGTGCTGGTACCCTCCTGGGGTAGTCTATGATGTAATTCCGCTACCATGTTTATGGGGTGGGGGGGGGGGGGGGAATTGGGCCTCCGGTCACCTGCACTCATCAGACGAAACGCGGAAGCACAGCTTCCACTTCATGCCGGTATTCTGTGAGGTCGTGGTACTAACCCGGCTCGAGCCGGCCCATGCGTGCAACAGCAAAAGCCGCTGCTTGGCTCTACCACCGTTAAAAAAGTATCTCCTTCTCAGTAAAAAAGAGTCTCCGGTACTCTACACTAATCATACGAAACGCAGCAGCATTAAGTTGATATTTTACGCTGGTAATTCTGTGAGAGCGTGGTCCTACACCGGTCGAGCCGATGTATTCGTGTTACAACACCTTCAACAAATTTCAGCGACCTGAAATCAGCCAAACTTGGTATAAACGTATGATACAAATTTTAATGTTGTATTCCCTTGTCCAGTTTCAATTATGACTACAGCTTTTCATTGAACAACCAGGAGTTAACGGAACCTACGGATTTTTTTAAAATTAATAATGGCCTTACTCTTGGCGTCCATCTGGCCCGAGGGCAAAGATGAGGTCTACGATGCAGCGAGTTTACCCAGGAGAAGCCTGTTAACACGCACCTTGAAAAGGAGATCATACGCACTCGGAAAAATGACGCCGGCTTGGTATTCCATGTCTTCACTGTGCACATTATGAAAGTTGACTTAGTGCAAATATTCGCAATATCAACCAAGTGTGGATGATAACCTACAGTACATCTGGTACTCCGACAGGAGAAGGGAGATGGTGGTATGAGCTTATAAAGCTCATGGGCACATTCTCCGAAGTCCATCTGTAGAAAACCGACAAACAAGCAAATTGGCTGCAGTGAGCCCCCCCCCCCCCTATCCGAAATGGCCACCGGGTACTCCCATCCAGTCGCCAACTGCCACGGTGGAGCATTTTGGGATATTTCGCTAGTTGGCGGGGCAGCCTTTGGCACGTGGCTGGCACGCTACTTGGGCTTTCAACTACCAGCTACCCTCACGCTACCCTCCAATGAGTTACCCGGTATAGCTCAGCTCAGAAGTTCATACTTGTCTTGAGCGGCCCAACTGATGGCCTTTCTGTCCCCCGAAGGCACTGGTTCTCCCGCTTACAGACGGAACGCAGTGAGTTGCTTCGTCCTGACTTCGACGGGAGGGTGGGTGATAGCTAGGCGGCCTCTTGCAAGGCCTACCACCGCATGATGGCAGCCATGGTGATGGATAAAGATTTCATCAAAATGGAATCTGCGATGGTATACTTTAGCGTGTGGTGACAAGCTAAAGTATGCCATCGCGGATCCAAATATAATGGGATCTTCTAGGCAGTGATGCCGTTACCCGGAGTGGACCGCTCGGAGTTAGATCCCAGTCACCCCAAAGTTGGGCATAAATTCACATCGTACACCACACTTAGCTAAGTGAACTATTGGAAGCCGGGGAGGCCGATGTCCAGCAGTGAAGTTTTACGACCTAATAATGACGAGAGAGAAGAAAAGGCTTTTGTACTCATCATCCTTAATTAAATCAAGTTGAAAATAATGACGTTGGAGGAACGTTCGGGTGTACTACAAGAGACAAGTCTTTAAAACAAATATAGTAGATAAGTATAGTAATAGCCAAGAAACCATACAAAAATATATTATCCTTCATTTTTCTGTTATACATTGGTTTATAAAGTCAATTTTTAATTATTTTTACTAAAATAACATTTTAAATTTTTAAACGTGTTAACTATGATGGCTTTAAAAACCTTTTCATAATTATATATTTTCTTCGTCTTAATTTTGTTGTGATCATTTTGGATGCTCATAAGTGAAGAATCTAAGTTTATTGACACTTCATCATTGTAATTGCTTGTTCGTGCTAGGTCGATGGTTTCATAAGAATTTCCAGCATTATCTTTTTCATAAATTGCATGACCGTTTTCAATTACATCTTCGCCTCCAGTGCAACATGGGCAAAGAAGTTTCGGGGTTAAGCCATGAAATAATCTCTTTCTGCTGGACATTGACTGACTGTTATTAGTCTTTACAACAGAAACGACTGACGTCTGAGCGATTACTTGAGGTTGTGTCTGGAGAAATGAATTAGTCAGTTTATTAGATTGATTTTTAAAGAGAATATTTCCGTTGATATAATCAACTTCAGGATCCAATGTATTTTGAACGTCTTCCATTTGTCGTAGTGGAATTGGTGATCTATATACCTTGGTCCACGAGAAACGATCAAAGACTTCTGAATCTTTTCTGTCAGTGTTCTTGGATTTTCTATGGATTTTATACGATCTTGTTGTTTGCATTTTTACTGAATACGCGCACTCTTTGTAAATTGCGTCATTTTTAAATTTCCAAGCATTACTTTTTGCCCTTCCATCAGGCGCAGATATTACACCTTCAGGGTAAGTAGGAAGAAATGGAACTCCCATTATTTACGATAGCCACTTTAGTTTATGAATATAGATGTGAATTGGATTTCAATTAAAAAGTATGCAGATGAAGATATTTTCAAGTACACACATACCTGTGTAATTAATAACTAATAATTTGATAATAAAAATCAGTTTTAAAATTTATAACGTCAAAAAGACATTGCTCTAACTAAAGATCCTTCGTAATGACTAAAAAGTATATAATCACTATGTTTCACTACAAGGGCATAGCGTACATAGACTTAGATTATACTGGCGTACAGACCGACACATTGTGCAAGGGAGAAGAAAATTCCTTATGGCAAATTACTTATTGCCTTATCTAATGCAAGTTAGTATTATATATAGTTAGTATATAGAAAAGGATACCAAATCTCATGACTTTAAACGATTTTGAATGACAGGTCGGCACAAGTCGGCACTAGTAGGCACGCAAGAAATAAAGTCCCAGTTGTAATTTTTTAGAGTGTAATAGTGGCTATTTTTAGGAAGTAACTTTTAGCCAAAATAATAATAATAATAGTAATAATCCTGATAATCGCACATTTCAAAGGTAAATAAATTCTCAAGACGTCATCAATGTCATGACGCGTTTATTTTTGGTTAAAATTTATGTTATATACTGTTTAAAATATAGAATGTTTTCAATTATTTTGTTTATTTTGATATTTTGCAAATAAAAAAAGTCACGTTGTTGATCATTTGCACGAATTTGGTAAATACATTTTTATACAAAATATTTTACATGTACGCTAGGGATTGACTCAAATATATCAAAATTAATGTCGATATTTATCTTGAATTTTTATATTGAATCTATAGACTTGCCCACACAACAAGAAAATAAATCCTCGGTTAGCGTTCTATAAATGTAATTTTATTTTACCGTTTGTCAAACAGATTCCCTCCGGATTCTATAATAAGAGAAATGGTTAAGATTAATTGGACGAATTGGTTGGAATACATAGAAAAACTCAACACTTTGCAGAAAACATTTACTTGAGAAGTATAAAAGAAAAAGTAGAATAAAAACAATTTTATCAAAAGGAGCCATTTCTACATTATTTGTACCAGTAATTGTAATATTGTTATAATAAAACCAAAAATTTAACTTTTAAATCTTTAGATAAAAATAGAGACAGACATTGAGTTATATGTACTAAGTACTAGAGAAGTCATTCCGACCATGACTATGTTCAACTGAACTGTACTGCAATCCGTACAAATTAAATATTGCGTATATTGAAGATTTGTGAATTCCATAACATAATTATTATTACATTTTATTTTGAAATATAATATGCTTGTTTAGATTAAATTAAGATATTTTATATTAAATTCTTATATTTATTTTATATTAATATCTTACTTTATATCAAATTAAAGTCTTCCCGCATGCGCGACTACTACTCCGCGCATGCGCGAAGACATAGAGTAGGACACAATTTATTGTTTGGAATGGCTTCTCTAGTACGTAGTACATATAACTCAATGGAGACAGATTTTATACAATATAAACTGTAGTACATTAAAGATATAATTTAAAATTAAAAACTTTGTACAGCCGACTTCAATACAAGTTATTAAGAATAACTCAAAAACTATTGGTCTGACTTTGATCAAAGAGAATTGAGAAGTATCAGCTTTCAAATAAAAAAAGAATCATTGAAATCGGTTCACCCAGTAAAAAGTTATGAGGTAACACACATAATAAAAACATACAGTCGAATTGAGTACCGTCTCCTTTTTGGAAGTCGGCAGGAAATATCTTGAGATTATCCTATTTAAGGCGGTATGAACCCAACTAAGTATCTATTTATCAACCAAAAACAACCTTACTTTACCACCCGGACCTCACGGTCACACTACTGCAATATTCATAGCATCACGTTATTTTCCCCAAGGGGTTGCGCGGAGCTGATTATATTCCCAAATCACAACGATAAAACTTTTAGCGCAGTTGGATATCATATATTTAGTAATGCTTTTGAAGCGCCACTAGACGCCCGCACATGAGACGCATGGTTCAATGTGCCAGGATAATATATTCCATAGTATTTGATATTCACAAGGCTCGATGCCCGATTCATGCTTGGTAGCCGACGACATTGTGCCGAGGGCTTAAATAGCGAGATTCTTTTTTTATTTTATAGAAGAGGGGGCAAACGAGCATGCGGCTCACCTGACGGTAAATGACTACCGCCGCCCATGAACAACCGCATCACCAGGGGAATTGCAGATGCGTTGCCGGCCTTTTATAAAGGTGTAAGCTCTTTTCTTGAAGGTTCCTAAGTCGTATCGATCCGGAAAATTCGCTGGTGGTAATTGATTCCACAAGGAAGTTGTGCGAGGGAGAAAACTTCTAATTTCATTTCATTCATTAGGTTCATCACCTACAGCGTTAGTCGTAGAGAAGAGGAACTCGTAGTTAAGTAATAGCTGCGCAGGTCAATAGATCTGCGAGATTAAGTTGCACTTGCCGCGGTCAGTCCATGAATGAGTGACCATTTTCTTAACATACCGAGATTGAGAGAATAAAGAGTGCATCTGTATCCTCAGATACTTGGTGCACTTTACTCTGTTAAGATCATTATGTTTTTAAAATTTATGCAGCTAAAATGAAAATTTGTTTATTATTTCTTTATACTTTTCAGGGACAGATGAAAGAATATAAACATGAAGCATGATGAAGCCTCATAAACATATTGGCCTTTAAACAGAACAATCTTATTTAACTGATTCCTACAAGTTTCCTTACTTATGTTATTAAGTTTACATTCATATTTAAGTCGAATTTAAAATAAACTTCTATAATGTATTTAATTATTAATTACTAAATGTTTGTAATTATCAAAAGTAATACTTATATGAAAAATAAAGCAGCCATTATATATTCCGTGTCCCCGTTTTTCTCCCGACTTCCAAAAAGGAGACGGTACTCAATTCGACTGTATGTTTTTTTTATGTGTGTTACCTCATAACTTTGTACCGGGTGAACCGATTTGGATGATTTTTTTTTGTTTTAAAGCTGGTGTTTCTCGTGTAGTCTCATATAAATTTAATCAAGGTCAGACCAATAGTTTTTGAGTCATTCTTAATAACTTATATTGAAGTCGGCTGTACAAACTTTTTAATTTTAAATTATTATTTTCCCATCAAAACATTTTACAAAATATATAAATAATTGATAGAATCAGGCGTTACTTTGCGGAAATCCATTATAAAGGGGTTGTTATAAATTAATTTGCTTAATTCCGCGTAAAGAAAGAAAATGATGTGTCCTGCCCAGCTTTAAGGAGGACCTCCCACCCTTCCTCAATCGCGCGCACTTCGCAATCACTTCGCACGGCAATCGTCGCCGTCAATCCCAGCACTACCATCCTCAGCACCACCACACTAGGTAGCGGCCAGCCTCCGCAGAGTCTACTTCACCTGAGGATGCCTCGTGTAGAGGCGAAACACGTGTCGTATTTTCGAGAGTGGTGTGTTCTGCCTAGTGTGGTGGTGCTGAGGATGGTAGTGCTGGGAATGACGGCGACGGGTATAGTGCGCGCGATTGAGGGAGGGTGGGAGGTCCCCCTTAAAGCTGGGCAGGACACATCATTTTCTTTCTTTACGCGGAATTAAGCAAATTAATTTATAACAACCCCTTTAAAATATATAAAAATAAATAGGTATTTACTTAGTTAAGTATCTACCTATTTGTATTAACAATATGTTATAAAAGAAATTCCGGGGAAACTGTCCATGGCAGTAAATATTTTTCTCCATAGATTATAACTCGAAAATCGCTAATTCGAGAAAAAAAGCGGCGCGGCCGTACCATCCTTTTCTCGGAGTATTTCAGGCCATTTTCGACCCCCTATAACTTCGTTGTTGATAAAAGTAGAAGCCTGAATTGATTGCCAAGTCAATCTATTTATTTAAAACGTAAAAGATTTATAATATTGATATGGTCACTATAAGATGTTGTTAGGTTAGGTAATTACGTAATAACTTGAGACAGAAGGACCCTTAAGTAGGGATTGAATAAATTAACCGACTTGGTATTACATGGATTTCACAACTTTTTACAGTAGAAGAACTGAGTTGCGAGAGGTGGTTTTTTTACAAGTTATGTTTTTGATGGCATAAAACTTTCCGATCTAATTCATGGGGTGTTTTTTTTATAAGTTTATCGATAGAGTCACCTGGGAATTTTTACATTTGAATTAAAATCCAACAAAAGGCAGGTAGGTTCAGCTTATTCACAGGAACATGTTATATGAATATTTTTTAATTCTTTTAGAACTATCATGGTAAAAATTCAGTTAATTTTGAAGTTATTCAATTTCGTCTATCGGTCCGTGGGGTCCACGTGCGGTGAAGTTCCTAAAGGAACTCCATCCGCGGCTGGTCGTTGCTGCTGGTGATAAGAGGGCTGGTTCTTTCCTTGCTCAAAGGCTAAGTATAGCCATTCAGCGGGGAAACGCAGCCAGTGTTCTTGGCACGATACCGCGGGGAGTAGGACTATATGATATTTAAGTTTCTAGTTTTAGTTTTTTTTTTTTAATTATAGTTTTTAGTATTGTATATTTTAATAAATATATTTACTTGTCAAAAAAAAAAAAATTTCGTTACTATTTTTTAAATCTTTTTACCGCTTCCTTAACAATCATTTTTTGATTGACCTTGTAAGTAAAATGCACATCACTAGCTAACGCACACAATGACAAATCAAAATTGCTCACGCGTTTTCGTGCTATCAGGTCGTCTATACGCCAGTATATTCTAAGTGTATGATAGCGTAGTATTATCATAGACTTACCAGTATATTCTAACTCTATGCGTATTATATAACCATAAAATATCACACTCTGTTTTATATTCTCATAAACGTAGTGATTATATTCACTTTGCTCATAGCTCAGCATTTCAGCATAATATTTATTATCATCATCATCATCATTACAGCCCTTTACAACTACACTGCTGAACAATATTTATTAAAAGATTAGGAATGTACTTTCTCTATTTAAACAAATAAGCTGCAGATTTATAATAGGGGTCTTTGGGCAAGTATTTCAACTATAGAAAACCACTTTAAACTCAGTTTTTTTGCTCTATTCTCAAAAGCTATGCGCGGTAAAGAAAAATGTTTAAAATAAATAATGTTGAAGCTATATTCATTTCAAGTAAATAGGTCTTAACACTCATATTATTGTTAGAAAATAGCACAGCCTAATGCTGCGAAAATAGTGTTGAAATAAAAAAAATCAAAACATTTTTGCATTGAAAATTAAAACTAAGAGATAGAAAGTAATTTTAATATCCATTAATATTATTAATTTTAACAGTGGTAGAGCCACGCGGCAGCTTTTGCTGTCGCACGGATGGGCCGGCTCGAACCGGGGTGGTACCACGACCTCACAGAAAACCAGCGTGAAGTAGAGGTTTACCTCTGCGTTTCGCTTGGTGAGTGCAGGTGGCCGGAGGCCCTTTTTACTGGAAATGAGGCATTCCATCTTAGTCCTCACGGGTGACAACGCATCTACATTTTGATTTGTAATAGAGAATAGATGTAGATGTCTATGGGCCACAGCAACCACTTACCATCAGGTGGACTGTGTGCTCGTTTGTCACCCTTCTCCTATAAAAATAAATATAAATTAATATTAAATTTTATTAATATAATTAATAACATTTTATATAAATTTTATAAAAGTATATTTTTGGACCTTTTTGGAGTTTACTCCTTAAGAATCGATTTTCATATATAAGCCCGGGGGGTGAAAAATTTATGGGGAGTAAAACCAAACGTTACGTTATGTATTCATGTTTTAAAGGTCATTCGGGTCAAGTGTGCGCACTTGGTAAATATTAGTTCACTACGCATACAATAAAAGAGTAAGGAATATAAAAGACAACTTTCGTGTGCAACTTATCTTGCGCAGCCCCCAGCACAGAGTACTCTCAGCTGTAATACTTTATATAAACAAATAATTTAAAATTAAAAATTTTGTACAGCCGACTTCAATATAAGTTATTTAAGAATAACTTAAAAACTATTGGTCTGACCTTATCAAATTCATATGGGACCACACGGGAACTATCAGCTTTCATATACAAAAAGAATCATCGAAATCGGTTCACCCAGTACAAAGTTATGAAGTAACACACATTAAAAAAAACAGTCGAATTGAGTACTGTCTCCTTTTTGGAAGTCGGCAGATAATCGTTCGTAAGGAGTAAACTCCAGTCGTGCGTCGAAACTAATACACATAGTTTTCTTTGTGAAAAATAGTACAGCAATATTTATTTTGTCTGAAACTTTGAATCCTACATATCTGCATGTTTTTCAGATAAAATATAGCCCTGGCTATATTGCAGTGTCAGGAGTTAAGAACGATCTAGATCACAGACACAACGCAGGACTACAACGCACGTCTTGCTTGCAACCACCCGATCGCGAACGCACGTATTACAGCTATCTTTTTTTTTAAATTTATTTATTAATGTATTTATGAAACAGTGGTGTTACTTAATTCTAAACTCGCCAAACTTTTACGTTTGATGGCGAGAGTAATCTCTTACATACCAACACCATGGTTTGATGGCGAGAGTAATCTCTTACATACCAACCAATAAATGACCTATATACAGTCTACATATTGAAGTACTTATTTAAGTCAAGAATCCCACCAGCACTGAAGACAACAATGAAGCTTGATACTCAACACAGACAAAATTTAAAAAAATAGTTATTTATGTTATAATTGCATGCAAATAACCCCCTGAGTCAGTTATTTCGATATAATATGTAGATACACACACATACTTCAATTCTATTTATATGTCGCATAGATTTAAGAAAATTTGTAATCTATAGGGCTTAATGATATTACCAAGTAAGATTTTGCAATGGCTTGTCAAATTGGTATATTACTACAATTCTATATTTTACCTTTTTAAAAAATACCTTGCATTATGGGTACGTCTTTACGTTGTATTAATATATATCATTTCCTATAAAACCGGTAACTACAACTGGGTATCAAGCAGTATCGTCGGAAGAAATCTGTCACGTAAGGATGGGTCCCCTAGCTAAGGGTCTGTTGCGTTCGTGAAAACTATTTAAGTTATGGGTTGGTTTAGGGGATCTTTTAGTTTAGCGGTCGTCTAACTATGTGATTGTTTAGGGGATGTTGGTGAAATTGGGCATATTAAGACTTTTTTTATATGGTAAGAAGATAACATAGTTTTACGTCAATATCAATTCGTCTTCAGTTATTATTATTAATCTTGTATTTGAAGCCAAAGACTTCATATGGCTGTAATAATGGGGTACTTATATTACATGGAATCAGCAAAATTACCTTTGATTTTTATTTTCAATAGTTGTTTCTTCGCCATCGGTTGTCGGGTCTTTGAGCCATATCGCTGGCCCATTGCCTTTCAGCTTACTGTTTCGTTGAGTTCTTTCGACTCTTTTGTTTCTTCTGCGGAAATCCTCATTACCAAGTCTATCACGCAGAAAAACTCCGAGCACAGCTCGCTGAACGACTATGAGCTTCCTCTTATGGTCAGCGGTGAAGGACTACATCTCAGATCTGCGTCTCATTACTGGCATATATTTTATCTTATTCTGCTTTATCAGGCCGTAACAATCCTCTGTTGGACAAGGGCATATAACATCGTAAAAAGGATTTGCTGTAAATCGACGAGCATGACAGTAGGTTCAGCGATCGCAGTAGCAGATTTCTCCCACACTTGACGCGGCATCCCGTCGCCACCCCAAGTATTTTTTATTTGCCATATGCCATTTAATTATTTATGTTTTTTTTCTTCCAAATCGATCTTTTTCTCTAGATAAATATCGATCCTGTTTTTAAGCGATGAGACGTCACTTATCGATATATTTTTTATTTGCCCATTACTAATTGCAATATAATCTATCTATCTTTTTTGCGCGGCTTGGCCTTTTGCACCGGCCTCGTACAATAGCTGATTTTGTTATTGTTTTGTTACACTCTTCTTCACAGAGTTATGAGTATATATCAGACATAGAGAATTAAAAGTAATATTTTTATTTTATATAGAAAATTTTAAAACCGAATTTTTAAAAGTCATCGAAAAAAATTGTTTGGTTTGAAAGAAAGGTCCGAAAGCTTTTGGTATATTACGTGTGTATACCGAAAACACCACAATTCAATAGTAGTATTTAAACTTATTTAACTATAAGTAGTATTTAAACTTTTTTACCTTCCAAACACCAATAAGATCTGTAGAGAGATCCACTTTCATGCTGCCATCAGGATTTTTAGGATGCAGATCGCCAGGTATATGCTCAAACGCGAAGGGAGTATGCATTAGGTACATGTCTATATAATCCAGGCCGAGGTCACGGAACGAAGCTTCGAAATATTCTGGGACAAGCTCTGGTCTGTTTCCTGAGGGTACAAATATAGATATGTCATAAATATTTTTATTTCTAAGTTGATGATGGTAATCATCATTATCATCATCATTCACAAGTCCACTACAGAAAATAGGCCTCCCCCAAGCCACAAAGTACGGTCCCGAGCCACCTGCATTCATTGACTTCCTGCATATCTTACCACGTCGTCACTCCATCTAGTGGAGGGACGCCCTTCAATTCGTCCGCTGGTACGAAGTCGCCACTCAAGAACCTTTTTTCCCCATCGGGTGTCGGTTCTTCGAGTTATATGACCGGCCCATTGCTACTTCAGCTTACTAATCCGTTGGGCTATGTCGGTTACTCTGGTTCTACTGCGGATATCCTCATTCCTAAGTATATCACGCAGAAAAACTCCAAACATAGCCATCTCCATAGCTCGCTGAGCGACCATGAGTTTCCTCATCCGGCCAGCAGTGACGGACCTCGTCTCAGTTCCATAGGTCATCGCTGGCAACATGCACTGGTTTTATAGTCTCGTTTTCAAGTTTTGAGATATACCTGACGAGAAGATGTGTCGTAGTTTCCCGAACGCTGCCCAACCGAGTTGAATCCGTCGATTGACCTCTCGGTCGAAGTTGGACTTACCTAGTCGGACTATTTGTCCCAGGTAAGCATACTCGTCAACAACTTCGAGCTTAGTGTCCCCAACATCTACCGGCATAGGTGTGACATGGACATTAAGCATGATTTTTGTTTAGTTCATGTTCATCTTAAGACCTATCCGTTAGGAGACACTATTGAGGTCATTGAGCATAGTGCTTAGGTCCTCCAGCGATTCTACCATGAGTGAGGTACATGCCATTGACGTTAATACCGTATTCTTTCCAGTCCAGCAGCTTGAAAAAATTCTTCCAATGCAGCGGTGAAGAGTTTAGGGGATATTACGTCAATCTGTCTTACACTCTGGTTCTGTACTCAGATAGCCATCGTAGCCGTACTGTACAAACACTTCAGCACTTCGATATACCGGCAGGCCACTTGGCACCGCTGGAGGGACTGCAGCACCGCCCAAATATCGACGAAATCAAAGGCTTTCGCATAGTCCTCATACGCAAGACAAAGTGGCAGATTGAAATCTTCGGTTTTCTGTACGATTAGCATACAAAGGGTATGTATGTGGTCTATGGTGCTAAAGCCTTTTCGAAAACTGGCTTGTCCGGGAGGCTGGAAGTCATCAAGTCTGCATACGAGACGATTCGTAATGACTCTCGAAAACAGCACATAGACGGGGCTCAGAAGGGAAATCGGTCTGTAGTTCTTCAAGAGAGCGTTGTCGCCTTTCTTGAAGAACAAGACCACCGCACTTCTGCTCCACCCACGGAGTAGTACCTCCATGAAGGACGGAATTAAAGAGCTTCTGAAAGACTTTAAGTACCGGTTTTCAACCCGCTTTCAGAAGCTCCGCTGTAATTCCATCCTCGCCCGGGAACTTTCCGTTTTTAAGGTGTTGGAGAGCCATTCTAATCTCACTCAGACTGACGTCCGGGATATCCTCGGACACGATGTGTCAGATAAGACTTGCTCTTGGATCGTTACTCACACTTGCGTGTGGCTCCAACGATGACGTGTAGAGTTGCCCATAGAACCTCTCAATCTCACTCAAAATCCGAGGTGTCTCGGACACGATGCTGCCACAATCGGTCTTCAGCTTCGACAGTTGGCACTTTCTGGCAGACAGATCTCTGGCAAAGACTATGGAGCCCTGGTCCCGCTCGATCGCTTCTTTAATACGAGCAGTATTAAAGTTGCGTAAGTCTCGCCGCATGCGTTTGCAGATCTGTTTGTTTAGTTGTCTGTATGATATCAAATCTACTGAAGACTATAGCTTCATTTCCCGTCTAACAGCTATGAGATTAAGAGTGTGATCGGAGAGTTTTTGTGTTCTTCTGCGGCGGGTCTTGCAAAACTTAGCTCCGACCGCATGGATAGTTTCCACAAGCTTGTCATTTATATCGTCCTGAAAACAATTTTGTAACTCGAGCTGAAAGGTTTCGGTACTTTGGATTAGAGCACGAGGGGGACAGAGCGTTGACTTCATTAGACGACACCTCTCCAACTTTACGTTTAGGTTTTATGTGCTTCTAACCATACGGTGATCGCTACCAGTTTTCACCCTCGCGATGACTGAGACATCACTGAACAGTTGTAGTCTGGTCGTCATAATGAAGTCAATCTCATTTTTTGTCGAACCGTCAGGACTCGACCAGATCCACTTCCTGTGGGGCCGCTTCTGGAAGATAGGGCTCATTATAAAGAGTCCCTCTTTCTCCATGAAGTCGACCAGCTGTTGGCTGGGTTCCGTTGCCATAATCCAAATTTCCCTACTTTCAGGTCACCGTTCTCTCTTGTTCCTAGTTTTGCGTTAAAGTCTCCCATTAACACCGTATAGTGGGTTTTGGAGGAATGCATGGCTCTAGAGATATCCTCATACATTTCCTCCACCTCCTCATCGGGATGTGCCGAGGTTAGTGTGTGAAACTGTATGACCTTCAGCGAGTACCGTTTGGGGATTCTGAGTATAAGGTAGGTACGCAATCCTCGTCGACACACTCCTAATCTTTACAATTGTGGACGATAAATCCGACACCTCCTTGGAATAAATGGTCGCCCTTCCGGTGATAGAACAATAATGATCCTAATAAAGAATTTAAAACTTTAGGCTCAAAATTTAATTTAATATTATAATCCTCAAAGAGACTACATGTTATGTACTACTGATTCAAATAACTTATATCTTATCTAGTTGAGACTAAACTGGTACAGATTCAGTACAGTTATCATTAATACCAGAATCTTTTATAACGAATCTTTTTATGTATATTATATTGGGAATCTTATAAACATATCCTGATCCTAAGATTATCAGTAAATGACTGCTCATGACTGGTGATACTCTTTTGTTTTAAGATTCTGAGGTACACTAGCTATCAGTTTAACCAACCGAAACAGACAGGATCAGGTAGTTCCAATTCGTAAAAAATTTTGAGCGTTATAATTTCGAACAACTAATTCACGAAAATTCTGGCATTATGTATAATATACTACAATTTGGTCTGTAAATCGAAAATGAGTGCGGTATCCGCTATTAATGTTTATACCTTAGAATATAGCGGCGTAATTCTAAGTCTATGGTGTATACCGTATTTACTAGTATAGTAGGTTGAAAAAGTTTTTTGACGGCTCCGTGGTGCAGTGGCTTAGCAATGAGTTGCTGCGCTGGGGGCCGCGGTTCGAATCCCGCACGGAACAAGTATTTGTATGGACTACAAATAATTGTTCCGGGATGGAATGAATATTTGTTTGTCCTTGTGCAATTTGTGTTTGTAAACTTCCTCCACGATACAGTAGAAAATCCTAGTGTCGGTAACGTTTAATAAAGAAATAAAAAAAATTAATGCACTGGCTAAGATGTTCGGTGATAGAACGTCATCCTGTCTTAGGTACACCTATTTGCAGATGATTAGGTTTGGTAAACGAATTCGGTACTCGGATAGCGTAGACTTGCTGTACAGACTTCAGTAATTCAGTGCTGTACAGTGAGAACAGAATTTAGTATTATTAGGTATATACCGACAGTTAATCTGGCACCGCTAAAGGGAGGATAATAGTAACGGCCACAAACTTCAACTAAATGGAAGGCTTTCTCGTAGTACAAATACTCCAAACATATCCCCGACAAATCTCGTACCGATTTTGAGTCGTAGGGCTGAATACAGGAGATGCGTACGCTAATTCGCTTGTCCAGTGTATGAATTACAGCATAGCCCGACATCCAACCCGATTCTCAATACTGTAAGGGAGAGCAATTGTGTTTGTAGGAGACTGCTACCTACCTCCAGGTGGTAACTTAGTGACAACAAATAGTTCCTTCCTTTTTGCCGCATCTGCGCCAATCCAGCGCTTTAATGCACGTCCAAGAGCGGCTTCGTTCTCATAGGCGCGAGCGGAATCAAAATGGCGGTAACCAGCCGCCAAAGCCTCTTCTACTGCTTTTTCCAACACATCATCGGAAGCCTACAAAGGTAAACCATAAATTCATCGAAGTACCTAAGTATTTATTTATACAAATAAATAAAATATTAAATAAATAAGATTGAAGTGTCTGTTCGTAATGTCAAAATAACAGTTTTTTTACTAATTGCATATGAAAGTATATACGGTACTTATAACAAAAACACAATTTTTAACATTTTTGTCTGTCTGTTTGTTCCGGTTAATCTCCAAAACAGCTGGACCGATTTTGACGGGACTTTTACTGGTAGAGAGCCCATGTTATAAGGAGTAACTTAGGCTACTTATATTTTAGAAAAATATTTAGGGTTCCACGCAACAAAATTAAAACCCTAAATTACACGTGGTTAAAGTTGTTCTTGTTGAGTAAAGTGAGTAAAGTTGAGTTCTGAACGGGTACCAAGATCCTTAGCAGTTCCTTAAATCAGTTCGACCCTAATCCATATTAAGGTGATTTGGTGGGATATCACAAATTTTGAAAATTTTATTATTTTATTAATCCTTAATATGTACATGACCTCCACAGGTTTGTTTTGCGTTTATGCTTCGCTGTTTTTATTTAATTTAAGGTAGTTTTAAGTACAGTACTTTGACTTTGAACTAAACGCACTAATTATGTTGACATTTTTTTGATACCGAGAATCAAAAATTTGTAGTTTCAGTTTTTTTTATATAAGCCTAATAATCTATCTTGATGCCAAATTGCAGCTTGCCTAAGCAAAGTTTTTGATGAGTGAGTAAGTGAGACAGTGTAAGAATAAGTGAGTGGTAAGAATGTCACTTCTCAGTCTAATAGGTTTATTAATTAAATTTAACATTGTAGGTATTCAAGGGAGAATGCCATATTAGACATTCAAAATCACAAGTCTAAAGTTTTTTGATGTATATGGTCGAAAGTAGCTCTAATTGGTTCGGTAAAAATATACACACTGTCGGTGTACCGCGCTTTTCTTTTCCGAATATTTTGGCTGACACAACAGATTTGGTACCTTTGTGACACACTGCCATGGTATGGCTATGTGTTCGTGTCTGTAAATATATATATAAATAATATTATATTATATGATAATAAATAAGAAAAGAACTTTACAAAATCAGTAACAACCTTCTTGATTTGTTCTTGATTTTCATGTCAAATCGCTTGTAATTATAGAAAATTTATGACAGACTATGTCAGTTCTCAAAATAATAATAAGTTGAGATTTAAATTATGAACCTAAGAACTAAAATGTATATTATATACATTACTCAGGCAATTTACGCATATTGACACCATTCTTGAGTAAAGTACTTGTTTTCGGATCTGTACTGTCTTCACCTGACATGTACTTATTGTGATGAGTGTTGTAAAAGAAAAGAATTCAAATGAGAGTAATTCTTGTCACGCTTCCACGTCCAGGAGATTAACAGCTACAAATGGGGACTGCGAAGAATGTGAATGCTATTCTTGTTGCAGTGATGGAACGCATTGGTCACATTGCTCTGATCACGTATACCATGTTGAAACATGTCAACGACCATTCTTCATTGCTGACTCTTCATCCAAACTTCATAAATCAAAATGGGACGTATTTAAAAACTGTTTTAAACGATACATTAAATTGAAAAGAAAAAATATCAGTAAGTGTAACAAAGAAAATGAAGAGAATGTTTGTAATCAACTGCAATTGGATTCAAAGGCTTCGCCTATTCTTTGTGATCAAAAATAATTTGGAGTATATTCTGTGCTTATTTTAATTGCTATTTAATTTGAACTTTATTACTAGGAAAACAGCATATCTGCTGTACGAAGTAATTATTTACAAACAGAAATAGAAGTATAATTGCTCTAAAAAAGTCATGATTTATTTTTATTCATTAAACAAAAAAAATAGATGTAGGAGGAGGTAAACAATAGGAATGAGATGCTTACAAGCAAAACAGAAATGATTTTTCTATTACGAAATTGTTTTAAATCTTACCTGCCAAGTTCCAAAACCAATTCGCGACATCCGATCGCCTCCCGGCAGCACAAAATATTCCGGAAGTGACATTTTAAGATAAATTTAAATCACAAGAAACAACAACAGTACAACAACCTTACAATAGTTATTTTTAATAATATTATAAGGTTTCGTGGTTAATGGTTTGCGAACAAATAAACAATGAGCGAAAGGCAACGCAGCCTTCTCAACACTGAGTGCCTCCACAGCCTTGATAAACGCTTGATTTGATGGTATAGATACCAAGTGAATACAATTTAATAAGACTTGTCCTGTTGCACAGAACACAATTACTCTCTATTCATTTTGTATTTGAAAATCGCTTGACGTTTAATTTTGAGAAACAAAAAAATATAGTTAATTAATAATAATTATCTTTTCTCAAAATTGTTCATTTATCGGTAATTTTTAATTAATTTTGTTTAAATTTGAAAAATGAAACAGTCAGTCATCACTTAGTACTTTTAATTTTTAAAATTAAATTGGTGTTTAAGTGTACACTAAGCATTATTATGCGCATCAAGGTTTTAACCACGTAGATCCCAATCACGGAGATATATAAAGAAAAAAGCATCATAATTGTTAATCAGCCATCTTTGCGTGCTTAAGTAACAAACATTCAAGCACCTAAGCATCATCATTATCATCGTTACTGCTCTTCAGAATTTTACTGCCGCACACGGCCATCTGCATCCATCAACTTCATCCTCAGTCTCCTCCATCTTGTGAGTTACGATCATACGTACGTGTTCATTTTATGCTGTACCATTAAAAATTATATGAATTGACAATCAACCTCCAGAACATAATTTGCATGTCATTCTCATTCATCAATACAAATAGACGAGCATGTATGAATGCCATGTTAAGCATAACATGCCGGATTACCGTCTAATACCTTAGTTTTTATAATAATTATCAGTCTTTATTGCAAAATGTCGTTGTTCTTGTTGTTGAGTTGTTTGGGTTTTACTAACGCATAGGAAATCAAATAGATTAATTCCATTGGTGAGTGACATGGGTTTTTCCAACTGTAGAGAGGATATGTCTAAACCGTCACGCATTGCAGATGGAGTGACGATCGCAGTACCAGACTTTTCGCAACCCTTGACGGTGCTTCCCGTGGTTACATTAAATTAATTGTTTAATGTGAGAAGAAAACTGTTTCTGTTGTAAACGTTACGTCTTTTTCAACCTTACATTCTAGCCTATCTCCGCTTTTATAACGTAGGTATAGTATATTAGGACGGGTGAGTGAGAACGACGAGCACCTTACAGTTAGTGGCTTTAGCTAGCACTCACTGTTGCACTATAATAAATACTTACATCATGCACAGTTTATAGTTCACGAAATAACTAGAAAATCATCGCCTACAATACTTTTTGTATTTACTCAATAAACACTTCGGGATCTCTGTCGGTCTTAAAAGGTTTTTCTTAAAAACTACTATTTAACTTTATTATTATATGATTACACAAAGCCGAATGAACAATGTACAAAGTTATAAGTATCTACATCTATGTACCGTTTGGCTACTTCTTTAAGAGCGTGTCCTGCATTAAAATTTCCGAAACATGGTACCTGTATTTAACACAATTGTCGGGCACCGTTAACCGTTTGACTGGTTTACTTAGGTACTCGAATTCCGTTAACTGATTGTTTGTACCTATCAATCATTCTCATAAGGAACTAATTTATAATAATTAATTGTTGTGCAGTCGATTCAAGATTTATGAATTAATTAAAATAAAGTAGGTATAAGTAAAACATGTACATAGGCCTACCCATAGACTGTAACGGCAAACATGTAGGTAGATGTCGATCGAAATCACAAAATAATCTTATGATAATATTCAATTAAACGACTATCCGAATCGAGTCTATTGGATTTAAAATTTAAATAGATCCGAAATATAAAAATGTACTTAGTCAAGTTAAGTAATTTTCTCAATAATAAAACATTATAACACCAAGTGATAGAGACAGCACGAAACTTAACGCCATTTTAAAATTGAGAAGCGTTGGAGTATTTGGGCATAAGTAGGCTAACGTCGGAGAAAGCTATAATTATAACTCTTCGGAGTTCTTTGCGTGATAGAATCCGTACTATCTATGTGGATGCAGATGACCTTCTTTAGTGGAAGCCCTATTTTGACCCAACACTGGACTTGTGATGATGATGATTACTTAAGAACAGTAACCTTAGTAAAATGTTCATATTGTGAACCGGAGATTGTAATACCTACTATCTCATTCCCCGTGCCACATAGTTGACCTTATTTTAGTCACCCAATGCACCAGTATTATTTATTATTTGTAGTATATTTTTACTGGAAATGAGGCATTCTACCTTAGTCCTCACGGGTGACAACGCATCTACATTTTGATTTGTAATAGAGGATAGATGTAGATGTCTATGGGCTGCAGCAACCACTTACCATCAGGTGGACTGTGTGCTCGTTTGTCACCCTTATCCTATAAAAAAAAATATGTATTATAAATTATATAATTTATTTATTGCATTAAGATAAAATTGGTTAATTTTATTGCCATTTTATTGTCCATTCAAAAGTCATCATCGCATAACGTTTCTCATCATACGCATATTTGCAGAAAATCAAATTTTAAATTAGTTTAAATATCTAAACGGAAAAAACTGTATTTGCGGCAGCTGCAGTTAAATTGTAATCACTTTGTATCTAAAGAACTTTAAATAGACCCACTTGTGAGACCTTTGTATTCCTGCTTTCATTGTGGTCAGACATTGTATAATAAAATAATGTGGCACTTGAAAATTGCGTTTAAACACAGTCACACTGTGTTTATCTGTCAGTGACATCTATATTGAATTGAATGATAAATGGGTAAACATTAGTTGCAAAATTGTCCTACTTTGTCGCAATGTAAATAATTGTAAGGAATTGAGCTATCAGAAAAAAACGACGGACGGCACCGTAGTGCGGTGGCTAAGTATTTGGCTGCGGCGTGGCTGCCGCTGTTGAAGGCAAATCTCTATAACATGATAGGCTGACGTCCAGCAGTGGATTGTTTAGAGCTGTGAAGAAGAAGAAGTAGGAGATACTATTAAATAATGACAAAAAAGGTAAGAAACAAAAATTTCATTAGTTTTAAAAATGGAATTATAAATTCATTCTGTACATTCTTGTACAATATGTATTTATTCTATCACAAAAATGGTAAAAAACATTTTTGGTACATAATTTTCCTAAACCTCTAAAACCTAAAAAATTCATCAGAATCGTCACAACGGTGAAGACGAACGGAAGTTAGTAACACAGCAAGAACAGGCGACATATCTTTATCAACTGTACAGTGGGTTGTTCAATGGTTTCGAGTGGATGCAGCATCCAACGTATGCAGATTAGGGTCACAATAGAGAGGGAAGTACGCAAAATAAACATTATATTATCAATCATTCTCATTGGACGTTATTTTATTTAAGTTTAGCTAAGTCATAGTCAAAGTCAATATTTTAATGACAGTTGGCCGTTACATTTAAAAAGCACTTTCTGAAAATCATAAAAATTACTCTATTGCTTTAACAAGTCCCTAATGTGGGAGACCTTGCGAGAAAAAGCGGCAAGAAACTCACTAGTATTTTTAGTTACAACTAGCTGTTTCCCGCGACTTCGCTTGCGTGTAATTTAGGGTTTTAATATTTTTGCGAGGAATCCTAATTCTTTTTCTTAAATAAAAGCAGCCTTAGTTACTTCTTATGACAATAGCTAAATATGAGTGGAAGTCTCATTAAAATCAATCCAGCCGTTTCGGAGATTAGCCGGAACAAACAGACAGACAATTTTTTTTTCAAAATCATTTGAAAAATCTTCTAATTCCATTATTATCATTACAGCCCTTCACAAATCCACTGCTGGACATAGGCCTCCCCCAAGTACTGCATCTAAGACTTCCTGCACGTCTTACCAGGTCGTCATTCCATCTTGTGGGGGGACGCCCTACACTTCGTCCGCCGGTACGAGGCTGCCACTCGAGAACCTTTCTTACCCATCGGTTGTCAGTTCTTAGTGCTGTATGGCCGGCCCATTGCCACTTCAGCTTACTAATCCGTTGGGCTTTGTCGGTCACTCTAGTTCTACTGCGGATATCTGCATTTCTAAGTTTATTACGCAGAGAAACCCCAAACATAGCTCTCTCCATAGACCGCTGAGCGACCTTGAGCTCATACAGCCAGCAGTGAAGGACCAAGTCTCAGATCTATAAGTCATCACTAGCACGAATTAAATAATGTTACTATGTAAGTAGTACGTAGTACGCTAGGTATATAACGCGAGGCCTTGTACGAGTGAAGGAGCCCTGTCGTCGGCAACACGCACTAGTTGTAACTTTTAATTTATAATATTTTTTTTATTAGTATTGCTTGAAGGTATGCAAAGGTAATTCGGTAATATTACCACGAACTTTGTTATTATAAGAGTTATTAGGTATTTAATTTAGTAATTAAGTATGCAGTCATTGAACTCAGGCAGGTTTTGACTTAAGCATGAAAACCTCAAAAACTTTAATATTTTTAGGTCTCCGTGCTATAATAATACCAATGACGTTGTTCTAACATAGCAGAGACAGCTCGCAATTTCAATGCTGCGTTTGGAGAACACAGTTGACAAACACACTGTGCGTTTATGGTTTAATGGATTTCGTAGTGGAAATTTCGACTTGAAGAATTTCCTTTTAAGTGACCGCGGAACTGTACGTCATTCGACATGTCGACGCTAAGAATTCTAATTCAGGATCGATTTATAATAGATTCCACAATTTTGGAGACACAGAGGTGATGGCCTGTAGGTGGACACATCTGAGTGGTCGCCTTTTTAGGAATCGGGTGCACTAAAGCTGTCTTCCGTGAGTTCGGGACAACACCTAGGTTGTTGGAGTACTGGAAAAGACGCCTTAGAACTGTTGCTAACTCTGGAGCACATGTCTGCAGCAAAATGGGAGGGACTTCATCAGATCAGGACAAGTATGACTTGTTGACGTCCAGAGAGAGGAGTGCTTTGCGCTGTGTAAACCTCACCTCCGGCATGGGCCACTCACGGAATAGTTGGCGGTGTGTTCCCCCCGTCATGCAGAGTCGAGTTGGACGCAAAAAAGAGTCTTAATGTTTGGCTTTCTCCTTTGGCCAGTGATTCGATCACCCTGTGCAGATGGCTGACAGAAGTTCCCTTGGACAGGCTTGACAAAAGACCATAATTAAATTAGAGGTATAGAAGAGAGCTTGAGCATATGAGAATCTTTGAATCACAGACAGTTAGCCAAACGAAAAACGAAAGGCACCAATTAATTAAAATTCTTATTTTTACAATCTGTTTATTTGTTTTGTATCAAAAAATGAAGAAAGAGTAAGTAATAAGTAAAATGTTTTTTGTTACGTGGTAGAGCCATGCTGCAGCTATATTAGTAGTATAGTTGTAGCACGAATGGGTCGGCTCGACCGGGGAAGGCCCACGCTCTCACAGAATACCAGCGTAAAATAGCAGCTTAACGCTGCACTGTTTCGTATGGTGAGTGTAGAGAACCGGAGACCCGTTTTACTGGAAAAGAGGCATTCCATCTTAGTCCTCACGGGTGACGACGCATCTGCATTTTGATTGTTTATTGAGGATAAATGTAAATGTCTATGGGTCACATCAACCACTTACCATCAGGTGGACTGTGTGCTCGTTTGTCACCCTATCCTATAAAAAAATGCTTGCAGCACTTACTCTATTTTATATTGATAATATTATACCAAATTTTGTGCACAACGCGCCCTCGTCGGACTCGCCTAGTCTATAGCAATATTAGCCTATAGGCAAACCAGGCTCCGACTATATCAAAAGTCTAAATAAATTCTTATTATTTTTTGTTTAACTATGATGATCTTTCTTGACAATTCTAACCGTGGCCAAACAAACCCTGTGCATTATACGGCGAATTAAAAATTACGATAGTGCTAGCGTACAACTAAATCAAAGCAGTCACTATAGTAAAATAGTCTCGTCAGTTCGTTTATATTAACGGGTTTGCTATAAAATCTGAGAAAGAATCGGTTAACATATCAAAGACACGGGACGCGATAGGTAACCAAAAGTTAATATTCGAAAAGTACAAATTTTAGCCTAGGTCTAACCGAACTAGAATCCGAACTCGGGGTCCACATTCCACAATAAAACTTTTTTTGCTTTTGTCAATTATACTTGTAATTAGCTGTTCCCCCCGACTTCGCCCGCGTGTTATTTGGGTTTTTGGGAACCCTAATTCTTTTTCTAAAATAAAAGTATCATAAGTTACTCCTTATGACATCATCTATCTATCCGCTAATGAAAGTCCCGTCAAAATCGGTCCAGCCGTTTCAGAGATCAGCCGGCACAAACAAACAGACAGACAGACAGATAACATTTTAAAATATGTGTTTTTGTTACAAGTATCGTATATACTTTCATATGCATTTAGTAAAAAGCCGTAATTTTGACATTACAAAGAGACACTTCAATTTTATTTATTTGTATAGATTGTACCTTTACCATTATCATCAATAGTATACGAGATAGCTATTCTGCAATGTATCGGAAACCACAGTATCCTAGCACTTTCCATAATCAACTCTATTCCCATTAGAAAATGGAAGTGATGGTTTCCAATATGACACGGTGAGGTGTGATTTTATGTAAATACAATGTATTTATTCGTACAATGGTAAGAAATAGATTCAAAATTTCTGGGCGGTATATTATAAAGAAAAATAAAATTGTGTAAATCCAAAACTTAACAATAAAATGAACAATTTTAGTGATGGCGTCTCTAGAGAACAACTGCTTGAGCACTGATCTACATACAATATGATGCCCACCGATGCACAGTAGAATAACGTGACTGAATATTTTCTGCTTCAATACCCATTCGAAATTGCGGGAAACCTGTATTCCGCACTGTTTTCCGAAATTTCATCTTTCATCCGATTGAAGGGTTATGTGTGCCGATACACGATTTAAATCAAGTCCAATTGCATTGGTCGTTAGAGGAATGTAAAAAATACGGATGTTGTGATGCCTCATAACATCTATCAAATCTACCGATTGGTAGTTCTTTTTAGGGTTCCGTACCTCAAAAGGAAAAAAAACGGAACCCTTATAGGATCACTTTGTTGTCCGTCTGTCTGTCTGTCTGTCTGTCAAGACCCTTTTTCTCAGGGACGCGTGGAGGTATCAAGCTGAAATTTATATCAAATACTCAAATATACCGTCCCTTGGAGCTGTGAAAAAATCAAACTTCTAAGCCAACGCAATCAAAAGATACAGCCGTTTATGCCGCAAATTTTCGACATTCACAAGGGAATCAAACCTACAGGGTACTTCCCGTGAACTCAGAATCTTAAAATTTCGTACAAAGCAACGTAATATAGCACAGATAAAGGAAAAGTTGCGAAAAGTATAAATTTTTAGTTACATCATACAATACAAATATTTTTAATAATTTTAAACTTATATACCTACGGATTTGTTCGGAACCCTCGGAGCGCGAGTCTGACTCGCACTTGGCCAGTTTTTTTCTATAAATGTGCTAATTTAAAACGCTTTACTTCGTAAGTTCGTAATAAGCGGATCCCCAACAATCAAGTTCCAATTTATTTTAGCAACGTATCAAATAACGTTTCATAATATCTCGAACAATAGAAATGTAATACATGTAACAAATTAATTTTCCCACATGCCCTTAAAGTAATAACATCCTTTTGTGTGTAAACAGTATCTATTACTTATTCAGCTAAAGACACGTATGAATGATCCGGCGTCACAATATTTAAAAGCTCATTGGTGCGTGCGCCCCATTGATTGTGGTATATGATAACATCTATGATAATTTAAGGGTCGCATCCCTGTTTACTCTTAAAATGTTACTAGGCGGGACGGAGACAAGCCCCGCCTGCTTTTGTTACGCAAACTTTTAAGCAGGCGAATGTAAAATCTCCTTTTAAACGAAGTTTAGATAGCAAACGTCATGGATTCGTCTTCATTGCATTCGGATTCAAAGTGCAACTCGGATTTTAGTATAAAAAGGATTTTAGGAAACGATACTGAAAGTGTTTGTGAGAATGTGGCAACACCAAGCTGGTTGTGTTGCACGCGATACAGACCTCCACGATTACCAAGTGAGATTTTTTATTGTTGTTTATTTAAATATACGATTATTTCGTTTTCTAAAACGAAACAAGGTACATAATATATAAAAAAACATAATTAAGTAAATGCTTTTAACTTTCTGGATAATATACCTATCGTTTGTAATAATAGTATAAAATGAAAAAAAATATTGCAATACATCACTAATATTATACGAGTAGTACATAACAGCAGCTGTTGTTCGTATTGGCAAACATTTTCTCTAGAAACCCTCACACTAACGAGGGAACGCTAGTGCCTAGCAGTGAGACGTAGGTACCTAGTACAAGAAGTAATAAGTATTTAACCTAAATAGGTACATAGGTTTATACTTGTTAATTAGTTTGCTTTACTTTAAAACAACGTTATATTTATTTACAAAATAATATTAAATTAATATGTTTTCAATTATTTTAACAATTTGCGTGTAATATAGTCAGGCATGTTTACAATTAACCTTGTTCCGTTAATTACTATGTAACAAACGCGTGACTTAATGTTCAGAATATGCCGATTACTTACGTTACGCATTCTAGACTCAGGTTCGAATTCCAGCCGGAGTTAACATTTGTTCAAATACACATATAATTAATCTGTGACTGACATTGCATCCCGGCCTTCCTCCGATCTTAAAGTTTATTGCGTTACGACGGATTACCCAATGAATGATAAATTAAATTCATTGTTTGATCACTTATTTCAGTTTGCTAAATATGTGATTCAAATCTTCAATAAACTGAAATAAGTGATCAAACCTAAACAGTGTTCCATAATGGATTACTGGTTACTAGTTACTATTTAGGTTATATTGTAAAGCATCACAATCACTACAAAATATAGGTATTTTGTGTCCAGATACAAGCTGAATTAATTTTCATTACTGGTGTTCGCCAGTGGTTAGGTTCTCGTAACCGTCCCAACGACATTAAAATATCCCTACTCAATATTATTTATTTAATTTTGATTCGCCCAATTCTGTAATGTGACTTTTTTTTATAGGATAAGGGTGACAAACGAACACACAGTCCACCTGATGGTAAGTGGTTGCTGCGACCCAAAGACATCTACATCTATCCTCTATTACAAATCAAAATGTAGATGCGTTGTCACCCATGAGGACTAAGATGGAATGCCTCATTTCCAGTAAAAAGGGCCTCCGGCCACCTGCACTCACCAAGCGAAACGCAGAGGTAAACCTCTACTTCACGCTGGTATTCTGTGAGGTCTTGGTACCACCCCGGTTCGAGCCGGCCCATCCGTGCGACAGCAAAAGCTGTCGCGTGGCTCTACCACTGTTAAAATATTACTACTATTTATATCTACACACTAAGCATTGACGCGCATGAACAAACATCTAGATCCGGAACGATTATTTGCAGGTTAGTATGGCCTCAGGTTACTATACATGGTTAGTCTATACGTGGTAGAGCCATGTTGTAGTAGTATGCGACAAGCATGAATAGGTCGCCTCGACCGGGGAAGGACCACGCTCTCACAGAATATCAGCGTGAAATTGCAGTTTAACGCTGCTGTGTTTCGTATGGTGAGTGTAGAGAACCGAAGACCCTTTTTACTCGAAAAGAGGCATTCCATCATTGTCCTCACGGGTGAAAACGGATCTGCATTTTGATTCTTTATTGAGGATAGATGTAAATATCTGTGCGCTCGTTTTAAAATATATCATATAAAAATATAAAAGTCTTACTCGTTCCGTGCGGAATTTGGATCCGCGATCCTGCAGCGACGTAGATAAACGCTTATTCACAGAGATAAAATTCAGTTTTGTTTTAAAGGTTCAGTGTGATCTAATCGATTATTGCATACATTGAATGTTTCAGGAACTGTTAATAGTACAGCGTGTCGACCGCGACGCTCCGGTCGGCACGCTCGAGTGCCGTTTACTGCAGCTCAGGCGGCAGCTTTAGAGGCCGCATACTCCCGAGCACCTTACCTGGCTCCACCGGCTCTTCGAGCCCTCGCTGCTGCACTACAGCTCCGAGATGACAGGGTAATTAATATTTTTTCTTATTTACCAGCCTATAAATAGTCTACAGCTGACGTACTAGCGTAGATCCACGTTGCTGTATTATATTTGCAATACGTAAGGCTAAGCTAGACAGGGAAGGAACCACGTCCGCACAGAAAAGTAGCGTTAAAAGCAGCATGATGATGCTGGTATATGCTGAAAATCGGAGAACATTTTTACTAATAAAAATCACTTTAACTTATTCCTCAGGATTGACAACACATATTTGTTTTAAACGTCGTAGAGCCACGCTACAGATATATATGGTAGTAGCACGAAAGGGTCGACTCGACAGGGGTGGGGGGGGGGGGGGGGGGGGGGGGCTATGCTCTCCAGAGTAAAAAGCAGCCTACATGCTGCTGTATTCCGTATGGTGAGTATAGAAAACCGTATACCCTTTTTACTGGAAACGATGCATTCCATCTTAGTCCTCAGGGGTGACAACGCATCTGCAATTTGATTCTTAATCATAGACAAATGTATATGACTATGAGTCGCAGTTTCGACTTACCATCAGGTAGACTGTGTGCTCGTTTGTCACCCTTGTTCTATAAAAAAAATGAAGTGACAAACGAACATCGTGGTAGAGCCGTGCTGCAGCTATATTAGTAGTATAGTTGTAGCACGAATGGGTCGTGTCGACCGGGGAAAGACCACGCTCTCACAGAATACTAGCGTGAAAAGGCAGCTTGACACTGCTGTGTTTCGTATGGTGAGTGTAGAGAACCGGAGACCCATTTTACTGGAAAAGAGGCATTCCATCTTAGTCCTCACACACTTTCCACACACCACACACACAACGTATCTGCATTTTGATTCTTTATTGAGGACAAATGTAGATGTCTATGGGCCACAGGAACCACTTATCATCAGGTGGACTGTGTGCTCGTTTGTCATCCTATCCTATAAAAAAAAGGACATACAGTCCACCTGGTGGTGAAGTGGCTACTCATAAGTAGTTCATTGACACCTGCAGCCAACTTCAAACAAAGAAGGCTACAAGTGCATTGTTACCTCTGAGGGCTAAGATGGAATGCTTCACAGGGTGTAATTATACTGACTCTTCCTTCCTTTAATACCCTTCAGACCAAACACAGCAGTGCAAAGACTGCCCTCTGTGGGCAGAAATAAGTAAGAGGATGGCACTTACCCAAACGGACTCCTAGCCAGAAAGGTTTGCTACCGCTTAGTATATATGCCACTAAGTTCTAATTCTTAAACACGACTGTAAGTCTCTATGGTCACCATAACTTCATTTCCTTGGTAGTTTTTTACGTGGTAGAGCCATGTTGTAGCTATATTGTGGTTGCAGCACTAATAGGTCGGCTCGACCAGGGTAGGACCACGCTGTCACATAATACCAGCGTAAAATAGCAGCTCAATGCTGCTGTGTTTCGTATGGTGAGTCTAGAGAACCGGAGACCTTTTATACTGAAAACGAGGCATTCCATCTTAGTCCTCAGGGGTGGCGGCGCATCTGAATTTTCATCCCTAATTGAGGATAAATGTAGATGTCTACGGGCCACAGCATCCACTTACCATCAGGTGGACTGTGTGCTCGTTTGGCACCCTTATTTTATAAAAAAAAATACCACTTACTTTCTTGTGTGCTCGCTTGACAGTTTTATATCCATGAAAAGGGAGCGTTTGCAATAACCGCTATGCCACAGAATAAATAATAGTACTATTACGTAATACTATTATTCACGCTTCATTACACATGCCAGTTTTTAACAAACTCATTAAAGGTATCTCGCATCTGGTGTTCTACATTATGGGTATATTGGATTAACAATTACTTCGACATTAGCCGCATTGTTCGACATGTAGTCATACCTCGCTGCCCTAGTCGTCGCAAGTGTGACTGCTAATTACGAGGTCCGATCCCGGGTTTGAATGCCGGATTGGGTCAAAATCAGTCAGTCTATAATTACGCCTTTCTGCCTCTCTTTCAAAAATTTGTATTTTAGCCAAAGCTAACATTAATTTCCTATTTGGAAAGGTAAAAATATTGTTGGGTTATCTCATGGGTAATATATCAAAGCCCATTATATATTATACAGTATTTTGACGTTTCGAGGTTCATAGAGGCCGATTAGTTCTGCTGTTTTTAAAAGAATGTCTGTCTTTGTGTATGTGAGCGTACTCGTATGTGAGTGCCTGCGTGCGTGCGATCGTACGTTATGTAGTTTTTCTCTCGTACGTTATATCTTTTTTCGTCCTGCTTATATAGAGGGAATTATGATATCGTCCCCTAACCAATGTCATTGGATGCATACCTTGTTAAGTTATCCTCTTATTATTAAACCGCAGTGCCTTAGAGTATACCTAAGTATAGCTTGCTTATCTAGTGCTGAACAGACTTATCTATGGAACAGGCAGAGGCGCAAAGTTGCCATCATCACTTAATTTCAAGTAAGCTCTTGACCCAAACGTAGGCCTGTTATTATTATTATTATTTATACTTTATTGTACATCACAAAAAATGATAAAAAAGAACAAATTACAAGGAGTAAAACTTAAGAGGTAGGTACAATAAGATGGTCTTATCGCTAATAAGCGATCTCTTCCAGACAACCTTAAGATTAGGAGAAAGTTGTACTATTGGACAATGGGAGGTGGTGTATATTATAGTAAACTTACATACTAATACCTAAATAAACTAAACTGACACATAATAAAAAATATTTAATACACTAATATATACATTCAAAATATAATAGACATACATGAGATTAAATAGGCAAATATAGGTATATAAAAATCACATAAATAAATACAGACAGGATACAAAAAATACATGTCGCAAATGATGACCAGTAGTTATTGCACTGTTAGGTAGTAATTTTTGACGTCAGTCTTAAACTTTTCTAGTGTTTATTATTAAATAAAATAAAATTTGCCATATCAAGCGTAGGTAGTAATGAGGGCTAATAATCTTCCACTCACCAGATGTCGCTAGTTGTGACTGAGTTAACGTTTTTTATTACACAGTGTCAGTTAATTGAGAAATTCGTTTTAAATAATAGTTTATCATTATCTAGAGTATTATATTAATACACAACATAATGCGTCAGTAATTTTAATTTTTAATTTTTTGCACTTTATAACTCTTTTTTTTAAATCGGCTCTAAGTTATATTTATAGTTTAATTTATTCATTTCTAATGTAATTAATATAAAATAACTAATAATACAGAAAGAAACCTTAAAGATTACATTTTCCTAAGAAATTATCGTTCCCGCTATGAAATCTGTCAAATATTTTACCTCACTGTAAAGTGGCGCTGCCCTGGTGGCAGAAAAAGTCGTGGATATCATTGTTGCATAATATCTACCATAACCGGAGTAAGACATTCCTGTAGTATATAAAGTCTTCTTTTTGTAATTGTTTTGCTTCCTTAACTCGTTTTATAATAATGTCCCCCAGACCGAATTTCAGTCACGGCGACCAGTCTCAACGGAGACAAGATCCCTGTGCAGGATAGGATTATAGTGCCCAAGTGTATGAGCAAGCACCAACGGCTCTACGTAACTTCCGACTCACGGGGTGAAACACCGCCAACTTCCTGACTCTGGCCTGCTACTGAAAACTTCTCGATAGCAAAACTCAACTGATTTTGGCCCGACCCGGGATTCAAACACGGGATCTCATGAACAGCAATCGTGTTACGACCACGAGATCAATGAGGCAGTCAGTACCTGTTTTCGCTTGGAATTAGTACTTTTCACGAAGATCTAGAGAGACACTAGTTTAGATAAAACATTCAGTTACGTAATCAGATAAACCAAGGAACAAACTAACGTACGGACCAACGAACGAACCAAGATAAGAATATAATATTATTATAAGTTGTTACTGTTGAATTTCTTTATTTTGTTTGTGAATATAACGTTTAAAGTTTGTTAAGTGTTGTACTCGTAGTAGAAGTTGGTGATGCTCAGTGAATGTCAGGGAGATAAATATTTATCTGCCTAATGACTATTACACACATTGAAAGTAGGCGAACTATACGCTTAAGTTTTACTTTTTTTTATAAGGAAATGGGTTACAAGTGAAAAAAAAACAAGATGGTAAGTGGATGCTGTGGCCCATAGACATCTGCCTGCCTGCATTATCCTCTATTAAAAATAAAAATGTAGATGCGTTGTCACCCCTGAGGTTTAATATGGAATGCCTCGTTTCCAGTAAAAAGGGGCTCAAGTTCTCTTCACTCACCATACGAAACACAGCAGCATTAAGCTGCTATTTTACGCTGGTATTCTGTGAGAGCGTGGTCCTACCCCTGTCGAGCCGACCCATTCGTCCTACAATCATAATATAGTTGCAGCGTGGTTCTACCACGACGACGACGAGCCATTGAATAATTTTTACGCATATTTTCAATATACAATATAAAATATGTGTTTGAGAAATACTTCACTGATATTTCTATCTTGACAACAGAGTCATTGAGTAGGTACTTCTCCAACTGTCGCCGAGTCATTACTCAAACAGAATGTTAAGACCTGTTTAAAAGAATTTAGATTTGAAAAAGTATTACCGCAAGATATTGTAAAATACTTCAAATTTGATGTAAAGAAAACCGCAGATTTGTGGGGGATTTCCGTTACAGTTATTGCGTCCATAATAGATTTAATTGCACCTCATCTTGCTATTATTTTTAATACTTGTATCGATTCTGGTGTGTTTCCTGATTTAATGAAGTATAGTAAAGTAATACCTTTATTTAAATCTGGTAGTACATTGGACCCCGCTAATTTTAGACCTATTTCTGTACTACCAACGCTCAGTAAAATTTTTGAAAAAATAATTTTGGATCAATTGGTAATTTTTTTTAATACAAATAAATTACTTCATAAAAACCAATTTGGTTTTACAAGCGGTCGCTCGACGTCGGACGCCGGTGTTGAGCTTATGAAATATATTTTTAATGCCTGGGAGAATTCACTTAGGTATTTTCTGTGATCTTTCCAAGGCTTTCGATTGTGTTCATCATGAGACGTTAATCAGGAAGCTACAACATTACGGTGTAAAAAATTTGGCGCTTAGACTTATTACTTCATATATAAGTAACAGAACTCAAAAAGTCGTGATCAATGGCAAAGGTTCCTCCGGATCGGTAGTATCAATGGGCGTTCCTCAGGGCTCGATTCTTGGCCCATTCCTGTTTTTAATCTATATTAATGACTTACCTTATCTGGTAGGGGACAATCACGATATAGTATTATTTGCTGACGATACCTCTTTAATTTTCAAACTCAAACGGCAGTTAATTAATTATGACGATGTAAATAATGCTCTATCGAAATTAGTACATTGGTTTAACGCTAAAAATATGCTCTTAAACGGCAATAAGACAAAGTATATTAAATTTACAATACCTAATGTAAAACATTCGAATACCAATGTGCTGTTAAATGGGGAGGAGTTGAGTCTTGTGGATACCACTGTTTTTCTCGGTATTACTATTGACGCGAAACTTCTATGGGGCCCCCATATATCTAAATTAGTAAGCAGACTTAGTTCTGCAGCATATGCTGTAAGAAAGATTAGAAGTCTCACAGATGTTGAGACAGCTAGATTAGTGTCTTTTAGTTACTTTCATAGCGTAATGTCTTATGGAATTTTGCTATGGGGTAATGCGACTGATATTGAAGCTATATTTGTTTTGCAAAAGAGAACCGTTCGGGCGATTTATAATCTAAATTGTAAAGAGTCCCTCAGACAAAAATTTAAAGAAATAAACATATTAACTTTTGCATCGCAATATATTTATGAGAATGTAATGTATGTGCATAAAAACATAAATAGCTTTAATAAGAATAAGGATGTGCATACTTTAAATACTAGGACCAAACATAAGCTTGTAATATGCCAGTTACTAGACTCCACAGAATCAGTAATTCATTTATGGGGCATTGAATACGCTTTTACAACAAAATCCCAGAACATATTCAAAGTTTGTCAATAAACAAGTTTAAAAGTTTTATTAAAGAGAAACTGAACAAAAAGGGTTATTATAATATCAAGGAATACATGAATGAAAATAACCCCTGGGAATAAGGTGATCGCCACCATGCTGGTTCTATGAAAAATCATTTAAAATAGTATAAACGAAATTATTGTTAATGATGTTTGAAAAAAAAATCCCGCTGGGTTTCTTGCTGGTTCTTCCCAGGACAGAGGTATTTTCCGAACCAGTGGTAAATAAAAAAATGACTTTCAATAAGAATTATGTAATAATCAATATTGAATAAAAATTATTCTATTCTATTCTACATAAAAATTATTATTTATTTATTACGTTTTGTGTAACAGTTTATCTTACTTAACACTATTGTACTTCTTAACTTATTTTTAAATCATAATATTTGATTTAGTTGTTGGTGGAACGCAAGTATGCTCATCTTCTTCAACAAAATCATCATTAGTATTATTATTTTTTCATTTGTTTATAACATTTTAATAGGTACAAGGATTACATTTATGCAAAAACCGTGAGGTTTGTCCGCAAGTTAAAACAAGTATTACAGTTCGGGATGACTTTCCCACTGCAATCCACTATGTTTCCCTAGCAACTTCTTCACATAATTGATTTTCTCTCTTTTTATGATATGTCTTTAGCCTTTTGTTTTTTACTAATAATACTACTGCAAAATTATATATGTCTAAAGCTATCTTCTATAGTAAGTTATTTGGTCTGTTAGTTATCAGAATCGGTATTGAAACGAAAAGAAATAACTTTACGCAAAGGAGAAAGCCGATCTGTGGATTTTACCTCTAGTTTTCTTCTGTATTATTTGGACTCAATCTTCTCGGCTACACTGCTACTGGTTGCTGGTGCTACTCGCTAGACAACAATTTCTTCTATTTTGCGCTAATTCGCACGGTGGAATAGTTTTCTTCACGCCTTCGTTCTTTGTTAGTTGTCTACGTAGTACTGTACATACTTTTCAATTTTTCACTTAGCATCTATAAAATTTAATATTGTGGCCTCTTTTCTTATTTGTCATATTATTATTTTTTGTCTTGTGCGGTATAATATTGTGTCAGGTCCAGTTAAATTGTTTTTATTCCAAATCATTTTGCAGGGCTCGGCAGTGTCGCCATATAATAATAATAATAATAATAGGCTGAAACATACCGATACCTGGGTATGTCACAGAACATGTATGAAGCGGGTATGAAACGGTCAGTTTGCGATGTGTTTTATGCACGCTTGACCAAAGTGCTTAACAGCCTTTTGTCCGGTGTGAATAAGGCACACGCATTTAACGGTTGGATCATGCCTGTTCTCATGTATACCTTTGGCATACTCAGGTGGACTCAGACCGAACTGAACGCTCTGGATAGAAAAGTCCCACTATTATGACGTTCCACGGGATGCATCATCCGAGATCGTCAGTAATGAGGCTGTACTTGCTGCTGAAGCATGGTGGGCGCGGCTTTTTAAGCGCGCTTACCATGCATAATCACGAAGTGTGCAGCCTCCGTAATTACTTTCTGACGAGAGCGGATGATCCATACTATAGGGACGTTATTTCTTGTGATAAAGGGCTAATCCCTCTATCCTTAGCCAACGAGAAATGGCAAGACCCAGCAGTATAGAGCATTTCCGACCGGGAGATCGTATGGAAGGAGAAGGAGCTCCACGGGAGGTTCTACAAGCCTCTACATGAGCCTTTCGTAGACACAGTCACCTCCCTCCACTGGCTATGTTTCGGTGACCTCTTCAGGAAAACCGAGGGTTTTGTCTGTGCAATACAGGATCAGGTTAGTCTAACAACTATCGGAGATACATCCTAAAGGATGGCACCGTCGACTTCTGTCGAGCTTGTCGCCATACCGGTGAGTCTCTTAGGCATGTCATCTCCGGTTGTTCGGCGCTTTCTAACTCTGAGTATTTGCACAAACACAACCTAGTAGCCAGGATTCTTCACCAGCAGCTCGCTCTGAAATACGGTCTCGTGGATCGGAAACTGCCGTATTATAAGTACTTGCCGGAAGCCGTGCTCGAAAATGACCGCGCCAGGCTCTACTGGGACCGGGCCATCATCACAGACAGGACTATTCTTGCTAAAAAGCCTGATATTGTACTTATGGACCGGGCACAGTCAAGGATATTTTTGGTCGACATTACCATTCCTTATGACGAGAACCTCGTGAAAGCCAAAACAGATAAGCTGACAAAATATCTGGACCTGGCTCACGAGGTAACCGACAAGTGGGGTGTTATGCCGACCGAAATTATTCCTGTGGTCGTTTCTGCGGATGGGTTAATCCCAGTCAGCCTCTCGGGTCATCTGAGGCGACTGGGACTCTGTGACAGACCGCTCCAAGCTCAAATGCAAAAGCGGTGCTCCTCGATACCGCCCGCATCATCCGCCGGTTTCTTTCCTTTTAATCCCCCTAACTTTCCCCCTAACCCTCGGCCGTCTAGTCTCCCCTGCCGAGGGCTTCCATCTGGTTGGGTTTTTTATATATGTATGTATTTTTTATGTATTATTTTATTTTATTGATATTTATGTATGTTTACCAATTTAATTTACAATTATATATTTATACTGCCCAACCAGATGAGAAAACTTTATAGTAATTAAAACCCCACTATAATAATATATTAGACTCTTAGTTTGACTAATTACACTTATGTATTATATCTATTAAAACACCTTTAGAAAGATCAATATATGGTTACTACACCGGTCCCGTAAATTTGAAATATTTTATAGGCTGCACTAAAAGTATCAGGAATGGAATATTTCCACTGTTCCTGTCATATTAAAATCTTTTTAACTGAAAACTCCTTAGTTTTAAAAATCGAATACCATTTATTTATTTAAAAAAAGATTCTCGGTCTTGTCACAAGGTTTTGTCAAACTTGTTTAGTCGTTGAGAAAATGGAATTGACTCGAGAAAATTCAAGAGCGATGATTTATTATGACTTTCGAAGTGGTTTAACACAAAAACAGTGTGTTGACCGGATGATTTCTGCATTTGGTGATGAAGGCTCATCCAAAACCACAATTTATCGTTGGTTTGCTGAATTTCAACGTGAACGTGTCAAGCTCAGTGATGATCAAGGTCCCATCAAGGTCGTCCAAAAACTGCAGTCACCCAAGAAAACGTTGATGCTGTGCGTAAGCTGATTGAGGAAGATCGACATGTGACATACCGCGAAATTCAGGCAACTTTCGACATTGGCATGAGTCAAATACAAATAATCTTGCATGAACAATTAGGTGTAAAAAAGTTGGTTTCCCGATAGATACCGCATTCGCTCTGTGAAGAGCAAAAAGCGGCTCGCGTTACTTGATGCGTCAGAAGTCTTGAAAGATTCCACGCAGGATCCTCAAATGCTGTATACAACATCGTATCAGGTGACGAATCCTGGATATACGCGTACGAACCCGAAACAAAAAACCAGTCACGAGTTTGGGTGTTCGAAAATGAGTTAAAGCCAACAAAAATTGTTCGTTCACGGTGTGTTGCAAACAAAATGGTGGCCACGTTTGTCTCCAAAACCGGCCATGTTACGACTATTCCCCTTGAGGGACAAAGAACGGTTAATGCAGAATGGTATGCTAGCATTTGTTTGCCACAGGTCGTTTCTAAACTCCGTAAAGAGAACTGCAACCGCCGCATCATCCTCAATCACGACAATGCGAGTTCTCACACCGCACACAGAATAAAAGAATTTTTAGAGCAAGAAAACAGCATTATTAGACCATCCGCCGTACAGCGGTTTTTAACAGTGGTAGAGCCACGCGGCAGCTTTTGCTGTCGCACGGATGGGCCGGCTCGAACCGGGGTGGTACCACGACCTCACAGAATACCAGCGTGAAGTAGAGGTTTACCTCTGCGTTTCGCTTGGTGAGTGCAGGTGGCCGGAGGCCCTTTTTACTGGAAATGAGGCATTCCATCTTAGTCCTCACAGGTGACAACGCATCTGCATTTTGATTCGCAAACGAGGATAGATGTAGATGTCTATGGGCCGCAGCAACCACTTACCATCAGGTGGACTGTGTGCTCGTTTGTCACCCTTATCCTATAAAAAAAAAAGCCCCGACCTAAGCCCTAATGATTTCTATACTTTCCCTAAAATAAACAATAAATTGCGTGGACAGAGATTTTCATCACCTAAAGAAGCTGTGGACGCCTACAAAACGGCCATTTTGGAGCCCCAACTTCCGAATGGAATGGTTGCTTCAATGATTGGTTCCATCGTATGGAAAAATGTGTCAAATTTCGCGGAGAATACTTCTAAAAGCAATAAATACATTTTTAAATAGTAATGTTGTGTCACTTCCTTGATTCCCGAAATTTTCAGAATCTTATAGATATAAATTCTAAAGAAAGAAATAAAGAGGGGGGTGGGAGTGTTACAAATATTAATATAATGTTGGATGGTGTCAATTACAAGGGAGGACGTGTTGTCCTGTCTATGGTTTTAATTACACTGCTCTTTATTCTACCTACACTTAACTCTAATATGTATTGTCGTGGGGGTTACACTACACTACAGCGTCTTTTCCGGTACTCCCACTCCCTAGGCGTGGTCCCGAATTCATGGAAGCCAGCTTTGGTCCACTCGATCCCTAGAAAGTTGATCACTCAGACCTGTCCAACTACAGGCGTATCGCCATCACCTGCTTGTTCTAAAAAATAATGGAATTCATTATAAACTGCCAGCTCATGAGGTACTTTGAGGACATGTGACATGTACGTTGAGAATCTTCCTTCCTAAGGGCTGGATAAACTTTCCAATATGGACCATCGATTTAAATGCCCATATTTTTTGTAGATAGTACTCACTAAAAGAAAGCATTTTGCAAAGTTTCAATATGCGGAAACGCGTACTTTTTGAGAAAGAAATTATTAAAAATCAATTATTTTTGCAAATTTATGTCAATTCCTACGGTAAAACTGACGCTATTTTGTATTGTCATTGTAATCGTCAGTAGGGATGTCGATTCTTTCCGAAAAAGATCGATTTTATAAATCGATTCGAATCGGAAGCTGATGTATCGATTAACAAAAACATCTATTTCTAAAATTTCGTTATTTTTTCATGTTTGCATTTATAATGGAAATATAAATCCATTTTATGAGAACAAAATCCCCTTCATCAGACGTAAAATAGGGGGACTGATTAAAAGGGGTTTCTGTATCTATTTTGAGACTGCAACGTCTCCGGCGCTGCGGGAAGAGCAGCCTCTACGCCTTTGCGTAACAAATCGCAGGCATCTCTCTTCGCCTCCGCAGCTTCGGCTTGTTGGTCCATATTGGAAATTTTAACCTAATGGCTTCGCAAGAAAACCAGTTTCCTTGCAGATTGGAGCATCAAGGTCTTAGTAGACGGTACATGCTCCGATTACAAGCCCATCAATGCTGGTGTTCCACAAGGCTGCGCGCTATCACCTACGCAGTTCCTTCTGCATATCAATGATATGTTTCAAACCATTAGCATTCATACGGACTACAGCACAGGTGATGCTATTTACACTGGCTGTGCCAATATTTCTCGGTATCACGTTATCGAGTACCGGAACAAACTTGTGTCTGAAGTCGTGTCGTTGTTAAACAAAGTCTCGGATTGGGGGCAACTAAATCTAGTGCAGTTTAACCCTCAGATGACACAGGTTTGCGCGTTTAGTATTAGAACTCCCCTTGCTGCCTCAGCTAGCATCGGAATCCTCGGCGTCGACATATCGAATGACGTGCAGTTTAGTGTTCACTTGGAAGGGAAATCTAAATTGGCCTCTAAAAAGCTTGGCGTGCTCTCAGGTTCAGCAGAGCGGAACAGTATTTCATGTCGGCACCCCAGTGCCAGCTCCTTCCACTTGATCGTATCGTCAAGTTGTCGACAACCGAGTTCTTTCTGGTCGACTCGATTTACTGGCGCTGCGAAGTGATTTTGCATCATTTTGCATTTTTTATCACATTTACCACGCCTACGCCACGCTACGCCTTTCTAAAAACCCGCCAACGCGCCTCCAATTCCGCAATTCCTCTGGTGTTGCAGTTGTTCATGGGCGGCGGTAGTTACTTACCAGCAGGTAAGCCGCATGCTCGTTTGTCCCCTCTTATATATAAAAAAAACTCGACTGTAAAAAATTATAGTCTAATTTTCAGAAGTAAAGTTATTTCTATACGTTTGTGTACTAATTCTGAAAACGCAGTAAACGGGTACCACAGAGTTTTTGTTGCATGTTGTATATATGTATATAACCTCTACAAATAGCTGAATCTGTGTATGCATTGTTACTTTTTCTTACTATATCTATTTACATTGTAGTAAGCTGAAAAGCTCAAACAAATTTTTATTCCAACATTATGATTTAACATGATTTAACTAGATTTAATAAGCTGTTTTTATTTTAAAACTAGCTGTTCCCCGCAACTTTGCCCGCGTGTAATTTAGAGTTTTAATTTTGTTACTCTTTATAACATCTGCTATCTACCAGTGAAAGTCCCATCAAAATCGGTCAAGCCGTTTCGGAGATTAGCCGGAACAAACAGACAGACAGACGGACAGACAGACAGACGGACAGACAAAAATGTTGAAAATTGTGTTTTTATTATAAGTACCGTATACACTTTAATATGCAATTATTAAAAAAGCTGTTATTTGAACATTACAAACAGACACTTCAATTTTATTTATTTGTATAGATATAGATATACATATATAAACAGATATAGGTATACAGAAGATATAAACCAACGATTTTAACTTATGTAATTTGTTTTAGATAAAAATTTGGTTCCAAAATCGTCGAGCAAGAGAACGGAGGGAAAAAAGTAGTAACATTACACCGCCTCAAGCTGTACCACTACCACCTACGTCTCCTCCGAGTTCAGCCGTTGTGCTGCCAAACAGACCATGGGTTCCCAACTTAAATGTATATCCTTGTGAAACTCAAAGCACTAAAGTAGAAAATCAACCAATAAATACAACAGCACGATTACATCAAACGACATCTTTTGCAATACATTTACTTCGTTCTAACACTACCGGTATTACAAATTCCGAATTTGAATCTGATGAAGATCGATGTGATAGTCCTCTAGATATAGAAACTATAGCTGATTGATAAAAGAAGTAACAAATTAAATTATTGCAAATAAACCATGTAGAAGTCGAATAAAAAAATTTAATTAAATTCTAATTTAGATACATTAATCTGGAACCTATTGCAAGCCTCATAACGTGAAGCGATATTAGATAGCGTTTTGCTCTCGACACGTCAAGGTCAAGCAATTTTGTGTTCTTAAGATGCCTCTATATTAACCATATTGCACTTATAAGATAATATGAGATAATATGTGTACTAAGCAATCTAATTTAATATAATATGTATTACTTGAGAGATACATTGTGTTTTCATGCGATGGCCAAGGCAATCTATTTATTTAAAATATAAAAGATTTTTATAATTGATGTGGTCACTATAAGATGTTGTTACGTTAGCTAATTACGTAATAACTTAACACAGAAGGACCCTTAAGTAGGGACTGAATAAATTAACCGACTTGGTATTACATGGATTTCACAAATTTTTACGGTAGAAGAACTGAGTTGCAAGACTTGGTTTTTTTACAAGTAATATTTTTAATGGCATTTATTTTTTTCATCAAAACTAAATGAAATGTTTATGAGCAGTGTCCTTTCTAAACTATTTAAAAATATTAATAGCAACAAAATATAATATAATATTTAATGTCGTAAAAATTTAATTGTAATGTTAATATAAAATATTAAATGTAAACATTTTTAACTTTTGATTATGGGTTTGATTTTTTGAAGGCAAAATTTCAAAATATCTTCATGTTATGAGTTCCTTGTAGTCCGTAGTTCGGTAGACGAAGTGCATGGCGGACCCTCGCTAGATGGAGTGACGACCTGGTAAGACATGCAGGAAGTCGATGCAGGTGGCTCAGGACCGTGCTTTGTGGCATTCATTGGGGAGGCCTATGTTTAGCAGTGGACTTGTGAAGGGCTGTAATGATGATGATGATATTTAAAAGTACCCTGAAGTCCGATTCTAATATTTTAAAAGTTTTTCAGTTTGTAAGTGTGTGTGAACACATTCATATTGTAGTGAATTGTTTTTATCATGCATATTTTGGGGAGTAGTTGACATTGATCTTCATGTAACGCGTGACTGCAAAATGGACACCTAAGTAATCAGGACTCATTAAATCCGATTCAGCAGTAAGCATAAAAACAACTGGAACTTGGAGTCTCAAAATGGATAGTAATACAGATGCATCTTTTGAAGACTCTTCAGAAATGAAGAGTCTTCAAAACAGAAAACAGTCAAACAGTGGTAGAGCCAGGCGGCAGCTTTTGCTGTCGCATGGATGGGCCGGCTCGAACCGGGGTGGTACCACGACCTCACAGAATACCAGCGTGAAGTAGAGGTTTACCTCTGCGTTTTGCTTGGTGAGTGCAGGTAGCCGGAGGCCCTTTTTACTGGAAATGAGGCATTCCATCCTAGTCCTCACGGGTGAAAACGCATCTGCATTTTGATCTGTAACAGAAGATAGATGTAGATGTCTATGGGCCGCAGCAACCGCTTACCATCAGGTGGACTGTGTGCTCGTTTTTCACCCTTATCCTATAAAAAAAATGAAATGATGCCTGTACCCAACAGTGGAATGGCTGTTAACTATATGTATACTGTCAGTAGACTCATTTTTGACAATACCTAATACTGTCGCTTTTATTATTTGAGAGATTGTTTTCACAACAATAGGTAATTGCATTGTACGTTATGTGTGTGCTTAAAGACAAAAAAGAACCTAACTGTGATCATAATTGTAAAAATAAAGTAATTTATAGTAAACAGTTCTCACGTGCGCTTTTATTACTAAAAACCCTAAAAATCAACTGCTATCCGTATAGTCTCGCTGAAACTTGAAAACGGCTCGAACGATTTTGGTGATTTTTTGTGTATTTGAATGAGTCCTTGGATAATTTAGATTCACAATTGAACCTGGTAGGTGGCGCTGCTGTAGAAATCCAGAAATCACCCGTGCGAAGCCGGGGCGGATCACTAGTTTCTTATATAAATTAAAGGTAACCTAAGGTATATTATGTTATCATTTTTATTTAAAATAATTTAAAATTAAAAATTTTGTACAGCCGACTTCAATATAAGTGACTTAATATAGGTTATTTAAGAATAACTCAATAACCATTGGTCTGACCTTGATCAAATTCATATGGGACCACACGAGAACTATCAGCTTTCATATAAAAAAAGAATCATCGAAATCGGTTCGCCCAGTACAAAGTTATGAGGTAACACACATAAAAAAAAAACATACACCCGAATTGAGTACCGTCTCCTTTTTGGAAGTCGGCAGAAAAAACACATTTGACAGCTAATTATTAGAACAGTACATTATTATTAATAAGTGAGGAAGTATTAGTTCCGTGCCCACTAAACCAACAGTTCAGCGTTGTGTACTCGTATCTAACTAACTACTACGAGTATGTTATAAAAGAATGTACTCGTATATACTTTTTCAACATAGTATTTAGTTAGTGTAGTAGCACTTATGCCATATTGCAGCTATATTGTGATTGTAGCACGAATGGGTCAGCACGACCGGGATAGTACCACGCTCTCAAAGAATACCAGGGTAAAATAGCAGCTTAATGCTGCTGTGTTTCGTATGGTGAGTCTAGAGAACCGGAAAACCTTTTTTCTGGAAACGAGGCATTCTATATCAGTCTTCAGGGCTGACAAAGCATTCTGTCTATGAGCCACAGCATCCACCTACCATCAGGTGGACTGTGTGCTCGTTTGTCACCCTAATTCTTTAAAAAAATAGTTTAGGAGACGAGAGAGGTCTCGTGAAAGTGGAAGTCCGGTAGCCTCTGCCTCACCCTCTGGGTGACAAGCTCATGCCTGTTTATGGTAAATGTGTGTAATTAGTCAGCGGTAGAGATATATCTCCTAAACATTGAGATTAAGTTGTTTCTTAAGCCAAGGAGTCTGTCTAGGTTATTACCATCTTTATAACTATTTATAACACAATGCGACAGTGCAAGGTGCACTGTTGTGTGTTTGAAGGTAGTAGAGCTATATTACAGGTTATGCAACATCTTAATCGCATGACAGCGCATCCGAAGACTCCTTTGTTTAAAGTCGGTTTCAGGTGTACAGCTTGGTGGTAGGACTCCTTATCTGTTAGAAGTTCCTCTGGGAAGGTACCACCACCTTCTTACCTATTTCTACCACCATACAGCAGTGCGTGCACAACTGTGTGTAACTAATTCCAGCCGCTCAATTTCACCATCGCACATCACGACGAAACTCGCGATACCATCCATACCATCTGAATGATTGGCAGTCCACCACTGTGAGATTTAGAAGTTTTCTCCCTCGCACAACTTCCTTGTGGAATCAATTACCACCAGCAATTTTTCCGGACCGATACGACTTAGGGACCTTCAAGTAAAGAGCCTACTCCTTTCTAAAAGGCCGGCAACGCATCTGCAATTCCCCTGGTGTTGCAGTTGTTCATGGGCGGCGGTAGTCACTTACCATCAGGTGAGCCGCACGCTCGTTTGCCCCCTCTCCTATAAAAAAAAAACTGTTTCGGTCTTAACTGTATAGAGAGTTAGTACAATTACAGGTGTGATCTTATTCGTCAGAAATTACAACGCGTCTGTAGCCTTCTTTATTTAAAGTTGGTTACTGGTGCATGGTGATAGTCATTTCAATTTTATAAAAAAGATAAAATTATTAGTAATTGAAAGATAATGGTAGCAATTGTACTTTCTTAACAACAGTTATTTTTAAATTTGCTAAGCTTCTTAAAATGTCAGTCAATGCAGACATAAAAATAGGTAAGGCTAAATCAGGCCTACGAGTCTTGAAATTAATATCGATATCATCTCTTCTCGAATTACTATCCCAATGCATAACTTATGTGCAGTGCAGCTATAGTCATTAGTTGTAAGCGCCGTGCTGCAGAAATTCCGCGTGCTAATTGAATTCTCATGCATCTGCAGTTGAGAGCTCAAGAAATTGCATATCAGATCTCAGATCTAGCTTTCACCGTTTTGCTTCTATAGTACCTACTCGAAAGTAACGTTTATAGAAAGTACTTTGCTGTTGTTAACTTTTTTGTTACTTTGAGGCTATGACAAGGCGCATTTTCTGCCGACTTCCAAAAAGGAGACGGTACTCAATTCGACTGTATGTTTTTTTTATGTGTGTTACCTCATAACTTTGTACTGGGTGAACCGATTTCGATGATTCTTTTTTTATATGAAAGCTGATAGTTCTCGTGTGGTCCAAGTGTGTGATCAAGGTCAGACCAATAGTTTTTGAGTTATTCTTAAATAAGTTATATTGAAGTCGGCTGTACAAAATTATTAATTTAAAATTATTAGATTTTGCACTCTAGCGAACGATCGAATAAAATCGGTCGCTCCGGTAAAAAGTACCGTTTCGATCAAAGAGATTTAATACTTAAATTACTACTAGATACTACTTATATGTCTTTGGTTTCGGCAAAAATGGCATAAATAAGTACTTGCCTTTCGTTTCTGCAAGTTATCTATGCGAGTATGTACAAAAATATATTGTTGTATAATTTAATAGGTTTTTTGAAATTCCATTTTAATGGCAAATGTTATCTCACAGACTACCGGCGTGAAGTGCCGGAGGCCCAATCCCCCCCCCCCCCCCCATCAACATGGTAGCGGAATTACACGAAAGACTACCCCAGGAGAGTACCAGCACCCCTGGAGAATCCCTCGCTGAGCATCCACGACTATGTTATTCTACTCCTGAGCTTGGGTGCTCAGGCTGCCCCGCGTATTCCGGGGGAGGGGGGGAGTAACTGTTCGGAGCAAACTGAGCAACAATACCAAGGCGACCCCTGCACGCTATCCGTGCATTTCTGCAACATCAGGGGACTTCACTTGAACCTAAACGCCGTCCACTACCATCTCGAGACGGCGTAGCCGGCCTTGCTCTTTTTGACCGAGACGCAGGTTTCCTCTCCGGCTGATATTTCGTATCTCTCCTACCCGGGGTACAAATTGGAGCACTCCTTTGTGCCTCGGGCTGGAGTTTGCGTGTATGTCAGAGAGGACATCTGTACTCGACGCCTCGGCAGTCTTGAAGGTTCGGACCTGTCCATCCTTTGGCTACGCGTAGACAGCGACGACCATCCCCGCGTCTACGGGTGCCTCTATAGGTCCCATAGCTGTAATGCCGAAACAGACCGACTCATTGACTACGTCCAAATGGCTACAGATTCCTTTGCTACAACAGGTGCCATCCGCAGAGATAGTGATCCTTGGCGATTTAACGCCCACCACGCCGAATGGCTCGGTTCACGTTTAACCGATCATGCGGGGAGATCTGTTTATGAATTTGCCTTGGCATATGGTCTGACACAACAGGTTACTTCGCCTACGCGGATTCCAGATGTGGAGGATCATGTATCTTCCCTGTTGGACCTTCTGCTGACCTCTCATCCGGACGGATATCAGATTTCCATCGATGCCCCTCTCGGCTTTTCGGACCATTGTCTGATACGGAGTGTGGTGCCATTCTCGCTCCCCTCGCGGTTGCGTTCTGCAGGTTGCCGTCGTGTTTGGCATTACAGGTCGGCGGATTGGGACGGAATGCGGTCTTTCTTTGCATCCTACACATGGGGGCGGGTTTGCTTCTCGCCGGATGATCTCAGCGGTGTTGCTGACTCTGTCACTGATGTGGTGCTACAGGGAATGGAACTATTTATTCCATCATCTGTGGTACCCATCAGAGGCAGATCTCAGCCTTGGTTTGGTCGCTCCTGGAAGACTGCATTACGCAGTCAGCAGGAGTGTTATCGAGCCTGGGCTGCGGCTTTGGCGACTCGGGATGTAAACTCCAGCACACTTAAAAAGAAGTATAACTTCGCCTCCAGGTCCTCCAAAAGAGTTATTGCCAAGGCAAAATCAGAGCACATAGGCAGAATTGGCGAGAAACTAGTTCGCCTTCCTTCGGGAGCCCGGGCATTCTGGTCTCTCGCCAAGGCTGTCCAAGGGAATTTCTGTAAGCCATCACTATCATCTCAAAAAGACAAAGCCGACCTTTTAGGCCCCCTTTTTGCGTCCAACTCGATTCTTGATGACGGGGGGAAAACACCGCCGACCATCCCGCGATGTAAGTGCTCCATGCCGGATGTGCTGTTCTCACAGCGCTCGGTTCGCAAAGCACTCCTCTTCCTGGACATCCACAAGTCGAGTGGGCCTGACGGAATCCCCCCAATTGTGCTGAGGACGTGTGCTCCGGAGTTGGCACCGGTCCTAACGCGTCTTTTCCGGTACTCCTACTCCCAAGGCGTAGTCCCGAATTAATGGAAGACAGCTTTTGCCCACCCGATCCCTAAAAAAGGCAACCGCTCAGACCCGTCCAACTATAGGCCTATCGCGATCACCTCCTTGTTCTCCAAAATAATGGAATTCATTATTAACTGCCAGCTCATGCGGTACCTTGAGGATCACCGATGGAGGAGGACAGCTGATTAGTGACAGCCAATACGGTTTTCGTCGGGATCGATCAGCTGGTGATCTTCTGGTCTACCTGACCCATAGATGGGCGGAGGCAGTAGAGTCCAAGGGGGAGGCGTTAGCCGTTAGTTTGGACATTGCGAAGGCCTTCGATCGGGTTTGGCACAAAGCGCTTCTTTCGAAGCTCCCTTCCTATGGGCTTCCCGAGAAATTGTGCAATTGGATCACCAGCTTCCTTGCAGATCGGAGCATCAAGGTCGTTGTAGACAGTGCATACTCCGACTACAAGCCTATTAACGCTGGTATTCCACAAGGCTGTGTGCTATCACCAACGCTGTTTCTTCTGCGTATCAATGATATGTTGCTAACTGGTAGCATTCATTGTTATGCGGATTACAGCACTGGTGATGCTTATACACCGGCTGTGCCAATATTTCTCTGGAAAACGTCGCCGAGTACCGGAACAAACTTGTGTCTGAAGTCGAGTCTTTGCTGTACAAAGTCTCGGATTGGGGGCGACTAAATCTAGTGCAGTTTTATCCTCAGAAGACACAAGTTTGCGCGTTTACCGCTAAAAAGAACCCCTTTGTCGTGTCTCCTCAGGTTCAAGGCACTCCGCATCTTGCCTCAGCCAGTATTGGAATCCTCGGAGTCGACATATCAAGTGACGTGCAGTTTCGTGGTCACTTGGAAGAGAGGGCCAAATTGACCTCTAAAAAGCTTGGCGTGCTCAGCAGAGCGGGACAGTATTTCATGCCGGCACACCGCCTGCAACTTTACAAGGCACAGGTTCGGCCTCACATGGAATACTTTTCCCATCTCTGGGCAGGGGTTCCCCAGTACCAGCTCCTTCCACTTGACCGCATCCAGCGCAGAGCGGCTCGAATCGTCGACGACCGAGTCCTTTCCGATCGGCTCGATTCATTGGCACTGCGAAGAGATGTTGCATCCCTTGGCATTTTCTTTCGCATTTACCACGGGGAGTGCTCTGAGGAATTATTCGGATTAATCCCAGCCGCCAAATTTCACGAATGCACATCGTGGCAGAACTCCCGATACCATCCACACCATCTGGATGATTGGCAATCCACCACTGTGCGATTTAGAAGATGTTTTCTTCCTCGCACGACTTCCTTGTGGAATCGCTAACCATCAGCGATTTTTCCGGACCGATACGACTTAGGGAATTCAAGAAAAGAGCGTACTCATTTTTAAAAGGCCGGCAACGCATCTGCGATTCCCTCCCTGGTGTTGCAGTTATTCATGGGCGGCGGTAGTCACTTACTATCAGGTGAGCTGCATGCTCGTTTGCCCCCTCTACTATATAAAAAAAATGTTTTATAATATAGTACTACAGGAGCGGCCAATATCCATCAGCAGACTTCTTATGGGCTTACGATGAATAAGAAATCAGTTATTTGTAAATATAAACAAAGTTATATGGTAAAAGTTTTTATTATTAAATGTTTTCAAAGAATTTTCCACCACTATCTACACAGTTTCATACAGCTGAACCAAATTTCGAAACACTTTCCAGTCCGTCTTAGACACCTATTCTACGGCCTGCTCAAATGCTCCTGGCGCGTCTTCCGGCGATTTTTATTTGAGGGAATAAAAAGGAGTCACACGGTGCCAAATGTAAGGAGGGTGACCCAAAAGTTTAACCGTTGTAATGCTGTCTAAGAAGTACTTATTTTAAGCGATGAGTGTGCGGACGCGTTATCAGGGTGAACCGATAGTCCGTGGTCGCACTTGTTGCTCACAGCAGTTAACATTTCTGACAAACATTAGGTAGTATAAGCATTTAGTATTGATGCTATTTCATTTTGGTTACGGAACCGACACAAATTCAAAGTAAAAAAACTAGCAATCACAATCTTTCATGCGCTTCTCGATTGCTTCACTTTGGAAGGCGTTGGTTCATTGTGAATAAGCCGTAATTCGCTTTTTTTCTTCAATCAATTTCCGCAACAGCAGTCAAGTCACTTCTTTCTCAAAGTTAGTCGACAGTGCTGAAATTTTGATATACCAGCAGGTTTTTTTTTATAGAATTAGGGTGACAAAACGAGCATACAGTCCACCTGATGGTAAGTGGTTGCTATGGCCCATAGGCATCTACATATATCCTCGTTTGCGAATCAAAATTCAGATGCGTTGTCACCCGTGGGGACTAAGATGGAATGCCTCGTTTCCAGTAAAAAAAGGGTCTCCGATTCTCTACGCTCACCATACGAAACACAGCAGTGTTAAGCTACTATTTCACGCTGGTATTCTGTGAGAGCGTGGTCCTTCCCCGGTCGAGCCGACCCATTCGTGCTACAATTATACTACTAATATACGAGTAGCTGCAGCATGGCTGTACCACGTTGCCTTAGAAGCTTAGAAGAACCTTTATAGTTATAGAAGTAGGTACATAAATACCATTTAAAGTCTTTCAAGTGATGGTTTTAAGCGTCATTTGAATTTATTTACCTATAGTGGCGGTGTACGGAAGAATATCCACTACCTCTTAATCGTCTCATAGGTGTAGTAAGAGGTAGGTGACAAAGGGAAACAAACCAGGAAATGGGCAGCAGCGTCTTCCTAATTAAAAATACGGTTGCTATACGGTTGGTACATCCAATCCGTCTGCCAAGCGTGGCAATTATGGCAAACATCCTCCTATGGGGGAATCCTTGGGAGAGGCCTATGTTCAGCTGGTTTAGCAGTGAACTTCGATAGGCTGATAATGAAAATCATTCATTGTGCTAAAATGTTCTCGACACATACGAGTATCTATTTTCCAATGAAACACGAAATTTTAATTTAGCTAATGTGGTTAAAAGTGTGGAGAGAAATTAGAGACATACGTATTTTTCGTGTCCACACAAAAAAAAATCGCAAAACTTTCTGCGTGGTCTGCCGCACATTTAAAGAGAAAATATTCGTGTGCCCCATAATATGACACTGGTCGTTAATAAATATTGAAATTAACAAATCTTTCTGAAATTTCACAGCGTGTCAAATCAGTTCGCAATATGTGCTTAATTATCGCGCTAGATCTAGATAATATCAATTAAGACCCACGCTTTCTTCTATATAGAGACGGATGACTATCGAAATTCACAACAACAATATAATATTACCTGGGTTTCAAGCTGTTCTTGTTCATGACGATAATTTCTTGGTGTTACCAGTATGCGATGAATATCAGCACCCACGCGATAATGATTTCATTCCTTTGCAATCACAAAATAATGCTGCTCTACCGTTTTTGTTATATTAATAAAGATGAGAGGATGTCTGGGTACAAACGTAATCCTCTGGTCTTTTCCTGGATATTGATACTGAAGCAAATACTAGTACTTTGTTAACTATAGATACTATACAATCTATTCTACTAATTTATCTACCGCTGCCATGTTCCTATGTTTTGGTTTTTGCCACAAATAAATTATTTTAAAAACTAGGAACCTACTAAAATTACTAAAACTGCCAAGTATTCAGCAAACAAATTTAACGAATATAAAATATAAAATAAAAACATGTGAAATGAAAACATAAACGAAATATATTAAAAAAATCAAACCTCCAAAAGTGGACCGATAGGTCAAGAGGAAACAATCAAAGGAAGTCAATTTTTTAAAGGGTCAGAGGTGCATTTGTTTCTTTCGGTTATTTAGCTCGGTCGTTCAGGTACAGAGCGACAGCTCAATCAATCGTTAAAAAACAACCGGTCGTTATATTATGTTAGCGGCGAAACCCAATTTCAGGCCAAACTAGTTTGTCCTAGGCCAAATCGGTGTATCCTGCGCGTGTCAGGTGTACTAGCCGAGGACAACCTAAACATATACATATTGTTAATTTTTTTTGCAGGCCAGATATCCTTATAAGCTACGCATTTCATGTAAGTAATCAGGTTGTCTGGCATACGTCTAACTTACTAAAGTTAAACGGTTTTTATTCAGTAAATAATGCGAAAACTCTTGCATTAATGCAGTTCCTTTATGCTTATAACGGAGTTTTGATACGTTACTATTATAATTGACTGTGGTTTAATCAATCAGGAGATTCGTGTTCATGTTGGTTTTTCTTAATAAAGTATTTACGCATTACTAAAGTTTTCCGATGACTATGGGATTACTCGTAATGAGGTTATCCAATAGACTGGAGTAATTGACATAGCCCAACAGATCAGTAAGCTAAAGTGAAAATGGGCTGGCCATTTAGCTCAAAGAACCGACAACCGATGGGGAAGAAAGGTTCTCGAGTGACAGTACCGGTAAGCGGAGTTTAGTTCTCGAGTGGCAGCGTCATACAGTTAAGCGAAATGTAGGGGGGCTACACACTACTAGATGGAGTGACGACGTAAGAGATCCAGGAAGTCGACGGATGCAGGTGGCTCAAGACTGTGCTTTGTGGCACTCCTTGGGTGAGGCCTATGTTATACAGTACGCTTGAGGTGGACTGTAATGATGATGATTAGTGGTAAAACCGTTGTGCACAGCAAACTGTTCGTCCATTGGCGCGGTATATTTTAGTATTGACAAATAAATATTGTTTTGTTCGTTTCCTTTAACTAATTGACCGTTAAAGGTTAGGTTAATGGTTAATGAATGCAAGGTGAATGCTCAAACAATGATACCGACACGTACTTGTAACGTTCTTTACAATTACCTACGCAGGTAAAAAAAACAAGTACGATAAGACTATGTAAGAAACAACAAAATCAGTCTTAACTTAAAATCTCATTAAGTTTAGATAAATAGGTTTACAACAACAAACATTTAAATGTAAAGGGCTTTTAAGCAGTGATAAATTTAAGTAGAATTTAAGGTTAAATGGACAACGTTTTGGCGTAGTTATCGTGAAGAAATCATCTGTATCTTCTTTATATATAAAAGAGGAAGTCGGGAGTGACTGACTCATCTATTAACGCACTGCCCAAACCGCTAGACGTAGAAATCTAAAATTTGGACAGTAGCTGACGAAAGGATTTTGGAAAATTCTACCCAGGCTTAAACATGTTTAAGAGAGGCGAGTTGGAAACATTTGTTTGTTCATTCAGCAGTGCAACATTACCGTTATTATTTTTTAATATCATAAGGGGATGAAATGTGGTGTTACAGTTTGTACGATTTTTTTTATTTTAGAGAGCCTTGGGAGCCATGGTAGCTCAGGGACTAAACCCTCGCTTCAAATTTCACATTACAAGAGCACCCCGGGTTAGATCTCCACCGGCACCAACGAAATTGTTAATTCCAATTTTAGTGTTGATTTACCACGTGCTTGGCGGTGAAGAAAAACATCGCGAGAACACCTGCATCTCTGAGAAATAAAAAGAAATATTATTGAGAAGACATGTGAAGTCGCTAACACGCATTGGGGCAGCGCGGCGGACATATCCTTGACATATCTAAGACCATCTCAAAAATGAGAGAAGGCCTGTGCCCAGCAGTGCGACGTATATATTTTTTTGTATAGGACAGGGTGACAAACGAGCACACAGTCCACCTGATGGTAAGTGGTTGCTGTGGCCCATAGACATCTACATCTATCATCGTTTGCGAATCAAAATGCAGATTCGTTGTCACCCAAGAGGACTAAGATGGAATGCCTCTTTTCCAGTAAAAAGAGTCTCCGGTTCTCTACACTCACCATACAAAACACAGCAGAGTTAAGCTGCTATTTTACGCTGGTATTCTGTGAGAGAATGCCGATGCGTGGTCCTTCCCCGGTTCAGCCGACCCATTCGTGCTACAACATGCAGAATGGCTCTACCACGTCTAAAAGGATGTAGCAGGGGTTGACGATATAGTAAAAACTATTGAAAAACTTACTGAATTAGAGCGGAAAGACAGGATACAGTATCAGGAACCAGGCCCTTTTTACTGGAAATGAGGCATTCCATCTTAGTCCTCACGGGTGACAACGCATCTACATTTTGATGTGTAATAGAGGATAGATGTAGATGTCTATGGGCCGCAGCAACCACTTACCATCACCTGATGGTAAGTGGACTGTGTGCTCGTTTGTCACCCTTATCATATAAAAAAAAAACCAGTACTTGGATGAAATAGCATCAATAACTGGTAAGTTTTTAGTAAATACATACAAAGTTTTACAATGATATAATTTACTAAATGATTTACTATTAAAAATGCGGCACCTAATCATTCTGTTTCATCATTCTTTACAGAAGTAAGTGGTACAACATTAAAAAGAATAAAAATTAAGGTGTGGTAAATGAAGGTTTCTGGAATACCCCAGTAAAAAAACGGCCACATAAACCCACAGTGTCCAACCTAGATAGTTTCGATATAGCTATGCTATTCGTAACAAAATTGACGAATTTTACGTTAGAAAACAAGTTCAGTAAACTTAAACTAAACAAACTAGCAAGTTATTTATTATATCTTTTCAAAATAATGTCCATTTTCATCAATACATCACTGCATCCGATGGAACCACTGAGAAAAGCACTTTGCCCATTTGTCCTTATAGGTCTCTTCGACGGCATTTTGAAACGCAGCCACTGCTTCTTCGGCGTCCATGAAACGTTTTCCTCGAACTTTTTCTTTTATTTTTGGAAATAAATACAAATCGCAAGGTGCGATAGGAAGAATGGGAATAGGAAGAAATAGGAAGGTCGGGGATATAGGGCGGGTGACCCAGTAATTCCACATCTGATGTCGCCAAGTAGTCGATTGTTTGCTTGGCAGTGTGCGACGAGGCGTTGTCGTGGTAAAGGAGGAGCCTACTGCGAGGTCGTTTCTCCCGAACTTTTTTCAAGACAAGTGGCAAACAATGGTTAGTGTACCAGTCTGCAGTAACTGTTTTTCGATCATCTAAAACAATTGTTGCGTAATGATCTATCCTTGCGAAGAACGAGGCCACCATCTTTTTTCCCACGGTTCGACCTCTCTTCACTTTAGTTGGCAACTCCTCGGAAGGAAACGCCCAGACAGCAGACTGTCTCTTAATTTCAGGATCGTAACAATAAAACCAGTTTTCGTCACCCGTAAGTATGTAGAATACAGCATTTAAGTCACCTCCGTTAAATCTTTGAACCATTTCCCGACACCAATCAACACGACGGAGTTTTTAGGAATCTTTCAAATTATGACGTATCCACCGGACACATAGCTTCCTGAACGGTAAATGTTCATGGAGGAATTTGCGCACTTGACTCATACCGATGCCTAAGCTTGTCCGAATCTGCTGATAAGTCACTCTTTTGTCAGTTTCTATCATACGCCACACAACGCTGATGTTATCTTCAGTTGTCGACGTAGAAGACCGGTTATCTGTGAGATTAGTGCGACCACGTTTAAACTCATTAAACAAGTTGTAAACAGTGGCACGAGATGAGGATTCATCATGAAAGGCCAATGGAAGTCTATGATAACTTTCTTGTTGACTTAAATGACATCGAAAGTACCAGATAACCATCTTATAAGGGGCGCAAGTTGAAAAGTGTCCTACTATTTACTGAAAATGGAGGCTCCAAAACCTACCATAATAGCGCTGGCGTCTGAAAAACTACGATATGAAGATAGCTGTTGTAAACGGAGTGAAGTCAGCTGAATTCAAATATTTAAAAAATTTCATGATTAGAGTAGTTAGTAAAATGCCAGTATACAAAAACTCAACTATTTACGTAGTACAAAACCAAGCGGATTGGGGTCCTTGTTTATTTCTCCATATTATTATAATTAATTTTGGCGCTTTTTTTTAATTTATCCTATGCTACTGCAGCGTCACCCTTATTGGAGACGTTTTTAGGGACACTTTTCATATATAGGGATGGTCCTCCTTCTCTCTACACTCCATAATCGAAAGTCATAAAAAATCATTGCACGACAATTTTCAATTTGCCGCCAAATCGTAAACAAATGACAAGTTAATAAAATACATACACAATAATATTGGCAAAGAGTTCCATTTTCAAAATTTGAGCTTTTCTTATTATACAAGTGGCCAGTTCTAAAAACTTCACTAACTTTACTACGAATACACTGTCATCTATTAGGCTCCACCTATACGATCAATTGTATTGCGCAATATTACGAATTGTGCAATATTATTGACCGTATAAGGTTAATATTGAAGAATGCGCAATGATTGAACGAAAGTTTGACCGAGTTTAATTTTTATTGTACCATATTTTTCCATTGCATTGTGTAGGGTCAGTATTGCCGTATTGCGCAATATTGTTTAGTCTGTTTCGTCTTGACGAGGAGAAAACGCGCGCGCACATACATGGCGGAAAGAGAGAACTCAAAAGTTAAGAAAAGGAAGTTTATGTATCCAATTTTACAGAGAATTGCCGTCTCTGTAGAATGTCAAGAGCAAAGAATATCATGACCGTGATTGAAAAAAATGCTGCCTACGATGGAAGTACATGGAAACTTTTCTTTGTATTTAGAAAACAATTCTAAATACAAAGAAAAGTTTCCATGTACTTCCAACAGGATAATCAGCAGAACATGAACCATTTTCAACAGGAAAACATGAAGTGAAGTGAAGTTGCAGCCTATTTACGTCCCACTGCTGGGCACAGGCCTCCTCTCATTTCTGAGAGGGTTTTAGGGCAAGGAAATGTCCGCCGCGCTGCCCCAATGCGTGTTGGCGAACTTCACATGTCTTCGAAATATTTTTTTCTTATTTCTCAGACATGCAGGTTTCCTCACGATGTTTTCCTTCATCGCCGAGCACGTGGTAAATCAGCACTTAAAATTTCAATTAACAATTTCATTGGTGCCGGTGTGGATTGAACCCGGGTTGCTAGAGTACTGTGAAGCTTACAGCGAGCGCTAACCATCTGAGCTACCACGGCTCTATCTAGGAAAATGATGCTTATGACTCAATTGTGAACGAAGGTTGAGTGCGTGTTTTGTTGAGTTGAAAGAAGGTGAGTTGTGTGAGAGTCAGTTTAATAAACAAATGAAAAGATTATAGTCTTTATTTATCTTGATTAATTCCTTCAAAACATGTATAATCGCAGGTTTCCATAATTATTAAAGAAAGACTTTGTGGGGAAATAGCACTATGAAATTTTAAATCTTCCAGAGTATTATCGGTCGCTAGACACCGTAAAGTTATTGAAAGCCGTTGAAAAGGTAGCTCTTGAAACTGTTGCAAGTTAAGTCGTACAAAATTTTTGAAGTCTGCTTCCTTAGTTAACATCAAGTCATTTAAAAGATTTTCGTGAGTGTATTTCTGCTTTTTCTTGTACCAATCTTTCGACCAACGACGTGTTCGTTTATGTTTAGCCATAAGCACGAACACTACAGCAGCAGCTAAATATTGGTCGGACATGTTGCTTTACGCACAGTGGACACGGGATTAAAACCATAGATTAAAACTATTCTCCGACTGGACACGAAAACATTGCGTAGTTCGTATTTGAGTGCAATATAATTGATCGATTGGATTCAAAGCACCTTTCAGTCTTATTGTACAATGTTATTGTAGGTCTAGGGGCCGCCTTAGAAATACTTCTATTATACATTTTCAATATATCGCTAATCTGGTCGATAAACTTATGTCTAAGGACGCCCATTGTTGACTCTGCCTCTCACTTCTACAGCATAAAATTTGCTTTCTCACTCGTTCCTCATTTAGGGTTCAAATTCATTCAAGCTACAATTCAACGCGATGAATTCCACAAAAGAAATTGTTTTATTCAGTAAGTATTTTTGGCTTAAATATAAAAAATCAAACGATAACAAATACTTGTGTCAATTGAACTACGAGAAAATTTAGAAAAAAAAAGGAATTATAAAATTGCCGCAACACTTTACTTAATGCTGTGATTTGAGTATAATTTGTTACAGACAATAAAAAAAAATTTATAATAACGCAGTTACCAAGGAGTGGAGGTGTAAGAATATCCGCTAGCCCTTATCTTCCTATGGTTATCGTAAGAGGCGATAAAGGAAAACAATCAGGAATATGGGCAGCAGTCTTCCTAGTAACAAATAAAAAAAAAACAATCAAACATATGTAATTTGACCGATACAATACTTAGGGACCTTCAAGAAACGAGCTTAACCCTTTTTAAAAAGCCGGCAACGCACCTTCCATTCCGTTGGTGTTGTAGTTAATGGGCAGCAGTCGACACTTACCATCATATGATCCTCATGCTCGTTTGGTTCCTTTTCTGTAAAAATTCCCCCCTATGAGGCAATCTATGGGATAGGCCTATGGAGTATTGATAGGTTGTCATGGAGCGTTACCATTTAAAAACAAGGTATATCTTACCGTCAAATCAATTTATTGTTAAGCTTACAGGTGTATCATTGCCTACAAAAATCTCATTCAAATGGAACAACAAAGTTGAACTTCATTTTTAAATTCATACAAATGTAATTAATTATTCTAACGTAACAACAAAAAGGCCGAAAATAAAGGACTCAAGTTTGTAAATTACTTAATATTATTAAATTATATGCGATCTTTTCAAATATTCAAAAAATAGTTCATTAGTGTTTAATTACACAATGTACACATGGTTGTTTATTTAAGTGAGTATTTTAGTTACAATATTCAAATACACTGCTAATCTTATTAATACGTGAAGGGAGAACTTTGTACTCATTTTCAAGCATATTGTGAGGAAGGAGAAGTGTGAGAATCGATATAGTTAAAAGTTTATATAGAGAGGGATGCAGAAAACTAAAATTTATTATTATGTGTTATGGCGGCTCTTCACGTTGGCCAACATAGTGGCGAATGTGTTGGCAGAGATATTGGCCAAGAATTTGTGATCGCGTCCACGAGTTGGAAGGTCGTTAAAATTGCTTCGGTTCAGGCCAATGTGCGGACGAATTTATTAAAATGATTATTGAGGCGGTAACGGCTGCTGCGGTTTATTTATTCACAGCATACCACTACAACGTGAATGTGAATGTATAAGAAAAGGATGATCAAAAAGAAAGGTAAAAAAATGAATTTTATTTCTTGACGGCACCGTGGCGTAGTGGCTTAGCAATGTGTTGCTGCGCTGGGGGCCGCGGGTTCAAATCCCGCACGGAACAAGTATTTGTATCGCCTGCAAATAATTGCTCCGGGTCTGGATGTTTGTCCTTATGCAATTTATGTTTGTAAACTGCCTCTACGATTTTCTCGGGAAACGTTTTTTTTAAAAAACATTTGAAAGACTTGTGTTTCACAAACAATTTTCAGCTTGGTAGGGCTCTATAAAGCGAAAAGTTTTTTCATTGGTCATTGTTACTGCCATTATGTAGACACTAGTTACGATGCGTGCATATGAGATTTAAAATAGGTGCGTGCGATCACTCTGGTTTGGGAGCTCGTAGCAAATTGAACGTGCGCCCAACGAGTGGACGCGGCGGTCAATACTCTGCCACAACCCTTTGATCTTTTGTAAAAAAAACCGACACCACACGAATCTCGCGCCAACTTGTGGGTCATCACTCCAATACATACCAACGTAAGCATAAACACCCGCTCTACACGATGGCCATCATTATTGGCCAACACATTAGCCACTATGTTGGCCAACGTGAAGAGCCGCCATTACAAATACATTATGGAGTGTAGAGTAGAAGGGGGACCATCTCTATATATGAAAAGTGTCCCTAAAAACGCGTCCAATAAGGGTGGCGCTGCAGTAGCATAGGATAAATTTAAAAAAAGGCGCCAAAATTAATTAGAATAAGACGGAGAAATAAACAAGAACCGACTAATCCACTTGGTTTTGTACTACGTAAATACATTTTGTATACTGGCATTTTACTAACTACTCTAGTCAAAAAAAAAAATTCAAATATTTGAATTCAGCTGACTTCACTCCGTCTACAACAGCTATATTCATATCGTAGTTTTTCAGACGCCAGCGCTGTTGTGGTAGGTTTTGGAACCTCTATTTTCAGTATATAGTGGGACACTTTTTCAACTTTCGCACCTTATAAGATGGTTCTCCTTCCACTCTACGCTCCATAAAATACATAAAATAAAACATTTTTTTTGGAGTTTATGGCCTGGTATCTAGACCTTTAGGCCAAGTCTTGAGTATTATTATTCGGTTTATTATAATTTACCCAAGCCTTGTCTTTATGTATTATTATGCTTCATAGTTCACTGCTTCACAATATGTTGATGCGTCACATTGTGCAGCCCTTGGGAGATTTTGACGGCAACTTGAGCCAGCAGGCAGCTGACAGTTGGCGATGGTATCTAAAGGCGCCTATGCAAACAGCTTATCTTGAGAATCCATCACCATCAGAGCACTTGTTTCACCGTTTCCACTAATAGTTCACATGCGTAGATAGTTAATACATAAAATCGCACCACTTTTACAAATCAAAATCCACTTCAAACTATTATTTAAACTATAATACAGGAGCAGCAAACCGTGTGTAGAGTAGTGTAGAGTAGAAGGAGGGCCATCTCTATATTAAAAGTGTTCCTAAAACGTGTCCAATAAGGGTGGCGCTGCAGTAGCATAGGATGAATATAAAAAAAAACGCCAAAATTAAATAGAATAAGATGGAGAAATAAACAAGGACCGAACAATCCGCTTGATTTTGTACTACGTAAATAGTTGAGGTTTTGTATACTGGCATTTTACTAACTACTCTAGTCATGAAATTTTTTAAATATTTGAATTCAGCTGACTTCACTTCGTTCACATAGTAGTTTTTCAGACGCCAGCGCTGTTGTGGTAGGTTTTGGAACCTCTATTTTCAGTAAATAGTAGGACACTTTTTCAACTTTCGCCCCTTATAAGATGGTTCTCCTTGTACTCTACACTCCATAATTATAATAATGTTCACACTGCCAATGTCAAACACATAATGGTATGTGGTCATACATTAACACAGAGTAGAAGTCAAAGAGTATATAATCACTATGTGTAGAGATTGTCCCCAAAACATTTTAAAATGTTGCAAAAAAATAATTACTGAAAGATACAAAATACAAAGCTTATTCAGTCAAATGAGTTTTGTATTTTGTGCGATTTCAAGTGTTACTTTTCAATGGTCTGTGGAGTATACGTCAAATAAGCGTTTATTTTATATTTCGTTTATAAGATATCTGTGTTTTATATACAGGGTTATTTTTCAAAGCGTAGCCAAATTTAATCTTAAGTTCAAATATATATATAATAATATACCGTTATTGCAGTTTTTGAAAATAAGAGTAGATAAGGCTTCTATTTTTATTTAAAATTATCCCAAATTGAATGTGATTTATGGGCAACCACGTTTTTGCCTACCGATCGACTTTTACGACTATAAATGCGTACGTGTGCAGTAAAATCAGTTTAAATAATGCATTACCACGCATTGAAATATTTAAAAGATAAAGAGGACAATTATTGAGATCTTTTTAATTAATTTTTCTTCACCATTCGCCTATATTACTTATTCTGAACCTTCTCTGCAAATATGGCCGGTTATTGCAATTTAGATGTTGGTTTGAAAGAGTAATAGAGTTTGCTTAATAAACAAACTTATAGTTGTATTAAGAAAAAAATATGTTATTCATGATTCATTACTAATGAGAGAAAATTAGAAAAAAAAAACGAAAACAAGGTATTTTCTAATGTTTTGGCCTTAGTTATTCATGTAATATTAAATATAACACGTGCTAGAATATCGCCATTTGTTCCAAATTGTCGCCAACTGCTTGCGGCGTATCCTCACCTGCGCCATCTTGAATTGTCATTTTGCTCAGGATCTCATAGTGTGTCGCTTCTTCTTTAGGTGGGCTAGTCTCATCCAGGCTGTATCTGGAGAAATATATTGCAATTTATTTCCTTGTCTTATGTTATATAATATAATATATTAACAAGAACTTGTGCTGAATATGTCATGTCCTCGGCGAAGAAAAACATCTTGAGAACTGAGAAATTATAAATATTTCGAGAACATAAGAGGACATCCACCAATAAGCTTTGGAGCAGCGCAGAACACTTTATTGCTCTGGAAGCCCTTTTAGAAATGAGAGGTTTACTTTAAGTAATTTTAAGCATTTGTAATGTTGGAAAGGTTTCAATGAAGAGGGAGACGTGATGTTCTATGTCTTACTATGACTTACTCTACAATTAACATTAACCTACACTACACCTCACATCGCCAAAAAATAAAAAATTAAGCTATCTATTTTTATAAAACCGTAGGTGTGGCCCTCACGACATATTACTGATGATGACTGCTTCCTAATAAAATGTCAGCATAATTTTTTTGTACTTCGTTTTCGTCTTTATCAGCCCGTAAAAATTGACATGGGCCTCTTTTATTGTAGGAAGGATTTGGCATAATCACTAAGCTTGGCAGGCGGTTTGGCGATCGAGATACTAGACGTCTGGCAACCTTGGACTCTGCTCTCTGTCGCCGGTTTGGGCTATTTTACGTCTGGTTTTAAAGGGAAGTTTACACCGCTATACATCGGAAGTAGAAGTAGGCTTTATTAGGTAAAGTTAGAAACCTATTCCAATTTTAAATAAAACTAGATTTTACGCATTTTATCGCGTATATTAACTTATTCTATAATACCGACGTTTCGAGCAATTTACAACACCCATGGTCACGGGGGACTGAGGTGTTCGACGTCCTAATGTTAACCCCAGCTACCTTCAGATTAAAATTAATTTTGGTCCGATCTACGCAGTATGAACCTATAATATCTTGAAGTCTTGCAGTTGTATGCTTGGGATCCGATTTAATTTTGTTAATCATAGGATCCGAAGCAGATGGTAACACTCAGCCATCTTCACTTTTGAAATTATTTGATTTCAATAGCCTCGCGAATCGTCCTTGGAAGGAATCGAAAGGAATCTGTGTTTTTTCCTATTCCACCTGTTTCTGTTCTAGTAATTAGTTCTGAAATAACGATTTATTTATTATCTAGCAACAAGTTTCAATAGGAACTACCTGTATACTGTATCACGTGTCCGTTACACCTTTTCGTGTTGCTGTGGAACTCTGCAACAGTGTAGTTAGTTACTTATATACATCTATTGACTAAAAGTTAGTTTCATTTTAAATTATCTCTCAAATCTTACTATAGCTCAAAATACGGTCCTTTTTTAAAGTTGAACGAGCACCGAGGCACAGTCGAGGGCAGGTTTCCCGATCTCCGGTCGTGTGATGTACATAAATCGAATGACATCATACAAGTGCTTTTACATAGTACGTGAGAAACAGAAGTGCGATTAACGCTTAGCGCCATTCTGTGCCCTGCTCGGGTCGAGGTTATACGTACGCTTTATCGTACGCCTCTTCGAGATTCTGCACGCTCACCTATCATTATTATAAGCAATAGCATTTTAAATAACATAACAACATTTTAAACTGTATTGCAGTAGGTTATTAGTTCTAACGTCACCCCGTATTGGGGTTCAAGGTTCGCATTACGAGCTCCAGTAAAATTTACCATCTGCCGTGAGACTCATAACTAATTCGTGACCTTCAACTTCGTTGGCAACCCCTTAGAACCCGTTCCCACTTGTCGGCTGCTCTAGTGGCAGCACATTTTATATGAAACTATTCACACTTATCCGACACCGTATTTTTGTCGACGCCGACAAGAAATGTCGTGTGTTTTGCCAGCCCTCAACGACAGTAAAAATCCGGGCCCAACAACCCCAGCGGAGTTGTTGCGTTTTATTGTACCCGACATATTGTACGCACGACTGCCTCGTTGGTCTAGTGTTTGTAGTAGTGCGACTGCTGATCATGAGGTCCCGGGTTCGAATCCCGAGTCGGACCAAAAAAAATCATTTATTGAGTTTTTCCATCAAGAAATTCTCAGTAGCTGCCCGGAGTGAGGAAGTTGGCGGTATCTCACCCCCGTGCTTCGGAAAGCACGTAAAGCCGTTGGTCCTGCGCCTGATCTCTCTCCGGTCGTGTCGGTTTACCGTCCCGTCGAATTATAAGAGTGAGGGAGTAGAGAGTGCACCTGTGCTTGTGCATACACTTGGGCACTATAATCCTGCCCTGCGCCACTGGCTAGTCTCCGTTGAGACTGGCCACCGTGGCCGAAATTCGATCTGGAGGACATTACTATTATTGTACGCACGTTTGGTGTTTCGTAATAATCGAAAAAGATAAATATAAATATAAAAATATAAATCCTGCAGATCTGATTACACAGGTTCAAGAAAGCGGTGTTCTTTGGGACAAAATATTATTCTTTTCTTGGCTCTTTTTCTTTGTATTAATAATTTAAGGGAAACAACCCTTTTTTTAAGCCCAATACCCCCTTCAAAACTCTCACTACATGCGTATTGTCAAATTGTGTCACAGGTTGTCCACATAATACAAAAATATACGTTCGAATACATTTGTTTTGTTATAAGTTCCTCAGAGGTCCGTTCTCTTCGCAACTTTCTTTCTGCTGCATATTAATAATCTATATCATAATTATCTATAGCATAAATGCGAAAATTTTAATATGATGAAACCTTCTTATGTGGGAGAGAAACGAGTTGATTCAAAGCTGATGGAGAATTAGGGAATACAGAATTTAAGGCCAAGCGATCGTTTTAAACTTAACCTTACGTGAGTAATAAAATCTAGCAACTCACAATGTAGGAAAATAATCAATACCTTTTGATAACTGGAGTTGACACGTGAATAGGCAATGCGATAATGAATTTGCGAATTTATGTAAAAAAAATATAAAATTAATAATTATGCATGTGTTATTCTTTAACAAACCCGCAAGCCTTGAAGAAAGCCACCGCGGACGGATTGTGTGTTAGCGCGGTCAGCCGAACGCAGCGCATTCGTGTGGAGTGCGCCAGCTTCTCTAACACTTTAAGTACTCGTTGCCCCAAGCCGCGCCTTCGGCCCTCGGCTTCTACTTGCACCTCGTAACTGAAAGTTTAAAGTTAAAAAAGTTAATGTTACAACCTATATACGTTCCACTTCTGGGCACAGGCCTTCCCTTATTTCTGAGAGGGTTTTAGGGCAAGGAAATGTCCGCTACGCTGCCCCAATGCGTGTTGGCGAACTTCACATGTCTTTGAAACTTTTTCTTATTTCTTAGACATCCAGGTTTCCTTACGTTTCCTTCACCGCCGAGCACGTTTTAAATCTGCACTTAAAATTGCAATTAACAATCTCATTGGTGCCGGCGGGGATCGAACTCGGGTTGCTCGCGTACTGTGAAATTTACAGCGAGCGCTAACAATCTGAGCCACCACGGCTTCCGGAAATACGGCTTTTAATTAGTTGATGAAACTGTTTACATTAACTAATTTAAAAAAACATGTGTAAGTGTCGTGGAAAACTCGGTTGGAACGAAGTTCCTTTCGTAGTATATTATTAATAGCTGTTCCCCACGATTTCGCCCGCGCGGAATTTTTTTGCGCGTAACCCTAAAATATAAGTAGCCAATTTTGGCCAATTTACACAATATTTTTATGAAGCTTATGTGTTACTCTGAAGTATAAGCTATATTATTGTAAAGTTTCATTAAAATCCATTCAATAGTTTTTGCGTGAAAGAGTAACAAACATCCATACATCCTCGCAAACTTTCACATTTATAATATTAGTAGGATAGGATTGATAAACGTATTAGGTATATTATTGATTAACGAATACAAATAAATGAATTACGTCTATTAAAATGAAGCGTCCTTTATGTTCTCAACATTCCGAAAATACCTAATGTTATAATTTTTTTTAACTATATTACAGACCTGAGTAACCAACGAACTTACAGTTCATCTGATGATGGCAAACTGTTCGCTACCTACAGTAGTCAATTACCACCATCCTTCCAACGGCACTTGCAACTAACTTCAAATAAAGAAGGCTACGTCGATGTCACCTCTACGGACTCCGATCGAATGCCTCACAGCCTGTATTTATACTGGCACTAGGTAAGATGGTGGATACGGGATACTTATCCAGACGAGCTCTCAGGCAGAAATGGGGTCCTACCACTTAGTTCGTACATAAACTTCAAAAATTGTTAATATAAAGTCGCTGAAAGACATGTTTTTCTTAAAAAAATATATGATCTGTATTTAAATTAAAAGATAATAACTAAAACCAAACTGCGAGAGGAAACGTGTAATTAAGGAATTAAATTAAACAAGACTACGATGTCAATTTTTTACCATTTTTTAACCTATTGTTATAATTTATAATGATAATAAAAATGAGTTTGTATGTAGCCACGTTATTACTAAAATGTCCTTACGTGTAATTACGTTAAAGAGAATAAAAAGAAAAGTACGAACAAACGTTGTTAGATTTACATTTTCCTTCAAAGAGAACTAATTTATTGTAAACTCTCCTTAAAGATATTTTTTAATTTTGCTACTTTATTCTATTCTAATAATAAAATAAGTTTCAAATAATAAGCAATTTTATTAATAAGTGTTTATGGTTGAATGTGTTATAGTTTCTCCCTATAGAGGTGCACTATGAGAGAAACATTTTTCTTCAAAATACTGGCTTCATGTACTGAAATATTTTCTTTTGGGAACCCATTCTTCTGTATTTATTATTTTCAAACATTTTTGTCGCATCAATATTTTGTTAAAATTTTCCATAGCATCATCTTAGTATCAGGTGGACTTTGTGCTCGTTTGTCACCCTAATTTTATTAAAAATAAATCATACGATAAGATTCCGCTAAAACGGACTTGAATACAAATATTCTAAGAAGATAGATTATAATTGCAACGTTGACGGAATATTTGTTTTTATGAAAGAATTGTCGACAATAACAACGACTGATAATGAGTACCAATTTTTAAAAAAATGGCCATATATGACTACTTGGTGACGCATTATTTTCCTGATCAAGCTCTGTTTATTTATCAAACTTTTTACTAGTAACGAGATAGATACATATTGCATCTTAGTTATCAGGGGTGTCAACGCATTTTGATTCTAGAATGTAAATTGTAGATAGAGTACAGTAAAAATATAAATTGTAGGTAGAGTTTATGTAGAGAGTATCCAAAGCAAAACCATTATCATAAAATAAAATTCACATAAAAAATTAGCAGGCAATCTAAATTCACGGTAGCAGGTAAATTCTTCCCACTTGAAAGATATGGATAATCATAGCTACGTTTATCTAAACTATCCAAAGGGCATCATATTATTATAGTAGCAAATCAAATAATTAAATTAATTATTGCATATAGAATGCACATAAAGTTTTTTTTTTACTTATTATAAGCCAGTGCTTGACCACAAACCCATCTGGTGGTAAGTGGTGATGCAGCCCTAGATGGTGAAACGCACTGTCTAAAGGTACAATTACGTAGCCGATCGCAGACAGCAACAACAGGCGACGTGTCGTCGCGACATCATCACGTTATGTCGCCTCAGTCATGATTCCGAACCCGACTGCAGGCGGCAGCAACCCGTGTTCCAATCTGTTCCGAATGTTCTGTGGGTACTCTATTTATGTAAACAAAATAGGTACTATACATATACCTATTTACCGCTTTTATTTAACTCCTTTCCTATATTTTTCAAAACATTATCTTTTGTCACACTGTTTAAATAATTATTGTGAGATGCATCGTACAGTGCGGGATATTGGGCCACCTTGGTTTATCAGTTTCTCTTCCACGGAATCAGTGAAACTCAGTTTCTGAGAAAAATTCAACGTGTCGCTCGGGCGTTCGACTGATCTGCGGTCGGGCTACAGTGTTGTCTGCCGCTCGGCCCGTAGCGGAAAACGACGTGTCACTAGCTACGGAAGGAATTTCATAGAACTACATAGAAATCAGTAGTGTCGCGACGATACTTCGCCTGCTGCTGCTGCCTGCGATCGGCTACGGAATTGTACCTTTAGCATAACAAAAGCCTATTCACTCTTGTCTTGAAGACGCCCAGAAGCGTCAGTAGCCTAATGGCAGGGCGCGGAACGCGAACTCGAAAGACCGTGTATTCGAATCCGGCATTCGACTACTGTCGTGAACCACTTCTAACACAAGCATTTTAAGTTTACCAAAAGTGGTTAACGCACACTCACCGAAATGCATCCTATAGAATACCGAGAGACTGGCTACTCTGTGCCTGTGCTCGAGGTTGACAAGATTGGTTTCAATCAAATTAAGGTCACCAATGAGCCTCATAGCACGTTTCTTCACTGAGTTCAACGCTGCCAGGTGGCATTTTGCAGCACCAGCCAATATGTTACAGCATTACTCCATGCACCACCGGACTTTCGCTTTATATAAGGTAAGAAGCTGCCCCGGCGTGAAGTACCGACGCACCCTTGCAAGGACACAAAGTTTCCTTGTGGCTGCTTTGGCTCTGGACTCAATGAACCGCCCAGAGTTGAGGTTCGGAGAAAATTCAACCCCTAACAACTGAAGGCGGTCAGTGTACTTACTCCAAGGATACATTCCGGAAAGTAGAAGCCAAGGTGAGCGGGCTCCTTTTAGCGGTGAAAAGACACGCTTGTGTTTTGGAGGCGTTAAATCTCACGAGATTGGATCGCCCCATTCGGAGACTGTCTGTAATGAGAGACTCACACGCTCAACGATAGCCTCTCTTTCTGACTGGATTTGATCCCGACTGACTCGGGCACTTGGCTGGTATCTCTCCACGAGCTCACTGAAAGAACCCTAATGAATCGTGTATACATTTGCGATTCTTTATTGAAACATCATGAAACTGAACCATTTTTGAAAAGATTGATCACTGGTTATGAAAACTGGATCACCTACAATAAAAACGTGCGAAAAAACCATAGTCAAAGGGTAGTCAAACTCCACAGACTGTAACCCGGTTTAACACGCAATAAGGTGATGCTGTGTGTATGGTGGGATTGGAAGGGCATCGTTTATTATGGAGCTTTTACCGCCGGGCAAAGCCATCGATTGGGATCTGTATTGCCAACAACTAATGAGACTCGAGCAAGAAATTGAGAAAAAACGGGGGTATTCCCAGTAGTCTTACTGGTAAGACTAATGGGAATTTCCTAATGAGAACTTCCCAATAGTCTTACTAGTAAGTCTATTGGGAATCTTCGTGGCGTGTTGTATTCCCAGTAGTCTTACCAGATAATCTTATTAGTAAAACTACTAAGAATATTTTTACCAAGTAGACATACGCGAAAGAAAATTCTCAGTGGTCCTATTCTATAAAATACATGGAAATTTTATCAAGTAGTTTATTTTAGGAGTGGTACTAGGAAAGCATAAACTTGCAAGAGGCAGTAGGATAGTTTTACTTTATATTTTGTACACATATACAACTTCTATTGATATTTGTATGCTTGATACTTTTGAGACAAAACATATTATAATATTAACAAACCAAATAGATCTAACAGTGTTGGTTAGACAAACTTCTTAATAGATTTGAATCCTTGGCCAAAGATAAAAACAATTTGATAAAACTAACAAGTAGAACTAACTGGTAAGACCACTAGGGTAGAAAATACTCAGTAGTAACTACTTTATTTTACTTTTGTCATAAAGAGACATTTTACGTTTACGTTTTTTGGCCTAATTTGACTGATGTTCGATTTTTTTTCTAAATAGTAGGAAAAGTAGATAAGTATAAAAATAAAAGAGGCAGTCGAATAGTTCTTCAGACCGTATCTTTCTATTTCCTCAGTCTCATAGTTCGATGGGACGGTAATCCGACATGACCGGGGAGAGATCAGAGGCAGAACCAACAGCTGTACATGCTTTCTGACTCCGGGCTGCTAGTGAGAAATTTTTTAACAGACAAACCCAATAACTGACTTTTGGACCGACTCAGGATTGGAACCCGAGGCTTTAAAAAGGAGGATTTAAAATAATTAACTTGACCTGGTGAAAAATCTTTCTTCAGAAATCTGTGTATTGATTAGATCCGATCTAATCAATACACACCGAGAGATCTTCACATTTTTTTCTAGATATTATAGTGTCCCATATTATATTTAAAGTCTGCAGTGCTTTGCTTTAAATCTATGAATATAAGATAAAAAATCCACAGAATATAACAATAATCATTGCATTTAATAACTAAAGAAATAACAAAACATGCCTTTTAATAATAAAAATAAAGTTACTTTACCTACTCTGACTGACGTAGGCATTAGTCTTACCAGTAAGACTACTGGGAAAAAAATTCCCAGTAGTCTTACTAGTAAGACTACTGGGAATACCCCAAAAAACGGCCATAATTGATCAACAGAAAAGGAGTGGTCTTTCATCATGATAACGCTAGACCACACCATCTTTGGCCACTCAGCAAAAATTGAGAGAGCTTGGTTGGGAGTGTTAATGCATTCACCATATAATCCTGAACTTGCACCCTCAGGTTTTTACCTGTTTCGGTCTTTTCAGAATTCTTTGAGTAGTGTTAGGTTAACATCAAAAGAGGACTGTCAAAACTATTTGTCGCATTTGTTTGATCAAAATTGCAAGATTTCTACAGCAACGGTAATATGTTACCTACAAGTCTACCTACAAGATGGCAACAAGTTATCGAACAAATGGCACATACATATATATTATAATTAAATGAAATTAAAATTAAAAAAAAATTATCTTGTTTGAGTATGATAATGTAACAATTATACAGTGGAATACACTGTAACTTGAATTCTCATAACATACAAACAGATTTGTATGCCAACTGGTTACAAGTTCAACTTCACAGTGTCGAAAGGGTATTAACTAAAAGTTTAAGTATATTTAATTAGATCTGCTGCAAGATCAAATATGCACTTGGTAAATGGTTGAATAGGTTCTCGACTTCTCTTGACTGCCAAGTTCTAGTTGTTCTAGTTGTCGAAAACGCGACAGCTAGTCATGGCGTACTGCTAACTTTGATATTCAAGGAATAGAGTATCCTGTGCTTGCGCACACATTCGTGCATTAGAATTCTGTTCTGCGCAGATGGTTAGTCGCCGTTGCCCAAATTTGATTTGAAGGATATAATTTTTAGGTTCTACGCACACAGAGTACATTAATAATAAAACACAATCACTTTAGTTCACAGTTATTCCGCTTCGAAGTATTCTTTTGTATCGCCAATTCAATACTGCCCCAGTCGTGGTCTATACCGGCCTTATATAGGGCCTCAGATAGTTTCCAGAACCTTCTAGTGTAGCGACATCTAGAATGTTCGAGTACATATCGGTCCCGAAATTTCTGGAAGGATCTTGACTCTCCTAGTTCTGCTACTCGACACTAGAGGGCGCTAATGTAACTAGTGTTGCCATGTACAAGACATTAATAGTGGCGCGCAACAATCATTATATAAGTTTATTATAAACATATGTAGTTCTTGATGTGTCAAACACATTAGTAACAGCAGCAGTACCTGAACATAAGCTCCATTTTCATTTGTAGTCACCCACTGAACGTGGTAGAGCCATCTTACGGCTACATTATGGTTGTAGCACGAACGGGTCGGCTCGACTGGGGAAGGACCACGCTCTCAAAGAATACCAGCGTATAATAGCTGCTTAATGCTTCGGTGTTTCGTATGGTGAATGTAGAGAACCGGAGAACCTTTTCACTGGAATCGAGGCATTGCATCTTAGTCCTCAAGAATCAGAATGCATCTGCATTCTGATTCTTAATTGAGGATAGATGTAGATGCCTATGGGCCACAGCATCTACTTACCATTAGGTGGACTGAGTGTTCATTTGTCACCCTTATTCTATAAAAAAAAAACAGAACAAAAAGGATGATGGCCAAGCTAGTGACACATGATACGTTATATAACATACATCTATTATATATAAGTGAGAATTTTACGGGTTATGTTATCAAAATTAACCTAGTGTACCTATTATTAACGCCCTAATTATACTTGGCCCTTTGCGTCCAAATCACTGACCTCTATATATACAAGTACGCCAAATATATAAACACTAAGGGCATAAGTAATTATAGTTTTATTTTAAACATTTTTATATTTGAATTTTAAACCACGTTGATAAATTGTATAAATTAAACCCCCACATCGCTCTTACTATTTTAAAATATTGTCTTCTTGTACCTAGATTTACATCCTTACTCCACTTGAGTCCAGACTGGAAATGTTCGGATATTTTAAAAGATATTGATAAAAATCTTAAAGTAGCTATAGAAAAAATTCTAAATTTAACTTTAAATAGAAAGGCCTGGACTCAAGCTACTTTACCTATAAAATTTGGTGGTATTGGTGTGAGAAATCTTTCTAGCGTTGCATTACCTGCTTTCCTTGCTTCCGTGCATAGTGTCAGTGGTTTATGTAACATAATTTTATATAATAAAGTAGACCTGTGCTTTGCTACGGAGGCAGAGCAGACATGGAAAACGCTCTGACACGGCGAAAATGTTCCACTGGAAATTAACCAACAAAAACATTGGGATATTCCGTTGGTACAGAAATATTTGTTTCATAATTTGCCCTCGGTTTTAGAGTCTTGTGGAATATTTAGAGATGATGGCAAGACACCCGACGGGATGACATTGGTCCCTTGGGAGAGATGTAAAGCCCTAGTGTGGGATGCTACTTGCGTCAACACTTTGGCGACCTCTTATCTCAGGGTTACCTCGTTTAGAGCCGGGGCGGCATCAGAGACAGCTGAACTGAGTAAGTGGCGCAAATATGAGTCTTTGAGGGATGAGTACATATTTGTGCCATTTTGATTTCGAAGCTTTGGTATGAGATGTAGCGGTGTGACCATCCTTAAATGTATGAAAATAACAAAAAAACAGGAGGCGTTGTAATAATGTTACGTGCTCCTTACGAAATCGATGCAGCGCTCAGAAGTTATGCATATGCACCGAATCACAAGCATTAAGATTCCAGCGTGTACAGTCAACTCCTTTGCAATTTTCTCCAACTAATAAATGTAGGTTCCCCTATGTTTTCTTTGAAATATAATTTTTTTATATTCCTACAAAACATGAGAAGCATAGTATTGTGTTTATTAATACCAATACATGGGATTAAAGTATTATACATACTAGGTAATTAGTATAATTTTAAAATCATTTATAACATCATCTTCAGTTGTGTAAAATAGAATTTTTTTTAATTCAATATTGATTATAAGTAATTCTTTTTTAAAGTCATTTTTTACTTTACCACTGGTTCGAAAAAATCCTCTGTCCTGGAAAGAACCAGCAAGAAACCCAGTGGGACTTTTTTTAAATAGTAACATAATTTAGGTAGATAGCAGAAGATTTAAATGCTTCTAATCACAGAAAAGGTAATATTTATTTAGAAGCGACATCCGTTTATAGATAATTACTATCGTATATTATTATTCGTAATCGTAGCCCGCGCTGGAGTAGTTTAATATTAACTTAATAACCTATACGCTATTTATTATTTATAATAATAGTAACATGAGTTAAAAGTTCACAACTGGAAATGGACACATACGTTAGCCGTGTAGTGGTGGTGTAAGATTTTCCACCACCCCATATGGTCACTGGGTGTTGTAACACAGCGACACAGGGCAACAAACCGGAAGATGGGCAGCACATTATTAATAACAAAAACCCGCTCGCCAATCTTGGCAACTACGGCAAATATCCTACCTATGAGGCAATCTATGGGGGTGGCTGTGTTCAACAGAATATTTTTGATAGGCTGGAACGATAAAGATAACGAACATCTGTTATCCGTGCGTGTGAGTAATACCATATCGCTTTAGATTTGCCCATATCGCCACGCTTGTCGGATTAACGATCGCAGCACCAGTCGCCAATCTGACGATTTTACAGACCCAACATAATTTTTTCATTATTATTTCTTAGTACTTAAATACACCCTAACTTAAGCATAGCCTTAATTAACTGTAGCCTTAGATACAACGGCCATAATGTACTACAATTCACATTAGTACTTATTTTAATATTTTAGTTATAATTTATAATACAAGTGTCGAATTTGGTGTGTTTCGCTATAGTTATACATCAAATATCCTTTATTTTAATCTGGTATTTTATTAAACACCGCCAATTTATAGCAAATTTCTGTACTAGCGACATTAAGTAAAATTGAGGAAAAAATAATTTTAGGTCAGGTGTAAAGTTTTTGTATTTAAAAAAATTGCTTTCTAAAAATCAATTTGCCTTTATAAGGGGTCCCTCGATAACTGTTGTCGGTTTTGAGTTTATTAAACGATATATTTTTGTGCATGGGAGAATTGATATTTTGTGACTTTTCCAAGACTTTTCCGACTGTGTTCAACATGAGACATTAATCAGCAAGCTCGAGCATTGTGGTGTCAAGAACATAGCGCTTCAATTATTTTTTTCATGCTAAGTAATAGAATATATATCAATCATATATATCAATGGTAAACGTTCTTCCGGGGCACCTGTATTAATTAGGTGTTCCACATGGCTCGATTCTCGGCCCAATTCTATTCCTAGTCCATATCAATGACACCCTATAGGAGATAATCATCATATAGTATGATTGGTGACGACTCTTGTTCGATTTTTAAAACCAAAACCGTTTATCAATAACGAAGTGGATAATGTTATAACAAAATGAGTGTATTGGTTTAACGTTAATGTACTTGTAGATTACATTTAAACGGTAGTATAATTAAATGTATACAAGTCACAATAACAAATATTAAAATTCTGAATACCAATGTGTTCAGAATTGCAATAATTATAATATACAATACTTACTGCTATAATACTATTGCCTTTACCCTGCTATCCGTCCGATCTATTTAGTTGATTTGAATGGCAATACGTTTTTACGAAAAAAACTTACGTACGTGGTAGAGATACACTGCAGCTATATTTTGGTTGTAGCACGAATGAGTCGGCTCGACTGGGGAAGAACCACGCTGTCCCAATACCAGCGTAAGATATAGCTTTATGCTGCTATGCTTCCTATGGTGACTGTAGAGAACCGGAAACCCTTTTTACTGGAAACGACCCATTCCATCTTAGCCCTCAGGATAATAGCTCATGTACATTTTGATTTTTAATCGAGGATAAATGTAGATGCCCATGCGCCATAGAATCGAATTATCAGCAGGTGGACTGTGTGCTCGCTAGTCGCCCTTATCCTATAAATAGAAACTGAGTTCCTGTCAATAGATTTAAATATAATCACAGTAAAATTTGAGATCTGAATCTATCTTTTGACCTTCAACTATTATGTGATATATTAGTATAAATACGTATTAGATAATTTTATGTACAGGTGAATTATGTGAAGAACTGGGCCCTGTCCATTCCAGTTTTTCTTTTTTATTACTCTTAAAGTAAACGTATACAACTCAGTTGTTTGGTGGTCAGTGGGCCATATTTGGCCATATCATAATGGGTAATATATCTTAACAAGCAAACATATTAAGCTCTGCAGTTTATGCTGTAATAAAGATTAGAGGTCTCACTTGTGTTGAGACAGATTAGTTTATTTCAGTTATTTCCGTAGCATTGTCTTATGGGATTTTACTATGGGTAAATACGGTTTATTTAGAAAATATTTTTGTTTTGCAGAAAAGCGGCCATAAAAGCTTACTCTCTATCTAAAACCGAAAGAGTATCTCAAAGAAACATTTAAAGACATAAATATATTTATTTTGATATTTTATTATTTACTCTCAGTATATTTACGAGGATTTAATATATGTTCACATAAACTAAAGTAGTTTTAATTAAAAAAAAAGTGATTTACACTCTGTAAACACCGCACAAGCTAGTGATTCGAATTACTCGATTTCACAGAGTCGATACGATTTAACAACTTAGTCCCAGAAAATATACAAGGCTATTACAAAGTTTAATTTTTTTTATCAAATAAAAGACTAAAAAGGGGTTATTATAATATATATATGATAACATGGTTGATAATAACCCATGGAAAAGAGGTAATCGTTTCCAAGCTATTTTTCAAATGTGTTTTGTAAATAATTGTACAACCTATTGAATATTGTATTATGGTGCTATGGAAAAAGTTCGTTCGAGCATCCCCATGTTCTTGGTTATCGAATATAGATATTATATATTACATAATAGAGTTATTCATTGAGCTATTCTCTATTTAAGATAAAAAGCATATCTGCAGCCGGATAGTTTTGGAGAGCGTCGATAGTAAAAGGAGAGCACACTGAAGAGTATGGCATTGGTCTCAGGAGTGACGTCAGTCCTTATCGGTTCAAATGGCATTTGTAGGTAAAGCGAGGCAGGCAATCTCCGACAGACGGTAGTGAGATGCAGGCGCGGCTGCTCTGGCTGGTGGCTCTCTGTGCGGCAGCGGCGCACGCTGCGCGAATGCTCGCTGTGCTGCCCACTAACACTAGAAGTCATTATGCTATGTACGGTCGCCTCATCGAAGCACTGGCCAAGAGACAACATCATGTAACAGTTTTGACCCATTTTACTAGGGTATGTATAAAAATTTTGATTTTTTTTCTAAGCATGTAAAAATAACAAATTAGGATCTTTTTAATATAAATAATAATTGGTAACTAATAAAGATTTGATGTTGATTTTTAACCCCCGACGATGTTGTTATATATTTGTAGTGTCTATCTGTGTATCTGTGTGTCTGTCTGTCTGTCTGTGGCATCATAGCTCCTCAAAGGATGAATCGATTTTGATTAAGTTTTCTTCGTTTGAAAGGTGTCTTAATCGAGTGTTCTTAGCTATGTATCAAGAAAATCTGTTCAGCCGTTTGAAGATCATCCGTTCTTTTTGTTTCGGGGGTTTTTAAAATGTTTAAGTTATGTTTGAGTCTAAATACAACTACAGCTACTAAAGACACAAAAAACCAGGTGACTCACTATATTATCTTCTTGTCCCTAATAGATAAATGAATAACTTATAACAAATACACAATAGAATTCTCTAAAAAATAATATAAAATATGCATTAAGAAAGTATTCTTATTTATTCCATTACAGCCTATAAAAGTCCAATGCTGAATAGGCCGCCCCCTTAGATTGCCTCCTAGTTATGCCATAATAGCCACGCTTGGCAGGCGGCTTGGCGGCAACCGCAATTTTATTTTTATTATTTTGAATTTTTATCAGGAAGGTAATGTTGCTTATCTCCTGTTTCAGTTTCCCTCTGTCGCTTCTTACGACACTCATGGAACGCTATGGGGTAGTGGATATTCTTTCACCGCCACCAATACACAATTGATTTATAAACAATCTTTTATGTTTTAAATACATAGATTGACTTGGCCATCGTATGAAAACACAATGTATCTCACAAGTAATACATATTATATTAAATTAGATTGTTTAGTGCGATTGCCAAGTCAATCTATGTATTTAAAATATAAAAGATTTTTAATATTGATATGGTCACTATAAGATGTTAGGTTAGCTAATTACGTAATAACTTGAGACAGAAGGACCCTTAAGTAGGGACTGAATAAATTAACCGACTTGGTATTACATGGATCTCACAAATTTTTATGGTAGAAGAACTGAGTTGCGAGACTTGGTTTTTTTTTACAAGTTATGTTTTTGATGGCATAAAACTTTCCGATCTGATTCATGGGGAGTGTTTTAATAAGTTTATCGTCACCTGGGAATTTTTACATTTGAATTAAAATCTAAAAAAAAATTTTTTCCTTTCCGGCATCATCTACTTCTTGAATACCAACTACGGATTTTCGGGCAATTTAGTCTACTTAATACTTTGCGGGATTTTGGTACAACTTCACAAAACATGTCACTTTCTTGCTTTTTCATTCCGTTGACCATTTTACAAGTTATCTTTGAACATAATTATATATATTTACATCTATTAATCCATTATATTATACATATAAAGGTACACTGATTTATTCACTGCAAATGTAACTTTGTAATCCTACATATTTATATAGGATTACAAAGTTATTTATGCAGTTGGTGTATTTAGAAAACTGGACCGAAATTACAAAATATTTAAATTTTTCCTTGATTTATACACTAAACACTAATTGTATTCTAAATTTGAAGCTTCTACGTTTGCTAGAAGTTCCTTAGAGTTTTGATGATCGGTCAGTCAGTGAGTGACAAAATTAAGAAACTTTGACTAGTTACAATTCTTAAACAGTAGTTTTAAATTGAATGAACCAGTAGGTTTAAATTGAATGAAATTTGAAATATACGGTGTTTGTTTATACAATGCCTGCTTGGTTACTGAAAATTCAGGCTTCTAGTTTTATCCACAACGAAGCTATAGGGGGTCGAAAATGGCCTGAAATGCTTCGAGAAATGAATGGTACGGCCGTGCCGCTTTTTTGCTCGACTTGGCGGGGGCACTGCCGTGCCCCCAGATTTAAATATTCATTTAAAATTCTTCGTAACATAATGTGTAATTAATTTTTCATGTTGTTTATTACACTACTGCGTTCCAAAAATATTTATTGCTTTCTTATGATATTTGTTCAATGAAAGGTGTTTTTTGCCGACTTCAAAAATAAGACGTTACTTAATTCGACTGTATGTTTTTTTATGTGTGAACAGATTTCGATGATTCTTTTTTTATTATATGGTCCCATATGAATTTGATCAAGGTCTGACCAATAGTTTTTGAGTTATTCTTAATAATTTATATTGAAGTCCGTTGTACAAAATGTTTAATTTTAAATTATTACAAAATATACTACGTTATAAAATGTTCGCGATTCTTGGTTGTCTTTCTTAGCGTATCGGTGCAAATGTTATGAATAAGATCGTAATCGCAATAGGATTTGCCGACCTGCGACACAAAACCTGGTAATTAGCCGAGTTGCATCGGACGTAGATCCTTCCATGCAACCCTAGATCATGTCACGCATCATATCTATAAACTATTAATATTCCGTGGTATAAGCCCCCAGCACGCTTAGCATGGGCTGGGGACAAAAAAATTATCCCCCGATTATATCCACTGGCAAGGGATAAAATTGTCTTGTCCTTAAGGCAAAGCACGGTAACGGGGAGAAGTATATCCCCCTTTGACATAACGAGTAGGCATATATCCCCCGTCCGTAGCATGGGGCCAAATGAAAGAGAAAAAAATATGCTTTTTTGACATTTGAAAGGGACAATTTTTTCCTAGTTCATTTGGACGTGGGTTTAAGTTTATATTCATACAAAAAATCTATCTAAGTCTAAGTCTATCTCCCATTTTATCTACTGTGGATATTATATCCACCGGTGTGCCCATGCTCAAAGGGTGGATAAAACTAAGCGAGGAGATAAACATTTTCTCCTTTCCCCGGGGATAAAATTAGGCTAGCCACCTCCAAAAAAGGCATTTCCGGGATTACCCAGCTCGACATCCGAGACTTGGGTATATTACGCGGGACACGACACACCACATACAAATTGGTTAGAAAACAAAAACACATTGGTTATAAAATTCACTGCATTTTGATCAAAATTAATGTTAATTTATAGTTCAGCCTTGAAGTATTCCACAAACAGCTTATTTCTGCTGTCTGTCCGTGCATTTCCACAGAGAGAAAACACTCTGCTGATGCATTTGAAAGTGGTGTCGAAGCTACGGCTAAGGTGTAGTTGGTACGAGATACTAATATCATGTAATCACTGAGTTCCGGGACAAAAGGCGTCCCGCAAGGGGTTACGGTGGGACCGTCCAAAATTGACCCAGAAGCGGGACGTCCCGGAAAAGCCTAGATAAAATTGTCTCCTGTCCATACTAGTCGTACAGATATCAGTGCAACGTTGCGGTTTATTTTTGCTACTTTTATATTTAACGATTACTATGTATCTATCAATTTCAAGTGATGGCTCTGATTAATTGACTCTGATTATTTGATCTTCGATGAATGAACGCCACCAAAGAATAGGCCAGTTTAAGGACAGAGATAATATGTGAGGTGTAACTAGGTCCACAAGATGTTAATGAACAAATGACTTGACGGTCATGAGGTTCTCGGTATGAATCCCAAGGCGGGCTAAAATGAGTTATTGGGTTTTTCTTTTTATCAAAAAATCCTCAGTAGCAGCCCGGTGTTAGGAATTTGACGTTCCCCTCGTAAAGCCTCGTAAAGCACGTAAAGCCGTATTTTTGATCCTGCGCTTGATCTTTCTCTAGTCCTGTGGATTGACGTCCCGTCGGACTATGAGACTGAGGGAATTGAGAGTGCACCTGAGGTTGCGCACACACTCGTGAACAATAATCCTGTCCTGCGCAGATGGCTTGTCTCTGTTGAGTCTGGTCGCCGTAACCCAAATTTGGTCTGGAGGACATTATTATTAATTAATAAATGTCAGCATTTCTATGTCCCTCAATATAGAGGCCCTTTTTACTGGAAATGAGGCATTCCATCTTAGTCCTCACGGGTGACAACGCATCTACATTTTGAATTGTAATAGAGGATTGATGTAGATGTCTATGGGCCGCAGCAACCAGTTACCATCAGGTGGACTGTGTGCTCGTTTGTCACCCTTATCCTATTAAAAAAAATAGAATTCTCTCCAATGATATGCTGAATTTTATAATGCAAATATTGAGTACAGAACGTGACAATTCGCGACTAAAGACAAAATTTGTTATTAAATTCTTTAAAGTGGTCCAAAGCCCCTTTTTGGAAGATTTGGCCGAATTCAATCTAGCTATAGAGACAAAACACCAGTACCTACTGTCTAGATTAAAGATACGATTTCTATTTCAAGGGTGTCTCTCGTATACTGAGTTTGCAAAATATCGCTGCAACGGAAGTTATTCATTTGTCTTAGTGAGGATTCTGGTTTAACGATTACATAAAATAGAATAACACCACAACGCCTACGTCTTTCAGTGAAGCTATACGTTCAAGGTCAAGTCATTTAGACGACCTTAAACATAGGAAAAGTTACATTTAAATTTAGCCAACTTCACAAAGTACTTAATAGTAAAAAGTACCAACATAAAAAAAATCATAGGCGTAAAAGTAAAGCCTCGTGTCCAATAAAAATATACTCAGAATTTATACAGGCTTTCCGCCGGCAAACTTTACATTTTGATTAATCTCAAATAAAATCAATTCATTCAATCATCTCAGTTTAAATGTAATCATTATCATAAATCATTCACTTATTTTTTACAGTGAAATAGTGCGGTTTTCAAGTTTTAAAAACAACACCACTTAAATGACGCCCATTTAGCTTTAAGTATTCTTGCAATCTTAACCTCATATTGTTGAAGACTCGCTTGCAGAGATCTAGAGTGATGTTAGTAATTTATCGACGGATATTTTCTTGTAGGGCTCTTACTATCGATGGCGAATTGCTATGTACGCGTGATTTAAGGTATGCCCACAGGAAAAAGTCACATGGGGTTAAATCCGTTGATCAAGTCAAGTCGTAAAATCACTAACATAAATACAGCTCTGTCGGTTTCAATTCTGCGTTACATGTTAATTATTTGGGCAAATGGTTCCCAATTAAATAAAGCCTATATCCCTAAAAAAATGTTTACGAGCACTAACTCTCAAAGCGCCATTTCATTCATATACCTTTATTCAAACTTAAGTTATTGACATTGCCCTCGCTCAACATATCTATGTATATAAATAAAATGATAGAGGTTTGCAGTTGTGCACGCATCACAGAAAAACTAATGGATGTATTTCAATTAGGTTTTCTAAGTTTTATTTCTTAGACACTTGGCCCTTATCTAAAAAAAATTGTGGGATATCTTCATTTAATATAAAGTTATTAAAGTTTTAAGAAACAAAGACTTTTATACGGGGTTTTTACGCGGTCAACTGTACGTCGCTTGCTCTCGCGTTACTAACCCAGATAACTTATATATTTTAGTTACAAACGGAGCAACGAATAACATTGTTTACAAAGAAATTTTGTCTTTTTGATGTTTTTGTAATTCCATCCTCCATGGTGGCACTACTCCAGAGGCGTGAAGCAGAAGTGCGGTAGTTTTGGTCTTCAAGAAAGGCGACAACCCTCTCCAGAAGAACCAAAGTTGTGTAGCCAAAGATGTGTGTGATCTGGTATTCATGATGAAAGACCACTCCTTTTCTGTTGACCAATTCCGGCCGTTATTTTTTTCATTTTCTTTTTTTATAGCAGAGGGGGCACACGAGCATGCGGCTTACCTGATGGTAAGTGACTACCGCCACCCATAAACAACTGCAACACCAAGGGAATTGCAGACGCGTTGCCGGTCATTTTAAAAAAGAGTAGGCTCTTTTCATGAAGGTCCCTAAGTCGTATTGGTCCGGAAAAATCACTTGTGGTAGTCGATTCCACAAGGAAGTTGTGCGAGGAAGAAAATTCCTACTAAATCCCACAGTAGTGAACCGCCAATCATCCAGATGGTATGGATGGTATCGCAAGTTCTGTCGCGATGTGCGATGGCGAAATTGAGCGGCTGGAATTAGTTCGAACTATTGCTCAGAGCACTCCCCGTGGTTGATGCGATAAAATACGCAAAGAGATGCAACATCTCTACGCAATGCCAATGAGTCAAGCCGATGGGAAAGAACTCAGTCGTCAACGAGTCGAACTGCTCTGCGCTGGATGCGGTCAAGTGGTAGGAGCTGGTACTGGAGAGTCCCTGCCCATAGATGGAACCAGTGTTCCATGTGGGGCCGAACCTGCGTCTTATAAAGTTGCAAGCGGTGTGCCGGCATGAAAGACTGTCTCGCTCTGCTGAGCACGCCAAGCTTTTTACAAGGCCAATTTGGCCTTCTCTTCCAAGTGACTACGAAACTGCACATCATTCGATATGTCAACGCCGAGGATTTCGATACTGGCTGAGGCAACAAGGGAAGTGCCTACAAACCAATCAGATACAACAAAGGGGCTCTTTTTAGAAATGAAAAATAGGTAAACTCGCAAACTTGTGTCTTCTGGGGATTAAACTGGACTAGATTTAATCGCCCGCAATCCGAGACTTCAACAAGAGTTGAACAAAGACTCGGCTTCAGACTCAAGTTTGCTCCGGTATTCGGCGACGTTTTCCCGAGAAATATTGGTACGGCCAATGTATAAAGCATCATCAGTGCTGTCGTCTGCATAGCAATAAATATTAAAGGTTTGCAGCATATCTTTGATATGCAGAACAACGTTGGTGATAGCACGCAGCCTTGTGGAACACCAGTATTAATAGGCTTGTAATCAGAGCATGCACCGTCTACTACGACCTTGATGTCGTAGTAGACGTGTCGTGATGTGTTGGTCAGTAAGGAAACTGGTGATCCAATTGCACAATTTCTCGGGAAGCCTATAGGAAGAGAACTTCGAAATAAGCGCTTTGTGCCAAACCCGAACGAAGGCCTTGGCAACATCTAAACTAACGGCCAATGCCTTCCCCTTGGACTCTACCACCTCCGCCCATCTATGAGTTAAGTAAGCTAGAAGATCACTAGCTGACCGACCCCGACGGAAACCGGATTGGCGGTCATTAATCAGCTGGTGATTCCCAAGGTACCTCATGAGCTAGCAGTTTATGATTGTTTCCATTATTTTGGAGAATAAGGTGATGGCGATAGGCCTGTAGTTGGACGGATATGAGCGGTCGCCTTTTTATTGATCGGGTGCACCAATGCTGTCTTTCATGAGTTCGGGACTACGCCTAGGGAGTACCGGAACGGAGCCGTTAAAACTGGTGCCAACTCCGGAGCACACGTCTTCAGCACAATAGGAGAGACTTCATCAGGCCCACTCGACCTGAAAACATCAAGGAGGAGGAGTGCTTCACCCACCGAGCGCTATATAAACAGCACATCCTGCATGGAGAACTCACACCGCGTGATGGTCGGCGGTGTGTTCCCCCTGTCATCAAGAGTCAATCTTTCTTGCTTGAGTCTCATTAGTTGTTGGCAGAAGAGATCCGAATCGATGGTTTAGCCCGGCGGTAAAAGCTCATAATAAACGATGCCCTTCCAATCCCACCATACATACACAGCATCACCTTATTGCGTGTTAATCCGGGTTCCGCTTACAGTCTGTGGAGCTTGCCTATCCCTTTGACCATGATCATATTCGCACGTTCTTGTCGTAGGTGATCCACTTTTCATCGATCTTCTCAAAAATGGTTCGGTTTCATTACGTTTCAATAGAGAATCGCAAATTAGTACGCGATTCATTAGGTTTCTTCCAGTGAGCTCGTGTAGTACCCAAATATCGAACTTTTTTGTATAGCCAGACTTTAAGAATGGGTCAAAAATGTTTTGTGGTCAATCCTCAATTCCTCGGCTATGTCGTAATTACTAATATGCCGTTATTGCTCAACCTTTTCAAAATGGCATCGTCTTTATCCGTATGAGGGCGACCAGCGCGAGCTGCATCTTTGACATCAAAATAACCGGACTGAAAACTCTTGAACCAACTTTGTGCTACTCTTACTAACAATGCATTAGGTTCATAAATGTTTAAAAAAAATTTCGCGTCTTGAATCGCAATTTTCCTCCTTTTTAGGGTTCCGTACCTCAAAAGGAAAAAACGGAACCCTTATAGGATCACTTTGTTGTCCGTCTGTCTGTCTGTCTGTCTGTCTGTCTGTCTGTCAAGACCCTTTTTCTCAGGAACGCGTAGAGGTATCAAGCTGAAATTTATATCTAATACTCAAGTCTACTGACCCTTGGGGCTGTGAAAAAATCAATCTTCTAAGCCAACGCAATCAAAAGATACAGCCGTTTATGCCGCAAATTTTCGATATTTGCAAGGGAATCAAAAGTCAAAACCTACAGGGTACTTCCCGTGAACTGAGAATCTTAAAATTTGGCACGAAGCAACGTATTATAGCACAGATAAAGGAAAAATTGCGAAAAGCATAAATTTTTAGTTACATCATATAATAAAAATATTTTTAATAATTTTAAACTCATATACCTACGGATTTGTTCGGAACCCTCGGTGCGCGAGTCCGACTCGCACTTGGCCGGTTTTTTTGTAATAAAACTTCAGAATGTATCAAATTTCTCCGGTAGATTCACTCATTTTGGCGGACAGAAAAGCAATTGAAAAATGGCGGGAAAGTGTTTTTTACTTTTTATTTTTATTTTTCTTAATGTCCTATATGTATTGATATTAAAACCAGCCAGACACAAACAGTACAACCAAAGAGAATTTACTTCAATTTTATACAAACAAAATACGAATAAGTTATTTATATTTATACGATTATTATATGTATAACTATTGAATAAACTACTTATACGGATTTTTTCGCGTTTAATTAAGTTATTTATCTTATTTTTATTAAGTCCCCCGTGATCACGGGTGCTGTAAAGCACCCGAAACGTCCGGATTTATTAAAAATAACATAAATAAGTTAATTAAACGCAAAAAATCCGTAAAAGTAGTTTTATTACATTTGTAGTGTTCGCGGAAATCATTATATGTATAATTATTTTTTGACCATACGATTATCGTATGATTAGCAACAAACATTAATTTTTATGTGAAACTTAAGAATAATAGAGATACTCTAACATTTATCGACAGTCTAACAATTCGACAGTGTTTATTGAGCAGTGTATACAAATATAATAATATCTTTAAATTCCAAGTAATTTATTAGACTGCACTTAAATAAACAATGCTTGAAATATTGGCCAAATACAAACTATAAGTTATGATTTATGAATCAGAAAGATTAACTCATTATGACTCACGATGTTCCAAAAATTTGAATTATTATCATGGAACGGTGAATGCATCGGTCGGCAAGGTTCAAAAGTGATAATTTAAATAAAACATTTGTTTTCGATTGAAAACAGTCCAATAAGGTTGATGACCCTTCTAAAGAAGATATTATATGACCGTAGCCTACCAGCTGACAGGATACCAGCGTAATGCCTAATGCTGTTGTGTTTCGTGTGGTGAGTGTAGAGAACCGGATACTTTTTTTTTTACTGGAAACAAGGCATTCCCTCTTAGTCATCAGGGTTGACAACACATCTGATGAGCTCGACGTATATGGTTCATATATGTCTATGGGCACTTATCATCAGATTTACTGTGCTCGTTTGTTATCTGGTATCTGTCAAAATTAAATGGATAGTAATTTTGACGAATACCAGGTACCCAATATCCGGCAAGGTTCTAGGCCAGAACGCCGAATATTCGACCGCCAGATTCTGGGACACAAATCTTTCATACTAAAAAAAGGGCAATTGTTCACTACTGTTAACTATCGTTAAAAACTTATGTACCTATAATAGCCATAATTTATAGAGATCGGTCACGGGCAGCAGTATAAGGGTACGTTCAGATGACAAGCGCTCAACGCGCGTTTTGATAACGCGCGCTTACAACTACATCAGTTTTATTCAGACCGTACACATGCTAACGCGCGCTTTAATAAAGCGCGCGTTGAACGCTGCGCTAGCGCTCGACTGTTGTCAGCGCGCGTCAACGCGCGCTTTGAGATCATTGGTTTTCTATGTTACCGTTCAGTTGAGCGCGCGCTTTTGATGCGGATAGACGTATTTTAGGGTTCGCTCAGTTCATCCAGAAATCGTCCAAAATGGAAACGGAAGCTTTTAATGCCGAATTATATATAGATGAAATATAGAAACGTCCTGCGATATGGGACATGACCAGGTCGGCCGCGGCAACGCGCGTGCAACGTCAGACAAGCGTGCATCATGTGAATACTATACAAAACTTTTACGCGCGTTTAACGCGCGTTGAGCGCTTGTCATCTGAACGTACCCTAAAGGTCGGAAATGTATGGTACTGCGATCCCGCCTGCATGCAATAAGACGATACCTCTATTGCCAAAACTGTCTGTTTAAATATCAACGGTCAATATATTATCAAATGACACCAATGTTAACGGTGACATGACCTATAGAGTGAACTCTGCGTTGCATAGATGGCGTCTGCTTATAAGAATTATTTGGGTGTAGAATTACTATTAAAATTAAGAGTTCAAAGCTGGAGTGAGACCCGATGGCAGGCAAAAATTTCAAGATAGGTCGATAAAGTACGAAACTTGCACATGTAATCGAACGATGATAGAGGTATGTACTGAAACTTAAAAAAAAAACGTGTTTATATACTTATGTACGCACGTAGGAAGTTATACTTCTTTAACGTAACAAAACAAAAATAACTACCTTAAATATATAGTTATCAGTTCCCACGAAAACTTGAGAGAGAGTTACCTAGAGTGTCCTAGATATAATAGATAAGCGGTGCTAACTCTAAAGAATAATGGCAGGGCAAAGAAGAAAAGTTAGAAGAAATTAAACTGCATTTTGTATTTGAAGCACTGTATTACGCTTATTACTAAGTATCTGTTATCCGGCCTGATACCAGAAACTAAAAAAAACTAGCCGAATAGGAAGGATACTGGCTATTCGCATTCCTACGTAACATTCCTTTGTGATAGTAGAAAACTAGGAATATGCGAGATGCATACGATAGAAGAAATTGTTTCATGCATAAAATTAATATTTGTTAATGATTCATTAAGAGATATTTAATCGCCTCTAAGCTTCTTACGAAATCCACGGTAGGAAATGGTGTGAAGAATTCGTTTATGTCGTCACACAGGCAACACGTTGACCACTTTATACGTGACTAGCTGTGCCCCGCGGTTTCACCCGCGTCATCACGTGTTGGAGGTGCGCGACATGACCTAGTTCAAGCATTTTATAATTGCAATTAAATATTTTATTTGATAGCAATGGATGGAAAAATTGGCATAATTAATGGAGTACTTTTATCTGTCGGCATATTATGTATGATGTAGAGCGAAGTTAAGTTTTATCCACTTTTCATCCCCCTCCCGGTTGAGTACTCGTAGTTCTCGCAGTTCTCACCGGGCGGCTAAGGTTTATGTGTCGTTCGCACGCCCAGCCAAGTATTGAATTATTTTAATTTTACATTATCTCTTAAACTATGCGTCCAAATAACATGGTATAAAGAACAAAGTTTATCTTCATAAAATTGTCTTGATGATGAAGTAACTTTCGTTCGTAAGGATAAATAGGCCATGCCTAATAATAACGCTCATAAATCACTTAATTAATTTTCAATATTTTTTGTCATAAAATACCTAATTATAGCTTATATATAAGAAATAGACATATGGTATCCCGGACTTTTTTTTAGACGGAGTAAAGATCTATATTTTTCTAGAACACTGTATTTACGTATCCCTGACGATAACACCAGCGTACGCGGATAAATCATTTCGAGAGTGCTTTTTCTTCTGACTGGCTTAACAAACATCGATATTTTAGGCTAGCTGAGTGATATAGCTTAATGCTAGATAGCCTATACTATTCCACATGAATCTGGCTATAATATACAAAAAGAATTTTTCAAATCGGACTGGTAGTTCCAGAGATTAGCGCGTTTAAACAAACAAAAAAATAAAAAAAACTCTTTCGCTTTATCATATTAGTATAGATAGAGCCATGCTGTAGGTATATTATAGTTGTAGCACGAATGGGTTGGCACAACCGGGAAAGGACCACGCTCTCACAGAATAGCAGCGTAAAATGCTAGAGCGTTTCGTATGGTGAGTGTGGGGAACCGGAGACCCCCTTTACTGGAAACGAGGTATTCCATCTTAGTGTCTATATGTCCTACAGTTCTTTAGAAGCCTTTAATTTCTGAAAGAGTTTTACCGCCTCCCGCCTAAGAGCACAAGCAGTCATCATGACTGTGTCTGCCACTTAGATTGCTTGAGCCTTAATCCCTTTTCAAGTTGTTGAAAACAGTTACCAACAACTGGCAAGCAGACCGTTGGCGTCAGTAAGATATTGGGAGCTTTGAAATGTAGATCAGGCGTTGAAAAATATAATCTGTATGTAATACTAATAGATCTTATATTTCAATGACTTTTTACGTGGTAGAGCCATGCTGCAGCTATATTAGTAGTATAGTTGTAGCGCGAATGGGTCGGCTCGACTGGGGAATGACCACGCTCTCACAGAATACCAGCGTATAATAGCAGATCAACGTTACTTCACACACATATCCCTATATTCAATCTTAGTTCTCACCGGTGCTAACGCATCTGCATTTTAATTCGTAATCGCGGATAGATGTAGATATCTATGGGCCACAGCAACCACTTACCATCAGGTGGACTATGGGCTCGTTTTTCACTTTTCATCTATATATAAAAATGGGTATAGTTAGACTAACACAACAACTAAACAAGTGGTTACAGCGTGCTACGGACACAATCGTCAATTGATCGTTGTGCCCTACTATCACTAGCAGAAGATCACTGGGCTTAGTTGGAGCGAGGATTAAAGCAATAGGTAATAGCACTGACCGCCAGTATTCTTTCTTTAAAAAAATACCAAATGGTGTTGAAATTTAAAACATTAGTATAACTCTATACTGAGTAACAATAGTACTTGTAATTTTTTTAATTTTAATTTTTTGTTTACTTATAATTTAACTCGAGATACTGGCATTTATTATTCATAATTAAGACGACGTATTAAGTGTGCAACAGACATGATAAAAGTATTTTAGTGATAATAATAATCGATTAAGCGACGCGTAGCGGCGTGTGTGGCTTACATGATACCGTAGTGTCCTTTAACCCTGTGTCTGCCGCATCGCTTATCGTACGGCACGCGCTGCTACTACTAGCTTTACGCTGTGCTAGCTACATTGTGGTGATTGTAATTGAAAACAACATTGGAAAACGCCCGTCATTCGTTTCCATAGCAACGCGGGAGTTGTGATCTGCGTGAACGCGTCGATCTCGTAATACATACAGCAATAGAGTGGAATGATTTGTCAGCATTTATCTTACCATCCAATTACAACGTAAGTTTCTTTTAAGCAATAGTGAATAGGTTTTATACGTGGTAGAGCCATGCTGCAGCTATATTAGTAGTATCGTTGTAGAACGAATGGGTCGGCTCCACCGAGCAAGGACCACGCTCTCACAGAATACCAGCGTAAAATATCAGCTGAACACTGCTGTTTCGTATGGCGAGTCTAGAGAACCGGAGACCCTTTTTACTGGAAACGAGGCTTTCCATCTTGGTCCTCACGGATGACAACGCAACTGCATAATGATTCGTAACCGAGGATAGATGTAGATGTCTATGGGCCACAGCAACCGCTTACCATCAGGTGGACTGTGTGCTCGTTTGTCACCCTATACTATTTAAAAAAAAGGTTGTTAAGCTAAATCAGTGCGCTTATCCATCTGCGGCTACAGCATCACTTACCATCGTGTGGAATTATAGTCGACCACTAGCTTATAATATTAAGAAAATAAGTAACTTTTATTAGAAAAATTATGAGATAAAATTCCATAATATATTAATTAACTTATTTATATTGAATAATTTCAATAAACCTTTGAAATTACATTATTTTTTAAATCATTGTTCTTTATATTGTGTACATTTTTTAAAGATTTACTGAAAATTATCTAAATGTGAGCCATATCGCGAAGAAATTTCCGGAGATAAATCATCATCTTTATAATTAATAGAATCATGCGGTACTTTCATTAATTTTAAAGATGGCAAAAATTACCTTGCCTATATCCGCTTAATGAAATAAAATGATGTGTCTTACCTAGTGTAAAGAGCACCTCCCGCCCTCCCTCATTTGCGTGCACTATCCAAATACCACTACACTAGGAAAATCAAACCACCGTCGATAATACGACACGTGTTTCGAAATCTTTCCGATTTCTCTTGCATCCTACGTGTCAAAACCTTCGAGTAAACTTTACTTGCTAAACTGGTCAAACTGATCGCCCGATAGCACCCGCAGTCAAAATGTGAACCTTTACCTTTATATAAAGGCACAATGACTGCGGATCACCAATCATCCGGGACATCCCCCGTCCGCCAGCACAAATTGCACAGCAGATGAAAGCTGTCCCAGACGCGAGGCCCACCATACTTGACCATTTCAGCAGTAACTCTGTCTAGTCCCGCAGCCTTACCACATTTCAAACTTCGAATCGCACGTTCAATCTCTTTCATACTGATGACCTCAGTGTCATCGAGGTCCGGGTCTGGCGTACCAGTCACGGCATCATCCCCGGATCCCTCAGTAAGATCATCACACGCATACATTTCTCTATAAAATTCGCTCCATCGCTGCATGACGTCCGATTTTTCTGTGAGGACGTCATTAGTTCTCGAAAGCACTTTGTTCATTCTTAAGGCCGTCGCACCACTTCGGGTCCTTCCAACCTCTTTCCAGAAGAGTTTGGAGTTCTCCTTAAAGTTGTGCGACAACCTTTCGTCCGCTTCCATTCTACGCCTTTCACGCACTTCCTCAATCTATGCTTTCGTGTGAACTTTCTGCAGCTTATATCTTTCTTTCATCTTCTCTCTCATATCCTTATCATTACTAGAGGCTAAGTAGTCTAACCATGCTTTCTTCTTCTTCTTTACAGCTTCTTTCACTTCATCATTCCACCATGCATCTCTTCTTTTACTGTATAAGCAAGATAATTTTTGCCATCTTTAATATCATCATTATAATCGGTTTGCGTCAGTCTACTGCCAGCCTGTCGCAAGGTGCGCCACATTGTAAGATTTCTTTTAGACTTACGCATCCAGTTACTACTTACTAGGCACCTACCCAAGAAGTTTCCTACGTTTAATCTGAAACACGTTTATGGCAGCGATTGACACTTTTTTATAAAAAACTAAAGTGACAAAGGAACTTATTGTCGACCTGACGGTAAGTGGCCAATGCAGTCCATGGACACCTGCGGCCAACTTCAATGCTATAGATGAGTTGTCACCCCTGAGGACCAAGATGGAATGCTTCTCAGCCTATGAATAAACCGGCTCTGTATATTCTTCAGACCGGAATACAGCAGTGCAAGTTCTGTTATTTAGCGGCAGGAAAGGGAACAGATTGGTACCCACTCAGACAGACATCTAAGCAGAAACGTAGTCCTAACACCTAGTCAAATTCTCACTCTAAAAATCTATATTATCCATTTTCCATTTTTACACGCGGCTTATAGTTCTCGAAAATATTAATTATCTTTACACTGTACATATTTATAAAATTGAAATTTCTGTCCGTAATATTGAAAAACCTGGCCTCTATCAAGCTCAGGGGGTTACTTGCATGCTATTAAGACAGAAACAACCATTTTAATATTTTTGTCTGTCTATCTGGGCTAATCTTCGGAATTGTCGAACCGATTGTGATAAAACATTACAAACAGATAGCAGCAATATAGAAAGCAATGCCAGATTGATGCCAGAGAGATCTTCTAAGCTATATTTTATCGGAAAAACTTGAAGATTATTTTCGTAAAAAATAAAATAAATTTCAGCATGATCAGTTATAAAATACAATGGATTTCGGGTATAACGACGATGAAGGGACCACTCTATTTTCGTCGTTATATCCGGAAGTCGTTACAGGCAAAGGTAACAAATTTAATACATTACAGTTGCTACTCAGAATATCACTTTGTAATTGAACCATAAATTTAACTCCGAAACGTACACTCTTACCTACCTACTTAGCTGATATCTATAAACAAAAGGTAAAGGTCTCCACACTTGCTGACCATCTGTGTGAATGTAAACAAAAGATAAGTAAAGTTTGTGAAAGAAAGAAGTTTTGTCTTTGTCGGCCGACTCCGGTCGCAATATCTGCATGGGATTTCTAGGAATTTGATACAAATGATTCATTAAAAACAGTCGCTCATGCGAACTCGGCGTTACATCCAAAGTCGCTATAGCCACATGAATTTTGTACTAAAATATGCTTTAAATTCAAGGGACTTAGATTTAACGTCGCTATAGGTAAACGGTCGCTACAACCAAGGACGTAATAAATGAAATCCACTGTATTTTTTTTTCTTTGATTATTTGATTATTTAAACAACGCTACATTAATAGATCCAAAACAGGCGAAGCCAGGGCAGGTCGCTAGTAAAAATAAAATATATTAAATTTATAAATCTGCTATGATATGTAATAACTGTCTTTGTCTCCTAAACAACCATTTAATTTTAAATACGTAATTGTTACAGAAACATCAGCTACCAAATATAGAAGAGATAAATCTAGCGGGAACAATACCAGAGATCACTAATAACTTAACGAAACAACACAACTCCTTAAAGCCGGAATTTATGCACAACTTGGAACAGATTATGAAGGAGTGTGTCCAGGCTTGTGAAATAGTATCGCAGCTGCCTGCTGTGAAAGCCCTAATAAATTCTACGGCCACCTTCGACTTGGTCATCGTTGAAGTGTTTGGAAGCGAATGTTTCCTTCCTTTCGGTAAGAGGTTTCAAGCTCCCGTAGTCGGTATTCTTTCAAGCGTGCCTCTACCCTGGGTCAATGAACAACTGGGAAATCCGGAAGCAACTGCCTACGTACCAGCTTATATGATGAGTTATGGACAGCATATGTCTCTTTGGGAAAGATTAGTCAACACGATAGCTGTTTTGTGGGCCAAGTTTATGTACAAGTACAAATCACAAATTCCTTCACAGGTAATAAATTATCTTATATCTTATTAAGTTATATTATTATTGACATTCTACAATGTTTCATTTCAGCCTATCAAAAGTCCACTGCTGAAAATATGCCTTTGTCGTAGATTCATCTTATAAGGGGATTTTGTCTTAGTTGCCTCGCCTGGCAGACGGGTTGCCAACCGCAGTTTTTTTTTATTGATGCTGCTGATGCCGCTGATTCCTCTGTCGCCTCTTACGACATATATATTTTATATATTTTATGCGTGGTAGAGCCATTCTGCAGCTATATTTCTGGTATAGTTGTAGCACGAATAGGTCGGCTCGACCGGGGAAGAACCACGCTCTCACATAATACCAATATTGAATACAAAAGTTTAATGCTGCTGTGTTTCATATGGTGAGTGTAGAAAACCGGAGACCGTTTTTAGTGGAAACGAGGGATTCCATCTTAGTTCTGATGGATGATAACGCATCTACATTTTGATACGTAATCGAGGATAGATGTATGTATCTAGTCTATGGGTCACAGCAACCACTTACCATCAGGTGGACTATAAAAAAAATATGGAGTACATATCATAAGAGGACGGGATGGGATAATGGGAAACTCCTTCCTAGGCAAGTTCAGCAGTGCACTTTAATAGGGTGTAATGTAATGGATTGATAGCTGAATATATTACCAATATTTTATTAATTACAGTAATATGTCGGCAAGAACTGATAATATATTTTTACAGGTTATAGCAGATCGTCTGTTTGGTCCGGGACCTAAGCTGGAGACGTTAGCTCAGAACTATAGCCTGGTGTTGTCAAATAGTCATTTTAGTATAAACGAAGTGCGGCCATTAGTTCCAGCTTTCGTTGAAGTTGGAGGGCTGCATTTGGATAATTCGCCAACGTTGCCTGAGGTAAGAACTATCCATATTGTTAATTATTATATTATTATTTTTGTAATTATTTGTGGTACCAACTATGAAACTAAGAACTTATTTGAAGAAGAACTAACAGTCCACGTGATGGTAATCAGCTATTGCAGTCCATAAGCACAACTTCAAACAAACAAAGAAAGCCAAAAATAACGGCTCCGTGGCAGAGCGATTGAGTTGCAGCGCTAGGGTCCACGGTTTCGAATCCCGCACGAAACATGTATTTGTATTTTTATATAAATAAATAAGATGGTTGTACCAACCAAAACGGACTCCTATGTTGAAAAGAATAAGGTATATATATAAGAAGTAATACCACGTCGTAAAATATTGTATCATGTTATAATTATAATAAATATATTATCTACCGCCGCGCTGTTCTTAAGGCGATCGAGTCGCCGTTCAGTTTCTTGTGGAACGAAGTTCCATAACAGACGGTACGAATTTGGCGGATGGGGCTAGGCGAGAAAAAGTGTAAGATTTTTCCGTCACGTCCCCTTCTGACGTGGTGTAGACGGCCTTGGCGACTATAAGGAAGCGGGATGGAATAATATCCACTTTTTTATCTTGCCATGAAAGAAATATGATTTAGTTTTAAATGACGCTTCATTTTAATATACGCTAGTAATTAATTTATTTGTATTTGTTAATCAATAATATAATACGTTTATCAATAATAATATACTACGAAAGGAACTTCGTTCCAACCGAGTGTGCCACGACACTCACGCATGTTTTCTTTCTGCCATACAGCGTCAGTAAGCATTTCCAAGATGGTGTCTACACCTGATGAAATTTTACCGAATCATCTATGTGATATAATAGTTAAACATAGATTTTGAGCTGAAACTTTCACTCAAGTCATAACTATTACTATCTTTAGACTGCCTAGCCGTTAAATTAACCCACTGATTAAATAGATAATGTAGACGTTTCTAGACATATTCATTCTCTTCGATAGACAATGTGATATCAAGTCCATAGAAAAAGCTGACTCACAAATAACATATTACACTATACGCTGAATTGAGGAATTCTCATTGGGATTTAGGGAAATGAAAGGGAATTTGAAGCTCCTGATTACATTACGCTGAATTTAAGATACTAACTCGGTCCAAGAGCAAATGTCTACACAACTTTTAAAATGGCGCGTGCTTTGTCCCAACCAAAAAACAGGGCACGCTCTAGCGATAATGGCTATCATAATTAAATAATTTATATTAAACGTAAAAAATGTTGACTGAAAGAATATACGTTATGGCACAATTTATCAAGTATTGGAAGTATAATGCCATCGATTCTTGACGAAATCAAAAATCATGGAATCTGCACAATTTAATGAAGTTAACCGATTATATAACAAGCATTGAAGCTTCGCTTTTTAAATCTTTAAGTCTCCCATTTCTTTGAAAACTTCCAGAACAGTTATCATAATCTTTCTTTTGTAAAAGCCATTATTTTATGAACATAATATATCCAAAAAGCAGTAATTAGTGAAGGAAACGGATGCACCTTCTCTAATTGCCTTCTCTCCTTTAATTGCCAAATCCTTCGCTAATTGCTGAGCGGTCTAAATGCGACTACACTTTCCTTATTACTTTCCTAATTAGGAAGCTATAAGCTAAGCGAGTTAAAGCACACACTATCTTGAATTCGGAGATCCTAATTAGAATTTAGGAAACCAAGCGAATTTAAAGCTCCTGATTACACTGCACTGTATTTAGGATTCTCAGTCTCAGAGCAATAGTTTACGCGAATACAAGACTTTTACAATGGCACCTACAATGTCCAAGCTTCAAAAATAGTACTTACTTTAACATTAACGGTTATACACAATTAAAGTAATTTTATCAAACATAAAAAGGAGCTCGGTGAAAAAATATTTGTTATTAAGTGATCTACACCTTATAAATATATGAAAGCTATCGGATTTTACAAATTATTCTGCAATCTGCTGAATTGATGAATTATTACTATACATTTGGGATATTAAGTTCCTTTTCCAAATCCTAGTTAGATTACTAAATTCAGTGTAGTGATAAAATGTAGTGTAATTAAATTAAAGTTATGAATCCAAATTTCTTGAGCAATCTTTGATAATGGTCTATGTTTCGTTGTGGACACGTGTTGATTACACAATACAATATTGATAAAATGTTGTGTAGACGGTCATAAAAATCTATTTAATTAAATTATGAAACTTTAAACAAAAAGAACAAATATTTTGTATTAAATAGACAAATATAATTCAGTGGCAACAGAAAACATAGAATATTATAATATCTGACGGCTCAGTGGCGCAGTGGCTTATCAATGAGTTGTTGCGCTGGGGGCCGCGGGTTCGAATCCCGCACGGAACAAGTATTTGTATGGCCTACAAATAATTGTTCCGAGTCTGGATGTTTGTCCTAGTGCAATTTATGTTTGTAAACTGCCTCCACGATACAGGAGAAAATCCTAGTGTGGAGGTAACGTTTTTTTTTAAAAAATACTTTCATTAGCATTACGCAGTCTATTACAATAAATAACCATTAACCCACATTAAACATAATGCAGAAGGGAATCCGACTATAGCGTCGACCTGCAAACCTCAGACCCATCGATACCGCCGATAATGTCAAATGAATTAAATACAGAAATGGTTGTTTACGCGCAGTGCTTCGTAGTTGCCAAATGTTTCGACCTACTTTTACATTTCAATATCAACATTCTTACTAAAATTTACGGTTGTTATAACTAAGCTTGGATATCTGTTATCAAAGACATTCAAATATAATATAAAATATTTTAATCTGTTCATCTGTTATGATAGGGAAATGTTTATTATTGAAACACTTTTCAAGTTCGTTCACGCAGATACCACAGTTTAACAGTGGTAGAGCCACGCGGCAGCTTTTGCTGTCGTACGGATGGGCCGACTCGAACCGGGGTGGTACCACGACCTCACAGAAAACCAGCGTGAAGTAGAGATTTACCTCTGCGTTTCGCTTGGTGAGTGCCGGTGGCCGGAGGCCCTTTTTACTGGAAATGAGGCATTCCATCTTAGTCCTCACGGGTGACAACGCATCTACATTTTGAATTGTAATAGAGGATAGAATGTAGATGTCTATGGGCCGCAGCAACCACTTACCATCAGGTGGACTGTGTGCTCGTTTGTCACACTTATCCTATAAAAAAAAAACCATACGCGGAGGAGATTATACTCAGTTTATTCTTAGTCCGTTCCTTAGTCTTAAGAGGGTTCTGCATAATTGGCAGTCCGCGTATCTCCTTGAAATGTTTTTTTATTTCTTAAATATACAGGTTTTCTCAGGATGTTTTTCATCACCAATCGATATTGGGTTGCTCATGAACTATGATATTTTTGGGTTAGTGGTTATCTCCTGAGCTAAAAAGGCTCTTAAATGAAATGGAAACAATTTATTATAGTAATTAAAATTTCGTTTATTTATCAGGAGTTGAAGTCTCTGTTGGACGAGTCTTATGATGGCGTAATATACTGGAGTTTTGGCTCTATGTCAAGAATAGAAACAATCGCGAACGAGAAGCTGGTGCAGATATTTGAGGTGATATCCGAACTATCGCAGACAGTGCTGGTGAAAATGGACAGGAGGATGCTTGCTAGAAACCTCACAGTTCCAGATAATGTGTACACAATGGACTGGATTCCGCAGTATAAAACACTTTGTAAGAATTTAATTTAATGATTTACAAATGGACAATTGTTATTATAGGGACTATGTTATTTTATTCCACCCGACAAATCTAATTCGCAAAAAAAAATACGTTAAGGAATTTTGAGAACTTCGACAAATCACAGAATAAACATATCAGATAGAAGAATAGTTAAAAATAACACATGTAGTGCAGCGTTTAAGGTTGGAAGGGGTTTGAAATGTGCTCCTATAAATTGTTAAACGGTCGTTTTGCAAATCATTCTACAATTAGAGAGGTATCCTATATCTAGTAGTTGACTATTTTAGGAGCTCGTAGCTTAGCTCTTGGAGCAACTTTACGCGGTAGAGCCACGCTGCAGCTATAATATGTTTGTAGCACGAATGGGTCGGCTCGACCGGGTTAGGACCACGCTTTCACAGAATACCAGCGTAAAATAGCAGGTTAATGCTACTGTTTCGTATGGTGAGTGAAAGAAACGGATACCTTTTTTACTGGTAACGAGGCATTCCATTTGTCTTCAGGGGGAACGAGGCATCTGCATTTTGATTCTTAATTGAAGATAAATGTATGTGTCTGTGGACTACAACATCCACTTACCAGCAGGTGGACTGTTATTCTATTTAAAAAACCTAACTTCTTCTTAATAACTGGCTTTACGGCTCTGGGATCCAGCCCTTCTGAGCCTGAAAAAAAACTAACTACCGAGTCTTACATAGTGTAATAAGCGAAAATAAACATTCTTAAACGTGTTAGAGCTATGCTGCAGCTATATTAGTAGTATAGTTGTAGCACGAATGGGTCGGCTCGACCGGGGAAGGACCACGCTCTCACAGAATACCAGCGTAAAATGGCAGCTTGACATTGCTGTGTTTCGTATGGTGAGTGTTGAGAACCGGAGACCCATTTTACTGGAAAAGAGACATTCCATCATAGTCCTCACGGGTGACGATGCATCTGCATTTTGATTCTTCATTGAGGATAAATGTAGATGTCTATGGGTCACGGCAAAAACCACTTACCATCAGGTGGACTGTGTGCTCGTTTCTCACCTTATCCTATAATAAAATTTGCGCAAAAAGAACTATAGCACTCAAAACTACCTCTAATCTAATCGTATAAAACATTTTACATTGATGAATTCAATGGTGTTTATTTGAACAGGTCACCCAAATATTAAAGTGTTCATATCACACGGAGGTCTACTCGGAACCCAAGAGGCAGTTGCATGCGGGGTGCCCATGCTGACCGTTCCTCTATACGCTGACCAGGCTCTCAATGGCCGAGCCATGCAAGACCGCGGAGTTGCCCGCACCATCACACTAAAGGAAACCAACAAGGATACATGGAGGGACGCCCTACACGACTTACTTACGGATCCTAAGTGAGTTTCATTTGTTATTGTATTTAATGGTATAATTTTTCTATGGCCACAAACAGGCAATTGGCAACATGTCCGCGAGGCGTTTACTCACACACGTATAAAAATTGGCTCCACGATAAATGTTGCGTTTTGTATTGAACACGAATTCTGGTATAATCTTAGGGTTCTATATTTGACGCGTAAATTTTTATGTGTTTACCCACCTTTCGAAAACGGCTGAACCCATTGAACTGTAGCAGGTCTATGGTTGAACCCATATGATTCTTTTTTTTATTAAAAAGCCTGAAGGCTTCCACCACTATGAGTGGAAAACTAGACAATATTTTTTTTACAATAACTATTTGAACGACATTCTATTTGTTACCTTGATCTATTGACATTGCTTAGTCCACTCAAAAGGGTAAAAATTTTACTTATAAAGAGTAAAAGCAAACTACTTCCACATAGCTTCAGAAGGTGGGGCTTTATTATGTGGACATTATTTATTAATTGATTTAAAAGTTAATGTACACACACATACTTTGATAGGAAAATGGTAAAAAGAGCACATGTACAAAGGCTAATTCCATGTTAAAATTTCTTCCAACAGGAAAATAAATAAAGGATAGTTGAAAGAAATAGAGGAAGACTCAGTGTGCACTTTTATACAATGTACTACCTCCATTATTTTTATTTTTAGTTTTTAAAGTCGGTTTTAATTTTTATTAAAAGGTGAATTTTCCTCATATATTGAGGTAAATTTTGATTGCAAGTGTATCTTCCGGTCGATGAACTCCACAAGTTAAGCATTATAAATTAACAATATTTATGCATCTTAATTAAGATAATTAAGTCTGTAAGATATTAAGAATAATATTACATAATCTTCAATTTGTAGTAATAAATGAACCAAATCGAAATCACAATCCCTGCACGTGTTTAGTGTACTTTTTGTATCTTTGTTCACTTTTATTATCTAGGAAGCAACAATAGTACCATATATATTACGACAAGATAACCTTTTAATGAAAATGCACTTTTAATATTCTTTATCTATCAGTCGATAATTTCACCAGAAACGAACGTGCGCTCGTTTGATTTCTTAATAGTAAACATAATAAAAAACAATAATATTTTATAGTACACGGTGCCTTAAAATTAAGTTTAAGTCACGATCATGCGGGACTCCGATTATTGTACGTTAAGTTTTACTCAAGTCATGCATAAAGTTTATATTAATTTATAATTTTTAAAAATTTTAAACATTTATTGAAACAATAAGAAATACACAACAGTAGAACTTTAATTAGTAACATCTATTAGAATACTTTAAATTACAAACAAAACATTAAGGCTGGTTTTATCGTCACGCTGCTAGACGCGCCGCTGGGCAGCGTGCTGTTAACAGCGCGCGCTTGAACAGCGGTGCACTATAAAACGAGATTAGTGCCACGCGTTCCGCTGCTGTGAGACAGTCGTGTACAAAATGAACGTTAATGCGGTTAGAGTACCGGCTGTTTACATTTTATGGAAAAGAAGGCAAAAGCGATTTAATAGAAGAATAGTTGATCCTTATAACGCTACAAGGTTACTGAGAGGCGAACACGTAACATCTTTCTCCGATTTACGAGAAAATAATTATAAATTTTATAAATATTTTCGCCTATCAACAAGCAGTTTCGACGAATTATTATTCTTGTATGAATCATCGGCCGGGTCCCATAAAGATCTTCTAAATCGCACTTCCTCAATTACTCGTCCCGTATCGATGTAATTCATTTTGTACACCACCATACCTAACGGCGCGTCTCAACGGCATCACACTAAAACGCATAGTGAATGTAGATTCTACATTCACTATGCGTTTTACAAGACTTCTTCATTCGGACATGATGTTGATATTTTAGATCGCCCTGATACGATTTTTGTCTTTATAATCATTTAGTATTCTACAATTTTTCAATTAAAAAGCGGATTTAAGTCACTTGTACTATAAAAAAATGTACAATACACGGAACTTAAGTAACCGATTATTAAAACGTGTATCGTAATGTACTATTATAAATATAATTACATTTTTATATCGAATAAGGATGACAAACGAGCAAACAGTCCACATGAAGATAAGTGGATGCTGTGGTCCATAGAAATCTACAGTTATCCTTGATTAAGAATCAAAATGCAGATGATTAAAATGGTAGAGCCATGCTGCATCTATATTATAGATGTACTATGGCATTCGATGAAAGAATATTAGAGAAAAATAGGAGCTTAATGGTGCTGTATTTTGAATAGTGAGTGTAGGGAACCGGAGACCCTTTTTACTAGAAACGAGCCATTACGTCTTGGTCCACAGGGGTTACAAAATATTAGTTGCACTGACCACAGTATAACGTGGTGAACGTTAGCCATGTTACCCAACATCTGTTCTAAATTTAGGAGTGTGTAATTTATTGATAATATTTTAATAGACGACTAATAGCTTTAGACGGCTCCGTGGCGCAGTGGCTTAGCAATGAGTTGCTGCGCTGGGGAGCGCGGGTACGAATCCCGCACGGAGCAAGTATTTGTATGACCTACAAATAATTGTTCCGGGTCTGGATGTTTGTCCTTGTGCAATTTGTGTTTGTAAACTGCCTCCACGATACAGGAGAAAATCCTAGTGTGGGGGTAACGTTTTTTTAAAAGAAAAAAAATAGACCATCATGAGAATTAATGGTTTACAAATGTATTTTATTCTATTAGTACTTCACATTAGATTATGTTGTATATGTTTTTATGTAGGAATATAAGATCATGAATATTTCGCAGCTATCTCAAGGATTCGATTCTCAAGTGAAAGAAAGTCAAGCACTGTAAAGCCGCGTATCCACCAAATATGTTGACAAGAGTTATGTTTCCAACTGTTTACAACTGTTTCCAACAAGCGTCTCCACCGAGGGAACAAATGTTTGCAACAAGTGGCAACAAGCGTATTCCTTTGATGTTGCCGCGGAAAATGGAAACACGGTTTCCGACATTGTTTCAAGTTTTGTTGCCAAATGTTGTGTTGGCAACTCGGCTTAAGGTCTCCTATGATTAATGCCAGAGCATATTATCAAAGCAAAGTGACTAGTGAAAGAGTGCTGGACGGTCTCTGTCTATATGTAAATACAGTGTACAGCGTTAATAAGTTTCCGTGGTGTACTTGCGTATTCCAACTGATTTCTAACAAGAGCATCAAAATGATTTAACTTAGTTGTTGGCTGAAACCCTTTTGAGTTTCATTTAATAAATCCCAGGATTTTAGCAGGTTTATTAACAATTTTACATAAATATACTTGTATGTAACACGAACTTTAATTTACTGGTAATAATCCCTCTTAGGTTTTATTCTCGGTTTTTATAGTCAATATCGCTAACTTTGGAGCACATAAGCATGGTAGAGTCACGTTACAGCTATATAATGGCTGTAGCACGAATGGGTCGGCTCGACCGGGGATGGATCTCGTACTCACAGAATACCAGCGTAAAATAGCAGCTTAATGCTGCTGTGTTTCGTATGGTGAGTGTAGAGAACCGGAGACCCTTTTTACTAGAAAAGAGGCATTCCATCTTAGTCCTCACGGGTGACAACTCATCTGCAATCTGCATTTTGATTCTTAATTGAGGATAAATGTAGATGTCTATGGGCCACAGCATCCACTTAAAACCAGGTGGACTGTGTGCCCGTTGGTCACCCTATTCCATAAAACAATATGATTGACGACCATGTGGCTCCGTGTCCGTGGTTCCTACTGAGTCATTCATAAGTTTAAATTCCATACAAAACTATAATTCTTTCATGTTGGAGAGACAATGTTTCCTTTTTACGACGTTTTTATTAAAGTCACTTTCTTGTCTGTCTATCTGTCTGTCATTTCGGGTGGAATCTAAATTTGCTAACAATTGATATTAAACTAACTTCCCGATAAGCTGGTAAATTGAAATTTTGAATATTGCTCAAATTTGGATGACTATACAAGAATATGATTATATAACAAAAACGTGGTACATTATTAATTTAATTAAAAAAAACACTAGTCGGCAAGTGCACGTTGTAAATCTCGTAATCGTCGTATTCATAATATTATAATTATATTTTATATTTTACAGGTACAAGCAAAATTCTCTGAAGTTAAAAGAAACGTTCCTGGATCGTCCGCTACCACCTCTAGAAACTGCAGTATATTGGATTGAATATGTTCTGAGACACCAAGGTGCCACCCATTTACGCTCACCAGCACAAGACTTATCATTTGTACAATATATATTATTAGATATAGTAGCAATTAGTGTAGCTGTTACATTACTCACAGTTTATATTCTCTATATACTGTTTAGATATCTAAGTACAAGGTGCATTCGGTGGTGGCCGAAAGAGAAACTTGTCTTTGAGAAAAGATTGTTCAGACGGAACAGAAGTGTGTTTCATTGCTTAATTTGGATATATAAGTTTAAGCCTAATTAACACATGTTGAAGCGATAGGTACAATGTTATGTAAATGTGTAAATAATAAATTTGTAAGATATTTGTGATATCTTTATTGTCATGCTATCCCAGTGGGCGAGAAACGTTTAGCGCAATTTTGTTAGTGGGTTTTTGTGTCGAGAAAACTAGTAAAGTAGTCCGGAGTCATGACGTTTTACGTGTTTCACTTAGGGTTACCATACGGTAAATTGAAAAAGTACTGACAAATAATCTGATTTGCCTTGAAACATCTTTACATTTTGTTGCAAACGTAAATTAACGCCGTGAAAAAAGAACAATTAATTATTGATTTTTGTGCACTCTCGCGATTAATCCACGTCGCAGATTACCTACATCCCACGCAAAAATCCCACTGTATTTTTTTTGAAAAATCTAAAAATCCTGACGTTTATAAAATTCGACCGCAGTCTTGACGAAAGCCAAAAAGTCCTGACATGTCAGGACATATGACTGAGATATGGTATCTCTACTTTCACCCCCATGTCTCACCACGTAAACGGCGCCGTACGCCTGATCTCTTTCCGGACGTGTCGGATTGCCGTCCCATAAATGAGGGAGATACATACAGAGTGCACCTGTGCATGTGCACTCACCCGTGCACGATAATCCTGTCCTGCGCAGATTGAGACTAGCCGCCGTGACCTAAAGGAGACAATCGTTTTGGGTCCACTAGAAATTTTAACGTAACTCAATTTTATCTATAAAAATAAATAAAATTGAAGTGTCTGTTTGTAATGTCAAAATTACAGCTTTTTATTTAATGCATATGAAAGTATATGCGGTACTCATAACAAAAATACAATTTTTAAAATTTTTGTCTGTCTATCTGTTTGTTCCGGCTAATCTCCGAAACGGCTGGACCGATATTGACAGGATTTTCACTGGCAGATAGCTGATGTCACATGGAGTAACTTAGGCTACTTTTATTTAAGATAAATAATTAGGGTTCCGCGCAAAAAAATCAAAATTCCGAATACCACACGGGCGAAGTCGCGGGGAACAGCTAATTACATATAAAAATATACCAATTTATTACAGTAAACGGCCTAGAGATTTTACAAAAATCTAACGGGAATCATGAAATCTGAAAAAAATGCGTGTAGCGAAAAACGAACTTCCAAAATGATTTTCCAACAATCTTTTAAAGTACCTATAAATGGGTAAAGTACCTAAAACTTTGTTTTATACTATTAATTATTGACGAGTGCACTATTTTAACTTATAATACCAGTGATAATTAAAATTTTAAATTTTGTAAAACCGACTTCAATATAAATAATTATTAAGAAAACTCAAAAACTATTGATCAAATTTATATGGGACCACGTGTGAAGCACCAGCTTTCAAATAAAAAAAGAATCATCGAAATCGAAAAAACGATTCTTTTTTTTATTTGAAAGCTGGTGCTTCACACGTGGTCCCATATACATTTGATCAAGGTCTGACTATTAGTTTTTGAGTTATTCTTAATAATTTATATTGAAGTCGGTGGTACAAAATTTTTATTTTAAATTATTTTATTATATCGTTTACAAGTGGCCAGTTCTAAAAACATTCAGTGTCGCCCTCGTATACTGCTGTTAGTTTGCTACCAGTAAAAATTAACTACCAGGAAAAATTTACTTTGCCAATATCCGCTCAAAAGAAACATCATTTTATTTTTTTGAGATTTTCGCAAAGTAACGCCTGATTCTATTAATTGCTACCAGTTGCCAGGTGAGGCCGAGTTTTTACCTTTATATTCTTTTACTGCAACTTTTTCATTAACAACAAGTATTAAACAACATGTATTATCGTGGTATGGACACTGGTGCTTGGTTAGCAGTTGCCAGGTTCTTCCAACTCTTGGAGTTTCGTAATTTTCTTACACAGTTTCCCGGCAATAGATTAGCAGCAAATTTTGACTTACCACTTGACTCAATAATCACTCATTTCGTTATTTTACTGCTAGCTTAGTATTAAAATAGCAGTAATTTGTTATTTGTAGAACTAGTTTGAGAAACAATGTCGTTTTTAGCAACTGTTTAACAACAAATTCTCATGCAAACTTCAATGGTTTCTGCTTACTTTTCACTTCTAGCTTGGTAGAGCTTTTAGAGTTTATTGTGATCTAGAGATATTATTATTACAAGACTCACCAATATAATACCGGTTCTCCAAAATCCATGTCAAATCTGAAATGTGAGAACGCCAGCAGCTTGCCCTTCTTTTCTCTTGCGATGAGGTACCATGCAGAGTCATCAGTCATTTCCTCTACTTTACGCTCACGATTCCACCCCCATGCGCATGTTTCATATCTGTTTATAAAAGAGTAATATATAAACATAAAAAACAAATCACAACCATGTTATGACTATAGTAGTAGTAAAATAGAAAAAGTTTCATTACCACATTGTGCCTCATGTGTGTTTTAAAGAAAGCCTTTTAAATCTTTGGTACTTAACCATTATATTGGGAATAAGTTTGTTTGATATAACAACTCAAGATGATTAATTAAATATATCTAATATATAAAAATAAATTTTTGTTTGTTTGTATTTTACTCGCTGTCATACCGTTCATCAGATTGTGGTAAACTTTGTCAATTTATTGCTTGCACTTGAGCGAAGGCTATAGGCATAGTACAATTAACTTACAGTAGGTGGCGCGCATATCGCAACAACAAATTTATTTGAAAGTTAACTTTAATGAATGCATTACTATTCCTAATTAAACAATACAACTCTTCTAAATTTAAATTATAATATTCCACATTTTTTTTTTACAGCAGCAATGCACCAGGTACCAGCTAGTAACTAATAAAATAAACATTAATATGTATTTTACTAGGTTTACTTATGTAGAGGTAAAAATCAGTTCTAATTCATATACATAAACTCTCTTATACCTGTCACTCAAAGGGGTAGGCAGATATACAGGGTTCCACATATCTATGCATACATCCTCGTTTGTTAAGGGTACTCTTGCTTTGGCCTATCTTTAATAAGTTACCGATTTAGTTGATAAGCCTCCACCTAAGGTATCCCCTGCCAATTTCTCTACTAAAGCATTATTTTTATAAACTTGCTCACAAGTCACAACATCTTGCAAACCATACAACCTCTTACCCTGTTATTGAGTCACCCCTAAGCAGTATTAATTCTACTCTCATGCCTCTTCTGCCAAACACAATTTTCACAACCAAACATTAAGTTAGGGACTAGTTTCACAGTTCGCGGGCAATCCAGGTTTGATCCCCCACCAGCACAAATTAAATTGTTAATTGCAATTTTAAGTGCTGATTTTCTACGTGTTCGGCGGTGAAGGAAAACATCGTGAGGAAACCGGCATGTCTGAGAAATAAAATATTTCGCAGACATGTAAAGTTCGCCTACACGCATTGGGGCAATGCGGCGGACATTTCCTTGCCCTAAAACTCCCTCAGAAGTAAGGGGAGGCCTGTGCCCAACAGTGGGACATATATAGACTGTAACTTTAACTAAGCATTGTGAATCCATACATGTTTTTTTGGACACATTGTAACTTCCCACTGAAGAATGTTTTCATTACAAATATGTGTCTCTGAAAACGGGGAAGATGCTGTAGCCTGTAACACAGTTTTCAACTATCACGGGCTACAGTTTCAATATGATTTATGTATGTATAAGTTATGTGAGAAACAATAAATATTATTATTATTATTCAATCTTCCTTCTATATCCTTGTCATGTCTACCATCCCTGCTAAATACACATCCTAAAAAATTAATAGTATCAGGCATTACTTTGCAGAAATCCATTACAATAAAATCGTAAAAATAAAAATGATGTGTCTTACCAAGTTTGAAGAGCACCTCCAGCCCTCCCTCAAACCTCTTCAAACTAGGTAAGACACAACATTTTTATTTTTACTCAGATCTTAGGTAATTAACCTTAGGTAATCCTAAATACACAAACTCCACTTGCTCATCTGCTTCTTTTCTTATTTCACATATTGTTTATTTTCTCGTAGCAATTTTTTTTCTCATCGCCAATTATTGTTTAGTTTGTATTACCATTGCTGTTAAAGCCTATCTAAGGTCCATTACTGAACATAAGCTTCCCGCCATAAATTGCATCATATTTGCCTCAGTTACCACGCTTGGCAAGCGGGTTGGCAATTGCAATTTTTTTTTTAATTATTATTAGGAAGACTGCTGCCCATATCCTGACTAGTTGCCCCCTATCGAATCTTATGGCACCCATTTATATGTTTTGTTCTTTTTATGTTTTTACACTACAGACCAATCTTACATGAATTATAGAAGTTGATCATCATTATCATCATCATCACCATTACAGCTCATCACTAGGCCATTAATAAACATAGGCCTCCCCCATCGATTGCCCCAAAGTATGGTCTTGAACCACTTACATTTATACTCATTGCCCTACAATGTGCTTCCAAGCCTTGTAGGCTGCCACATAAAATACCAGTGTCAGTACTTCAAGTGATATGACCAACCCATTGTCACTTGAGCCTCCTAATACATTGGGCTATGTCATTTCTTTACATCTGCGATTTTTATGCATCTGCACTTTGATTCTTAATCAACGATAAATGAAGATCTATGGGCTACAGCATCCACTTACCATCAGGTGAACTATGTGCTCATTTGGTACCCTTATTCCTACAAAAAAATGTCATTTAACTTTTTTCTGTTCTGGTCTGGTCTGTCTCAAGAAATATTTGAGTAAATTTAAGTTTTTCAAACAAACAACTTTGAAAGACTACATCTCGGTTCAATATGTAATTTGTGCCAAAACACTCTTTTGCGTAATATAGTGCAAACAATTAATAAATGGTGTAAATTACATTTTCTGTTGCTGGGTAGTGGTTAGGTGTATTTAAAATGTATGTATAATGTCGTACATATCACCTCAAACCACTTAACTAAATCATAAAAGGAGAATTAATAAAGTTCTTACAGTTTTTTCATATTTTTTTCTGTTAAATTTATAGCCCAATCTAGCACATTCTTGTCAAGTTCAGTTACCCTTTGTATGTACATGTCCACTTCCATGTCATTATTTCGAAACACCAATAATTCTTTACAAAGAGATGCTAAGTCAGTCAACTTATTTGCCAAATTCACATAATTCATTCCATCTGCTATTCGACGCTGTTCTAGCTTCCTTGCCTGTCGCTTTTCCTTACTTTTGGCAACAGAAGCTGTAGATTTTTTCTAGAACAAATTTAAAGGAAATAAAAATAGTGAGATTGGTAACATTAGGTGGTAGAGCATGTTTTTACCTAGGAGTTCATCTCGATAGGTTGTTGTGAAATATTAAATACTCATATTCCGCTGGGGGTATCCTTGTTACGAATTTATCACATGGACCTTTAAATAATCTCCAAGGAATATCTCCTCCTCTACATAGATCTTTTAAGTTTATACCACCAAGCAGCAGTGAACTGCACTGTTCTATTCGTATTATAAGGATATGGAGAGCTCATGTGACTGGTGGGTAACTGAAAGGCATTCCGTGATACTCTCCAGAGGTATGTACTTAAACAACGCTAGTCATGCGCTTCAGTAGACACTAATCTGTTAAGATTTATCCTCAATCGGACATTTAACTCGTTGTTCACTTTATTAATATAAAAATTATTTAGTTAAGTATTCATGTTATGGTTATTGAACAACAAATGCGAAAGAATTAACGATATTTTTACAGTAAAATAATAGCGTTACAAAATACTTACTCCCATTTTCCTAACAATATATTATTTAATTATAATATTAAACGTTAGTTGTTGAAACTACTATTTCACACTACTATTCAATTAAATTATCAAATTTAATTATTTTATTTACAAACGGCGGGAAATAGTAAAAACATTAAAACAATCAATCAAAACTTCATTTAGTTTCCTAAACCTTTTACTTCATAATATTGCACTGAGTTTATTGGCTAAATCATTTCGCCGTGCAAAAGGGAACCAATCGTAATGCAGCATTCTGTTGTAAATTCATACGAGAACAAAGATAAACTCTTTGATTGCGAACAATTGCGAATGGTGAAGTTTGTGAAGGGTATTGACATTCTATAAGCTACGTTCATTTTTATTAAAACTAAATTTATAATTTTGTTAAATCAATGTGACATAAAATATTTTATATAGCTAGCTATTCTCAATGACCTCAATAGTGTCTCCCAACGGATAAGTCTTATGATGAACATGGAATAACAAAAATCATGTTTAACGTTCATGTCACACCTATGCCGGTAGTTGTTAGGAGCACTAAGCTCGAAGTTTTTGACGAATATGTTTACCTGGGAAAAATAGTCCGACTAGGAAAGTCCAACTTCGACCGAGAGGTCAATCGACGGATTCAACTCGGCTGGGTAGCGTTCGGGAAACTATGACAATATTCTCGTTAATCATACCTCAAAACCTGAAAATGAAATTGTACAACCAGTGCGTGTTGCCAGTGATGACTTATGGATTTGAGACGTGGTTCTTCACTGCTGGCCGTATGAGGAAGCTCAAGGTCGCTCAGCGAACTAAGGAGAGGGCTATGCTCAGGTTTTTTCTGCGTGATAAACTTAGAAATGAGTATACCCGCAGTAGAACCAGAAAATCCGACATAGCCCAACGGATTAGTAGGCTGAAGTGGCAGTGGGCCGGCCATATAGCTCGAAGAACCGACAACCGATGGGGAAGAAAGGTTCTCGAGTGGCAAACTCGTACCGGTAGGCGAAGTGTAGGGCGACAACCCACTAGATGGTGTGGCGACCTTGTAAGACATGCAGGAAGTCGATGGATGCAGGTGGCTCAGGACCGTGCTTTGTGACATTCCTTGGGGGAGGCCTATGTTCAGCAGTGGACTTAAGAAGGGCTGTAACGATGATGATGATAATATTGCTAGCATATATAGCATAGCATAGCTAGATATTTATATATATATATATATATATATATATATATATATATATATATATATATATATATAATTTATTTATTATATATATAATTTATTTTTATAATTGTAGAATGTGAACGGAAGTTTGTTTTTATATTATGTCTCTATCTCGTCTTATAAGCTTAGACCATTAGAGATTTAGACATTAGACTTTAAATGCGATAGCACTTCTTATTAGTTTATGGACTTTAAGGTATAATTGTATCCTCTTAGTAGTCTGTGGTATAATTTCTAAACGAATTCGTAGCGGGAAATTTAAAAATGAAAATGCTAAATCATAAAAATCAATAACATTATCAAACCCGAACGTTAAGGAGTTGAGGAGATTTTATGTTCATTTTTATTTAAACACACATATATTTTGTTACATTTTTAAATAACAAAGCAAATACACTATTTCGGTATCGCTACAGAAATTTTTTGGCTAATTGCCAATAATACATGTCTGTCAGATTTTGTGTAAAAAAATATATTGCGAATTGCGAAGGAAGAGAGTGGTTAAAGTTTAGAGTTCAACCAAGACGTCTTTATAGAAATATGAAAACTATGAAGTATATATCTCTTTCTCAGACTGACGATTTAATGCCTACATTAGGTTTAGGTACATGGCAGGTTTGTTTTTCAAGGTAATAGGAACAAATTGTGTTTTATTATACATTTAATAAAGAAAATACAAAATTTCAGGCCCCTGCAGCTGTTATTGAGTCAACTGTATATAAAGCTTTAGATTTAGGTTACAAACATATAGATACAGCTTTTAATTATAATAATGAAGAAGCCATAGGCAAAGCTATAAAACAATGGATTTCTGATGGAAAAGGCACGAGAAAGGATTTATTTATTACTACAAAGGTAAGTATTTTAAACTAATGATTAAATTAGTTAATGAATTATTACATACGGTGACTCTCCATTTAAGTCATGACAAATATTAAGTATACAGGAATGATAAAATCTAAAAATAATTACTTTTTATAATACGTTTATCGTGAGTGACAAGAATCTCCTTTTTGGCCTGTCCTGACCGAAACATATTTGGATAGTATATTGTCGATTACAACACCTCGTTAGTCGAATTTTGGTCATTTTACATTTTTTACATCACTGGCTAGAAAATTTGGCCACGCATTAAATGATCCAATCAAAGAATAGAAAAAACCCAATTTTTTATTACAGAAGTATTTTTTTACAGAATACGGCAGATAAACGAGTACCCACCCGATGGTAAGTGGATGTTAAGGCCCATAGACATCTACATCTATTCTCGTTTAAGAATCAAAATGAAGATACGTTGTCACCCCTGAGTAAAAAGTAAAAGGGTCGCGGGTTCCCTACTTTCACCATATTATGAAACAGCAGCTTTAAACTGTTTTTACGCTGGTAATCTGTGAGAGCATGGTCCCGACCCATTCTTGCTACAACCATAATTTAGCTGCAGCGTGACTCTACCGCGTCAAAATGCGTCGTGTAATTAGTTATATTAAAAACTTTATCGTCTACTTTGCCCTGAAATATGGCATATTTAATAAAAACCGAATCATCAAGCAGAAAAAAAAGAAAAAAGAGCATACGGGCGATTTGAGAACAACAAAAAAGGAGGAGCTTCTCCATTAGAAGAGTAGTGTCCTGTAAATAAATGAAAAAATAAGAAACTAAAACAATTTCCGCCTAACTTTACCGCCTACTTCGAAAGGCAAATCTTCCTACAAAGGCAGAGTCCATTTCTAGTCCATTTACATGCTGATGAACAAGATTAGCTAAAAAATATTATATGTCTTTTCGTTTTTAAACTATAAAAGGTCATGTGTAATGTCACATTTGTCGGTAATTGTTGGGAGCATTACGCTCGATGTTATTGACGAATATGTTTTACTAGGACAAACTTTCCGACTAGGTAAGTTTAACTTTGATTGATAGGTCAATTGACGGAACCAACTTATCTGGTTCACAACGGATCGATAAGCTAAAAAGGCAAGTGTAGAGTGGCCCCCCGCTAGATAGAGTGAGGACTTAGTAAGAAATGCAGGAAGTCGATGGATGCAGGTTTTTCAGGACCGTGCTTGTAGGATTTCTTGTGGGAGGCCTACGTACGACTTGGGATGGGCTGTAATGATGATGTTGATTATATAGTTGATGATATAGTTCACAGTTCATACATATACACAGGTACAGGTCAAACTAACAGAAGGGTGTGTAAGTAATTATTATAATCCACTTTCACGAGTTGGAAAAACTACATATCGTCTAACAAAGCTAATTATTTATATTTATGGCATTCACAGTTTTGACTAGGTTATATTGACTTTTCTGAGACGTCTTGCACCTATAACTGTACACCTATAACGTCTCGTCTGAACGAGATGATTATACAGGGTTGTTTTGCAATAACCGACCAAATTTGCAGAGTAGGTTCAGAATAAGTAATATAGGCAAATGGTGAAGAAAAATTAATTAAAAAAATATCCCAAACATTCTGCCCTTTTTATCTTTTAAATTGAAAATGCGTGGTAATGCAATTATTTTAACTGATTTTATTGCGCACGCACACATTCGTAAGGGTCGATCGGTAGACAAAAAACGTTGTTGCCCATAAATCACATTCAATTTGGGATAATTTCAAATAAAAGTAGAAGCCTGTTTTCAAAAACTGCAAACACAATATGGCATTATTTATATATTTGATCTTAAATTTAAAATTTGGCTACTCTTTGGAAAATAACAGTGTATATCTATACTAATATAATAAAGCGGAAGAGTTTTTTTGTTTGTTTAAACGCGCTAATCTCTGGAACTACCAGTCCGATTTGAAAAATTATTTTTGTATATTATAGCCAGATTCATGTGGAATAGTATAGGATATCTAGCATTAAGCTCTCAACTAGCCTTAAATATGGATATTTGTTAAGCAAGTCAGAAGAAAAAGCACTCCCGAAATGATTTATCCGCGTACGCTGGTGTTTTCGTTATCGACCTTTACTTCGTCTAAAAAAAAGTCCGCGAGCAATAGACATATGGTATATGTCTATTTCTTATACATAAGCCATAATTTGGTATTTTGTGACAAAAAAAAATTTGAAAATTTAAAAGTGGTTTATGAGCGTTATTATTAGGCATGGCTTATTTATCATTACGAACGAAAGTTACTTCATCATCAAGACAATTTTATGAAGATAAACTTTGTTCTTTATACCATGTTATTTGGACTCATAGTTTAAGAGATAATGTAAAATTAAAATAATTCAATACTTGGCTGGGCGCGCGAACGAAGCTTAAACCCGTTATAAAATGCTTGAACTAGGTCATGTCGCGCATCTCGGACACGTGATGACACGGGTGAAACCGCGGGGCACAGCTAGTATAGTATATACATATATATTTTGTTGGAGGATTACTTTTTCTGTCTAGGAAACCGTCTGGATAGGCCCCAGGCCCCATATTTTTTTTAAATATTTATTTTCACAAAAAGGGTTTTGTCACACAGTGGCTATGTCACCCCCATAAAGTATACACAAAAAATAACAGGAAATTAACGAATGAACAACAATCAAGATAAATTTAACAACAAAAAATATATATGTTGCAATTCAATCCGGTGATATGATTATCATAGGTGGAGAATATTATATCTTTCTAGTCTCATACTACATATAAATAAAGTTTGATTAGCATTTTGGCCTCTTGACAAAGTGGGGAGGATAGAATAGAATTGCAAATGCCTACATTGTGGTTATGCAAAAATTGCGTATCTTGCCTATGTACCTCGTTCCGAACACACTCCGTTAAAACATGGTGCACATGGTGCGCATCTTCTACAGTATCACACTCTGAGCAGTTAGGGGAATCTGATATTCCCATCAGAAATCGGAACTTATTTGACAGGATGTGTCCTGAATGAAGTCTTAAAAGCGCTACAATATTCTTCCTGCTTATTTCATCTTTTTTTAAACCATGGGTAACAAGGTTGACATTGAATTGTCTTGTACCATATTCCCTTACTAAGAGAGCGTTCATCAAAATACTCTTGCCATAACTGCCTACAATCTACTTTAACCTCACGTAATAGTTCGCTGTGTACTGGTAATATACTGTATGTAATACCGTCGCTTAAAGTTTGGTTCGCAGTTCGACCAGCCTCCTCTTTACCCGTGATGCCTGTATGAGCAGGAGTCCATTGTATGATTACCACCTTATTTAATGAATTAAGTTTACGAATGGAATCTAGGATAATGTAGGCTATCGTAAATCCTCGAATATTCGAGGGTAGGTGAGTCAAATGTAAAAGGGCACTTTTAGCAAATTGATTATAATTCAAAGTACAGTACTTTACGTAACATGCGATAAAGCCTCGGAAATCGCGATCAGCTCACTGTGAATTATAAAGACGTCGGCCCTGATTTTGAATCTTACACCCCCCCCCCCCCCCCCCCCTTCTTACCTATTTCTGCCGCCAAATAGTAGCAGTGCACGCAGCACTGCTGCGTTCTGGTGTAAAGGGTACAGAGAGTAAAATTACCAGTATAATTACAAGCTGTAAGGCATTCCATCTTAGCAACAGCCAACGAAACCGTAGCCATCTTTATTCGAGTCGGTTGCAGATGTCTTTTGTCATTTCAATTTTATAAAAAAAAAACGCCATCAATCGGCAGCCATTAGATTATTATGGCCCGTAGTCGCCGCCTACAACACTCACAGGACGAAATGGGATGATGGGTTCTTTTTAAAGCTAATTAATATTGAATTGCGTATAAAATTACGTTTTCAAAACTTCGATAGGCTATAAAGGAGCCACTTAGCTTTCGTTATACTTAAGAGGGGAGGTTATTGCTTATAAAGTGATTTGCTTTAAATGTTTTATACAAGAATAGTGCGTAGCGGCCATCGGTACCTTTTTACAATATTAAAGTGAGAAACGAGTCCATCTGATAGTACCTATGTTTAACGCATGTGATGCATAGCAGTTGTACGAGTATATCATATATAACTTAAAGAAAAGAAGGAATACACTGTATGGGGCTAGGGTGCTCGGTGAGGGGCATGGTTGTAGAAGTATTTCCGTTATAGTGAGTGTTTTATATTGTATGTGTGATAATTTAAATATTATGGTAATCGATCAATCTTGAGCAATAGGATTACCGTTAAAGCCTATGAAACGTTTACTGCTGAACATAGGCCTTCCCTATAAATTACCCCATATCCCCCTATGCGGAGATTTTTACCATAATTGCTGCGTTTGGTAGCAAGTAACAGTAGTAGAGCCACGCGGCAGCGTTTGCTGTCGCACGGATGGGCCGGCTCGAACCGGGGTGGTACCACGACCTCACAGAAAACCAGTGTGAAGTAGATGTTTACCTCTGCGTTTCGCTTGGTGAGTGCAGGTGGCCGGAGGCCCTTTTTACTGGAAATGAGGCATTCCATCTTAGTCCTCACGGGTGACAACGCATCTACATTTTGAATTGTAATAGAGGATAGATGTAGATGTCTATGGGCCGCAGCAACCACTTACCATTAGGTGGACTGTGTACTCGATTGTCACCCTTATCCTATAAAAAAAAAATTAGCAACGACCGTTTATTTATTTTCTAATTGTTAAAAAGAAGACGCTGGTACCCATCTCCTGATATGTTGCATCTTTCCCACCTCACCTACGGGATAATATTATGGCGTAAAGAATATTCTTACATCGTCCCAACACGGTCAATGCTGTCGAGTGTTATGTTAATATAATGGTTTACACTGTATTATAGAAGACTTTGTTTTGAATACTTAAATCCAGAAAGTCTTTGCTTTATGTCTAAATAATGTAAATACTATTTATTTTTCTTTACTACATTTGCGAGAATGTGAGGGGGAGGGGAGGGAGTATTTTGGCTCTAGCTCCGGGCGGCACGAATTCATGCTGCACTACTGCTCACCTGCAATTATACGGAATCTCTTACGCAAAGAGTAGAATCTAATCCTTCAAACCAGAAAACAGCAGTTTTTTTTTTTTACTTATTATAAGCCAGTGCTTGACCACGATCCCACCTGGTGGTAAGTGGTGATGCAGCCTTAAATGGTAAATCGCACAGTCTTATCGTAACAAAAGCCTATTCACTCTTGCCTTGAAGACGCCTAGATTGTATTCGGACGGAAAGATAGACGCCGGCAAATTATTCCACTCCTTTGCTGTACGCATTACAAAAGACGAAGCAAACCGTTTGGTTCTAATGCGTGGAATATCGACAACAAAGGGATGAAGACCCGCCGACCGTCTGGTTGTCCGATGGTGGAAAGGAGAGGGAGGAATTAAGGCGTGTAATTCCTGCGCACACTCACCGAAATGCATCCTATAGAATACCGAGAGACTGGCTACTCTGCGCCTGTGCTCAAGGCTGACAAGATTGGTTTCAACCAAATCAAGGTCACCAATGAGCCTCTTAGCACGTCTCTCCACTGAGTCCAATGCTGCCAGGTGGCATTTTGCAGCACCAGCCCATATGTGACAGCAGTACTCCATGCACGACCGGACTTGCGCTTTATATAAGGTAAGAAGCTGCCCCGGCGTGAAGTACCGCCGCACCCTTGCAAGGACACCAAGTTTCCTTGCGGCTGCTTTGGCTCTGGACTCAATGAACCGCCCATAGTTTAGGTTCGGAGAAAATTCAATCCCTAACAACTGAAGGCGGTCAGTGTACTCCAAGGATACATTCCGGAAAGTAGGAGCCAAGGTGAGCGGGCTCCTTTTAGCGGTAAAAAGACACGCTTGTGTTTTGGAGGCGTTAAATCTCACGAGATTGGCATTGTTTGTTCCCTGTTTTTTGGTGACAGTATTAGGTAACGGGCTGGTACCAACCAAGATACTCTCCTAGGTTCTAGGCAGTAAAGGAGCCCAATCATGTACTGTAAACATGCGATTAGCTTCGAGAGCATTTCGATACGCGGTGCGACCGCTCTTACGACAGGCCGCAGTTCTTATAGCTTCATTCGATTTAAGAGCATACGTATTACAAAAATGGATGTAAGATGTAGTAGGCGTTGATAGCTATTAGTTAGGTATTGTCTTAACTATTAGTTGTATAATGAGTAGTGTTGTAGGTACTTTAACATTTGAGTTTCCAGATTAAGTTATTAGTCTACTAAAATACCACCTAGCGGCTTTGAATTCAACGGAAGGGCCAGTTGTGACGCTTATTGGTGACACCAATACGGTTAGAACCAATCTTAGCAGTCTCGAGCACGGGTGCAAAGTGGCCATGTTTTCGGTGTTTTACAGGATACAGGATTTCGGAGTGTGTACAGGAATTGCATGCCTTAATTCCTCCCTCTCCATCATCTATTCAGTCATCGGAGCCAGACCACCAGACTGCGCTGGTCTTTCACACCTTTGTTGTCGACATATTATAACGCATTCGAACCTAACGGTTTGCTTCTTTGTTCGTAATACGTACAGCGAAGGAGTGAAATAATTTGCCAGCATATGTGTTTCCTTCCGATTATAGTTTTTTTTTATAGTATAAAGGTGACAAACGAGCACACAGTCCACCTGGTTGAAGTGGTTGCTGGTTGCTTGGCCCATAGACATCTACATCCATCTTTGATTACGAATCAAAATGCAGATACGTTGTCCGTGAGTACTAAGATGGAATGCCTCGTTTCCAGTAAAAAGGGTTCCGGTTGTCTACACTCACCATATGAAACACAACAGCGTCAAGCTGCTATTTTACGCTGGTATTCTGTGAGAACGTGGTCCTACTCCGGTCAAGCCGACATATTCGTGCTACAACTATGCTAGCTCTCCTACGTAAAATATATTTATAATATTATTATAATGGCTAGTCTTTAAGGCTAGAGTGAAAAAGTTTTTGCAAAGCTAAGTCAGTGCGCTTCATCATCTTCGGCTGCATCACCACTTACCACCAGGTGGGAATAATATAAAAAATTAGTGCGTATGAGCTCCTAGCTAATATCTTTCTTGATATTATTTGCGATATTATTGGATCACTTACGGCAATATAAAGCAATAAGTTGAAAACGTCTATTAATTTTTTTTAATCATTTACAGCTCCCTCACGTTGGTAATAGAGCATCTGATGTTAAAAAATTTCTGGACCTGCAACTAAGTCGTTTGCAAATGGAATATGTGGATTTATATTTGATACACGTCCCTTTCGGTTTCCATTGTAATCCTGATACTTTAACGCCAGTTGTCAAAGATAATGGCGAATATGATCTTGATATGGAAACCGATCACATTAGTACTTGGAAGGTAAGTTTGAAAATATTTGTTTTTATTATATTAATGTAGGTCACTTTGTATTCAATCATGATTTTTGTATATTATCATTTATAAATCACGTAACTGTGTTATGGCGGCGTAAGATAACTTCACCACCTTTCCTTTGGGTATCTTAAGAGGCGACAGGGGAAATTGAAACAGGAGATACCTAGCAGCATCTTTCTGAGAAGAACTGAAAATAATAAAAAAAACCGCATTTGCCCACTCGCCTGCCCAATAGTAACAACTATGGCAAATATCCCCCTATGAGGCAATTTATGGGGGAGGCATAATATGTTAATTGGGCTTTGATATGCTGTAATGATGGTATGAAATTATAACAAAATAAAAACGAAGGTGTTTTCATTTACTGTAAAATATGTTTATATTTCATTTTATAAGCAACTTTACTGACCGATACTGTTAAGTGATATCCAGGCGTTTATTTTCTTTTGCGAAATGTGTAGTTTTGATTCCTGGCTAAAGTAAAATATCTTCTAAAAAAATTTAATAGTTTTGTTTTTACCAAAATTCCAAGGCGCTACTCTGCACATCCACATTATTTATATTTTGTCACTTAAAAAAATCAAATATCTAAGCTGATGAATCTTATACACTTTTTCTATAAAAAAAAAATTACTTAATGATCGTATCATCTGATGTTGTGTAGTTACTGTAGTAGACGGACACCTGCAGCCAACTTCTAATAAAACAAAGATGGCTACAGAATTGGTTATCACCTTTGAGGACTAAAATGGGATGCCTCCGGATTTCAGACCAGAACATAGTAGCATAGGCATTGCTATTTGACAGCAGAAATAGGTAAGAGGCTGGTTCCTGCCCCGACGGACCCCTAAACATAATAGTTATCAAACGCTGCAGCAATATTAATATTATAGTTGTAGCACGAATGGGTCGGCTGAATCGGGGAAAGATCACGCTCTCACAGAATACCAGCGTAAAATAGCAGCTTAATGCTGCTGTGGTTATGGGTGGTATGAGTGGGTATGGTGACTGTAGAGAATCGGACTCTTTTTACTGGAAAAGATTTAATAAAGATTTTAATTAGCAAACAAAGATGAATGTAGATGTCTATGGGCTACATCTTCATATTCTAATACGTAGTAGAGCCATGCTGCAGCTATATTACTGGTATAGTTGTAGCACGAATGGGTCGGCTCGACCGGGGAAGGACCACGCTATCACAGAATACCAGCGTAAAATGGCAGCTTGCCACTACTGTGTTTCGTATGGTGAATGCAGAGATCCGAAGATCCATTTTATTGGAAAAGAGGCATTCTATCTTAATCCTCACGGGCGACGACGCATCTGCATTTTGATTCTTTATTGAGGATGTCTATGGGTCACAGCAACCACCAGTTACCATCAGGTGGACTGTGTGCTCGTTTGTCTCTTTTTTATATAGAATAAGGGTATTCTATATAAAAAAAAAGTTAAAGTATTACCACCTAGTAGGAAACGTTCAATAAGCGCTTCTGATTTGCCTTTTGGAGCGGATTGCGATAATGATATTTTTAAATAGTTAATAGTTTAAACGTAAAGTGTAACCATTCAGGTAATGGAGCAGTGTCTGAAAGAAGGCCGAATTCGTAACCTTGGTTTATCAAATTTCAATGAAGCACAAATAACTAAGATCATTAAATATGCTAAAATTAAGCCTCAAGTTTTGCAAGTGGAACTTCACGCGTATTTCCAACAAGTGGAACTGCGCAGGTTTTGTGCTGAAAATAATATAGTGGTGACGGCATATGCGCCTTTAGGAAGTCCCGGTGCCAAGGACCATTTTGTCAACAAGTATAACTACAAGTAAGTTCGCATGGAATTTTGACTTATAATTTGTTAGGAAAGCTAATATTGTCAACTGAAAACGTGCGCTTACAAAATTATTCGCTTAATGATTTCTTATATTTACGCGAAGACTACACATTAAATGAAACAAATTTTTACGGATTTTATCGCGTTTAATTTAACTTTTTAATTCCCGACGTTTCGGGTGCTTTACAGCACCTATGATCACCGGGGGGGGGACTGAGGCGTTTGACGATTCATTTATAGATTTAATTATTAATTACATTTATTTTATATAATAAAATCTCTAAATATTTCGGATAAAATTTATTCCAGATCACTACTGGTACCACTCTATTTCGTGAATTTTTATTACAATCGGTTTAGACATTCTGAATATTATTAGCTAGGACCGACAAACAAAATTTTAAAAATGGCTACTCACATCTCAACGGAATGTAAATATTTTACACAAAAATATTAACAAACAAAATCAACAATAATTATGAAGAAAACTCTCAGAACGCGTCGTAGCTTACAAATTTACCAAAACCGGACTGAATTTTTTTGTGGTTTATGGCATTTTGTTATCATTGATTCCAATTATAAGTTGGACCGAAGTTATTAGAACGTACGATAAACACATATCGCAATGTACCTATTTTTTTTGTGTACTTTACTGGTGGATGTGAGTATAGCAGTGACAGTGTGCGAGCGAGGTGTGAACGGAGCCGACGCCATTTTCAATCCCATTCTTTAACTGCATGGATAGTAGAGAAAATATTTTATAATATTTTTAAACCTCACTATCTGATTGACGTCGCTGTTTTTATGTTTAGACTTCTTCGTATAGTACAAGGATGAACTTCAACTTTGGCGAAGTAATATATGAACCCTTTTTCGCTGCCCATTTATTATAACTTTTAGGTTCACGTAACTCGTATGCTTTTTCAGCCCAGACACATTTCCGGATCTGTTAAACCATCCAGATGTGAAAGAAATTGCTGAGAAGCACGTTAAAACTCCAGCACAAGTTCTTTTAAACTTTTTGGTTAATCAAAAGATTGTAGTTATACCAAAGAGCACTAGTGAAACAAGATTAAAGGTTTGTATGTTTAACAAAATATGTGTAGTGTATATAGTAGACGGGCAATGTCTTCAAACTAACTGATGATATTATATACAACTCAATAATAATAATAAAAAACTACGGTTGCTAACCCGCCCGCCAAGCGGTCAAAGGGCCCACCGTTATATCCAATTTGTTGTAGGATTGCAATGAAGATTAAAAATAAAATAGAATTCTGTGTTTTTGGATTTATTTTGTAATTGCTATAAAACCCTCTCAGAAGTGAGAGGAGGGCTGTGTCCAGCAGTGGGATGTATATAGGCTGTAACCTGTTATTAATAGGCCAGACAACATCAAAAGGAACTATCATTCCATATATGATTCTAAGGGTATCGTAATCCTTTTTACGTCAGACTGGCGACTGACAGACTGAGGAAATCGTCGAATGTGCATAGCGTTGGCCAGTGTTACCAACTCGAATTTTTCCAAAGCCGTAGATTGGTAGAAAAATTTCCGTAGAACTCCGTAGATGTTATTTCAAAATATCCGTAGGTCTGCAGACTTCTTAAGAGGATCGAAATTTTTTGTTTTTGTCATAGAATAGAACAATTTTTTGGAGAAATTCCTTGTCATGTAAAATTTTTGTTGTAAGTTCAATTGTAGTATCACATAGAATCGCAGCTTGATTGACATATTAATAAAAAAGTACCATAAAAATTGATTAGTATTTTTTTATAATTAAATTATTTATAGTCAAAACAAATAAAATAATTAACACTTAAATATTTGTGGACAGTTATACTAATTTCATCGTGAAAAATAATTATCCAAAATTCAAATAAATGCATCTTAAAGTATTTGAAAAAAAAAACATCTGCCTTATTTATCTGTCAAATTCAATTTTCTCGCTGAGATATCGATAGTTAAAATTTTCGATTGTCGGCTAAATTTCGAAGATTTCAACTTCCGTAGACGATGAAAAAATTCTGTAGATCTACGGAAAAATCCGTAGTTGGCAACGCTGGCATTGACCATATTAGATGATCCTCTCTGCAATGAGCGCGGCCCGTAGTTAGGGGTTGACTTTTAAGGGCTGATGATAATGCAATGACGGGTTATAATATATACCATTACTCATTTTTGTTTTAGGAAAATTCAGATATATATGATTTCGAGTTGACACCAGCAGAGTTGAATCGCTTGAAAAAGTTAGATAAGGGTGAAGACGGGCGTATTTTCAATTTTCTGTTTTGGAAGGGCGTGGAGAATCACCCAGAATATCCTTTTAAAATTCCTGTCTCGGTTGAAAAAGCTTCTGAGTAACTACTGTCTGCCAGTAAGATTTATAAATTTCTAGTCACCTTGACCAGTCACTATGAAGTGTTTGTTGAGTTAAAGATCATAAATATTGTGTTCTTAATTGTTAAAAACGATTAAAACACATTTTTTACATCACGTGTATGTCTCAGTATGTATGTACCTAATTATACCATATAATATATGCAGCAGATTCAGCAGACCCTGATGTAAAATAAAATGATTAATGGAGACTCAGTTGATAGTGATCGTTTTTTTGCTTGTTTATTATATGTGACTTATGTTTGATGCAACTGACCACCGTAGGTAGCTTTAATAAATTTATGTCAGTACGACTGACGGATAAATATCTTTACTATGCTTTGAGCATTGTTTAATATATTATATTATATAATATTTAGTATTTAACATGAACAAAAAGACTAGATTTGTCTGTAATTATCCATAATGTATTGAAGAAAAATGTAATAAAAGCTAAAATAAATTTATTGTTGTTTATTTTTCACTTTAATTTAAACAATGTTATCAACATGGTTTAGGAAAGTCGGTAAAGCATTTTCCTCTGGAGTCTGTGTTGGAGTTCGCCGCGTCTAATCATTGTGTGTATCACTTTGAGTATGGCCCTCTCGGGATATTTTTGCCGGATAAAGTCTTGGATGATAGTCTGTTCGGAAACTTGTGAACCGACGGCGAACCTCCGCTTTAGTTGCTTCTCTATGCGTGAAAGCATTTCATGGTCTTCCTCGGTAGTGAAACCCTCGGCACCTGAAAACGATGGAAATTGCCAACATTTAAAAGAAAATACGGGATACAAGAAATCTTGAAGGATAGGTTTTACTATACATCTATTGCTGTCATGTGCCATTTACTGCTGTCGAACTGTGACCTAAACCTCCTCATATAAGTATATTAACTATAGATTGCCAGAGAGAAAATCTTTTTTTTTATAGGATAACGATAGGCAAACGAGCATGCGGCTCACCTGATGGTAAGTGACTACCGCCGCCCATGAACAACCGCAACACCAGGGGAATTGCATATGCGTTGCCGGCCTTTTAAAAAGGAGTAGGCTCTTTTCTTGAACGTCCCTAAATCGTATCGGTCCAGAAAAATCGCTGGTGGTAAACTATTCCACAAGGAAGTTGTGCGAGGAAGAAAACATCTTCTAAATCGCATAGTGGTGGACCGCCAATCATCCCGATGGTGCGGATGGTATCGGGAGTTCTGCCGCGATGTGCGTTCGTAAAATTTGGCAGCTGGGATTAATCCGAACAACTCTTCAGAGCACTGCCCGTGATAAATGCGAAAGAAAATGTAAAGAGATGCAACATCTCTTCGCAGCGCCAATGAGTCGAGTCGATCGGAAAGGACTCGGTCGTCAACGATTCGACCCGCTCTGCGCTGGATGCAGTCAAGTGGAAGGAGCTGGCACTGGGGAGCCCCAGCCCAGAGATAGGAACAATATTCCATGTGAGGCCGAACCTGCACCATGTAAAGTTGCAGGCGGTGTGCCGGCATGAAATACTGTCCCGCTCTGCTGAGCACGCCAAGCTTATTAGAGGCCAATTTGGCCTTCTCTTCCAAGTGACCACGAAACTGCACGTTACTCAATATGTCAACGCCGAGGATTCCGATACTGAAAAATACTTGAAACTGAGGTGATACGACAAAGGGGTTCTTTTTAGCGGTAAACGCGCAAACTTGTGTCTTCTGAGGATTAAACTGGACTAGATTTAGTCGCCCCCAATCCGAGAGACTTTGTCCAGCAAAGACTCTACTGCAGACACAATTTTGTTCCGGTACTCGGCGACGTTTTCCCGAGAAATATTGGCACGGCCGGTGTATAGAGCATCACCAGTGCTGTCATCCGCATAGCAATGAATGCTATCGGTTTGCAACATATCATTGATATGCAGAAGAAACAGTGTTGGTGATAGCACGCAACCTTGTGGAACACCAGCGTTAATAGGCTTGTAGTCGGAGCATGCACCGTCTACATCGACCTTGATGTTCCGATCTGCAAGAAAGCTGGTGATCCAATTGCACAATTTCTCGGGAAGCCCATAGGAAGGGAGCTTCGAAAGAAGTGGTTTGTGCCAAACCCGATCGAAGGCCTCCGCAATGTCCAAACTAACGGCCAACGTCTCCCCCTTGGACTCTACTGCCTCCGCCCATCTATGAGTCAAGTAGACCAGAAGATCACCATCTGATCGACCCCGACAAAAACCGTATTGGCGGTCACTAATCAGTTGGTTATGAGGTGGCAGTTTGTAACGGATTTCATTATTTTGGAGAACAAGGGGGTGATGGCGATAGGCCGGTAGTTGGACGGGTCTGAGCGGTCGCCTTTTTTAGGGATCGGGTGGACAAGAGATGTCTTTCATGATTTCGGGACTACGCCTAGGGAGTAGGAGTACCGGAAAAGACGCGTTAGAACCGGTGCCAACTCCGGAGCACACGTCCTCAGCACAATTGGGGGGATTCCGTCAGGCCCACTCGACTTGTGGATGTCCAGGGAGAGGAGTGCTTTGCGAACCGAGCGCTGTGAGAACCGCACATCCGGCATGGAGCACTCACACCGCGGGATGGTCAGCGGTGTGTTCCCCCCGTCATCAAGAGTCGACTTGACCGCAAAAAGGGAGCCTAAAAGGTCGGCATTCTCTTTTGCGGCGTGGGCCAGTGAGTCGTCCTCCCTGTGCAGAGATGGTAGTGATGGCTTACAGAAATTCCCTTGGACAGCCTTGGCGAGAGACCATAATGCACGGGTTCCTGAAGGAAGGCGAACCAGTTTCTCGCCAATTCTGCCTATGTGCTCTGACTTTGCCTTGGCAACTCTTTTGAAGGACCTGGAGGCGAAGTTATACTTCTTTTTAAGTGTGCTGGTGTTTACATCCCGAGCCCCCGAAGCCTCAGCCCAGGCCCGTAAGCACGTGCGTGAGTGGCACCACACTCCGGATCCGAGTATGGTTCGAAGAGCCGAGAGGGGTATCGACGGAAACCTGACATCTGTCTGGATGAGAGGTCAGCAGAAGGTCAAACAGAGAAGGTGTATGATCCTTCACATCTGGAATCCGCGTAGACGATGTAACCAGTTGTGTTAGACCATATGCCAAGGCAAAGTTATAAACAGATCTCCCCGCATGATCGGTTAAACGTGAACCGAGCCATTCGGCGTGGTGGGCGTTAAAATCGCCAACGATCACGATCTCTGCGGATGGGACCTGTTGTAGCAAGGAATCGGTAGCCATTTGGACGTGGTCGATGAGTCGGTCTGTTTCGGCATTACCCCTATGGGACCTATAGAGGCATCCGTAGACGCGCGGGTGGTCGTCGCTATCTACGCGTAGCCAAAGGATGGACAGGTCCGAACCTGTGAGTCGAGAACAGATGTCCTCGCGTATACGCAAACTCCAGCCCGAGGCACAAAGAAGTGTTCCAATTTGTACCCCGGGTCAGAGAGATACGAAGTATCAGCCGGAGAGGACACCTGCGTCTCGGTCAGAAAGAGCAAGGCCAGCTTCGCCGTCTCAATATGATAGTGGACGGCGTTTAGGTTCGAGTGAAGTCCCCTGATGTTCCAAAAATTCACGGATAGCGTGGCAGGGGTCGCTTTGGCCTTGCTGCTCAGTTTGCTCCGAGCAGTTAGTGTTGAGCGGAATTTTGCCCCCCCCCCCCCCCCCCCCAGAATACGCGGGGCAGCCTGAGCAACCAACACTCAGGAGTAGAATAGCATGGTCGTGGATGCTCAGCGAGGGATTTTTCAGGGGTGCTGGTACCCTCCTGGGGTAGTCTATGATGTGATTCCGCTACCATGTTGATGGGGGGGGGGGATTGGGCCTCCGGTCACCTGCACTCACCAGACGATACGCGGAAGCAGAGCTTCCACTTCGCGCCGGTATTCTGTGAGGTTGTGGTACTAACCCGGCTCGAGCCAGCCCGTACATGCAACAGCAAAAGCTGCTGCATGGCTCTGTTAAACTACAACTTACAGCTTGCACCGAAAACGCTAATGAAAAATTGACAAGTCATCGCCTTGGTGGTCATATCTTTTTCAAGAACTACATGAGAAAAATTGTAGCTGTTTGCATGTATTTCTTTATCTCTCTATTTTATTTTTTTTGTTCGTTAAATTTATTTGCTGGATGTGTCTGATAAAAAAGATTTTAGAAAGTTCTTAGCTTTTAAAATTATTTCTTTAATGGAAAAACAAAACAAAACATAGGGACATAGCAGTGACAGGCTGTATCAGAAAAACTATCTGCTCTAGTGTCATTATCGGGGAGAAATCAAAGGAATATGTTTATTATACTCTTGATGACAATAATTTTGTTACGCAGTTAATGCGTCTAAGCGGACAATATAGTAATAATAAAGTAAAAAGCAAGAAATGAAAATTATAAAATTACCTGCTAGAGTTCCAGTCATAGCAGCATCTAATGTGGACACTTGAAATAAACGTAAAGCTTCTGTTACATGAGCTTCCGTTGCAAATGGCTGGAGCTGCATCTTGGCCAGAGACTCTGATATCCGCACTATAGCTTCAAGTTGTCTGTAAAGTTCAGATATAGTGTTATACATAATGACAATATTAACGTTATAGATAATCAAAGACTAAGACGGGATGGTAATCTGACACCAACGGAGTGTGATCACCCAAGTAACGCGCATACTGAAATACAAGCTGTAATGAAGTTCGTTTTTATACTAGAGCCTGGTTTTTTGGGCTGTATAAGCACTTATACACTTCTTATAAGTAAAAAAACCGGCCAAGTGCGAGTCGGACTCACGCACCGAGGGTTCCGAACAAATCCGTAGGAATATAAGTTTAAAATTATTAAAAATATTTTTATTATATGACGTAACTAAAAATTTATGCTTTTAGCAATTTTTCCTTTATCTGTGCTATAAAACGTTGCTTCGTACCAAATTTCAAGATTCTGAGTTCACGGAAAGTACCCTGTAGGTTTTGATTTCCTTGCGAATGTCGAAAATTTGCGGCATAAACGGCTGTATCTTTTGATTGCGTTGGCTTGGAAGTTTGATTTTTTCACAGCTCCAAGGGACAGTAGACTTGAGTATTTGATATGAATTTCAGCTTGATACCTCCACGCGTTCCTGAGAAAAAGGGCCTTGACAGACAGACAGACAGACGGACAACAAAGTGATCCTATAAGGGTTCCGTTTTTTCCTTTTGAGGTACGGAATCCTAAAAATTGACACAAATTATGCAGCTTTATGCGTTAGTAGCGTTGTACAGTAGCTGTACAAGGATATAACAGGCTGTATAACTGCTGTTATTTGGTGTACAAGGAAACTATTACACTACAGGTATTGTCTTATAAGTAACTTTTAAAGAGATGTGTGCTATATTGGGTTTTGAACGGAATTACAAATGAATTTCAAACAAACAGAACTTTATTTTCGATGACCAGATTGTATTTGTATACTTTATTGAATGATAGCGACACTTTATGTCAGTCCATATGAGTTATGACGGTGATAATGGGTGAATTGAGTGTGCAAAAATAGATTTACGGTGAACTTGTATATGTTTTCTATCAAAAAATTGCCGCGCCAGCAAAATAACCAAATAATATAAGGACAAAACACTAAATATGGTAACTAAATATAGGTTGTATTGTTTCGAATAAAAAAATATATTTTAAATTAATGGATATGAAAGGCGAAAGTGATAATATGGTATAATTAGTCAAACCGAAAATAATGATACAGGCTAAACCTAATGTCTAATATTCTTAAAATTATATTTTAAATTTTGTTTTTATGTGTCCTAAAATGGCGACAATTTGTTAAACAGACTAAACGGTATTTCGAGGGTCTTATAGTCTTAGTAGCTGTACTATGTATGTTATGGATTCTATCATGCAGCCATTGGTTTGCAATCAGTTCTATAATATAATGTTTTTATTACTTACGCCGGGTGTTTGTGAAACGCTCCCGAAAACGAAGACAAATGATAGTATTAAGGATACCTTTGATCACAAATAAATTCGATCCCGAGGAAAAAAAAAACATCTTTTCACAACGTTTTATTAACTTTATTCACGCTCCATCATGTTAGTACAGCTAAATGAAACGATAATTTCATAAAAAAAATCATGATAATACTTAAACATAAAACCAGCAGTGGAATTACAATCAGTTGACTAGAGGTCAATGTACGTCCGGACGCCAAATACGCGCGGCCCGCAGCCAGTGATGGTACCACAATACCTAATAATTTACAACACTTGTCTAAATACCTAACTTATCTACTTAACCAACTATTTTGCTTTGCCAACCACTGTGCTTGTCTCCACCTAGCCACTTTATTCACACGATAAATAAATCAAATACATGGTTGGATTCCCCGCTAATAAAAAAATTACTTAAATGAAATGTTAACAAGGTTAGAGTCATGCTTTTTCATCCATAGTGTAGGTTTGTTTATTATTCAGTTATGTACCTATTCAGACGAATTCAGTACTAAGTTATTTAAAAAAAATTTAGGTATGAAACAGCTTACCGATCTAAATCCTAAGTGACCTTATGAAATTCTCCAAGGCATATTAAAATGTTGCCGTATTCACGAGCACTATAAACGTACCTACGCGTTAGGCATTATTAAAACAAAACAACAAGTAATTACAACAAGAATGTAACAAACAAAACGATTGAACTGTCACTCACACGCACTTGATAGTCAACACGGAACTGTCTCAAAAACTAAAATTAATAATCCATCCCGCCAAAAGAAATGCGCACGAGGCATTCGTTATTGAAGCACTGAGCACTTCCACAGACCGTAAATCCCTTACGACATTGCCAACGTTTACTTTATTTATAAGTTTAGTCATCCCTACCACTAGTCTTTAGAAGTTATGGTTGTCATTTTTAATACAATTACAGTCAATTGTACCCTAACACAGCACGCAGTTCTTTACTACAAAAATTATATTGAAATTAATAAACGTATTTATTATAAACACTATTTCATCGTTATTTTTGATTTTGTACAAGAAGATAGAAATAAATTGGTACTAAATAATTTAATAGTTAAAATCAATTCCAATTATGATCGACAGTTAATTAATCTATCAGAAATAATTAATGTAAAAATAATACTTTTACTTTATTTTAAGTGACTTTCCGTATTTAATTCGACCAAGAATTTGAATTTAAAAAGAGGTACGTCTAAATTATTAAAAATTACTTGCAAGTTTTAAAGTGATTGCCGCCACTAATTGTTATGTCGCTGGCAAAATAAATTTTGGTGCAACATGGCAGCGTTGCTAACACCAATTTGTCAAATTCCCCGAAAATTCATGTCAAATTCCCCAATTTAAGGACAAAACTTCAACAGATTCTCCACAAATTCCTCTCAATTTTATTTTAAGAAATGAATCAATTTTGAACAAATTTTATAAGATTTACTTTTTAACTAACATTTTTTTTCTTTAAAATGAAATAATAAAGAAATGAAAAGCATTAAATGATACACAAAAGTTGCCGAAATAAATCCGAAAATTAAATGTGGTGCAACGAAGATAATTAAAAAAAAAGGGAGTCATTGGATATTCATAAGTAATCTCACAAAATGTTAAGATAAGTATTTAGATTTCTTGAAAAAAGGTTCTGACTTGGCTCTGGCTATCGATTTTCAAAATCCCCGTATTTTCCCCGCATAAAATACCAATCCCCATAAAATCTCCAACCAACTTTTAATTCCCCACAATTTTGGGAATTCCCCACATGTCGACATAACTGACATGTGTGAATTCATGACATGTGTGTGAAAGTGAAGGGTAGAGTGAGTAGGCATTGTTTCGCACCGAACTAGATATAGGTCCCTTTTTATAGGTCACGTAAAAAGAACGTTGAGCGACAGTGGAGGGAGTGTTTCTGCGCATGGGTACAGTCGCGTTTTAAAGTACTACATGGTACTAGGCTATTACTTCCTTTTTAAAACCACCGTCGCGCGTCGTGCAAAGAAAGCTGTGTATGCGACTGTATTTTGGGAGCGAACAAAGCGCGGAAAGCACGAGCAACCAATAGCGTGCGTGCACAGTAATACTGGCAAGCATTCCCCCGTCGCGCCTCCTTCGTAGCACCAATTTGATCGATAAATCGCTCAGTGCGAAGGTACAAGGCCAGCGTTCTTTTTACGTGACGGGATCTATAAGAATTCGGCGTCTCCGAGAATATTGACCCTGTTGTCAGCTGATTTTATTTTAAGTTTCACTGCTGTTTTTATGTTTAAGTATTTTCATGATTTTTTTTTATGAAATTATAGTTTCATTTAGCTGTACTAACATGATGGAGCGTGAATAAAGTTAATAAAACTTTGTGAAAAGATGTTTTTTTTCCCCTCGGGATCGAATTTATTTGTGACCCACGATCAAAGGTATCTTTAGTACTATTATCTGTCTCCGTTTTCGGGAGCGTTTCACAAACACCCGGTACAGTAGTTTTTTCAACGTAACATATAATTCTCTTCAGAGATACGTATAAAAGATGAAAAACCTTGTCTTGGGAATAGTGTTGGCTAACTTTTATTTAGATTTAACATAATTTTCTAACTACACCAAATTTTTTTCTTTTTTTCCCACATATTGATATAAAAATAATTTTGTTATCTATCATAATATTAACACGCAACGCATGCACAATGGTGACATTCTATCACCTAAATAGATTTAATTTGTACTATGGCTGTTATTTATTTTGTGATAGATTTGAGTGATACTATATATGTAATAACACTTAGAGCTGTATAAGCTAGACAGCATGCAAAAAATATCTATACAGATATAATGTTATAATCAGATTCAAGTGTCACAATATACTTCAAGTTGTATACTAGAGTTTTCATATTCTGATCAAGAACCCTAAGCTTACCTAGATCCCATAACATATACTATATACAGCATGAGCTGTATCATAACTCATAAACCACTTTTATAAGAATACAACCTCTTTTCAACACTCTTATACGCTTCTAAAAGAACTCTTAAGTTCTATGGGAGTTGATATATAGATGTTCATAACGCTTGTGTGCTGCTTGGGCAGGCGCAGAATCAACGGCTTTACGGGCTTTCCGCGGAACGGGTGTGAAACACCAACAAAATTCCCGTTCGGTAATAGTACAGCGGGAGTAGTAAGCTTTTTAGTAGGAAGCAGGCGTAGGCGCTCGGCGGTTCGGCGCCGGTGCGAATGAGCACGTAGCGCGCCGCACGCGTGCCACTCACCTGACAGTGATGGGTATGGAGAGGCGCTTGTCGGCGGCGCGCTCGTGGCGCTCGGCGCCGGTGCGCACGAGCACGTAGCGCGCCGCACGCGTGCCACTCACCTGACAGTGATGGGTATGGAGAGGCGCTTGTCGGCGGCGCGCTCGTGGCGCTCGGCGCCGGTGCGCACGAGCACGTAGCGCGCCGCACGCGTGCCACTCACCTGACAGTGATGGGTATGGAGAGGCGCTTGTCGGCGGCGCGCTCGTGGCGCTCGGCGCCGGTGCGCACGAGCACGTAGCGCGCCGCACGCGTGCCACTCACCTGACAGTGATGGGTATGGAGAGGCGCTTGTCGGCGGCGCGCTCGTGGCGCTCGGCGCCGGTGCGCACGAGCACGTAGCGCGCCGCACGCGTGCCACTCACCTGACAGTGATGGGTATGGAGAGGCGCTTGTCGGCGGCGCGCTCGTGGCGCTCGGCGCCGGTGCGCATGAGCACGTAGCGCGCGCGCAGGCGCTCGGCGGCGGCGGCGGCCAGGCGCGGGCCGCAGCGCGCGCGGCAGTACGCGCCGTAGCGCCGCAGCAGCGCCAGCGGCAGCTCGCCCGCCCCCGCAGCGCGCTCTGCGCTGTTGCCGCCCATGTGCACACTTATTATGTGCTTCGCCAGCGTCTGCACACGCACAAAAGTTCACACAACTTTAATTATTTTAATTATAAAAATTTTGGCTTTGATGCTTGTCCTTTTAAGGGGCTACTCCTAGCGAACGACCTTGAGCATTCGGTCCGACGACTCTCGCTACAATATATCGCGTAAGAAATATGCAAGACGTCACCTATTATACGAACATAGTATTATTTTTTCAACATCAATAAACTATTTTATGGAAATACACACGGCGTACAACGATAAATGTAGTTTATTTTTTTTATTCGGTATATTAGTAGCATTATAATATTAGAATTATGTATTCTCATATATTATCTAATTATGAAATTTTATAATTAATTATATATAAAAAATGGAGCATTGAAAATTGTGAGTTTAAAAGATACCTACTCACTATAGATAAATAGATAGATAACTATAAATAATGCTTACTTTACGAGGAGATGCATGTTATCAATAATTATTTCACATTTATGTGGTTTCGTTGTAAGGAGATTATTTTAATATTTATTCCTTTAAAAAAAATTGGATATGACTCTTATGGAATCAAGATTATGTAGAAATATAATGTGTTTTTTATTAGTTGATATATCTTTTTAATAAAAAGTAGATAGCTCCTAAAACCCGCACAAATAACGACTAGCGCGACATTTTGCACAACCATGCGCCTTAAGCGAGAAGACTCACCGACGCACAAACCAACGGACCGCAGTCCATATATTTTTTCAATTACATTTTTTGTTATGTAATATAAAGTGAATCAATTAGAAAATAAACGAATCTTATAATTCAATGTCTATAGTTATTGTAACGATAATAATAATATGGAATTGATGTCTAGTTAAACGTATAAAAACTATTTTATATAGTGAAATTGAGGTATGGCCTCATATCGAGAGTAGAGCACTCCCTCACGTTGTGAGGCGTGTAATACAAGATGTTCCATTTCCTCAATAGTGATAAATGTTCTTATGCCGCCACAACCCGAAACTAGGTAATATATAATATGAATATCAATCAAAATGAAGTTTTATGTAAAAGGAGAAGCAGGTTAAGGGGCTACTCCTATCGAACGACCTTGAGAATTTGGCCCGTCGACTCGCTACAATATATCGCGTAAGAAATAATATGCAAGACGCCACCTACTGTACGAACGTAGTATTATTTTTTCAACATCAATAAACTATTTTATGTAAAATGGAAATACACACGGCGTACTTATAAATGTATTTTAATTTTTTTATTTGGTATATTAGTTGCATTATATTAGAATTATGTATTCTCATATATTATCTAATTATGAAATTTTATAATTAATTATATATTAAAAATGAAGCAATGAAAATTGTGAGTTTAAAAGATACCTACTCACTATAGGTAAATAGATAGATACCTAGCTCGCCTTTTGTAAAATATTTGGTGCAATAAAGAATAAATAAATAAATAGGATGTTTCGCAGACGTGTTTTTGATTATTGTTAATGTTTACGTGTCACGTATTGAAAAGTAACATACCTACCTACAAATTTTTAAACTGAGCACCTTGTAACTTAGCCTGCTTAATATTTATGCTGGCTGACATTATCCTCACACCAATGATTGATGAGGATGAAAAAAAAAACGTCTGATTTTATTTTTATTCAATTTTATTTCTACATACGTAATTATATTTATATATACATAAGGGTTATAATAAAGGTAATACAAAAATCAACAAGAAATATAAGGGTTATAGGTAAAGTGACCATACGTCCAGTTTTGAAGGTGACTATCCCTTTTCTCGGTCACCTGTCCCATTGTCCCCAAACAAAGCTCCGGGACACAAAATTGTCCCGTAACTCGTTGGATGGAAGTATTCAGTCTTTCGCACCAACAATATTCAAGATAACTTTCTTTAATCGAATATATTTTATGTCTACCTGGTCAAATGCTCCAGTAGAAAGAGTATTTTTCTATTTTGAATAAATTGTGGACGTCTGATAAAAACACTTACGGTTTCAGTTCTAAAGGCGATGTTGTTAACAAAGGAACAATAAAAAAAAAACTTGCCCAGAATTTTATTCTTATTTAAAATCATCACCAACTTTATTAAAGCAAATTTGTTCCACTGACAAATGTAATTAATAATTAAAAAAAAATTGTATTTAATAATTACCGTCTACACCGAATATAATTTTATAGTGAACACTAATTGTATAAAGTTATAGTTTTTATAGTATAAATAAACCCTTGTCCTGTTTTGAGTAAAAAATAAATGGTCAGTTTAGTTATACGAGTTTTTGGGTTGTAATTAAATGATGCCCGGGTAGGTATTAGTACTTACTTAGTAAAAGTAGGTAACTATTTAGATAAGTACCTTTTATCTAATCATAATACCTACATAGATACCTTTTGTGATTAGTTATACTGGGTAGGTATATTAATACCTACTTAGATAATTTTTACCTACTAAGATATTGTGGTTAGGTATTAGGATTATTTTTAACTGTATACTATACTGATAATATTGATATAGCTTTTTATAGTGTAAATTATAATATTTGTCGAAATGTTAATTATGGATTCGAACCTTACATGCTACTTCAAATCTTCATATATTAGATAAATGGTACTTCATTTTTTCATTTGCATTTACTTCAAAGAAAATACACGCAAAAAGCTTCATCGCGCAGTAAAACACACAACAAATATATGTATAACTAATACGAAAAATTATACCCAAAACAAACAAATAATACTACCTATAAATAACCTAATAAGTAATAATAATAATATTATCGACTGATAAGATGACGTGAGCGACCACCCGACGGACGACGACGTAACTAACGACACGGGTTGCACCTTCAAGAGCTTAGCGCTCACTGACTCCAGCAACCCCGTGGGCAGTGAATACGCCCAGTTTTTAAAATAATTTCTTAATAAAATCAAATTTTGGTCTTTTGAAAAAAAAATTATGATAGAAATGTTCATTAATAAATTGCCTATCCATTAGTGTCAATCGCAAAATAAAATAATGCTTACTTTACGAGGAGATGCATGTTATCAATAATTATTTCACATTTATGTGGTTTCGTTGTAAGGAGATTATTTTAATATTTATTCCTTTAAAAAAAATTGGATATGATTCTTATGGAATCAAGATTATGTAGAAATATAATGTGTTTTTTATTAGTTGATATATCTTTTTAATAAAAAGTAGATAGCTCCTAAAAACCGCATAAATAACGACTAGCGCGACATTTTGTTTAACCATGCGCCTATAAGCCATGTCTTCATTTCATTCGGGATCTTCGTTTTTTTATAGATTTTCAGTATCAAGTGATAATAATCCTTTATAGTAAGTACTCTGCTTCACAATATGTAGATGCGTCACATTGCGTAGTTTTTGGAAGATTTTGACGGCAACGTGAGCCAGCAGACAGTTGGCGATATTATTGTCTAGAGATTCACATCACCATCAAATCACTTGTTTCACCGTTTCCACTAATAGTTCACATGCGCAGACATTTAAAACACAAAATTCAACCACTTTTATATATCAAAATCGACTTCAAAACCATTATTTAACCAATAATACACGAGCAACAATCCACCGCCAGTCAAGTTCCCGCCAAAACTCCACACTTTAATTCTTTACTTACCTATTTCTTTAATTTATTTACACAATAAATTACTTTAAACCTAAAAAATATCATTGAAACAAACAAGGTCAAGTGATTTACTCACTAACTCGTCACTTCGTTGTTATCGCTAGAACGATCGACGTTATCATTTCTGAGAGGGTTTTGGGCAAGGAAATGTCCGCCGCGCTGCTCCAATGCGTGTTGGACATCTCCACCCTACTCCAGGATATTCTCCAGATCGTTGCGTTTTCATACATATATAGCAAAAAGACAAACATAAAAATCCAGAATAATTATATGTAAACCATATACACTTGTTCCATGCGGTATTCGAACCCGCGACTTTGCAGATTTGCAGTCGTACCGTCAAGTAAAGAACTATAATCTAGTGATTTAATTCAAGTAACAACTTACAATATCTCTGTTTTGGTCATGTTCATCCTTTACAATGAAAATCATATCAAATCTTGAAAGAATGGTGGGCATGAAGTCAATATTATCGTCAGCTTTAGTGTCGTCCCATCGGCCGAAAACTGAGTTCGCCGCAGCCAAAACAGAACAACGTGAGTTCAAAGTTGTTGTTATTCCGGCCTGAAATGATAGATTTAAAAAGTAAATTTATATATCTAGACAAAATAGTATTATTTTAATAATTATCTGTACTTATATGAAATATTTCTTATTTAACTACGTTTTTTTTTATAGGATAGGGGGCAAACGAGCATGCGGCTCACCTGATGGTAAGTGACTATCGCCGCCAATGAACAACCGCAACACCAGGGGAATTGCAGAGGCGTTGCCGGCCTTTTAAAAAGGAGTAGGCTATTTTCTTGAAGGTCCCTAAGTCGTATCGGTCCGGAAAATCGATAATAAGTAATCGATTCCACAAAGAAGGTATGCGAGGAAGAAAACATCTTCTAAATCGCACAGTGGTGACCGCCAATCATCAAGGTGGTATGGATGGTATCTCAAGTTTTGTCGCGATGTGCGATGGTGAAATTGAGCGGCTGGAATTAGTCCGAACAATTCCTCAGAGCACTCCCCATGGTAAATACGATAAAATACGCAAAGAGATGCAACATCTCTACGCAGTGCCAGTGTATCGAGCCGATCAGAAAGAACTCGGTCGTCGACGATTCGAACCGCTCTGCGCTGGATGCGGTCAAGTGGAAGGAGCTGGCACTGGGGTGCCCCGGCCCAGAGATGAGAACAGTATTCCATGTGAGGCCTGATTTGCGCTTTGTAAAGTTGCTAGCGATGTGCCGGCATGAAATACTGTCTCGCTCTGCTGAGCACGCCAAGCTTTTTAGAGGCCAGTTTGGCCTTCCCTTCCAAGTGACCACGAAACTGCACACTATTCGATATGTTAACGCCGAGGATTCCGATGCTACCTGAGGCAGCAAGGGGAGTGCCTTGAAAAAGAGGACATACGACATAGGGGTTCTTTTTACCGGTAAACGCGCAAACTTGTGTCTTCTGGGGGTTGAACTGGACTAGATTTAGTCGCCCCCAATCCGGGACTTTGTTCAGCAAAGACTCGACTTTAGACACAAGTCTGTTCCGGTCATGAAGCTAATACAAAGGGGAGACGGCATAATCAACTGTGCACTGTGATTCTAAGTAGGTCCTGACGTCATCATAGTGGGCGTGGCTTTAGTTAGTACACTGTCAGCATTCGTCCTGTGCGCTTATGTGTTGAAAAAATCGCATATCGGTGTATTTTCGTAATATTAAGAAGAAAAGGATGAAGTGTTGTGTTTTATTGTGTAAAAATTACTCAGATAGATGCTCTGATGTTATGGATGGCATCACATTTCATTTGTAAATAACTTTACACCTAATTTATTAAAATAGTTCTAGAAAAATCTCTTTGCGTCGGCTTTCAAATATAATTAAATATATTCCACACTAGATGGCGACACTTTGTGTCATGTGAACTAAAAATATAAAGGTCCGTAGAGCTCAGTATTGGTAAAATAATCATACGAAGGTGCTGAAATTTGTTTTGCATTCAGACAAAGAAATTTTAATCGCAAAATATTATTTTTATAGTTTATAATCATTTTGAGAACAGGCCGTATTCTCGTCAAGTAAACCTCATAAAATAACAAAAAGACAGGGCCCTAATTAGAATTCAATTATTTTTCCCAGTAATCCACAACTTTTAATATTAAAATGCAGGAAATTGTACTTAGGCTGATTTTTACGAAATGTTTAAGTTATATTTAAGTGACATTCTATATACGAGTACAAAGAATCACTTAAATACAATTTAATGTTCTTAGATTGGCATTCAAAAAGTGCATTCGGATGCCTCATTTGGAATAAAATATTTATATTTTTATTGATTTGTTAATAAAATTATATTAATTATAATAATTTGTCTATTATTTGTTCTCCCTCAGAGCCCACACATAAATAATAGTCCAGCCGTTACTGTGTGAAAAAAATTACACATACACAGTACATACTTAGTGTGGAATAAGCTCAAGGAGACAGAAAGAACACAAAATATGTCGCCTTTATAATATTAGTGAGATAAGTACGATATTTAGTTCCAAATTAAATATCCTACTTAATATTGCACATAAAATATTTAGTTTGAAAGAGACTATTTTATGGATAAAATAAATATTTCTTGAAGGTTGACTTTCACGAAATGATAAACATAATTAAATTGTATTTAAGTGATTCTTTGCATATAGAATGTCACTTAAATATAACTTAAACATTTCGTAAAAATCAGCCAAGTACAATTTCCTTCATTTTAATATTGAATGCTGGGTTACTGGGTAAAATAATTGAATTCTAATTGCAGCCCTGTCTTTTTGTTATTTTTTATGAGGTTTACTTGACGATAGATGGCGGCTTGTTCCCAAAATTATTATGAAAACTATAAAAAAATTACTTTGGCGATTAAAATTTCTTTGTTCGAATGTATTTGCTTCATAGAATAGACGCTCCGATGATATGGATGGCATCACATTTCATTTGTAAGTAATTTTACACATAATTTATTAAAATAGTTCTAGAAAAATCTCTTTGCGTCGGCTTTCAAATATAATTAAATATATTCCACACTAGATGGCGACACTTTGTTTCCTATGAACTAAAAATATAAAGGTACGTAGAGCTCAGTAATGATAAAAGAACCACACGAAGGTGCTGAAATTTGTTTTGCATTCAGACATAAAGAAATTTTAATCACCAAAATATCATTTTTATACTTTATAACATTTTGTGGACATGCCGCCATCTACCGTCAAGGTAGCTAAGCTACATTGCAACATCGATATGGAAAGATTCGAGTAGTTTTACTATTTATCGGTAGATGTAGATAATGTAAAGTGGGCGGGGCTTTGCATCCCCTCACCCCGCAAATTGTCACGCGTTGTTACATAGTGAAATTTAATTACAACGTCTCCTCTTTGTATTTGCTTCATGGTTCCGGTACTCGGCGACGTTTGCAGAGAAATATTGGCACGGCCGGTATATAAGGCATCACCAGTGCTGTCGTCTGCATAGCAATGAATGTTACTAGTTTGCAACATATCATTGATATGCAGGAGAAACAGCGTTGGTGATACCACGCAGCCTTGTGGAACACCAGCGTTGATAGGCTTGAAATCAGAGCATTCACCGTCTACTACGACCTTGATGCTCCGATCAGCAAGGAAACTGGTGATCCATTTGCACAATTTCTCGGGAAGCCCATAGGAAGGAAGCTTCGAAAGAAGCGCTTTGTGTCAGACCCGATCGAAGGTCTTCGCTATGTCCAAACTAACAGCCAATGCCTCGCCCTTGGACTCTACTACCTCCGCTCATCTATGAGTCAGGTAGACCAGATGATCACCAGGTGATCGATCCCGACGAAAACCGTACTGGCGGTCACTAATCAGCTGGTGATCCTCAAGGTACCTCATAAGCTGGCAGTTTACAATGGATTCCATTATTTTGGAGAACAAGGAGGTTATGGCGATAGGCCTGTAGTTGGACGGGTCTGAGCGGTCGCCTTTTTTAGGGATCGGGTGGACCAAAGCTGTCTTCCATGAATTCGGGACTATGCCTTGGGCGTAGGAGTACCGGAAAAGAGCGTTAAAACTGGTGTCAACTCCGGAGCACACGTCTTCAGCACAATGGGAGGGAGTCCATCTGGCCCACTCGACTTGCTGAAGTCCAGGGAGAAGAGTGCTTTACGAACCGAGTCCTGTGTAAATCGCACATCCGGCATGGAGCAATCACACCGCGGGATGGTCGGCTGTGTATTCCCCCCGTCGTCTAGAGTCGAGTTGGACGCAAAGAGAGAGCTTAAAAGATCGGCTTTCTCCTTTGAGGCATGTGCCAGTGAGTCGTCCTCTGTGCAGAGATGGAAGAGATGGCTGACAGAAGTTCCCTTAGCCAGCCTTGGCGAGAGACCAGAATGCACGGGTTCCCGAAGGAAGACGAACTAGCTTCTCGCCAATTCTGCCAATGGCGTATAGACATATCCTCCTTCTTACAAGGTTTTATCAGTAGCTGTTAACTGCACTTTATTGTACCATGTTGTTGATGTTGCTATTACTGCTTGATACATCACACAAATTGACACAGGCTTCCTCTCATTTTTTAGATTATAGTGCGTGTTTCTAAATATTTTTCTTTCACTGCTGAGATCGTAGTAAACCAGCACTTAGCATGCGGCGGCGGGCAGAAAGAGGTTGTACCCGAATTTGCTCGCGTACCGTGAAATTTACGAGACAAAATTAACATTCTGTTATACACTGTATTTGTTAGCCTTAGTGCTGCACTGCCTATTAATAATATTGGCTTAGCCTTAAGTTCTTTTCCATCTTCAAACCTGTTCAGTTGTCTACGGACCTAAATTAAATTTCAATTCAATTATATTATAATCGTAATGTAATCTATATACATAATCTACATAATGTAATAAATATAAATGTAATCGATTTATTTTGATAAACATTACTATTTTTGCCTGTCGGTGACGCTTAACTGTTAAAATAATAGAGCGCTAAATTTAAAACACGTAAATACTATATTTTAAAAGTCAGTAATACAATTTATTTTCTTCATCAAAATTAAATGAAACGCTCATGAGGCATGCACTTTTGAAATTTCCAAACTATTTTTATATATTTGTTGTATAAATAGAGATACAAGAATTACCTATTGAAAGTTTTAGGATAGTGCGGTACCTTAGCAATGGAAATAGTTTGCTGTTCCATAGCCTCGTGTATAGCGACACGATCATCTTCGCGCATTTTGTCGAACTCGTCGATGCACACCACGCCACCGTCTGCCAACACCATCGCACCGCCCTCCATTACGAAGTTACGCTATAATTTTTTAAAGCAATTATTATATATCATATTCAAAACACATTATTTACGTTACATAACGCCAAAATAAAGCTACTTACACTCCCAGGGTCCCGAATAACAGATGCTGTAAGACCCGCAGCACTTGAACCTTTGCCAGAGGTGTATACTCCAATAGGCGCAGCTTTTTCTACAAACTTCAACAACTGAGATTTGGCAGTACCAGGGTCTCCGAGAAGCAGAATGTTGATGTCCCCACGCCTGGTCAGACCATCTGGTAGCCTCTTACGTGACCCTGTAAGCATATATTGTTTCCCGTTATATTATATGCTTCATGATACATAAGATATCATGAAGAGATATATGACAGAGGTATATGCGAAACAGTGGTAAAAGTATAAATTATATAAAGTATTCCTGTAATCTATATTTGATGAAAAATTAAATTTCAACTAGCATGTGTATGATCTACAAATGATTAGCCTAGTTCTGGGTGTTAAGACAATGTAGATGTCTTTACTTGAAACAGGATCATTTACTACAGAGGCTGTAACACTTATTTGCAAGCTCAAACAAACTGAATTTAAACATTCACTTTTTTCGTGTGAGCAGCTATGCAGGTCTAGAAAGACCAATATCACTGCAACCTATAAGATCTATTGTGATCACTGCTGTGGCTATAGTCCACAACTAAGCCTTATGTCTTCAATTAATTTAAGGAGGTGCTTAGCTGTGCGCAATTTTACGTCTGGGCTAAATACATAATTTCCCAGATGAGCGTTATGTTTGTCCATTAAGGGTTCACAATCAGTTAGGTAGTTATAACTAGGTCTATTACAACATTACCTCCAAACAATAAACAGGCTATAGCTTTCTTCATATCAACAGCTCCGAAAATACTGGGAGCAATAGATTTTGCAATTCTGTCGTATATATCTGGGGATGCTGCCAATCTACGAAATTGTTCCTCTTCGTCAGGTGTGAACGGCCGGAGACCACCTGTGACGCCTTCTTCTGCTGTCAGTCCTACAGCACGTAAGTAAGATGAGCGAACACCGACGGATCCTTTATCACGGCCTTCTTTCTGTACATACAAAAAGTATCCTATATTTCCTAAAATTGTATTAAAAATACATAAACAGTGATTCGAGAGTGATGTTGGTGTGTAAAATAATGTTGTTCAATTGTTGGCTGTTAACCTTATTTTGTACGAAAACCGGTGTCGCAGTAATATTTTTTTTCTTATGGTAAATAATGTTTAAGGTTTATTCAAATACCACATCCAGCTGTTATTCCGACATGTAATTACCGCAGAAATCGGCAATTTTGAAATAAATTGCACCCAGCAATGCTTGACACAAAAATTGGGCAATAGACTGTGACGCCAAAAGAGATGTTCACATTTATAGGTGTGAATTACATGACATGTTAGTGGCTACACGGGCACCCACTCCCCCGTTCTATTGTGTATGTATTATAGTATGCTATGACTGTAGCAGACAGAAACATTTTATTTAAGGTGTATGTATATTGGTATCACCTTTGCAATCGTTAAAAAAAATAAAAATAGTATATGAAAACATATTACAAAATTGGAAGCAAACAAGACAAGAAAGTAGCAGCTGCGCGTCTATATAATCTTAGGTGAGTTGTGTTAAAGGTGCAAAACTTTTGATGCCGCAACCATCAATCCACGTGCCAAATAAAAGTCTTGTCCTCCCCACAAGGAGTTGCACATATCCGTCAGTAGACTTTGCAGGCTGATGAAAAAGAAAATACAATCTTCACCATTGAATAGGCTTTTGTTACATTAAGACTTCATCACCACGTAACACCAGGTGGGGTTGTAATCAAGCACTGGCTTAAAATAATTAAAAAAAAACATAACAATACAAATTTTATATGTGTAAAATTAGTTAAATCTTACTCCAATTTTGGCAATTTTTTTGATGGAATAAATGCCGAGTACAGTAACTCGAGCGCCGGGCGCGACCCTCTCGCACAGCATGCGTTCACAGTACACGGTTAAATGGCGCGGCATTTCACCCTGCGGGATGCTCTCTGGAGTCTCTTGAAGTTTTAGCACCTAAAACAATACAAATAAAACATACATTTTATAAGCAACCGCTGTCAGAGACAGTATCTAAGTGCTTGGTAAAGCCAGGCGGGCGGCGGGTTTGGATCCCACACGATCCCCACGGAAAAAGTACTTTGTATACAAATAATTGTATAGTGTCTGGATGTTAGTCATGTTAGTAAAGTCTCCACTATACAAGAGGGGTGCTTTTTATTAACAAAAAGAAAATAAAAACATGGCATTTTCTTACCATTACCTTAAATGTACATTCAGGCTGTAGCAATTTTTCTTGTATTGTGTTGGTGTTTTATAAACATAAAGTATTTCCAATAGTCGCCTCATACGACACCCTCGGAACGTAATGGAATAGTGTATATTTTGCCGCCGCTACCAAATGGCACACATTAACAGTATACATTAATTTGTTTTTATTTTATTAATCATTCTTACCTGATAATCAATGCATTTACATTTATCTGGAATAATGAAGAAGGGATCCAAGGGACATTTTGGTCGACCAGCTTGTTCTCTGAAATTAGAATAACATTGCTTTTAAATCACAAAATATTTAGTAAGTACATATAACAAAAATAATTGAAAGTAAAGAGTTGGATTACAATGTTTGATTGTCAAAAACATATATAAACATTATTATACACAAAGGAGCACACAGTCCACCTGATGGTACCTTAATGGTTGCTGTGACCCATAGACATCTACATCTATCATCTTTTGCGAATGAAAATGCAGATGCGTTGTAAGCTGTGAGCACAGTGCATCTGCATTTTCCCAGTTCTTTACACTCACCATACGAAACACAGCAGCATTAAGCTGCCATTTTACGCTGGTATTCTGTGAGGGCATGGTCCTTCCCTTGTCAAACCAACCCATTTGTGTTGCAACTATACTATTAATATAGCTGCAGCATGGCTCTACCATGTATAAACATAAACATATATGCTGTTTTTATTATATTATATATGATATCTTGTGAAGAATAATAGTGGTTATATATGGGCCATAATAGCATACCTATCATCCAAAAAGTGTACTCACGTATTACATTTCCTAGGCATAACATATCCCTCTAGACCAGGTTTCACAGGTAAATTAGGTATGATATTGCGACAGGAGCGGCATTGTATGGATATTTTTGTCGCCTTCGCTTTTATTGCCGATGTTGATATAACAATACCTGGTATCTTCACTAGCCGTGAAACTGTTTCAGACTAAAATAAATTAAAACTTTTAACAGATAATATTATTTAAACAAAAATAAAAGTATAACGAGATTAGATTTTATGGTTCTGAAACATTAATACATTGTATATAAATTACTACACAACATGATTAAAATAACAGAATTCAAGAGAATCGTGTAATTTTATAAATTTTGACTGCTTAAAGTGTAAAACATTAAACTGATAACTAACCTTAAGCTCTCGTAAGCTGGATGGATTTGCATCAGATGATAATAAGACTTGTATATCTTCAACATTTTCTTCACCTTCAGGTCGAGGTGCAGTGAGTTCATCTGCCAACTTTGAATAAATAAAAAATTATTATGTAATTGAGATTATTAACAACAATATCTAAATATCTCAGTGCACCGGGGTCGCTTCCTGAAATCAGTTAGATTCCTGAGTCAGCTTAAGAAGCTAAAACAAAACTGACTTTATAACCTTACAAATTTTAATTACTTAAATTATAAAATAGTTACCAACAAAATAATACTTTGCTGCACTGCACTAAAGTGCAATCAAATAATAATAATTATTAAGCGTTTATTTCATAGTAATATCTTTATAATTTATGCAGTATAAAACTATAAGTAACTACAGTAGGCGCATAAGCTATCTTACTAATATTATAAATGTAAAGTATGTTTGAATGTTTGTATTATGTATGGATTCTCATAAAACTAGATGTAGAAGTGGATTACGTTGTGGTTAGAAAATATTTTTATAATAATTATTTATTACAAAAGTTAAAATGTTCAGCAAAATGTGGGTTTTAGGTAAATTTTTTTAGATATAAGCCAGTGCTTCATTTACAATTCCACCACCAGGTAAGTTATGAAACCCTAGCTTTATAATAATACCACCAAGCAATGCTTCAATTCAGTTTCTATGTATAACAAAATCCATATAGGAGTTTGTGGAATTATAGTAACTTCTAAGCCAGGGATTTTATAATTTTTGATTATTGAGGGTTATTCATTTTTTAAAGAATTTGTAATAATAAGGAAGCACACAGCCACCAGATGCTAAATGTTTGTTATTCCTCATGGACCTACATCTATCCTCAATTAAAAATCAAAATGCAGATGAGTTGTCACCTCTGAGGAATAACATAAACTACGTAAATACTTTTACCTGTTTATTTTAGCAATAATTACAGGTGACAACACATTTGTAAACTTTTTGAGTTCCAAAAAGGAGACGGTACTCAATTTGACTGTATTTTTTTAAACGTGTGTTACTTTATAACTTTTTACTGATTTACTTTTTACTGAACCAATTTCGATGATTCTTTTTTTATTTGAAAGATGGTACTTCTCATGTGGTCCCATATGAATTTGATCAAGGTCAAACCAATCGTTTTTGAGTTATTCTTAATAACTTATATTGAAGTCGGTTGTACAAAATTTTAAATTATTGTTAGAAGTTTATCCATCAGATGGACTGTAGGTTTGTTTGTCACTTCCATTTTATAAAAAACGTCATTTAATAATAACACAACTTATTGCAAAATATTTATAGTTTAATATTAATTTAAAAAGTAGAAGATTGATGATGGTTCACTTTTACGAGAAAAATTGGGTTATTTTGTTTATCCATCCTAGGGTGGATAGTCGGAAATGCGTGTTCGTTTCTGATAATTGGAATTCATATTTTATTTTTCTTCCGATTTCCTCCCTAGGCTGTGTACAGTTATTTATAAAAATATGATAGAAACTGGCCTTAGATTACTTAGTAGACATTAGAATACTTATAAAAATACATACATACTTCTTGTTTAAAGGTTTTTTTTTTATAGGATAGGGTGACAAACGAGCACACAGTCCACCTGATGGTAAGTGGTTGCTGTGGCCCATAGACATCTACATTTATCCTCGATTATGAATCAAAATGCAGATGTGTTGTCACCCGTGAGGACTAAGATGCAATGCCTCGTTTCCAGTAAAAAGGGTCTCCGGTTCTCTACACTCACCATACGAAACACAGCAGCATTAAGCTGCTATTTTACGCTGGTATTCTGTGAGAGCGTGGTCCTTCCCCGGTCGAGCCGACCCATTTGTGTTACAACTATACCAGAAATATAGCTGCAGTATGGCTCTACCACGTAAAAAAAACTGAAATACTTTCAATTGTTCAATTATTTACATATCATTTGATGTGAGACAATTTACGACATTGAATAATGTTGATAATATGATGGCATTTGTGAACTACTATGAAAAGACATGACTTGAGGACGAAAACTACGTGGCTATTTGGAATTCAGAGTGTCTCACAGAACTACAAATTCATTGGAATCTTGGCATAAAACACTAACAAATGAAATTAGAGACAAACATCCAAATTTACTAAAGTTTTTTTGAATTGCTTGCAAAAAACACCCAGTTTTATGCTAAGGCATCTTTTGACAAAGAAATTTAGAAAATGATTACATTACAAGAGTACATTAAAAGACACAAATTTATACAGGATATATAATTACGTCTAGTCAATAATGAAATTAGTATTGGTCATTTCCTGGACATATTGCAGAATTTATAAATTACTTATTATTATTTAAAACAAGGGAGTTTAATTTGGTTTAAATGCAATATGTAATATGATTTTTGTTTAAGTTTGTGGTTATTAAAAATTTATTAATATGTTTAATATGTTCAGAATATAGAATAAAACTCATTGGTTGAATATTGTTATGTATTAAGCTTGGTAGTAAAAAGTTACAAAAGACAAGTGTCATAAGTGAATATTAAATTACCTACATTCAATTTACTTTATTAATGAACAAAGTAAACAAGTACCCCCAAATAGAATAACAATAAATCTTTGAATATGACAATGTTAAAGCAGGCCTCTGTCACTCTTGCTACCTGCATGAAATAATTACCTACAATCGCGAGCTGCCCCAGGGGTAGATCGCAGTCGGGGCTAGCGTGCTCTAAGCGATTGAATGTTAAAGTTTTTTTTAACGCTGTTTACGTAAATATTTTTCTGTAAATACTTGTTAAAATACTTGTCGAAATAGTTTTTGTGTGTTTAGTATATTTAATTGTAGGATAAAATAGTTGAAAAAGTTTTAATGTAATTTAAGAATAATGTATATTACCTATCTATTTGATAAATTATAATGGCAAAACGTCATTCTTACTATAATGGTTGCGGGGATGGGCAAGTAATGAGCAATTAAAATATTTCTGTTATATAACATATTTCGGGTTGTTCACATTATCTACCTATACGAACCAAGCATCACGATCCCAACGAATGGCCTTGCGTTGAGCATCACAGAAATCACATAGTAGATAATATGGTCGATTATAGTCAGCATAGGTACTTTACCTAAGTAACTTACCATTTCACAGTGTATTTTTTTACTCTTTATTAACAGCCCTTAGCAACCACGGAAAGTCCGTTGTGACGTAGTAAGGAGAAAAGATGCAAAGTAATACGGACAGTCGCATGCAGCAATAAAGTTTTATTTAGCTTGAGTGCGCGATTTATCTCATTTATAATAACTATGTAGGCTATTAAAACATCGGCAAGCAGTCAACATCAAAAGAGTGCAACTTCTGTACTTATTTATTCTGTGGTTAAAGTATGAATATATTTTCTGTTTAACTGTTCTTGGGGTGGAAAGGCGGAACAACAAGCAAAAAGCAAATTCTGACTATCCACCCCTTCTAGGATGGATAAACAGAATAACCCAAAAAAATGTACATAATATATGACATATATATCTATACAAATAAATAAAATTGAAGTATCTGTAGTCAAAATAACAGCTCTTTTGTCTTGTAATGTCAAAATAACAACTTTTTACGAAATGCATTTTAAAGTACATACAATACTTATAACACGGCTGACGGCTCCGTGGCTTAGCAATGAGTTGCTGTGCTGGGGGGCGCGGGTTTGAATCTCGCACGGAACAAGTATTTTTATGGCCTACAAATAATTGTTCCGGGTCTGGATGTTTATCCTTGTGCAATTTGTGTTTGCAAACTGCCTCCACAATACAGGAGAAAATCCTAGTGGGGGTAACGTTTTTATAAAAAACAAACAAAGAAAAGAAAAAAGAAAACAAAAAGCTATTTTTATAATTTTTGTTTCTCTTTCTGGCTGTCTATCTATTTGTTTTGGCTAATCTCCGAAATGGCTGGACCGATTTTGACGGGATTTTCACTGGCTGGCAGTTAGCTGATGATATAAGGAGTAATTTAGACTACTTTTATTTAAAAAAAATTATAGTCCAGTGCCAAAAAAAAAATAGAACCCATGAAATCCAATCATAATCCTAGCAGTTTCAAAGCGGACGAAGTCGCGGAAAATAGCTAGCCTTTAAATAAAATGAGTGTAGCTTACTAAATAAGTAAATACCTCTTTAGCTGCCTCTTCTAAAATTGGCAAATGTTCTGTTGGTTTTTTATACAATTTCTCTGCTAGAATCTCATCAAAACTGGACAGATCTTCAATGTTTATTTCGACCCAATACTGGTTGAGGTTATAATTTCGTTTGAGTGCATCCCTAAAACGAATAATAATAACACAAAGTACTAATCATTGTTGAATAAAGAACAGATTTAAGCAATTATTTAAAAAATGTTTTTAAGAAACTTGTGCACCTGTATTTAAAATTAAAATTTCCTGTGTGAAATTGTCTAATGAATTCTTTAAACTTTTTTTTAACAGCCTGTAAGTTAATTTGATCTTGTGATTCATTCTCTTCTACACCAAAATTGTCAGAAAAAAATACTCCGGGATCATCAAACCCTTCCATTCTTATTTGTTGTATCAATTTATCAATTAATTAATAGTAAATTCGAAATTTCGAAAACAGTTTAAATGCGAAACACTAACTTCCAGTGACACTAATTTTGGCGCCTAATTTGACATTGACACATTGATTTGTTTATTTATATATTTATTTGAAGCCAATGGGATTTATACCCATACAACCTACTCTGACATGTATTCTGTTAACAATTTACAATAAATAAGCTGAGCTTTTTAAAAGTTATTTGCTTATGTTTTGTCTCGTAACAATTTTATACATTTGATTATTATTATTATAAAATTTGCATTTCAACTACTGTGTCGTTCTTGTATATGAAATAAAATATTCAGAAGTAACTAAAAATTAAATATAGAAGTGTGAGATAGCACCATAAATCATTTAGAAAACACAAAGTACAATGTGCGAAAATTACGTTTTATGTTATAACTTCGATATGTCGTGAAAATTATGGGTAAGTTTTTTCAGCAAAAATGGCGTTGGTCAAAGGTAGCAGTAGGTAGAAGCCTTTTATTTATTTATTAGAGGCTCCTACTGAGTATATATCGATATAATTATATTATATATTTATTTTCTTTATGAAATTTCGAGTGTTTCTATGTTCTTGTTTCTTTCTACATAGTAGTTATTTGATTTTAACATATTATAGACATTGGATTTTAACATAAATGGGATGTCGTAAGATTTGCCTTAGTTGTAGAAGTGACATATAATATTTGAATTTTTGAACTGAAAACTTCTTTAGCATCGTTGTGATTTGAAACCATGAAGCAAATACAAAGAGGAGGTGTTGTAACTAGATTTCACTATGTAAGTATGTAACAACGCGTGACAATTTGCGGGGTGAGGGGATGTTAAGACCCACCCACTTTACACTATCTACATTTACCGATAAATATTAAAACTACTAGAATCGTTCCATATCGATGTTGCAATGTAGTTTAGCTACCTTGACGATAGATGGCGGCGTGTTCACAAAATGTTTATATTATAAACTATAATAATAATATTGAAGCGATTAAATTTTTTTTGTCTGAATGCAAAACAAATTTCAGCACCTTCGTATAATTATTTTACCAATACTGAGCTCTACGTACCTTTATATTTTTAGTTCACATGACACAAAGTGTCGCCATCTAGTGTCGAATATATTTAATTATATTTGAAAGCCGACGCAAAGAAATTTTTCTAGAACTTAATAAATTAGATGTAATTTTTATTTTATAGAATAGGGGGCAAACGAGCATGCGGCTCACCTGATGGTAAGTGACTACCGCCGCCCATGAACAACCGCAACACCAGGGGAATTGCAGATGCGTTGCCGACCTTTGCGGCATGGGCCAGTGAGTCGTCCTCTCTGTGCAGAGATGGAAGAGATGGCTGACAGAAGTTCCCTTGGACAGCCTTAGCGAGAGACCAGAATGCACGGGTTCCCGAAGGAAGGCGAACTAGCTTCTCGCCAATTCTGCCGATGTGCTCAGACCTTGTCTTGGCAATGACGCTTTTGAAGGCCCTGGAGGCGGAATTATACGTCTTTTTAAATACGCTGGTGTTTACATCCCGAGACGTTGATGCGTCAGCCCAGGCCTGGTAGCACTCCTGCTTATAGCGTGATGCTATTTTGCAGGAGCGACCAAACCATGGCTGGGATCTGCCTCCGATGGGCACCGCAGAGGATGGAATAAAAAGTTCCATACCCTGAAATACCACATCAGCAACAGAATCGGCAACAACGCTGGGATCTTCCGGCGAGAAGCAAACCCGCCCCCAAGGGTAGGATGCAAAAAAAGACCGCACCCCGTCCCAATCAGCTGACCTATAGTGCCAAACACGGCCGCAAGCTGTAGATCATAACTGCGATTGGAGCGTGAGTGGCACCGTACTCCGGATCAGACAATGGTCCGAAGAGCCCAGAGGGGCATCGACGGAGACCTGATATCCGTCCGGATGAGAGGTCAGCAGAAGGTCCAACAGGGAAGGTACATGGTCTTCCACATCTGGGATCCGCGTAGGCGAAGTAACCAGTTGTGTTAGACCATATGCCAAAGCAAAGTCATAGACAGATCTACCCGCATGATCGGTTAAACGAGAACCAAGCCATTCAGCGTGGTGGGCGTTGAAATCACCGAGTATCACGATCTCTGCGGATGGGACCTGTTGTAGCACGGAGTCTGCAGCCATTTGGACGTGGTCGATGAGTCGGTCTGTGTCGGCATTACCGCTATGGGACCTATAGAGGCACCCGTAGACGCGGGGATGGTCGTCGCTGTCTACGCGCAGCCATAGGATGGACAGGTCCGTACCTTCAAGACTGCCGAGGCGTCGAAAACAGATGTCCTCTCTGACATACACGCAAACTCCAGCCCGGGGCACAAACGAGTGTTCTAATTTGTACCCCGGGTAGGAGAGATACGAAGTATCAGCCGGATAGGACATCTGTGTCTCGGTTAGAAAGAGCAAGGCCGGCTTAGCTATCTTCAGATGGTAGTGGACGGCGTTAAGGTTTGAATGAAGTCCCCTGATATTGCAGAAATCCACGGTAAGCGTGGCAGGGGTTGCCTTTGTCTTCTTGCTCCGCTTGCCCCGAGCAGGTTTCGTCTTGAGCGGAATTTCGCCCCCCCCAGAATACGCGGGGCAGCCTGAGCACCCACGCCCAGGAGTGGAGTAGTTTGGTCGTGGATGCTCAGCGAGGGATTCTCCAGGGTTGCTGGTGCAAACGCAACGCAGAGGTAAACCTCTACTTCACGCTGGTATTCTATGAGGTCGTGGTACCACCCCGGTTCGAGCTGGCCCATCCGTGCGACAGCAAAAGCTACGGCTTAGCTCTACCACTGTTAAAATTACTTACAAACACTACACTACACTGTGAAAATTACTTACAAATAAAATGTGATGCCATCTATTGCATCAGAGCGTTTATCTAAATAGTTTTTACACGATAAAACACAACATTTCATCCTTTTCTTCTTAAACTACGAAAATACACCGATTTGCAATTTTCAACACACCAGCGCACAGGACGAATGCGGACAGTATACTAAATAAAGCCACGCCCACTATGATTGCGCTAGCACTTCTTACTAGTTCGTGGTCAGGACCTAATTAGAATCACAGAGCACAGTTGCTTATGCCGTCTCCTCTTTGTATTTGCTTCATGTTTGAAACTCAATGAAATGAAAAAGCAACACTAAAAAGAGCCAAATATATAAATATATAGGATAGAATGAGATAGAATCTATACTAATATACTAAAGCAGAAGAGGTTTTTTGTTTGTTTAAATACCCTAATCTCTGGAACTACTTGTCTGTTTTGATAAATTATTTTTGTATATGATAGCCAGATTCACAAGTTATAGTTTATAGGCTATCTAGCATTAGGTTACATCTTTGGGCTAGCCTTAAATATTGATTTATGTTAAGCCAGTCGGAAGGAAAACGCTCCCAAACTGCTTTATCCACGAGCGCTGGCATAATGGTTAGTGATACATAAATACTATGTTCTACAAAAATATAGATCTTTCCTCCATTTTAAAGCCATAACAAGGTATTTTGTGACAAAATAATATTGAATATTAAAAAGAAAATTCACTTTCTAAAAATAAGGATTGTAACAATTATTTGCGTTGTGTTTAAATAAATAAATTGCTAATCTGAAATGTTTTTGTTTTATATTTCATTTTATTTGAAGGTTTCACTTCTAACGCGTGTGAACTGCACACATGTTTTTTTCTCTTTTCAGTAGTCTTTTTTGGTTTTGTTATTTATTAGTGTTTTAATCAATGAGCTTGTTTATGCAACTTTTATTTAATAAATTGTTTGATGTTGATGTTTGATGATTTTTTTTTACACCCAAAAATATTTTTTCTAATATAAAATTACCACTCCCCCCCCCCCCCCCGCGCCTCTCCTTACAATTTCCTTTCACTGCTGGCCATGTGCCATGGAAATAAAAGGGAGCTCACGAAAATGTTACTGCCGCAAGTATCGACCACCTCGGCAACGCTGCCCTAAAAATCGCACGGCGTATCCGCGTTCCGCCAAGATTAAATAAAAATAATGTTCCTTTTTTTCTCCCACATTTTTTCTTATCACTATTACAACAAACACTTACCGTTTCAGCCTATTAAAGTCCACTGCTGAACATAGACCTCCCCGATATATTGCCTCATCATCATCATGATCATCATTACAGCCCTTCACAAGTCCACTGATGAACATAGGCCACCCCCAAGGAGTAACACAAAGCATGGTCCCGAGGCACCTGCATCCCATTGACTTCCTGCATGTCTTACCAGGTTGTCATTCCATCTAGTGGGGGGCAACCTACACTTCGCCTGCCGGTACGAGGCTGCTACTCTGGTTCTACCTGAGATTCGAACCCAGGACAACATAAAATTGAGGTATCTGTCTGTAATATCGAAATAAATGCCTTTTATTGAGCTAAGGCGATTATTTGCATGTCATTAAGATATGAATAACCATTTTTTAACCTCTCAGATCCCGACATCGTATCAGACCTGTGGTCAGGCCAAGTTAAATAATATTTTTTTGGTTTTCAAAACCAGGCCCTGTCAACTAATGTATGGAAACTATGCGGCATTAATAACAGCGCCATTGAATAATATTGTAGAGAACTACGTCGGCTTCGCAGGTCGATGTAGTACTTGACAAACCAAGTAGAAGGCGCTGTTACAAAATTATTTCATTTGTCAGATTTGTTTAGCCCAATTTCTATCTTAAAGTTGCCAAGTTATTTGAAAACCTCTAAAATAGGAGTATTCACTTATTGATTTTGTATCTATCTATTGATATCAAAATACTATGTTGTTTTTTTTACGATGTTATTCTAGATTTTCTTCCGATTTTAAGGGAAATCTCTGAGTTTTCGAAAAAAATCTTTATATAGATGGAGCTTTACAAACTGGCATAAAAAAAACAAAAATGCTTCAAAAAATATGTTACCTTAGGTTTGACCAGCAAAAAAAAACTGAATTAAAGTTAAAGAACAGTTATGTTCTCTATGTTCTATATTAGAAGTAAAAGTGTTCTGTGCTAATGCGGAGGAGCGGAATTAACTGAACTCAACGCAATAATGGAGAAACAGGACTGTAATGAAGTAAAAAATTAAAGAAAAAACACAAACAACGTGCCACAACAATACGTTACGTTGAAATTTGAACGAAAACATGCGCGACCGACATTTTTTTGGAGTTTACGGCCTGGTATCTTAGACCTTTAGGCCTGACCGACATTTTTTTTATTTTTTTTTAAGTGTTACCATTTTATAAACTTAACATTCTACACTATTAACAAATCTCACAAATGAAATCATTTTGTAACAGAGCCGTCTACATGGTTTGTCAAGTATTACATCGACCTGCGACGCCGACATAGTTCTTTACGAATTTATTTATAGTTCGGCCGTTCAGAGAATGCGTTCCTGACACGTCGCGATTGAACTGACGACGTAACTTTGTAATAGCGTTGCAGTTACGATAAAAATATTTTTGCTGGTTGTTTACCGTTTTAACAATTGATGAATGTTATAATTTTGTGCCAAACTGAGTGTCAAATAACTTGGTAAACAATATTTTTCTAAATCTATACTGCGCTATTACAAGGTTATGGTCAGCGCTTTATATTTGTAGTGCTATGCTAACAATAACAGGCAATAACAGTATCGTAATCTGTTCTTATACAGTTATACTTTATAAAGTAATACGTTTTGTTTTTCTTTTTAAGAATTTGAAAATAATGGACTATAAGATAACTTTTATTAAATATAAAAATAAAACTACGACCAAACCGAACGCGCGAAAGAAAGTAGCATTTTTGTATTTAGGTTGAAAATGGTAACCCCAAATGGCGTTATGGGCCGCCGTTCGCAAAAACAGTCGTCTGTTGTCGTTTCGTGCGCATAGACCACGTTCTTCAAGTGTTTTCGATCTGTTTTTATTTGATTACCCGGCTTTCGTTTAATGGACTGTTTCTGCTTTTCAAACTGACATCGGCGCTAAATCGGACTTTGATTGTGTTTTGTATTGCGTTCTTTTTACTTTTGGTGCCTAAACGTGGACAAACATTGAAAAGTGGAGCCCGTGAGTTAATCATCAAGCTGCAAGATTACTTTGAGCGGGAGCGGCAAAATGGCGGACCCCTGTTACCTGTCGAACAAGTACAATAACGCGTCCCTCAGGAGCTTGGAGTTAGCAAACGAACGATAACAAATATTAATAAAGAAAAATTCGGCTCTACTGGCAAGGAAGATAATATTTTACGTACTCCGAAGAAGAAATGTAGAACTAAAACCGTGACAGATATTGACCCGTTTGATGCCGATGCAACCAGAAATCATATATATGGTTACTATTCCAGAAATGAATATCTCAACAGGAAGAAGCTTTTGGCATCGTTAAGATAAGCTGGACTGTTTAGCGGGAGTAAAACTGCTTTAACCAAAATCTTAAAAGATATTGGTTTTTCGTATAAAAAAAACAGACAAAAGAAAATTTTATTAGAACGATACGACATAATTTTAAAACGGATAAGTTTTTTGAGAGAAGCAAAAAATATTGATAACTGGGATAATGTCGTGTTCATTGACGAGACATGGCTAAACGCCAATATAATAGTTCTTGGACGGATGATACACAAGCGTCGACGTCGAAAGTACCAATGGGTAAGGGGGCTTGTCTGATAATATGCCACGCAGGTTCTGCAAAATACGGCTTTGTGGAGAACGCGTTACTGGCATTTCAATCAAAAACCACAAATGACTACCACGAGGAAATGAATGCCACTACATTTAGAGAGTGATTCCAGAACGTGCTTTTGCCCAGCCTACCAGAGCCTTCTGTAATATTCATGGATAATGCCTCCTATCACTCGTTTCAAATACAGTAACCACCTACCCAAGCTAATAAAAAAGAAGAAATGGTGGCTTGGTTACAAGCAAAAGGCATTGACGCAAATATGCAGATGCTAAAACCAGAGCAAATTAAATTAGTTAAAGAAAATAAAGCGGCAAATGTGCGATACGAAATCGATGAACTGGCTCTGGAGTACGGTCATCGCGTTCTAAGAATTCCACCATATCATTGCCAATATAACGCGATTGAGCTAATCTGGGCTCAAATAAAAGATTACGCCGCCCGCCACAATACTTCCCCGCCATTCAGCACGAAAAAGATGATGACCCTATTAAAAGAAGCCTGCGGGGAAGTCACAAGAGATGACTGGGCAAAGGTTGTTGAGAAGACTAAAAACCTGATTGTGGAACATTTTGACCGTGATATCAGGATTGATTCTGTTATTGATAATAATATAATTATACATGTAGGCGAAGATGATGATGAAGACACCACCTCCTCAAGCGAATCGGAGTCTGAATAATATTCTGTACGCACATTCAATTCAATGTACTTTATTGCATAGAAATACAGATTGTAACTTTGTAACAAATAATAAATAAAACAATTTTATTATATTAATATTACCTTTTTTTGGTTTCCACTTAAATTACAAAAATATAAATTTTAAATGATTCCACCAATTTAAAACAAAAATAATCTTAAAAATAACGCGGCGGTTCATTTTGGAGGAACGGTAACGAACTCAGTGTTATGTTGTGCCCATCACTAGTCGTGACTAACTGATAGGTGTCAGGAACGCATTCTCTAAACGGCCGAACTATAATGGCGCTGGCGGAAGGTCGTCATTTGAAGTAACTTCTCTAATTTATAGAAGCGTAATACTAAATTACGCTTCTATAAATTAGAGAAGTTACGAGACTAATTTTACTAAAATTTTTAGGATTTTAATTGTATAACTTTTATAAATAACATTTAAGTAAGAAGTGTTCTGAGGGGTCTACAAAGGTGGTATATGCGAACCCGATGTGGACCACTGGGGCGATTAGGGTAGTTCAAACCATTCGGGTTCGATTCCCGAACAGTTGACGAATTATTCTGTCAAGAAATTCTCAGTAACAGCCCAGATTTAGGAAGTTGGCGGTTTTTCACCCACGTGCCTCGGGAAGCAAGCAAGCCGTTGGTCCTGCCAGGCGCGGTCGCAATCTGAAATTTTGCAGGGGGTCACTAAAATAAAATATGTTGAGTAAATCAGACTTTATTGCACAATACACAATTTTATAGCACACATTATAAAACACATCCTAGGTAGGGAATGCAATCCCGCGTAAAATTAGCGAGATTAGAAAAGCGGGATAACACGTGCAGGATCCGCAAGATATGCAGGATTTTATTTTTTCCAGCCTGAATTCACATAAAATCATGTACGGCACGAATGCACGATAATAGGGGATCCCCAAATCGAAGTACGTATCTGTGTGTGAGTCGAGTAACTAGTGAATGGGAATTTCTCTCTGTACGGGGTAGGGACACCATCTTCAACTATTGAACAGACGGCGGTATCACTTAATTTTATAATAAAACGAGAAATGAGTCTTTTTGAATGTGAAGGAAACAGAGGGAAGTATCTGGAAGCAATTTATAACTTTGTTAAGTCCGTTCCCCTTACTAGCGTTGAATCTGAACACGCATTTTCAGCTGCTGGTTACACGTGCAGCAAAATCCGATCAAATGTAAAAGATGAAACTTTAAACACTTTATGTATACTCCGAAAACAATTTCAGAAGCAAGTGTCCCGATCTCATTAATATTTTTTTTCAGAGTTTAATTCACAAAACATAATTTAGATTTTTGTCATTATTTCTGATCAAAATTTATTTACACTATTTGTTTCTTCTAAGTAAATTCTATTGTTTTATTTACTGACTTAGAAAATAATGTTGTGGGTTAATAATTCTAAAATATTGTACAATCCTGCAAATCTTGCGGATCCGCGGGACTGATGGTCTCAATCTTGCGGATTTGCAAGATTATCTTTTGGGTGCTGGATTGCATTCCCTAATCGTAGGTCTTCTATTTTTATTGGCAAATCAGGTGATAATATTTGAGACGTCTGGGGCTATGAATGAATATGTAGAAGAGCTAAACCTGTCAGCCTCTCTTCTAATATGTTTGTTCTCAACCAAGGTTTTACATGTCTTAGCGTAAAAATTATCTTTCTAGCTTGTAGGAAGAGTTGTCAGAATTTTCAGCAGTCTTTTTTTTGTAGGATAAGGGTGACAAGCGAGCACACTGTTCAACTGATGGTAAGTCACAGAATACCAGCGAAAAGTAAGTTTTACCTCTGCGTTTCGCTTGGTGAGTGCAGGTGGCCGGAGGTCCAATTTCCTCCTCCCCCCTCATCGACATGGTAGCGTAATTAAACGAAAGACTACCCCAGGGGGGTACCAGCACCCCTGGAGAATCTCCCGTTGAGCATCCACGACTAAGCTACCCACTACTGAGCGAGGGTGCTCAGGCTACCCCGCAAATTTAGGGAGGGGGGGGGGCAAAATTTCGCTTGCGACTAATACTACTCGGAGCAAGCGGAGCAATAAGACCAAGGCGACCCCTGTCATGCTATCCGTGAATTTTTGCAACATCAGGGGACTTCATTCCAACCTTAACGCTGTCCACTACCATCTAGCGACGGCGAAGCCGGCCTTGCTCTTTTTAACCGAGACTCAGGTGTCCTCTCCGGCTGATACTTCATATCTCTCCTACCCGGGGTACAAATTAGAACACTCATTTGGGCTCCGTGCTGGAGTTTGCGTATACGTCAGAGAGGAGATCTGTTCTCGGGAGTGCTCTGAGGAACTGTTCGGACTAATTCCAGCCGCTCAATTTCACCATCGCACATCGCGACAAAATTCGCGATACCATCCACACAATCTGGATGATTGGCGGTCCACCACTGTGCGATTTAGAAGCAGTTTGATCCCTCGTACGACTTCCTTGTGGAATCAATTACCACCAGCGATTTCTCCGGACCGATATGACTTGAGACCTTCAAGAAAAGACTTTACACCTTTCTAAAAGGCCGGCAACGCATCTGCAATTCCCCTGGTGTTGCGGTTGTTCATGGGCGGCGGTAGTCACTTATCATCAGGTGAGCCGCATGCTCGTTTGCCCCCTCTTCTATATAAAAAAAAGAATAGGATCAAATCCAGCCACAGTGAATGTACGTCACACGGGTTAGGCAACAATAGGCACACTGGCCATAAAAAGCCCTCCGTGAGCGCCACCACCTACCAGACCACCGTTCCTGCAGACGTGATGTAAGTGTAAGGCATCACCATCAATTGCATGATCAGCATGGCCAATTGGCCGCAGAGCGTTTCATGAGTCTACCTCTCACCTCAAGGGAATGGGGTTCCACGTTGCGCGGCTTTCGGCCGCAGCCTTGAGAGCCTCCTCAGATTCTTTCTCCAGCTAACACCCGCATGAGGTTGATACATATGCTCCACCAACCAATACAACGGCAGATATAGCCAATAGGCAGTTATAAGATAAGAGTAATAATTCGCCATCAGAAAGGGTTTGTGTCACTGACGTTAAGTATATGCATTTTTCGATCATGTTTGTCTCACCCACCAACAAGTTGCCTTCAATCATTTAAAGGTGGGAAATTTATAGAGATATATTATTGTTCTTATATAAAACACTATGGAGGTCAGACAGTATGCAGCCCCGTAATGAAGGGACCCGATTTGGGCAAAGCTACTTAGGTTGTGAGTAAAACCAAGACGCAGAGAGCGCCATTGAGACTAGCGACCCGCCAAACAACGATCCGCAGGGACGCAATGCCGCAAAACGCATCAAGCATCAATACGACTATCGTCAGCTTACACCATCCCAAGTTCCCCCATACAGTCCCAACAGACATCACCACGCGCATACCTCCATCGACCAGAACCATAAGATGCGTCGAATCAGGCGCAGCACACTCGCAGATCCATCACAAGACGCAATACCGCAAGTAGCAGTAAGCATCAATGCAACTATCACACGTATGGCGCCCCATCACAACATACCCACATGATCACTATCGACTTTGGTAACAAAAGTAATAATGTTGTTATGCGATGTCCACGGGCAAGTCGTATTGCTACCACAAGCCCGCTTACCACCGGCACTAAGATGATATGTCTAGGACCCATCGGTTAGCGAGTCCAAGTTTACCTCGGTCTCGGATGCTGTGAAGCAATCAACACGCCGCTATAATAATCCCTTTCAAGTCCCATTTCTTTCAATATAATGCTTTACATATTTGAGACCTTCCACATATTTGCTGTCGAACACAGTATGCTTCCATATACTATTATATGTCTTATACATATGCGAATTCAAGTCATAACTCAGCTATCATAATGCTCATGCATCATAGAAACCTTCTATATTAATGTTTTGGTTCCATAGACCTTACTATCATACGTCCCTAATATAGGACTATACATTGTACATCAGTACTAAAAGTAGTCGATCAGTCGACCACCCCATATATATGTACGAGTATAACCTTGGGTATGTATCTCCGGCAACGTCCGTCTTATAAGGAAACATTACATGAATACCCTTATTAACTTTGAAATTTTCCGGGTAATACAAGAAAACCATCATGAACTTTTAAAATTTCTGAGTAGTACATGAACACTCTCATGAAGTTTGAAAATTTCTGAGTAATACAAGAACACCCTCATTTACTTTTTGATCCATTTTTAACAGTTATGTAATATTATTACAAATGTTATTTATCTGTATACAAGTACAAGTCGTTTATATTACAATACAATATAAATGACTTGTACTTGTATTATTTAGTACATTTTGAATATTTTAAACAGAATTTAAATTAAATTTAATTAAGAGATTTTTAAAGACAATTTTATGCGTTTACTATATACTATAATATTCAATATTGCAAATGAATATATTTGAATCTTATGCTTATTATTGCATCTTAATTGTTTAAAATATAATTTCTGAGACATTTTAAAATGTCTATATTAAATTTAATTATTATTTATTAATAATTGAGGGCTAATAATCTTCCACTCACCAGATGTCGCTAGTTACGACTGAGATAAAGTTTTTTGCTACACAATGTCAGTTAATTGAGAAATTAGTTTTAAATAATAGTTTATCATTATCTAGAGTATTATATTAATACCCAACACAATGCGTCAGTGGTTAGATTTTTAATTTTTTGCACTTTAGAACTCTTTTTTAAAAAAATGGGCTTTTAGTTATATTTATAGTTTGATTTGCTCATTTCTAATGTAATTAATATAAAATATAACTAATAATACAGAAAGAAACCTTAAAGATTACATTTTCCTAAGAAATTATAGTCCCCGCTATGAAATCTGTCAAATATTTTACCTCACTGTAAAGTGGCGCCGCCCTGGAGGCAGAAAAGGTCGTGGATGCCCTCAATGTTATGAGGCGTCACAAGAGTAAATGTGTTCCGTGCTCATAATAAAACAAAACTTAAAGACATAACTGTTGCTATAACAACCACTTTATCGAAATAAACAGTTATGTTAGAAATTACACAATTATTGCAATTATATTCTCTTTGATTTATTGGTTGAAGCGTTTATTTGCAAAACTGCATGAAACTTAATGGTTTACATTATTTTTTATGGAATAAGTGATAATTTCGAATAAATGGTTTAGCAATACAACATATTTAATATGGGTGATGTAAGTCTTATTTAAATTAATTTTTTTAAACAGTGGTAGAGCCACGCGGCAGCTTTTGCTGTCGCACGGATGGGCCGGCTAGAACCGGGGTGGTACCACGACCTCACAGAATACCAGCGTGAAGTAGAGGTTTACCTCTGCGTTTCGCTTGGTGAGTGCAGGTGGCCGGAGGCCCTTTTTACTGGAAATGCGGCATTCCATCTTAGTCCTCACGGGTGACAACGCATCTGCATTTTGATTCGCAAACGAGGATAGATGTAGATGTCTATGGGCCGCAGCAACCACTTACCATCAGGTGGACTGTGTTCTCGTTTGTCACCCTTATCCTATAATAAAATATTGTGTATTTTACACTCGCTATAGCTTTATATTAGCTTGACTTGTATGTATGTAGTAATCAAATTTTGTAATTCTATTGTGACGTGTGACGTCTGCGATATTGCAGAAGTGATATGAATCGATGACAATACCATAATTTCATGACTATGACCTAGTATCTTCACTAGAATAGTCACAGTCTATGATCAAATGCGTGTGCGTGTTGTTTAAGTATTTTAAGCTGTAATTATATTAAAACAATATCTTCTTGTTAAACTTTTCCCGTTTTATTACAAAACATCACTGACCTCTATGTATATATAGAGATCAGTGCAAAACATGGTTTATAGATAGTCTCGAGTTTAAACTATGTTTCAAGAAGAGTCCTTCTCAAGGCAGTCAAAGAAGTTCCGAAGCTGCGGCGTTACAGTCTTCGCGAAATTGACGTTTACTGTTTAATTTTATTTTATACTTTACATGTATGATAATTTGTCCAATCTTTACATGCGTAAAGCAAAAATATTTTGCTACCAATCAGTAAAACAATTCAGTGTGGGAGGATAAAAATTCCCTCAAGTTTTCAGTGTAGTAATAAATCACTTATGCGCGCATTATACCTAAGAAAATAAATATCGTTTAAATAATTAAACATCAACATTAAATATATACGATCACCTTATTTTGTTTCGTAGTTATGTATTTGCTTCCAATAAATACTGCGATCTACCTGTAAATTCTCCCTACGAGTCGAGAGTACGAGAGTGAACTTTTAGTCCTTATGACAGTATCGCTGAAGGACCTCAGCATTAAACATCTGTAGTGCCCATCGGAGGCAGATCCCAGCCATGATTTGGTCACTCCCGTAAAACTGCATCACGCCATAAGCAGGAGTGCTATCGGACCTGGGCTGACGCATCAACGTACCGCAATGCAAACATCAGCGCCCTTAAAAAGAAATATAATTCCGGCTCCAGGTCTTTCAAAAGAGTCCCTGCTAAGGTAAAGTCCAAGCACATATGCAGAATTGGCGAGAACCTAGTTTGCCTTCGTTCAGGAAGTCGTGTTTTCTGGTCTTTCGCCAAAACTGTCCAAGGGAACTTCTGTCAGCCAATCCTTTCACCTCTGTACAGTAATGGCGACTTACTGGCCCATGCCGCTAAGAAGAAAGCCGATTCTGTTAGGCTCTCTTTTTGCGACGAATTCGACTCTCCATGACAAGGGGAACTCACTGCCGACCACCCCGCGGCGTGAGTGCTCCATGCCGGATGTGCCGCTTATACAGAGTTCAGTCGCAAAGCACTCCTCTCTCTGGACGTCAACAAGTCGAGTGAGCCTGATGGGGTCCCTCCTACTGTGCTGAAGACGTGTGCTCCAGAGTTGACACCGGTTCTAACGCGTCTTTTCCGGTACTTCTACACCTTAGACGTAGTCCTGAACTCAGAAGAAGAAAGAAGACAGCTTTAGTCCCCCGATCCCTCAAAAAGGCGACCACTCCACATGTAGGCCTTTCGCCATCATCTTCTTGTACTCCAAATTAATGGAATCTATTATAAACGGCCAGCTTATGAGGTACCACCAGCTGATTAGTGACCACTAATACGGTTTCTATCTGGGTCGCTCAGCTGGTGCTCTTCTAGATTACCTGACTTATAGATGGGTTTGGCACAAAGCGCTACTTTCAAAGCTTCTTTCTAATGGGCTTTCTTCTGCGCTGTTTCTTCTCACGTGAACATTCCGGTACGGCCGGTGAAAAGAGTATCTCCAGTGCAGTCACATGCGGACGACTGCACTGGTGATGCTGTTTACATCGGCCGTGCCAATATTTCTCGGGAACATGTCATCGAGTACCGAAACAAACTTGTGTCTGAAGTCGAGTTTTTGTTAAACAAAGTCTCGGATTGGATACGATTATATCTAGCCCAGTTTAACCCTCAGATGACACACGTTTTGCGCGTTTACCGCTAAAAGGAACCCCTTTGACGAGTCTGCTCAATTTCAGAGCACTCTCATTATTGTGTCAGCCAGCATCGAAATCGAAATATCATATAACGTTTTGTTTTACGATCACTTGGAAGGGAAGGCTACATTGGCATATCTAAAAAGCTTGGCGTGCTCAGGAGAACGGGACAGTATTTTATACCCACCCACTGCTTGCATTATGTCAGCTGTTGTCATCTTTGGGCCGGAGCACGCCAGTGCCAACACCTTCCACATGAACCCATCCATCGAAGAGTGGCTCGGATTGTTGACGAACGTGTTCTTTTTTTCTTTCGTGCCGTGTAGTGGCGGTCAAGAATATCCACTACCCCATATCCTCCCGTGGGTGTCGTAAAAGGCGACAAAGGGAAACAGGCAGGAGATGGACAGCAGCATCTTCCTGATAATAGCCAATATTTCAATAAAAAACTGCGGTTGCCAACCCGCTCGCCAAGCGTGGCAACTATGGCAAATACCCCCCCAATGACTAAAGCAACAAACAGACGGCCCCCAGTCCTCGGCGGCCCCGCTATTCCTGGCTACGGTGGCGACCATGGTAACCGCGGGCCAGGGGGTGCTAAGAATCTCCGGTGGAGGTTCGGTTGCCACCTTAGACGACTCGACCTGGCAACGTACAACGCACGCACACTGAGGACTGACGAGAAGATCGTGGAGCTGGAAGAAGAGATAGACAAGTTGCGCTGGCATATTATAGGATTATACGAAGTCCGAAGTGAGGGGGAGGACACGGTAATCCTCGAATCCGGCAACTTACACTATCACCGGGAGGGCGACCATCTGTCCCAAGGAGGTGTCGGATTTATCGTCCACAACTCTCTCGTTAACAACGTTGTAAAGATCGGGAGTGTGTCGACGAGGGTTGCGTACCTTATACTCAGAATCACCAAACGGTATTCGCTGAAGGTCATACAGGTTTACGCACCAACCTCGGCACACCCCGATGAGGAGGTGGAGGAAATGTATGAGGATATCTCTAGAGCCATGCATTCCTCCAAAACCCAATATACGGTGTTAATGGGAGACTTCAATGCAAAACTAGGCACAAGATAGAACGGTGAGCTGAAGGTAGGGAAATTTGCAATAGGGCAACGGAACCCAAGGGGCCAGCAGCTGGCCAACTTCATGGAGAAAGAGGGACTCATTATGATGAACTCTTTCTTCCAGAAGCGGCCCCACAGGAAGTGGACCTGGTTGAGCCACGACGGTTCGACAAAAAATGAGATTGACTTTATTATGACGACCAGACGACAACTGTTCAGTGATGTCTCAGTGATGGCGAGGGTGAAAACTGGTAGCGATTACCGAATGGTTAGAGGCACACTGAACCTAAACGTTAAGTTGGAGAAGTCTCGTCTAATGAAGTCAACGCTCCGTCCCCTCGTGCTCTGTTCCAAAGTCTCGAAACCTTTCAGCTCGAGTTACAAAACCGTTTTCAGTGCCTAGAAGACTGCAATGAAGTGGACGATATGAATGACAAGCTCGTGGAAACTGTCCATGCGGTCGGAGCTAAGTTCTGCAAGAGCCGCCGCAGAAGAACACAAAAACTCTCCGATCACACTCTTAATCTCATGGCTCTTAGACGGGAGATGAAGCTACATTCTTCAACAGACTTGACAGCATACAGGCAACTGAACAGACAGGCTTACGCAACTTTAATACAGCTCGTATTGAAGAAGCGATCGAGCGGAACCAAGGCTCCAAAGTCTTTGCCAGAGATCTGTCTGCCAGAAAAAGCCAGCTGTCAAAGCTGAAGACAGAGTGTGGCAGCATCGTTTCTGGGACACCTGAGATTTTGAGTGAGATTGAGAGGTTCTATGGGCAGCTGTACACGTCATCGTTGGAGCCACACGCAAGTGTGAGTAACGATCCAAGAGCGAGTCTCATCCGACACTATTCCGAAGATATCCCGGACGTCAGTCTGAGCGAGATTAGAATGGCTCTCCAGCACCTTAAAAACGGTAAGGCCCCAGGCGAGGATGGAATTACAGCGGAGCTTCTGAAAGCGGGTGGAAGACCGGTACTTGAAGTCCTTCAGAAGCTCTTTAATTCCGTCCTCCACGGTGGCATTACACCGGAGGCGTGGAGCAGAATTGCGGTGGTCTTGTTCTTTAAGAAAGGTGACAACGCTCTCTTGAAGAATTACAGAAAACCTTAAAATGAAATTGTACAACCAGTGCGTGTTGCCAGTGATGACTTACGGAACTGAGACGTGGTCCTTCACAGCTGGCCGTATGAGGAAGCTCAAGGTCGCTCAGCGAGCTATGGAACTAGAGTAACCGACATAGCCCAATGGATTAGTAAGCTGAAGTGGCAGTGGGCCGGCCATATAGCTCGAAGAACCGACAACCGATGGAGAAGAAAGGTTCTCGAGTGGCAGCCTCGTACCGGTAGGCGAAGTGTAGGGCGACCCCCCACGAGATGGAGTGACGACCTGGTAAGACATGCAGGAAGTCGATGGATGCAGGTGGCTCAGGACCGTGCTTTGTGGCATTCCTTGGGGGAGGCCTATGTTCAGCAGTGGACTTATGTAAGGCTGTAATGATGATGATGATGTGTTCTTTTTGATTGGCTCATTTCACTGGCGCTGCGAAGAGATGCTGCATCCATCTGTATCATCAGGAGTGCTTTCTTCGGATTAATTCCAGCTGCCAAATTCCACCAACTCCACGCCTTCTGGATTGTTGGCGGTCCCCCACTGTGTGATTAACTAGTTTTCTTTCTTGCGCAAATTCTTTGTGCAAATATTAGCACAGGGATCTGAAAAATCTTATGAACTCGTGCAGAGATAACCCAACACATTAAACACATTAAATTTACCAGAAAAGAAAAACTTATTCCATTTCATTACAAAACAGATGAGCATATTATTCAAGAGGTCGAGGTTATAAAAGATTTAGGGGTTATTACCTCATTATAGAAACATCGTTAAAAAAGCTAAATGCTGCTTGGGTTTGCCATACAAAATAGGAAAGGATTTGGCATCAAAAATAAGAAAAGGCTTTATAATAGTTTCGCCCGTTGCACACTTGAATACTGTTCTGTTATTCGTCGTCCACACTTTGCGGTTCACAATCTACGAATTGAGCATATTCGGAAGCGGTTTCTGTGGCATTTGGCACGATTAATTGGCAAAGCAAAAAGAGATTTCTCATATGCCTCTGTCTGATAACTCCCCACATTTATCCTTCGATAAATGTAGGGAGTTATCAGACTTGTTGTTTTCATACAAAATTATCAACAATGGAATTAGTTGCCCAAAGTTACTGAACGCTTTTCAATTTAGCGCTCCTTCAAGATAATATCTGCGTGATCCGATAGCACCACTGAGACCACTCTTGCAGACAAACGTTCTTGGCTCTGGCTCTCGTTAACTATGTAAGCTGCTATGTTCTTTTTCGAGCGTAAAAGTTATCAAATTAATTAGTAATCTGTGGTAAAGTACTGGAGACATCGCATTTAAGGGGCCTTACGAGGCCCCTTTAAGTACGAGGCCATGGGCGAGGGCCCACTTTGCCCACGCCTAGCTACGCCATTGAACGTGACTGTTAGTAAGCCATATAAATAAAATAAAACTGCTTAATAAGCTGATGTGGCAATGAACCGGCGATATAGCTCGAAGAAACCGACAACTGATGGGACAAAAAGGTTCTCGAGTGGCAGCTTCGAACCGATAAGCGAAGTGTAAATCGATGAATGTAGGTGACTCAGGTTCATTGTGGGAGGCTTATGTTCAGCAATGGACTTGTAAAATTACAGCCTATATATAGGTCCTATACTACTGGGCACAGGCCTCCTCTCACTTCTGAGAGGGCTTAAGGGTAAGGAAATGTCCACCGCATTGCCCAGATGCGTGTTGACTGAATTCATATCTTCGAAAAACATTTTTTCTCAGACAGCAGGTTTTCTTGCGATGTCTTCCTTCACACACGTGGTAATTCAGCATTTAAAATTGCAATTAACAGTTTCATTGGTGCCGGCGGGGAATGAACCCGGGTTTCTCGAGTACCTACTGTAAAATTAACAGCTAGCGAGCTATCACGACTCTTGCGAAGTGGACTTGTGAATGGTTGTAATAACTATGATGACGACGATGACGAATATTAGTTAATGGTTTAATAATGACAATATTTTTATTATTGTTTGCAGAAAGAAGATGTCGACACTAGGCTCGAGTTTATAAGTGAATATGTTATGAAAACGTTGAAAATTAAGCTAGAAAAATGGACGAAATATATAACTGGAGATGAAAGGGTTTGGCTCTTACATGCAATTTTGTATTTTATTAAACTTTATTTTGTCAAGTTTGAAAATAGTCTGTTTGTTTTTCCTCTTGTCGTTCATCTAATATTATTATTATTATTGTGGCTAATATGTATCACTTTATCGCACATTTATTGTGCATACAATTTAACTCATAAACATCTCTGGCCCTAGAAGGTTTGTTTTAATCATATTATTAAGCTTAGGATTGCTTTATATTAATTTTCTTTTTTATAGAAGAGGGGGCAAACGAGCATGCGGCTCACCTGATGGTAAGTGACTACCGCCGCCCATGAACAACCGCAACACCAGGGGAATTGCAGATGCGTTGCCGGCCTTTTAGAAAAATGTAAGCTCTTTTCTTGAAGGTCCCTAAGTCGTATCGGTCCGAAAAAATCGCAAGGCAAGGGGACGCTGCCTGCTCTTGTTTTCTAGCGTATACAGAAACAGAAACAGAAACTTTTTTATTCAATATAGATTATAAATAATACTTATTGAAAGTCACTCTTTTGTATAATCTAATATATTTTTGTATAATATAATATATATATCGAATTCGTATCACCATCGAGTGATTTTGTATGGCAAAACATAGTTTCATTTATATCCAGGAGGGGTGCAATTCATATCTCCAGAAATCTTTGCGAAGTAAGGGCACATAGGTGCTCCATACGCTGTGCATGCAGTTTTATGAGCGCAGACCTGGATATCCTTGATCTGCTAATCCATCTTTTTGATCTTTTTTTTTATAGAATAAGCGTGACAAACGAGAATACAGTCCATCTAATGGTAAGTGGATGCTGTTGCCTATAAAAATGTCTATTTTTTTATGAACATATTATGTTGATGATTTGTTGGGCACCTGAGTCTTAGTAGCGAGCATCGCGTGTAGCCAGGGTGAGCTTGGCATTTGGAATAGAACTGAATGTATCCATAAAACTTAAATATGCCATTTTATATGTGACTGTAAGTGATGAGTTGTTATAAGATTCTGCTTTAATTATTTTCTACTATAAATAAACATATTATTTCAGCATATATTATTCAGATTCTTCGATACACCTAAATATGACATACTAGTGTTTCGAATGACCACAGCAGGCCTGCTTACATGCGCCACTCACTTTCCTCCCATAAGTAGAGGAAAAATTGTGTATTTTCTAAGAAATAGAAACGAAAAAATAACCCAGGCTAATTTGCGCGAGGTAAATTTTTAACTATTCATTTATTCATAATAGCCTTAAAGTTAAATTTACAGCCTATTTATTTATTTATTTTACTTCAACTAAAACGGTTATCCCCATTACATTAATTAAAGACAACATAATCATTACTGTCGCTCACATTTTATTTTATTAAGTTACCAATAATTATGTAATAGTTTTTCTCCAAACAAATACGAAAGCGTTCCGTGAAATAAAAATAAATACTTAAAGGGCTTGAATTTTCCAAAATCCTTTCTTAGTAGGCAGCTACTGTAAAAATTTCAGATATCTACTTCTAGCGGTTTAGACTGTGACTGTCTATATATATGTATATATATATATATATATATATATATATATATATATATATATATATATATATATATATATATATATATATATATACTAGCTGACCAGGCAGACGTTGTTCTGCCCTTTCCGAACAACCGTTTTCTTTCCCAAAAAAACTCTAAAAAAATTAGCAATAAAAAAATTGAGGGTCACTTATCGGGATAAAAACTATCCTATCTCTCAAGTTGGACCAAACTGCACAGTCTGCAATTTTTTATTTAAATCGGTTCTATCTGTTGAATACTTACAGCAACACGTGGTGGTTATACTACTAAATTGTAGCTTATATTAAACGTTTGTATTTTTAACATAGCGCCATCTATTAAATATTTACTCAATCCAGTCAACAGATATCGTCATCTGACAGAATCGTTTGGAGCTATATTGGAGCTATATTATACTCTAAGATATTGGATAACTGTGGCTGTCAAATAATAGACAAATAATTTTCAACAAAATAATATTATATTGCGACTATAAATTGAGATGTAAGCTATCCTATCTTTTAAGTTGGACCAAACTGCACATTGACCAAAAATTTCATTGAAATAAGTTCAGTAGTTTAGGAGTCCATCACGGACAAACAACGTGACGCGTACTTTTTATATATATATATCTCTCTAAAATCTGTCAAATGAAAGGTTTAAAATTAAAAAACGTAAGGTTTTTTAATGGCTGGTTGTTAAATTTATAAATTTTTAAGAACTTACTTCTATAACGTAACTCATATTTCATTTATAAAATTTAATACATTACAGCCTATCAAAAGTATTGATAATATATATATGATATATAAGTTGTAATATTGATCATGGGCTTCCACCATAGTTTGTCTAATGTTTGACGGAAGGCAATTGCCTGAATAGCCAAGCTTGGCAGGCGGATAGGCAACCGCAGTCTTTTTATTAATTAATATGTTCTTACGAGGAAGACACTGCTGCTCATTTCCTGTTTTAGTTTCCTTCCGTCGCCTTTATGACACCCGCGCTATTTTATAGGATATAATTGAAGGAACAATAATAATAAATATTTAAGGAATAACCATAAACATGTTTTTAGATTTTAACAATTGGCGAAATGTCAGGAAATGTGCTCATGGATCTTAGTGTTATGGCAGATGATGTAATAGGCCCCTTGCTTTGTAATCCTGAAAACCAGAAAGGGTGGCCAAAAATTGTACAGCAAGATATGAGAAGGCATGTGAACGATCTCAGGAATCTAATGCATCAAGTAGGTGTCATAATTTAAGCTGAAGAAGAGAAATTAAAAAAAACAAAAAAGCATCATATTATTTGCATTGATTTCATTACATCCATTTAGTTTATAGTATCTTTTTAGTGACTACGTGGGAGACAGTGAAAAGTAAATTTGATTATTTTTTTATTTTAAGTCTTCGAGCTGTATAACACCGGTCACTCATTCGCACAAATACGCAAACCCACAAGTGCAGCACGACATTTGCAAATGATTATGCAAAGTTTTCGCTGCATTCGCGGTTTTCCAAGCTGTGTCGGTTTTCTAACGGACATCAAAGCGCGCGAACCTCGATCCTTCGCGTACTCTCCCACTCCCACACATTCGTGCGACCAAATTGCGTACACGAATGCGAAGGTAACGGACGTTTCGCCATTATCATAGTTCGTAACGGCTACTGTGTAGCGTACTTAAAACTAACTTCATCATGAATTGGAACAACACCAAGGTGATGGAGTTCATTGAATGTGTAAATTGAATCCTGCAGAATGAAACAGCCGTATGTGATACTCAAAAGAAATCCCATGAACAAGTGTACGAGGAAGCGCAAACGAGTTCGCAAATCGAGTATGCGAACGCATTTGCATATCCACTAAGTTTGCGAATGAATGTCTGACGGCCCTTCACATTCGTGCAAACATTCGTACAATGTACGAATAATTGCGCGTACGTGAGTGACCTTGGTAAGACTCAGAAAAATACTTTTTCAATCATTATATGAAGCCGTGACGTACGATCCATTGTCGTAAAGGTGAGACGATTTAGCTGCAGCGCGAGACCCATTCGCGCTGCAGCTATAATACGTGCAACATGACTCTACCACGTATTAAAACATGTTCTTCATCTTTGACGAAATTGTGGCGTGTCTATATAATGACGCTTAAATGTTTAGGTTCGGCCTTTTACCTTCTTACTAATCCAGGCCAGGCCTTTTTTAGGCCCTTACCCGAATCTGTTTCATGTCATAGTTCGTGTAGTAAAAGTTCACTCTAACTTATTACGTCTGGTGAAAATTGTCCCTCACAAGATTCTGTAAAGCACCGCATTTGTCCACAATAGAACATCTAATTATTATTTGATATAGCCGAATGGATTAGTAAGTTGAATTGGCAACCTACGTGTAAGTGGCAACCATGAAACAAATACAAAGAGGAGACGTTGTAATTAAATTTCACTATGTAACAACGCGTGACAATTTGCGGGGTGAGGGGATGCAAAGCCCCGCCCCCTTTACATTATCTACATCTACCGATAAATAGTAAAACTACTCGAATCTTTCCATATCGATGTTGCTATGTAGCTTAGCTACCTTGACGGCAGATGGCGGCATGTTCTCAAAATGTTATAAACTATAAAAATAATATTTTGGCGATTAAAATTTCCTTATGTCGGAATGCAAAACAAATTTCAGCACCTTCGTATGATTATTTTACCAATACTGAGCTCTACGGACCTTTATATTTTTAGTTCACATGACACAAAGTGTCGCCATCTAGTGTCGAATATATTTAATTATATTTGAAAGCCGACGTAAAGAGATTTTTCTAGAACTATTTTAATAAATTAGGTGTAAAATTATTTACAAATGAAATGTGATGCCATTCATAACATCAGAGCGTCTATCTGAGGAGTTTTTACACAATAAAACACAACACTTCATCCTTTTCTTCTCAATACTACGAAAATACACCGATTTGCGATTTTTTCAACACATAAGCGCATAGGACGAATGCTGACAGTATACTAACTAAAGCCACGCCCACTATGACGTCAGGATCTACTTAGAATCACAGTGCACAGTTGATTATTAAACTTCCCTTTGTATTAGCTTCATGGTGGCAACATAAGTGGCAAAAGTAGTCCAATGGGCTGTATTATTGGCTGATGTACTTTGTGCTTTTTAAGCCGATTTCAAATAAATGTGTTTTCTTTCTAAATCAGTCTGTGTTTACCTTTGATATAAGATTACTGTTCAAATTTTTTAGCTTAAAGGGGAAATGTCTAGCCAGGTCATGCTACCCATGCCTGCCGGCGTGGAGAATATTTATTATGCAGAAACAAGAATTAAGGAAAGGTAAACTATTAGTTCCTAATCTTTTAATCAGGAAAGTACATAGTACTAGTACTTACTCCTAGGAAGAAGCGACAAAGAGTATTTGATTCGTTTTGCAATAACTTTAATACACACGTAACTAAATTATTATATTGCATATATTCAAATTATAGCCGTGGTAACTAAGAGGTTAAGCATTGGCCTCAAAATTTCATGATGAGCGAGCAATCCTTGATCCAAGTCGGCATCAATGAAATCGCTAATAGCAATTAAGAAGCTTTAGTAATGTGCTGCATGAATTAATCGTATACACCTTTTTAACAGTGGTAGAGGCACGCGGCAGCTTTTGCTGTCGCACGGATGGGCCGGCTCGAACAGGGGTGGTACCACGACCTCACAGAATACCAGCGTGAAGTAGAGGTTTACCTCTGCGTTTCGCTTGGTGAGTGCAGGTGGCCGGAGGCCCTTTTTACTGGAAATGAGGCATTCCATCTTAGTCCTCACGGGTGACAACGCATCTACATTTTGATTTGTAATAGAGGATAGATGTAGATGTCTATGGGCCGCAGCAACCACTTACCATCAGGTGGACTGTGTGCTCGTTTGTCACCCTTATCCTATAAAAAAAAAACACCAAAATTTGGCAAGTTGCTAGTTTCGCTTAAGAATGAGTGTCCTAAATGCAAATCTTCTCTATTTACGAGTATATACTGTAAGGGCCTAAAAGCCAAAGGGTGGTTACACCTAGGCTTAGACGGCGTTAACTAGGTACCGATTATGTAGTTGTAGACAGCTAAACCTAGATCTAACCGCACTTCGGCTTTTAGTCTTAACTATTACATAATAAATATTAATATTTATATAGTAAAAATTATATTAAAATATAATATTATTATATATAGTAACATGGGCGCTGGCAGCAGGGTGCAAGAGGATGCGCTTGGGTGCAGGTCTCTGTCAGGAAAGGAAATATTATAGAAAAACTGAAGGCGTCTATGTTGATGTTGCCAAATTTGTTCATCACCTTGTCAATTAATTGAGCAATAATGCCAACCATCGACTACTGAGATTAAGTACGTTTTCGATGAGCGAAATATATTAAATCAAATACCCGCGCGATTTGAATTTGACATTACATTTATCGACATAAATACAACATGTATAATTTTATACTGTATATTAGATAATAGTATAATATCGATGTTTTTCCACTCCTCAAGGTTGACAGGCAGAGAATGCTTTAAGCATTATGTCCGCCTTTTGTACTTATATATTTTATAAGGTTCAAAAAAGTTAAATAAATAAATAAATAATATGTACATGCAGATGCACCTCCCTGACAGTAATCCTGGCAGCGCCCATGTATAGTAAATATTACATAATTGTAGTCTCCAGTTGAAACCATAACCTTATATTTTTGTTTTATATGATAAGGGTGACAAACGAGCACACAGTTCACCTGATGGTAAGTGGTTGCTGCGGCCCATATACATCTACATCTATCCTCTATTACAAAACAAAATGTAGATGCGTTGTCACCCATGAGGACTAAGATGGAATGCCTCATATCCAGTAAAAAGGACCTTCGTCCACCTGCACTCACCAAGCGAAACGCAGACGTAAACCTCTACTTCACGCTGGTTTTCTGTGAGGTCGTGGTACCACCCCGGTTCGAGCCGGCCCATCCGTGCGACAGCAAATGCTGCCGCGTGGCTCTACCACTGTTATTTTCTAATAGATATTTACAAAATCTGATAATTTTTGACAAAATTATTTAACTATCAAACGAATTAAATTATTTCAGTGACGGTGAAGACGTCGACTTATTTTTAAAGACGAATATCGAGGGCGCTGTTATAAAATGGGCGCAGCAAGTTCACGATCTGCTGCAAGAAGATTCATACATAGGTAATATTTTGTTGAAAATTAATGAATACAAGTTTAGTGTAAAGACTACTTATGGGCGTCGTAAGAGGCGACAAAGGGAAACAAATCAGGAGGTGGACAGTAGCGTCTCCCTAATAACGACTGAAAATAAAAAACTGCGGTTGCCAAGCGTGGCAACTATCTCCCCTATGAGGTAATCTATGGGAGAGGCCTATGTTTAGCAGTGGACTGTAACGTTAACGGTAACGGTACTTATAGGGTAATAACATTAACACTTTTGATAAGTAGAAACTTTATACTAAGTATGAAACAATTCTTGTATGTGTAACTGTACTGTACTGTAACGTACTAGAGCCACGCTGCAGCTATATTATGGTTGTAACACGAATGGGTCGGCTCGACCAGGGTAGGACCACACTCTCACAGAACACCAGCGTAAAATAGCAACTTAATGCTGCTTTGTTTCGTATTGTGAGTGCAGTATTCCATTTTAGTCCTCAGGGGTGACAACGCATCTGCATTTGGATGCTTAATCGAGGATAAATATAGATGTCTATGGGCCCCAGCATCCACTTACTTCCAGGTGTAGTGTGCTCGTTTGTCACCCATATTCTATATAAAAAAAACACATTCTAACGATAATGACGAAGTGGCGAGCTGTTAAATAAATCAACTTAACTTGTTTTAATTATTGTTTTTTAGGTGTAAAGTCATTTTAGTAAGTTACTTTAGTCAGTTTATTTTCTGAGGAAATTAAAAATAACCTCAGTTAAAAAATTTAAAAACTCCCGAAACAAAAAGAGCTGATGATCTTTAAACCGCTTGAATCATAACTAAAAACACTCGATTATGTAACCTTTCAAACAGAAAAAACTAAATCTAAATCGGTTCACCCGTTTGGGTGTAACGTTGCCACCAAGTTGCCACAGACAGACACACAGACACAACAAATACACAGAACACGTAACACAGAACACCCCTCTCTTTCTTCGGGGGTTAAAGATCAGATAAAAGTATAAGACAACTCAAAAGTATTTAGTACAACGAGGTTGTCCAGTGAGCATGCGTATTTACAAATTAATGAATGACATTAATTTGTAAATACGTACATTTGGATTCTTTGACTCTTCTAAGTTATTGATTATTATTTTTTTTTGTAAATGAAAGACATTTTAAATGATATTTTCTTGAGAATATCTATTTTAATTTTGTAATTAATCTGCTTATTCAGCGTAAAACTGGATAAAGAATGAGAAAATTGCAATATGTTCAAAAGTCATAATAAATTAATTAGTATCGAGGTAACGATTTCTGATACCGCGAGAATCATCCAGTCGGCTGTTTTGGAGTAGTTTATTTTGGAAGGGATCTGTGCCAATTCATTATCTGAGAGCAAAGGTTTCTCGATTCATACCGTCAATTGTATTACGATTTCAGCATTTAAAAGAACGAAATTTCCATTACCAAGTGCTGATATAGAGTTTTATGCTCACCGGCTTCGCAACCTTGAGGGTATTTACTCGCAGTTGCGTGACCCGCGCGTTAAACGCATGGCGCATTATCTGGAGGAGACAAAGAGCGTCTACTTGAACTGCTTCAAGAGCATGCTCACCAATGTAGTTGCAGGTGAGAGACATTTCTAAAGATATAAAAATATTTCTCATATTTTTAACATATTAATTAATTCTCAGTGCACTGGCAGCGTAAGAATATCCACTACCCTATATCATCTCGTGGGTGTAGTAAGGAGGCACCTGAAACAGGAGAAAACTGATAACTACAGAAAATAATATAAAACTGTGGTTGCCAACTCACCTGCCAAACGTGACAACTATGGCGAAAACCCCTGTGAGTTACACCTATGTTACGCATTGTACTTTTAATGGGCTGTAATGAATTAATGATTGTTGAATGAAAATGAACCATCCGAAATGATTACCGTCCCATCGGACTATGAAAATGAAAAATAGGGAGTGCACATAATATCATATTTTTACGCAAAAACTAGGGAATTTTAATCCTATATAGGTAGCTAGTTTCCATTGAGAGTGGCCGACGCGCCTTAATCAAAAATCGGTCTAGACCTAAAGGATATTATTATTACATTCTCCAGATCGATATCATAGGTTTAAAATAAAATTAAATATGGCCAAGATTGCCATTTATAATGATATAAATAAGATATATTTTAATATTTATTAACATCTATACTTATTTATCACGTCTATACATAAGTGTCTGTTTGAGATTAAAAAACTAATACCGTTTGAACGATAACCATGGACATGACATATATGTGCTAATTTTCATGGTAGTATTTTTTCATGGTAAGTTTTTTAATATGCTATACACTTTGTTGTAACTTACCTCTAGATACGGAGGGGCACACGGAAATGATCGGGAATAGAATATTTCGGATTGAGTTACAATAAAACCGCTTTTAAAATTTGAATACTGGCCTCTTAGAATCTTAATGACACTCAAACAATTAAAAAAATGTTTAAAAACAAAAACTATGTTGGTTTAAAGTTGACACGTTGTTAACAGAAATGGAGCTCACGCGTGAACATTTCCGTGCCATAATTTATCACAATTTTCGTCGCGGCTTATCTCAAAATAAATATCTCAGCGAACTTGTGTCGATTTATGATGTTGAAGCAGCGAGTCAAACGACAATATACCGCTGGTATGCCGAGTTCCGACGCGGTCGTGTGTCGCTCAGCACTGTTTCTTCTGCAGGTCGACCAATAACAGCGGCACGCCTGAAAACATCGCAGCTGTGCGAACTATTATATTAGATGACCGTCATGTGACATACGAGCAGATTCGGGCTATTATCAGTATCGGAATGACTGCAATTCAGTCGATTTTACATAATGAGCTGCATGTAAGAAAGCTAGTTTCCCACTGGGTTCCAAACAATTTGTCCGAGGAGCAAAAGGCGGCTCGTGTAGATTAGTTCCGGAATACTCTGCAACGCTTCAACGGAGGGAAGTCAAATGCCGTTTATAATATCGTCTCAGGTGAAGAATTATGGATTTATTCATACGAACCTGAAAGAAAATATCAGTCAGCAGTTTGGGTCTTCGAAGACGAGGTCAAACCAATGAAAGTGGTTCGCTCCCGCAGCGTGTCAAAGAAAATGTTCGCTACGTTTGTCTCGAAAAAGGGCCATGTTGCTACAATTCCTTTACAAGAACGCAGAACGGTTACCCCTGAGTGGCATATCACGGTTTGTTTGCTAGAAATGATAGCCGGACTCCGAAAAAATAACCCGAAACGTCGCATCATCTTACATCACGATAATGCGAGCTCCCATACGGCTCGGAAGACAAATGATTTTTTGAAGCAGGAAAACGTTGAGCTGATGAGCCATCCTCCGTACAGTCCTGATCTGAGCCAAAACGATTTTTACATTCCCTGGAATGAAAGATTTATTCAATGGTCAACAGTTTGAAGACCCCGAAGCAGCTGTGGAAGCGTACAAATCAGCCATTTTCTGCCGACTTCCAAAAAGGAGACGGTACTCAATTCGGGTGTATGTTTTTTTTTTATGTGTGTTACCTCATAACTTTGTAGTGGGCGAACCGATTTCGACGATTCTTTTTTTATATGAAAGCTGATAGTTCTCGTGTGGTCCCATATGAATTTGATCAAGGTGAGACCAATGGTTATTGAGTTATTCTTAAATAACCTATATTGAAGTCCCTTATATTGAAGTCGGCTGTACAAAATTTTTAATTTTAAATTATGTCAACATCAACTTCAGACTGGAATTACTCTTTTCTGCTGACTTCCAAAAAGGAGACGGTACTCAATTCGAGTGTAAAATTGTGTGTTTTTTTTTTGCTTTTTTTTATGTGTGTTACCTCATAACTTTGTACTGGGCAAACCGATTTCGATGATTCTTTTTTTATATGAAAGCTGATAGTTCTCGTGTGGTCCCATATGAATTTGATCAAGGTCAGACCAATGGTTATTGAGTTATTCTTAAATAACCTGTATTGAAGTCACTTATATTGAAGTCGGCTGTACAAATTTTTTAATTTTAAATTATTAATGATTGATTTGCACGAATGGAAAAGTACATTAAGTTGAAAGGAGAATACTTCGAAAAACAATAAAATACAATTTAGCTATACCGTGCATGTGGTTTTTTTTATTCCCGATCATTTCAGTGTGCCCCACGTAGTCCTGCAGAATATCGACTTCTATTTCGTTCAATCGATCGACATAAAAAATTTAGTACCTAGACAGGCAGTAGTAGGCTTTTGCTAGTAATTTATATAAATACCAATATAACTGGATGTAGAGTTTAGTGTTAAATTAAACCATCATATATGTAAATTCAGTCAATCATTTTTTTTTTGGTATTTTATACCATAAGTCGTAAGATTTTAGTAGCACTTTTATTAAGTTGAGTACGAAATTTGAAAGTCTTGAATGGTGCAAACTAACAGTTTCATAGCCTGAACCAACCACCAAACTATCTTGCATGTTGCTGGATTTAAGATACATGTTCCGGATTTTTTTTGATTTCTTAAAGATGCAGATGTTTCATGATACTTTCCATTACTGCCAACAACGCGGTGAATTAGCGTTTTCAATTTGCAATCAACAAGTTCATTGGTGCTGGCAAGGATCAAACTTGGTTGCTCGCGTACTATTATATAATATTTATGCATACCGCTTGTTTCTTGAGCTACGTATGTTTCTATCATATCTATACACATGAATAAAATTGAAGTGTCTGTCTAAAATATCAAAACTGCCTTTTATCGAGCTCAGGATGTTACTTTCATGTCATTAAGACATAAATAACCATTTATAATTTTTTTGTCTGCCTGTCGGTCTGTCTGTCCTGCCTAATTCTTCGGAATGATTGTTATGAAACTTCACTTATATAGCAATGCTAGGAGTGATCTAAGTTGTATTTTATTCGAAAACTTGGAGCTTTTTTGTTTATTTTTTGATGATTATTTGAAAAAATCTAAATGAGACCACATTAATAGACCCCACCCAGGTGAAGCTGGGGCGCGCAAGTTACATAAATTAAACAGCAATGTAACATTAAATGTAACTTTTATTGAAAACTAATTTACAGCTGTAGTAGAATGCCGTGATATTTACGTATATCAGAAGCCCCTGGTACAACAGTTCGAAACATACGAGGGCACAGACTTTCTTGATTCAAAGCCGCTAATTAGGCCGATGTTTCACTGCATCGGTCTTCTGTGGGGCAGCTCTAGGTACTACTGCAGTGTCGAGAAACTTATACGTAAGTAAAATGAACATAGATTTTTATCCTTCGAGGCATTAGTGAATCATCACCAACATTGTTTCTGCCGTGTGGTGACGACGTAAGAGAATTTATCGCCGCCAAACATCTGCGGTCGTCGTTAAGGGAGATTACAGGAAATGTCAGTAAAATTTAAAGTCTCCGATAGATGGCAGTATAAACATCTCGTATATGCCGGATGTTAAATGCGATTGCCTTTGCACCTACCAAGCGTGATAATATAGCAAAATCCTCCTTATTGTGGAGAGAGACCAATATCCTGTTGTGGATGCTACATGCTGATAAAAAATAAAAAGGTTGTCTCATTATGTCTTTGGTAAATACAACTGTGGGTGGCACCGTGAACCTTTCCTTGTAAGAGTTAAGCAAGGTAATTTTCGGAAATTTATTATTGCACCCACCGAAAACCCCAGAACTTTTCCAGACCGTTGAAGGGACATAGTAAAAGTAAATATTTAATACTTAAATAATCAAGAATTTACAATCAATTTTTAATTAAATGTACAATTTGATCAAATAAGAAAATGTTGCTCTTAACATAGATAATAGAAATAATTTAGAAGGCGTTGCTTTGCGGAAATTGATTATAAATAAATAATTCGAAACTGCGAGTATGTATTACAAATAACTAGATAAGATCAGCGTGAAAAAAATGGCTCTCTCTTGAACTTCTTGAACTTGAACCTCTCAGTTGAACTCCCACTACCACTCTCTCCTGAAGTTGAACAGGGAGAAAGGTGTTCTTCAAACACACCATTATATTTTTTAAACTAGGAATTTCATTTTATTTTTCATGTGGTTTTTAGATTTTCACATCTTTAATAGCTGCTTTTAAAACACGATGGACGCTTAAATACCGAAGAAAGTTCAAATCTCATGCCAATTTCTTTACAGCATTGTTGCGAGAAGTGTGCAACCTACTAATTCAGCAGTGTACAAATGCTATCGATCCCATGTCCATTTTCCAAGGGGAACCTGACGAACAGTTGATAAAAATTAGAAAAGCACTGGACATTTTGAATCATTTTGTGTAAGTATAATTCAATAAAGAATCTTCTTTTGATTTTTTACCACTATAGCGTTTACTCCCATGTGTACGAGTATGCAATCACTATCATAAGTAATGTAATATATATATATATATATATATATATATATACAATTCCATCTTAACTACTGTAGTTTACGATTGCATTAAAATCTATTTCAATTACCTAACCGAATTCGGTATAAACAATACAGTTGATAGTTTGAGAAATATATGATTTTTTTTTATTAAACGTTACCCCCACCCTAGGATTTTCTCCTGTATCGTGGAGGCAGTTTACAAACACAAATTTCACAAGGACAAACATCCAGAACCGGAACAATTATTTGTAGGCCATACAAATACTTGTTCCGTGCGGGATTCGAACCCGCGCCCCGCAGCGCAGCAACTCATTGTTAAGCCACTGCGCCACTGAGCCGTCAAAATTCAAAACGATCTCAAAATGATTCAAAACGAACTTTAAATACTTACATTACCATTCCTTATCAGATTCCAATGTTATGGAATTATTGTAACATTTAGGAACTGGGTGTTCAGAAACCAGCTAAAAATAATAACTACCTTTAAAATAAATTATGACAAACTACTTTCAAGAAGCGTTTACAAATTTTTATTCTATTGTTACAACTTTTTGTTATAACCCAAAAAGCAGCTACGATTGTTATGGATGAAATAAATATATTATTATATTTGAGCAACTTTTATGCTAAAAAGATGGTTCTGTTTTCTTCAGTGACACGTATTCCATGAACCGCGACAAAGTGCAAACGTTTTTCCCGGCGGGTGTGTTACCAGTGCGATGGTCCTTCGACTTTGATCGTGTCTTTATGCGTTTCAACGAGTACATGAAACGGCTCTCCATGATCGAGTCCATATTGGAAGCGACAGTGGAGATATTTAAATTGGAGAAAGTGGAGTTTTGTGGTTTGAGGGGAAAGATACTTAGCACCGAGTGCATGAAGGTATGAATTTAGTAAAATCTGCATTTTTTGAATAGTTAAGATTAAGTCATAAAATCTATAATATTCGTGCATGATTGTTATATTATTTACCTTTACAAATAAAACAATTAGAAAAGTAAGTTTTGATATACGTCGTATATATGTCAATTTAAAAATAATGGACTTTTTGTCGCCGCTGGTGAATAGAGCTAGTTTCTTTCTCACTAAAGGCTAAGAGATTTAGTGAGGAAACGTAGCCAGCGTTCTTGGCACTGTACCGTGAGAAATAGGACTGTATGAGAGTTTAAGATATTTTTTTTATTATGATAATATTGTATATTTTTATGTTCTGTAAATAAGAACTAGAACGAAAACAAGAACAAGAAACGAGAAATAAATATCAATAACAAGGTGAAATGAATCAGTAATATGTAGTCACCAACGCGTCATATTAGGAATAAAAATGAATTACATTCCTGGGCGGGTTGTTCTTGTAAAAATTAAATAGATATACGATCAGCAATATTATTTATTACACTAATAAAAATTCAGTTACTATTATACTCGTATTTTATTTAAGTGTGCTATTTCTTTTTAAAATGTTTTTAGAACAACAAATGTATTTGGTTTAATAACGGCAACGTTTAGTCATTTTATATAAAACTGCTTTTAATTATGATGTAGGTTCTTGATGAATACACATTAATATATCAAAACCTTGGAAACTTAACGTATGATCCTGCGGATCCAGAAGATGAATCATTCCTAGCTGATTACGAAAAGCATATGCGTGTGCTTGAAGATGTAGATAAAAGACTTGCTGCGCTCTTCTCTCAAGGCCTCGACGAATGCCGAAACTTGCAACAGTTTTTCAAAGTGAGATATCTCTATTTATATTTTAATTTTAGTTAAATCTTTATTTAATGATTTCCTACTTTAACGCTAATACCTTTAGAGTATTTATAAGCAAGCTTGCTTATTTATACTTTGAGCTACTACGACACATTGAATAAAATAATTTTATGGAGTTTATCGCGTTTAATTTAAACTTTTACAATTCTCGAAGTTTACCATTATATTAACATCCCCACGGCATCCGTGTGCACGGGGGGCGGGGGGCTAATACGGGAAAAATAAAATCCGTAAAATTAGTTTCACTATTTAGGTTGAGGTTTTGGATAATCTGTAAGTGGTAAGCTTGAATTTTTACCAATTAATTCACATTGAGGTGTATTTAGACAAAGGGTTGAATAAAGCAACGATACGCTTTCAAAGTGTAGGTACAAAGTAGTAGCGAAATAGCGAAATAATATAGAAGTTGAAAAGGCTAGGTCTATTTTCCGATTCACTAACTGGAAACCATCATTTAGTTTTATTTGATAAATTAAACTTTTTACATCTCAATATTCTTTTTAGTTTTTTCAAATTATTGGAGATCTATTTCATCGGCCAATTATCAAGGAGGAGCTCAAACCTAAGTTGCCGAAGCTTATAGATTTGATGAATAAGAATTTGGATGACGTGAAAGAAATCTACGATGAAGAAATGTCGGTAAGAAAATACTATTTGTATATATTCGTAGTTAATGCATCGAACGTGTAATAAAAATATATAAAAGTGCTTAACCACCACACTATTGAGTCACTTATTGTACTTATTCTTTATATTTATTTAAAATAAAACATAAATATTTTACAAATATTAAATACCAATAGACATTAATTAATTAAATGCACAATGTTTCTAAAAGACATCGATGGTTGTTTCAAGAAATTAACAAAAGGTCCAGATAGACCAATGGTCGACCCATATTTGCCGCCAGTGGGTGGGATGATCTGGTGGATACATAAGCTACGAAGGCGAATACAGGAGCCAATGGAAGATTTCATTTTATTCGAAGACCCGTACGTAATCTATTCTTTCTTTAAAGGAAAAGTGTGAATTAGTAACGGCTGTTTAAAAATACTTGCAGCATTTTTTATGAAAAAATGATATGTCATATAAGAAATAAACCTGGTGTTTCCTAATGGGTAGGTATTCCGGATATGAAGGATTTATAATTTATTTATTCGAACTATATCAACTATTATTTATTCTGTGACTATGTGTTAATCGTACTGTACGTGCTTACGATTATGTTCATAATGTTTAAGAACTATTTAAATCTCAAGAATCTCAAGTTAAAATAGCTTTTAGATATTGTGTGAAATTTTATGAAGCTGCAAGTTATATATAGTTTCAATTTTATCGTTTCCCTCAGAGTCCTTTTTGTGATTTTAAGGATACAAGAGATCATCTGAGCTCAAGCTACTAAATTTTCTTTTCAATAAATTCTACCAAATAATTGTTCTATTGGCAAAGAATGGAAAATCCTGTTAACCACGTAACACTAATAAAATTAAATCAGTTTTGTGTACATTTTAAACCGATAGAACTGTAAAAATATTTTTCGAACTAAGTCGTGCGTTTAAGTCTTTTGCTTTGTCTTAAGTATCACAAGCGGCGAGGCGGCCGCGTACATGAAGCAGAAGCACAACGAGATGCTGGGCTACCTCAATGTGCTGGAAGACAGACAGTTCAAGCAGTGGTGCGCAACTGTGCCCAACATTTGCAAAGTGCACCTGGTTAAGAACCTCATATATCGTGATCCACCCTTTGTCAGGAACAATTTTAATCCTGAGGTAAGAATTATGCAATAAAATAAAATACCGTAAAGTGCACGCAGTAGCGAAGCTAGGTTTCCAAACTAGGGCAAGCTCAAGATATGGTTTTGTTGTTTTTAGCAGTTTTATAAAAATACACCAATCTTGATCTGTCTCCCCTCTTCAGTTTCATATTCAGTGCTGTCGAGAACGTGTTTAACAAAGCACACAGAAGGCATACTGCTGCTAGATAGATTGTATGATATATCAGCAAATGCATGCATACCTTCGGTGGCTTTGAAAAAAGCCGTTTGGGTTTGCTTGAGCGAAAGAAAAAGATATTTACATACAATACAATACATGAAAAAAAGAACAGCATGAACAAAGTACAAACTATGTACAAAATTAAAAAAAATATATTTATATTCTAAATCGAATCGATTCTCTTTCAGGAAATATTTGATTATGTCTATTTACTTTATTTACGTATATTTCTCAACAAAGTTTAAAGATTTTACCTTTTCCTCGTCGATTAGAACTTTAACACACTTCAATTCGTCGCAAGGAACACTATTATCCTCCATTTTCACTAATAATCTTTAAAAAAGCATAAATTTTCAACTCGCAATACTCATTCGCTCAAGTAAACACACAGATTAAACATTGAAATGTGAAGTGAACTTGCAAACGTATCGCTCACGCGCCTCTAACTTTACACCAAAACCCGGGCTTACGGCTCCATACTAATTGCTATTAAACAATCGTAGTTATATTTCATTATAAAACATTTTGCCACAGGTTAGAAAGGGAGGGATCGTCTTCTCGAAAGCCCGGTTAAAAGCCCACAGGTGTGAGAGAGACGACTAATCGCTCAATTCAACTCCTTTTTTATGACAGCAGTATCGCGCAGTTTTAACAGAGGAGCGCGCGGGAAATTTGAAATAGTTTGAAAGAGTTTAAGAGTTATTTTATTAGTAGATATTATTGATTGAGCAGTTTGATAGGGCAAGCCGGGCTTCTCGGCTTCTATGGAGGCTTCGCTACTGAGTGCATGTTATATAAGTAATAAAGTTGTTTATTAGAGTTCAGGCGGGGTCATGTGGTTTTAAAAAATTAACGTTTTTTGTATATTCTTCGACCTATTTTATCTCGTTCATGTAAATCGTACGTGTAGTCTCTTAAAATTAATTGCTGTCCGTTAGTCTCGCTAAAACTCAAAAACAGCTCGACCGATTTTGATGAAATTTTTGTGTGTGTTTGAATGGTTTCTACTATGGTTTGGATTTACATTTGAACCCGGTAAGTTGCGTTGTTGTCGAGATAGAGAAATCACCCGTGCAAAGCTGGGGCGGTTCGCTAGCTTGATAATAAAAACAAACTCAACAAATATTTAAAAGGGTCCTTCAAAAGTTACTAGTTATAATATATATATATATATATATATATATATATATATATATATATATATATATATATATATATATTATAGGATACAAGTTATCGTACTCTACAAAAGTAAAATTGTTTTTTTTTATCGGATAAGGGTGACAAACGAGCACACAGTTCACCTGATGGTAAGTGGTTTCTGTGGCCCATAGGCATCTACATCTATCTTCGTTTGCGAATCAAAATGCAGATGCGCAGCCACCCGTGAGGACTAAGATGGAATGCCTCTCTTCCAGTCAAAAGGGTCTTTGGTTCTCTACACGCACCATACGAAACATAGCAGTCTGAAGCTGCTATTTTACGCTGGTATTCTGTGAGAGCGTGGAACTTCATCGGTCGAGCCGACCCATTCGTGCTACGTACAACTATACAGTTAATATAGCTGCAGCATGCCTCTATCACGTGTAAACTAAAGTTGATCGTTTCAAGATTTTGAAATATAGCTGAAACTGAAACTAATATTTATTTTAACCTATAACACAATTTATAATGTGCGTCATATTTATAAATAAAAATATTATTGAAAAATATTTTTAAATGTGTCGTATATGCACAAATAAATAAAATTGAAGTGTCTGTTATAATGTTAAAATAACAGGTTTTTACTAAATGCATATGAATGTATATACGGTACTTATAACAAAAACGCAATTTTTAAAATTTTTATCTGTCTGTCTGTCGGTCTGTCTGTCGGTCTGTCTGTCTGTCGGTCTGTCTGTCTGTCGGTCTGTCTGTCTGTCTGTCTGTTTGTTCCGGCTAATCTCCGAAACGGCTGGACCGATTACGACGGGACTTTCACTGGCAGATAGCTGATGTTCTAAGGAGTAACTTAGGCCACCTATATTTGAGAAAAAGAATTAGGGTTCTGAGCAATATAATTAAAACCCTAAATTACAAGCGGGCGAAGTCGCGGGGAACGGCTAGTAATAATATAAATATTTGTAAAATGTAAAATATGTAAGACAATGGATCAAGTGAATTTTTTTGTTGACACAGTTAGTAATGTTACTACGCGAGATACGTTATATGAAATATTTGGACAAACAAGGCATTCCTGCTGAGGGTTTGGAGCTATATGCCCGAAATGAAAAGCTACAGGTGAGTGCGACAAAGACTGTAAATAATAAGTAACAAATAGAGACCAGGAATCTATTATTTAGTACAAGTTTTATCATACCGTAGTAGGCATTTTATAAATGGTTAAAATGGTCACAATTATTCACAAATTTTATTTATTATAAAATATTTTATAATTTAAATAATTAAAAATTATATCTTATAAAATCAACCGTGTAGTGGCGGTGGTGGTGGGTGTCGTTAACAGACGACAGAAGGAAACAAAACAGGATATGGACACAGTTTTCCTAATAACGACTAAAAATAAAAAGCCCGCTTGCCAAGCGTGGCAATTATGGCAAAGATCCCCCCTATGTGGCAATCTATGGGGGAGGCCTGTATTCAGCAGTGGTCTTTCATAGGCTGTAACAATAACAGTATCTTAGAAAATATGATATATTATTAAATTGAAAATCGGGCAATTAAAATAACCCTTTTAATATTCTGTGTTGTCACATTATTTTAGTTATAGAATATTCCAAAGCGAAAGATAAAAATCAAAAGTCTCGATTTTCGTCAATTTACACTTTCCCTGTCCGGTTTCCAGACACAATAGTAAGACAATAGCAGTACCCTATATATAGTGCACGGGACAGCGAAAGGGTTTTAACACCAATGAAAACGTACTCGTATACTATTGTGCAGCAATGAGTAACAACGCTAAGGGCCGGAACAAGTACTTGTATGGCCTACAAGTAATTATTCCGGGTCTGGATGTTTGTTCTTGTGAAATTTATGTTTGCAAACTGCCCCCACCATACAGGAGAAAATCCTAGTGTGGTTTAAAAAAAAGAAAAAAAAAAGAGTTAATTGCATATTGGTATTATGTAAATGGACTAGTTTAAACAGAGCTGCATGCATACGTCTACTGCTGAATTTACGTTTCTCCCTCTGTTGGGAGTATCGTCGGGTTGTATCAACACATAACAAGATTGAATTTATTTTGTAATTCAATAATGGCTTACACAAACCTGGCAGTATGACATGAATCGTCTTAACCGCGCCATCGCCTGGTACAATGATATCCGGGAGGGCAGCCATGAGACCGAAGTGGCGCTCATCGAGAAAGAGATCTCCACCATCGACAATTTACTTGGACGCGGCGTGGAAGAGTTTACGTGGAATGATGATTGTAAGTATAAAAAAAAATCAAAATTCTAATCTTCATACACTAATCAGAGATGCTTGTTAGATTAAGGTGCCTAAGTAAGGTATGCCTAAGTGAACTTTGCAAGCATAGGTTCGATCTCCGCAGGCACAAATGTTTTTGTTAAATGCAAGTTCTCATCCATCCGTCCGTTATAGCCTATTTAAATTTATTATTTTTTATATTTTTTAATTTAAAAAAAGTCCATTGCAGAACATACGTCTCCCCTATAGATTTCCTCATAGGGACGCTTGGCAGGTGGGTTGGCAACCGATGTATTTTTTCGGGTTATTTTCAGGAAGATGTTGCTACCCATCACCTATTTCAGATTTTCTGTGTCACTTCTTATGACAATATAGGGTAGTAGATATTCTTACACTGCCACTACATGGTATTTGCACTTTTCAAGTGCAGATTTTTCAGCGGTGATCAACGGTGAATTAAAACATCATGAGAGGAAACTGGCATTTACCTCGAAGAACAGACAACCGACGGGGAAGATAGGCCCTCGAGTGGCAGCCTCGTACCGGCAGGCGAAGTGTAGGGCGTCACCTCACTAGGTGGAGTGACGATTTGGTAAGACATGCAGGAAGTCAATGGGTGCAGGTGGTTCGGGACCGTGCTTTGTTACATTCCTTGGGGGAGGCCTATGTTCAGCAGTGGACTTGTGAAGGGCTGTAATGATGATGATGATGAGAGGAAACCTGAATGTTTAAGGAGTAAATTTTTCGAGGACGTGTGAAGTCCGCTAAAACCGGACGGTGGTGAACTAGTTTCTCCATAATTCTCTTAGAAATAAGAGTAGGCCAGTGCGCAACGCTGGACGTGTATTTGGTTGTAGCTTTTTTTAAAAACAAATTTTACTTTTTAAGCTTTGCTGAAACGTAACAGAAATAATAATATATTAAAAATGCGCTGTTTTAGTCACGGAATGGATGGCGGAAGTGTACAGCGCGATCAACACGCTGCAAGAGCGCGTGCTGAGCGCTCAGAGGAACGTGCAGCGCGGGTTGGCCAACATAGCGGCGTGGGGCGACAAGCCCCTGTACGTGCGCAAAGAGAACCCCGAGCGTCTCGAGCTGCTCGCCGTCAACGAGCGCCATCCGCGCCTTGTGCGCAGGTACCCTTGACGATAGATATGTTTATTACTAGCTACCGTCAACTTTACTACTTAACCGCTGCGTCTGGGTAACATAGCGCTACAAAAATACGCTCAATAGCGCTTTTTATCTACTTAACTAATTGCGAGGGTACTGCGGGGCAGGGGGTGGGCTGCCTTGTTCTATCGCACTTCACTGAATCTGATAGGACAATACATGCGGTTGGCGCGAGAGTGTTTTATAGTATTTATTTAACTAATTTTAAGTGCCGTTTTTGAAAAATATTATATCTGTAATGGTGAATTACGGTTATAGCTATACGAGCTACTAAGTAAATTTGAACTCAAATGACGGACATATTTGTGTTTTCCCTAATTTTTTTGATAAAATTGTTTTATCGAATACGAATACACTACATAATTAAATTTAGCAATCGAACACTGAAAACATCTGTAAAAAGAAAGGGTCACGAAAATATTTGGCAGTGCAACACTGCAGTTTTTTCTTGTAGTAATAAAAATTACCTTGTTCAATTAATGTTTTTAACTTATAAGTATGTACATAATGTTAATAAAAATGATAATGATATTAGGTATTATAACATCCAAAATTATTTTATTTCCATTTTCGTGAAAACCCATAGAATACACGCTGGCCGCGTGAATATACCTATGCGGGCGGCGGCATCGCCTGACATCAAAGGCGTTTCACAACTGTAATGGGGTCTATACACCATCGGCTATGATAGATGAATTCTAAAGATCACGATCGTGTAGAGCATAATCGCCTATAACTGCCCATGATCGGTAACGATCGAGCGTAATGGCCGCTGTGTGGGTTTTTCTGATGGGCCCTATACACGATCGACCATGATGGACGAATAGTAGCGATCACGATCGTGTGGAGGGCATGATCGCCTATAATCGCCCACGATCGGTTATGATCGAGCGTAATCGCCGCTGTGTCGGTTTTTCAGACAATCATCAAAGAAAGTTCGGCTATGATCGTGCGCGCGTCTACATGATCGCCCATGATCTATAAACTTACCTTGTTTTATTTCGGTGTATAATTAACATCCACCTTTTTTGCTTACTTTTTTTTCACCATTCTTTTAGGGCGTACATTTAAATAATGCTTATACATATAAACTAATTAAGTAAATAAATACCGGCAGCTGCAACTGTTTCAACGTCCATCTCGGACAGATGACAATACAAATATGTAAGATGCACGATAGTGTGGGCAGCCGCGCAATTATTGTGACAATCATAGCCCATTCTGTGGTTGTCCATCATGGCCGATCGTGTATAGGGCCCATAACGATCACGATCGTGTAGAGCATAATCGCCTATAACTGCCCATGATCGGTAACGATCGAGCGTACTGGCTCCTCTTGACAATCGGCCATGATGGCCCATCAAATGATCGTCCATAATCGCCGCCACGATCGGGCAGCTCTCCACACAATCGTGTCTATTCATTTACTGACTGTCTACTTTTATGATAAGACTTCTATCGAAGATGGATATCGAAGTGATTGCGGCTGCGGCAATATTTTTACTTAGCTCTTATAACCATATAGTTAATGTGCGCGAAAAAAGAATTGTGAAAACTAAATGGAGGAAGAGAAGGTGGTGGATGGTGGTTATTAACCGGAACAGAACAAGGTAGGTTAATAAATAAAAATGAAATAGTGTTCGTTGATACCAGATGAATCCCTTTTTATTTTTTTACCGAAACGTCTACACCATAGAGTATTTAATAACGGTCTACCTACACGTCTACACTGTACCCGAGACAACTACGTACTGAGCAGTACTGAGTAATCGGCGATTGTGTGGACGCGCACACAATCATGGGCCAGCATTCCTTTGATGTACCGACAACTAACCGATTGCTCACGATTACCGGCGATGATGGCCGATCACAGACAATCACGCCCTCTACACAATCGTGCTTGTCTGTAATCGCCCATCATGGGCCATTGTGAAGAGGAGGCTTAATGGCCGCTGTGTCGGTTTTTCTGACAAAAATCAAAGGAAGTTCAGCCATGATCGTGCGCGCGTCTACATGTTCACCGAACGCCGATTCTTTATAAACCTACCTTGTTCTATTTCAGTGTTTAGTTAACATACACCGAAATACAACAAGTAAAAATAGAACAACTTCCTTTTTCCACCCCTCTGTTATGGTCTATATTTCAATAGTAGTTATATTATAAACTAATAAAAATAAATAGCAGCAGCTGATCCTATTTCAACGTCAATCTCGGACAGATGACAATACCCATATGTAGGATGCACGATTATGTGGGCAGTCAGGCAATGATTGTGACAATCACGCCCCATTCTGTGGTTGTCAATCATGGCCGATGGTGTATAGGCCCCATAAGGTCTAAACTGTAGCGCTACGTCACACAATTGTGTTTCACTTTATTGTGTCGAGTGTGTCAACTGACTTATAAGGAAACTTATAAGGAACTAAAGAAATCTGGTCTTAAATTAAAACTATTCAGAAAAAAACATGCGTGCAGTTCACACGCGGTGGAAGTGAAAACTTCAGTAAACTTAGCTTCGAGAGAATAAGACTAATGCAGATTAATTGTAGGGTTTATTTATTATAATATTGTTAACAAGTTCAAAAATTATGTTACATTTTAAAATATAAATATTTAATATATAAACTATATACTTTTTGTGATGAGGCCTTTGGTTTTGTAATTTCATAAAATTGATTGTCTTTTAATGAAAATCTCCTAAGCCACAAACATCATCTTGAAAGAATTTATCAAGTGTGCCCTCCCATTTCCGTGCTGCGACAACGTGTTTCAGAGCTAGTGTGTTCCCTTTTTACACGTTTTATATTAGCTTGACTAAGTCCCCGAAATATTTTGGAACGAAGTTCCTTATTGCACGGTACGAATTTGACGGATGGGGGCCAAGCGAGAAAAAGTTTAAGATTTTACCGTCATGACCACCTTTCTATGGGGCGAGCGAGATGGAATAATATCCATCTCCTTCGGACTTTTTCTTATGTTGCCATGAAAGAAATATTTTTTTAAATGACGTTTCTCTTTAATAGTTACTGGTAATTCATTTATTTGTATTTTTATTCAAAAATATGATACATTTATCAACAATAATATACTACCGAGTGTTCCACGACACTTACGCATGTTTTTTAATTTTATTTATTTATTTAACAAAATCTACAGCTCTTTTTTTAAATTATTGTACTCATATATATTTCTATATCTTACAGCCAATAAAGATTTACATTTCTTTTCTTTGAGTAGCATAAATTTTAACCGGACCGATAATTTATTACATTTTACTACATTGCATTTATCACTGAGTATTTGGTAAATCAACACACGCTAGCTCATAAGTTTTGTTTTCGATAAAATAAGTTTTTTTTTTAAATGATTATTACATGTTAGACCTACAATTCGCTGTTTCGTAATATCGCTTTTTTCATTTACAAACGATTTTCACTTATTAACATACATTTTCTTTTAGGCGAAATAATATTCTTGAAAGTCACAAAGAGTTCAAGCAAATTTTAGTCGACAATTACAAATTGTTTTTCAATATTCAAGACGAGGAAGAGGTAATTTAGTTTTTCTTTTACACTTTTATATTATATATAAACGAACTCTATATGTATATATAAATTTCTCCTTACAATACGTAAAAATAAACAAGGAAATATTGACGAATAAATTTGGAGAAAAATTTCCAACCCCAAATGAAGGGTTGGAAAATAGCGAATGTAATATTTAATGTAACTATTTGGACGACAATCTAGTTGTTACGTGGAATTTCTTAATTCACTCAAAATGGCCAATGAATTAAATTTCTAATAAAAAGTTACTTTTAAGTTTTCTGAAGTCGGCTTTTACTTTGTAGTAAAAGTTTAATTTTTTTAAAGAAGGCAGAGTGACAAACCAGTAACAAGGTTCACATGATGGTAAAAATTACTAGGGTATAAAATATTAACAAGGTGGTAGGACTCTTTTTTGCCTAGAAGTCCGTCTGTAAGTAATGATATCTAAAGAATCTATTTTTTTCCCAAAAGATGTTAATTTCGATGGCATAAGTTTAACATTTATATTTACATTCTATTTTTTTTACATATTGTGTATTTAATCCAAGTATGAGAACTTTGTCCGATGTTTAATTTTTAAACATTACAGTCAGAATCAGAAGATGAAGAGTTGGAAGAAGTTGACGAGACAATTCTTGATGAAGATGAAAAGTTAGCCCGAGAAAAGAAATTACAAGAGATAATGGAACGACGCGAAGAAAAGCGACTAGCCAGAGAGGAGAGACAAAGAGAAAAAGCTGAAGCTGAAAGGTTGAAGCTTGAGCGAAGAGAAGCACGAAGATTGAAAAGAGAGGCCAAAGAAGCCGAGAAAAAGGAACGGCAAGATCGCAGAGATGCAGGTAGTAATGTTTATTCAACCATTGTAGTAGAATCAAAAACATTGGGTATATTATATTACTATTACTATTGCCTCATTCCTATGCCTCCTCTCCTATGCTTGCCTCCTGGCATATTTTTAGTTTATTATTTTGAGTTATTATGATGCTGCTTATCTCTAGTTTCATTTTTTTCACTGTCATCTCTTTCGACGCAAAGGGATGATATGTTGTAGTGAATTTTCTAACAGTGGAAGTTTCCTTTAGATAGTGGAAAAATCAAAAATTAATGTGTTATCACATAATTTTTTTGAATTTGATGATCTTGGCTTATGATAAGAGTAATTGATGTGATTACACTTTTCTGCCGACTTCCAAAAAGGAGACGGTACTCAATTCGACGCGTATGTTTTTTTTATGTGTGTTACCTCATGACTTTGTACTGGGTGAACCGATTTGGATGAGTCTTTTTTTATTTGAAAGCTGGTACATCTCGTGTGGTCCCATATTAATTTATCAAGGTCAGACCAATAGTTTTGAGTTATTCTTAATAACTTATATTGAAATCGGCTGTACAAATTTTTTAATTTTAAATTATTAATAAACTTTTACCATGTTATTGCAAAACGTGAGGTGTATTAATAGACTCGAAGTTAAACTATGAGTCCTTCTCATGAAAGAAGTCCGCTAGCCACGGTGCCACAAATTTCGCGAAATTCGACATTTACTGTCAAATGCCATGGACTTCTGTCGTAAAACTTATTACAGTTTAAGCCTAAGACTATTTATAGACTGCTTTTTATAATAAGGTAGTTTGAATTTTTCAAGTTATTTTTGATGAAGTTAGATGATTTATTTATTTTCTATTATTCCATGTGAAGCTTAACCTGGTTAATTTCGGGTGTAAAGACACGGGAACTGTAACGAATAAAATGAGGCATAAAACCAATAATTATGTGTTACTGCACAACTAATGACATCATCTTTTCATCTGAGACCTATCCAGAAAAAGTCTAAAATCATGCCATGTCTGAGAATATATCAAGAACTAATTCCACCAACAAAACTGTTAAACTAATATTTGTATAGGTGAGGAGGTAGATTCTCCCGCGGAGGAGGAAGAGGAAGTTCTTGATCCAGAAGAGTTAGCAGATATTGAAGCAGAGAGAATTGAGCAGGAAGAGGAAGCATTTAGAGCAGAGCGTTGGCCTGCTTACGTCAAATATGTCGATTCGCAAGTGAGCAGTTTGTCGTCATAATATTTTTTAAAACTTCTTAAACTTGTATTTTTTTGTTATTTATTATGCTAATGTTGATTTATAATTTTTTATGTGTATATAGCTATAAAGTTGCGTTTCTCGGTTTTTTATTTACTTATATATATTTTTAATTAACAATTTTTTGAAAATTATTATTTTAGGTATCACGTCAAGTGATGAAGGCTATACAGACTAGCTTGGATCTTTTCGAGCAGCAGACCGATCTGGAGAAGGGTCCACGGGTTGCCTTTATGGAAGTCATTGCAGAGTTGAAAGACCCAGGTGATCTTACATACTAATTTGAGGATATTCAAAACGAGACTAATAAGTAATTTATTTTATAAAGTTTTCAATTTAACTAACTAATAACTAATTTCCTTGCAGACATTGTATTCACCCCATCTCTGGAGATTAACGATGAATACGGTCTATACGACACTCTCAATGAAATGATGAAAGACATGTTTTTGCAAGCTACGCTATTTCCTAGAATAGACCCCATAGTTCCTATTGCAAGCTACGAAGGTAGATATTAGAGTTATTAAAATTTACAAATTTTGATTTTCGTCTAGTAGCTACAATATTTTTTGTACTATTAAATGTAAAAAACACACAAGTAAATATTTCCAGCTGTTAATTAAACATATCGATATCGCACACATGGTAGTGTCACTAATTTGAACATGAAATGATTTGAACTCTCATTTATCCATATACTCGTATACATAATAAAAATAAAATAAAAAGCATTTGCAATGAGTTCCACCTGGTGGTCACAGATTTCTTATTTCTGAAAAGGTTCTGAAAAGTTTCAATACGTATTAGCGGACTTCATAACATTTGAAATTCTTGAAAAAAAAAATTGGACCACTTTTTGGAAGTGTAAACAGGGAAATATGGAAGCATGGTTACGTAAATTTTTTCAAGCACATTGTCCTTTTCGGTTGTGTAACTCGAACGTGATACCAAAATATAGTTAAAAGATAGAGCCTATATACGCCTATACGGCCTATACACTGCCGGGCACAGGCCCCCTCTCATTTCTGAGAGGGTTTTAGGGCAAGGAAATATCCGCCGAGCTACCCCAGCGCGTGTTGGCGAATTTCACATGTTTCCGAAAATATTTTTTTGTTATTTCTCAGTCATGCTGGTTTCCTCACGATGTTTTCCTTCACCGCCGAGCACGTGGTACATCAGCACTTAAAATTGTAATTAACAATTTCATTGGTGTCGGCGGGGATCGAACCCGGGTTGCTCGCTTACTTTGAAATTTACAGCGAGCGCTAACCATCGGAGCTACCACGACTCTTATAATTTTATATGTATAAATACTTATAATTCAAATTAATGCAGCCCAGAGATCCTCTTCAGCTAAATACTTATGACCTTTTCGCCAAATACTCTATGTTAGAGAATTAAGGTTCAGAATTCAGATGCACTGCACGAATCCGCATTAACTTTGACTTAAACTTAGGCCTAGGATTCGATAATTTTTAAACAGGCATGTGACTATTGTAAAACGCGGAAATATAAAGCTAGTATGATCTGACTTAGAGTAAAGTTATGTATAACCTTATCACTTAAAGTTTTCTTGGCTTACAAATCTCGCGCAAACAAGTTATCGTACTCTACAAAAATATTTTTTTTTATCGGATAAGGGTGACAAACGAGCACACAGTCCACCTAATGGTAAGTGGTTGCTGCGGCCCATAGACATCTACATCTATCCTCGTTTGCGAATCAAAATGCAGATGCGTTGTCACCCGTGAGGACTAAGATGGAATGCCTCATTTCTAGTAAAAAGGGCCTCCGGCCACCTGCACTCACCAAGCGAAACGCAGAGGTAAACCTCTTCTTCACGCTGGTATTCTGTGAGGTCGTGGTGCCACCCCGGTTCGAGCCGGCCCATCCGTGCGACAGCAAACGCTGCCGCGTGGCTCTACCACTGTCTTGTGGTGTGAGGATTGCAAACGTTTGTTGGCTGAGTGCTATGGTGATGTATTTATTTCAGACGACATAGCGGATGAAGACGCCATGATAGATCTCTATCATGAAATGTTAAAAAGAATCGAGAATAGCATTAAGGATGTATTGCAGTACGCCTCGGTAAGTACATTTAAACATTTCAAATGATGGTAATCATTATCATCATTATTAGAACCCATCACAAATCCAATAATGAACATAGACCTCTCCCGTGGAATTTCATAAAGCATGATCCTCAGTCACCTGCATCCATTGGCTTCCTGCATCACTTACAAAGTCGTCATTTCATCTTATGGGGCCCCTTGCACTTCGCTTACCAGCACGAGGGTGCCACTCGAAAACCTTTCTTCCCCATCGGTTGTCGGTTCTTCGAGCTATATTGCCGATCTATTATGGCCACTTCAGCTTACTGGTCGGTTACTCCTGCAGATATCCTCATTTAAATGATACTGATATTAATTGTTGCAGTTTAAAGATTATGAATCAAATTGAAATTTTGAAATTATAGATATTTCATTAATTAATAATTAATAATTGGAATCGATTTAAATATGTTTTTTTTATGGGATAAGGGTGACAAACGAGCACAGAGTCCACCTGATGGTAAGTGGTTGCTGCGGCCCATAGACATCTACATCTATCCTCTATTACAATTCAAAATGTAGATGCGTTGTCACCCGTGAGGACTAAGATGGAATGCCTCATTTCCAGTAAACAGGGCCTCCGGCCACCTGCACTCACCAAGCGAAACGCAGAGGTAAACCTCTACTTCACGCTGGTTTTCTGTGAGGTCGTGGTACCACCCCGGTTCGAGCCAGCCCATCCGTGCGACAGCAAAAGCTGCCGCGTGGCTCTACCACTGTTAATAACAATGTTTATAAATTGATGTTAAAATACGAAGTAAATACATTTTAGTCTAAAGTGTTAAAAACTATAATATATACTTTTATGTCGACAGAAATATGAAAAATACACGCCGCTGTGGATGGAAGACAGGCAAGAGGTTCTATCTGGTTTTCTAAAGTACGGTCGCGTAATACCGCCTGAGGAATTCGACAAATATCGTTTCGAAAACGGTTGCGACCCTCCTGAAGCCAGACCGACGCTTGAAGAGTATCAGAAAGAGGTTTTATTTTAATTTTCACTTTTTTACATTACTCATATTTTTTTATAAAAAATTTAACTAAATAAACTACCCCAACTAAAAATGCTGTAACGCCTCCTCTACACTACTCGCGAAGATACCTTGACGAAGTGCTCGTCAAAGTCGATTGCAGTCCGAAGAATGTGACTACACACACGTGCAACTTCGCGAAGAGCTCAGTTGCCGCGAGTCACTGGCACGCTAATAACATGAATAACGTTCTAGAGTCAGCTGCTGTTGCAATGGGCCTACAAATAATTGTTCCGGGTCTGGATGTTTGTCCTTGTGAAATTTATGTATGTAAACGTATATAGCCCCTACGATATAGAAGAAAATCCTAGCGTTACCTCTAACGTTTTTTAAAAATAATAAAAAGAAATAAAAAATGCGCTAACTGACTTATGGCGAGTAGTGTAGTGAGACGCTTCGTGTAACTTCTGGATACCTTGCGAAATCCTTTGACTCGGGCGCAAAAAACCGACAGCGGTCGGAAGTAGTCCGAGGCGAAGCGAGGTTGCACGAAGCGAATCGTAGTACCTCTACACTACACTATTCTTCTCGGCCAACTTCGATCAACTTCGCGCGTTGAGGGGCCATAAAAAAGAACATTTGCTAGATAACTTATTTTAAAATTATATTCAGCTTCCGCCTTCAATGGGTCCTTTGAGGATCGTGAACACCTCTTGTAATTAGAAATATTTGCTTTTATGTCCGATTCGATAGTAGGGTTGGCGTCCAGGAGTTTCGCACCTTTGATGCCACTTGTTGTTATTAGCAGTTGACGAAAATACCTCTTGTACTTTAAAACTGACAAATTCAAATTACGAGTTAGTTAATAATCTCCCAAGTGTTTAAGACTTCCAAATTTCCTGAGCATGTATTTCAAATGTATTCACACTTAAATGATTTTATTTTTTAATCAACACCAGTTTGCTCTCTTTTCTGCCGACTTCCAAAAAGGAGACGGTACTCAATTCGACTGTATGTTTGTTTATGTGTGTTACCTCCAAACTTTTTACTGGGTGAACCGATTTCGATGATTCTTTTTTATTTGAAAGCTGGTGTTTCTCGTGTGGTCCCATATAAATTTGATTAAGGCCAGACCAATAGTTTTTGAGTTATTCTTAATAAATTATGTTGAAGTCGGCAATATAAATTTTTTAATTTTAAATTATATTACTTTCAACACGTACAAGCTAAAACACACTAAAGCGTTTTTCTTGAACGTCTAAGCCGATCAATTTTGTACATTAATTAATAACTGATTTCATTAACTATTTGGAAATATTTAACTTAATCTGATAATCTAATTAATTAATCATGAAATTATTTTAGATCGACAAATTCAACGTTCTGTACGATGTAGTGGCCGCGCTGCCGTCTGAGTACTTGTGTAACGGCTGGCTGAAGCTCGACCTGAAGCGACTTAACCAGGCTATTATGAACATCGTATGCAAGTGGAGTAATCTCTACAAGCAGAATCTGAAGGATCACGTACATACCAGGTTTTACATTTTGATACTTAATAAAAATTTGTCGCTTTGGGCTGTTCTTAGATAATATTTAGAGGGAGTATTATTCGTATATATCGACTTTCTGCATGTCTTACCAGGTCGTCACTCCGTATAGTGGGGCCGCCCCACAATTCGCCTACCGGTATGAGGCTACCACTCGAGAACTTTTCTTCGCCATAATTAATTTCCCATGCAGGTGGCTCTGAACCATGTTTTATTGCATTAATTGGGGGAGGGCTATGTTCAGCAGTGCATTTGTGAAGGGCTGTAATGATTATGATGATGATGATGATGATTATTCGTATTCTTTGAAAATAAGTTTATTTATCTTACGAATCCTTGTCATTATATTATAATGCATATCATAAATTCATTATAATGCATTTAGCATTTTACTATAATGCCGTGTAGTAACGGCGTAACAGAATCCACTACCATCCACTTTGACTTTGACTTACATTATATCATACCTTGGTGGTAAGAGGCAACAGTCGGAAGCTAAAACAGGCTATGGGCTGAAGCATGTTCCTGATAACTGTTTAAAATGAATAAAATTGCGGTTGCATACCCTAACACTATGAACAATCTATCGGGGAGGTCTATGTTAAGCAGTGGAATTTTCATAGGTTAAACGAATGAATAAATGAATACAAACACTCGTTCCATGCGACTCAAACTCGTGGCCATGTAGCGCAGCAGCGCCGCAACCTAATGCTTATCCATTGCACTAAAAAGCAAACCATATTTATCTAAAATGGATTTATTAGTTTGACTATAGATATAAATTATTTACCAGCCGTGCACGATATTTACAGTTAACAATTTACTGATAGAATTCTTTTCTAACCCGAAAGCGATAAGTCCTACGTAGGTAGTTTATTATACACTTATAATATAGTCTTCTGCTTACTGAGTAGGGCTTTATTGCTTCCTTTAGGATTATATCACGCAAACGTAGCCCTTTTCATAGCTCGCTGACCAATTATGATCTTACGGCTAGCTGTCAGAAAAATAACGTACCTAAGCGACATTAGTCTAACTAATAATTGTTATAGGTACGGAACTTAAAAGTCGTTTGCTTAAATCCGCCATTTTATGATTATCGTTTACCACTTCTAGTTCATACCAGCAATTGTAAGCTCAATCAGAGAGGTGGGTAGGTATAGTAGTATAACAGTATTCTTTTAATTAACATATTACTGTAAAATAGCCTCGACGAGTTGGAGAAGTTCATTGACTACGCGACGAAGGAGCTATCGGTGGAGTTGGGCGAAGATGACTACGATGGGTTACTGAAGGTGATGGAGGTACTGAGCGAGGTGCGCGCCAAGCAGGACGCCGGCGCAGAGCGAATGTTCGAGCCCCTGCGCGACGTCATGTATTTGCTCAAGGAGTACGGCGTCGAGTTCCCGGAGGAGACCTACGAACAGGTAATATTTATAAAAGATACGCTAAGTCTGAGTAATAAAAGTGTAAGCGAGTAAAATAATTGTCCAAGAACTAACCTCACCTACACGCTGTTCACCTCGAGCAGCAAAATCTGTGCATTAACAGTGTGGAGAGTGTAGGAAAAACTATCCAAAAATGTGTAATTTAGATTATTTTTGAGAAGCTCTATATCCAACAGTTGTTTTTATTTAATTCCTGTTTTGTATCATGAGAGGATATGTATGATACGTACTTTTGATATCTTTTCTGCTGACTTCAAAAAGGAGATGGTACTCGTAATTAACTTCGTAATTCGACTGTATGTTTTTTTAATATTTTTTTTTATGTGTGTTACCTCATAACTTTGTACTGAGTGAACCGATTTCAATGATTCTGTATTATATGAAAGCTGATACTTCCCGTGTGGTCCCATATGAATTTGATCAAGGTCAGACCAATAGTTTTTGAGTTATTCTTAAATAACTTATATTGAAGTCGGCTGTAAAAAAAATTTAATTTTAAATTATTTCCCAAAAAACTGAGATTTCTTTGAACTTTGTATTTATATTTTAAATATTTGTAAATTATCGTTGTTGCTTTCGTATTGGAAAAGGACAATCCATCACAGCGACAATACTCCGTTTATACGTTGGTGAGTGAATTTATCGTTATACCAAGTTGTTTTTATTTTATTTTTTTATTTCTATAAATAAATTTTATGCCCACAGTATGACTCAGAGGCGGTTTACATACATAAATATATACAAGGATACACACAGTTTACATACATAAATAGCACTAGCATACACATCGGAACAATTATTTATTAAAAATATTTCAAATGATTGTTTGTAACCCAACGTGCGACGTAAACCGAAAATAAACCTAGGTTTCTTTCCAAGACAAAGATATTTTCTTAACCAATTAGCAAATAAAAAAAAAATACTTTTAAAAATAGTGAGTAAATATTAATAACGTAAAATATTTTATTCTATTGTAATTTTCAATTGACAATTTTGTTGGTGTCGGCGAGGATTAAACCCGACTTACTTGTGTACTATGAAATTTCCAGGGAGAGCGCTTATCCTCTGACCACGAATCTCTGAAATTTTAAGTGCTGACTTTACACGTGTCTCAGCGGTAAAAGAAAACATAAAACCTAACCTGGTATATATTTCTTGAGGAAACCTGCATGTACCCTGAGATAAAAAATATTTTCAAAACATGTTAATTCGACCAATATGAATTGGAGCAGCACGGCTCGTTTTTTTATAGGATAAAGGGGACAAACGAGCACACAGTCCACCTGATGGTAAGTGGTTGCTGTGGCCTATAGACATCTACATCTATCCTCGTTTGCGAATCAAAATGCAGATGCGTTGTCAGCCGTGAGGATTAAGATGCAATGCCTCTTTTCTAGTAAAAAGGGTCTGCGGTTCTCTACACTCACCACCCGAAACACAGCAGCATTAAGCTACTATTTTACGATTTCAATATCAAATAGTATAAAAGACTTTACTTTAACTTATTCTATTTTATTCTACGTACTTAGTTAAAATGTAATTATTTCGATTCGCCAAGACACCAATGATACTTTTAATTGTAATTTTAAGTACCTAAGTAAGATTTACAACTTATGGTGAAGGAAAACCTGCATCTGTGTGAAATTAAAAAATAAATATATGTAAAGTCTGCCAACATACTTTGGGTCAGCCCGACGAACACGTCTTTGTCTTAAACCTGCTCAGAAATAAGAGAAGGCCTGTACCCTGGTGAGGTACTTAAAAAAACTATAACTTTACTATACTTTCGATTGCAGCTGGACATTCTGCCGGAGAGGTGGCGCAATTTGGTGAAGGTGGCAACGGTGATGAAGAACAACGTCGCTCCGCTCCAGGCGGCGCAGGCTGCACTAATCGCCAAGCGCGTCGCTTTGCTCAATTTACGCCTCACCATGTATCGCGACCAGTTTAACAGGAAAGAGGTCCGAGCTAAATTGTTTTGTTACGGTTTTGCTCTAAGCTGTAAGAAACATATCTCTAAATAGTTTTTCTTTTTAGTTCTAAATAGATCATATTAAAATTAACACATTACGGATTTTTTGTTTCTGTTATCAGTGACCATGATGAATTATTGACGTTTTCGTGGCCTTAAATACGAATATTGCCGACAAATCAATAGGCACTCGTAAATCTTCCCCTTTTTTATCCGAATTCAAAAAGAGAAAAGTACTTAAGTCGACTGTATTTTTTATATGTGTTACCTCCTTACTTTTTCCAAGGTGAACCGATTTTGATGCTGCTTTTTTTTTGAAAGCTGGTGCTTCTCGTATAAATTTGATCAAGGTCTGACCAGTAGTTTTTGAGTTATCTTTAATAATATACATATGTTGAGCTCGGTTGTACAAACTTTTTAATTTTACCGTTTGTTATTTGTTCCACTTGTATAATTTAATTTAATATTTCAATAATTATTTAATAAAAGTATGATTCATTTTCTTATTTTAGCCGTGGGTTCTAATTAATTGACTCCAAAGGTGTTAATTAAAGTATCTTATTAATATTTAAAAAAATATATGGATGTTCATCTATTTGTATATTTGTCTTTCAAGCACACACACGGGACTAATATCCAATTCTATTAAATTAAAGGCTAGAAAAAGTAAGTAGCTTTTGTCACGCAATACAACGAGGATAACAATTCCTGGTCAGAGAGTACTTTGTTTTTTTCACGACTATTTTATCTGGACAAATTCTTCGCGTGGTAAACCTGCGGACGAAAGCTAGCTTATGAATATTTTTTCATCCAACGTTTGCTTCGACGTTTTTTTGATTTATGTCATAGATGTTTTCTTCACTACTAGATGTTCCTCGAGAATTGTAAGGAGCCGTACAGGGAAATCGACACGGTGCACCAGGAGCTCAGCAATTTCGAGGAGATGATGCAAAGTTTGAAAACCTCTTGCGCGTTGTTCGATATACAGCCACCCGATGAGAAGAATCTAAAGCAATGCCGCAGGGAACTAAAGCTTGTCAAGGTATTCACAATAACATATTTTTGTTCCTACAATTCTTATGTTCATGTTCTGTATCATCACTATTACCTAAACAAGTTCCGTAACGTTAATTCTGTGATATGAACTCTTTATTTTGTCAAAAACTGAATGCAAACTTTATTTGTATATTATAGTAGGTTTTCTGTTTCGATTACAAAGATATTTTAATTGGAAGTCATATCAACCTTGCAGCAACTTTGGGACTACTATTATCTTGTGATGGGAACTATTGAGTTCTGGAAGAAATCGCCGTGGAAAAAGATTGACGCCGATGGTATGGACCAGGAGTGCAAACGATTCACGAAGGACATACGTCAGCTGGACAAGGATATGAGGTCATGGTGAGTACTTTTATATGCCAGTTAGAAGTTAAAAAATTTCAGAGGCAAACTTAATTTATTTTAAAATAAATTGACGCATGTGCCTTGCATACATCATGTATCCAGTTTCTGCTTACTTAATCGTCTCTGATATTTTAGTATTCTACTTTATTTCAGGGAACCATATATATCAATAGAAGCAACTATAAAGAATTTAATGACCTCTTTGCGAGCAGTGACAGATTTACAGAATCCTGCCATTAAGGATAGACATTGGATTGAGTTAATGATGGCCACTAAGGTTAATAATAAAAAATCTTACTGTTTCATTTATTCTTTTTTCAGTTTTACGTATAAAAATGTTTATTTTCATTTTACATATAGAAAGCCGCACATTCTCACCTCATATCCATCGCCACTAATCATCATCTCACATCATTTTCAACCAAGCGTAATCTCAATACTTGTGTTTCCTTCGAGGAGATTCTAAAGGATTTTAAGTCTTTAGAAGATCTGACCGCAAATATTGACTTTCCCAACACTCATATAGAAAGTGATATTAAGGCAGATTACGAGAAATATTTTCAATTGCAAGATTTTAGACGACCCAAGCTACAAGAGAACCAATATAAAACAAACAAAATTTTAAAACTGAATAGAACATATTCGTTGCAAGAAATCAAAGAAAAAGGGTTAGAGTTGAAATCAGTCACAAAAGAGGCGTCTCACCAAAAACTATTTAATAATTCATTGATATTGTCAGAGTTCATCCTGTAATAATGTAAATACAAATTCATAATAATCATAATATGCTAAGTATAATTGCTTGTTTTCGTTTTATAGTTTTTTGTAGAAATAGAAACTTAGTGAAAATCATCGTACTTGTGAAAATTCATTAGACACACGTTAAGGTATGTTTAATTGAATACTTACTTCAGTTTTTATTCATAAACGAAGAACTGTAAGCAATACATATTCATGGTATTCTAAAGGTTAAATTCAGCATCGACGACGACACCACGTTAGCTGATCTTCTCGCACTTAATCTTCATAAATACGAAGAAGAAGTAAAAACAATTGTTGATAAATCAGTCAAGGAAGCTGCAATGGAGAAAACTCTCAAGTGAGTCATGTTTTATTACGTTTGTGTTCTAGAATGAATTGGGAATATACTAGGGTACATAATACTAAAATAACTTTTACACTATAATAGCAAAGTTTATTTCTATTTTATCATTAAATTAAAATACATCTTTATATTATATATCACAAACTTATTTATACTAGAGGATGTTTTTACATATTTTCTTGATTCCCCCTTCCCCCTACCTAAAAAAACAAATAATTAAATAATACATTATTATTTTATTATATTTCAAATGTTGTGTACTTCGTATGAGAATTTCAACATAATATTTAAAAATCATAACTCTAAACCAACTTGGCTTGGGACAATAAATTTTAGTCTTACTATTAGATAGTAAACCACTCTATCGCCATTATAAGATTGGTCCATTACATACGGGACACCCGATTTACCCTTATATTATATCTTTATAAGGGCCGTAGTAGCTTAGGGTCTTAGACCCCGTAAATTTTACAGTACGCGAACATTCCGGCTGTAATCCCCGCCGACACCAATGAAATTGTTTTCGAAAGAAAGATTTCGTGAGGAAACCTGCATGTTTGAGAAATTAAAAGAACATTTCTAAGACATGATGTGAAGTTCGCCAACACGCATTGGGACAGCACGGCGCACATTTACTCGCCCTAAAACTTCTCAAAAATGAGAAATAGTCTGTGGCCAGTTGTGGGTTGTATATAGGCTGTAATTTTAACTTTTATATTACTTTATATATCTTCCAAGTCTATGACTAATGGGTTCAGTTACATTTCCTCAGTGGTCCGTTCCAGTGCCGGCCTGAGGCAAGTTTTAGGATGGAGCGAGACCCTACTATGGCGCCCCCTTGCTTACCCCTAATATATACCAATTGTACGTACACATGCAAGCATGAAACTGGGAAGATCTCGACAACATCTTAAGTAAAATGAATACCGTCGTGGCAGCGACGCGGCACAAGCGGCACGCGACATCAACGATGTTTAAGGAGCGAATACTATAAACTAACCCACCGCCTGTTATTGGTTTGCCTGCTTCCGTTCTGGAAATTTCGACCTAAAAAATGAACTCCGTGATCGTCCAAAAACTTTGGTAGAATTAAAGGACAATGACGAATTAAAGGCTATTCTGGAAGCTGATGATACTCAATGTACGGTAGCAGCTTTCCACGTTAGCATTAAAACAATATTGGTCCATTTGCGTCAAATTGGCAAATTGGCGCCCCACGAACTTAATGATCGTCATCGCGAAGTACGCATCGAGACCTACCTTGCACTTCTTAACAGACACACAAACGAAGGAACTATGAACTGCATTGTTGTATGCATCGAAAAATGGAGTCTGTTTGACAATCGTAAGTACTCAGCAAGTTGGTTGGATCCTGATTTAGCACCTAAATAATGCCCTAAGCGAAAACTTACCCCTAGAAAAGTGTTGGTCAATGTTTGTTGGTCTAGCTACGGTGTGATTCATCATAGCTTCTTATCAAACAGGATGAGCATTACTGCAGATAAGTACTGTGAATAACTGAACAAAATGATGGAGAAGCTCACATGTCTCCAACGAGCTTTGGTTAATCACACGTCCCCGCTGCTTCTGTACGGCAACGCGCGACTTCATACTGCACAACAGATGGACTTTTTCCAGAATTTAAATAACCTTTGAAGAATTTGTTGCCTCCCACGTCCAGCTGATTTTTTCAAGAATCTAAAAGAACTAAGATCTATAAACTGCTAATGCATTAGCAAAGATGCATCGATTGCGTGGGTGATTACTTTCATTAATACAAATAAAAAATATAGAAAAATATTTACGTTAACTTATTTCATAAAAAACGGCAATTTCATAGGTAAAGACCTAATATTAGGTAACGTATCTTGCCAATTATTTAATACTAAGAGCTGAAGGACTGCTTTCGGGTGACCTTTATCGATATGTTAAAACTTTTTCAAACACAAACTTTCTCTTGAAAGCTCCAATCGCGGTTAAGATCATGCATTCATTATTCCTCCAACTTTGAGCATACTTTATTAAAATTTTCATCGGTCTTATTCAAATTAAAGAGGAAACTCTCTATTCTATGCTATAAATGCCAAGTCTCATTAATTGTAAAAAGTCGTGTAAAGCATGTCTCTATTTAAGTTTATGGCGGTGTCTAACATTGGATAGAAAACATTTGTTCTGAATAAACATTTCTTGATCCGGAATATATTTATATTTTTTTTTATATATTTAGAGTCAAAAGTATCCGAATTTGGGATCTTTCAAACCTTTAAAAACTCATAACTCCGAAAATGTTAACTTTATCGTAAAAAGTCATGGGACTTTTTTATTTGTATTTTATCAAAGAACACAAAAAGAAATTTGTCCAGTTTAAAAATAACAATTCCTTTTAATTGAAAAAAAAATCGGTTTTAACAATATACTATATAGGGTACACCGAGTTGTCCCACGGCAGCATGCTTTTATATCATCATCAGGACAACTTGAAGAGAATCGCATGAAAAAATTGAGGTGGAATAGTTTTAGTAACTCATACGCCGATTTCTCCTGGGCTATAAGAACATTTTCTTCTTTCTTCGTTCGCGGATACTTTCAAACTCAGAGTTTATTTCATCTTTTTTAGCTGTATCTTAGCTGCAATGAAAGCCTTTGTTAATCCATCGTCTCTAGGTATATTTTTTTTGTGCATCAGTTTTGTAGCATCTGATAAATCTATGCGCTTTGCTGGCATGCATGTGCTGACAAGATTAACGTGGAATAAAACGTCGTACCAAATGACTAAAGACAGCAAAAACTCGAACTACTTATAATTGGCTGCAAGTGATTTAGCTTCCAAACTTACCACGGGATCAGTTGTGTTGACTCTTCTTCCAAGGCACTTTTTACTTCGGCGTACTGATACCGCACCTCTTGCAAGCTGTCGACTCTACTTTAGCATCTTGTTTGACACACCTTCTTTAAAGTTAAGCTCTTCACATGTTTCGAAATAACTTCCCATCTTTTTGTTGAGTTTGTAAAAAATACAAATAAGCGCTGAAGAATGTCGCGCTCGTCTCAACAAATAAGGCCATAAGCTCATATATCCACTAGCGACATGTTCGAAACCAAAATATTGCAAAGCGAGAAAATTTTAATCAATAAACTCAGGCACATGAGCAAAGAAACGGAATAAAGAGTAAGATTCTAAGGAGCGTTCAAAATTGTTACCTAAATAAGCTAAAAGATTGTATTTTTCTATTATGTACGTAGCTATGCTATTTTAAAAGTTTGACTAAGGCGCCTTCTGGGACTTGGCGCCTGGAGCGGCCGCTCCATTCGCCCTATGGTAGGGCCGGCCCTGGTCCGTTCTCTCCGCAACTCTTCCTGCTGCATACAAATGACCTTCATATACCTCGCATAATATATGGGTATGCAAATGACGGCACAGTTGTGTAGAGATATCAGTCTGCTCGGACCAGTCTGGATCAAATTTTAAATGAGTAGCTATGGCAGCCGATTGGGGCGATGCCCATTCTGTGACACTCAACGCCTCCAAAACACAAGCGTGTCTCTTCAGCTCACAGTTCAAAAGTTCAAAGTTCAAGAGTCAAGCAGCTCACTTTCGCTTTTTCTTTACGAAAAGTATCTCTGGAATATACTATGGAATATAATATGCCTTTAGTTGTAGGGAGTTAGTTGTTAGTTACACCTAAGGTATCTTATAAAAAAACTGTCGAATATGCTTGTTTTTTTTTCCATTTAGTTTTTATAATGTAGTTAGAGATTTTTTATTAAAAAATACAATGAATTCCGTTTAATTTAGAGAGTTGGAAGCAACTTGGGCTGTTATGGAATTCGACTACACAACACACGATCGCACCAATATTCGCTTACCGAAGGCTAGTGAAGAGCTTGTAGAGACTTTGGAGGATAATCAAGTAAGTAGACAAAATTATTTATGTTGTCGATCAATAGGATTTTTAATCGTTCATCTTACCAGTCTAATCAAAATTGAAAAATGTAAGTCACCATTATCGTAACACTAATCCTTGTGAAAGGTCACAAGTCAATTGCTGAACATAGGCTTTCTCCAAAAAATGTCACTAAACACGATCCTGACTACATGCAGCCATCGAATCCCTGCATGTCTTAGACTTCTCTAGTGGTAGGCTGCTCTACACTTCATTTACGAGTATGAGGCTGTCACACGAAATTTTTTCTTCCCTATCTCTTTTATCCATCTTGATTGACACTTTGCCCTAGGTAGGTTCATTCATTAATGTTCGTAATCTACAGAACGCACTTATTTGATTGACAATATTTTCATGGTTATAATTTATGGAGCAAGAAAGAATCCGCTCCGCTAGTTGAATGTGTACAATTATACTGGCGAGGACATATGGTCTGCCGGCGGAGATCGAACAAGGGTTACGCTCAAATTTACGGGCTTACTATTAATTTCTTTTTTATTAAATGGAGGCGTTTAATATACTTCTCGGAACAATTATTTGTAGGTACACACTAAAACTCGTAGTAAAGGCGTGCTCAGTTGGCTTGACCGGGGAAGGACCACGCTCTCACAGAATGCCAGCGTGAAATAGCACCTTAATGCTGTTGTGTTTCGTATGAAACCTTTTTTACTTGTAACGAGGCACTCTACCTTTATGCTTAAGGGTGACAACGCATTAACATTTTAATTCTACATCGAGGACAGGTGTAGGTGCCTATGGGCTACAGCATCCACCATCAACTGCTCGTTTGTTACTCTTAAACTATAAAAAAGTCCCGTACAGGTATTACGTTCTCTCCGGTACCGGGCCGTCCTGCAGTGTTGTTGCATTAGCTGGCTAGCTTTAACATTTATTTTGTTGTTTTGCCCGTCAGAACCAAGTGCAGAACATGATGTCGTCTAAGTTCATCGGGTATTACGAGGAGGAGGCGTCGGCGTGGCAGAAGAAGCTCGGCACCGCGGACGCGGTCATCGCGCTCTGGTTCGACGTGCAGCGCAAGTGGCAGTACCTGGAAAGCATCTTTGTAGGCTCCGACGATATACGCGCTCAGCTACCGGAAGATTCCAAAAGATTCGATGGCATTGATAAAGTTTTTAAGGTAGGCTTCAGAACTGCTTATTCTGCAAACGTCAGACGCGTAACAGGGAAATGGGACGGGTAACCTGGAACAATGGGAACAATATAACCATTAAGAGGCTATCGGTCTGCGCTATGTACCCATTTACAATATTCGGCGTATTCTCTGTATTTATTACTTTACTGATTTAAAAAGTGACAGTAGCCTAATGGCAGGGTGCGGACCGCGAACTTAAAAGGTCGTAGGATTCGAATCCGCCATTCGACTACTGTCGTGAACTACTCCTAACACAAGCATTCTAGCTTACCAGGAGTAGTTAAAGGGAACATTAGTAATGTTAATAGCATTAGTGTTTAAAAAAGAATAAGCTAATGGTGAAGTAAAAAGGAATGGTAGAGAATACCTGGCATTAAGTCCATCTATTGTAATTTATAACCGTTAGTTTAATCCATCCGATATCAGATTACATCCTCGCAAACGATATCGTTGGAAACCTACTCTCAAAAACTATAGGCTATAGGCTAAGTGACTTAAGTATTTGATCCATAAACATTTCAGAAATGTGTAATGAAATTAGTAGATTTAATATTAATATTATATAGACTGTAAGCATTAAATCCACAAACTGTAGCTATAGCAAATCTGGTTTTCCATGTATATTTATTAGCATATAATTAAATGTTTCCTTTTTTCTTTTTTAAAAAATCACTTCGCTATTTATGTAAGTTGTGGTTACCTGTAAGAAGACGAACACATAGCATGTAGTCGCAGTGTTGATTTATATTTCTTTTAGTATTGTGTATCATCTGTTGATGATCCAAATAAAGAGAAAAAAAGTAACGTTACTAGTATCAAAACTTATGGCGGCCTCAAGCTAAGTCAGGATTCCGTTTACTGTGTGAAGTATATTGTGTTATGTAATATTTTTCAGGAATTGCTAAAAGATATCGGCACCACGCCTAACGTTGTAGAAGCAACTAACAAACCGGGATTATTGGACAAGCTTGAGGAACTTATGAAAGACCTTAACATGTGTGAGAAAGCCCTCAACGATTATCTGGAAACAAAACGATTAGCTTATCCGAGATTTTATTTCGTTTCATCTGCAGATTTGCTGGGTACTTTTTTTAAATAACTTTATAATAATAGAAAATTGTATCCTATAATTATCTTATAAATTAGTGTACTTCATGTTGTCTATGTTTCCTCCATTTTCCCCTAATAACTCTCATCGCTAATCGGTAACTTTTTCTCCTACTCCTACTAGATCGATAGATGTGTTTGAAACAATTACGCAAAAAAGTTACAAGCATTGATTAAATTTATGATACCTAATGTTATAACTGTATATAATGTTATAACTGTTATAAATGTATAATCTTTATATATAAAAAGTACGTGTCACGTTGTTTGTTCGCGATGGACTCCTAAACTGCTGAACTGATTTCAATGAAATTTTGCACACTGTGGGCATTTTGGTCCAACTTTAGAGATAGGATAGTTTTTATCCCGATAAATGACCCTCAAAATGTTTTATTGCGAATTTAAGGATTTTTATAGGAAGAGTCGTTGGAAAGGGCAGAACAACGTCTGCCTGGCGAGCTAGTCTTTATATATAAAAATTACGTGTCACGTTGTTTGTCCGCGATGAACTCCTAAACTGTTGAATTGATTTCAATGAAATTTTGCACACTGTGTGCAGTTTGGTCCAACTTGAGAGATAGGATATTTTTTATCCCGATAAGTGACCTCAATATTTTTTTATTGCGAATTCAAGGATTTTTAATAGGACAAAGGGTCGTCAGTATGGGTAGAACAACGTCTGCCTGGCCAGCTAGTATAATATTAAAATAGGGTAGGATCACGCTCAAATAGAATACCAGCGTGGCACAGCTGAATAATGCTGCTGTGTTTTCGTATCGTAAGCATAGAGAACCGAAAACTATTTTTACTGGTAACGAGACATTTTGTCTTAGTCTTCAGGAGTGACAATGCGTCTGCATTTTGATTCTTAATCAATGATAGTGATATATTGATAATACATTTCTATAGGCTACAGCATCGACCACTTACCATCAGGTGGACGATGAGCTAGTTTTTTATCCTTATTTAATAAAAAAGTAAAAGGACTATAATTATGCATTCACCGACTCTCTGCATGTGCATATTTTATCAGGCTGTTACTCCATTTAGTGAATGGAAACCCTTCACTGCGCTTCCTAGTACGTATAGGGACCTTTCGTCCCTTTCGTTTTTGGTTGGACAGAAAACCTTTAACCACTTTAGCTACTGTCCGTTAGTTTAAGTCGGTTACTCCGGTTTTACTGCGATTATTTTTGTTACGGAATCTATGACAAAAATAACGTCTTTATAAATTTACAACAAACTCAGTAAAAAGGATTATAATTTTAAATAAATTTTTCTGTTTCGCAACAACTATTTTTTATAATTAATTTTGTTCCATCAGAAATTTATAAATGCGGATTCCGCTATTTTTTATAGTATGTCTACGAGTATGTGTGAAAGTTTGTACTTTAGTAATCTTCTCCATTTTCGTGATAAGGCTTTGTGCTGACGAGACGCGTATTTGCATAATAAAGACCTAATTAAATTTTTATTTCAATTAGCGATTAGATGTCCAAGACATTGAAAAAAGAGTTTCCAATCAGTCTTATCTAAACTGGTCTCTAACTTTTTAGTTACGATAAAGCCAAATAATATTATTAGGTTAAATTGCATCTACCTACGCCTATCCCAGTCTTATTATTTATTTTTATTATGCAGTAACACAGTGCAACGATCGATAGTATTTATGTAATACTCTAATTTAATTTAATTTTTTAATTTTTAGATATATTATCGAATGGCAACAACCCGCCGGCAGTGTGCCGCCACCTAACAAAGCTGTATGATAATCTAGCTAAGTTAGTGTTTCCCAGCGCCACTAGTAAACAAGCATATGAGATGATATCCAAAGAGAATGAGGAGCATGTGCCTTTCAAAGCGCCGTGTTGTGACTGTTCAGGGAAGGTTTGTAGTATAAATATATATTCACAAAATATAGTACATAATATTATTTTCTGTCTAGGATTCAGGTAGGTTAGTATCGTCACTTTACATATTTCTGTCGCCACCAGTATTGTATTCACTGCTATCTTTCGGTTAGAATTTGTAACATCTTAGACCTGGAGTGGATATAATTGTCACAATGAGACTTAACTGAACACCAAAAATCTGCGGTTTAGTTGCCAGGTAGCAGATTTCTAAACTAGAACGTAACAAAATATGAACGATTCGAAAACAGTGCTTAAAACCTTTCATTGTTTCTTTTCATGTATAGTTAAGGCATTGTAGAGTTTGAAATTAAATTCGAAAATGTCTCAAAATAACGGCATAAAGTTCGACATAATCGTGGGACGTTCTTATAAAAATTATATAAAAAAAAAATCATAAATGCATTTAGTCTATGGTTGTACCGAAAATATGCTTACCAGTACCGTAGTTTAAAGACAGTTTCAACTGTGCCAGTACTCTACTTTACTCTTAGTCCAATATCCGAGGGCCACCAGATGTCACTTATTTTCTGACGAACGAAATGTGTAAGATTGAGTAGTGTTAATATTTACCTACTATGATCGCATGCCTACCTGCTAGCTAGGTAAGTGAGACATTTTCCAGGTATCAGGTAATCAAGGTACGTAAAAATATTGCTCATCTGACGTTTATTCTCCCAGCTGATTTTTACATATATGTTAGATAATATCGTTAAAAATCAGTCATCAATACTCCCAAACTCTTTCCGTCGGCAGTGTCGCTTTGCAGATACTTTAAAGCTCTCAAAAAATTACTCAGTTTGACTTACATTCTGAGGCTCCATTTTTTTTTTATAGGATAAGGGTGACAAACGAGCACACAGTCCACCTGATGGTAAGTGGTTGCTGCGGCCCATAGACATCTACATCTATCCTCGTTAGCGAATCAAAATGCAGATGCGTTGTCACCCGTGAGGACTAAGATGGAATGCCTGATTTCCAGTAAAAAGGGCCTCCGGCCACCTGCACTCACCAAGCGAAACGCTACTACTTCACGCTTGTATTCTGTGAGGTCGTGGTACTCTACCCCGGTTCGAGCCGGCCCATCCGTGCGACAGCAAAAGCTGCCGCGTGGCTCTACCACTGTTAAAGATTTTTATATATGTTAGACAAACAACTATTTTAAAACGTTTTACAAGAGTACACCGATACAAATTCTAACAAAAACATCGATCACGAATAAAAAACTAGATACACAATCAGTGACAAAAATGTCCTTACCGAATGAGCGCCCACTCGGACATTTGCGCTTTTAATTTGTACGTAGCTTTGTGAATACAACTTTAGGCAAAAATTTAGGCAACGTTGAAGGTTCAATTTACATTAATGTATATTTATTTTAACTAGAATTACGTCAAAACAATTGGCGACAGTTTTTAGAGAAATTTTGCATGGGATTGTGTATCTTGTTTTTTATTAGTGATCGATGAACATATATGTAAAAATCAGCTGGGAGAATAAACGTGAGGTGAGCAATATTTTTACGTACCTTGACTACCTGATACCTGGAAAATGGCCCACTGGTCAATCTAGCAGGTGGGCATGCGAACATAGTAGGTACATACTAACACAACTCACTCATACACATTACGTTCGTCAGAAAATAAGTGACGTCTGGTGGCCCTGGGATCTTGCTCTATCTTGAATTTGTCTCCCCATGGACTTAGCTTTTCTGGTTATATGGCTAGTGTATTACCACATCAGCTACTAATTTTGGGTTCTGTATAATACTCTGGTTCTACAACAGTTATTATCGTCACTTATTCTATCACATATAGAAATTCAATTCGTTATACTAGTTCTCGATTCCCCCCAAACCGTAACACAATAATGAATGCATTGCTGCCTGCCACCAGAAAAGTAGTTAGTGCTTACCCAAATGTTCTTTTAAGTAAAAAAGGGTAAAAAAAATATTATCATCCAATAAACTATTACAAATTTTGGGTGTGCAGGTAGAAGTGTGGTTGAACCGGGTAACGGACTGCATGCGTCTCACTTTGCGCGATATATTCGAGCACAGCGTGAAGTCGTACGAGGAGAAGCCGCGCGACGAATGGGTGTTCGACTGGCCTGCGCAACCCGCGCTCGTCGGCACCCAAATCTGGTGGACTACCGAAACCAACCAGGCCTTCGAGAAGTTGGAGGAGGGTGAGTGTTTTCATCTGTAATCTATAAGTAAAATAACAATCTACAAGACAGTGTAAGTAGTACTGCTCAGCACGAACCTTCTCTTATTTATTGGAGGGTTTCAATTAGAGAAGAGATTCTGTAGTGTGTTTTGGCGCAGCTGTACATGTCTTTGAATTATTTTTAGTTTCTCAGATATTTAGGTTACCTCACATTTTTTTTCACCATCGTAAGCGATAAATTAGTACTAGGTAGTAGTGCAGGTATGGCTCTAATTGATAGTGTACAATAATATTTAAGACTAGCCCAGCCTTTAAGCTATAACAGTTTAATTAATTTCTCCAAAACATCATGTTAGCTGTTGGTATGGTCCGGTGATGGATCCGCTTATTCGAGCGAATACAAGAGGTTTTTGAATTCACTTGAGTGACATTTTTGCGCGATGGATGACTTATGTCGATCGTCTAAACGTGTATTGTGTTAAATACCGATTTTTTGTATATCGGCAAATGTCAAACGTTTGTGTTTAGAAGTTATTATACCGAATATAGAGGACTATATCGTTCAAGCACAAATAGATCGGGTAGACCAGGAAAATACCACGCTCTCACAGAATACTAGCGTAAAATAGCGGACCTCTTTTTATTGAAAACCAGATAAAGATAAAGATAAAGATATTTATTTTGTAAAACATGAGTAAAAATATAAAGGTGTTAAAAACTTAAAACGAGCTACATGTTTTGCCATTTATGGCATACAAAAATTATATTTCATTAGTTATATAAGATTAAAACTAACACTACGGACCTAATTCTAGATGTGCAATTTCAATGGCATCTCCTAAGATTACATTAGAGAAATGTTACAATTCAATATTTAGCTTAAAAAAAATCAATCATTTAAGAAATCAGACAAGCTGTAATAACATTTGGCTATCAGATATTTTTTAAGATGTAGCTTAAAAAGTGTAGTAGGCAATTGTTTAATGGTTTTGGGGATTTTATTATATATTATTGGCGCCAGACAGAAAATACTTTTATGCATCAATGCCGTTCTTGATCTAATTGCGCATAACCTATTATTATCCCGGCGATTGCGAATTGTAACGTCTGATAGTTTGTTAAACAATTTAGGGTTACTGTGAACGAAGTTTGCTATTTCATGTATAAATAAGGAGGGCAAGCTTAAAATTTTGTACTCAATAAAATATGGTCTGCAGCTATCAGTAATTTTAAGACCAAACATAGCCCTGATGCACCTTTTTTGGGACTTAAATATAATTTCCTTATTAGTAGAATTTCCCCAGAATATGATGCCAAACCTCAAGATGGAATCAACAATACCGTGGTAAGCCGTGAGTAGCGCATCGGTATTTACGGCGGATGCGAGTTTATAGAGCACATAAGCAGAAGAACTAACTCTCTTGTTTAGTTCTTCTGTGTGCGCTTTCCAATTCAGGCTTTTATCAATAGTTACACCTAGAAATTTTGTTGTGTCTACTTGGTTGATTTCTGTCCCTTGGTAATTAACGTTAATATTTGGTGATGCTAAGCGTTGACGGAAGTACATTATTTTTGTTTTTTGGAGATTTATTTTTAAATTATTATTATTTAACCAGTTGATTATTAAATTGATTTTTTTTTATGGGATAAGGGTGACAAACGAGCACACAGTCCACCTGATGGTAAGTGGTCACTGCGGCCCATAGACATCTACATCTATTCTCGATTACGAATCAAAATGCAGATGCGTTGTCACCCGTGAGGACTAAGATGGAATGCCTCATTTCCAGTAAAAAGGGCCTCCGGCCACCTGCACTCACCAAGCGAAACGCAGAGGTACAACTCTACTTTACGCTGGTATTCTGTGAGGTCGTGGTACCACCCCGGTTCGAGCCGGCCCATCCGTGCGACAGCAAAAGCTGCCGCGTGGCTCTACCACTGTAATAAATTATTTATGTCTGTTTAAAATGTATCCTTATTGATAGAGCTTATTGTGACCGTACTGTCATCGGCAAAGAGCGATATTGGATGTTTTGTTATTCTTGGTAAATCATTTATGTAGATGATAAACAACAAGGGGCCCAACACACTCCCTTGTGGGAGACCATATTTAAATATTTGTTTCTTTGATTTGTATGTTTCTTCTTTTTTGGTGTTAATGTTTATTCTAGAAATTTCGGTATATTGTGTTCGGTTTTTAATATAGGATTCCATGAGATTTAATACGTTTCCTCTGATGCCATAAGCTTCTAATTTACTGAGTAGAATGTCATGGCATTCCATAGCCTGAATTTAATGCAAATCTACATTTTTAATCAAGGATAGATGCAGAAGTCTATGAGCCTTACCATCAAGTGGACTGTGTTTCTATAAAAAAATACATACAAATGTAAAATAAAACATTGTATTTTAGTTGTATTGTAAAATATTGTTTTAATTTATATTTTAGTATCATAAAAAGTTTAATTTTTACTGAATCTAGATAGATTCAGTTATGTAATGACTAGAGGTCATGTGGGGGAGAATGTAAAACCCTTCACTATTTTCAGTGTGTTATATATATGTAATATGTGTAATATTTTATTAATCGTCATCTAGTAAAACGAGTTATGTTTGGTACCAGGTTATGAAAACGCGTTAAAAGACTACCAGAAGAAGCAAATAGCACAGTTAAACGCACTTATTGTTCTCCTGTTGGGCGACTTAACGGTCGGCGACCGCCAAAAGATCATGACCATTTGTACCATCGATGTGCACTCAAGAGACGTGGTTGCGAAGCTTATCACGGCGAAGGTGGAAAACTCAAACGCGTTTCAGTGGCAGAGTCAACTGAGGTGAGAAGTCATTGGAGTTTTAAATTAGATCTGATCACATTATAAGACAAATTGATTTAAAAAAAAATACAAGTAATGCTATTAAACTTTACTAATATTCCCTTTAACCACTTCTGGTAAGCTTAAAATGCTTGTGTTAGAAGTGGTTCACGAGAGTAGTCGAATGGCGGATTCGAACCCACGACCTTTCGAGTTCGCGGTCCGCGCACTGCCATTAGGCTCTTTTGTTTTATAATATGACTTAAGATACTGTATTTTCTAAGGCTATCAATTGTATCTTAATTATCTTTCACCAACAATGCACGAATTATGTGTTTTGTTTGATAGCCGTGAGATGGTGGAGTAAGGAAATCCATCACTTTCGTGGTCATCGTTTTTGTCGTCCCGTGGGTGTCGTAAAAGACCATTATCCCAGAAAGATGTCAAGAATCGATTTTCAGACCAATAACGGCCAGCTGCGTCAACGGTGCGATATTTCTCACCGCCCAGAACACCGACCGATACGAGCTAAGCAGTCAGAGGCAGGGGTTCGCACTCCCCCCCCCCCCCCCCGGACAGCGGTTAGATAGCTCAAAATAAACCTCTACGGAGGGGAGATGATGATTGGTAACAATACCAATTCATAAACCATCATCATTCTCATCCTCATCCTAATTACCTCCTTTCCACTTTTAAATAGCTGTGCCCTGTGTCCGATGAAGCTGTAAGAGCCGCATAGACTAACAGCGTAAATATCACAAAAAATAGGTGCGATATTTCTGCGATTAGATAGATAGATCTTGCTAAGTTGAGCTAGCAATCTCTTATACTGTAGAGTTGGAGGCCTATTCAGAGACTTTAACGGGTCGATGAAGAGATTAGAGAGAGTTGTATTTTATGGTGTTATTGTATTGTGGTGGCATTCTATTTACCTACCTTTAGCAATTAATGCAAATGCAGTTTGAATTTAGAAATAAAATTATAATTTAGATTTTATTACTGCCAACTGATGTCTTGATCGCTTCGCAGCACCCATGGTCACGAGGGGGTCTAAACTGAATATAAATTAAAATTACACGCGATTAAAATCAGTTGAATAAGTTTGTTCTGTGTTACATTTGTTGGTGTGCTTAGACATCGCTGGGACAACAACGTGAACAACTGTTTCGCGAACATCTGCGACGCGCAGTTCCTGTATGACTACGAGTACTTGGGCAACACGCCGCGTCTCGTCATCACGCCACTCACCGATCGATGCTATATCACCTTGACACAGGTTATTTATGATGTTTCCTAATAGTTGTTACAAATGAAAGTAATTTGCCAACTTTTTTTAAGTGTTTTATGTCACTAATATTATTAAAACACGTGTATCACTTATTTGTTACTTAAAACTGACATTCAGGGTTGTGTGACTTCCCATTCAATCTGTTATGGACAGTTGTCAGTTGTCTTCAAGAAAAGAGCCTACTCCTTTTTAAAAGGCGATCTGCGATTCCCCTGGTGTTGCAGTTGTTCATGGGCAGCGGTAGTCACTTACCATCAGGTGAGCCGCATGCTCGGTTGCCCCCTCTCCTATAAAAAAAAAGAAAAAAAAAGAAAAAGTTGTTTGGAATCTTTGATAGCAGAAGAATGTGGTCCATCCACATTGAGTTAACCGTCACTTGTGCGCCATCAATCAAGTCATACTTGCGCCGTTAGCCGGCGAGTTACAAATTACGGTTACATTAATGTATCTTAATCAAGTGGATGAGTTTGTGTATGTAGGATGAGTGGTTAACAGGTATAGTAGCTGTGACAAGGATATAGAACAAAAAGAGTGAATGGGGCTCTTCATTCTATTGTGGGAAGTTAGAATGGTTATTGAAAATTGAAAATTGAAAATGGAACGATATGTGAAATAGGAAGAGAAAGAGAGGTGATTAACCATGTGGATGAGTCTGTGTATTTAGGTTGTGTTTTTAGCAGGAATTGTAGACGTGACAAGAATATAGAACAAAAAGTGAATGCAAAAATCTGAGTGAATGGGGCTCTTCATTCTATTGTGGGAATGTAGAATGTGTCAAAAAGAAACATATTTGACAACTCAAAACGCTTTGTTAGTCCTTACCTTAATGTATGATGCGAAAAGTTGGGTGTGGTAGAACAAGTAGAAGAATATATAGATGAAATAAATGCTATAGAGATGGAGTGACTTGAAATGACTGATTGAAAAATTGCGTAATAAAAGTATGGTTTGTAAGAAAGTGCAATGACCAGTGCAGTGACCATATATGTTTCAGTGGCTTAGACACGTAAAAATAATGATTGAGGAAAGAGTGACAAAAGGAATTTATACGCTAGCAGTATGTGGCAGAGTTGGTGAGGGACACTAGACGAACGTGTATCGATGAATAGAGATTTAGATGAATCTGGTGATATATTGAAGATGTGTTAGAAGTTAGTTAGTTAGTTAAGAGAACTCTTAATTGATGAGCATGTATGCGTAGATATAATGGATTTAAAGGAAGCGAGAGAAGGGCAACAGGTGAAAACAATTGAAATTCAGCTGTCTCTGCCAACCCCTGAGTGACAGGCGTGACTGTACGCTAGGTTATAAAAACTAGATAAATATAATCAGCTTCAAAAACGTGAAGTTTTATTCCAGAGCCTCCACCTGATAATGGGTGGCGCGCCGGCGGGCCCGGCCGGTACCGGTAAAACGGAGACTACGAAGGACCTCGGCCGCGCGCTCGGCATCATGGTCTACGTGTTCAACTGCTCCGAACAGATGGACTACAAGTCCTGCGGGAATATTTATAAAGGTTACTATTCATATTATGTAAGAATTGACTAACAAGTCCAGTCTAGTTGCGTTTCTTATTCTTGCCTTATTAAGTTTTTGAGTACTCTTCCTTAAATTTTGTTTTAATTAAAAATATTAATTGTTAATTATAGTAAACAAATACATTGTTTTTATTTCAATTCTCTATTTTATTTATTAGAGTTTATACAAAATATTTAAGTAATAGTGTACAAATAAAAGGCTTAAAATACTTTGACCATATTCTCTGCCTATTTCATGTTCCCTTCCGACCCCTAAATTGATGGTATTACATTCGATTTGCAACAGAAGTTTTCAATGACATTTTTATGTAACACGAACAAAAATACTAAGGTTGCGGAAATGTCTTACTGATGAGCAGTTATTTGGGGAGGCCTGTGGTAAACGTTCAATTTGTGATATTCTGCAAATATAATGTAAGGAAAGGTTACGTAGTAACTTATCTGTGGTAAAACTTTACTTGCTACTATATTTCTTATGCTGCTATATTTCTTAACCGTGTCTGCTGCATACTTCTAGCTAATGTAATCAACTCATAAATTCCGAAACCAAAAGTGTAAGACCGGTGAGAAGAAACAGCATTGCCAGTGAAAGGGTATCAGCTCAAAGTTGACTATCCCACCTATATAGCGCGGTGAACTTATTTTTGAAGATAATGCTATTTAGCTCATTATAAATCTTATTGCGATTTTCCAACAAGAGGATTACAGCAAATATTGTCGATAATGGCAAAACCTAAGTAGGTAGCAATTACAAAAAAATTTTATAGTTTTGTACCGTCGTTTTCAGGTTTATGCCAGACCGGCGCGTGGGGCTGCTTTGACGAGTTCAACAGGATCTCGGTAGAAGTGTTGTCCGTGGTCTCGGTGCAGGTCAAGTCTGTGCTGGACGCGATCAAAGCCAAGAAGAAGAAGTTCGATTTTATGGGCGAGCTCATCACACTCATTCCCACCGTAGGGATGTTCATTACTATGAACCCCGGGTACGCGGGTAGAACTGAATTGCCCGAAAACTTGAAGGCGCTGTTCCGGTAAGTTGAGTGATTTTGCAGTTTGCAGTTTCACGACGAATTTTGTTTGTATATTGCAGTTATCTCGTTGCCGTGTAGTGGCGGTCAAGAATATCCACTACCCCATATCCTCCCGTGGGTGTCGTAAAAGGCGACAAAGGGAAACAGGCAGGAGATGGGCAGCAGCATCTCCCTGATAATAGCCAAAATTACAATAAAAAAACTGCGGTTGCCAACCCGCTCGCCAAGCGTGGCAACTATGGCAAATACCCCACTATGAATGTAACAAAGCCAATTGCAGAGAGGTGTAAGATAGGGTGATGTTATATCCCCGAAACTCTTCACCGCTGCATTGGAAGACGTTTTCAAGCTACTGGACTGGAAAAGATAAGGTATTAACATCAATGGCGAGTACATCACTCACCTTCGATTTGCCGACGATATAGTCCTTATGGCAGAATCGCTAGAGGACCTAAGCACTATGCTCAATAACCTCAATAGTGTCTCCCAACGGATAGGTCTTAAGATGAACATGGACAAAACAAAGATCATGTTTAATGTCCATGTCACACCTATGCCGGTAGTTGTTGGGAGCACTAAGCTCGAAGTTGTTGACGAGTATGTTTACCTGGGACAAATAGTCCGACTAGGTAAGTCCAACTTCGAGCGAGAGGTCAATCGACGGATTCAACTCGGCTGGGTAGCGTTCGGGAAGCTACGACACATCTTCTCGTCAGACATACCTCAAAACCTTAAAACGAAATTGTACAACCAGTGCGTGTTGCCAGTGATGACTTACGGAACTGAGACGTGGTCCTTCACTGCTGGCCGTATGAGGAAGCTCAAGGTCGCTCAGCGAGCTATGGAGAGGGCTATGCTCGGAGTTTCTCTGCGTGATAAACTTAGGAATGAGGATATCCGCAGTAGAACCAGAGTAACCGACATAGCCCAACGGATTAGTAAGCTGAAGTGGCAGTGGGCCGGCCATATAGCTCGAAGAACCGACAACCGATGGGGAAGAAATGTTCTCGAGTGGCAGCCTCGTACCGGTAGGCGAAGTGTAGGGCGTCCCGCCACGAGATGGAGTGACGACCTGGTAAGACATGCAGGAAGTCGATGAATGCAGGTGGCTCAGCACCGTGCTTTGTGGCATTCTTTGGGGGAGGCCTATGTTCAGCAGTGGATTTGTGAAGGGCTGTAATGATGATGATGAATGATGATTGCAGTTATCTCAGATATAGTGGAATACTTTCTTCTTTTTCTTCTTGAGTAGCTCTTGAAAGTCCGCTATTGGATATGGGTCTGCCCTGTAGGGAGGATACGCCTTGGTAGCCATTGTTAGGCAGGCGGGTTGGTGATCGCATTATCAAGGACCTTTAACGATGCTTTAGCTTTGAACGTTTAGCGCAAACGTGATGGTTAAACCGCCACCTGTCGGGAGCTATAAAATAAATACAAAGTAAATGTTAAGAAATAAGTTAGCTGGTATTTAGTACGTAGTAATTAATATTTAGTATAATAAAATAAAAAAAAACTACCCCCTTATAAATTGCTATGCCCCTACGGGACGTCACTTGATGTATGATGTATTTCTTGTGGCATGCAAATTATATAAATAAATAAAATCTTTCTGGCGTATACCATGGTCACTTCTTATAATACTTACTCGACGAAATGGGGTAACGGATGCTCTTATTCTCGCTATAGAATATTTATAATGGTGACAAACGAGCATAAAATCAACCCAATAATAAGAGGATACTGCGAAACATCACACCTACATCTATCCTCGATTAAAAATCAAAGTGTAAATTCGTTATCACCCCTGAGGACTACGATAGAATGCCTCATTACCAGTAAAAAGGTTTCTAGATCTCAAAACTCACTATACGAAGCGCAGCAGGATTAACTTTCTATCTTACACTATTGTTCTCCGAGAGCGTGGTCCTTCCGACGCGCGTGAACTAATCGTGCTACCTGCAGCGTAGTTCTACCATGTTTTGCTTAAGTCAGATGTAAAATAAGAATACTTCGACAACGGGCTACTTTCGAGATACGAGACGTCAGGTCGTCAGTTACTACTTACTACCACGTGACAATTTGACGAATTCTCCCTAAATAATAAAAAATAATAATAATGAGAGCGACGGAATAAGAAAAGGTAGGAGTTTATAACAATATCTTAAAATCTTTAAACAAAGGTTTAAACTGGTCCTTTTGGAGAAGTGTTCCTTACTACTCTATAGACAAATTAATAGGGATTTTTATTGTAAGTAAAGGTTATTTGACTTATCACATTTGTCATATTCTGACCTCTTATTTACAGACCTTGCGCCATGGTTGTACCTGACTTCGAGTTGATTTGCGAGATTATGTTGGTAGCAGAGGGATTTCAAGAGGCTCGTTTACTGGCTCGCAAGTTTATCACTCTTTATATGTTATGTCGCGAGTTGCTCTCTAAGCAAGATCACTACGATTGGGGCCTCAGAGCCATCAAGTCAGTACTCGTTGTTGCTGGCTCTCTAAAGGTATGTTGAAAAAGATAAGGAAATTGAATAAAGTGTAGACCCTAAGTAAAAACTACCTTTTTAATAAAAATGTATCTATTAAGAGACATATGAACTTACCGTTCAGTTTAGGTAAGGGCACATGTTTCAAGAAATGTTTCCCAGTTGGTCAGTCAGCATTCTCAGATGTGGGTGATACGATAAACTCGATATCACTTTTCGAAAATATTAATCATAGCAATTAAATTTTAATGTTGACTAAGGTTGTTACCACACCAGATTATCGGTCGTCGATCGATGCCGTTGATCGACGTCGATCGATGACAATCGATTGGTGTGGTAGTTTCAGCTGATCGACGGATACCGGTCGATAAAACATTGTTCAATCATCGATCGATGTCGATCGACAATTAATCGATGTAGTTGTGGGCTCTTCGTCAGTACTGTTTTTAAATGTATTGAGAAGAGGACGCGTTTTTGTTGGCCAGTACACTCTTGCTCGATTTATTATTACGGAGACGCAAACGCAGAAGACTCCGGATGCAACGGTTTTTTAAGGCCAGAGATCGCTTATTTAACCTAGACGACATTTTAAATAGCGATCGGTGAAGTGGAGCGGATTCTAGAACAATCGATCGACGTCGACTAATCCATTCTACCATCAATCTACGCCATCGAGCGATCGGTGTGGTAGAAACTATCGAAGTATCTTCGATTACTGTGATAACATTATTATAACTCTATATAGCTTGAAGGACCAATATTAAATTTAAAGAGATTTATATTTTTTAGAGAGGAGATCGTCAAAGACCGGAGGACCAAGTTTTAATGCGCGCTCTGCGTGACTTCAACATACCGAAAATCGTCACGGACGATATGCCGGTGTTCATGGGGCTCATCGGCGACTTGTTCCCCGCGCTCGACGTGCCACGGAAGAGGGACTTCGACTTTGAGAAAAGTTTGCACGACGGAGCTGTTTCTATGAAACTGCAGCCCGAACCGGGATTCATATTGAAGGTACAGTTATATATAAGTACTGAAACAAAGTAAAAACACAAATTGTTGCTTTGATAGTACATTTCATTCTTCCTCCGATCTTATTGCATGTATGTTATTACTATTTTATGATTGTAGTGTGATCTGCTAACAGACGGACCAGGCACTGACGCACTGACGACTTGACTCATCGATAGCGTAAAATTAATCTAAAAGTCCAAACCTAAATCTTACAGACTGTTGGTGATTAGCAACATTACCAGTTCGGACATGTTCTGTAAGTAGCGTCACGTGTATAAAGACGAGATAAAGGGTTTAAATATGTTAATTCTTACTCTTTCGCATTATGACTTCAAGTTTTTAACGATTCTTTAAATAAAAAAAGTTCATGTATATTATATTCTATTTCAGATGGTTCAACTGGTGGAGCTATTCGCGGTGCGTCACTCCGTATTCATCGTGGGCTTCGCCGGCACTGGCAAGTCAATGGTCTGGCAATGCCTTCACAAGACCTATCAAATGTTGAAGATGAAACCGTACTACAACGACTTGGACCCGAAAGCGGTCACCAACGACGAACTGTTCGGCGTCATCAACCCAGCCACGCGTGAATGGCGCGACGGCTTATTCTCGACCATCATGCGAGACATGGCCAATATGCCAGGGGATGGACCCAAATGGATCGTACTCGATGGAGACATCGACCCTATGTGGATTGAGAGTCTCAACACCCTCATGGACGATAATAAGGTTATTTTATGTTTCTTCTTCTCACAATCCACAATAGTACTTGGCCACGGCAATTGGCACGTTTGGCGGGTGGATTGTCGACCGCAGTATCAGGTGATTCGTACCTTCGACACAGCTCTCCGTCACCGTTCTGGATATTTTATATCCACTAGATTGTTGCCATATTAAAGAAATATAATATATTTTTTTTTATAGGATAAGGGTGACAAACGAGCACACAGTCCACCTGATGGTAAGTGGTTGCTGCGGCCCATAGACATCTACATCTATCCTCGTTTGCGAATCAAAATGCAGATGCGTTGTCACCCGTGAGGACTAAGATGGAATGCCTCATTTCCAGTAAAAAGGGCCTCCGGCCACCTGCACTCACCAAGCGAAACGCAGAGGTAAACCTCTACTTCACGCTGGTATTCTGTGAGGTCGTGGTACCACCCCGGTTCGAGCCGACCCATCCGTGCGACAGCAAAAGTTGCCGCGTGGCTCTACCACTGTTAAAATATATTAAAAATGTTCTATTCATTTGCTGAATACTTAGCAAAACACTTTGTTCTTATGCACAAAGGATGGTAACCCGCTATGTATATTGTTGTCGCACAACGGAAAGGGATATCGAAACTAAATCATGGTTCCATGCACATACCTTCAAATATGTTTCCAATAGAGTTGTATGCTACTTATATACTTTCTATATATACTACTATACTTTCAACATAAGTGGTATATATTATATACTATTTATGTTGTAGAGCACAGAACATTTATACTCAAGGTTTAGCAGTTCGGTAGATAACAAATTGGGGTCACCAATAAGTCTAAACTTATGTTTTCTAAACTTATTTATATAGGAATCGTACGATAGCTTGTCGTAACAGACAATTGATGAAAGTCTGTTGACAAAGCTATCGTCAAACGTCGTGAATATATCACCATAGAGATCACTTGCTTCATCGTTTACTCAAAAAAATTACATAATTAGATATTATTTATGTAAAATCACGCCACTTTTACGTATCAAATTCCACTAAAGCCGTTATTCTTATGTTAAGACCAAAAGCAACAAATCACTCGCGGTGTAGTTGCTGCCAAAACCCCGGATTTTTGTACAAAGTGTTCAGTAGTAAAGCTCCGGGTGACACGCAGGTGTTGACGCTGGCGAGCAACGAGCGCATCGCGCTGACCAAGTCGATGCGACTGCTGTTCGAGATCTCAAACCTGCGCACGGCCACGCCGGCCACCGTGTCGCGCGCCGGCATCCTCTACATCAACCCGCAAGACCTGGGATGGAACCCGTGAGTCACCCCTTGCATTATAAAGATTTACTGGTACACGGTGGGGTCACATCATTCCAAAACCGAGTAAGGAGGAGTGGTATTAAATGAGAGCGACAAAACATAAATCGACGTAGACGAATAGGAGGTAGAGAGAGATAGAGTAGTTGTTTTCGGGGCTGTATTCTTGGAAATTGATAAAAATCGGAGAACAACACATGCTGAGTGATGTAATTTTTAGGCATACCTTTGACATACAAAGTCAAAAGTATTGTATTTTTAAGTTTTAAATTGTGTGCATCAATGATCTGTATCAAATAAAACGTCTCTTTTTTTTCTCATGCTTAAAAAAAGATTTAATTATTTATATGAAAGGAATTAAAACATTAAGATTTTTTGTTAGTTGTAGAGAGTTACCGCAGGTGTTTTCATTTTTCTGTTGAAGCTTACTATGCATTTTTAATGTCACTTACTAGGTTTTGACATAGGGCAGTCGATTCTGCATCATGTCTGCTATACTGTTAGCAATCTGATATATACAAAAATAAACTTATATATTTCTTGTTACATTATTTTATATGTGTACATAGCTTGTTTTATATATGCGCGCAAATGCACACAAGTGCTCAATAAATAATACAGTCCTGCTATGAGGGCGCTACTACTGAACTTCAATAAATGGTTCGATTTCAAAATGTTTGTACATCTTGACAGAATTTTTGTCTATCATACTTTATGGCGCACAAAATAATATTGTATTAGGGCGTGCAGCCTGTGTTAGTGAACAAATCCGAAACAACACGATCGTTATTATTGTTTTTTTTTAATTTGACGTGACAGATCCCTTTTGTTAGCAAAAAACCGAACAATTCGGCATTTTTGCAGAACGTCGATTCAGTCACGAAACTAGATAGTCTAGTGAGCACTGCAGCTGCAACTAGTTTTATTGTACACACAGGACCGCGTGGACTCACACTTTGACAGATGGAAATGTCTGCGTATGGCTACTCCCGTCCGATCCGCCGGTGGCCCGTGTTGCTCTATGTTATTACCATATAACACTACTAGCGGTCCGCCTCAGCTTCGCACGGATGATTTCTATGTCTTGACAACAGCGCCACCTATCGGGTTCAATTGTGAATCTCAAACCTTCTCAAATCAACTGAATCAAACACACACACACAAAACCTCATCAAAATCTAAAATATAAATATAATTTAGAATATATTATAGGATAAATGAGAATATCCCGCCACCACTGCTGATTAACTATTTATGCGATATATTCGATCAGCCCCGGCTTTGCACTGGTGATTTCTGGATGACGACAACAGTACCACTACCTGCTCTAATCGTGAATCTAAACTATTCAACACATTCTAACACATACAAAAATGATATTCTGGCCAAGTTTTATACCTATAAGAGCTATAGTTTTAAAACGTGATTTTTTAATTAAGGCCCCCGCAAACCCTCTTGCGGGTGGAATTTCGTAATATCCGTTCTTAGCTGACCTCTACTCGGCAAAATGAATCATCATCATCATCAGCCTGCGGCAGTCCACTGCTGGACATAGGCCTCTCCCAAGGCGCGCCACTTAGCCCGATCTTCGGCTACACACATCCAGTTTCTACCAGCCACCTTGCGCAGATCGTCGCCCCATCTGATCAGGGGGCGTCCCATACTACGTTTGCCTAGTATTCGGCACCTTAAGTGAGTACGGGCAGGACGCACTGCTTGAAGACTTTTGTCTTCAGATTTTGCGATATGGGCGACGAGGAAACCCAACGGAACTTTCTAAATGCTGCCCAGCCTAACTAATCCTCCTATCGGCTTCCTTCTCCGAAGTTATTCTTACCTAGTTGCAATATCTGCCCGAGCTAAGTATATTTCTGGACAACTGCGAGAATTTCACCATCAACAGTAATTGGAACTGATATGACGTGATCGCTGAACATAACTTTCGTCTTGTTCAGATTCATACACAGACCAACATACAAGTCTGTTCAGCATGTCCTGAAGTTCTTGCAGCAATTCTACCATGACGACGATATCATCAGCAAAGCGTAAATGTGAGATGTACTCACACCGTTTACATTAATGTCGCATCCTTTCCAGTCTAGCGTCTTAAAAACATCCTCCAGTGCATTTGTAAACAGTTTAGGGGATATAACATATACCCCTGTCTCACTCCGCAATACAACTGAATTGATTTTTAAATAAAACTAATTTTACGGATTTTATCGCGTATATTAACTTATTTTATATTCCCGACGTTTCGGGTGCTTTCCAGCACCCGTGGTCACGGGGGACTATTGATTGATTGATTGTTGATTGGGTGGATTGATTTTGTTTGACTGCCCTGTACTTCGACGGACATCGTACTGGTGTTGTGAAGACATCTCAACACTTCGATGTACCGTCAGTCAATTTGTCACCGCTGCAAAGAATCCAGAACAGCCCAAATTTCGATGGAGTCAAAGGCTTTGTCATATTCAACAAATTTAAGGCACAGGGGCTGATTATATTCTTTTGTCCTCTGTATTATTTGCCGCACTGTGTGAATGTGGTCTATAGTGCCAAATCCTCCTCAAAACCCAGTCTGTTCCGAAGGCTGAATGTCGTCAAGTCTTCGCGCGAGTCGATTTGTGATGACCCTCGAAAACAACTTATAGACGTGGCTCAGAAGCAAGATGGGTCGATAATTTTCAGCATAGTCTTGTCACCTTTTTTATGCAAAACAAGACTGTAATGCTTCTGCTCTACGCCTTTGGAGCTCCTCATCTCGTAAGATGCAGTTAAAAACTTGGCAGAGCTCTTTTAGCAAGGGTTGACTCCCAGCTTTTAACAGATCTGTTGTAATTCCATCTTCTCCAGAGGTTTTTCCATTTTTAAGTTGGCCCAGGGCAAGCTCAATCTCCTCAAGGCAGATGTCTGGCAGCTCATCGGTATAGTGGCGGGTCAGCGTGGCTCTGGGATCATCGCATTTAGAGTCAGATTGTGGCTTATGTGAGACATATAGTTTCCCATAATAGTCTTCGATCTCGAATCTGCAGTCTTGCGATGTGATTTTCCCAAGCTCCCGAGTAAAGACTTTGGATCCCTTGTTTTGCTCTATTGCCGCTTGTATCGCAATCGCATGAGAGCGACACAGGTCCGGCCTCACAGCTTTCCTCACAAGCTTGGTTAATGCCACCTGTTTCGATGGCGTTGCTGTTGTTAACTCACGCCTTCTTTTCATAAACTGAAGTATCTCATCTGAGAACTTCGACTTTCGGCCCATATGTTGCTTGCCACAAAACCTGTTGCCCTCGTCCCTTAAAATCTTGATCACGCTGAGGTCCACGTCAATATCCAACGTGGGTCTCAAGGCATCGAATCGGTTTTTACGTTCTAGCTGGAAGCGTTGGGAGCCAGTCACGGTTTGAAGCAGATTTGGTCACCTTCGACCAAATTGTTGAAAAAAACCCTTGTGAACTTCATCAATCGGGACCTTTCATGCGTAAAATCGATATTCAGAGTGCCTCGGACAAGGCGGTGATCGCTTCCGGTATTGAATTTGCTAATCACTGCGACATCTCTGAATATATGCCTTTTCTATGTTATGATGAAGTCATTCTCGTTTTTTGTAATGTTATCGGGACTGCGCCAGGTCCACTTCCTTTGAGGCTTTTTCTCGAAAAACGAATTCATCAGAAGTAGCCCCTCTTTCTAGAGGAATTTGACCAGCATTTGTCCCCTGTGATTTCTGCTTCCAAAATCGTGAGGTCCAAAAATCGAATCGCCGCCCGTGTGCTTACCTACCTTGGAATTAAAAACCCCCAACATCCAACAACATTGAAACAGAAACAGAAACAGAAACTTTTTTATTCAATATAGATTATAAATAATACTTATTGAAAGTCACTCTTTTGTATAATTACCACTTTGTGTGTTACACACACCACACCACAATTGTAGTGGGCAATATGAATATTCCTACAAAATTCGAAGTCTCTAGGCCTGGTTTCAGAGATATCGACATGAGTCAGTACATAGTTGTTATATATATATATATATATATATATATATATATATATATATATATATATATAACACCATTACCAGAGAGAACATTCATAAAAAAATTAGAATAAGTTGAGATAAATATTTATACGCAGATTTGTGGCGTCGTGGATCGAAAGTAATCGCGACGACGAGTCGGAGAAGGCGATGCTGACTGTGATGTTTGACAAGTATATTCCCGCCCTGCTGGAAACGTCAAAGAAGTACAAGCGCATCACACCGCTGACAGACTTGCAGCAGATACAACTCACCTGCTACCTTCTCGAGTGCTTCCTCAATAAGACGCTGCTCCCTAGCGATTGTCCCAAGGAATGGTTAGTGGTTAAATATTTTGTATAAATTATAATTTGTTGTCTAATACATATAAATACAATTGAAGTGTCAGTCTGTTATATCGTAATGATTTATATTGACTGTCATTAAAACATGAATCATAATTTTTAAAATAACTATTATTATTAATAACTAGTAAGTTGAAGTACAAGTAAACGTAGAAGTAACAAGCAAATAAGCTTAAAGTGAAAAACGAGTACGCAGCCCAAATGATCTTAGGTAGTAGTAGAAGTTATGGCCGGTAGGTATCTAAATCTTTGCTTCCTTTGGCATCCTTGAAAATTAAGATTTTAAAAACAAAAACGACAGCATTTTGCTGCATTTTACACTGGTATTCTGCGGTCCTCCTGACCATTGATAATTCATTAAAACTTATCTAATTCTCCTACATTAAAAGTTACTTAATTAATATTAATATTTTTCTTTATTCTCGCTTGTGTTACAGATGTATTAATCATATTACAAATGTTTTTAAGGTATGAAACCTACTTCGTGTTTTCCGTCGTGTGGGGCTTCGGTTCCGCACTCTTCCAAGACCAACTTGTAGACTGGCGCAACGAATTCAGCAAGTGGTTCTGCAACGAATTCAAGCAGATCAAGTTTCCCTCCACTGGCAATGTGTTCAGTTTCTTTATCGATCCTGAGACAAAGAAGTTTTTACCATGGTCGGAGAAGGTCGAGGCATTTGAACTCGATCCAGATTTACCGTTACAGGTTTGTTCTCTTAGTGATCTGTCATTTAGCATTTATGGCATTAAATTTATAACTGATCAGTAAGCTAAACTGCCAATGGGCCGGAGATATAGTTTGACAAACCAAGATGGGGAGAGAGGTTTTATAGTGGTAGCAAGTGCAATGTAGGGCAGGGCAGCCCTACAATAGATAAATCGACACCGCGGCAGGACATGCAGGAAGCCGATGGACGCAGGTAGCTTATGACCGTGTTTTTTTGCAATTCTTGCGGGAGGGCTATGTTTATCAGTGGACTTGTGGAGGTTTGTGCACAACAACTTACCGCGTCAGCGATCACTATAATAGCGAATCACTAAGATATTAATTTCTTGGTTGTGAGAGACAACTCATGAGTGTGTATATTATTAATATATTAATTTATTAATAATACAGGATTGGAAGCAGTAACAGAGATGTGTGGGAGATGGTTATAAATTTCAAGTTTTTTTTATAGGAAATACCTCTATGTAACTTGAGAAGACTGACCCAAAAATTGTCGAAAGTACCTATAATGAATAGACGTGGTAGCAAGAACTACGGGCGCGTATTATATTTCAAAATTAAAAAATTTCAAAATTAAAATTATATTTCAAAATTAAAAAGAACAAGCATCTCTCCAACATCATTATATTTTAAAGGTTTTTTTTTAGAATGTACAGCAGTAACGCAAGGCACTGAGGTTCCTGCATGTGTATAAAAATAATTCGAAAAGAAGCTAATTCGCGCCGTAGTAATGCGGTGGATTCTTTAGTGTTTAGGGCTGCACTTTTTTTTTATAGGATAAGGGTGACAAACGAGCACACAGTCCACCTGATGGTAAGTGGTTGCTGTGGCCCATAGACACCTACATCTATCTTCGATTACGGAACAAAATGCACCCGTGAGGACTAAGATGGAATGCCTCTTTCCAGTAAAAAGGGTATCCGGTTCTCTACACTCACCATACGAAACTCAGTAGCGTTAAGCTGCTATTTTACGCTCGTATTCTGTAAGAGCGTGGTCCTTCCGCGGTCGAGCCGACCCATTCGTGCTACAACTACAATATAGCTGCAGCATAGCTCTACCACGTATAACTTACCACAGTATAAAGATCCATAATCTTCAGAACAGCATAGTAGCATGGCATATCATATTTTTCTTTATACTGTGCTATCAATCTACTTTTTTGCTTTCGTAATAGACTGTACGAGTCTATTAAACTTTTGTCAATGTCAATAAGAAATTTTCCTTTCAAATATTTTAAAATTTCCCCACAATATGTTGATGCATCACATTGCGAAGTTTTTGGGAGATTTGAACAACTTAAGCAAGCTGACGGTGGATGACGACTGTATCGCCAGTTTTTTAGGTGCCTAAACGGACAAAATAACTTAGATTTTTATCAATATCGTAGCACTAATAGTTCACATGCGCACTTCAAACTATTGTTTAATAAACGTAAACGTGAAAACAGGAGCAAGAATCCGCTGACGGGGAAGATTCTGTAAAAATTCCTAATCTACTTTTTATATTTATTGATCCAGTTGCCCGACTAATTAATAAAACGACAATATTAAATGGTCAATTAATAAATATATATAAATTAAAAATAAATGTTAATTACATTATGGCCAATGGTCCAGTCGTGCCTGGTGTCGACGTCGGAGACAACGCGTATCCGCTTCTTCATGGACTTGCTGGTGAACAAGCAGAAGCCTCTGATGCTAGTGGGCGCGGCGGGCAGCGGCAAGACCGTCAGCGTCGCCGCCAAGCTGAACGCGCTGCCCGACTCCTACGCCATCACCAATGTACCGCTCAACTTCTACACCACCTCCGGTAAACCACCGCGGCACTTTCACACTAATAATAAATAAGTAAAATGATTCTTCTACATATATCAGTTTCCTACTTTTTACTTGTTATTGGCATCAAGGATAAAAAATTGCCTATATTGCAAGAAATACTTTTATGTACACTACTGGATAGGCTCTACGGTCTTAATATATTGCTTACTAAGTAACGTTAAACTTTAGTCGACTGCGATCGGCCGAAAAGACTAGTTTTATTGAATTTTAAATCGCGAACGTTGTTACCGATAATCTAACACGGATTTTGTATTTATTCATTCCACATTTAAATTAATTATCAATATGCGTTTAAAAAAATGTCATTGCGTTACATAATTAAATAATTAAGTTATTAAACACATACAACTATCAAGATATTTAAAAATTTCATGAAATAAATACATGATAATGACACCGTTTTATCCTTAAATACTTAACTGACAAAGTTTTGTAAATAGAAGCGATCTGGAACAAATAAATAATTTTCAAACCCTTACTCGACAACTGAAACGATAATAAATAGGTCTGATGTAATAACATGTAATGATCCCCCGCAATCTAAAGCACATGGGGATGTGCCCATAAGGAGTCTGTCTTCACATTATTTTTATAGCTCGCTATATGTTCATTATATAATTATTGTAATTATATATACCTCTTATTATACAGAAATGATTCAGAAAGTTTTAGAGAAGCCTCTGGAGAAGAAATCGGGCCGAAATTTCGGCCCACCGGGCAGTAAGTTCATGATCTACTTCGTGGACGACATGAACATGCCCGAAGTAGACACGTACGGTACAGTGCAGCCGCATACACTCATCAGGCAGTTTATGGACTACCGACATTGGTGAGTCAAATAGATGTTTTATGTATCATATTTAACAGATTATTTCCGTAATTATGTGTTCAAAACATCAGGCTCTTGTTCATACTGGTGTCTTGTTAATCTCTATAGTAATATTATCATCGACAGGTATGACAGACAGAAATTATCGTTGAAAGAAATATCAAACTGCATGTTTGTCTCCTGCATGAATCCCACCGCCGGATCGTTCACTATTGATTCACGTTTGCAGAGACACTTCTGTACCTTCGCCGTCAGGTGAGCTATTAGTTCTAGTTATTGGAACTATTCTAATGATTACTTTACCATAATCATAAAATAAAAACGTGGCACATGTATTTTATAAAGTTTGGCATAAACCCTAAACACAAGAGCGTAAGAAAATTGTAGAAATGTTGAAATTTCATACGACTAAAGTGGCAGTTTCACAAGGTGTTCCAGGTCCAATCTTATTATTCTGTTTAAAAAAAACACGAGGAAACATAATATGAACAATTGTTCTTGCTGCCGATAATAATGATTAGTAGTATAAGAGATATTTTAGTGGTAGAACCGAGATGTCGAGTCAGAGATACGGACATAACAAAATTAGGATTTTTGTTTATTTGGTTTTTGCGAACACCCCGTTGGCGACATTAGCGATTCAAGATAAGGAATGAGTATTACACACCAAAATATAATTATGAATAAAAGAAATATATAGAAAATAAGAACATAGATGCGATTTTATCGTCAAAATCGATTTCTTCGAGACAACTTTTGCAAGTGAATTGAAAGTGAGCAAATTTTTTCAAATATCAGAAGCTAGTATAAGCCCAGTCAATATTGTAATATTTATATACTTACGTTAGTTTACGTGCAAGCACAAGGTCATTCTAACTACAGTTGGAATAGTAGTCAAGCTCTGGCTTATAATTTATAAAAAGAAAGAAACAAACAAACCTACTACCCGTTTTCGATAACACGCTTATGTGGTAAGTTTGTAGTCTAGTATATTTTATCAGAAATATGGGATCAACCAGAAAACCAACCGATATAATGGACATATACTCTGACCATACTACACTGTCATCACTTTAGTTGTCCACGATCGCTAAAGAGGTTACATTTTTCCAGTTTCCCAGCGCTGGACGCGTGCTATCACATCTACAAGCAAATCCTGTCTCAGCATCTTAGCAACCCACTGAACAAGTTCAGCTCGGCGGTGCAGCGCTACGCGGACACGCTCGTGACGACGGCGCTCGCACTGCACACCAAGCTCGCCTCCACGTTCCTGCCCACCGCTGTCAAGTTCCACTACATATTTAACCTGAGGGACCTGGCCAATATATTTCAAGTAATCCTCTGTTGTAATATTGTAAAGTTTTAACGACTTTTAGGATTATAACATATAACTAAAATATAACTCATAGTAAAATGTATTCCCAATGAGGGACTTTTTCCACGACTGTTTCTACGGCGCCACTAGAAAGTGAGGTATAATATTCGACAGATATCACAGCGGGGAAGTTAATTTGTTCGGAAAATGTAAAAGTTATTGTTTCTTTCTGTAAGCTATATTTTATATTAATATCATTAAAAATAAATAAACCAAACCACAGATAATTATAAAAGTGGAATAATTAAAAAAAATATTGTTTTGGGTATTAATATAATACTCTAGAAACTGATAAACTTTTATTAAAAAACAACTTCTCAATTAAATTACATTGTGTAACAAAAAAAACTTTACCTCAGTGTCAACTAGCGACATCTGGTGAGCAGAAAATTATTAGCCCTAATTAAAGGTGGTCACAACATTAATTGTCATTATCATAAATGGCGACAAAGAGTACAAATTTAAATTTAAATAATGAACTAAATTATTTTTAAAATATGTTAACATAACGATAATGATCGTGTAGTGGCGGTGTAAGAATAACCACTACCACAAGTCCTCCCGTGCGTATCGTAAGAGACGACTAAACAGTGGTAGAGCCACGCGGCAGCTTTTGCTGTCGCACGAATGGGCCGGCTCGAACCGGGGTGGTACCACGACCTCACAGAAAACCAGCGTGAAGTAGAGGTTTACCTCTGCGTTTCGCTTGGTGAGTGCAGGTGGCTGGAGGCCCTTTTTACTGGAAATGAGGCATTCCATCTTAGTCCTCACGGGTGACAACGCATCTACATTTTGATTTGTAATAGGGAGTGCGAATCCAGACAGTCAACAGTGCGAACGTGTCGCTGTGCGTTTTGAAATGCAGGTTTTATGCATAACAAAATAATCCATAAATTAACAGTAACTACCGCTAGTTTGGTGTGCAATTAAAGTAAAAGTGCAATTTCGACGTCTACGTGAGCTGAGAAACGCCCCATTTCACCTCGGGGCTACGCACATAAAATAATTCATCCTTTTTTGACAAGTCAGTTTTAAGCGACGGCGGGTGGGTCGAGAATTCACGCGTAAGTAATTATTGTAACTTTGCATCCGAATAGATTTTATATTTTTACAACTGACTCACAAAGTAGAATATCACAATATTTGTCAATATGGTAAACTGCGCGGCTTGTAATAAAACTATAAGGGGAAACCAACTAATGAAATGCACAAAGTGCGATTACCAATACCACCCCTTGTGTGTTAATATATCCGAGTATCGTAAGATTACAGAGATAACAAGATCAACATGGATATGCCCACAGTGCCGCTGTGCGACGCCAAAAACCGATAACACGAACAAACCCATACGCTCACCCGTCTGCAACGAAGATATAGACAGCTGTAGTCCTGTGGTGGTTGAGTCACCCTCTTTGGCAGCAAACTCATGTCAGTTATCTCTGCTGGCTTCGGAAATAAAATTACTTCGCGAAGATGTAGGAGAATTAAAAGCCCACCTCAAGTCACTAACTGATCACTTGATGCAGTGCAACATACGACTAGATGACTATGAAATCAAGTTATCGCGAGCAGAGGATAAAATCCGCGCGCTTGAAAAAAATGAATCGGAGGTCCTCAGGTTGAATTCTACTATTGAACAGCTTAACCAGGAAATTAATACTCAAGCACAAATTCACCTAAAGAACGAAGTTGAAATCACTGGCATAACAGAAACCACCAACGAAAATCCGGTGCACATTATTTTAACAACGGCCGCAAAAATTGGAATCAACCTCGACGAGACTACGTAACGCGAGTGGGTTCCCGTCAAAAAGTCAGCGATACAAACGATGGCAGTAATTCACCAACGGACTGGCAACCTCGTCCACTAGTTGCGAGATTTCTACGACGGAATAAGCGGGATGAGTTCCTACTCGCAGGAAAATCTAGACGCAACCTCAATAGTAAGGATATAGATTTACCTAGCAGTGCAAGAAACATTTACTTCAATGAGCGGCTGACTAAAGAAAATCGGCAGTTATTTCGCATTTCAAGACAGAGAGCCAAGGAATGTGGCTTCAAATTCTGCTGGATCAAAAATGGCGCTGTCAATATTCGTAAACAGGAGGGAAGCCCTCCAATTACGACCCGGAACTCCTCCGACTTATTACGTCACTGCCCGCCTGTTGCACAACCTCAAGCAGACGTTTAGCAATTCATAAGACGTTGTTTACTTTATTATTACTACACAGGCTTTTGCGCATATTTTATATTTTATATTAAATTTAGTTTTAAGTTACCAATTCATTCTTATATTTTACCAATTCTTGCCAATTGATTTACGCAAAAATAGGTATAGGTCAATTTTATACACACACAAAATAAAACACACACAATTCACTACACTATACACAAGCAGTCGCAATGAAATACACACCAACAAATATTTAAAGTTATTTTCACGAATTAATAACTCTTGCAGCTGTAAGCAACTTCAGTAACAGAACAATATTATTTTTTGTCTTAATATTTATATTAATTAAACATGGATTTACTTAGCATTAATAATGATATAGATGAATCACTGGCCATAGACTGTCGTAGTATAGACTCTCTGGAAAAATGCAAGAGTGTTCTTACTAATGATGAGCATAGTTTAAAAGTTTTGACATTCAATATACGAAGTTATCAACGTAATTTTGACGATTTTAAAATAGCTCTCAAACGTTTGGACCTGGATTTTGATGTCACTGTATTGACGGAATGTTGGCAGTGTGATGGTATAATTTTTGAACCATTGGAGGGTTACAAAATCTATCAATCCTTATCACAAGTAAACAAATGCGGTGGAATCGTCGCTTACGTAAAAAACTTATGGAATAGTGAAATTGCACCTCAGGTACATAAATTGGATGACGCTGATAGTCTCCTCATAAATATAAATAACGACCTTACAGTCCTAGGAATTTATCGCTCTCCTTCCTTCTCAAATACCGATCGATTTATTTCCTCTTTAGACTCTGTACTCTCTGACATCCAACACAAACGAACCCTAGTAATTGCAGGTGACATTAATATTAATATAAATGATCCAATGAGTGCACAAGCAGCCAACTATTTATGCTTGATGGCATCTCATGGTCTATATCCAGCGATATCAAAGCGAACTAGAGGAGCCTCATGCCTTGACCACATCTTCATAAAATCTGAGACAAAGTCCTCAGGCCTCGTCTGCAAATCTTCTATTACGGATCATGATTTTGCTCTGGCTGAAATTCTTTTGCAAATCCACCGACATACAAGTAAAGTGCGCATGATACGAAAAACAGACTGGGAGTCGGTTGCCTCATATATCAACAGTTTGCACTGGAATGAAATAACAAGCGAAAATAATGTTAACACCGCCTCAAACAAATTTAATGATGCTATTACATTCGCAATCAATAAGTACACGCAGGAAGTTAAAGTAGGTCGCAGAAAGAGCAACTTAAAATGCTGGATCACCCCTGGATTAATAAGATGCATGAAACACCGGGACAAATTGCACCTTGAGTATAGAGCTGATCCGAATAACCAACGTAAATTATTGGTCTACATGCGGTATAGAAACTTTTTTCATACTCTACTACGGAATATTAAAGCTGAACATAACAGAAAGGAAATTACTGAAAACAAAGACAATGCACGTAGTCTTTGGAATAAAATTAAAAGCCTATGCTATAATTCTACGTCAGAGTCCCACCCCATAAAACTTATCAAGGACCTGAACAACCCAACTTCATCTTTAGACCAATGTAATCACCATTTCGCAACAGTAGGGGAGGTCTACGCAGAAAAAATTTTAAGTAACTTAGGCACATCTCAAGACCAACTTATCAAGAATCACAGATGTTCAAAATCTAACCCAAATTCTTTCTATCTGCATCCTACTGACGAACAAGAAGTGAGCCGAATCATTCACAACCTAAAAACCAACAGTTCCCCAGGATTAGACCATGTCACTGTTACGCTGCTCAAAAAGTCCTGCAGTAATATTATTATTCCTCTCGTTCACATATTTAATTTAAGCCTAGAAAAGGGAGTTTTTCCAGAATCCTGGAAAACTGCAGCAGTGTCACCTATTTTCAAAAATGGCACTCCAACCTTGCCGGAAAACTATAGACCAATCTCTTTACTTAGCATCATATCGAAAATTCTAGAGAAGATAGTGAATAGGCAACTTGTCCGTTTTCTACATAAAAATCGGATTATCTCGGATAAGCAATATGGTTTTCGACAGGGAAAATCGACCGACGACGCTGTAGCAGCACTAGCTGACCAGATATCATAACACGTGGAGAGTGGGAAATGTTGCATAGGTGTTTTTCTCGACCTGTCGCGAGCTTTTGACACTGCCTCTGTTGGCCTCCTCTTGAAAAAGCTAGAAGCCGCTGGAGTAAGAGGAAATACACTTCAATGGTTTGAAACTTACCTAAAAATGCGAAAACAGTGCGTAAAGGTAGGAAAACACACTAGTAGGCAACTGCATGTTAATTTTGGTGTTCCCCAGGGCAGTACCCTTGGACCTACTCTTTTCACTTTGTACTTGAACGATATCCTCGAACAAAAATTGCCTAATTCAAATGTAATCGCTTACGCAGATGATACAACCATATTGTTTCACGATACGACATGGAGTCGAGTATACAGTACCGCGGAACAAGGCCTATCTCGGATTGCCATGTCCTTAAATGTAAATCTATTTACACTGAATCAGAAAAAGACTACATACATTTGCTTTTCTAAATCTAGACGAACGAGTCCTCCGATTGCTATTCCTTTAACAATTCATTACTGCAGGAATGATTATACCTATCTGCATGGCTGTAACTGTGAACCGATTGCGCGCTCTAAAATGACTAAATATCTTGGAGTTATCATAGATGAAAACCTAACATTTGATGCCCATATTTCAAATCTGTCTTCCCGTGTGCGAAAGTTCATTTTCATTATGAAAAAACTGCGAGTTTGTACTCCTGTGGATATAATACGTCAGGTGTACTTTGCACTATGCCAATCTATACTGCAGTATTGCATTTGTGTTTGGGGCCGCGCTGGGAGGACTGCATTTATGACATTGGAAAGGGCACAACGTGCACTAATTAAATTAATATTGAATAAACCATTCACATACCCTACCAACTCCCTGTATGAAGAATTTAAAGTACTACGGGTACGACAGCTGTTTATTTACAATGCCACACTCAAAGTGCACAAAAGTGTAAGATCTCGCCCGGATTACAATGATTTAAGAAGCAAACGAACCTTTAGAATCCCTGTTCCAATCGTAAAGTCAGATCTAGCTAAACGTTGTCCCACTTTCACTCATCCCTTCATTTACAATAGAATATTAAAAATAATTGACCTTAGAGACCGCTCCCTTTCCTCATGTAAAACCTTACTAAAGAACATGCTCTATACTCTAACATATAATGACAATGAAGAGCTAATTAAATAGCACATATGACACACACACGCACACACACACAGGCATGCACGCGCATGCACACACGCACACACACACACACACACACACACACACACACACACACACACACACACACACACACGCACACACACAGGCATGCACGCGCATGCACACACACACACACACACATACACACACTCACACACACACACACACACACACACACACACACACACACACACACACACTCACAAACTGGACTCGATCGTACTCATTCTAATTTCAACTATTACAGAGTCATCTACAAGCGCTATAATATTTTTTTTTTATTTTAATTGAGTAGTGAAATAATACCACCATATTATTTGTATTAAAAACATTACTTTTAACTACCGATATCAATCATGTTATGTTAAAACTACCGTATAGTATATGTTTAAGTAAATGTTGTCCAGTGACAAACCATTTTGTAATATCGCATGCCAGGGTCCTGAGATACAAGCTGCGCTTAGTTTAGGACCCGCAGTTACCTGTGTTTTTATACTTATGTTGTTAAATAAATAAATAAAAAAAAAAATAAAAAAAAAATAAAAAAAATAAATAGAGGATAGATGTAGATGTCTATGGGCCGCAGCAACCACTTACCATCAGGTGGATTGTGTGCTCGTTTGTCACCCTTATCCTATAAAAAAAAAGGAGAATCAGAAAACAGAAGACGGGCAGCAGCATCTGCCTGATATCAGCTCAAATTATGAAAACTCTGCGGTTGCCAACTCGCCTGGCGAACGTGGCAACTGCGACATAATCCTTCCTATGAGGCATTCTATGGGGGAGCTCTACGTTCAGCAGTGGACATTTATAAGCAGAACTGGATGGATTGATAATAAACCTAGCAAGCTAACAGCATAGCAAAGTGGCGAAGCAATCAGCTTTGTAGCGGTTTCTAACGGAAAAAAAATCAAAATAGGAGGTTCAGATGCCTGGGTGATCAGTAATCGATTGCTGAAAACAGAATTTCAAAATTCGAAATCGTTCTCGAGATAATCGTGGGACAGATGGACAGACGGACGGACGGACGGACAGGCGGTCAGACGGACAGACGGACAGACATCGTGAAATCAATAAGTGACTTTGCAAGCTTCGCCACTTAATAATAATGAAATTAAAATTCAGTACCAGGCGTAACCATTCCACGTTAACCCCTAGGCACTTGACCATTTTTATATCTATACTAGCTGTTCCCCGCGAATTCGCCCGCGTGTAATTTAGGGTTTTAATTAACGCTGGTGTTCCACAAGGCTGTGTGCTATCACCAACGCTGTTTCTTCTGCATATCAATGATATGTTGCTAACTGGTAACATTCATTGCTATGCGGATGACAGCACTGGTGATGCTCTATACACCGGCCGTGCTAATATTTCTCGGGGAAACGTCTCCGAACACCGGAACAAACTTGTGTCTGAAGTCGAGTCTTTGCTGGACAAAGTCTCGAACTGGGGGCGACTAAATCTAGTCCAGTTTAATCCTCAGAAGACACAAGTTTGCGCGTTTACCGCTAAAAAGAACCCCTTTGTCGTATCTCCTCAGTTTCAAGGCACTCCCCTGGTTGCCTCAGCCAGTATCGGAATCCTCGGCGTCGACATATCGAGTGACGTGCAGTTTCGTGGTCATTTGGAAGAGAAGGCCAAATTGGCCTCTAAAAAGCTTGGCGTGCTCAGCAGAGCGGGACAGTATTTCATGCCGGCACACCGCCTGCAACTTTACAAGGCGCAGGTTCGGCCTCACATGGAATACTGTTCCCATCTCTGGGCAGGGGCTCCCCAGTGCCAGCTCCTTCCACTTGACCGCATCCAGCGCAGAGCGGCTCGAATCGTCGACGACCGAGTTCTTTCCGATCGGCTCGACTCATTGGCGCTGCGAAGAGATGTTGCATCTCTTTGCATTTTCTTTCGCATCTACCATGGGGAGTGCTCTGAGGAATTGTTCGGATTAATCCCAGCCGCCAAATTTCACGAACGCACATCGCGGCAGAACTCCCGATACCATCCACACCATCTGGATGATTGGCGGTCCACCACTGTGCGATTTAGAAGATGTTTTCTTCCTCGCACGACTTCCTTGTGGAATCGATTACCATCAGCGATTTTTCCGGACCGATACGACTTAGGGACCTTCAAGAAAAGAGCGTACTCCTTTTTAAAAGGCCGGCAACGCATCTGCAATTCCCTCCCTGGTGTTGCAGTTGTTCATGGGCGGCGGTAGTCACTTACCATCAGGTGAGCCGCATGCTCGTTTGCCCCCTCTACTATAAAAAAAAAAATGTTGCGCGGAACCCTAATTAACTTCAGCTATCTGCCAGTGAAAGTCACGTCGAAATCAGTCCAACCGTTTCGAAGATTAGCCGGAACAAACAGACAGACAGACATTGTGTTTTAGTTATAAGTACTGTATAATATACTTTCATCATCATCATCATCATCATTACAGCCTTTCATAAGTCCACTGCTGAACATAGGCCTCCCCCAAGGAATGCCACAAATATACTTTCATATGCATTTATTAAAAGCTGTTATTTTGAGATTACAAACAGACACTTCAATTTTATTTATTTGTATAGATTTTACGATCCAAAACAAAGTATAAACTTATTATTATAATATATAAATGATATTTTTAACTAAATAGTAGCATGTACACGTAGCCCCATTGTGATCGTAACATTCATCTCCAGGGTATCCTATTCACGACGGGCGATGTGATAAAGCAATCGTCGGAACTGATCCGGTTGTGGCTGCACGAGGCCACGCGCGTGTACAGCGACAAGCTGGTCGACGCCACAGACAACGACGCCTTCAACAAACTCATCGCCGAAGTCATTAAGAAGAACTGCGAGGTTTGTTAAATGATATTGTATTCTAGGTCATTTTCCATTGTAATATTTAGCTTGGAAGAGCTACGCTGCAGCTGTATTATGGATGGATGGAATGGATCTAGAACGACCATGCTCACACAAAGTGTTTCTTCAATGATGTAAATTATTCAATCATACAAATTATTATTAAAATAATCGTAGTCTCCCCGTGCCCGTGAGAAAAGAGTGGGCAATTATGTCTGTGGTTTAACGCGGCGTGCATTTTTTCAATTTATTCCTGCAGGACTATGACGAGAATGTGGTGTTCGAAAAGCCTTTAATTTACTGCCACTTCGCGGAGGGCGTGGGCGACCCCAAGTACAATCCGATACGCGACTGGCCGCAGATCAAGCGTCTTCTGGAGGAGTCCCTAGCTGGTTACAACGATCTGGTGGCCACTATGAACCTCGTACTTTTCGAAGACGCCATGTACCATATCTGTCGGTGAGCCTGCGATAATTCTGTTTAATTATTATCCTTTACTTATATATTACTAATATTATTATTCTTTACGTCTTTATTCTTAAGGCTTTGCACCAGTCTCCCGGTACTTGCCCATTTACCGCCTTTTCAATCTGTGCTGGCGAAATGGGCAAGTACCGGGAGCCTGGTGCAAAGCCGTAATCGTGCCATTGTATAAGGGAAAAGGGTCACGGCAGGACTGCATAAATTACCGCGGTGTAAGCCTTCTCAGCGTCGTCGGTAAATTGTATGCGAAAGTGTTGATTGAAAGGGCTGTGAATGAAACAGACGAGAAAATATGGGATGCACAAGCGGGATTTAGAAAGGGAATGGGATGTACGGATCAGGTCTTTTCCTTGCGGTGCATAGCCGAAAAGTGTTTGGCTAAAACAAGGAAGTCTACTGCGCGTTCGTAGATCTAGATAAGGCCTATGATAGAGTGGTGAGGAATGAATTGTGGTCAGCACTGTCCGTGAACGGTGTGAGCAGTATCCTCATACGAGCATTGCAATCTCTTTATAGGGATTCTAGTGCTTGTGTAAGGATAAACGGGGCATACACTGAATGGTTTAATATCAAAAAAGGTGTTAGACAGGGATGTGTAGCGTCACCGTGGCTGTTTAATCTGTTCATGGACAAATGTTTGACAGATTTAAAAGAGAATGAAAGTGGGTTGAGAATTAATGAGTTACTCGTCAAATGTTTTCTCTATGATGATGACCAAGTATTACTTGCGTCTTCGGCCGAGGAGTTGCAGGAGATGGTAACTGCTATGAGTGGAGCTTTTGTTAGAAAGGGAATGAAGATGAATGTAAGGAAGACGAAAGTGATGGTGTTTGAAAAAGATGAGGCAGTGACAGACTGCAATATCGTGATTGAAGATGATCAAATTGAACAGGTGAAAGAGTTTGTGTATCTGGGTTCAAAGTTTACAAGAGATGGAAAGTGTGAGAGTGATATCGAAAGAAGAGTGAATGCATGAAACATGGTGAATGGAGCTTTGCACTCCTTTATGAGCAGTTGGAAGGGGTCTAACAAGGATCGTTTGGCTGTGTATGAAGGGGTGTTGGTTCCGACACTCATGTACGGAAGTGAAAGTTGGGTATGGCAGAAGAAACATGGAAGCAGAATAAATACAGTTGAGATGAGAGCATTAAGAAGTATGATAGGAGTGACAGGATAAGAAATAGTGAGATAAGGAAACGTTGTGTTCTGAAAGAAGATGTAGTGACAAAAATTGAGAAAGGTATGCTGAGATGGTTTGGCCATGTCGAGAGAATGAATGAAGAACGATTGACGAAATAGTGTACAAGGCGAGTGTGAATGAAAGTGTTGGAAGGGGTAGACCTAGGCGGACATTTCTAGACCAAATCAGGGACGTCTTGAAAAAAGGCCAGGTCAAGAGTACCCTAAACCGTAGAGCATGTATGAAGGGAATAATGAAAGTGGACGAAGTGAAACAAGTATGTAAGGATCGTAGCAAGTGGAAAGAAGTGTTCTCTGCCTACCCATACGGGAAAGAGGCGTGATTATATGTATGTATGTATTATTCTTTACTTGTAAGGTATAGTGTTTTTCAAGAAACCGTCAGCTGGCGTTTCTTTCTTTGGAAATACAATAGAATAGAATAATTTTTATTCAATTTAGGTTATATTTATACATAATACTTGTTTAAAGTCATAATTTAAACTTTTATTATAGGTTCGGAAAAATTACTCTGTTCTGGAAGAATTTGCATAAAAACTAGCGAGTAAATGTTTATAGCTAACAAAGTATGTTCAATACTAAGTTATCGCCTTGGCCAAACATAAAAAATACGAAAATAAATAAAAAATACATCAGTTATTGTTTTATTAAGAAATGCATAAAATCTCTTCTTTTTATTTTATCTGTCGTTTTACATAATATATTATTCAAGGTTACATCTCTAAATGGTGAAGTATGCTAGAACACTTTGAGCATATGTAGGACATTTCAAAAAAGCGTATGCAGGAAATCCAGTCCCAATCAAAACTGCAGAGCTTCTAAAAGAAGTAAAATTATTGACTTTTTAAAGATGATGTATGTTTCAATGATGATATAATTCAAAAACCTTTTCAAAATGAAATAAAATAGATTCTAAATCTGGATACAACTTAGTATGCCTGTCACTTTATATTTAAACTAGCTGTGCCCCGCGGTTTCACCCGCGTCATCACGTGTCCGAGGTGCGCGACATGACCTAGTTCAAGCATTTTATAGCGTCTAGGGTTTAAGCGTCGTTCGCGCGCCCAGCCAAGTATTGAATTATTTTAATTTTACATGATCTCTTAAACTATGAGTCCAAATAACATGGTATAAAGAACAAAGTTTATCTTCATAAAATTGTCTTGATGATGAAGTAACTTTCGTTCGTGAGGATAAATGGGCCATGCCTAATAATAACGCTCATAAATCACTTTTAAATTTTCAATATTTTTTTGTCACAAAATACCAAATTATGGCTTATGTATAAGAAATAGACATATGATATTGCGGACTTTTTTTAGACGGAGTAAAGGTCTATATTTTTCTAGAACATTGTATTTACGTATCCCTAACGATAACACCAGCGTACGCGGATAAATCATTTCGGGAGTGCTTTTTCTTTTCACTTGCTTAACAAATATCCATATTTAAGGCTAGCTGAGTAATATAGCTTAATGCTAGATAGCCTATACTATTACACATGAAATTGGCTATAATATACAAAAAGAATTTTTCAAATCGGACTGGTAGTTCCAGAGATTAGCGCGTTTAAACAAACAAAAAATTTCTTCCGCTTTATTATATTATATAGTATAGATAATATTATATTGCGTAAATGTGTCCTCAGTATTAACCGTATCCTCGAGTCGCCGCGTGGAAACGCCTTGCTAATCGGTGTGGGCGGCTCTGGAAAGCAGTCGTTATCTAGATTGTCTGCCTTCATCTCTTCGCTTGAAGTGTTCCAGATTCAACTGCGCAAGGGCTACAGTATTAACGATCTCAAAGTAGATTTGGGTGAGAATATTAAAGTATTTAATATACTATAAAATACATATTAAGGTTTGATTTTTAGGTTTCGATATTTTTTTATGTGCTAATGAATTAATATCCGCCCCACGGATATCATGGTATCTTTTAACGACATCAAGTGTTCTTTAAAGACAACAAATTGTTGCTACAATATAACAGTGGATGCTGGATGCTTAGAAGATAAGCCTCCGTCTCTAAATTTCATATCTATGTATACAAATAAATAAAATGGAAGTGTCTGTTAGCGATCACAAAATTACAGCATTGTACTAAATGCATATGAAAATACATACGGTACTTATCAAAAACACAATTTTTTAAATTTTTGTCTGTCTGTCTGTCTATCTGTCTGTTTGTTCCGGCTAACCTACGAAATGACTAGACAAATTTTGACGGGATTTTCACTGGCAGATAGCTGACATTATAAGGAGTAACTTAGGCTACTTTTATTTTAGAAAATTAATTAGGGTTCCGCGCAAAAAAATTTAAACTTTAAATTACAAGCGGGCGAAGACGCGGGGAACAGCTAGTTATAACAAATAGAAAGCAGAGTTGACATCCCGCCGGCACTACTATAATGTGAAACGTAATTTAATGGGTGTTTTAATGTGCTCAGGGGTGACAAAAATCTTCGTGAGGAAACGTGCATATCTGACAAAATATTTCGAGGACATATAAAGCTCCCAATGTGCATTGAAACTTGTCGGACTCTTAATTGCCCTAGAAACGTTCTCAGAATGAGAGAAGGCTAATGTCCAGTAGCAAAGTAAAGTTGCAGCCTATTTACGTCACACTGCTGGGCATAGGCGTCCTCTCATTTCTGAGAGGGTTTTAGGGCAAGGAAATGTCGACCGCGCTGCGCCAATGCGTGTTGACGAACTTCACATTTCTTCGAAAATATTTTTTTCTTATTTCCCAGACATGCAGCTTTACTCACGATGTTTTCCTTCCCTTCCGAGCATGTGGTCCAGTAGTGGTTGCTTTAAAAATAGTGCTTATATCTTCCAACAAACGGTGCTTACAATAGAAATAAACATAAAATATGTGTGCATTCCCGATAAAAATATATATTTATTGAACTTTTTTCAGCCGGCCTTTACATAAAGGCAGGTCTCAAAAGCATAGGCAACGTATTCCTTATGACCGACGCACAAGTGGCCGATGAACGTTTCCTCGTGCTTATCAACGACTTACTCGCATCCGGCGAAATTCCCGAGCTCCTTGCTGATGACGAAATGGAGAACGTTATAAATGGAGTGCGCGGAGAGGTGAGCTGAATGTTACTTATTAATGATGATTTGATTTGATGATAATATGAGCTTGATTGCTTAAACATTAAAAATTGTATTATCAAGTATTAAGATTATAACCAGATAAGTTTTGTTTAAAATACATAAAAGGAATGTTTTAAAAATATTATGAAAATTAAAAATCATTTTAGTGATAAATTTTTTTTACTATACTTTTTTGTATATTTTCATATCGGGGGCACTACTGCTTGGACGCAGAAATGATGCATTACCACGCATTTCGCATTTAAAAGATAAAAATGACAGAAAGACAGACAGAAGTTTGAGATTTATTAAATTAATTTTTCTTCACCATTTGCCTATACCTATTACTTATTCTGAACCTTCTCTGCAAATTGGCTAGTAATTGCAAAATAACCCTGTATAATATTTATGTCGGGGGCACCACATTACCACTTTATCGGTGGTAATAATATCCATTATTGCGTGTTCTGTTGTATGCTATGGATTGAGTGAGTTATAAAATAAAAGATATAGGTAATATTATGGCGTCCGACATAGAGTAATGAGATAATTCTATGGCGTCCGACTACGCGCGTCTATTCTAACCAGTTTGGGCGCTACTACTTTATACATATGATAAAAGTGACAAACGATACGTTGGTAAGTGGTTGCTGTGACCCATAGACATTCACATCTATCCTCGATTGTAAATCAAAATGTAGATGCGTTGTCACCCATGAGGACTAAGATGGAAATGCCTCTTTTCCAGTAAAAAGGGTATCCGGTTCTCTACACTCACCATACGAAACACAGCAGTGTTAAGCTGCTATTTTACGCTGGTATTCTGTGAGAGCGTGGTCCTTCCCCGGTCGAGCCGACCCATTCGTGCTACAACTATGCTACTAATATAGCTACAGCATGGCTTTACCACGTTACAATTACCATTACTATAATACACAACCACATTATGTAACTATTAGGTACAGTGATGCTACAGTGCCTACACAGAAGGATTTCTAGGCAAAAAAGGAGTCCTACGGCCCTACCACCTAATACCCTGCAAGACGTTTGCTACTGCGTGCTGGTGCCAAGTGTCAGATAAAGGCGGTAATTGTGTGACAATAATGCCAATTTGATACCTAAGATAATATTATTGTGCCAAAAATACAATGATCATGTGCCAGTCAATAATTTTCATCGTCATAGTTTTTCATAAATTTGTATGTTATGATTTTTAATAACGTTGTCATAATTTTTGTAATGAATGTTGTTTTCTGATTCACTTCGAACAGACAAAGGCTACCGGTGTTCAAGACACACGTGAGAACTGTTGGAAGTTCTTCATAAATCGCGTTCGAACTATGTTAAAGGTACCTTTAATTAATTATTTCATGATTGGTTAATATACTAGGTGGCTGTTTCCTTTTGACAGTAAAAAGAATTGATGCACTGCAAAGATAGGAAAGTAGTCATTGCCAACAGATGGCGGTATGACACTTTTACAAATGATATAGATACTTAAGATATAAAGATCGGCTACAGGAAGTAGGATTTAAAATGCCAAGTGTGGCGATACTAAGAAGATATCTATATATACTAAGCGCTGCTATAACAGCAAGTTCGCTTTATTGCTACAAGTCTAAAATATCTGAGATGGCGGTAACGACGATGCCTAAATTAAACTATATGAAAAATGATCTTTTTGACGGCTCCGTTGCGCAATGGCTTGACAATGAGTTGTTGCGCTGGGAGCCGCGGTTTCGAATCCCGCACGGAACAAGTATTTTTATGGCCTACAAATAATTGTTCCGGGTCTGGATGTTTGTCCTCGTGCAATTTATGTTTGTAAACCAAAGATGTTTTTAAAGTATAGATACGTCATACTCGCTCTAAAATGGCAATACCAAAGTAAGGTAATTGCCCGACTCGCATTCAGTCGGGCGCGCTCTCGCGTCGCGGCTATACCTTTTTTTTATAGGAGAGGGGGCAAACGAGCATGCGGCTCACCTGATGGTAAGTGACTACCGCCGCCCATGAACAACTGCAACACCAGGGGAATCGCAGATGCGTTGCCGGCCTTTTAAAAAGGAGTAGGCTCTTTTCTTGAAGGTCCCTAAGTCGTATCCGTCCGGAAAAATCGCTAGTAGTAATCGATTCCACAAGGAAGTTGTGCGAGGGAGAAAACTTCTTCTGAATCGCACAGTGGTGGACCGCCAATCATCTAGATGATATGGATGGTATCGCAAGTTCTGTCGCGATGTGCGATGGTGAAATTGAGCGGCTGGAATTAGTCCGAACAATTCCTCAGAGCACTCCCCGTGGTAGATGCGATAAAATACGCAAAGAGATGCAACCTCTCTACGCAGTGCCAGTGAGTCAAGCCGATCGGAAAGAACTCGGTCGTCGACGATTCGAACCGCTCTGCGCTGGATGCGGTCAAGTGGAAGGAGCTGGCACTGGGGGGCCCCTGCCCAGAGATGGGAACAGTATTCCATGTGAGGCCGAACCTGCGCCTTGTAAAGTTGCAAGCGGTGTGCCCGCATGAAATACTGTCCCACTCTGCTGAGCACGCCAAGCTTTTTAGAGGCCAATTTGGCCTTCTCTTCCAAGTGACCACGAAACTGCACGTCACTCAATATGTCGACACCGAGGATTCCGATACTGGCTGAGGCAACAAGGGGAGTGCCTTGAAACTGAGGAGATACAACAAAGGGTATCTTTTTAGCGGTAAACGCGCAAACTTGTGTCTTCTGGGGATTGAACTGGACTAGATTTAGTCGCCCCCAGTCTGAGACTTTGTTCAACAAAGTCTCGACTTCAGACACAAGTTTGTTGTGTCTGAAGTCGAGACTTCTATATGTATGTGAGTATGCTATAGCGCGTAAATTTTCTAGTTATTCGTGGTAAAAATGCCTTCCTGTGTTTTTAGGTGGTGCACAAATTACACGGCAACTGTTAGAGACAAGGAAAACGTCTCATTAATATTTTGAATATAGGTGTTTTGTTCATAATTGGTTTTATTATGTCAACACTAACCGCTAGTGTAAACTTTGATGCTAGCTATAATTATAGTGTGTTTATTTCCATATCGGTATGTCACGCGCTCCCGCCAATGGGCGCTCAGCAGCAATCAATACGCAACTAATGATGTATATTCATCTTTTTCTAACGATAGGTATGCCGTATCATTTGTCTCCTTTTGTTAGCGCAACGTGTCATAATAAATAACTGTACGTAGATGTAGTACTACTACCTGCGCCACTTTAAAATACAATAATGTTAGTGTGTAACCTGTCTATATTTTTAATACATCTTTGTTGTAAACTGCCTCCACAACACAGGAGAAATTCCCAGTGTGGGGGCATCGTTTTTTAAAGAAAGAAAAAAACATACAAAACAAAAATGTAAAAATTGGTCAAAGTAGTAGACTTACGTCTGGAATTTCATAGAAAAGAGTTCGAATTCCAGCATTGTTGATTTTTTTTAAAAGTATTGACTACAAAACTCTGAGCAGTAAAGGAAATGATTGTAGAAAACCTTCTCACTTGAGAAAATTATATATATCTCGAGTACTACTTAATATGGAGATTTGCTAACCTGAACTTCACTTGCACGTAGTGTATTTTTTTTATAGGATAGGGGGCATATGAGCATGCGGCTCACCTGATGGTAAGTGACTACCGTTGCCCATGAACAACTGCAAACCAGGGGAATTGCAGATGCGTTGCCGGCCTTTTAAAAAGGAGTAGGCTCTTTTCTTGAAGGTCCCTAAGTCGTATCGGTCCGGAAAAATCGCTGGTGGTAATCGATTTCACAAGGAAGTTGTGCGAGGAAGAAAACATCTATGCTGCTGATAGACGGACGAGGTTATGGGGACCGACTAAATAAGGCAACCGACCGACGGACTGTTAGCTTAATTAATTTTTGATCTTAGATGCTTTTTTACCAAAAAAAAAAAAACAAACAATTATCCCCATGATAAATATTATTTTCACAAAATTGCCAGTTGCAGAGTGAATTGCCATTATTATGAGTAACCGTGAAGTAGCGGTGTAAGAATAACCACTACCCCATATCGCCCCGTGGGTGTCGTAAGAGGTGACAAGGGGAAACTGACACAAGAGATGGGCAGTAATCCGATAACAACTGCTAAAGTTATAAATAAAAAAGTACGGTTGCCAATCCGCCTGTCGAGCGTAGCAAATATGGCGGAACCTATGAGGCCTCTATGGGGAGTCTATGTTCAACAGTGAACTTTTATACAGGGAGATCCTTATGCCCTTCTCCTTTTCTTCTGTTTTATTTCCCTCTATCGTTTCTTACGACACGAAATGATAACGAATGTAATAAGCATTATTTTATGACGCCACTACACGGCGGCGTTTTATACAACATGTAACAAAAACCCTGTGGTTACCGTTAAGTACGTTATCAGGATCAATATTCAAACCTATAGAAACAACTTTTTTTTAAAACTCGAACAATATTTTTTTTTTAATTTAAAAAAATTTGGTCGAGTTTAAAAAAAAAAGTTACTTCTATTGGTTTGAATACTGATCCTGATAACGTACTTAACGGGAACCACAGGGTTTTTGTTACATTTTGTATACATATAAAAAAACAGAAATCTTCTTAGCGATCTTAAGTTCCCGCCAAAACAGTAGTACACTTGTGTCATGTGCGCGTGTGCGTGCACGCAGGTGGTGCTGTGCTTCTCGCCGGTGGGCGCGACGCTGCGCGTGCGCGCGCGCAAGTTCCCGTCCATCGTGAACTGCACCGCCATCAACTGGTTCCACGAGTGGCCGCAGGACGCGTTGCGCTCTGTCTCCAAGCGGTTCATCGCAGAAGTGCGCTCCTTGCCGGTAGCGTGTACTTGCATTCTCTTTTTAACAGTGTTCGGAAAGAGTACCTTCGTAATGGAATATTGATTTAACTAACTTTTTAACTACGTAAAAATAGTTAAAAAGTTAGTGAATTCAATATGCATTTCGTATTACGAAGCGAGTATTAACGAAGATGAAATGTTTAATTAATCTAAGAACAACTAGTAATTTTTGCACTCTCATATTTTACGTCGGTCTTTTCCGAACAGATACTACATAGATAGCTCATAGGCGTATAGTAATTTTATTGCACTCTTTTATACGTGGTAGAGCCATGCTGCAGCTATATTAGTAGTATGTATAGTTGTAGCACGAATGGGTCGGCTCGACCGGGGAAGGACCACGCTCTCACAGAATACCAGCGTAAAATGGCAGCTTGACACTGTTGCGTTTCGTATGGTGAGTGTAGAGAACCGGAGACCTATTTTAATGGAAAAGAGGCATTCCATCTTAGTCCTCACGGGTGTCAACGCATCTGCATTTTGATTCTTTATTGAGGATAAATGTAGATGTCTATGGGGCGCAACAACCACTTACCATCAGGTGGACTGTGTGCTCGTTTGTTAACTTATTCTATAAAAAAAAAACTCCAGTAATTCACTTCATGTGTAACTCGTCTGTTAGTAGGTAATTATATTTTATCATTATTGTTATACTGTGAAACTATGAGCTAAATGTAAACCCCTCTTAGAAACAGTTACAGAAGCCGAATCATTATTGTTGATTAATATTCAGTATCTGTCATGCAATTAAATTATATTACATGTTATATTTACATTTGTATTTGTTTGTATTTGTATTGTGTGTATTTTCATGTTTACATTTATCTCCCAGAAATAAGGGGGATGAATGCTCTGCAGTGAGACATCTATATTTTACTACATTATTATTATTATTATTATTGTAGGATAGGGTGACAAACGAGCACACAGTCCACCTGATGGTAAGTGGTTACTGTGGCCCATAGACATCTACATTTATCCTCGTTTGCGAATCAAAATGTAGATGCGTTGACACCCGTGAGGACTAAGATAGAATGCCTCTTTTCCAGTAAAAAGGGGCTCCGGTTCTCTACACTCACCATACGAAACACAGCAGCATGAAGCTGCTATTTGACGCTGGTATTCTGTGAGAGCGTAATCCTTCCCCGGTCAAGCCGACCCATTCGTGCTACAATTATACTTACTACTAATATAGCTGCAGCATGGCTCTACCACGTATAAACCACGTATTAGATACCTTTTTTCTCTTTTATTCAAAACTTTTATTATTTAAACTCTAAAGGAAATAAATAACAGAAAAGGTAAATTCCAGCATTGTAATCTTTACTTTACTTTATAAAAACAATTAGTCGATTATGCAATTCACCGTGCAGTCAGAGCTGGTGGAGCCGGTGTCAGTGTTCATGTCGCACGTACACGAGAGCGTGAACAAGATGTCAACGGTGTACTACCAGAACGAGCGCCGCTACAACTACACAACGCCCAAGACCTTCCTCGAGCAGATCGCGCTGTACGGGAAGCTGCTCGACAGCAAGACCGACGAGCTCAACATGATGATCACAAGGCTGGAGAACGGACTCGACAAATTAGCTTCGTGCGCCGCCGATGTTGCGGTTCTGAAGGTACATAATATATACAATGGGAAGTTATCAATTGCGCAGGATTTAGATATTAATGTGTCATATATTAATCACTGATCCATACGTACTACTCACCTTCAATAGTTCGGAGTAGGGATTATTTGCTGCTCTAAAAGCCAAAGCCAAAAGGTTTATTTAACTAAATGCAAAAATTAAATAATTTGGCTGGAACTCGAACACGGCACACTCTATTTGTCTGTTAGGTTAACTGACCACTAAACCACACTTTTAGTGTAGACTGTACGACTAAAATATTATTATTGTTAGACTAGCGATGATTAACAACATAAAAGATATTTGAATAATGAAGTCCACAATAAACAAAATGGGAGCAATGCAAAGCGTTTCAGTATGAGGAAGTTTGGGTATAGTCATTTACAAACACGTTATTTATAATTAGATCGACACATTTCATATTAGACAATATTTTGAATAACTTTATTTTTGATGGTGAGTAGCTACTGTGAACCTAGCATCCTAGCGGCGCAAGGACATTGGCAACCAAGTTAAAAAAAGGAGGTTACAGATGCGATGTCACCTCAGAGGACAAAAATCGAATACCTTATACCCTATCATTACTACTACTGACTCAACATAACCTTTTAATCAAAATACAACAGTACATGCACTATTGGCTGCAGAAATAAATATAAGAGTTACAAATGACGATACCCACCCAAATGGAAAACCACTACTTAGTGGACTGTTATTACTGTAAATTTGACAGGCAGAATCTTTTGAACTCGAAAAGCAATAGCGATATATTATTACAAATACGATTCACCGAAACATTTTTATGCAACTTTGCTAAGAATACATAACATAAGATTTTATTATAGCTTACATTAATAATAATTATACATATATTAACAAAAACATTTAATTAGGTGACACTAGCAGAACAGGAGCAAATATTGAAGGTTAAAAATAAAGCCGCCGAAGAGCTTATCGAAGTGGTCGGGGCTGAGAGTGAAAAAGTATCAAAGGAAAAAGCATTCGGTAATACTAACCATCTTAATGTACACTTTATACCCCATTTATTACATGGCATATACTCGTAATAACGAGCACTGTAAATAAAGTGTTTAATACACCAACTTGTACACTATAATATTGTATGAACATATTTATTTTTTAACCCACTCGTGTTAAAATATTTTATTCGAGTAAACTTAAATAGCATGCAGCAAATTACATTTCTGAATTTTTACATGTAACTGTACATAGCAAATACTGATCTGCGTTTTACATTTTGTTGTCTAAATATCAACAAATCATATTCATATAGGTATTCCGTTTCGGAAATTTTATCAACATCAGTAGTGTTCGCTAATTTACGTGACGTGATACGTAGTACTTTAAAACAGTCAATTTGATTTTTCATACACATATGGAGAGATCTACCTTGTACTGGTATACTCGTAATTTCTCTGGATAATAAAACCCATAGCAAAAATATCCATATCAGAATAAGAGAAACAGATTCTTGTAGGCCACCTAAAGGTCATGGTTAAAGCAGTAACTTTCTAGAGCCTATATGAGTTAGTAATTTGTTCAACCCTCTATGACTAAGTTCGTTTTTTTTTTTAATTAATACGAAAGAGTTATTCACCTCAGTCTAATGAATCAAACTAACTTGTTTATTACAAAAATATGTTGTGGTATACCCAACGCACTCTTAACACTATCCAGAGTTCATTGGGTATAGCTAAAGAAGCATATATTTTGAAAGCATGTTAATACATGTATTTAGTTTCATTTATTACTATCTAATGATTTTTATAAATTATTTCCTAAATGTCATTTACATCTTACACTAGCCGCCGAGGAGGAAAAGAAAGTAAAAGTTATAGAAGAAGACGTGACAATCAAAGCGAAAATCTGCGCTGACGACTTAGCCAAGGCGGAGCCAGCTTTGATAGCGGCCCAGGAAGCCCTGAACACTCTGAATAAGAACAACCTCACGGAACTGAAGTCTTTCGGCTCGCCCCCGGATGCGGTCGTTAATGTCACCGCTGCGGTGCTCGTGCTCTTCTCCAAGAAGGGCAAGCTACCAAAAGATAGGTCGTGGAAAGCTTGCAAGGTACATAATAAATAATTTAAGTTCTGTTAAGTATTTGGCCAAATCAGTTTTTAGTGAAGTTCTTATCGTTAAGACATTGAATAGATTTCGTATTATATGTGTGCACCGCATCATCATTTAGTTGTACGAGTATAATACTAAAATAATAAAGTAATTTATCACTCTCAGATATTTGGAGATAGTTGATATAGAAGATTTTGATGTTTTTTTCTACAGTATAAAACATTTGCTTCCGCAGTTCAATTTTCTAATATTTAAATTTTTTTTTAGCTCATGATGGCGAAAGTTGATCAGTTCCTAAATGATCTGGTCTATTACGACAAAGAGAACATACATCCAGATATTGTGAAGGTATATTATTTTTGTTTATCAATTTATATTTATATCTGCTTTATGTATGTACGTAATTTAAAAAGAAATATCCGTAAACATGTTTTTGGGAATATAAGTAACTAACTATTTATCTAATTTCTATGTTATTCTTCTATCTTCGTCTATTCTTATATCTATCTCCTTTTAGTAATTAGTAACTTGACCGGCAGGCCTATTCGCTAACTTTGTTTACATTAAGATGATATTTTGTAAGCTGTGGTATTTTATATAGAAAAGCTATATATAATATGAAATGTACTTCAAAGTGACTATGATTTTGTTACCAACAAAGTTAGCGAATAGGCGTGCGGAAAAAAAATTAAAAAAAGAGGATACTATTCTGGACTTTATATATTCAGGCATTAGATAAATAAACAATCAATAAAAGTTAAACCAACTAAGCAACATAATACCCTGTGTTTGTATTATGTTGTCTCGTACGCCGTCATTACAATTCACTACTCAAAACCATCCCGTGAAAACTGAGCCAGGAAATGGGTATCGGTATCTTCTTGATAACAACTCAAAATAAAAAATACTGAGTTTGCCAAGCGTGACAATTATGGAAAATTACTTTTGAGAAATATTGTAATGAAAAAAGAATTAAATAAACATTATATAATGAGAAACGATACACGATGCGCAGGCGGTGCAGCCGTACATCAAGAACCCGGAGTTCAACCCGGAGTTCATCATGTCGAAGTCGGCGGCGGCGGCGGGGCTGTGCGCGTGGGTGATCAACATCATGAAGTTCTACGACGTGTACGTGGTGGTGGAGCCGAAGCGGCGCGCGCTCAACGCCGCCAACGCCGAGCTGCAGGCCGCGCGCGACAAGCTCGCCTTCCTCACCGACAAGATCAAGGTACGACTGAAAATTTATGACATGAATACATACCTCCTTAAATTCGCTTCTATAATGGGAGGCAATTCTGTAAAACTGATAAAAACAAAATTAAGGGATACAGTTTGGTGTTACAGCTACATATCTATAATTTACATCCAACATTTAATGACACCACTCGATAGGCAAAAGGATCAAATAATTCGTTACGTTGAACGTGTTGTTATAAAAAACATACAGACCATTTACCATAAAAATATTTTTCCCGTATGAACCTGTGACCCATTAAACAATTTTGCATAATTTTAATTTTGCTAAGGATTGTTTTATCTTTTTTGTCCTTTTTTGAATTTTAAAGACTAGCATATTTTGATTAAAACTCTTTCAGGAATTAGAAGAAAAGCTCGAGGTGTTGCTAAAGGCTTTCCAAGAAGCCGTCAACGAGAAAATGAAGTGTCAAGCCGAAGCCGATGCGACAAATGCAACGATTGATTTAGCCAACCGCTTGGTGAATGGATTGGCTTCAGAAAAAATTCGGTGAGAATTAACAAATCTAAAAAGCCGGCCAAGTGCGAGTCAGACTCGCGCATAAAGGGTTCCGTACCATCGTAAAACGCGTTTTTAATAATTTACCCCTTTATTTTTTTATCATTTGTTGAATAAAACTACTTTTACGGATTTTATCGTGTTTAATTAACTTATTTTGCTTATTTTTATTAATTCCCGTCGTTACGGGTGCTTTCCAGCACCCCTGGTCACGAGGGACTGAGGTTAAAAAAGCTGAAGGTACTCGGGATTAACTCTGATATCGGGACGTCAATCACCTCAGTCCCCCGTGACCATGGGTGCTGGAAACGTCGGGAATTAATAAAAATAAGCAAAATAATCTATTTAAACGCGATTAAATCCGTAAAAGTAGTTTTATTCAATGTGTAGTGTTCGCGTAAATATAAGAAATCTTTATCATTTGTTGTTATAGCGACAACAGAAATACACATTCTGTGAAAATTTCGACTGTTTACCTATTACGGATCATGAGATACGGCCCGCTGACAGACGGGCGGACAGACAGCGGAGGCTTAGTAATAGGGTCCCGTAGATTACCCTTTGGGTACGGAATCCTAAAAAGTAGTGAGACTTAATGAATAAAAAATCAATAGAAATTATAAAAACATTTTGCTGAATAGAATGAAGAAAATCAAACTCCAAATGTAATCAATTTGTTTTACGAAGTTTGTTATTATTTAAAATGGTTTTAAGTTGGTTATTAGGATGGTTTTGTTACTGCAAAACTTTGTTCTCCGTAACTCAATCTCTTATTTTTATGGCATCCTACTAAATACTTATTATCTTATTGGTTAAATTAGTATTACTAAATATGTATCTCAAGTCACTTCTTGTAACTTGGTGAGCGTAGTTCAACTTTATCCTAACTATGATTGCATCTCTGTCTGACGCTGTGACTGCTGTGACTGTTTAACCGTTTTCTTAATGTACCTCCAACCTCTGCGTTTCCCCAGATATTTTTATAACTGATATATTTTTATATTCTCATGATAAGTGAATTTTGTATTCTTAATGAGAATTAAGTTCTTAAACCATATTACTACACTAGCTGGCCAGGCAGACGTTCTGCCCATACCGACGACCCTCTGTCCTATTGAAAAATCCTTAAATTCGCAATAAAAAATTTTGTGGGTCATTTATCGGGATAAAAACTATCCTATCTCTCAAGTTGGACCAAAATGCACATAATGTGCAGAATTTAATTGAAATCAGTTCAGTAGTTTAGGAGTCCATCGCGGACAAACAACGTGACACGTACTTTTTATATATAAAGATTTAGACGGTAGATAGTGAGCATTATTGTTTATTTGTATTTGTATCGCAGTTGGTCGGCGACCGTAGTGAAACTGAAAGAGTCGGGCGTGATGCTGCCGGGCGACGTGCTGCTGGTGACGGCGTTCATCTCGTACGTGGGCTGCTTCACGCGCCGCTACCGCCAGCAGCTGCTCAACGACGACTGGATGCCCACCCTCGCCAAGTCTAACGTAATCACACCTAATATAATCTTACATTATGCTAACAGGCCTGGCTACTCAACATTTCTTCATATGATTTAGTTTTTGATAATAGATACAATGGTGATCCTCCGTATATTTATACATCTCTACATAATACATACATAACATACATAAACATTCACGTTTGTCACCCAGAGGGGTAAACAGAGACTATGGACTTCCATTTGGCACGATCCTGACACACCTCTCTCGCTTCCTCCACATCCACATACCTACGTATACACGCTCGTCGATTAAAGGTACTCTTAATTTGGCCAATTTGGTCGATAAACTTTCGCCTAGGGCGCAAGTTTATCGACCAAATTTTTCCCTTCTCGATTCTGCCGTTCACTTTGCGCACCTCCGGGTGACAAAATGTGACGGATGGCGAACCTCGTCGCCGGTTTTTCTCTTGGAGATACATACAAATAAATAAAATTGTAGTGTCTGTTTGTTAAAATAAAAGATTTTTACTAAATGCATATGAAAGTATATACGGTACCAATAACGAAAAACATTTTTTTCAAATTTTTGTCTGTCTGTCTGAGCGTTTGTTCCGGCTAATTTCCGAAACGACTGGACCAATTTTGACGGGACTTTCACTGGCAGATAACTGATGTTATAAGGAGTAACTTAGGATACTTTTATTTTTAAAAAATTATGAGGGTTCCGTGCAAACCCATGAAATCGTAGTAAACACCACGCGGGCGAAGTCGCGGGGGACAGCTAGTCTAGCATAAAATTAAGGTGATAAAAACCATGTTGATTAACAAATAAAAAGGGCACTTAATGCGTGGTAGAGTCACGCTGCAGATATATTATGGTTTTAGCACTAATGGGTTTGCTTGACCGGGGAAGGACCACGCTCTCACAGAATACTAGCATAAAATAGCAGCTCATGCTGCTCTGTTTCGCATGGTAAGAGTACTTGGCCCTCAGAAGTAACAACGCATTTGCATTTTGATTCTTGATCGGGAATAGAAGTGGATGTCTATGGGCCTCAGCATTCACTTGCCATTGGGTGGGCTGGGTGCTCGTTTGTCACCCTTATTCTATAAAAAAAAACGAAAAATATTTTTATCCTTATAAAATTTAGATGTTGTGTTCGAAAACAAAGAAACGGAATAACAAAATTTAATTTCATGCCTGCTTGCTATCTTCTAGCCAAAAATCGAAACCACGCCGGATTTAGAGCCTTTGTCTATGCTGACGGACGATGCGCAAGTGGCGAGCTGGAACAACGAAGGGCTGCCCACTGACACCATGAGCACTGAGAACGCCACCATACTTACCAATTCAGCGCGCTGGCCGCTCATGATCGACCCGCAGTTGTGAGTGCAATAACTTCAGCTTTAAGGTGGTACTTTACATTGGTAGATTGGGGATACTCGTAAGTGTTATGTTCCTATTACATAATACGTATTTTATATAATAAATATCAACGTTTGTTATTAATTTATTCAGTGTTTACAATTGAATCATATTGTAAACATTACATCGAAATTTAAAACATATATTTGCAAGGGAATACCATGCAATAAATATAAATGACATTATAATACATATGCTCCGTAAATGATATTAAAAATAATTAAACTGATGTTCAAGTCGAATATTAAAGTGTTATTTAATATTAAAACTTACATACACATATCTCCTAAATTATTATTTAAAGAAAGGCGACAACACTCTATTGAAGAACTACAGATCTCCTTTTATTCTAAGCCACATCTACGTGCTATTTTCAAAAGACATTACGAATCAAATTGCACGCAGAATACAAAAAAAAAGAAAAGGCTTTTTACTATAGACCACATACATACCCCCCGGAAAATTGTACAAAATATCGAGAAGTATAATCTCCCACTTTGCCCTTGCATATATAGACTACTTCCGTTGAAATTTGGGCGCTGCTTCAGACCCTTGAGCAGTGCTAAATTGACTGTCAGTATATCGAGAGGCTAAGGTGCTCGTGTAAGGATGAAACATATCGTTATATCCCTGAAATTCTACTGGAAAGGATACGATATTTATTAACATCAATGGCGAGTGCATCACTCACCTTAAATTTGCCGACGACATAGTCGTTAATGCAGAATCGCAGAGGGACCTGAGCACTATGCTTAATGACCTTAAAAGTCTCTCCCAACGGATAGATCTTAAGATGAACATAGACAGACACAGTTCATGTCCAACCTTTATATTACACCTATGCTTCGAGTCGTTGGGAGCATTACGAAATCGTAGACGAAATTGTGTATCCGGGAAAAAAAAATTACGACTTGGTAAATCTAACTTCAACCGGGAGGTCAATAGACGGATTCATCGCAGCCACTGGTCTTCATATCAAGAGCGTCTCTAGCTGATGGCCAAGGGAGGAGTGTGGGGCAACTTGATACATAGAGGACAGAAAAGTATAGGTGGTACAAGAGCACATGTATATATATGTTGTTTTAACAGTGGTAGAGCCACGCGGCAGCTTTTGCTGTCGCACGGATGGGCCGGCTCGAACCAGGGTGGTACCACGACCTCACAGAATACCAGCGTGAAGTAGAGGTTTACCTCTGCGTTTCGTTTGGTGAGTGCAGGTGGCCGGAGGCCCTTTTTACTGGAAATGAGGCATTCTATCTTAGTCCTCACGGGTGACAACGCATCTGCATTTTTATTCGCAAACGAGGATAGATGTAGATGTCTATGGGCCGCAGCAACCACTTACCATCAGGTGGGCTGTGGGCTCGTTTGTCACCCTTATCCTATAAAAAAAATGCAGCTTTAACAATTTTATTGCGAGTCTTACCTCTACTGTGATCGTAATAATTATCATCATCATTATTGCAACCCTTCACAAGTACATAGGCTTACCCCAGAGAATGCATATTACTGATCTGCTTATCCCCGGTATCTATGGATGCGATATATGCAGACGATAGCACAGTTGTGAAGACATAGCAACCAAGTCCTCGGCCCGAGCCACTCGGGATCAAATCCGGTCCGAAAGAGAAGCTATGGTAGTATGGTATGTAGTATGGTAGCTTACTTGGCTCCTTTTTTCCTAAATGTATCACTGGAATACACCAACCGCCTTCAGTTGTTGGGGTTGAGATATTCTCAAATTTGAATTTCGGGCGATTCATTCAGTCCAAGGCCAAAGCAACTGCAAGGAAGCTAGGAGTCCTTGCAAAGGTGCGGCGATACTTCACACCGGGACAGCTGCTTACTTTATATAAAGCGCAAGTCTGGTCGTGCATAGAGTATATATGGAGTATATGGCAGGTTTGGACTCAATGGAAAGGCGTGCTAAGAAGCTTATTGGTGACCTGAATTTGGTTAAAACCAATCTTACCAGCATCCAACACAGTTTTCAGTTCAGTTCAGTTTTCTACGGGTTGCATTTCGAAGAGTGTGCGCAGGATTTGCATTATTTAATTCCTCCCTCTCCCTTCCACCATCGGATAAATAGACGTTCGGCTATTCTCCACCCATTTGTTGTTTACTTACCTCGTATTCGAACCAAACGGTTTGTTGCTACGTCGTTCACAGATGCGTACAGCAAAGGAGTGCAATGAGTTGCCAGTATCTGTCTTTCCATCCGATTACAATGTGGTTGTCTTTAAGGCAAGAGTAAATAGGCTTTTGTTAAGTCAGTGCGCTTCATTCATCTTAGGCTATATCACCACTTAACTTTAGGTAAGATTGTAGTTAGGGGTGGCTTAGAATAATATAAAAAATGCCACTTCTGTTCTGGTTCTGAGCCAATCGTATCCCTCGACTTCCGGCATGTCTTACCAAGTCGTCACTACACCGAGTGGGGGGCCGCCCTACACTTCGCCTTCCGGTACGTGGCTGCCACTCAAGAACCTTGCTTCCCCATCGGTTGTCGATTTTATTATTCATATCTTCATCATTGTCCACAGACAAGGCATAAAATGGATAAAGTCGAGGTATGGAGACTCGTTGGTGGTGATTCGACTGACTCAGCGCAACTATTTGGATCGCATCGAGCGCGCCGTGAGCGGCGGCGACGTGGTGCTGCTCGAGAACATCGGCGAAAGCGTGGACGCCGTGCTGGAGCCACTGCTGGGTCGCGTGCTCATACGCAAGGGACGCGTGCTCAAGGTACGTGCCCGTGCCGCTGCGGTATAGCGCTGCAAACGCGTGGCCTAAATATATCCATCCGCTTCATACTCGTTAGCCTCGCCTATAGCAGAGAGGATCTAACACATTGATACACTTGGCAGGCGGATAAACGATCGCAGTTCCAGAGGACTTTCAGCTTTGACGCAACTGCCTTTTTCTTATATATCTTTATATATAAAAATTACGTGTCTCGTTGTTTGTCCGTGATGAACTCCTAAACTACTGAACTGATTTCAATGAAATTTTGCACACTGTGTGCATTTTGGTCCAACTTGAGAGATAGGATAGTTTTTATCCCGATAAATGACTCTCAAATTTTTTTATTGCGAAATTAAGGCTTTGAATAGGAAGGGTCTTTGGAAAGGGCAGAACAACGTCTGCCTGGCGAGCTAGTATATATATATATGGCTACATTTGGGAAGCTTGGGATCCTTTAGAAATTTTGCCATAGTCAATTCTTACGATACCATGAAAATTCATAATGTGATGATGAAATATCTAGTAGTAAATATCCTCATCTATCATTGGCTCAGTCCGTACAGTCAATTTACTAAAGGCTTTAATATTTTGATGTATGTTTTCAGATCGGTGACAGAGAAATCGACTATGATCCAAAATTCCGTCTTATTCTCCAAACAAAACTAGCCAACCCTCACTATCAGCCGGAGATGCAAGCGCAGTGCACTCTCATTAACTTCACGGTCACTAGAGATGGGTAAGTACAAATATTATGTATAATTATTGTTAAGTTAAATGTTAAGTGAATTGCGCTTTTAACGGAAACCCATATTTCATTTTTCTTGTAATGAAATCATTCGTTAAAAATGCAATTAAAACAGGTAGTAAAATTAAAAATTTTGTACAACCGACTTCAATATAAATTATTAAAAATAATTCAAAAACTAGTGGTCAGACATTGATTTTTATGTGTGACCACCTGCGAAGTATATCCTTTATACGTGGTAGAGCCATGCCGCAGCTATATTTCGGGTATAGTTGTAACACGAATGGGTCTGCTCAACCGGGGAAGGACCACGCTCTCACAGAATACCAGCGTAAAATAGCAGCTTAATGCTGCTGTGTTTCGTATGGTGAATGTAGAGAACCGGAGACCCTTTTTACTGGAAACGAGGCATTTCATCTTAGTCCTCACGGGTGACAACGCACATCTGCATTTTTATTCGTAATCGAGGATAAATGTAGATGTCTATGGGCCACAGAAACCACTTACCGTCAGGTCGACTGTGTGCTTGTTTGTCATCCTTAACCTATAAAAAAAAAAAAATAATTTTCCAAATCGGTTTAGGCGTTTTCGAGTAATCGGTGAACATCCATAAAAAAGATTCCGATGAATTGAGAACCTCCTCCTTTTTGCAATCGGTTGATGACTGGAAAAAAGGGGTTGATGTATTAAATAAAGAGAAGTTACTTGTCTGTTCTATCTTATCATTCTAAAAAAAATCCTAAGAAATTTCTTAAAAATTAATTGAGGATATTATTTGAGAATGATTGATGGTTTTTTTTCATAGAGTCCGCATGAAACGAAGTTATGTACATAACATGACAAATTAAGAGCATATATCCGGACGGTGTTTGTTCGTACATGCGTAGGGTATTCTTCTGTTTTCTCTCCGGATTATTAACCGAATTCAAACAGGAGGAGGTTCTGAATTCGAGTGTATGTTTTTTTTGTATGTATGTTACGCGATATCTTTACAGATTGTGAACCGATTTTAATGATTGTTTTTTTATTAAATAGGTTATACTTCAAGGGCGATCTCATATGAATTTCGAGAAAAAATTCCACCCCTGAGGAAATCAAATAAATAACTTCGATTTTAGCAATTTGAAGTCGGTTTTCACTTTTGTTTTTCAAAAGTTATAATTATTAAAAAAATTAAAACCGGTCCGGGTTTGAATTAGAAAACGAGAATACTGAATGTTTTCGTCAAATTTTCATAAGTATAATCAGTCCAAGTTGCCTCACTCGGTTCAGTTGTTTGGGCATAACGCGACAACAATGGGTCGTTATAATATTGTCGATATTTTCTCACAATGATTTACTTATCTGACGTCAAAAACCCTTACAGCCTAGAAGAACAGTTGCTAGGCGAAGTAGTAAAAGCCGAAAGACCAGACTTGGAGAGCTTACGTTCTGGTCTCACAAAGCAGCAGAATGACTTTAAAATTACGCTCAAATCGCTGGAAGATGACTTGCTAAAACGTCTGTCATCCGCCGGGCCCGATATCTTGAGTGATTCCGCGCTGGTAATCAATTTGGAGACCACGAAGAAGACCGCCGCTGATATTGAAATAAAAGTGGAGGAGGGTAAAGTTACGGCCGTTAAGATTGACGAAGCTAGAGAAAGATACAGGTGAGATATATAATTAATTTATAACCAAAGAATGAATACTGCTAACCACAAGGACGGGGAAAACGTCTCTTAGTATTTATATACAAATTCAAGACATTTTTTTTCAAAATATTATTACATATGTGCCATTTTGTTGGACAACTTGTTGCCATCTCATAGGTCCCGTTGCTGTAGAAATCTTGGGATTTTCGATCAAAAAATGCGACAAGTAGTTTTGACAGTCATCTTTTGATGTTAACCTAACACTACCGAAACAATTCTGCAGAGACCGAAACAGGTGAAAATCTGAGGGTGCAAGGTCAGGACTATATAGTAGATGCATTAACACTTTCCAACCAAGCTTTCTCAATTTTTGCTGAGTGACCAAAATGTGTGTGGTCTGGCGTCATCATGATGAAATACCTCCTTTTCTGTTGATCAATTCCAGCCGTTTTTTCTCAATGGTTTCTTCCCGGCGGTAAAAGCTCATAATAAAGGTTATCCACTTTTCATCACCAGTCATCAATCTTTCCTAAAATGGTTCGGTTTCATTACGTTACAATAAAGAATCGCAAATGAGTACGCGATTCATTAGGTTTCTTTCAGTGAGCTCGTGTTATACCTAAATATCGAGCTTTTTATATAGCCAGACTTTTTCAAATGGGGTCAAAACGGTTTGTGTTCAATCCTCAACTCCTCGGCTATGTTGTAACGACTACTCTTGCTCCACTTTTTCAAAAATGGCATTGATTTTATCAGTATGAGGGCGACCAGAGTGAGCTGTATCTTTGATATCAAAATTTCCGGACTGAAAACGCTTGAACCAACTTTGTGCTAGGTACTCTTACTAACACGGTATCAGGTCCAAAAACGTCACAAAATTTTTCGCGGTTTGAGTCGCATTTTCTCTTTTTTGTAATAAATCTTCAAAATGTATCGAATTTCTTCGTTACATTCACTCATTTTGGCGGACAGAAAAACAATTGAAAAAGGGCGGGAAAGTGTTTTTTTACTTTTTAATTTTCTACTTCTTACTGTCCTTTATGTATTGATATCAAAACCAACTAGATACAAACAGTACAACCAAAGAGATTTTTGTTCAATTTTATACAAACAAAATACGAAAAAACGTTTTCCCCGACCTATAATTTTGGACTGTGACTCACTCAACACTGTAGAATTATTATTTTTTTCACGCTTTGTCTATATCATTTGTGTATCAAAATATATGAAAAAATACAATACATAACAGGCGAGCGGCGACGCGGGCCTCCATCCTGTACTTCATCCTGAACGAGCTGTACAAGATCAACCCGATGTACCAATTCTCGCTAAAGGCGTATAGCGTGGTATTCAAGGAGGCGCTGGTGCGGGCACCGGCCGCCGGCGACCTGGAGGCGCGCGTGCACAATCTGCTCGACAGCATCACCTTCGCGGTCTTCGTCTACACCAGCCGCGGACTCTTCGAGAAGGACAAGCTCATCTTTTTATTCCTTATTACGCTACAGGTCACATATCTTCTTATAACATTCAATTAGCATTTAGCTTACAGTCAAGCTGATGGGAAGTTAGACGTACACACCGGTTGTCAATATGGGTGGGTAACACCGTGACTGCTTTTCCGTCATTTTCTTCGGGGCATATAAAAATCCACCGTTGAACTTATGCATAACATAAAATAACATGTACATATAGAAAAAATTACGCCTGTTACCCAGAAGGATAGGCAGAGATTACGGACTTCTTAATTTGGTCTTAAATTTATGCCTCTCATATTTTTCTGCGACACTGGCAGACCATTTCATGCATTCTCGAGTGGTCTAATATCAACTGTCCCATTTTTTAAATCTATTTCTTTAGACGTAAAAACCCATTAAAATTTTAAACTTACAGTAAATTAAAAATTTTTGAGGGTCATTTAGGGGAATAAAAACTATCCTATCTCTCAAGTTGGACCAAAATACACACAGTGTGCAAAATTTTATTGAAATCAATTCAGTAGTTTAGGAGTCCATCGCGGACAAACAACGTGACACGTAATTTTTATATATAAAGATATTATACACAATTTTTGTTCCTAATATCAATACTAATAAATTGAAAATAAAATTATATATGGTGTTTGGGAAAAAACTTCCAATCTCCTTTGGAATAAAGATTCAGTTGAAAGTTTCAAATATTCAGTGCTTTTGCAGATTTTACAAGCGGATGGCAAAGTGGACCCGAAAGAATTAGACTTCCTGCTGAAATACGCGGTGGCTCCGGAAGTTTCACCATACTCGTGGCTCTCGAACAACTGTTGGGGCGGCATCGTGGCGCTGTCTAAAACAGACGCCTTCGAAAACCTTGACAAGGATATCGAAGGAGCCGCTAAACGGTAAGTTTATCGGATCCTTCGATAAATAAACGTATCAATTTTTTTACAAATGAAAAATATTATATGAAGCTTTTCACTTGGTCTACAATCTAACATCATACAAGTTATTATCTAACAAAAATGAAAAATCTGTCGATAGTTGGACGATAAAGTATTCTAATGTCAAAATTGAAAAAGGGGCAATTTCAAACAAAATAAGTACAATATTATTTTTGTCTTGAAAACTTGAAAGTTGAGGATTGCGTGTTAAGAATGGGTGAGTTAACCGTCAAATGCATTTTGTACGCCGATGATCAAGTCATATTTGCGTCGTCGGGGGCCGAGTTGCAAATTATGGTTACATTAATGAACGGGCTATTAAAAGAAAGAGGAATGAAAGTGAACGCAAGTAAGATGAAAGCAATGGTCTTGAAAGAGAAGAAAGTAAAACGATATGTGAAATAAGAGAGAAGGGGAAATGGTCGAGCAAGTGGATGAGTTTGTGTATTTGGCATGTGTTTTTAGCAGGGTTGGTAGATATGATAAGGTTATAGAACGACGAGTGAACGCAGGAAATAGAGTGAATGCAGCTCTACACTCTATTGTGGAGAGTCAGAATGTGTCCAAAAAGGCACGTATGGCCTTCACAATGCTGTGTTAAGCTTCGTTCAGATCTACAGACATTGAGCGCGCCAGACACGTGGCGTGGCAGACAAATAATATTCTTTTATTCACTATATATAGATATATTCACATCTAGCACACGCAAGCGGAGCGTGTCCGCGTAGATACGGACCAGCACTGGCCAGCATTGTCAACGAGAATGTTTTGTCTGTGCTGGTGCGTGTCTGCGGATGTCTTATATACATTTTGGTATGATATGTGTGAGCGCAGGTACAGTGAAAACATTTTGTCCCCCAATTATATCCACTGACAAGAGACAAAATTATCTTGTCCCTATGCCAAAGCACGGCAACTGGGAGAAGTATATCCCCGTTTGACTTAACGAGTAGACATATATCCCCCGTCCGTAGCATGGAGCCAAATGAAAGATAAAATAATTATGCTTTTTTGATATTTGAAAGTGACAATTCTATCCTAGTTCATTGGACGTGGGTTTAAGTTTATATTCATACAAAAAATCTATCTAAATCTAAGTCTATCTTCCATTTTATCTACTGTGAATATAATATCCACTGGTGTGTGGATAAAACGAAGTGAGGGGATAAACATTTTCTCCTTTCCCTGGGGATAAAATTGTCTCCTGCCCTGCTGTAGTACTTAATTCGTTGGTAGCTTTAAATAAACAAATAAGGTATTTAAACTTCCGAAATTTAAATATTTGTAATGTGTACACTATATTATGTGTCGTATACCCTAGGTGGCAGAAATACACAGACGGCGAAGCACCTGAAAGGGACAAGTTGCCAGGTGAGTGGAAGAACAAGACGCCGCTGCAGAGGCTCTGTATAATGCGCGCCTTGCGGCCCGATCGCATGTCCTACGCTTGTGGGTAAGTACTGAAAACGGTGGATGTGTTCTATAGATACTCGTATTAATAAATAATATAATATATAGAATAAATAAATAGAATAATTTTAGTGCAAAATAGATTACAAGTTGTAGTGTATGTGAATAAATATATTTACATTTACTGTATTCACTTAGCATGTATATATATATACATGTATGTATCAGAAGTTCCATCCTTGTCTCGGGCATATATGGCGCGTGGTGTGGTAGTAGGGAAAGCCCGCGTTATAGCGGAGAGGATCGACTATACCTTTAACTATACACGGTCGGTCAGTCACTCAGTTATCAAAGAGTATAATAAGTATATACAGCAGTTATAACGGGGCAACTGTAGGAGAAAGACGGGTAGGTGTGTGTGTGGCGAGCCTAGTAAAGAAATTAGTGAACATTACACAAGTAATACCCTGTGGTACTCATTTATCACTGGTAGGGTAAAAAATTCTGTCCTGGAAAGAATCAGAAAAAAAACCCGTTCCGCTGGGTTTTTTCTGGTTCTTTCTTATTTTCAAAAACAATACTATATATAATTATATATCATGTAATTAAATATAACAAAACATTTAGAAACAGCATAACAGCGATCATCTCGTTCCTAAGGATTATTATATTTATATACCTAATAGGGTTGACCACCATATTTCAGACATCCTTGTGAGGCTCACGGTATTTGATATAACAGAAGCGTCAAAATACGAGATGATTGGTACTGCGAATGCCTATTCGCTTGCCAAACGTGACGAATATGGCAAATTTTCCCTGCAACGGGAAAAGTCCGTGTTCAGTAGAGGACTTATACGGCCTGATTATGAAGAAGATGAAGAAGTACTGAAAAGTAATAATTTCAACTTACGAATAAGCCTGATATTGTGTTGATGGACCGGGCACAGTCAAGGCTATTTTTAGTTGTCACTACTATTCGGTATGACGAGAACCTCTTAAAAGTCGAAACAGATAATCAAATAAGATATCTAGACCTGGCTCACGACATGATTGATATGTGGGTGGGCTGCCGTCCGAAATTATTCGTATAGTCGTTAATGCAAACGGCTAATCCCGATCAGCCTCTTGAGTCATCTGGAGCAACTGGGTCTCCGTAACGTCTACTTCGGGCTCAAATGCAGAAGGCGGTGCTTCTCAATACTGCCCGTATCGTCCGTCGAGTTCTTTCCTTCGATCGTTTTGTCTCCCCTTTCTAGTTGAGTCTTAATTTATTCATTTTAGTTTATTTTAATGCAATATATATTTTATTTTCTGTAGTATATCATTTTTAATATATGTATACATTTCGCCCATACGAAAATTCTTAGAAAATATCCCACAACAATAATATTAATGTCCTTCAGGCCGAATTTAGATCACGGCAGCCAGTCTCAATGGAGACAAGACATCCACGCACGACAGGATTATAGTGCACATGCGCACTCTCTATTCTCTCACACTCATAGTCCTATATTACGGAATCCGATACGAGCAGAGAGAGATCAGGCATAGGACCAACGGCAGATCGGAAGTGAAACACCGCTAAATTCCTAACTCCGGGCTGCAACTGAGAATTTCTCTTCGAAAAATCCAATAACTGATTTTGGATTCAAACCCGGGACCACATGATCAACAGTCACACTTACGACCACTAGACCAGCGGTGTAGGAAAGTAAAAAGTTGCCAAGCAACAGCCCACATATATTCCAGTGTTGAACAGCCTCCTGTCATTTATGACAGTGTTTAAAAATATTACAAGCATCTTACTCGTACTTGATACTTATGATCCCTACATATTTTTTACAAATAATACTTAAGAGCTCTCTTACATTTCGGCGTTTCGCAAATTTAGGTATTTTACGCACCGAGCGGGCGGCAAGTTACGCGACCGATACTTTCTTTCATATCTATTCACTCGCTCGCACTAGAATACTGTGAGTATGGCGACTAAACGATCTTGATCTTCCATAATACAAAGTTTTCTTAGGATGGACTTCAGTGGATGGAATATTTTTTGGTGTGTCATTTTAATGTTATCTTATTAATTTATTATTATATAATTATATAATTTATTATTTACTACTATATACCATTTTGATATATTATTCATTATTTATGAAATTTAGTGTCAAAATAAGTACACATAAATATTTTAATTGTTACGCTGTAATCGAATGTTAATAATCGATTATGTCTACTACCGGTAGAATAGTGGTATAAATGAATAAACGGTTGCAACCTGTTTTAATAAATATAACAACCAAATGTAACTAATATTTTTTAATCGGTACTTACAGTCAATTACTATATTTTTTATAAGAAAAATATTTGCTGCGACGGCATTGACCGAACTTTTCTCGATTCGATAATTTCAGGCAGTACACACTTTTCATAAAAAGCTTGTAACTTGGGTAACATATTGAAAATCTAAAATTGGTCGTATTTGTAAATTTTTAGTACTTTTAATGCATTAATCTGGGCCAATACATATTATGGCAAGTATTCAGACATTTTTATTTGCTAAATGAAGCTGGACTTCGATTTGGTAAAACCAGTCATTATTTTGATTTAATGTTACACTTGAATCACTGAATTTATAACCTTTAACTTTTTATTGTCGAAAGGCCGTATCAAAATCTATTCCGAAAGCTGAAATAGGACATTTAACTTCAATAAGACCGTTGCTGTATAAACCATTAGGTGAAGCCCTCAAATAACAATGATCTAAGTCAATGAATAGACCACATTTTTGAAGAGACGTAATCTAAATTATAAGTATTTAAAATAGTTTTAAACCGATCGATCAAAAATTGCGGTCGTAGTTGACGATTTTCTAGTATGCAGGTAATCGACGCACACTACGATAGCAATCGACGCACACTACGGTAGTATCGAAACGATGCAGCGCCCGAAATAAACTGACGCAGGTCCACCCTCGGCAAGCGCTCGCGCGTTAATGATCGCAGATGGCCGGCACAGTGAAATATATAGTACTTTTATTTAATTAATTAAAATATAATAGTAACGATTTAAAAAGTAAAAATAATAGCATAGTGTAAGCAAATGTTGATGATTATTTTGGTATAAATTTTACTTCTAAATGATGTAGAACTTCGGAAATATAGGGGCTTGTATCGAAGCTTTTTTGGTCGTTTTTTGAATTATTTCGATTTTTTTTTCCTAGCGTGAAAAGCATATAACGAAAATGTATTCCATTATTATTAAAGTGTAGGATATTTGGGAGATAAAAATATTTTTTTTGATGGTCGATATTCAATAGAATCTACAAATTAGAGCTCCCAAATCATGTCTTCGAGAGTTTTTGCCTAAACATGCTTTGGGAGAATGATTATTACTGATTAAATAAATAAGTTATCTAAAATCCATTCCGAGCTTATTTGAGGAGAGAAAACGAGCTATTTTTACCAAGTAATTGTTATTTCAAGCAATGAACGATAAACATAAAATTTCAACGAGGAAACCTTGTAATTTCGCGATTTTTTGTAATACGCCCCTTAACTACCTTTTAGAGCATTCTGTGAAGAAAACCTCGGCACGAAATACGTTGAAGCTCGAACACCTTCTTTGGACAAGTCTTATGAAGAGAGCACTTCCACAACCGCCATGTTCTTTATTTTGTCTCCTGGAGTGGACCCTCTAAAGGTAATATTTATATTTACAGTAAAATTCAGAGTAAAGAGAATGCCTTCAAACGTTCTAACCCACTGTTATACTTAGATCTTCTCTCGTAACTGAGTGTGTATTGATCCAGGGTAGGGTCCTTTTCGCTGTGCCAAAGAGAAAAACAATATCATCTCTCTGATCATCGTATCTATGCAGGTTTTCTCTTAATCAAATGGCATCATGTTAAATCTGCTTATAATTCGATTATTGACTTCATAGGCACCGACGAAGATCAAACTTGGGATGCTTGAGAACTATGAATTTAAAATATTATACGCGTTAAACCATTACTACTCTCTATGATCACTCCAACGGGCCTTGTCATGCTTGTGCTAAGTGTGATTTACAACGGTAATCGAATAGCCCACTGCTTACTTTCCACCCATAAACATGGGGCTACTGTCGCTTGAAACTAATGCAAGTTGAGTAGTACCTAAGCTGCAGTCGCAGCTTTGTTATACGTTAAGCTTAGATATGTGTTACTTGATTTGATTTCCTGGATGATAAATTCCTAAAAATATTGTTAAAAGACTAATAGTGGCACCGTTGTTGACCGTGTAGTGGCAGTGTAAAAATATTCATTACCCTATATCATCCCGTGGGTATCGTATGAAGTGACAGAGGAGAAACATACTGTAGGGACATGCTGCAGCTATATTAATAGTATAGTTGTAGCACGAATGAAATGACTCGACCGGGGAAGGAACACACTCTCACAGAATACCAGTTTAAAATAGTAGCTTAATGCGGTTGTGTTTCGTTTGGTAAGTGTAGAGAACCGTTGACCCTTTTTACCGGAAAAGAGGCATTCCATCTTAGTCCTCACGGGTGACAAGGCATCTGCATTTTATTCGCAAACGAGGATAGATATAAATGACTATAGGCCACGGGAACCACTTGTCATCAGGTGGACTGTGTGCTCGCTTGTCACTATTATCCTATAAAAAACCAGGAGATCGGCAGCAGTGTCTTCTTAATAACAAGTAAAAAAAACTGCAGTGGCCAACCCGCCTGCCAAGCGTGGTGACTATGGATAATGTGTCAATCAATGGGGAGACCTATGTTCAGCAGTGGACTTTTGATAGGCTATAATGGTAACGAAAACGGTTATAGTGCCATTTAACTACCCTCACCCCTTTAAATAACTACCATTACTACAGAGACACTTAATTACCCTCCTTTTCATGGTGATAGCCTAAGCATACCAGCTTCAAGGAGACAATGTCAGATTATTGAGAATTCGTATCGATTTATATCCCATGGTGTCACATCTGAACTGCAACCCGGCAGGGTCATGGAAAACACGCATTCACGCGTCTGCAGACCTACCAGCCGCCAACCCAAATCTAACACCGGCCCCTCCTCTGGGGAGGACATTTTCTCCTCGTCTTTTTGATACTTAGCAAGACCGGTCGCCATGTTGCAGGCGCGCCTTTTTATATCAAAAAGTTAAAACAGTAAATTTCACTGTGACAATATTTACTAGTTTTATTAATTGTTAATTAATAAAAATGTATGTTGAATTGTCTCTGCGTAATGGTGCTGTATAGATAAGCTTATTACAGCTAAAATAAATTAAAAGTGGAAAAAGAAGACATATTTAAATATCCTAAAAGGACCTTTAACTCCACCTTCACAATGAGGCCTAATTTACCCTAAACCATTATCCTCATCCGATGTAACGTTTAAAACTAAAATTCAAGAAACTCTCAATAAATTCAGATTGTTCTACAGCACAGATGAGATTTTTGATTTGATTGACAGTATTAACGTACAAACTTACTCCATTGCAAACTTTTACATTAATTTATTTAAGAGTGCGAATTTAACTGTACCAATATAATTTGAGGCTTGACCGTCTAAAGAAATGGGTAGTTCTCCCGCTGGCAAGGAGCAGACAATTTTTTTGGAGTTTATGGCCTGGTATCTAGACGAAAGGAGCAGACAACGTTCCAGATTAGGGTTGCCACTTTTTTGAAGAAATATAATATTTTCCCCAAAAAAGATGCCAAAATATAGTCCCTTTAAGAAATTGAGGAAAAAAGTACGCATTTATTTTTCATCAATATGTATTTTTTTTCATAAACAGGTACTTAATACTTAGTATTACAGGTAGAGCCATGCAGCAGCTATATTATGGTTGTAGCACAAATGGGTCGGCTCGACCGGGGAAGGACCAAGCTCTCACAGAATACCAGCGTAAAATAGCAGCTTAACGCTGCTGTGTTTCGTATGGTGAATGTAGAGAACCGGAGACCCTTTTTACTGGAAACGAGGCATTCCATCTTAGTCCTCACGGGTGACAACGCATCTGCATTTTGATTCCTAATCGAAGATAGATGTAGATGTCTATGGGCCACAGCAACCACTTACCATCAGGGGGACTGTGTGCTCGTTTGTCACCCTTATACTAATAAAAAAAAAACTTATATCTGTTATTTCCCTTCGATTTGGCCATCAATGGTCGAAATAATTATAGGAATCTGGGAAATTTAGATTCATATTAAAATAAATTAACAATTCTTTCCGTTTTTTTTTTTTGCTTTCTTAGAGTCGTGCAAAAACCATCATCACTGTCCATGCTTTTTTTTATTTTAACAGCAAAAAACAATAATCGGGCGGCATTCATCGACAAATTATTGACAGTTTGAAAGTTGACGTTTTGTTGACGCAAATGTGTTTCGTTCTGAAATTCCCCATGCTGCGCTGCGGGTGCTTTCCAGAATTCCAGTTACAGTTAAATTTAAAAAAACGCGAAAGTTGAATCAAGAATAAAAATATAGTATTTTTCGTACTGTATTATTTTTGTATAATATATAGTACAATTGCCTGATATATAGTACGGTACTATATATTATAGTACGGGTGGAAATTCTATTCCGGATAGTCGTACGGAGCTTGTTATGTATCGAGAGTCATTCGCAACGACATTTATTGCTTCGGTGGTGTTCGGCCCAGTTACGTCACAGTGGCGTGGTGATAGCGCCACCACCACGGGTACCATGTAGTATGAATCATTAAATACATTTCTTTACAGGATCTAGAAAAACTAGGTCGCAAACTAGGTTTCTCGACTGACAAAAAGACGTTCCACGTGGTGTCGCTGGGACAGGGTCAGGAAGTAGTTGCTGAGGAAGCCATGGGCATCGCCTCCGCACACGGACACTGGGTCATACTGCAGAATATTCATCTGGTCGCCAAGTGGCTGGCCACATTAGAGAAAAAGATGGAGGAGACGTTTGAAAATCCGAAGCCTGAGTACAGGTTAGAAACAAATTCAGTTTGAATTCCTCTACAATACGGCAAACAAGTGATACATTTTTACCACGTTTCTAATATGTCACTTTCTTGTTTGTCTGTCTTTCGTTTTAGGTGGAATTTGGTATTTGTAAACTAACTTCCCAATGAGCTGAAAACTTCAAATTTTGATTATAGCTTAATTTCAGATGACAATGCAATAATATGATAAAAACGTAGTACATAATTTTTTACTGATCACACCACTTCTAACCACAACATAGCAATGTAACCGTGCAAAAATTATGCCTATGAAATTGGCATCATAATAACTCTGGATAAAAAAACCGTCATAATAGATTACCACTACTTCCTACACTATTTCATATACCAATAAATTTTTCGAATTCTGCTTTTTCATCTAAACTTTTCTAAGCATAATATTACTGTTCGATTGTTGGAGGTAAGTTAGGGTTATCGCATTCGAAGAGCACTATTATACTTAACCACCAAAGAAGTTAAAAGTTAAACGATCCTTAAAACTAAGATGTCAATGTTCCTTCAGACTGAATTTCGATCACGACCGCTAGTTTTCGTAAGCGCGAAAGCTATCATTTGATCTCGTGTTGGAGCCCCGGGTCGATCATCGGTTTATGAGAATGAGAAAATAGTGAGTACACTTATGCTAGCGTGCAAACTTGTACACTTCAATCCTGTCCTGCAGGGATAGTTTGTTTCCAACTAGAAGGCGTGACCGAAGTTCGGTCTGGAGGCCATTACATTACCTGTGTTATGTCAAGAAGTATTTAACACAATGAAATCACATAAGCAACTTTTTAGTCCCTTTCTGGGCAAGAACTTTTCCAAAAATATACGAGTATCAGCTGAAATAATTATTAACATTACTATTTGGAAGATAAGCCGATATTTAGGTACCACGTTGATCTGTTGCGGGTTGGTAAGTACTCATACCAGCGTTCTATTAATGTTAGTTTCCGTTCAGCGTCATTGGATAGATTTTCTACTTCATTTAAAATTGGCATATTCGCCTTTAAATGTCATTACGACAATAGTACGCCTATATACGGTTTGTCAGCCAAAAAAAAATATGATGTTTAATTTTCGCAATGTTTAATTGTATTATCTGTAAATGTTCTTAAAACATTGATAGCGAGAAGTCTGACCGTTGGATATTTCAGGCTATTTCTAAGCGCTGAACCGGCGGCTGACGCGGCCTACCACATTATCCCGCAAGGCATCCTAGAGTCAGCTATCAAGATCACCAACGAACCGCCCATTGGTATGTGGGCAAACCTGCACAAAGTAAGCTCTTCCCTATTTACCAACACTTAACATAAATACAGTTTTATTATAATAAATTGTTGATGTTTCTTTATTTACTTTTACTTACTACTTTCTTATCAGCTCATACCAGTCCACTGTTGGAGATGCCTAAAAAAAATTTGGCGCAAACCGTCACACTCAGCTGGTGTATTGTTAATCACATTGACACTGTTTTCCTTTACTTGTCTGATAATTAGTTTATTTTAAGACACGTTAATTTAAGATGAGATATTTTTTTTATAGGATAAGGGTGACAAACGAGCACACAGTCCACCTAATGGTAAGTGGTTGCTGCGGCCCATAGACATCTACATGTATCCTCGCTTGCGAATCAAAATGCAGATGCGTTGTCACCCGTGAGGACTAAGATGGAATGCCTCATTTCCAGTAAAAAGGGCCTCCGGCCACCTGCACTCACCAAGCGAAACGCAGTAGTAAACCTCTACTTCACGCTGGTATTCTGTGAGGTCGTGGTACCACCCCGGTTCGAGCCGACCCATCCGTGCGACAGCAAAAGCTGCCGCGTGGCTCTACCACTGTTAAGTTAAGATCTTACAGGCCTTTCTCATAGTTGTTTCTTACGATACCCACGGGAAAAAATTAATTGATGGATTCTTTTACGTCGAAATCTTACATCAACCAACCTCAATTAACCAACCAAATCAAAAAACCAAACCCTAATCATCAAGATTTAGAAAAATGTTTATTTATTATTGCATTAATTTATACGTTGAAAACATAAATTTCTTGTTACGCCAATGTTTTGCAGTAATTACTATTTAAAAACTGTGTCCGTTTTAATTTTTAACCGTGACGAACGCGAACCTTACAAAATTTAATACATTTTAACATTAATTTTAGCATTTTGTTGTACTTACATCGTGTTATTCGTTATAAAGGAAAAATAATTTGTGTAATTATTTTACTTTAATCCAACACTGAATACTTTATGGTCCTTCGAGCTAGATAGTAATTTTTATACATTAAAAGGGCATAGAAACCAATTGTTTATTGTAAATAATCTAACGTTCAGCTATTTCACGGGTATTTAACATGAATATTCGTAGACATTTGAAGAAAAACCCGCATCGGGAGAGGTATAAACTCTTCTCCTTTCCCTTCTAGCAAGGCGCTTTTAAACACAATGCGTGCTTTCCAGCGCGAACAAACCTTTCTAGGTGTTTTAGCACTTTAAGCCCAGTTTCACTTGTATTTGGTTTTGAAATTTTAACTTCTTTATCTTTCAGTCTCTTGACAACTTCAGCCAAGAAACACTTGAAATGTGCAGTAAGGAGGCAGAATTTAAGTCCATACTTTTTGCACTTTGCTATTTCCATGCTGTAGTTGCAGAGAGACGTAAATTTGGTCCACAAGGATGGAACAGGTAATACTTGATTGACAAATATTTTACTTTATAGAATTTAAAATAACCCTTGGTTATGCGTATTATCCGAATTATACCTGGGCGATCGAGCTTAGCTCGGCTATTAAATAAAAATTCAAATGGCTTTATACAACTTTCCTAAAATATGCAGAATGGACATTTTACACTGATAAGTATTAATTTTACAATACGCAATCTTGTCAAAAGTTGTAGCTCCGGTAGCCGAGGAATCTCCTTATTCTTACAGAGCATTAGAACACTTCTTATAGTTTCAGGCATTCTACGAAACTTACACCCAATTTTTTCACTATTTGAAATTAATGCCGCCGTAGGTATTAACTAAATCCACTGTGTGATATATGTCATGGAAATGTATGGAATTTGATTTTTTTAACAATATTTGACCATACATGATGGATAGGTGAGTTGGTGAGCCTACAGTCACACTACCCTGGTATTAGTAATGTTGTTTACATGACCGGTCTGTGAATCTTGGCTTCAGTGTTTTTGATTGGATTTTCGCGTACCTATCAGTGCACAGCTTGTAAGATATGTAAGGCATGCACCTCTCCCACTGTAAGAGAAATTTACCTTGAGCGCCACTCTTGACAAGTCAATTGACAATCGTATTGCCAGATGTTTTGCACTTTACGCTACACCTTCGCGCTGATCTGAACTACATTAAAGAGGTGGTCATATCGCTATCTATCGAACGCATTAGATCTTTCTGGAATACCCCACAGTCGCCTTTTGCCACATCCACAGTTTTACGCTGGTATAATGTGCAAGCGTGATCTTTTCCCAGTGGTACTACAGCTCTAAAATACTACAAAGTTAAAATATCTTTGTTTCCAGGACATACCCGTTCAATTTCGGCGACCTGACGATATGCGTGTACGTGCTGTACAACTACCTGGAGGCGAACCCGCGCGTGCCGTGGGAGGACCTGCGCTACCTGTTCGGCGAGATCATGTATGGCGGACACATCACCGACGACTGGGACCGCCGCCTCTGCCGCACCTTCCTGTTGGAATACATGCAGCCAGAGCTGGTCTGTATAAACTTACTAATGGTAATTTTAGAGGGTAGTTAATACAAGTTACGCTTAATAAGCATTTGATCTTCGTAAAGCACTTTATAAAGTTAGAGAAACTACATCAACATTTCATGTAGTTGGTGGTAACCAAAAAGCCAGCGGCCGAAACCTACTACCGGAATTGGTGCTGGTCGTTTAGCACAACCCGGGTGACACGTGTAGGAAGTCAGATTTCAAGTATTTCCTACGGACACGCGCAGCCCCAAAATTTGCCCGAACCATTGAACAAACGGAACCAGTTTTGAAAAGATTGATCACTGGTGATGAAAAGTGGATCACCTACGACAAGAACGTGCGAAAAAGATCATAGTCAAAGTCCAGTAGTCGAACTCCACAGACTGTAGCGAAACCCGGATTAACACTCAATAAGGTGCTGTGTGTATGGTGGGATTGGAAAGGCATCGTTTATTATGAGTTTTTACCGCCGGGCAACAAAACCATCGATTTGGATCTCTACCACCACCAACTAATGAGACTCAAGCAAGAAATTGAGAAAAAACGGCCGAAATTGATCAACAGAAAAGGAGTGGTCTGTCATCATGAGACCACACATATATTTGGCCACTCAGCAAAAATTGAGAGAGCTTGGTTGGGAAGCGTTAATGCATCCACCATATAATCCTGACCTTGCACCCTCAGATTTTCACCTGTTTCGGTCTTTTCAGAATTCTTTTGAGTGGTGTTAGGTTAATATCAAGCGAGGACTGTCAAAACTAGTTGTCGCATTTTTGATGAAAAATTCCAAAATTTCTACCTTACAAGATGGCAACAAGTTATCGAACAAAATGGCACATATATATCATAATTAAATGTAATTTAACTTTGAAAAAAAAAATGTCTTGAATTTGTATATAAAATACGAAGAAACTTTTTCCCCGACCTTTTATTTAAAAAATATTTGTTTTCATATAAAAAAACAAGTGGAAAATAATAATAAATGATGGACTCACGAATCTTACCAGTTCACCTATATAGGCCTGCCGTACCCTATGTGGTACAGTAACTATGTAAAAATATTTTGATGTACCCACAAATTATTAACTTTTTTGGTTAGTTGTGACAGATAACTCAGAGTATTAGGTCCGTATTAATAAACGTTACTCAACGACGAACTCAAGTGCGTAATCATTTGATACGCCCACATTACGATATCAGCATCCCAAGATCGTTGCTAATTAATAAACACAAAAAAACAATGTCTCAAAACGCTGTACTTAGGAATTCTGTTCTGTGACTTGCACTCAAGTACACACACTTGAGAGTCGAGTTTCATTTATTAATCAGTGTTGCTCTCAGCTGATATTGTAAACCTAATCCGCATCTTGAGATATGTTTATTAATAAGATCATAACCTCAAGATTGTACGCAAGTGCTTGTACTTGAGCTGAGTAACGTTTATTAATAAGGGCCTAAGTTTTATATCAACAATATAACATACACATTTTATGCAAGTTGTCTTGACTATATATTAGAGGTAAGTCTATAAGATATGGATACATATTATGGGTTGGTGTAACATCAGGAGGTTACATTGCGTGGTTTGAACCATACTAAGGTGCTTCTACATTTACGAATGCCCAATATTCCCAGCTTGTTCTTGATGCAAGTGTGGTATTGTGTTATGCAGATCAACTGCCGTTGTTGTTGCTAACATTGGGCTATGGAAAAAACTACCATCTCTTCATAGACAACTTTTTTACCGGACTGCCTTTGGTTCATGAACTCACTGAGAGGGGATACCGTGTAACTGGTACTATCAGAGAAAATAGATCTGGAAAGTGCCCTCTATTGTCTAAAAAGGAAGCAAAGACCAAATAAACAGGCTTTTATTTTATTGATGATATTATAATTTGCAAGTGGCATGACAATAGTATAGTGTCAGCTTCGATCAACAATACCAATTTATTTGTATTGTTTATCGAAGAGTGTCAGTATGCTCTAATGTAGTTGGTGTTGATCCTGTCCACAAAACTGAACGCTGTTCTCAGCAACTAAAAAAGAAAATATCTGTATCTCAACCTCATCTCATTCAACAATACAATAAAAATATGGGTGGAGTAGATTTATCAGATCAGAATCTATCGTCACTGTGAACTATCATTCGAGGTAAAAAGTGGTATATACCTCTGATTCTCCATTGTATTGACATGTCTGTACAACATGCATGGCTGCTGTACAGACATGATGGAAGGAATATCGACTTGCTAAACTTTCGATATCGTATTGCAAATTATATGATCGATATTAATAAACAAAGCGGAAATCCAGGTCCTAATCGGCCATCTTCAATAACATCAGAATCCCGATAAAACGGCAAAGAACGCTATGTCCCCAAGCAGGAAAAGAGAACCAGGTGTGGCCTATACCACAAACAATGTCCTACAAGGTGTGTTAAGTGCAATATCGGTGTCCACGTAGAGTGCTTTATTATGTATCACACCAAAAAGTAAATAAAGTCTAATTAGTAAAATCATGTTTTGTTGCATACATATATACATATGTGGTACACCACCTCAGTCGCCCCCTTATTAATTTTGTTTAATATTTTTTCCTCGGTTTTTAGGCTTTCTTGGATCAGCTTTTTTTTAATGAAACACAAATTTTTCACGAAAATAGTTATCGGTCTAAATGGGATAGCGGGGGCTTGGCTATTCCGGATTGTGTGGTAATTTTGATTAAAAGCCCAACTCGGTTAATATTGTTATTTATTTGTTAGCATAGCTTTGCCCTTCCGATATAAATAGGGAAATTCTATTGCAGGTGGACGGTGAAGCTCAACTTGCGCCAGGTTTCATATCACCCCCTAACTCGGACTATGTGGGCTACCATCAGTACATTGACGACTTCTTGCCGGACGAGACGCCATATCTGTACGGTCTGCATCCTAACGCCGAAATCGGTTATCTGACAACTGTTTCCGATAGACTTTTTAAGGTAAAGATTTATAATAAAATCACATTATTTTGCTTTTAAATGAATTTGGATAGTTGTTGTTGCTTGTTACTACTATAATGTAGACTTGTTGCAACTTGCAACGTCAAAGATTGGAGATGACCGTCAATCCGCTTGCGAAACGTGATGAATAAGGCAACGTCTTAAATACTTATTTAAAAGCGGGAGAGTTTTGTATCCAGCAGTGGACTTTTACGGGTAGAAGAAAAAGCAGAAGACTTTATTTTATCTTAAAATTTGTTGTGACCGCAATCCATCGTTGTCTATTTTCGCGTACCGGTCGCTACAATCAAATACATCTTAGCGGCGTTCCGAAAATTGTTATCGGCAGCTGATAAGTATATTAAGAGATTGATGGCTAGGCTGATGGGCAAGGTGGAGAAGCTCACGCCCTTCACTGTCGTCGCGCTGCAGGAGTGTGAGCGCATGAACAGGCTTATGGGCGAGATACGCCGGTCACTGAAGGAGCTGGAGCTCGGACTCAAGGTAACTATCAACAGGCTCATGTGCGAGATATACCATTATACGCCATATAAAACGCATTACTGAAAAATGTTTCCCATAATCACAGTACTGCAGTCGTCAATTTTCCTATGTCGATACCTCAAACGTTCACAAATATCTTCAAATATTACTTCAACAGTCGACATTCAAAGGGTGGTATTTTAAAAAGTAATTGGTATCTCTTATCTCCAAGACAAAGGGTAAAAAGACATTTTCAATGCTAACATCTTACCATCTCATCAGGACTTCATCACCATAAACATCAAGTGTTTATTCAGTCAAACTTAAATATAAGCTAATTAATTATAATAAAAAATATAGCTATAATTTATGCAGGATGCTTTCATTGTTTTAGGTGGTATTCGAAATGCAACCCAGAGATACTGGTGCTCAAGCCGGCGGTGGTGCCAGCAAAGAGGAAATGGTACGGGCTATTATAAGATCAATTTAATTTATTGAGCTATTTTAAATTATGTAGTATAATCCTTTTTGGACACATAACACATGCGCATGCACGCACGCACACATAATTGTTCACACGTAGGCACACATAATTATTCACACGCACGTACGTGGAAACGTACTCATGCATTCACACACGCACATAAAGACAAGAACTCGCGCTTTTACGGAGGAAAGGCAGATAGACATTTAAACGCGGAGTTATAAATTCAGACTTCCAAATCTCCAATCCATTACAACAAATAAAACATTACAATAAAATAAATTAAATAATAAATGACTTTTCCGGGTTGTGTGCCCATCTCAGGTGAAATACCAGCTGGACGACATTATGGACCGCGTGCCGGAGCCGTTCAATCTAGCAGAGCTGATGGGCAAGGTGGAGGAACTCACGCCCTTCACTATCGTCGCGCTGCAGGAGTGTGAGCGCATGAACAGGCTTATGGGCGAGATACGCCGGTCACTGAAGGAGCTGGAGCTCGGACTCAAGGTAACTAATATCAACAGGCTCATGTGCGAGATATACCGCTTGCTTAAGGAACTAGAGCTCGGATACAAGGTAACCAACATGAACTGATTCATAGGCGAAATATGCCGTTTGATCAAGAAGCTAGATAGAGCTCGGACTCAAAGGGACTAACATGGGGTATGTAAGATGGTTCCTCTTCTTCATTAACAGCCCAGTAGAGCCCACGTTGGATGTGGGCATCTCCCATTGTAGGGAGGATTTTCTTTAATAATCAAGCTTGGCAGGTGGATTAGCGAGCACAGTATCTGACGTTAGTACTTTTGGCGGTGCTACCCGGCTTCTTCTGGGTATTTTACGTGTAGCATAGTGTGGCGGTAGGCAGAATTTTTCTGATGTGTAACAAAAGTAACGCTCGGTGTACTTACTTATTTCTATCGCACTGCTTTTATCATAGAAACGTGCCACCTCCTTAGGACCGTCATTTATCTTCAGATAGGTACCGTGAATTTATAATTATCTGAAAATAAATCATCGTAATCATTGTTATAACATCGTATTTTAGCAGTGGACTTGTGAAGGACAAGTCCAGGAACAAGTCCACCGCTGAACACAGGCTGCCCCAAGGAATGCCACAAAACGCGGTTCCTAACCACTAGCAATCTTCGACTTCTTGCATGTTTTACATGGACGTCACAATATCAGTTATGTGATGGTTACAGTAAAGAATCCACCACTTCATTTCACCACACCAACGCGAGAGGAACGACCAGCAAAAACGTCCCATACTCTCATACATACATCCGTTACTTAAATATATACTTTCTGATATCGTAATAAGCTTTTGTAATCTAGGGCGAGTTAACAATCAGCAGCGACATGGAGAACTTGATGGAGTCGTTGTTCATGGACCACGTGCCCGAGACGTGGACGAAGCTTGCCTACCCGAGCTTGCTGGGGCTTGCTGCTTGGTTTTCCGACCTCTGCCTGAGACTTACCGAGCTCGAGAATTGGTCCGGGGACTTTAATGTGAGTCACTCACTATATGTGAAATTAAAAATCTATAAGTGTTTTGCTGACCATTTTATTTATATATTTTTAATGTTTGTGTTTTAGACGTCCGTCTAACGAAATATTTGTTTCGTGTAAAAATTATAAAATGTATTAACCAAAATACTTTTTGAGACAATGGCCGTAATGGTTCTGTTATAGATAATAGGTATATAAGCATAAGTATCTCTTGCTCCATTTAGGCCAGCCACATACATTCGGAATTCCGTTTCGGGATTCCGTTTCGGAATTCCTATTCGGGATTTTGATTTTTAATTGAGGATAAATGTAGATGTATATGGGTCACGGCATTCATTTTCCATCAGATTGACTGTATGCTCGTTTGTCACCCTTATACATACTATAAAAAAAGTTTCCTATCATTTCAGTTGCCACCAGCAGTATGGCTGGCCGGATTTTTCAACCCGCAGTCGTTCCTGACGGCAATCATGCAACAAACGGCGCGCAAGAACGAGTGGCCGCTCGATAAGATGTGCCTCAATTGCGACGTGACCAAGAAGTCGCGCCAAGACTTCAAGTACCTACTATTTGTTTTTCCTTTTATCAATGTTTTAAAACCAATTTTGGAATTCTGGATATAGTTACTTTCACGAATACTCCAAATAAAATTGAATAACATTCACAACGGCAAGTCGTAGGAAATAAATTAACTGTAGATACTAAAAAAAGTCATTTTTATTAAATATTATAATTAAATATATATAAATATTTAAAGTGTGTAATTGTTACTTTATATTATTTACTTTTGAATATTTATTTTCCATCTTTTACAAACAGGCAAAATCATTGTTTCGTCCTTCATCATTCGTACAATTACAACGAAGATTTCTTTAACGCGAGAGTGAATAGACTTTTGTCTCACTTTAGTGCTCTTTGCTATCAACGATTACGTACATCTTTAGTTACCACCAAGCATTGTTACTTATAGTAGGTAAAATAAATAGCTGTGATTTTGTTCCGCGTAAAACATTTTTTCATATATTAAAAACTGCTATATTATTTTTATAATATTAGAATGACAAATGAGCTAAATATACACATAACGGTAAGTCTTCTCTGTCTAAAGGCTACGGGTACCCACTGCATCTAACTACATAAGTTGAGTACCCTTAAACCCTGAACACAATTCTGCTGTTAGGTGGCAGAAATATACATCGTGATAACACTGTGAGTGTGCCGACGGTAATAGGAGCTACCCCCGGGACGATCGTTTAATAGGCAAGTAAAACGATGGAGAGGCCACGGTTGTGTTCCTAACGGAGATACCGGAACCGTTCGTATATGCTGATGGTGACCACCGTGGGATATTAACCGGTAGAAGTTTGGCATGACCTTTTCGTTGCCCCCGCAGTGGAAGATATTCATGAGGATTTTCCAATGAGAAATAGCATAGCACCTTGGGCAGATTCGTTTGCGAACACTGGCAGTGAAAAAAATTTCTATAAAAAATAAAAAATACAATGTGTGTCGGCAGCGCCCCGCCTCGCGAGGGCGCGAACATCCACGGGCTGTTCATGGAGGGCGCGCGCTGGGACACGGTGTCGGGCGGCATCGTGGAAGCGCGCATGATGGAGCTCTTCCCGCTCATGCCGGTCATATACGTGCGCGCCGTCACGCAGGACAAGCAGGACACGCGCAACGTGTACGAGTGTCCCGTCTACAAGATACGGTGAGTGCAAACAAGGTTTTCAATAAGTGCTCGAACTGTTGTGTCAGTTGTTTTTTCGGGTGGCACCACTCTCTGCCAGCAATTGTCTCGACGGGGAGGGCCGTTAATCCACAATAGTCCAGATGAAGGTAGTCAAGTGGATTCGGGATGCAAACAAGACATTCGTCGCGACTCTCTTTCTTTTTTTATAGAATAAGGATGACAAACGAGGACACTGTCCACTTGATGGTAAGTGGATGCCGTAGCTTATAGACATCTATCGTCGATTAAAAATCAAAAAAAAACAGAAGCGTTACCATCTTTAAGGACTAAGATTGAATGCCTCGTTTCCAGTAAAAAGGGTCTTCGATTCTCTACACTCAACATTCGAAACACAGCAGTATTAAGCTGTTACCCATACCCAGTGGCGCTACGACTATAATATTGGTACAGCATGGCTCTACCACGTATGTTTACTTACATACTTCTATATTTCTTTGTGATGATAGAACAACATACCGAGATTCTCGCTCGGTAATGTGACCCCGAATAAGATGATGGCTCGAAATTAGTCCCGAGTCATCGTTACAGCACTGAAAGTATGTTAATAGTAGTAAGTACTGCTGCCCCGGGACCGCGGGACCCTATCTGTCTGATAGCAACCACCGTAGGCTTTAGCCGGTAAAAGGCCAGCATAACTTCTACGTTGCCTCCGCAGTGGACGGTATCCTTAATTTTATATTTGATAAGGATTTTCCCATGCAATAAAAAATGCGTAGCAAGGTCGATGGGACGGGACGATGCGAACAGTGAAAACAAGGGCCGGGTTGGTCACAAACTGGTTTTGGTATAAAAATTTTCAAATATTACAAATGCCTGTGTCACTAGATACCACAAAGATCCCCACCACGTTTGCATTAATCTACAAAATATATAAGCCCCAAACATATTTTATCCCGGTTACTAAGTCATGGAGATAAAATCCACCAGCTCAAAAGGAAAGACGGTTTTTTGCTGCCCCTAAAGTGTCAGTTATGAGAGGGGCCTATCCCCTGCAGACGTACGTAGGCTTTTGCTAAAATATATAACTTTCAGCATGCGCGGGCCGACGTACGTGTGGACTTTCAACCTAAAGACCAAGTACAAGCCGACGCGCTGGACGCTGGCCGGGGTAGCGCTGCTGCTCGGCGTCTGACAGTCTGATGCCTGCAACCTCGCTGTTTATTTAGTTTCTAGTATTGCTTTTGCTTACATTAGTTTAGTTATTACAGAAGAAATATAGTATTTTTTTAAATAGTTTTTCTTTCTTCCATTACCTTTAGATATATCTTATATAATAATAATACCTAAACAGGGTTATTTTGCATTAACCGGCCAAATTTTCGGAGAAGGTTCAGAATAACTAAAATAGGCAAATGGTAAAGAAATATTTATTTAAAAAATCTTAATAATTCTGCCCTTTTTATCTTTCAAATTCAAAATGCGTGGTAATGCATTATTTTAACTGATTATACTGCGCACGCACACATTGGTAAATGTCGATCGGTAGGCAAAAGTGTTGTTGCCCATAGATCACATTCAATTTGGGATAATTTTAAATAAAAGTAGAAGCCTTATTTATCCATATTTTCAAAAACTGCAATAACGGTATATCATTATTTACATATTTGAACTTAAGTTTAAAATTTGGCTAGTGTACGGAACACCTTTAAATGATATATGATATAATAAAAAAAAATATATACTTAATAATGATATTGATAACGATATAGAACGCGTCCGCCGTGTTCGGAATAAAAACGTGACTACTTGAAAAATAAAGTAAATGATGTTGACCTATATAAATCGCATACCCTAACAAAAATGTACGGTTACAGCTACTCTTTGAAAAATAAGCCTGTATATCTAATCTCTTTTGCACAAAACTTACGTCTTGGAGTCAAGTACCACTTGAGTGAATCTTAATATTTGTTATCTTTATACAACTTAGTTTTGATCGATAATATTCTGATCATATTCGGAAATAAAAATCATTCAAAATATGTAGTAACAGGCCTTTGTCACTCTTGCTACCTGCGTGAAATAATTACCTACAATCGCGAGCTGCCCCAGGGGTAGATCGCTGTCGGGGCTAGCGCGCTCTATACGATGGAAGTTTTTTTAATGCTGTTTATGTAAATATTTTTTTGTAAATACTTGTTGTAATACTCGTCAAAATAGTTTTTGTTTAGTGTTTAGTATATTTAATTGTAGGATAAAATAGTTGAAAAAGTTTTAATGTAATTTAAGAATAATGTATATGTATATACATATACCTATCTATTTGATAAATTATAATGGCAAAACGTCGTTCCTACTATAATTGTTGCGGGGATGGATGCTTAATGAGCAATTAAAAGGATTCAGATCAGTGGCGTAGCGTGCCTTAGATGGGCCCCGTATCAAAATTTGTTGAGGGGCCCCAATGAAGAGTAAAGATTTCATAAAAGGAACAAAAACGCTTGCATTGAATTGAAATTATTATATATTGATTTTAAATTATTACTTATTTATTTTATTTTATTTTATTTGGAAGACCAACAGCTATCATAATTAGGTTAGATAATATTACAGTAAACCAATTAAAGGCCCTCACTAATAGGTGAATTAACAACAGTAATAAACACGATTCAACACTCAAAAGTATCCAATACTAACATACTTATGCCAAGTGAGGGCTTATCTGATATAACATATATTATACATATAAAAGAAAAAAAAACACAAACATAAAAGAAGTAAATCGTAAGTTTTGTAACAAAAGCATCAATGTCTCACTTAGAGCTAAAAAATGCATTATTAAGTATGCGCTTGGCTGACGCATCGCTAGTGTTAAACAAATTGAAGCCAAACTCTTTAGCTAGCTTGTTAAAATTATTGCTCGCTCGCCAAATAAATGTATTTTGTCTGTAATTTGTAGATGCAAACTGGAGACTTAAAAGTTTATTGTGTCTAAGAGCTTTGGCAGGACAGCTAAGATGTAGTTGAGATAAAAGTTCAGGAGTGTCAATAGCACTACAAGCTATTTTTAACAGAAAAGTGAGATCAGCAATCTCACGGCGCTTAGCAAGAGGAAGAAGGTGATGTTTTTTACAATAACTAATATAATTATCAGAGGTATAGCGATAGTCTTTGGTTACTTACAATTAATACTCCTAGGAACTATAAACTAGCCAAACATCATCATCATCATCATCATCATCATTACAGCTCTTCACAAGTCCACTGCTAAACATAGGCCTCCCCCAAGGAATGCCATAAAGCACGGTCCTGAGCCACCTGCATACATCGACTTCCTGCATATCTTACCAGGTCGTCACTCCATCTAGTGTGGAGATGCCCTACAATTCGTCCGCAGGTACGAGGGCGCCACTCGAGAACCTATTTTCCCTATCGGTTGTCGGTTCTTCGAGATATATGACCGGCCCATTGCCACTTCAGCTTACTAATCCGTTGGGCTATGTCAGTCACTCTGGTTCTACTGCGGATATCCTCATTTCTAAGTTTATCACGCAGAGAATCTCCGAGCATAGCTCTCTCCATAGCTTTCTGAGCGACCTTGAGCTTCCTCATCCAGCCAGCAGTGAAGGACCACGTCTCAGTTCCATATGTAATCACTGGCAACACGCACTGGTTGTACAGTCTCGTTTTCAAGTTTTGAGGTATACCTGACGAGAAGATGTTCCGTAATTTCCCGAACGCTGCCCAACCGAGTTGAATCCGTCGATTTACATCTCGGTCGCAGTTGGACTTACCTAATCGGACTATTTGTCCCAGGTAAATATACTTGTCAATAACTTCGAGCTTAGTGCTCCCAACAACTACCGGCATAAGTGTGACATGGACATTAAACATCTTTGTTTTGTCCATGTTCATCTTAAGACCTACCTGTTGGGAAACACTATTGAGGTCATTGAGCATAGTGCTTAGATCCTCCAGCGATTCTGCTATAAGGACTATATCGTCGGCAAATCGAAGGTGAATGATGTACTCGCCATTAATGTTAATACCGTATCTTTTCCAGTCCAGAAACTTGAAAACGTCTTCCAATGCAACGGTGAAGAGTTTCGGGGATATAACGTCACCCTGTCTTACACCTCTCTGCAATTGGATAGGTTTCGTACTCTGGTTCTGTACTCGGATATCCATCGTAGCTCTACTATACAAGCACTTCAGCACTTCGATATACCGAGAGTCAACTTGGCACCGCTGAAGGGACTGAAGCACCGCCCAAATTTCGACGGAATCAAAGGCTTTCTCATAGTCCACATACACCAGACATAGTGGCAAATTGTACTCCTCGGACTTCTGTACAATATGCCGAAGGGTATGTATGTGGTCTATGGTGCTAAAGCCTTTTCGGGAACCAGCTTGTTCGGAAGGCTGGAAGTCGTCAAGTCTGCGCGCGAGACGATTCATAATGACTCTCAAAAATAGCACGTAGACGCGACTCAGAAGGGAAATCAGTCTGTAGTTCTTCAAGAGAGCGTTGTCACCTTTCTTGAAGAACAAGACCACCGCACTTCTGCTCCACGCCTTTGGTGTAATGCCACCATGGAGGACGGAATTAAAGAGCTTCTGAAGGACTTCAAGTACCCGTTTTCCACCCGCTTTCAGAAGCTCCGCTGTAATTCCATCCTCGCCTGGGGCCTTGCCGTTTTTAAGATGCTGGAGAGCCATTCTAATCTCGCTCTCGGGAAGCTATCCAAACAATTCATATCAAATATATTACAATTTTCTTGCCTTTTGTTCGGCAAACATAGCTGAAGACGATTCGGTGGAATTAATAGCTGAAGACGATTTCAGTTTTACTAAATTATTTGCTTATAAAGACAATAGTGATAGCCTTTCCTGTCCCATAAAAGTCCTTGGAATTTTTGCTTATACGCGTTCGGGGCCCCTGTAGCCCGGGGGCCCCGTATCATTGATACGGCTGATACGGCGGTAGCTACGCCCCTGATTCAGATATATCATTTTTTGAGTTACCGAAGGATAATGAAAGGTAAATTTATTTCATTCTTTTTGTTCGATAGGTACTTATAGCGAAAAAATAATTAAGTAATAATTTAACAACAGAAGTAATAGCTAAGTACTTGATTACAAAACTTAGTTGAAATTTACTTCCCTACCCAAGTACCTACTTACATACCTATACTCGTCTTTGTAATTAAAATATTTTAAGTTATAATAGCACAAAATACTGAAATTAAAATTTGGTGTATACGATTTTCAACTAAGTAGATTACGATCATATTTCTGTTAGGAATCTTATTTCGGGTTTATTTGTTGTTTACGCTATCTACCTATACGAACCAGGCATCGCGATTCCCGACGAATGGCCTTGCAAGTTGCATGCGTTGGGCATCACAGAACACACACAGTAGATAATATGGTCGATTATAGTCAGCATAGGATTTACCTACGTAACTTACCATTTCACAATGTATTTTTTACTCTTTATTAACAGCACTCAGCAACCACGGAAAGTCCGTTTTGACGTGGTAAGGAGAAAAGATCCTAAGTAATACGGAGGTATTAAGTAGTCTTTCTTTCTCATTAAAGCCATGACACTGCTGAATACATCGATATATATGTACTACGCACTAGATTTCACATTCCGAACATTGATTATGTTCAACTGAACTGTACTGCAATCCGTACACTACACTAAACTAAATATAGCGTAAATTGGAGATTTGTGAATTGAATAAGATAATTATTATTAGATTTTATTTAGAAATATGTTTGTTTAGATTAAAATAAGAGTATTTTATACCAAATTCTTATATTTATTTTATATTAATATCTTATTTTATATTAAAATAAAGTCTTCGCGCATACGCGACTCTACTATCTCCCACGCATGCGCGAAGACATAGAGTAGCGCACAATTTTTGTTTGGAATAACATCTCTAGTACGTAGTACATATAATCCAATGGCTGCATACAAAAGAATAATGTTATTCCGCATAGATTAAAAAACAAAATACTACTTGTAAGTCACTTTTTACTTCTACTAGGTACTGGTTTTAAAAAAAGGTTTGGCCTTAGAAGAATAATAAAACTTTTTTATAATTAATACGTATTGCAAAACTTTTTAGTGGCTTACTAGTATTTCCTCTTACTATTTATTCCATGCTATGGAGAGGGCTATGCTCGGAGTTTCTCTGCGTGATAAACTTAGAAATGAGGATATCCGCAGTAGAACCAGAGTGACCGACATAGCCCAACGGATTAGTAAGCTGAAGTGGCAATGGGCCGACCACATAGTTCGAAGAACCGACAACCGATGGGGAAATAAGGTGCTCGAGTGGCGGCCTCGTATCGGCGGACGAAGTGTAGGGCGTCCCTCCACTAGATGAAGTGACGACCTGGTAAGACCTGCAGGAAGTCGATGGATGCAGGTGGCTCAGGACCGTACTTTGTGGCACTCCTTGGGGGAGGCCTATGTTCAGCAGCGGACTTATGAAAGGCTGTAAGGATAATCATGATGTCTTGTCTTACCAGGTCGTCACTCCATCTCGTGGGGGTCGCCCTACACTTCGCCTACCGGTACGAGGCTGCCACTCAAGAACTTTTCTTCCCCATCGGTTGTCGGTTCTTCGAGCTATATGGCTGGCCTACTGCCACTTTAGCTTACTAATCCGTTAATACGGATTAGACTTAAAACTATTAGGCTTTAAATCATAAATTGCTCTTATGGCCCTCTTCTGTAAAACAAATATAATTTCAGTGTCAGCTGCATATACCCATAGCAAAATACCAGTGTATGTATACAAGAAACAGAAAGGGGCCGAGAATTGAGCCTTGAGGCACGCCTATTTGTAGCATCGACCTGGAAGAGTTCATACTGTTAATGACAACTTTTTGCGTTCTCTTACTTAAGTATAAAATAATTAACTTAAGAGCATCACTTCTTACACCGTCCTGTTGAAGTTTCCTGATTTCATGGTAAACACAATCGAAGCACAACCTGAGAGAGTTCAGGCGCAGACCCACGGCTTTACGTGCTTTCCGAGGCACAGGGATGAGACACCGCCAACTTCCTGACTTCGGGCAGCTACTGAGAATTTCTTGATGGAAAAACTCAATAACTGATTTTTTGGCCCGAATCGGGATTCGAACCCGGAACCTCATGATCAGCAGTCGCACTATTACAACGCCTAGACCAACGAGGCAGTCACTGTGCGCATAGATTACTGTATATATGTCAGCGGGTACATCGAAACTAGAGAGGACATCGATCCACATTGTTTGCACAAGTTACTACTACTTAAGTCCATTATTATTTATCAAAGTAGTAACGTACAAACAGTAGGTTTTCAGGTCTTGTTGTTTTGCAATATTCCTTTTTGTTTGATGTTGCGTCTTCATCTAGTTATTAGATCTCCTCGTGGGGCGAAATCCTCATAAATACTAGCGAGCGTACCGAACTTCTACTTAAAATTTTATCAGTAGAAGTCGACTTCTGAAAGCTAGGCGCCTCTTCGAATCTGAAAATGTGTGGAGCTCTACCACTGTGCCAAAGATTGCGGACCTTTAAGGAGCCAACTCTAAATTTAGGTAATGGAGCTACAGCTGTATCCTTTTTTTTTCAAACGTGGCGCGATAAAACCGTACATGACATCTTAAGGCATTCTAGGCATTGATATTGGGTACAAAATAGTAGCAATTAGGTATAAACATTTAGTATTGCTCAAACATCTAGCCGTGCCGTGCTGCCGTGGTAGCTCTGAGGATAGCGCTCGCTGTAAGTTTCACAGTACGCGAGAAACCCGGGTTCGATCCCCGCCGGCACCAATGAAATTGTTAATTGCAATTTTAAGTGCTAATTTACCACGTGCTCGGCGGTGAAGGAAAACATCGTGAGGAAAGCTGCATGTCTGACAAATAAGAAAAAAAATATTATATTTCGAAGACATGTGAAGTTTGCCAACACGCAATGGGACAGCGCGGCGGACCTTTCCTTGCCCTAAAACCCTCTCAGAAATGAGAGGAGGCCTGTGCCCAGCAGTGGGACGTGTATATAGGCTGTAACTTTAACTTTAACTTTTTAAATATCTAGTAATCTAGAGGTTCATGTGGTGGTCACCTGAGTAGAGTATTTATACTGATATAACCAGATCGTTCTGCACAACCTCGGTGAAATAATTTGAAAAACTCAATACTTTTTTCTCAAACATTTAATTCTACACCATCAAAATACAAATATTTTCAAAGTCATTAGTAACACATTAATATTATATACTTAATTCATGCATTAACGTTAATGTTGTATTTTTTAATCTACATTCAAAATTTTGAAATATATCATGATTTCTTTAGAAGTAAAAAAATATGTATTTAATAATTATTATCGGACGGATTTTATCAGTTTAAAAATAAATCATACATTTATAGAAATGTGATATTATATGAATAGTTTGTCGTAACTATATTAGCTTGCAATAGAGTTCTATCCTCACATTTTCCCCATTTTCTTTTTCGTTTGTAAGCTACATAATGCTAGACATACCTTTACAAATCTTAAGCACTCTCTAAAACAAGCAAGTTAGTTGTTATTTTTGTAATTGATTCGAAAGATATTTTGGAATTTATGATTAGATTTTCAACATCTGTCTCCAGGTTCCATTCCATTTTCACCGTCTTTTTTTAACTAAAACTCTTCTTATAATCAATATAAAAACTTTATGAGAGAAAATAGTAAGTAGTAATAACTATCCGATAAACCTATAAAATGCATCAATGTAATGGATATTTTTTCACTGTTTATGCAATTTTTTTATTAATTTTATGAATACACAGTAAAACAGTAGTGGTAGTATAACCGTTAAAAATCAGTCATTTAAATAATTTAGTAAGAATATGAGCTTGACAAAAGGCATTTAATTTAAAATCTGTTCATTTATTTTCATTAAAATAAAATTAATGAGAACAGCCGATTCGATTGAATACCAATAGCTGCGATATCCTGTTACCAGATATGGTGTGGATAGGATTTTTATCATACTTCGCTCTTTTCATTGTCCCACTTGTGCTTAATTGTAGTCCAATCGAAACTAAACATCATATTAATATCATAAAATATTAGATTTATTCCAAACAGAACTATCGATACCATATATCATATATATACATATATAATCGATAATAATGGCATGAAGAGCTGTTACTACTTATTTCTATTTGTAAAAGTTTCTCCTCATTATATTACGTAAAACTGTTTCATTTGAAACATTTTCAAACAGCATTTTAAATATAAAATTCAGCTTTTTACAAGAAATAGCATATTCTTTTGGGATGTAAACCTTAAATTCATTCTAAGAGTTCAAATATGTTCGCGTAATTGGTAATAAAAAGTATAAAGACATCAATACACATCAATACATTGATACAATTTACTTGTCCCTCCGTTTTTATTTTAACAACAGTTCTGTTTCTTTTTTATGTACCTAATCATTTCGTAAATAATTTATATATTGTGAATTCACATAGCATAATTTTAAGGACAACAATACAAAGGTTTTACGGTATTGGACTTGCACAATAGTAATTTCAAAGAACTAGTTACAAAACCAAAAACTACTTACGAAATAACGAATATTGACATATTATTATGTTATCAATAAATATATCTTTGTTTTTCATAAAAATCTTCGTCAAAGATCAGCCACTGCGAACGCTCTTATTATTGGGGCTTGCTGTCGCCGTAGCGTTGTCGTTATCTGATGTTGGCTCAGAGCCTTTTACTGTAAACGTCACATAATATCTTTTATTTTTATCCAACTTTTCGGCAGGCAGTGCTATCAGCTGTTTTTCAGTACCATGTGACACTTCTAATGTAACGTGTGCTTTGTTTGCTCCTGACGGTGGCTTCGAGTTAATTTTCGGTAGGAAACCTTTAGACCTCGAACTTGGAACAGCTGTCAACGGTTTAGGCATCGTGTGGTGATTCCATTTGTAAGGAACTTGAAAAAGAAATAATCACATGAGAAATTGATTTATACATAAATAATAAGAAATGATTCGTACTCACTATACGCAGAGCATGGTATGCCGGTGTAAGCATGTACAGCATGAAAACATCGATGTGTCTTGTTAGTGCATAAACAAGGATTATCTGGAATAGCACTCATTTTGTAAAGTTCGCTTTCACCGTAATCAAAATCTATAGGTTTTTCGGGAAGCTTATCTAAATGCTTCTTTCCACTTTTCTGTAACTTTCTCAAACTGTCATAGAGAAATTTTTCAAAACTGCTAAAGGAATACTCTGGATTGTTATATGGGCCCAATCCAACATTTGCCAAACTGGATTTATTATATTCATCAATAGCTCTTTTTACAAGAACAGCTTCGTTTGCTTTACTAGTTCTTATTTGTAAGCGCTTAAGTTCTAGTAAATGCTGAAATATTTTTCGTTCACAATAATACCTGAAAATTTTAAAGTTTATGAATAAATTATTGACAAATAAACTGCTGTGAATAATGAAAAACCGCTTACCTTCTCATGTTAGTTTGTATTCTTTGCGTTACAGACCTCATATCCACTGCGTTTTTGTCTCCAGGCTTACGTACAGGAATTTTGCTGTCCATTCTACCATAAAATTTGCCACTAGCGTTTCTCTGCTGATAATAGGCGTTAAGGCGGGGACTCATAATACATCGCTGTACTGGTCTAGGACTAGGTTCAAATCCCGAATCCATCAACCCACTAGATTCGTAACCCCTCTCCGAGTTTTCACTTTTAGATCTTATTGCTATGCGACTTTTCGATCTACCTTTTTTGCGAAACCGTTTTCTACGACCATTGGCTTCAGAGTGACTATAATAAATTTCGTTGTCACTTACGCTGGGTACCCTACTAAAAAAATTGTCTTTAAAAAGAATAGCCTTATCTTCATCGACAGCTTTATCTTCTTCTAGTGACCCTTCATCTAATTTACTTGATTTTTTCAAAATACCTTCGACAGTACTCGTTACATCTGATAAAACTTTATAACTCTCAGTTTCATAAATGCTACTTTTACGACTACTCGTTTGACTGTCCCTTGTGTTTTTTCTTGATTTGGGAGAACTTAGTGGTAGCGATACATTAATATCATCTTCAGATTCATTTTGCATAATAATTTGTTGCACTGCTCGATCGACAGCTTGTGTATCATCGCGAGTATGAATAAAATTTCCATTATCAATACTATAAGCCATATCATTATTACTTGTAGCATTTGATGCATATTGATTCTTCACTTGATTCTTATCGACACCACTTTGAGATTTTATTTCCGTTTCTGTTTCAACTTCAGAATGCTCGACTTCTTCACCCATTAAACGATCAGATGCATTATCAGAGTCATTAATTTTAAAAACTTCATCTTTTTTAGCAAATGACACAGATGGTGAGCTACTTTTTTCTTGAGATCCGGAATTATTACCACTTGTTATATCTAGACTCGGTTTATCTGATGACATGTTATCGTTCTGCTTTAAATCATCGGGACCCGATAGAATCTGAAACGATCGTTTCCGAAGAAATTCCAAATTAGAGTTTGAGCGTGACTGGGATTCCTTATTTACATCATCAGATACATTATCTGTTTCGGAATCTTTGCACAACTCTTTTGAAGACTCTTGACTTTCTTGAAGTACTTTCGAACTTATATTATCATTTTGATTGATATCATTCGACACTAAGCTGCCGGATTTATTAACGCCGATATCAGCTACATCGCTAGTTGGAGGTTGATTTTCTAAAGACATTCCATTTACCTTCAAAGATCCTTCATCATGGATTTTCATTAAAATATCTTCACCCGGTAAGGTATCTTCTTTGTTATTATCAGGAATAGCATTCTTTGTATCACATTTATCAGTGTTTTCGCTTTGCATTTTATTTTCGTTTTCTTTATTAACGTTATCGCTCAAATTTTCGAGAACTTTTCCTGCTTCGTCATTTATATCTTTGTGAGTCACCGACATATTTGAAGTTTCAATTGCAACATTATTAGATGAATCCATTGTGACAATTAGTTCAGAACTCCCATTAAGTGTAGACTCTCGTTCCATGTGTATTTGAGCTTCAGTTATAACCATATTGGTTTTCACCGAAATAGCTTCTGTCTCAGTTTCGCTACAGGTTTTTGTTTTTTCTTTTAATTCTTGTATGTCAGATTCTGATTTCATGGAAGGTACATCTACGGAGTTATCTTTTATAATATTTTCGTTGGATTCCATAGTTTGTCCATGATCAAAGTTTTTATATTTTACTATGTTGACTTTTTGTTTCTCATCGTCGTGTTCGATGTGTATAGATGTTTTCTTTCCTTTTGCTTTTGTATTACGTCTTTCACTAGACTGCTCACTGCTATTCTCTGATGAATAGCTTAATTTTCTTTTGCTGTGCTTGCGATGCCCGCGTTTTTTCTTTTTCTCCTCATAACTCTCTGTATCTGAAGAACTCTCTGATGTAGATCGAAAGCGCTGGCGATGTTTCGCACCAGTGCCATGTCGTCTTGACGGTTCGCTTTTAGATCTATTTTTTTTATTTCTCGAACTTTGTTTGTGTTTTCGCTTGTGATATTCTTTTGTCTTATAATCTTCAAACTCACTATCATAACCATCACTAAAGCTCTTTTGCGCTCTAAGTAGCCTTTTCTTAGGATCTTGATATTTTTCCGAATACTTGATGTTAGATTTTTTTCTGGATTTCCTGTCATCAGAAGAAGAATCATTAGTAAAATAATCGTAACTTCTTTCTTTTGTATGTCGTCTTTCTAATGAAGGACTTGAAAGTTCAACTACTTCTCTTTTTTCTATTCTAATACGATCACGTACATCTATTTTTGTGCTGGTGACTTTTCGTTGAGGTAAGGCGGTAATTGGAGCTCCGTCAATAACAATTTGAGTATTGGATAATTTTGATGCAGGTAAACCACCGTGCATTTGCAAATATTTTGCTGTTGATCTATGGCCTCGACTAGCGGCACAGTCCAATGGTGTCAAAGGTTCGTTCTTTGACGATCTTGCAACTAGATTAACTTCTGCTCCACGATCAAGCAGCAGACGACAAAGATCGGCATTATCGGTTGCTGCTGCTATGTGTAGAGGTGTGCGGCCCTCGTGATTAGTTGCGTTTACTTGCGATGGTCTTCCATCCAAAAGCCATTTTACTAATTCTCTGCGTCCAGATGCAACAGCTTCATGTAATGGCAAGTCACCCTTTGAATTACGTAGCCATAGATTTGCTCCTCTTGCCCCTAAAATAAAGGTACGACTTTAACAGAATCACATTGTCTTATTGTTTACATATCAATGATACTTTATTTAAGTCACCTAAATAAAATAACGATACGGATTTTTCCCGGCATTGGGAAGAAGGTTTGGCCACGGATGGATAACTTTAGAAGACGGCATTTTAGAAAAGAAAGTCGTACGTACGTAACTTTAAATGATACCAATAAAAATTTGAAAATTAGTTCCACTGAATAACTTTTATGCGGCTCCGGGATGCAGTGGCTTAGTATTGAGTTGCAGCGCTGTCGGCCGAAGTTCAAAGAAAAGTTTACAAAAAAATAATTGTCTAGACCTGGCTAGATTTTTGTACTGGTGCAATTCACATACATTTTACATACATATACATACGGGAAATTTGGGCAGTTTACATACATATACGTTACGTTACATTATACATACATTACGTAAGCCATCACTACGCTGGACAGGCGGGTTGATGAGCATTCACGAGAACGAGTTCACAGTCTTATGCTGAGATCTATAGACCGTACTTTGACTTTGCTCAGACTTTACTTTCGAGCTAAGACAATGTTGGTATTTATACCTAGTTAGGTCATAAATTCTGTCACATGTTTAATATAAAATAATTGAAACAACTTTATTCATTATGTAACCATTTATATACCAAAATGAACTTAACAAAACATAGATACTTATGACACTAAGTTTATTCAAAATGACCTGCATGATTTTGAATACAGGCCTTCAATCAGCGCGGCCAGTCGTCTATCGCAGCACGAACGAGGTCCATGTCAATATCGGCGGCTGCCTTAATCAAGGATGTCTTGAGTGACTCCAAATTGGGATGAGGCTTTGAGCACGCCTTTTCCTTCAAGTGTTGCCATATCTTGTAATCTAACGGATTCAAATCTGGACTGGAGGAGGGCCAGTCTTCGTGCCGGACGAAGTCGATTTCACGCGCCGCCAGCTAGTCTTGTGTGCTCTTCGCTTTATGAGCTGGCGCCGAATCTTGTTGGAATACCCAGTGCCTGTTATTGAACATAGTATGAGAAACAGGTTCCACAAGGTTCGTCAGGACTGTATTTTGATACACAACTGCATTCGTTTTTACACCTTTCTCACAAAAATGTACCTCTGTTAAGCCCCAATAAGAAACTCCCAACCATACCATGAGCGAGGATGGAAAATGACCTCGTTGGACACGCGGAATACGGTTGCTCGCTTCTTCACTACTGTGTGCGTACACCTTATCATTTTGTTTGTTGTACCTCTCTTCTACGGTAAAAATGTTTTCATCCGAAAAAAGAATTTCCCGATATTTTTTTCCCGCGTACCGCTTCAACAAAGCGCGGCATCTCTTCAGTCTCAGATCCATTAGACGAACATTCAAACGATGTCCTGTTTTTCTTCGATATGCCCGAAGCCCTAAGTCTTCATTTAACACCCTTTTCACCGTGGTTCTGCTTAACCCCATCTGAAGGGCCAACAGTTTCTGCTTACGTTTGGGATTTCTTTGAATTCGCGCCTTTACAGTTTTTTTCCCTGCTGGAGTCCTAACAGACCGAGGGCGACCACTTCTTGACCTGTCATCTACACTAGAGTCTTCATCGTATCGTTTGATGGTACGATAAACGAATCTTTTGGTTATATTCAAATTTTTCAGTATGTCAAAAATTTGAATTGGCGCGTAACCGCAACGATGCAACGCAATAACTGCAACACGGCCTTCTTTAAGCGTCCCCTCCATATTTAAAAACGAGTAAAGTTCTAAAAAGTATACAGTTTTATTTTCATGAACAATTCGAAATTCGAATTCAATAAACTTTTTTGTGGCCAGCATTCTAAAAGAAAAGTTTTTACTGTGTGACAATACTTATGACCTGACTGTGTAGAGCTAACTTTGAAGTCGTGCTGAGTGCGCGCTTAGCAAAGCCTAAGTCAACGATATCGACGACTTACGTAAAACTCAGGATATTATTCAAAATCACCGGTTGTTTTTATGTTACTCTAATGAATTATAACAATAAATAGGCAGCTTCAGGCTGTCTTCTAGTTTTAAATAGCATTAATCCATTTTATATTTACGTAATTTCAATCATATTACGAATTTCTTAAAAGCTTTTTTTCTGACTTTGCACTCATCTCATCCGTTTCAGTTCTCATAGGACCGTTTTCTATTTCATGTAATAATAAAGAATTTATGAAATTCATTTTGGACTTTTTTCGATTTTAAATATATATATTTTTTTAATTTTATACAGTAATATTGATTTTAAATATGTATATTTTTTAATTTTATACAGTAATGTCAAAAACATAAGGAGTGGAATGAAGCATTCATTAATATTTGAACTGCCTGGGCCTTAGCATAAACTTAGCTTAATCTTAGCCCGATACAACTATAAATTCAGAATCAAAGATTGTGCTGAGCATATACTCAGCTAAGTTTGTCGTAAGCTAAGTCTGAGCAAAGTCAAAGTACGATCTATAGATCTCAGCCTTAATTACGTGTCTTAGTTTCTTAGCAAATTAAACGTGAAAAATATAAATGTATTACCAAGGATTCGAACAGTTTCAATTTGCCCTTTTGCGGCAGCCGTGTGGGCAGGGCTACGACCTCTCCTGTCCTGACGATGTGCATCTGCGCCGTGCACTAGCAGCGCGGAAGTGGCATCAGCGTGGCCCAGCGCAGCGGCGTAGTGGAGTGGAGTACAGCCGTGTGAATCTACCACATCCACTCTAGCACCGCATAGGCCCACTAAAGTCTCTAGAGCTTCGGTGTGACCTCTTGCTGCCGCACAGTGTAAAGCAGTTAAACCATCTCTGGAAACACGCATTAATTATTAAAATAATATCACAACACCATTTTAATGCAGAATTCTCGAATTCACTCACATACAACACAAATTTAAGAGTACAAAATAGTGCATTGCTGAACTATTTTCTATCAGTAAAAAGCTATAAAAATATAGTATATATTTTTTCTAGACTTTTGTATATAGGAATTCACCAATTTTAACTTAAATAAAGAAAAAATGTTAAGGTACAGTACAGTATAAGTCAATAAAAATATCTTTTATGGTCTTAGCCAAAGTTATCTTTTTTTAAATCTTATTGGTATATTTTTAAATAATAAAATCTAAATAAACATAAAAAGGGCATCCAAATTTTTGTTTAAAAGTTTCGGTAAAACCTCTTGGGACACTATGAAAAATACCAAATTCATATTAAGTACAATGTGTAGCTGTACGAGGCCACACGTTACTGTGACTCAAAAAGCTTTTCATAAAGTAAGTAGGTGTATAAAAACACGTGCGTATTATAATCCAACGTTGTACTTTCGAAAAAATCATTGGAGAACTTTCGGTGTATTAAAGATTTTGAGAAAACCGACATTTACATTTTTATTTATAAATATATTTTGTAAGAACATCTCAAACAAATATAACTTTGTTACTAAAATTTATCATGGATTGTGAAATATCATACCTATCAGCATCGTCTACCCTGGCTCCAGCCTGGTGCAGAGCTAATACAGCGGCTGCAGAGCCAGCCGAAGCTGCCCACAACAACGGCGTGCGTCCGTCAGCATCACGCACGTCCACACTAGCTCCGCCTTCCCGCACTAACGCACGCAATACTTCCAGTGCAGCTCCTCTGCTCTGTCCCCATTGATAAATTTTATGAAATGATTTCTTATATTTACGCGAACACTACACATTTAAATAAAACTCATTTTACGATTTTTATCGCGTATATTAACTTATTTTATATTCCCGACGTTTCGTAAAATGAGTTTTATTTAAAATTTATGAATTTTAGAAATTAACTTCTAAAATCCTTAGGCACGTTCTAAAATTAGTTGACTAGAATCTGGATTTTACTTTTAATAGTAAATTCCATTTTAAATTAAGCGGTCATCAGGTGGTGACCGGTAGCTGCTAGAAGCTGCTAAAGGCTATTGAGATTGCAAATAGCAAGCAACTAACTACGATTCTTTCTTTTGACCACGGCGGAAATATTGCACGCTATAACGCTGTGCGGAAAATGTTATAGTGCGCCATGTGTACACGCAAACATAGAGGCAATAACTTGTCCTGAATCACCGAGCACCCCAAGCCCATGTAATATTTTTCTGTCTTAGTTCGTAGGGTCTCTTATCGGCCTAGGAGTCAGTGGACAAAAGTACCACCCTCTTTCCTATTTTGAGTACCAAACAGCAATGCCTCCACTATAGTATTTCCTTTAAAAGAATATGGAGAGCCAATATACTTTAAATTGTGACGAATTCTATATTAGTTCTCAAGAGTCCTCTATCAGGAATTAACGCATTTGTATCTTTTTTTCAGTTGGTTACAAAAAAACATATCCTTGAGTAGCAGAAGTTACTTATCATCAGTTGACTAAGACCTTGATAACTTGATAGAGCTATGACTCAGGCCGTATTCGGTTCCCGTTCACGGAACAAGTAATATTTTTTAGTTTTCAAATAATTATCTTGAGTTTGGGCATTTGTTCGTGTACTAAATACTTATATGTTACGGGTAATGTTAGTGTATATAATAAACTTAAGTATAGTTTTTTATAGAATAAGGGTTACAAACAAGCGAACGAGAAAGAACGAGAGGGTGACTGTATAATCAACCTCATATACGATGCTGTGGCCCATAGACATCAACATTAATTCTCGATTAAGAATCAAAATTCAGATCAGAAAGAATCAGAGGCGTTGTCACGCCTGGGAACCAAGATGGAATGCCTCGATTCCGGTAAAAAGGATCTCAGATCCTCTACATTCACCAAACGAAACACAGCAGCATTAAGCAGCTATTTTACGCTGATATTCTGTGAGAGAGTGGTCCTAAAACGGTCGAGCCTACCCATTTGTGTTACAACCATAATATAACTGCAGCGTGGCTCTACCATGTAAAAAATATAGAGCGTATTAATAACCCTATATACTAATGTTATCTTTTTTCGTGTTAAGCTGTCTTTAAAGTTTTACGGCAACCTATCAGCTAAAAGGAAGATGTGTATGCAATTTAATGTGTCATATAAAAAAATAAAATTTTGTTATATGACTTAATTAACTCTTCACCGCTGCATTGGAAGACGTTTTCAAGCTTCTGGAGTGGAAAGGATACGGTATCAACATCAATGGCGAGTACATCACTCACCTTCAATTTGCCGACGATATAGTCCTTATGGCAGAATCGCTGGAGGACCTAAGCACTATGCTCAATGACCTCAATAGTGTCTCCCAACGGATAGGTCTTAAGATGAACATGGACAAAACAAAGATCATGTTTAATGTCCATGTCACACCTATGCCGGTAGTTGTTGGGAACACTAAGCTCGAAGTTGTTGATGAGTATGTTTACCTGGGACAAATAGTCCGACTAGGTAAGTCCAACTTCGACCGAGAGGTCAATCGACGCATTCAACTCGGTTGGGCAGCGTTCGGGAAATTACGGCACATCTTCTCGTCAGGTATACCTCAAAACTTTAAAACGAGACTGTACACCCAGTGCGTGTTGCCAGTAATGACATACGGAACTGAGACGTGGTCCTTCACTGCTGGCCGGATGAGGAAGCTCAAGGTCGTTCAGCGAGCTACGGAGAGGGCTATGCTCGGAGTTTCTCTGCGTGATAAACTCAGAAATGAGGATATCTGCAGTACAAGCAGAGTGACCGACATAGCCCAACGGATTAGTAAGCTGAAGTGGCAATGGGCCGGCCATATAGCTCGAAGAACCGACAACCGATGGGGAAGAAAGGTTCTCGAGTGGCAGCCTCGTACCGGCAGGCGAAGTGTAGGGCGTCCCCCCACTAGATGGAGTGACGACCTGGTAAGATATGCAGGAAGTCGATGGATGCAGGTGGCTCAGGACCGTGCTTTGTGGCATTCTTTGGGGGAGGCCTATGTTCAGCAGTGGACTTGTGAAGGGCTGTAATGATGATGATGATGATGATGATGACTTAATTTAATAAATGAGCGTGACTCTAACTATTTGGTCTCAGTAGTTCGACCCATTAAATATTTATTTGAAATATGTACTGGGAAAAAAATCAATATGAGATTACCAAGTGGAAACTAACCCTTATACCTAATGTAGTGTTTGGAATCCATAATAATGTTGTGTATAATCTACCTGATGGTCAGTTGCTGCCGGGGCACCGCACATTTGCGCCGCATAGTGTAACGGATAACCGCCATGTTGGTCGGGTGTCGCCGCATCGGCACCTGCCGCCAACACTGCCCGAAGCGCTCCCACTTCGCCGCATACTGACGAATTAAAAACCGTTTGCCATTAAAAACTATAAACTTTAAATTTTACCTAGCTGTTTAATTTTGATTTAAATAAAATTAGTTTCGCTTAATATTTTATCCTCCTATTTCATTGTAAGTGCTTATCACAGGTAGGGCTGCCATCCATCCGGGTTTCCCCGGATTTGTCCTAGTTTGGAAGGCCTCGGAAGGTCTGGGCGGGGTATAAATTGTAGTCCTGGACAACTCGGACCATAATAAAAGTCCGGGTTTTTTTGATCAAATCCCGTTCCCATAATTTATGTAAATAAAAGCTGTGGGTTAGGTAATTCACCGCACGCGCTGCCGATGCTATTTAATAGGTTAAAAAATAAAACAAAATTACGCACTTGTCGTCACAAGAAAGATTAAACACGCTAATTCATGCAACAAAAGAGGCTTAAAATTATAGTTTTCTTCTATCAAGTACGGAGTAAAATATATTTTAATCAAGATGTAAGTTAATGAAAAAAGTATTGAAATGTCCGGGGTGAAAGCTCCAAAATCCGGGGAACTTACGCTTCCGGTTCTGGGGGGCAGGTTGTAAATATGGCAGCCCTAATCACAGGACTCACCGTTTTACAAAATATTAAAATAATAGGAAGCGCAGTTTTGGTTGGAGTTAATACTTGTTGATTTTATGTCTATTTCATTAACACTATTCAAAAAAGTGCTGTAAGCGCAGTGATAATTGCTTACAGCATTTTATAAATGAACATAGTGATAATCGCACGCAGTATAGTTTGAATCTATTTGCGAGTTTGCGATGAATTTACTGCATGTTCCGGTGGCGCAAGATCTATCCATAAAGCATAAACTTTTCCCTATAAAGAATAAAAATTTAATCTAGGGATGTTGAAGCAAATATTTTGTACATAGGAATTTATCATAAGTATTTATAAATATAATATATATAATATAATATATAAATACTAATATAATAATAGTTTACGTCTGTAAAAGTAGTAATCATAGAGAATTTAAAAAAAAAGTATAGAGAACACTTAATGACCATTAACATGGTTTGCGGGTCCCGAATCTAACCTAACCTAACCTAAATAATTTAATAAAAAAGATAGGCGACCGAGCTTCGCTAAAATTAAAATTTTCTCAGCTAGATAAACCTGAAAAGTAAAAATTATCTAAAAACAAAATTTCATCCAAATAGTTAACGGCTCTAAAGCCGTTTCTGAGAAACCAATTACATAGAATTGCTCGTTTAAAATTTTCGGATCGGCCTTATTTGGTTACATTCAAAAATTTTATGAATACAGGCATATATAATAGCGTTAAATACCATTGTATATAACTTAACGAAGTAGGAGTAGGTACCTAAATTATGCCAAAAGAAAACCCCACTTCTAAATTTCAAAACAGACCGACATCGATTGTCTTGACCTTTTCAAATATTGCTAGAAAGTTTAGTCCTAGAAAGACATGGCCAGGTCAAGGGTCTGACCTTGTGTATCGCTCATTACCGTCAGAAATCGGACAGCTCCTACCGAGAATTTAGTAGTGGGAGGGCTGCTTCCCCCTAACGAATTATTAGCCAATAGCCACTCCATACACCCCCAGTTCATACTTGTGTAACCGCAACTAAATTACAATTTGCTTAAATTCATTGCAAACATAAATATTTGAAACATCCAAAAGTGCACGCCTCATGAGCCTTTCATTTAATTTTGATGAAAAATATAAATTACCAAAATAAATCGATTACACAAAGTATAAAATCGATATTGGCTGCTTGGTACATTTTCCCTTGGTCTATCAAGGGCTAAAAAATCAAATAGTCAAATTATTAGGTATAGAAGGTCTAATAAAATCATTCTATTAACTCTATTGATATGAAATGGGGTAAAAATACAACCAGTTGATGTAATAAAAAAACTTTGTCTCGATACGTCAATTTTTTGGGAAATCATCGTGACCTGGACATTCAATTGATGTATACCTACTGTAAACCCGTTATAGAGGTGTACATACTCGTATATGCATGAACTTATGTTTGTGTACACAATTCGACTACAAAAAATGTCCATCATCATTAAACATCATCGTAAATAAACACCCGGCCCGTGTATTTTTTCGTTTACACTAATAAATAAAAGCTATTGATTTTTTAAAGTAATTTCAATTAGAATGTGGAATTACTGCTTTAAATACACAATGAGATTCTAATCGATTGACAGCTACATTACTTTCATCGTAAATAGATAATATTGAAGACTTTATTTATAGTACCTATTTGTGTAACGTAGATGCTGATATTTTATTGAAAATAAATTATTTATTTTCAATAAAATATCAGATGTTTATTTTCAATAAAATATTAGCATCTACCAGTCTCATACTATAATTATATTTAAAGGACATCTAAACGTTATTTGTATTGTTTTTTATAGGATAGGGTGACAAACGAGCACACAATCCACTTGATGGTAAGTGGTTGCTGTGACCCATAGACATCCACATCTATCCTCAATAAAGAATCAAAATGCAGATGCGTTGTCACCAATGCCTCTTTTCCAGTAATAAAGGGTCTCCGATTTCTCACCATACGAAACACAGTATATATATATATATATATATATATATATATATATATATATATCTTTATATATAAAAAGTACGTGTCACGTTGTTTGTCCGCGATGGAATCCTAAACTACTGAATTGATTTCAATGAAACTTTTGGTCAATGTGCAGTTTGGTCCAACTTAAAAGATAGGATAGCTTACATCTCAATTTATAGTCGCAATACAATATTATTTTATTGAAAATTATTTGTCTATTATTTGACAGTCACAATTATCTGTTAGTGGTTAGCTCCAAACGATTCTGTCAGATGACGATATCTGTTGACTGGATTGAGTAAATATTTAATAGATGGCGCTATGTTAAAAATACTGTGTTGCTGTAAGTATTTAACAGATAGAACCGATTTCAAAAAAATTTTGCAGACTGTGTGCAGTTTGGTCCAACTTGAGAGATAGGATAGTTTTTATCCCGATAAGTGACTCTCAATTTTTTTATTGCTAATTTCAGGAGTTTTTTTGGGAAAGCAAATGGTCGTTCGGAAAGGGCAGAACAACGTCTGCATGGTCAGCTAGTATATATATATATATATATATATATATATATATATATATATATATATATATATATATATATATATATATATATATAATGTTATGGAAAAGTTTCTTGAAGATGTGATCATAATCCTAATATTTAATAATAGATTATGTTAGGAAAATTTATTTCGTTACAGTAGTAGTAATATGTATAACATTGCCCCAATATGTTTTTATAAAAAGAATAAGCGCTTATATTTAATTTAATTAAAATTTTGATTATTTTTAGATACTTTTAAACAATGTACGGGACATAAACCAATTTATACAAAATATACTTCAATACGCCCTGACAGGCCAGACGAACTGAGTACCTATCTAAATTATTAATACACGTAAATTTAAGCTGCTTCACTACGTTCGAAGCGATGACGTACACGCATAGTATTTCTAAATTGAAACGCGTATCTATATTCTAAGAGCTCTCATCTCATTCGTTAAGCTCGAGTGCGATTAATTTAAAAAGCAGGACTCTTTTACTGCCCTGGAGATCGTCTGGGCAAGTACGTACGAAACCCTCTTTTAGATTAGAGACAGAAGGTTAATGTGTAAAATATTTTTAAAACCACTCCATTATCCTTGTGCGTGTTATGAATGGGAACTGATAAATTGATCAAAACGTTGTGGGAATTCAAAAACCGATATGTCAGAGATCAGTAAAAGTCAGCAAGAATTGCCGTAGTGTATGGGTGTGTGGATAACTAATTGGTGGCGTGCGAGCAACTCTGAATGTGGTAGGAATGAGTCACCGAGTCGCGCCGCTGAGTGACACCAGCTCGATAACTTAATCCATTTGATATCGTTATATACCTGCTTTGAGGTGATCTGATTTACCGTAATTGAAATATTTTTTCTTTTCCTTTCTTAAAATATTCTATTGTCTATGGAAATTAATTATCTACTTTAATAAATCAATTCCACTAATTATTAACTGTAAAACTAATATAAATCCAGAGTAAAATCAAATAATCCTTTTATTATTATGATAGAGTTCATATGGATCTAATGAAATTTATAATATTTTATATCATTTAATATTTTTAATATTAAATTACTTATCACATCCAATTTGATATACAAAAATATTAGAGTTTATGGACATTAATTGTCAAGAACTTTGCATTCATATACGTGGTAGAGCCATGCTACAGCTATAGTCGTAGCACGAATGGGCCGGCTCGGCCGGGGAGGGACCACGCTCTCGCTGCCATTTTACGCTGGTATTCTACCAGCGTAAAATGGCAGCTTCACACTGCTGTGTTTCGTATGATAAGCGTAGAGAACCGGAGACCTATTTTACTGAATAAGAGGCATTCCATCTTAGTCCTCACGGGTGACGACACATCGGCATTTTGACTCTTTATTGAGGATAAACGTAGATGTCTATGGGTCACAGCAACCACTTACCATCAGGTGGACTGTGTGCTCGTTTGTCACTCTATCCCGTAAAAAAAATGTCGCTTCTTTCAATTCAGGACAAATAAGTATTGGTTGCGTTGCCCCGATGCGTGTTAGCGGGCCTCACGTCTTTCAAATTTTTTTAAATTTTTCTCTGATGTATAATTTCTCTAAAAAGTTACTACCATGGCCCAATGTCCAGGGCTTAGAGCTAGAGAGATACTCAAATTCGTCCTATGATACCAATGTCTCTCTTGTTTTAAACTTTTAGACAATTAGTAACTATCCTTCCTACATAAGATTATTTTCATTTGGTCTCATAACGAAATGTGGTTTATTGATGGATGGTTTAAACTATGGTTTAAGAACTTTTTATACGGATTCTTGATAGTTTAAATCTTAAACTATAAATTAACACGTTTTGTAATAAGACTGATGAACTTTTATCATAAAAAGCAAACGTACATTGAACCAAAATGAAGAATAAGCCGCGTGTAGTGGCGGTGTAAGAATATCCACTACCCCATGTCGTGCCGTAGGTGTTGTAAGAGGCTACAAAGAGAAATTGAAAAAGATGATGGGCAGCAGCATGTTCCTGATCACAACTAAAAATATCGTGATAACCTAAAGCGTGTAAACTAATTAAATTAAACTAATTTTTACGGATTTTTTCGCGTTTAATTTAACTTTTTACTTCCCGACGTTTCGGGTGCTGAAAAGCACCCGTGGTCACGGGAGGGACTGAGGTGTTTGACGTCCCGATGTCATAGTTAGCCCGGCTACCTTCAGTTTTTTTATATTAATTTTTGTTCCGATCTACGCAGAATGAGCTTATAGTATCTTGAAGTCTTGCAGTTATGCTTGGGTTTGGATTTAATTTTATTAATTATAGGATCCCAAGCAGATGGCAGCACCCATCCATCTTCTCTATTGAAATTAGGATGTTTTTAATTTCAATAGCCTCGCGAATCATCCTTGGGAGAAATCGATGTTCTTTTGCGAGGATTTGTGTTCTATCAAATCTAATGTAATGGTTGGGACGATCTTGAACATGTTCACACACTGCATACTTCCTGGAACGTCGGTGCTTCACGTCAGCTATATGTTCTTTCACGCGGGTGCGTGAACCAGCGTGAAAGAACATAGATCCTATAATTACGCGGAAAAAAAGCGGCCAAGTGCGAGTCGGACTCGCCCATGAAGTGTTCCGTAGCAGCAAGTAACATAATTTACGATTTAGGACGTATTAAAAAAAAACTACTTACTAGATCTCGTTCAAACCAATTTTCGGTGGAAGTTTACATGGTAATGTACAGCATTTTTTTTTTATTTTATCATTCTCTTATTTTAGATGTTACATGGGGGACACACACACACACACACACATTTTACCACTTTGGAAGTGTCCCTCGCGCAAACTATTCAGTTTAAAAAAAATTACATAAGAAACCTCAATATCATTTTTAAAGACCTATCCATAGATACCCCACACGTATGGGTTTGATGAAAAAAAATTTTTGAGTTTCAGTTCTCAATACTGATAATTGAAACTCAAACCCATACGGGGAACCCCCAAAATTTATTGTTTTTTTAATATTTTTGTGTGAAAATCTTAATGCGGTTCACAGAATACATCTGCTTACCAAGTTTCAACAGCATAGTTCTTATAATTTCGGAAAAATGGCTGTGACATACGGACGGACAGACAGGCAGACATGACGAATCTATAAGGGTTCCGTTTTTTGCCATTTGGCTACGGAACCCTAAAAATCCGTAAAAATTAGTTTCATTTAATGTGTAGTCTTCCAGTAAATATAGGAAATCATTACGTGTAAACTAAGTCAAAATTGGCCTATGATTAGCAATGGACCTTGTAAGCGTAATGGATTGATGGACGAATAAGAAATTCTTTAGTCAGATTTTATTCACCTGTAATAACTGGCGTATGGAATATGGCTATCGTGACTGCGGTTAACCTTACAACTGTTTTATAGTCACAAATAAATAGCCTTTAAAAATCAACCTTGCGTGACTACCATTGGTAGATCTAATCAAGGAAATTAATTTAGAAATTATAGCTATTTTTATAAATTATAAATATTTTCAAAAGTTTACTAAACCTTCATTAATTGCGGTTCTTTAAATAGATTTTTTTTTTGTTGAAAACATATACGACATAATAGTTCAAACACATTAATAATTCAACAAACCAAAAAAGTAATGATACAACGCACATAATAAAATTGCCTTTAATTTTTGGGTATTGTGCCAATATTAGCATGTCTTTGTTGTGCATCATATTATGTAGGTGTGTAATTACTCTAAGTTACGCATCTTTAAGATATCATAGCCCAACAGTTGACGTAAAATTTATAAACATGAATTTGATTCTTGAAGCTAGTTTTGGGAAATAAATTGGGACATGAGAAAATTATTTAATTCGCAATATTGTGTTGACCCAATTTAAAACAAAGTTTGCAATTTTTTGAATTGACTGTCCTGGTCTCCAATATTATGTCGCAAATTATTTTGCTAACCTTGCTAATTACGGCAAAACATTCCAATAATCGTGACATTTAAGTCCAATATTTGTCAAGGCTATAAACAAGTAACAAGTTATAAATAAGTTTTTAGCATAGATAAACTCGTATTCGAAAATCATTCTAATCATGTTTTAAAGAATATGAAAACGGAACGAAATTGGATAATCGAAGAGAAAAACGAATATAAACAATATTAATGTGTGATGTATGTAAGAAAAAAAACAGGAAAACAAACATTAATCCCAAATATTTTGGCAAAGGAGAAAAAGAAAATGTTTTTGCAATAGCTTTCACATTGAAACATGAGCGCTCTCTAATGCAGTTAACAACATTTTGTATAAGTACTAACTTTACCAAAAACATATATTGCGAAGGGACGAGAAGGTTTCAACATCTATTGCCCTCCCTAAATCTGATTCTACTTGATTTTGGATCCAAGTCAATGATGCGAACATTTGTGCAAATACATGTGCGAACATTTGTGCATTGTGTCTTTTATAGTAATGTGGCGTCTGATTGGGAAGTTATGAAGAGGTATGACAATCGCTTATGTTCCGTCGTGAAGAACGGCAATGGCATGAAGATAATGAAACTCTTACCGGTGGCCCAATGTACGACAGTATGGTGCTCGTTATCCCGTGCGTTGACGTCTGCACCGGCGGCGAGCAACGTCTGCACTAGGGGCACATTGCCATGGACAACGGCAAGATGGAGCGGCGTTAAGCCGTCAGCGTCGCGCGCATCGGCTAGAACAGGCGCCGCCATCAGCACGCGATCAGCACAGGCCGCGCGCGACGCAGCCCGCACCGATGCGCCGCTCGACGCGCAGTAGTGCAGCGCACAGCGCAACGCGCGATCGCGCACCCGCGCCGATGAGGGCTTCATTGAAAAGAAACACTCTTGTACGTACTTTGTTACAGTCATTACGTTACAATTATGGATTGTAGAGTAGAAGGAGAACCATCTTATAAGGTGCAAAAGTTGAAAAAGTGTCCCATTATATACTGAAAATAGAGGTTCCAAAACCTACCACAATAGCGCTGGCGTCTGAAAAACTATGATATGAATATATCTGTTGTAGACGGAGTGAAGTCAGCTGAATACAAATATTTAAAAAAGTTCATGACTAGAGTAGTTAGTAAAATGCCAGTATACAAAACCTCAACTATTTAAATAGTACAAAACCAAGCGGATTGGTCAGTCCTTGTTTATTTCTCCATCTTATTGAAATTACTAATGGAGCTTTTTTTTTAATTTATCATATGCTACTGCGGCGCCACCCTTATTGGACGCGTTATTAGGGACACTTTTCATATATTGAGATGGTCCTCCTTGTACTCTACACTCCATAGTTACAATGTACATACGCATTACACACCTAATGACTTATTGAGTTAAACATGCAGTTCAAAAAATTTAAGAATTTTGACGCTTATTCAAAGGTGTTAGAACTACTTCTTTGTCTAGAGAGTCCGTGTGGGTAGGTAGAGATCGTCTAATTTAAAACTGCAAGAGCCTCCCTTGTGTTTTAGGTAAATTTTATCACTTTCAGCGAGAGAAATATCGTAACAAGTAGTAAAATTAAAAATTTTGTACAACCGACTTCAATATAAATAAAATGATATCATCAATGCAGTCAAAGTCAAATAAATGAGCATTATTAAGGACAACTCAAAAACTACTGGTCAGATCTTGATCAAATTTATATGGGACTACATTAGAAGCATCATCATCAAAATCGGTTCACCTAGAAAAAAGTTCTGAGCTAACACACATAAAAAAACCGTTGAATTGAGAACCTCCTCCTTTTTTGAAGTCGGTTAAATATGCTAAAATCTACTAAAACACAACAGAACGAGCATACAGATTTAGATGTTATGACACATAATAAGGTAAATGTAACAAAATCGACCAAAAAAAAAAATACAAGAGAAGTGCAAACAATTTTAAAATAGACGATCTCTACCACCCTCTTGCCTACCTCAATCGCAGAACAGCTATGCGTGCACTGCTGCGTTCAGGTCAGAAGAATAAAGAGAACCAGTATAATCATAGGCTGAGAGGCATTCCATATTAGTCCCCAGTTGTGACAACGCATCTATTAATAAGGCTACTATTGACTACTATTTTTTAAATATTGTAATAAAAATCTCTAATTATTATAAAATCAAGTAGTATGTATGAAATTTGGTTTTTCGAATATTTTGTATTTGTACAGCGATCTTTTTGAGCGCTACAAATAACCGATACAGTATCCACTCATGACGGTGGTTGACGCCGAAGTGAGTGAGTGAGGCAGTCTATTTAGTAAAATAAATTAATACAATGCTGCTAAAACACCGAAAATTTCGACATTTCTCAGCCGAATAAATTTATTATAACTTAACAAAACAAAATTAAACTGCCATTTCCATTCCATGGCTTCCCATGTGATAGATGAAGAGATAAAAAAATAGATTGAGTTATGCAACTGATATTTTCAAAAGTTATCGTGTTTACCACTCCATGCGGACTTGATAAATCTACACCATAAGTCACTAAAACCACTTTTTTATGTAAAGATAGCAATTAATCGATTTAAAAAAACTTAATAAGCCCAACAATCGTTTATCTTTCTGACAATGTGCTTTTTATATCATTTCTATGTTCAATATAATTGTTAGGTACGATTTTATGCGACAAAACGTTGGAATCTCGACTTTTAGGCGCTAGTAGAACATACCTACGCACTTAGCGCTTAAGGCATGCAATATAATAATTCCCTTTAATTTCACTATTATACATAAGCCTTCCGAATAGTTGCTTCGTTTGGCAGGTGGAATGGCAAGCGCAGCTTTATTCATATGTTTTACTTTTTCGCAGATGTTAATCATCTGAACATATCAATCAGAACTGTCTTGGACAGATAGAGGGACTACAACAATGTTTATCATACAAGTAAGAGTAAATACTTTTAATGTAACGGCTTGAATATTGTTAATTGCAACTATCTCTAATGAAGAGTAAGTTTTTTGCATGCCTTATGCATTATTATAAAAATGATACATCATAAAGTGCTCGAAACGTCGGGAATATGAAATAAGTTAATATACGCGATAAAATCCGTTAAACTAGTTTTATTTAAAAGATACGTCAATAAATAAAACCCTGATCTTATATAACCTAAGGTGAAAACGTGAAAGAGAATTTTATACCGGGGAATGCTTAAAAAAATGTATACATGATATATGTTACAAATTCATTAAATCAAATCAAATAAAACACATTATAAACGTACATAATGCCAATCAAGCACATAATAGTCTGTGGTCAAATCGTCGCACAGAGTAGAGATTGTCGCCAAAGAATTTTAATAGGTTGTCAACAAATAAATACTACTGATTGACTGAACGGGTTTTGAATTTTGTGTGATTTCAAATGTTCCTTTTTCAATAGTCTGTGGAGTGTATATCAAGGCAAAAAAGCGTTTATTTAATATTTTGTATATTAGATATGTATGTTTTATAAAATCAGTTATTGAGTTTTTCCGTCAAGAAATTCTCAGTAGCTGACCAGAGTCAGGAAGTTGGCGGTGTCTCAACCCCGTGCCTCGGAAAGCACGTAAAACCATTGGTCCTGCGCGTGATCTCTCTCCGTTCGTGTCGGTTTACCGTCCCGTCGGATTATAAGAGTGAGGGAGTAGAGAGTGCACCTGTGCTTGCGCATAAACTTGGGCACTATAATCCTGTCCTGCACCGATGGATAGTCTCCGTTGAGACTGGCCGCCGTGACCGAAATTCGGTCTGGAGGACATTATTATTATTATCTGTGTTATATATAAATGCGCAATTGAAAGTGAAATACAACTCGCTTACAAACTTAAAAATTTAATGAATTGTGATCGAATTTCGACCATTACTAAGTTATTAATTTCTATCGATTTGTCGCTTTAGTAAAAAGAACGACCTTTTTAAAATCAAAGTCTCGTTGATTCATTTGCAACAACGTGTATCTACAACCTACGAACAGTTAACAAGGTAATGGGTTAATGGTACCAAACACGTGTAACGGTCGTCAACAGTTAACCGCAATCGTAGACTGTAACGATTCAACTGCTATCGTGGGACCATAGGTTCTATTGATTGTATATTTCCAGCGACGCCTAGTCACTGCCCTGCCGCCGTTTTGGTGCATTTCCTTAATAGCTTTTAAACCATTCACCTGTCTTAGTGTACTCACGCTAGTGCAAGATATTGCCTCACGATACTTAAGCGGGGTAACTACCCTTACAACCTAACACAGTTATAAAAAAAGTACAGTGTACAATGATAATGTGGTATGAAGTTGAATATCTATAAATTATCACTGTATTATTAATGAGACTGGAGCGAGTCGAACACCGAGACCCGTCGAACATTTGATTTCTACCAACTTATTGATTGGTTACAAAAGACATGAAAACAGGGAAAATAGTTGATGGAAAGTTGAGAGTGCAGTTGATGGTTTGTTTGTAAGGCGATGCCTGGCTACTCGGCGCATAACATCGCGTGATCAACTCATGTACTGAAAAATGTATTTTGTATTTCATATAACTACACGAAAAGCTTTAATTTTAAAAACAAACACTGAGTTTAAATACACAGTAATTTATTTGATTACTTATACATTGGTTGTGAAAAGTGTTTAATGTTAATTGTAGGATTGCTTAAACTTGTTTCAGTATTATTTATTTACAAAAGCAGTTGGTTCTAATAGGACGACTCCTATGATATCTTCATGATGTATAAATCCTGTTCACTGGGGGCATAAATAAACATCAACGAATAAGACAAGTGACGTGAGTAGAAAGGTGTAAATCTCAAATAATAGAAAGTGCTTAAATTTAGTTCTTATGTGTACGAAGACTAGACGAAAATAATATCATGCATCGATTATCGAGTTACACTTGTTATTATATTTAGTGCTTTGATTGTAGAACAATAATTAAACACACGCATAAATGAAGGGTGAGGTGAATGTGCTTTATCGTCTTGCAAATTGGGTAAAACTTACATCCTTGTTAAGTATATCAACTACACTCTTATAGTCAGCTTGCTGGCAGGCGTACATAAGAGGCGTGCAGCCGTGTGCCAACGACTGATCTACATCTCCACTCTTTTTAGAGCCGTTCTTCTCACGCTTGATTTTCGTGCTTTTGTCTAGAAGATCCCCTCGGCGTGGCTTTGTTTTTTTAAGTATGCTAGGGATGGACTCGCCGCGGCCGCTGGCCCCGCGCTTTTCCATAACAACGGGCTAGGACCAGCGTGCCATATGTTAGGCGGTGAGTGCGGCCGTGCGAGGAGAGAGTCGCGAGGGCGAGCGGGCACGGAGGGCGCGTGCCTCAGACTGGCCTGTGTGACCTGTGACTCGCAAGCGCCGCTGCCCGCTGCCGGACAAAGGCGGCGCTGGGCGGAGGGGCTACGCAACTCCCGCCCTCACACGATTTACTTTCCCCATTAAACCAGGTCAACATCTTATAACATCATTATATTCGAACTTTCAGTGAAAGGCCTCGCTACTCACTACTGCTTTTGTCTACTATCAATAAGTCGACATTGAACCAATTCCATTTCATTTGCCACAATCACGTGGAAACACAGTCAAATATTTTATAACTTTATTATGCTTTTCGTCATTCCTCATTATATTGTGACCTAATTTCTCTAACAACACAATTGTTTACATTATTAAATATATTTTAACACATTTTTTTTATTACTACACGAGTCATGTCGTGGTATAAAATTTTTAAACCTTTAAAAATATATAGCTATTATAAAATATGACTATACTTGATTTGGTACAAACCTTTATATGTAAATGTCAAATAAAAGTTAACGATAATAATTTATTTTATCGAAGCTGACCAGTCTAACTAATAATATGCACGTTTTACGTGTTAGAGGAGAATTTAAAGGGACGCTGAAGGTTAAGGGGATCAAGTTTGATTGGAAGTTAGGGTAGGCTATTAGTGTTATTGGGTGGGTGATGTAGCGAGCTAGTGCCACAGTTCACGTTATCGCGTCGCGGCGGCGGAGCGACGTGACGTAAGCGCGGCACGCCACCACCCTACAAACCAATCACTCCCGAACCACACGACGGTTATTTATGCTGTCCAAACTTAAATTTACCATAATTTATAAATAATTATTATTTATACTTTTATATTTAACTATAAGGGGGCAAAATATCCACTGCCCCAATATCGTCCCGTGAGTGTCGTCAGTGGCAACAGAGGGAATATCACACAGGAAATGGACAGCAACATCTTCCTGATAAAAACTCAAATTAACAAAAACACCAAGATTGCAAACCACCCTGCCAAGCGTGGGAACTATGGCAAAATCCCTCCAATTAGGCATTATGTTGGGGAGGCATAGGCATTTTATAGACAGTAATGGATATTTAACAGAGATGCAAATATTACCTAATTAATATTTCTTATTTCCAGTTGTGCCTTGAATTAATTTGTTCTCAGAAATTTTAAAATTTACGTCATTCAAAAATAATTCATTTGAATTAATTCAAGGTAAGTGATATAACATATAGATAATAATTTACAGTTGAAGTATTTATCAAACAGACATACCTACAGCTTTACGTGGTAGAGCTACGTTATTTCGTATGGTTTAAGTGATTAGAACCGGAGACCCTTTTTTTATGTAACAATACATTGCAACTTAGTCCTCAGAAATGAGAACGCATCTGCATTTAGAATCTTAATCAATGGGTTGGTGTCTATGGGTATGTCATACAGTAAGCTCTTACCTCCAGGACTATGGAGTGTAGAGTAGAAGGAGAACCATCCTATAAGGGGCGAAAGTTGAAAAAGTGTCCTACTATTTACTGAAGATAGAGGTTCCAAAACCTACCACAATAGCGCTGGCGTCTGAAATACTACGATATGAATATAGCTGTTGTAGACGGAGTGAAGTCAGCTGAATTCAAATATTTAAAAAAAATTCATGACTAGAGTAGTTAGTAAAATGCCAGTATACAAAATCTCAACTATTTACGTAGTACAAAACCAAGCGGATTGGTCGGTCCTTGTTTATTTCTCCATCTTATTCTAATTACTATTGGCGCTTTTTTTTAATTTATCCTATGCTACTGCAGCGCCACCCTTATTGGACACTCTTCATATATAGAGATGGTCCTCCTACTCTACACTCCATAAGGTGGACTCAGTGCTTGTTTGTCGCCTTTAATTATATTACTCATTGATTAAATTATGACTTTAAACACTTTTATTAGCACTTCCACAGCATTTTCGCTTACTTCTTTTCTTTTCTTTACAGCCTATAAAAATCTACTGCTGAAGATAAGCCTCCCCCACATATTGTCTCATAGGGGGGACTCTGCCATAGTTGCCACGCTTGGCAGGCTGTTAGGCAACAGCAGTTTTTTATTACTTTAAGTTGTTATCAGGAAGATGCTGCTTCCAATATCTTGCTTTAGATTCCCTCTGTGGATATTCTTACACCGCCACTACACGGTTTCGCTTACTAAATAGTATAAAATTTTAGTGTACTCAAAGATGTATAAACTGAAAATGAGACATTTTAATAAAGAATTTTGAAATTATTGAAAATTTTAATAAAGCTTCTACGTATATCATACCAGTGTATGATATACGTAGAAGCTTTACAAATACCTAAATAAAACATGAAACCATGAAACGAATTACAAACTATACCACACACAGTTTTATCTCTCAATGCACCTCCTCCATTTTTTCATATTTCTATTAGAACTAGATAAATTGTTGGAAATAAATATTTCACATTTATTACATTTGGTTCATGACCAATATTTTTGAAATTTTGAAAAATATGAGTAAGATCACTGAGGACGTCATCTGCTCTACCTCCCAGTGTACCATCGTCTAAGTACCAGACATTCAGCTTGGACTTCAAATTTGAATTAATGGGTTGAATTTCGAAACCGAAAAGGACTGGACCTAGTGGGTCGCCCTGCTGAACACCGACAGCAGAATCAATATTATGATTTTAAACAAGTTCATATTTTAATTGTAACATTGCCAAACGTAATGATAAATTTCGGGGGTATTGTTAGCCACTTCTTTCAGCAGGGTTACCCTATCGATAGAGTTAAAAGTATTCTTTAGGGTCGATCAAGAACACCTCCATCAGAATTTGTTAAAATGTACGCACTGAATGTGCCGCCGCCTCATAGCTCTACCTTTAGTGCCAAAGCCTAGTTGAGTAGGCTGCAAAGCAAAAATTTAATTCTAAATTTAAAAATAAGTTTCTTACTATCTTTACAATTTTATAATTATAATTGACCTTCGTACAACATGTTTTTTTAATATTTTAGATTAGTGACTTCATAAGATTAATTTAAATTATATATAATAAGGTAGGTAATTTATAATCAAGTAATCAATCAACAAATCAATTAATATTATACTTAAAGACATGTACAGGTAAAAAGTGTATTAAAGTACAAAACATAACAAGTAGATATCGTGCGTGAAGCGTGAATAATGTAAAGAAAACTTTCAAGGAACTTTTAAACAGTCATCATTTCTGATACGAAACTTCCTTTTCATTTCTTTATAAAATTAACTTTAATTACTTCAAGTATCTTTGCAAATACATATTTAAAAATGTGCTTTAACTTAATTATATAAAACCGTGTAGTGGAGGTGTAAGAACTAAGAATAATGATTATCGTCCCATGAGTGTCGAAACAGGCGACAGAGGGAAACAATACTAGAAGATGGCCAGTAGCGTTTTCCTAAATAAAATTAGCAAATTAAAAAACTACAGTTGCCAACCCTCCCGCCAAACATGGCAACTATAATAAGATCCCTCTTATACGAGTAAGGTAATCTATGGGGAGGCCTATGTTTAGCAATGGACTTTTTATAGGACTATAATAAATTAATGAAGAAAAAAGAAAATGTAAACAAAAATACGATAATTTTAGTAACTTAATTAAAATAGGACAACACGCTTTCTTACAAAATTGACCCTGATCAAAAAGATTACAAAGTGTAGATTAAAATTAACTTGCCGTGTCGCTTTGAACCGGGAGAAATATTGTTAGATTGTTGATTTTAGTGTAGCGTAAAAGCACAAAAATGTAGGTAGTAACTATCAAGATACACAAAATAAAAAAATCAAGTGCAAATTAACACACTATTCTATTTATTTACTATTTATATGAAAATCTTACATCGACATTTTTAAGTTTCAGGATCGAATTTTCGGGACATCCCTGTATTTATCTATTTAACTAACATTAAGCTACTTAAATCGTAAATATAATCATATGACCTCTTGCTCATTGATTATATACTATACATGGTTCTTGATCTCGTCATAGGGAAGTACATAATATTATATCCGCTCTGCATACCGACAACCTAAATCCCCAGACTATAATTCATTGAACTTTTTTTTTATATAGAATGAGGGTGACAAACGAGCACTTTCTGAAATATTCATTACAGCTCACCTGACGGTAAGTGGATGCTGTGGCCCATAGAAATCTACATTGATCTTAGATTAAGAATCAAAATGCAGATGCGTTGTCACCCCTGAGAACTAGGATGAAATGCATCGTTTTCAGTAAAACGGATCTCCGGTTCCCTACACTCACCATACGAAACACAGCAGCATTAAGCTCGATTAAGCTGCAATTTTACGCCGATATTCTGTGAGAGCGTGGTCCTTCCCTGTTTAAGCCGACCCATTCGTGCTACAACCATAATATAGCTGCAGCGTGGCTCTACCACGTAGCAAACAAAAAATTCATAGACCACTCTCATACCTTATGCATTTTTTTATTTTCTAGTTGTAATTAAGAAGACGCTTCTAACTATCTCCTGGTTTGTTTCCCTCCGTCGCCTCTTACGACACCCGCGGGACGATATGTGGTAGTGATTATTCACATGATTGCACCGCCACAACATGGTAATTTTTTTCTAAGGGTGCGTATGGATTAAGTAGCATGTTGGGTAACTTTTGTTTTATAACACGTACTCATTATGTTACATTGCTTTTCAACATTGCAACATAAAACAATACTGTACACATTAGAATAACAATGCATTATAACAATTTTATATGACATTGTCGATTGTCGTTCTGCAGTTCACAATGTCGACACAAGAGGACGTTTTGCTAGCTGCTGCAGCAACTCTTGCACTTTTAAAAAACAAAAGAAAAAATATAGATACTGGGTTCGTCCTAGTTTATTGACTAGAGAAAAATACTCTCTAGTTACATAACATTTGTGTCACGTTATATAACATTCCGTCTCCATATTACTGAAACAAACAAATTTATTACATGTTATGTTATATAATGTGTACGCACCGTAAGGCACGTGAGGGTAATATGGTCACCTTAAGCTTTGCCGCCCTATATAACCAAAACTAGGAGGAGGACAGGGACAAAAACACAAAGTCGTATACTATTACTAATATATTAAGAAAAAAAATAGCAAACAAGTTTTTCCAAAAATTAGGAACACTTCGAAAAATCAACTTATAAAAAACTAACTACACTACATAATACTAAAATCGACTGAAATTTTTACTATATTCTCAACTGCCAAAATGGCGTCGATAAAGCAGCGTCCTTTTGACCCTTTATTATTTGATTGACTGATAAAGAGCTACTGTATCACAGTGTCACCTATGCAAACAAGGCTGTAGTTTTGGAGTTATAAAAAAGTGACCACATTAACCGGATGACCATATTACCCTCACGTACTTTATTTTTTAAATACTTAATGATTTCTTATATTTACACGAACACTACACATTGAATAAAACTATTTTTACGGATTTTATCGCGTTTAATTAACTTATTTTATATTATTTTTTATTATAAATCCTTAAATTATTTTATTATAAATCCTTTTTTCTTATTTAATAAATAAAAGTCCTTGACCCATAATCACGAAATACATAACAGTTAAGTACGCCTATAATTCTAAATCAAAAGCATAGCTGACCCAGTTCCCTCGATTTCAACAACATACGTCGACAGAAACCATAATATTTCTTTATTGCGCATGGTATTAAGTCAAAGTTACAGCCTGTATATATACCATAACTTGACACAGGCCTATTATTTCCTCGAGGGTTTTTAGAACAAGGATGCGTCCGCCGCACCAATGTCTGCCAGTGTCCAATGCATGTTGGTGGACTTAATTTAAATGTCTCCGAAGTACTATTTTTTATATGGTTTCCTCACAATCTTTTTCTTCAAATTCTTGGTAATATGTTTTGATAAACTTAACATAAAATTGTAGGGCCTATGTGTTATTTTTCTAAATTTTTACTTTCTAATCGATTTATGTTTGTGGTTTCGGTTTTTCACAAAAATCTAACTTTTATTTGTCAGCACATAGACGGACGGATTTAACTCCAGAACTTGTGAATCTATCGATTACACGGGTTGTATAGGCTGTATATTAGTTACGTGTTCCATTACGTTTTTAGAGTTCCGTACCTCAAAAGAAAAAAAACGGAACGGTTGTCCGTCCGTCCGTCCGTCCGTCCGTTTGTACGTATGTCGAGACATTTTTCTCAGGAACGGGTGGAGATAAGTCGAAATTAATATCAAATAATAAGTCTATAGTCCCTTGGAGATTAGAAAATTCAAGCATATAAGTCACAAACGGGCCAAAAGTCTAGGGTAGGGTAGGTTTACTTACTTACATTGTAGGATCAGCTGAAGCATCGACCGTGATGTAGATTGTATACCGATTGTTGGCGACGCGCTAAAAAATAGTTTGTCATTTTTCATTTCATAAAAATTAAGTAATTTCGTATTTTAAAATTATTACTATTAAATTATATAAGGCATTCCGAATAATAGATTCAATATAATATCGTACGAAAGTTTTATGGAAACAAAAAACAAACTTTTATGGAATTAACTTTCGTCGAACCCCGTTCGACGAAATTTAATTCCATAAAAGTTTGTTTACAGTAAAATAGGTGTATTTCGTTGAATTTCTTAATATGTTTTTATGTGATAACAACGTAATGTTTATTATAATGATAAGACTTTGTATGTTGTGTTTGTTATAAATAAAATTGCGTGACCATTTGTTTTAAATAAATAAAGATATGGGGTAAAATACAAGGGTGCAATGATGAAAATCATTGTTACTCGTATGTCGAAATGGCACACGGCGCGCGGTTCTCTTTCGTGTATAAATCGCGACTAGGATACTAAACTGATAATTTGGAAATTCGTTCGGGACCAGCTACCAGTTTTATAGTTTAAAGCAAGAAAGAAGACCATATGGAAAGTGATAGGAAAGTAGTGAAAGTTTCAAGTTTCAAATATATTAATAATGATAATATATCGTTATTGCAGTCTTTGAAAATACGAGTAAATTAAGCTTCTACTTTTATTTAAAATTATCCCAAATTAAATGTGATTTATGGACAACAACTATACGTAGGTGCACTCCTCTGTGTGCGATTCAATTCAGGTTTTTGTTGATGACCGATTGACCCTTACTAATGTTTGCGTGCGTAGTAAAATAGTAGGCGTTAGATATTTATGAATGACAAGCAGTTAAAATAATGCGTTACCACGCATTTCGAATTTAAAAGATAAAAAAGACAGAATATTTGAGATTTTTTAATTATTTTTTCTTCACCATTAATATAGGCATATTACTTATTCTGAACCTTCTCAACAAATTTGGCTGGTTATTGCAAAATGTACCTGTATAGTGACTTAAAAACTTTTTTGTGAAAGTGACATATGATCTTACCACGAACTTGTTCACCTGATGGTTTGTGGTTACTGCAATCCATGGACACCTGTAGCGAACTTCAAACAAAAAAGACTACATATGCGTTGTCACCTCTGTGGTCTAAAATGACCTGTAATTATACACATTCTGTAATTATCACAGAAAACAAGCGTGAAGTAGAGGTTTACCTCTGCGTTTCGCTTGGTGAGTGCAGGTGGCCGGAGACCCTTTTTACTGGAAATGAGGCATTCCATCTTAGTCCTCACGGGTGACAACGCATCTGCATTTTGATTTGTAATAGAGGATAGATGTAGATGTCTATGGGCCGCAGCAACCACTTACCATCAGGTGGACTGTGTGCTCGTTTGTCACCCTTATCCTATAAAAAAAAATGCATCTTCTGTGTGAGATTTTATAACCTTCAGACTGCAACACAGCAATGCATTCACTGTTGGCGGCATAAATAGGTAATTGAGTGCTACTTACCTCGTAGTATTTATTCTGTGCTCTAAAAAACTATTAAAAAACTTAAGTGCATAAACAAAGTTATTAATAGTTTAAATAACGTTAAATATAATAAACGAATAAGCCGTTACGTAATGGAAATATTATATGGAATTGTGAATTTTTGAAATTTAAAATTGCTGTTCTCGAGAGTCATTACGAATCGTCTCGCACGCAGACTTGACGACTTGCAGCCTACCGGAAAAGCCGGTTTCCGAAAAGGCTTTAGTACCATGGACCACATACACACCCTTCGGCAAATTGTACAGAAGTCCGAGGAGTACAATTTGCCACTATGTCTGTCGTATGTGGACTATGAGAAAGCTTTTGATTCAGTCGAAATTTGGGCGGTGCTGCAGTCCCTTCAGCGGTGCCAAGTTGACTGTCGGTATATCGAAGTGCTGAAGTGTTTGTACAGTAGAGCTACGATGGCTATCCGAGTACAGAATCAGAGTACGAAACCTATCCAACTGCAGAGAGGTGTAAGACAGGGTGACGTTATATCCCCGAAACTCTTTGACGCTGCATTGGAAGATGTTTTCAAGCTACTGGACTGGAAAGGATGCGGTATTAACATCAATGGCGAGTACATCACTCACCTTCGATTTGCCGACGATATAGTCCTTATGGCAGAATCGCTGGAGGACCTAAGCACTATGCTCAATGACCTCAATAGTGTCTCCCAAAGAATAGGTCTTAAAATGAACATGGACAAAACAAAAATCATGTTTAACGTCTATGTCACACCTATGCCGGTAGTTGTTGGGAACACTGAGCTCGAAGTTGTTGACGAGTATATTTACCTGGGACAAATAGTCCGATAAGGTAAGTCCAACTTCGACCGAGAGGTCAATCGACGGATTCAACTCGGCTGGGCAGCGTTCGGGAAACTACGACACAAATCTTCTCGTTAGACATACCTCAAAACCTGAAAACGAAACTGTACGATCAGTGCGTGTTGCCAGTGATGACTTACGGATCCGAGACGTAGTCCTTCACTGCTGGCCGTATGAGGAAGCTTAAGGTCGCCCAGCGAGCTATAGAGAGGCCTATACTCGAGGTTTCTCTACGTGATAAACTTAAAAATGAGGATATGCGTAGTAGAACCAGAGTAACCGACATAGCCCAACGGATTAGTAAGGTGAAGTGGCAGTGGGCCGGCCATATAGCTCGAAGAACCGACAACCGATGGGGAAGAAAGGTTCTTGAGTGGCAGCCTCGTACCGGTAGGTGAAGTGTAGGGCGACCCCCCACTAGATGGAGTAACGACCTGGTAAGACATGCAGGAAGTCGATGGATGCAGGTGGCTCAGGACCGTGCTTTGTGGCATTCCTTGGGGGAGGCCTATGTTTAGCAGTGGACTTATGAAAGGCTGTAATGATGATGATGATGTGAATCTTAAAGAACGGATTTTTTATTGCATACCTTAAGCGGAAGCGCAAGGTGTGTTCTACTATCGCCTAAAAATTAAGATTCCAACATTTTATCGAATAAAATCGTATCTAGCAATCATATTATACATATAAATGATATAAAAAGCACATTGTTAGAAAGATAAATGATTGTTGAACTTATTAATATTTTTTTTAAATCGATTAATTGCTATTTTTAAATAAAAAAAAGGGTTTTAGTGGCTTATGGTGTGGATTTATCATGTCCCTGTGGCTTGTAAACACAATAACTTTTGAAAATATTAATTGTTTAACTCAATCTATTTTTTAATCTCTTCATCTATCATGTGGGAAGCCACTGAATGTAAATGGCAGTGTAGTTTTGTTTTGTTTAGCTATAATTAATTTTTTTCGGCTCCAAAATGGCGAAATTTTCGTTGATTTGTTAGCCTCGTATACAAAAATATTTCTCTAAATGGTTGTTGTTGTTGTTTTTATTATTCGCTCGAGAGAGCAGGCAAAGGAACTATGCCATACAGCCTTGTCTTCATGCATAATTTTCCTTCATATTTCACTGCTTCACAATATGTTGATGCGTCACATTGTGCAGCCTTGGGAGATTTTGACGGTAACTTGAGCCAGCAGGCAGCTGACAGTTGGCGATGGTATCTAAAGGCGCCTATGCAAACAAACAGCTTATCTTGAGATTCCATCACCATCAGAGCACTTGTTTCACAGTTTCCATTAATAGTTCACATGCGCAGACACTTAATACACAAAATCGCACTACTTTTACATATCAAAGTCCACTTCAAACCATTATTTAAACAATAATACAGGAGCAGCAAGCCGCCGCCGGTCGAGTTCCCGCCAAAACTCTTTCTCTAAATGGGAAGCTACAGCCACAGAGTAGTAATGAGTAGTTTAGTTTGGCTCACAGAGTACATTATATATAGGGAATAATGTAAAATAAATAAATTATACTAAAAATTTAATTACAAATTTGTTTTGTAACAAAATAGTAAGTTAGCAAGGTTCGATTGTATTTTAAACTATTCATTAATTTGTTTGATTCTTAATTGGCCAAGCATGGCTAAATTTAAAAAAGCGACATCTACTGCAACATGGACAAACTGTCATGACATAATAATACCTCTAAGAAAAATTATAGTATGGACTGTATGCCACTGGTTTGGTAGTGTTTCTATATAGTTTGTGCTGGTTTTTTGTTTTTTTTTCTGTGGTTTGGCTTCAGTCGCCTTCGTGAGTGGACATTGTTTCGGTTGTTTGCAGCGGCTCAAAAAGATCGCTGTACAAATACACAATATTCTAATAACCAAATTTCTTAAATACTTAATTATAATAATAATAAGACATTTTTTTATTATAATATTTAAAAGCACAGAATAAATAATAGTAGTACGTACTAAAAGCAAGTAGTATAATTTTTTTTGTCATGGGTGACATTTTCATGGTTTTCGAGTGTTGAAGCCGATAGTGCTGTCGAAATGTAAATCCAAGATGGCGGCCGAAGTAGGTACCAATTTTTTCATCATGGGTGTCATTTTCATGGTTTTCGAGGGTGTTGAAGCTGATAGTGCTGTCGAAATGTAAATACAAGATGGCGGCTGAATTAGGTACCAATTTTTTCATCATGGGTGTCATTTTCATGGTTTCCGAGGGTGTTGAAGCCGATAGTGTTGTCGAAATGTAAATCCAAGATGGCGGCTGCAAAATATATCAATTTTTTCATCTTGGGTGTCATTTTCATGGTTTTCGAGGGTGTTGAAGCCGATAGTGCTGTCGAAATGTAAATCCAAGATGGCGGCTGCAACAGGTATCAATTTTTTCATCATGGGTGTCATTTTCATGGTTTTCGAGGGTGTTGAAGCCGATAGTGCTGTCGAAATGTAAATCCAAGATGGCGGCTGCAATAGATATAAATTTTTTCATCTTGGGTGTCATTTTCATGGTTTTCGATAGAGTTGAAGCCGATAGTGCTGTCTAAATGTAAATCCAAGATGGCGGCTGCAATAGGTATCAATTTTTTCATCATGGGTGTCATTTTCATGGTTTTCGAGAGAATTGAAGCCGATAGGGTTGTCGAAATGTAAATCTAAGGTGGCGGCTGCAATGGGTATTAATTTTTTCATTATGGGTGTCATTTTCATGAGTTTCGAGGATGTTGAAGCCGATAGTGCTGTCGAAATGTAAATCCAAGATGGCAGCTGAAGTAGGTACCAATTTTTTCATCTTGGGTGTCATTTTCATGGTTTTCGAGAGTGTTGAAGCCGATAGTGCTGTCGAAATGTAAATCCAAGATGGCGGCTGAAGTAGGTACCAATTTTTTCATCTTGGGTGTCATTTTCATGGTTTTCGAGAGAGTTGAAGCCGATAGTGCTGTCGAAATGTAAATCCAAGATGGCGGCTGCAATAGGTATCAATTTTTTCATCATGGGTGTCAATTTCATAGTTTTCGAGAGAGTTGACTCCGATAGGGTTGTCGAAATGTAAATCCAAGATGGCGGCTGAAGTGGGTGCCAATTTTTTCATCTTGGGTGTCATTTTCATTGTTTTCGAGAGAGTTGAAGCCGATAGTGCTGTCGAAATGTAAATCCAAGATGGCGGCTGCAATAGGTATCAATTTTTTCATCACGGGTGTCATTTTCATGGTTTTCGAGGATGTTGAAGCCGATAGTGCTGTCGAAATGTATTTAAACTACTTTAAAAATTCCGTATAATCATGTTATACGTAATTTTTTTAATGCGCTTAAGGTATGCCCAATTGGATTTACCAATATTTTCATTATTTATTTGTATTATCTATTCATATTTGGGCGTAGTTTATAAGTTGCAATTTAGTTATGAGAATAATCATTAAAAAGCATCATGATCATTATTACAGCCCATTTTACACATCATAATTCCACTGTAGAGTGTTAATTAAAGTAGGTATGTTTAAAAAAAAGTCCCGCTGGGCGTCTTGCTGGTTCTTCCCAGGACAGAGGTATTTTCCGAACCAGTGGTAAATAAAAAATGACTTTCGATAAGTATTTTGTAATGATCAATATTTAATAAAAAAATTATTCTGTTCTATTCTACTGCTCAACATAGGTTCTTGCATAGGTTCTGAAGGAATGCCACAAATTGCAATCGTAAGCCACCTGCATTCATTGACTTCCTGCATGTCTTACTCTTACCATATCGTCAGTTCATCATTGTCAATATTGCCTTGAAAAGTATATAATGGGTGGGTCAGGAACTGTAGTAGATTTTAAAAAATCATGAAAAAAGCTGAAATTGGTACTTAAGCTATTTAATTTTTAAATTAAAAAAGGTTTCAAGGGAAATTATTTTTTGAAAATAACATCAGCCAGATATGATCCATCTCGTTGCAGACACTCTTCAATACCTTGTCTTTAAATTGCCAAAAACTCGTTGGGCACAGTGCGTGTGGAATAGAGGCCATTTCTTCACGTATTCGCTTTAACTGGGTAATACTGGTTGGATTATTGCAGTAAGCTCGACTTTTCAGGTGGGGATAAATGAAGAATATATACATAAATAAATGTAATGGGGTCAGGTCTGGACCTCCCATTATACGAGCATATGAGAAATCGCGCCCCATTTCGGTCGCCCCTCCCACTAGCCGTTAACCAAGCTCCAGAGATTGGCATCATATCATTTTGAGGGATAGAACTGAATCTCATAAATATAGCTAGGTTACTAAGTAATCTAGCTAGGAGGCCAGAATTCTACCCATCTCAGAAAACTATATCTCCGAAGTCACGAGGTTATCTTTCTTAAGTACAAAAACACACAATTATAATAAATGCAAAATATACAGAGTAATAACAATGATAAAGCAGTATCGGAATTCCCCAGTGTAAATATTCGGTGTTTCTGTGACGTAAATAATATTATATCAGGCAAAATCTATCACCTATGTCTTGCGTATGTAAACAATGAGAAAGATATCAATTTAGTTGAAAGTTAGGCAGTACTATAGTCCCATAAGCGGTTCCAGCTTGATTGTCGATATATGGAAGTGCTGAAATGTTTGTAGAGTAAGGCTTCTAAAGCTATCCGAGCACAGACGGAAGGACAAAGACGTTTTAAGCTACTGGATTGGAAACGATATGGTATTAACATCAATGGAGTGTAAATCACTTATCTTGGATTCGCCAACGACATGTACCTACGAGTATAGTCCTTGTGGCATATTAGCACGAAGACCTTCGCTTTATGTTCAATGACCTCAATAGTGTTTCCCAACAGATAGGTCTTAAGACAAAGAACATAAGCAAGACAAAAATCATATTATTGTTCATGTAACTCCTAAGCTGGTATTTATCTTAACAACTATACTTGAAATTGTGTCAAGTATGTGTACGCAAGATAAATTAATTGTTCGACTAGGTAAGTCCAACTTCGATCCACAAAGCAATTGCTAAATCCAATTCTAGATAAGCTAGATAACTTTCAGGAGATTACGACACATCTTCTTTAAAAAAAAACATAAAACAAAAATGATATTATGACCTATCGATAATACAACCAGTGCGTGTTGTCAAAGACGACATGTGGATCTGAGAGATCTTTCTCTGGCGGCAGTATGAGGAAGCGCAAAGTCACTCAGCGAGCTATAAAATATATAGGAATATATATGTAGAATCTGTATTATGATATTTTTTTTGTATATGAGGGGGCAAACGAGCATGCGGCTCACTTAATGGTAAGTGACTACCACCGCTCATGAACAACTGCAAAACCAGGGGATATATATACAAACAGTGTTACCGACAAAGCCCAATGGACCGGTAGGTGGAAGTGGGCATGGGCCAGTCACATAAGCTCGAAGAATCGACAATAGATACGAAAGAAAGGTTTACAAGAAGCAGCTTCGTACTGACAAGTAAAGTGTAAAGTGGCTACCCACTTTTTATCCGCCAATGGTTAATAATGTCCCGCCATTGACGGAAATGTATATTCATTTTAACTCTTGATTATTGCTTATTATATATATATTATAAACTTGATTTTTTGTATAAAATCTTATTTATTTTTCCTTTTATGTAGGAGAGGGAGTCTGAATATGTGATAGTATGAGGAAAGTGGTTGGAGATTGCCCATTTGCATGCATTAAGAATTGCGAAAAGCTCTGCTTGAAAAACACTGCAGGTATCATGCAATTTATACTTCTTTGAAGTAAACATTTTGTTGAGATTGCAGCAGACGAAGGCAGCACCAACGGTTCCGTCATCCTGCTTGCCGTCTGTGAAGATAAGGGTAGTGTTTGGTTCTGCCAACGCATCAACTTGTTCTTTCTTACAGTTTCTTCAGTTTGGACTTAATATTGATTCTGTGTGCTGGGTGGAGAAGCTTGTGGAATGGCGTAGGTTTTTCAATAGTTATATCAGCGGGCGTGTAACTAAATATTTTGGAGACTTTCGTTCGTTCGAAAATATGAACTTCTTTTACTTTTAAATCTAACGGTAACATGTCTCCGTGCCATGGGCAATGGCAGCAGGCGTTGACACAGTACGGAAGCCCCTAATGGCTCTGATTGCAAATTCTCTCTGTATTCTTTATAAGCTCCTCCTGATGTACTTCTTGTGAGCAATGTGTCCCCAGATATCTGCAGCATGTGTGACTATTGGTTCAATCACTTGCTGGTAAATGGTACGGATATTTTCAGGGTGAGCTCCCCAAGTTAGTCTTGAGAAGATACAGAGGGTATTAAAAATTCGGGTCACCTTACTGATGACGTATCGGATATGATTGGTAAATAGAAGCTTCTCGTCAAGAATGCCTCCCAAGTATTTCAATTCTTGTTTGAAAGTAAGAGTATATCCGGCCGTTTCAATTTGTGCACTTTTAGCCTTTGGCTATCATTTGCAATAGATAAGGCTTGGTTAGCGATGGTTTGTATTTTTTGAATGTTATCAGCTGTGATTATGAGTAGGACATCCTCTGCAAATATACATGGCATCCTTCCGGAAATTTCATGTCCAATAGCTCATCAGTACGATATTCCACAGCGCTGGACCGCATGTGGAACCTTGTATGCATCCTCTCGACATAGTCTTGTTAACGCGTTCACCAGCATGATCCAAAATTACCACGCGATCTTGAAAATAGCTCCTGATTAGTTTGAATAGGTTGTTTGGACATGCAATGTACCGTAGTCGATTGAAAATTGCTGGCCACCAAGCGCCATCAAAAGCAGCTTTGATGTCGAGAGAGATGTCCACCGCTTACTGTTTGTTTTCTTTTGCCCTTCGGACTAGATACAACCCAGTGTTATTGGCTTCTATGGTGTTCGTTTGCTCACGAAAATCGAACTGACGACGGGTCACCTGTATTTTTGACGTTATCTTTCCGTTTTGAAATGCGCAGTGGTTAACCCTTTTGATGAATAATTTCTCTAAAAGATTTCCAAAGATGGGTAGAAGACCGAAAAGAAGAAGGTCGAAAAGAGCCCAGCTCTCCGTAATCTTTCTTCTCTGGTTTGGGGATAATCTTGACATAAGCCACCTTCCACTGTTTGGGTAAATGTTGCAGTGTTAAGCATCGGTTGAGAATGTGAGTAATTAGTTTGAGATAATTCATAGTGAACTGATGGCATATGTCTGAAGTAAAATGGTCAATAGCAGGAGCTTTCTTGGAGTTTATTTGCTCGCGACACTCCAACACCTCCTCCTCAGGGAATGCTGGGTTATCGTCAGTGTCAGGTAGCTTAGTCAAGTTTGCCATCAGAATCATCTAGGTAGAAATGGTTGAGCAATGCCTCAGCTGTTTCTTTGGCGGAAGAAGTGAACTAGCAATTCGATTTTAAAGTGTCTGGAGATCGTCGAGGTGCGGTGACTTTAAGAAGCTAAAGAAAATAAACTAAAGAAAATGTCTGATCGTACATCAACATGAGCGACCAGACATTTTCTTTAATTTGTAAAAATTAGAAAACTCTGTAAAATGTTTAGTGGACTCTGTTTTTAACTTTTTGGAGTATTTGGTCTTTTTTGCATTCCTTTTAGATATTATGCCATCTAGAGAGAGTCCCTGTCGTTTAAAGGTATGAAGCTTTCTATGTAAACCTATCAATTCACGCTTCATGACTTCCAGTTCCTCGGATCACCATTGGGCTTTGAATTTACTTTCTGACCTTTTATAATGCATAGTTTTGCGACAAGCAGAATGGATAATTTAGATCACAGTATCAATTAATGTTTCTAGTTTATATTTGCTGAGAGTAGAGATGTCAATTGTGATAGTGTCCGACCTAGCTATTTGAGTGTGTAGGGTCTCCTTAAATAGAGGCCCGCAGGCTTAATTCGAGTTATATTTAAGTTCCCTTACAAAATATGGGAAAAAAAATATAGATTGAAATGAATATAACGCCGATATAATTAACATTTTACGGATAAAATTCAGCAAACACGTTAGACACACAAAAAATGCCACCAGATGAAACCTACCCACTAGATAAAGTGACAACCTGGTGACGACACAGGAAGTCGATGGATACAGGTGACTGAGGACTGTGTTTTGTGATAGTCCTTGGGGGAAAGCTATGAATGATGATGATACCTATTACATACACAAATGCTTGATTTTGGCATCCACACACATTCACGCATGTACTATGAGTAATAATAAAATATATGCATGTAATATCGATCTAAAAACAATTATTGGAAATTAGAAGCCAAGTAGGCCAAGTACCGACCTCCTATAATTCTCACGATATTTGCTGTACGTAGTGTGCTAACTGCCAAGATGTCGATGCGTCTAGTAAACGTCGGTGGAAGTATCCGTCGCAACTTACAATAAATAATACGAGGAAACATGCAACGCATTAAACTCACCAAAACGCATAGAATTTTGTTTGATATTTAACCAGATTTTAGTAATTTATAATGATAAGCCACATCTGATAATGATATATTAAACTACATCGCCATGTGCTGCCTTAAAAATCTAACTAGGAATTATATAGTTAGCTATAATGTGTACGCGTTTGTTACATTTTTATTCGTTTAAAATAATATGTATATTATTAATGAAATATCTTTCTGCGTTGTATAGCATTACATGTAGTTGCTATATAGCGACCGTTGTTTATATCAGAGCAGTATTATCATCGTCTAATGGTCAACGTAATAGCTGCAGCATGACTCCGCCACGTAAAAAAAGGTGAAGGTAATTTTAATTTGTCGAACATAATGTAGAAACCTGTTGATTATGGTCAGTATCTGAGTCCTTTAAATGTCCAAGTTCCTACTTAGTCAGACATCTTCGGCATCCCCAATTTGTGTTCCTTATTTAAATATAATTGCTTAATATTAAGCCACATAAATATGTAGACCCATTCACATAGTTATTTAGTTTTGGTTTGCAAACCATTATAACTTAGCACACAATATACGGATACGTCCAATAGTCTTAGAAAGACCGACGGCTCCGTGGCGCAGTGGCTTAGCAACGAGTTGTTGCGCTGGGGCCGTGGGTTCGAATCCCGCACGGAACAAGTATGGCCTGGATGTTTGTTTTCGTGCAATTTATGTTTGTAAACTGCCTCCACGATACAGGAGAAAATCCTAGTGTGTGGGGTAACGTTTAAAAAAAAAAGTGTGCCGTATGATAATTTAGAAACACTTACAAATTCATATTGTGTTCCTTGAAAAATTATAACAACGAGAGATATTAACCAAAAGACAAACCAGGAAAACCATGACCAAATTGCTTTGAATCGCAATCAAGATGACGGAGAGTAGAATCAATGATATCATGAGTCTGATAGACGTCAGTTCACGCAAATTTCAGGTTAAAAAATATTTGCAGCAACTAAATTTGTAGACACGCCAATGTGGACCGTAATGAATAACTTCAGTAAGGATAAATTATGATTTTATGTTTAGTTAAATTATGAATACCAGCGTAAAATAGCAGCTTAATGCCGCTGTGTTTCGTATGGTGAGTGTAGAAAACCGGACACCCTTTAACTGGAAACGAAACATTCTTTCTCAGTCCTCAGGGGTGACAACGCATATGCATTTTGATACTTAATTGAGGATAAATGTAGATGTCTATGGGCCACAGTAACCACTTACCATCAGGTGGATTGTGTGCTCGTTTGTCACCCTTATTCTAAAAATAAAATATCTAATTGGCACAGTCTAATGAGTCAAGCGAATAAACCCGATAAGCCCGAAGGTCAATCGGAGGTTTCTTTATATAATCTGCGCTAACTGCGCAGGTTGCGCTGATGGTCAGTCGATGGTCGAAGTGGGTCAAAGATTAATCGCGATAGTGCTAAGCTTGCCCCTGTTTGCCTTTCAACGATCGTTCTCCCGTGCCAGGTCACTACAAATCTATAATCTATACTGTTTAATCTTGTGGGAAGTTATATTTATTTTATTATTTTATTTATCCTTTATTGCAACACACCAACTAGGGGTTACAAAGGGCGGACTTAGTGCCCTATGGCATTCTCTACAACTTATCTTCTCTCTTCTTACATCAACATTTACAAAATATAATTGTAATTAATTGCTAAAAAAATTAGAAAATTATTTTCTTATCCTTCCTCTCCTTATCCTTCATCTTCTATCCTCTTATTCAAACCCTATTATTAACTGTAAATACTAACATTGCTGGAACACAACTGTTTTTTAAAACTTGAATTCGGTAGTGCTTAAGTACCTCCGTAATTCGGTAGTATTAACAACTAAATCATAAAACAGCGTTAATCAAACATAATATATATAATAATGATTAATATATACAAGCAAAGGACCTCGTTGGTCTAGTGGTCGTAAATAAGTATGGTGTTGATCATGAGGGTTTGAATCCCGGGTCGAAGCAAAGAAATCAGTTATCGAGTTTTTCCACCAAGAAATTTTTATACGTGGTAGAGCCATGCTGCAGCTATCTTAGTAGTATAGTTGTAGCACGAATTGGTCGGCTCGACCGGGGAAGGACCACGCTCTCACAGAATACCACCGTAAAATAGCAGCTTAACACTGCTGTGTTTCGTATGGTAAGTGTAGAGAACCGGAGACCCTTTTTACTGGATAAGAGGCATTCCACCTTAGTCCTCACGAGTGACAACGCATCTGCATTTTGATCCACAAATGAGGATAGATGTAGATGTCTATGAGCCACAGCAACCACTTACTATCAGGTGGACTGTGTGCTCTTTGTCACTCGATCCTATAAAAAAAAATTATCAGTAGCAGCTCGGAGGCAAGAAGTTGGCAGTGGTTCAACTACGTGCCTCGGAAAGCACGTAAAGCCGTTGGGTCCTGCCTCTGATCTCTCTCCAATCGTGTCCGATTGCCGTCCCATCAGACGTCATCGTCGTCGTCCTGCACAGATGGCTACTTTCCGTTGGGACAGGCCGCCGTGACCGAAGTTCGGTCTGAAGGTCACTATTATTATTATACAATCAAAAACATAACACATATGACTTTGTTAGTTTGTAAATATTAGAAGCGACTAAATACTGCAAATATTCATTTTACACGGGGTAGACCCACATTTTGGTTCTAAATTGGGTATGAGTGTCCGTTTGTCACCCTTATATTATAAAAATGTACCTAGGAAAAAATGTACCATCATGAAAAATGTGAATTATAAAATTATAAATAAAATAAAAACTTTTATAAAAGTATATTTAACCAAATTAACAAAAGAAAATAAGAAAAATTTGATTTAAATTCGGTGAAGTAAAATTGATAAAACTTACCTACCTCCAGGAATTTAATTTCCTTTTACTCTTTACACAAACTTTAATGTACTCGACTTCAAAAGAGTATACGTAGGTACCTATATATAATTTCACAATGATATTATAATATAACAACATTTACACTTCCTGAACTTTTGAACAATTTATTAACTCTTTTAACTGTCCTAACTTACTAAAATATTTGATATATAATAATATTATATTAATAAATTGCTTTTTGAAATAGAATTTTTAAACATCCAATTGAAACACGAACGTCGCTTGTCGCTAATATGTTTATGAAAACCTTCGATAAGAAGTTCCTTTTGGTTAAATTACTCTATGATTACTCTCATTGATATCAACGAATACAATATGTAGCCAATATGTAGCATTTTGACAGATTTTATTGTCGTATATCACAGAACACTATTACTTTGTCGTGTACAGGTACAGGTGGCCAGTTGTCATAGTTACAAAACATGATGCCGTCTGTTGCCATAGATTCACAGAACACAATTACTCTTTATCATAGATTTTTCGCTTTGTTTGACATGTCAACATCAGAGTGTAAAATAATTAAAAATTAAATTTTTTGTAGAGCCGACTTCAATATAAGTTATTAAGAATAATTCAAAAACTATTGATCTTACCTTGATCAAATTCATATGGGAAGTATTAGCTTTCAAATAAAAAAGAATCATCGAAATCGGTTCATCCAGTAAAAAGTTATGAGGTAACACACATAATTGACGCGATGACGTTGTGACCAGGATAAAAAAAGGAATGCTTCGGTGGTTTGGTCACGTAGAAAGAATGAACGAGGAAAGAGTGATAAAGCAAATTTATGTTTCAGAAGGGACGCACTAGACGAAGATTTATCGACGGCGATACATTGAAAATGGGCCAGATTACTAGTACCCTTAACCGACGAGCGTGTGTGCGTAGATATATGAATGTAAAGGAGGCGAAAGAGGTGTGTCAGGATCGCGCCAAATGGAAGTCCGTAGTCTCTGCCTACCCCTCTGGGTGACAGGCGTGAGGGTTTGTGTTGTAACACACATAAAAAAACATAAATTCGAATTGAATACCGTCTACTTTTTGGAAGCCGGCAGATAATCACTACGTTTAGCAGGTTTTAGTTAACATACTGGTTCTTGCTTGACTCTTTGCTTGACAATGTGTTCAAAAGTTAGTTATGCAAAGTTAAGTCGAATGAAATAATAGTCATAAAGTTGTGTTTGTAAAAATAACACATGTTAGTTTGTAGTTCTCTTCTTTATTATTGATAAGTGCAATCAGTAATCAAGTTGATCCGTAGAAATAAAATTCTGTTCTTGATGGAATATCGCAGGCTTATAAAAAATATAAACAATAGTGAAGCTAAATACGTATGTAATAAATAAGAGTTACGTATTTTACTCAGTCTTATGAATCTACTGGCCTTTCCAATAATACGCCAAAGAATACGACAAATTTCGTACCCAACACTCTGGGCAGATCGGTTTGTGAGTGCGTCCCACTCACTCGGTTTGTGAGGTTTAAGTACAGTCTAATTGGGATGGTTTTCTGCCATCGGTAGTTCTCCAGAACCTCATACGCTATTAGCAAGGAGCATCACGTGCATGTGAAATTGGTACTTAGATAAAAAACATTTATAGTAATTAAAATATTGTAAATCAAGTCGTTTGACTTTAGTGTATACTGTTTCCTTGTACAAAATATTTTATAACTTTCTCAAAATGTATTTCAAAAATGTTCCCTTTAATTCTTAGTGCGATCGGTAAGCAATGGTGAAGCAAGAGTGAAGTTTAGCCATTATTATTCTTCCTAATGCTAATAAATATCTATATTATTATCATTATTATGTTCTAGGACCAGGCATACATTGACTTTTGATACTTCGCTTGCATCCAGGTGGACACAAAACCTGTTCTGTTATAATGTCTTTCGAAAATCTAGGTTCAATGTAGATTTTTACACAGTCTATGGATATGGTAGTGGCGTTAACCCACAGAGCGCTGGAAGGGTATGTTTTACCACAAGGAGCAAGAGCACCTAGAGCCTCACATTTTCCATGCCACATAACTAGATTGTCACTTATGCAAGGATTTATTTCACAAACGGGAATCACTGAAGTCTTCGGCAATATTAAATACTGGCCCTCAGGACAAGGTCCACGTTGATAAGCGAGCCAACAAGCATCTGTAGCCGGATGATACAAATACCCTGCAATAAATTTATAGAAATATTAGCATTATTAATGTTGATGATATTATTATCTATTAATGTTACAATTGAAACAAGAATAATTATGACAATTTACAAATTAACTAAAAATAAGGACAAGGTTTTAATATAATTTGTTATAATTTAAATAAAAGATAAAGATCTGTGGTTTGAATCCTGCCGGCAAAATATTAAATGCTGATATATCACATACTAAACGATGAAAAAATATCTTTTAGAGACCTGTATGTCAGACTAATTAAAAATATTTAGAGTACATGTAAATGGTCATGTGATGTCTACCAAAACACATTTAAGCAGACTCTTCTTTGCTACAAAAACCCGCTCAGAATTGAGAGCATAGGTGATCTCACAAGTGAGGTCTATGCCCCATTGTGAGACATATATAGGCTGTACCTTTTTACTTTTACAGATCATCAAAAATGTAAATATTTAGTAACAATAACACATTGGCCAAGTGTGGTTTAGGTACGGTTAAGTTAGGGCACGCTTAAGGTACAGTTATGTTGCGTAAATTATCTCAAATATTTTCTAAAGTTTAAATTCCGGTGTTGAAATAAAGTACCAGCACAAATATGCAACAATTGATAGTCGTAATAAACAATAAAAATTAGATGAAAGAGCTTGCTCTGTTCAAACTACTTCAAAAAAGGAGGAGGTTCTCAATTAGTCGGAATCTTTTTTTATGTATTCCTTCGGCGGTGCCAAGTTGACTATCGGTACATCGAAGTGCTGAAGTGCTTGTACAGTAGGGCTACGATGGCTATCCGAGTACAGAACCAGAGTACGAAACCTATCCAATTGCAGAGAGGAGTAAGACATGGTGACGTGATATTCCCGAAACTCTTCTCCGCTGCATTGGAAGACGTTTTCAAGCTTCTGGACTGGAAAGTGTACGGTATTAACATCAATGGCGAGTACATCACTCACCTTCGATTTGCCGACGACATAGTCCTTATGGCAGAATCGCTGGAGGACCTAAGCACTATGCTCAATGACCTCAGTAGTGTTTCCCAACGGATAGGTTTTAAGATGAACACGGAGAAAACAAAGATCATGTTTAATGTCCATGTCACACCTGTGCCGGTAGTAGTAAGTTGTTGACGAGTATGTTTACCTGGGACAAATAGTCCGACTCGGTAAGTCCAACTTCGACCTAGAGGTCAATCGACGGATTCAACTCGGCTGGGCAGCGTTCGGGAAATTACGGCACATCTTCTCGTCAGGTATACCTCAAAACTTGAAAACGAGACTGTACAACCAGTGCGTGTTGCCAGTGATGCCCTATGGAACTGTGACGTGATCCTTCACTGCTGGCTGGATGAGGAAGCTCAAGATCGCTCAGCGAACTATGGAGAGGGCTATGCTCGGAGATTCTCTGCGTGATAAACTTAGAAATGAGGATATCCGCAGTAGAACCAGAGTGACCGGCATAGCCCAACGGATTAGTAAGCTGAAATGGCAATGGGCCGGCCATATAGCTGGAAGAACCGACAACCGGTGGGGAAAAAAGGTTCTCGAGTGACGGCCTCGTACCGGCGGACGAAGTGTAGGGCGTCCCCCCTCTAGATGGAGTGACGACCTGGTAAGACATGCAGGAAGTCGATGGATGCAGGTGGCTCAGGACCGTGCTTTGTGGCATTCCTTGGGGGAGGCCTATGTTCAGCAGTGGACTTGTGAAGAGCTGTAATGATGATGATGTATGTTCACCGATTACTCAAAGACGCCTGAATCGATTGGAAAAATTCTTTTTTTGTTTCAAAGGGTATACTTTCCAGGTCATCATGATCAATGAAAAAAACTTTCCAGGCGGTTTCATTTAAATTTTATCGCAATCGTTCGAGGAGTTTTTAAAAAATCAACAATAAATTATTGAAGTCGTTTGTACAACATTTTAAATTTACCACTTGTGATTCAACGTATCGGTGGGTTCTATTATCCTGAGGCTCTCGACTATTGTTATCCGTACTTTGACCACTAAAACGTAGTTATAGTAAATAACTATAAAAAAAGGTTTGGAAGAATGTTCACGACGGAGAAGCGCTGAAGATAAAGCCCAGAAAACCAACAAATTACGTAGGATAGAGTTTGTACGAGAATTATGCAAAATATAATTAACGACATAGACTTAGAATAATATATACTTAATTATTAATATCAAAGACATTTAAGTAGTAGTAGTATATATGTATATATTTTTAATCTCTTTGATTAATATCAAAGACATTTAAGTAGTTAGTATATATATATTTTAAATCTCTTTGATTAATATACATAATATACTTTACTATCCTAAGTTTATGGTTAAGACCAACTTTCTCTCCGTAAGCTAGATGAATGTTACACAAACTTACCGATTAGCAAAAAAACCTTCAGGTAGATTAGTGCAAATTCATGATGGAAAAATTTGTCAAAATAACGTTTACGATATACTGACTGGTGATGAAACATGGCTATACAACTATCATCCCAAACAAAGAACAGTTGACTGTATGGTGCTTTGTGGTGCTAGAAGATAAAATGACGTTAAATACTAAGTGGTATGTGTGACAGTTTGCACCAAAAAGTATTATCAGCGTGTTGTAACAGACAACTAATATCAGGAATACAACCTTCTCTCACATCAAAACAACGCAGCGCCTCACCCGTCTGCCAGAACACTCGACTTCAATAAAATGACATAACAAATTAATGTGTGTCACACACTACATTGGGTTTTACCCGTTTGCAAAAATCAAAGAAGTCGCACTTTCTCCTCATGATTTCGAGATTTCTGCGTTAAAATCGGCTAATTGACTGTTAACTAGAGATACTATTCGCGTTTATATATCAAAAATGGCTTCTCAGTGCTCATGGGCGTAGATTTCTGAGGTGTCTAAAGAAGAGTGGTCAGAATTCTTTTTTCAAGTAGTTTAGACTTGTAGAAAATGAATACTTTGAAAATATTGGTAGTAATAGTAAAACATAAACATTATTATTTTCTTTTGTCAGACCCTAGTATTAGCTTAGGTGATGCGGACACTTCCTTCCCACGGATATCTGCAACGGTCTATTGAATGTTGGTCGTATGACTTTCCCAAGTACACTCACCCATTTTTGTTTGATATCCAAGCAATCAGAAATTTTACGCAATATGATGTGCCTCCTTACTCTCTCATAAATATCTAAATAAAATAATGCGCGACTGCTAGACGTGGTCCTTTCCTAATGTGAGAAAAATTACGAGCAGTAAAATTGTATCACACTTTTGACGACGCCTCGTGGTAATATTTCTGTCTATCACATGCATAAAATAGACCACGAAATTCTTCTGGCACTTTCTCTTCCTCATCTATGATGGGGATATCTGGGATTCTAGGTCATCTGGTATGACGCAGGCTGTCGTCATTAGGGTAATAAATACACATGTTTAAAATACTTTTTATGCCTCGTCAAAACGAAAAATTTCTGTAGAAATTGTATAGGTATACCAGTACGTGACGTCATGTTTTTATTTAGTCAAATAAACACGTTATATGTGTAATAAATAATAATGAATGAAAATCTAAGTAGCTATATATAACTTTATATTCTCTATTCTTCTATATTAAACCAGGTTTGGAACTCTACTAAGAGTGGTAAAATAAGTGGTAATATGATCTACTAATTTATAATTGACTCAATTACCTGGTCGGCAGTCACAAATCCAATCGTACTGCTGATCTCCGGGATAGTATAGTTCGTTCACCGGGCACATTGATGGCAAAAATACTGGCTGTCGGTTCTGCTAACAAAATGTTATATATAAGTTTTTATAGGTCATAAAATAATAATTCTAAATTTAGAATAGTATCTAACAGTTTGAAGCTCATAATGTAAATTAAAATTTTATCTCGCATAATTCAAACCCTGTAATAACAGACATAAAACACACAAATAATTTTATCCTTTCGTGGATTCATTTCATTCATTCATCCAATGAATAATTGTATCCTTCCGGGAGCTGATTTTAAAGAGTTATGTGTATACTTTAACGTCCATTTTCACATAAGAGAAACCTTTACCCCATGTTGTTGTTTGTTATAATTTATGTGTCAAATAAACTTATCTCTTTCTTTCTTTATGTAATACCAAGGTTATAGCAAGACCGACTTCGGAACAGCGCAAATCCATCCAATCCAAGTTCAGAGGGAACTGTATAAAATCATCAACATTTATACATTATATACTTATATTGTGTACCTTGTTCATTGCTATCTGTAATAATACATACTGCAGATACATAGTGCAGATATCCTATTTAGATTCTAAGATTTTAAATAAACAGTTTCAATAAATGTCTGCTATGAACAATCAGTGAATCAGTGCGTAATATTAAGTGTTTACTGACGGTCATTGTTGAAGTATCAGTAGTGTAGAAATCTTTATCAGAATATAACAATCTTGAAGACTTGTATATCTTGTCATTAATATTTGTATATTATGTTTAAGTATATAGTTTCCTAACCAAGAAGTATACTGCGTTATATTATTTTAATTTTATGTATGTGTATTTTATAATTCAAAAGTTTAACAAAATTGTATGAAGTTAGTATTGTCCCCCGCAAATTTCTATCATTCGGCACATAGAACATGTACATTTTTATATTATTAAAATACTTCATTTCATTTTTTTTATAGAATAAGTGTGAAAAACGAGCACACAGTCCACCTGATGGTAAGTGGTTGCTGCGGCCCATAGACATAATCTACATCTATCCTCGTTTGCGAATCAAAATGCAGATGCGTTGTCACCCGTGAGGACTAAGATGGAATGCCTCATTTCCAGTAAAAAGGGCCTCCGGCCACCTGCACTCACCAAGCGCAACGCAGAGGTAAACCTCTACTTCACGCAGGTATTCTGTGAGGTCGTGGTACCACCCCGGTTCGAGCCGGCCCATCCGTGCGACAGCAAAAGCTGCCACGTGGCTCTACCACTGTTTACAAAATAGAGAGATGGAATTTACCTATTACTTTAGCTTTCGACCAGACAAAGCGTATTTTAGGTTTCGTAAACAAGCTTTGCAATTTATGCTACACAATTAAATACAATAACACCATACACACATAATTAAATTAAATAAAATATTTCTGTAATATTTAAATAACTACATTTTATCGAGTTCATTTGGTTATTTACATGCTGTTTAGAAATGAATATCCATTTGTGAAATTTTTGTCTGTATGGTCTTCTGTCTGCCTGTCTGTTTGTTTGTTTGTTCGCTTGTTCAGGCTAATCTTCGGAATGGCCGATTCTAATGAAAATTACTATCGGATAGACAGTGCAATTCAAGTGATCTAGACAATATTATTTATCCGAAAAAATTGGAGATTACAGTCAAATTAAAATCATAATATGCTTATTGATTACCCTTCTTTTTAAATAATTTTTATACGTGGTAGAACCATGCTGCAGCTATATTAGTAGTATAGTTGCAGCAAGAATGGGTCGGCTCGACAGGGGAAGTACCACGCTCTCACAGAATACCAGCGTAAAATAGCAGCTTAATGCTGCTGTGTTTTGTATGGTGAGTGTAGAGAACCAGAGACCCTTTTTACTGGAAACGAGGTATTCCAACTTAATCCTCACGGTTGACAACGCATCTGCATTTTGATTCGTAGTCGAGGATAGATGTGGATGTATGTATGTGAGCCACAGCAACTACTTACCACCAAGTGGATTATGGGCTCGTTTGTCACCATAACCCTATAAAAATCAAAAAGACTGTATTTCTTGATATGTTTCCGAGGTTAATTAAAAAACGGCCCGTGTTGCTCTATGTCTTGTACCCGACTATAAGAAACTAACTGAACGTAACTACTTGAATGATACTTTTATATTACATATAGTTAATTACATTGACATTTTAGACTTTCATTATAAAACAAAAAAAAAACTCCGAACGTTACTAGTTTTATGCATATTGTTACGATGTTGTACATTATTAATATCTATTGTTAGTTGCTAAAATGTACAAAGCAGACAAAAAACACATTTTTAACACAATTCTTATAGGTATTTTTCTTTTCAAAAATCGCATAAGAAATTTCATGTACCTAACTATATCGGGTTATTCCGTTTATATTATTTTAACAGTGGTAGAGCCACGCGGCAGCTTTTGCTGTCGCACGGATGGGCCGGCTCGAACCGGGGTGGTACCACGACCTCACAGAAAACCAGCGTGAAGTAGAGGTTCACCTCTGCGTTTCGCTTGGTGAGTGCAGGTGGCCGGAGGCCCTTTTTACTGGAAATGAGGCATTCAATCTTAGTCCTCGCGGGTGACAACGCATCTACATTTTGATTTGGAATAGAGGATAGATGTAGATGTGTATGGTCCACAGCAACCACTTACCATCAGGTGGACTGTGTGCTCGTTTGTCACCCTTATCCTATAAAAAAAATCCACCCTAAAAAATCCACCCTAGGGTGGATACTCCGAAACGCATGTTCATCTATCCACCACAGACAGGGTGGATAATCGGAATTCTGTTTTATTTGTTCCTCCGCCTTTTTATCCCAAGTACAGTTCAACTCATACACTTTAATTATTAATTAATTTTTAATAACCACAAACTTAAACACAAATCATATTGCCGTTACCGTTACCGTTACCGTTATAGCCAATTAAAGTCCATGCATTATCTACGTATTGCATTTAAATCAAATTAAACTTCCTCGTTTTAAATAATATCATTACGTCATTTATAAATACTGCAATATCTCCAGGAAATCAAAAACTCTAATTTAAAACACGCGTTTCCGAGTATCCACCCTAGGGTGGATTTTTTAGGGTGGATAAACGGAATAATCCACTATATTGGGTAGATATCAGTAAAAATGTCGATAATTAAAAAAATGCCGTAGCTAAGTTTTTTTATATTAATATTAGCTGTTTCCCGCGACTTCGTCCGCGTGTAATTTAAGGTTTTAATTTTTTTACGCGGTACCCCAATTCATTTTCTAAAATAATAGTAACTGAGGTTACTCTTTATAACATCAGCTATCTGCCCGTCAAAATCGGTCCAACCATTTCGGAGATTAGCCGGAACAAAGAGACAGACCACGGTGCAAATATTGTTCCGTGAGACAGACAGACAAAAATTTTAATATTTTTTATAAGTATACTTTAATATACATTTAGTCATCATTATCATCATCATTACAACCCTTCACAAGTCCACTGCTGAACATAGGCCTCCCGCAAGGAATGCCACAAAGCACGGTCTTGAGCCACCTGCATCCATCGACATCCTGCATGTCTTACCAAATTGTCACTCCATCTAGTGGGGGTCACCCTACACTTCGCCTACCGCCACGAGGCTGCCATTCGAAAACCTTTTTTCCCTTTTGGTTGTCGGTTCTTTGAGCTATATGGCCGGCCCATTGCCACTTCAGCTTACTAATCCGTTGGGCTATGTCGGTCACTCTGGTTCTACTGCGGATATCCTCATTTCTAAGTTTATCACGCAGAGAAACCCCGAGCATAGCCCTTTCCATAGCTCGCTGAGCGAGCTTGAGCTTCCTCATATGGCTAGAGTGAAGGACCACGTCTCAGATCCATAGGTCATCACTGGTACTGGTTGTACAATCTAGTTTTGAGGTTTTGAGATATCCGACGGGAAGATTTGCCGTAATTTCCCGAACGCTGCCCAGCCGAGATAAATCCGGCGATTGACCTCTCGGTCGAAGTTGGAGTTACCTAGTCGCACTATATGTCCCAGGTTAACACACTCGTCAACAACTTCGAGCTTAGTGCTCCCAACAACTACCGACGTAGGTGTAACATGAACGTTATACATAATCTTTGTTTTGTCCATGTTCATCTTAAGACCTATCCGTTGGGAGGCACTATTGAGGTCATTGAGCATAGTAGGTCCTCCAGCGATTCTGCCATAAGGACTATATCGACGGCAAATTGAAGGTACGAAATACAGCAGTATTAAGCTGCTATTTTACGCTGGTAGGTCATTCTTACCCGGTCGAACCGACCCATTCGTTCTACAACTATACAGTTAATATAGCTGCAGCATGGCTCTACCACGTTTTAAGATTAATTTATGTCGCCACTACACGACAAACGAATTATGGTTCCCTCCTTAGCATGGAATTTTACAAAGCAATCTTATGCATTTATAAATTACAGTAACAGTTACCCTCTTCCTTAGTTTCGTTTTCATATTTTCTTAGTGCATATCTACTTTTCTTAGTTTTATTTTAAATATAATATTGAACGGATACGCCACCATCGGTGTTAAGTAATCCGTAGTCGCTACGTACTACAAATATTTATTATATGGTGTCCTTCAAAAATATTACAAAAGTTCAAAACAAAGATATTATGCAAACGAAGTCGCGGGCACAGCTAGTTCTTAAAATATATCTGAACTCCATTTGAAATACGAATTTAAAAGAATTCTTTCTCTTGTTTTAATTAACTCATTACGCATTAGTAATCAGTAATGCTAAAATCTCTCAAGTTATTTGTTTTAATCTAATTTATATAAGCGCCAATATCCAGATGTATTTCAAGGTAGGAAAAAGCTCTACCACCTGTAAGAAGATAACTAACTAACAGAGATGTACCAAAATTAGTGACGGTGGAGAACGAAACTGGGCTCGTAAATCACTAAGATTTGCATATCTATATGATATTGGATACATCTCTATAATATATGATGTTGGAACGTACATTTTATGTATTCATGTTTTTGCGAATAAAATCTAACGTTTTCAACATCCTTCAGTCCATTTATCTCACCGGATTTGGACCAGTACTATTTATAACATTTCATAATATATAAATCACTGCCAACATTTAAAGCTTTTACACTTGCTTAATTAGTTTACCACATTTCTACGAACTATTTCGCAGCATTTATTGTTGGATTGTGATTGCTGAGTTGGTGGTAGTGTCGGTAGTGTATTACTTGCTTTTATGATCAAAATGTACTGTAAGCTGTTTAATCGCTTTATATTTGATAGACACTACTTATTAATTTACATGGTACAACGCAGGATACCAGAGTTCGATTAATATATAATTTAAAGTGTTATTTTACCACGTGCTCCGTAGTGTAGAAAAGTCTCTCAAGCTTCATGGAACTTATAATGATACATAAATTTAAGAAAACATGAAATGTTACCAAATACCCAAACAGCGATTCTGTATCACTTCTCTTGCGTGCATTTCATGTTTTCGTTTCTTGTAACGGATGAATAATGAATATTAATTTAAGGAAATAACAGTTAACAGTTAAATAATATAAGTAAGTTTTTAGATACCTGCGATTGCCTTATTACTAACCTTGACAGTTCAAGTTTGATCATATAAACGCAATTTACCTAGGTATGATAATTTCATATTTCTAATAGGTACCACATTTATTACTAACCGGTTTATTTTCAAAGTTTGCGTTTTCCGAGCTCTCAGGAAATCCAATCGCGCCTTTATCCATTTTTTGTCCTGTTGTTACGGTTAAACATGTTATAAAACATGTTAGAAAAATGCTTACATATGATCGCATTATTTTTACAAATAACTGTTTATAACAAATCAATTATCAAATCAATTTCCGTTCACACAGAATTAAAAAAAAACATAAATTAAAAATAACTGACTAGATTATTTTTGTGCGAAAACAAATACGAGTGAATAAATAAACAGCATGAGAACGACTGCGGTGCGGAATGATGCTTTGTTGCTTTGCGATCAAGTTTTATAATTTACGATTCAATATGTGGCGACCTATCAAACCAAGAAGAGGCGACGTCACTTATGAATGTGAGTTGATTGTTTCGTGGACACAGTTAAATCGTGTTTTTTTTATCAATGATATTTGCAAATTAAGGAATGAGTACGTTGAATTGGAACTATATTTTTATCTGCGCAAATATTCTCTCTGCAATGGTATTAATTTATAAATTAATCAATTTCTAGTTAAAAATCCATAAGTTTTCGTCGTGTTTGAAACTTGCAAACATGTGGTTACTAAAAAAAACATAATACCTACGAAAGCAATTACACCCGTGCCCATCTCAACCCGTCGATGTCGCAATAAAATTTAAGGAAATTCAGAATTATCTTCATTTATATCGGAGTAGGATAGAATAGAATAGAATATTTTTATTCAATATAGATTATTACACAATACTTATATTGAAAATATTTTTTTAATTCGCCACTGATTCCGAAAATACCTCTGTCCTGAGAAGAACCCGCAAGAAACCCAGCGGGACTTATTTTTAAACATACATAAATCACTTTACAATAATTTTGTTTGTACAATTTTTAAATGAATTTTATTAGAATCAGCATGGTGGTGATCACCTCATTCCTAGGGGTTTTTTTATTTATGTATTCTTTGACAAAATAATTGACGACTTCTAGCCTCCCGAACAAGTCGGTTTCCGAAAGAGCTTTAGCACTATAGACCACATACATACCCTTCGGCGAATTGTACAGAAGACCGAAGTCTTCTGTACAATTCGCCTTCTTATGTCTGGCGTATGTGGACTATGAGAAAGCCTTTGATTCCGTCGAAATTTGGGCGGTGCTGCAGTCCCTTCAGCGGTGCCGAGTTGACTGTCGGTATATCGAAGTGCTGAAGTGTTTGTACAGTAGAGCTACGATTGCTATCCGAGTACAGAATCAGAGTACGAAACCTATCCAACTGCAGAGAGGTGTAAGACAGGGTGATGCTATATCCCCGATACTCTTCACCGTTGCATTGGAAGACGTTTTCAAGCTACTGGACTGGAAAGGATGCGGTATTAACATCAATGGCGAGTACATCACTCACCTTCGATTTGCCGACGATATAGTCCTTATGGCAGAATCGCTGGAGGACCTACTATGCTCAATGATCTCAATAGTGTCTCCCAACGGATAGGTCTTAAGATGAACATGGAAAAAACAAAAATCATGTTTAACGTCCATGTCAAACCTATGCCGGTAGTTGTTGGGAACACTAAGCTCGAAGTTGTTGACGAGTATATTTACCTGGGACAAATAGTCCGATTAGGTAAGTCCAACTTCGACCGAGAGGTCAATCGACGGATTCAACTCAGCTGGGCAGCGTTCGGGAAACTACGACACATCTTCTCTTTAGACATACCTCAAAACCTGAAAACGAAACTGTACACGACCAGTGCGTGTTGCCAGTGAAGACTTACGGATCTGAGACGTAGTCCTTCACTGCTGGCCGTATGAGGAAGCTCAAGGTCGCTCAGCAAACTATGGAGAGGGCTATGCTCGGGGTGTCTCTGCGTGATAAACTTAGAAATGAGGATATCCGCAGTAGAACCAGAGTAACCGACATATCCCAACGGATTAGTAAGCTGAAGTGGCAGTGGGCCAGCCATATAGCTCGAAGAATCGACAACCGATGGGGAAGAAAGGTTCTCGAGTGGCAGCCTCGTACCGGTAGGCGAAGTGTGTGGCGACCCCCCACTAGATGCAGTGACTACCTGTTGAGACATGCAGGAAGTCGATGGATGCAGGTGGCTCAGGACCGTGCTTTGTGGCATTCCTTGGGGGAGGCCTATGTTCAGCAGTGGACTTGTGAAGGGCTGTAATGATGATGACAAAATAATAACCCTTTTTGTACAATATTTCTTTAATAAAACATTTAAACTTAAAAAAAATCCGTAAAAACAAGTTTTATTTAAATGTTTAGTGTTCGCGTAAATATAAGAAATCATTACATTTAAACTTGTTTATTGAAAAATTTTGTACATTTAATTATCTATTACCTCAGTTTTCAGCTTTCCATCATATGTTTAAATATGGAGATTATAATTAGGGTGTATTTTTTGATATATTTCCGAGGACAATTTTAAGCAATGTTGGTAATTACTTTTAATCGAAATATTAACCTTTCATAGCACAACCCATTGACTTATATGTACTACGTACATATAACTCAAAGGCACAACCATGTATAAATTGCCACCAATTCTTAGTTTATTTCTTTCAGGTTATCCGATTATCTATGAATATGATTTCGAAGCTCCAATTTGCCATAAAAATCATATTATAATGCCAAATTACGTATTAGATCATCATCGATAAGGTAAGATTCGTTAGCATAAATTATACTGTTTTATGTACGTCATTTAAACGTACCTACAAACTATTTCACATTATGACAAAAACGTAACAAAATAATAATATAATAATAGAATAGCTATAAGTAACTAAAGGATAGAAAAAAAATAATAGAGTAACCCAAAAATTCAAACCTATTTTATTCTATAACAACATTTGCCGACAGTTTAAAGACACCGACAAAAAATCGGTATTCTGTTTATGCTCTATAAAAAATGAAAATTGGCAAATGAAAAATGGCAAAAAAATTAAAGATTGAAAACATTAGTAGATAGTAATAAATGTAATTTATCAAGAACCAATACATTGCTCAGATTTAAACTAAATTTAAACTTCCGTAGAAAAATGCTCTATTTGTAAGTATTAGCAAAAAATATAAAACAATAATTCTTATGATCTACCTTATCTCCAAAATTTGAAGTACAAGTATTTATAAGTCCCTTTTGTTTTTAATTACACTATTTACGCATTAGCAATCGGTAATGCTAAATTAAATAAAACCATTTTTAAGAGTTTATCAGTTCATTTATGTAAACGTCAATGACTAGATTTGCTTCAAGGTATTGAAGGAGCTCTACCCCTTGTAAGAAATAATTAACTAACTGATATTATATCAAAGTTAGTGGGGATGGAAAGAGAAACAGGGCTCGCAAATCACTAAGATTTTTTTTTATAGGATAAGGGTGACAAACGAGCACACAGTCCACCTGATGGTAAGTGGTTGCTCTGGCCCATACACATCTACATCTATCCTCGATTACGAATCAAAATGCAGATGCGTTGTGAGGACTAAGATGGAATGCCTCGTTTCCAGTAAAATGGGTCTCCGATTCTCTACACTCACCATACGAAACATTGAGCTGCTATTTTACGCTGGCATTCTGTGAGTGCGTGGTCCTCCCCCGGTCGAGCCGACCCATTCGTGTCACAACTATACCAGAAATATAGCTGCAGCATAGTTTTACCACGTTAAAAAAGATGTGCGATTATGATAATAGAACATATTTATTATGCCTTAAATTTTTTATGTATTAATTCATAGGTGAATGCTTGCTTTTTAACATACCTGGGTCCATTTATCTGACCGTATTTGAACCAGCACTTTTAATAAAGTATCGTACTTTAAGCCAACATTGACACTTGCCTAAAATCTGTGTCAATTGTTTTTTTTTAAGTTACCCCCACACTAGGATGTTCTCCTGTGTCGTGGAGGCAGTTTACAAACTTAAATTGCACGAGGACAAACATCCAGACCCGGAACAATTATTTGTAGGCCATACCAATACTTGTTCCGTGCGGGATCCGAACGCGCGGCCTCCAGCGCAGTCCAGCCATTGTTTGCTTGTAATTGTTGAGTCTGTAGTGCCAATGCCAATTATAGATCTTTGAAATGCATATTATACGTATAATTACTTGCTTTATTTGATAAAAGATACTATAAGCTGTTTAATTGCTCTATATTTGTTTGTTATAAAGGACGACAAAATGTTTCATGAGCCTATTATTTACATAGTACAACGCAGGATACCAGAGTTCGATTCCCGGTAAGAAACAGAAACAGAAACTTTTTTATTCAATATAGATTATAAATAATACTTATTGAAAGTCACTCTTTTGTATAATTACCACTGGTTCGAAAAAAAAAACTCTGTCCTGGGAAGAACCAGCAAGAAACCCAGCGAGACTTTTTTCTAAATAACAGCTTACAATCATGTATGTTACACAAATTAACAACACAACAAATTAGAAATAGCATGGTAGCGATTACCTCATTTCCAGGGGTTATAATCATGTATAAATTCTTTAATACTATAATAACCCTTTTCATACAAACTTAGTTTAATAAAGTTTTTGAACTTTGAGCGGGTCAAATTTTGTATATTTTCTGGAATTTTATTGTAAAAGCGTATACATCGCCCCAAGAATGAATTACTGACTCGATGGAGTCGAGTAACTGGTACTACTAGCTTATGTCTGTTCCTAGTATTTACAGAATGAATATCACTTATTTTTGTAAAACTACTTTTACTTTTATGTACGTACATTAAAAGCCAAAGTTAATATATAAATTTTTGTCGCAGCGACTTTTTAGGCTTTAAATCATAAATTGCTCTAATGGCCCTCTTCTGTAAAACAAATATAATTTCAGTGTCAGCTGCGTGTCCCCATAGCAAAATACCATACGACATTATGCTATGGAAATAGCTAAAGTAAACTAGTCTAGCTGTTTTAACACTAGTTAGACTTCTAATCTTTTTTACGTCATATGCTGCAGAACTAAGTCTGCTTGCTGCTAGTTTTGATATATGGGGGCTCCATTGAAGCTTCGCGTCTAGTGTGATTCCAAGAAAAATGGTGGTATCTACAAGACTCAGTTTCTCCCCATTCAAAATTACATTAATATTTAATTGTTTGACAAGCAATTCTGAATCACTTCTCTTATATGCATTTGATGTTTTCGTTTCCTGTAATGGATGAAGAACGAAAGTTAACAGTTAAATAAAAGTTGGGTTGACTGGTAGAGAATGCCTCAAGGCATTAAGTCCGCCCTTTGTATTCTTTTGTTTTAAGGAATGCAATAAAGAATAAATAATAATAATAATAATAATGTGGGAGCGTGGTCCTACCCCGGTTCAGCCGATCCATTGTTGCTACAACCATAATATAGCTGCAGCGTGGCTCTACCACGTACAATATGGACATAGTCCCATGTACCTTTAATAAGTTTCAAGTCAATCGTAAAGGAAAAAGTACGAACAGTAACATCCTATTTCACCCCCTTAGAGGTTGATATTCATAAATCTTTTCGTAATGGATACCTACGTTATAACAGGCAGCTACTATCCAATTTTCAGATTTCTACAAATGCATTCAGGATATTTATACATATATATAATATATACTAGTTGGCCAGGCAGATGTTGTTCTGCCCTTTACGACGTCCCTTCATATAAAAGGTTATTAAATTCATCACATTAAATTCGTAATAAAAAAATATTGAGCGTCACTTATCAGGATAAAAACTATCCTATATCTCAAGTTGGACCAAAATGCACACAGTGTGCAAAATTTCATTGAAATCAGTTCAGTAGTTTAGGAGTCCATGGCGGACAAACAACGTGACACGTACTTTATATATGTATACTAGCTCGCCAGGCAGACGTTGTTCTGCCCTTTCCAACGACCCTTCCTATAAAAATCTTTAAATTCGCAATAAAAAATTTTGAGGGTGATTTATCGGGATAAAAACTATCCTATCTCTCAAGTGGGACCAAAATTCACACAGTGTTCAAAATTTCATTGAAATCAGCTCAGTAGTTTAGGAGTCCATCGCGGACAAACAACGTGACACGTACTTTTTATATATAAAGACTAGCTCGCCAGGCAGACGTTGTTCTGGCCTTTCCAACGACCCTTCCTATAAAAATCTTTAAATTCCCAATAAAAAATTTTGAGGGTGATTTATCGGGATAAAAACTATCCTATCTCTCAAGTGGGACCAAAATTCACACAGTGTTCAAAATTTCATTGAAATCAGTTCAGTAGTTTAGGAGTCCATCGCGGACAAACAACGTGACACGTAATTTTTATATATAAAGATATATATATATATATATATATATATATATATATATATATATATATATATATATATATATAAAGTACATATATATATATATGGACGATAAGGAGCTGATGATGAGGTAGTTTTGCATCTTTAGTATTTAGTATAGTGCAAATAGGACCCTAATTTAATTTTTACCCCGGGGCCCTTGGTTACACAGCTACACCACTGACCACCGATTGTCTTATCACTAACCTTGACAGTTCAAGTTTGACCATATAAGCGTTACATACGTTGGTATTATAATTTCATATTTCTAATACCACGTTTATTACTAACCTGTTTATTTTGAAATTTTGGGTTTTCCTCGCTCTCAGGAAATCCAATAGCACCTTTATCCATTTTTTGGTCTGTTGTTACGGTTAAACATGTTATGTAACATGTTAGAAAAATGCTTACATATGAACACATTATTTTTACAAATAACTGTTTATAACAAATCAAATATCAAAACAATTCCCGTTCACACAGAATTAAAAAAAAACATAAATTTAGAATGACTGACTAGATTAGTTTTTTGCGAAAACAATATCTACGAGCGATTATATAAAGAACATGAGAACGACTGCGGAATGATGCTTTGCAATCATGTTTTATAATTTACTATTATGTGGCGACGTATCAGATCAAATTAAGGCGACTTCACTTATGAATGTGAGTTGATTGCTTCGTGGGTGCGTGGAAAATTGACGAATGAGTACGTTCAATTGGGACTATATTTTTTACTGCGCAAGTATTCTTTCTACCATAGCTTTAGAACTTATTAGCATCCAGATGCAGAATATTCATTTTAGAGCATAAAAATATTTGTTCAGTGCGGCACCGAACCCTCAGCTCCTGCAGTGCCGTATCCAAACATTTAGCCACTGCGGTACGGAGTCGTCATATATGTTTCACTTATAAAACTTATAATTAATTTGGTACTTATATAATTGTGCATTGTCTATTTATTGTTTTTATACATATTTTTGTACCCAATAATTGCAGAGATATAATAAGATATTGCTGTGTGTAAAATACATTGATTTCTTATCCTGTTCGGCTTTTTACTCAATCCTCTTGTAAGAATATATACTTTTATAAAATTTTATTTATTTCTCATAATTCCTTCAGTATGTAACTTTATATAAGAATATTGATAAACAATATATCGATAAACATTATATCGATAAAATTATTCGAAGATATATATTTACAGCTCTATTATAATTCACACAAATTCACATAATAATATATATCTAATATAATATTATGTCGGCATTGTGTCGTCATAAATTTAATGTCATGTCTTGATGTAGGTAGTGTAGCTTGGTAACCTTTCATACATTTGCTTTTATTTCTCTGTCTACGACTTTTACTAAGGAAGTCTCACTTCTTAAACTTAGTGATTATTTGGTCACGTTCTTGTTTTTGTCAAGTCTACTCAAAAGGGTAAAAAATTAACTTTTAATTAAATGTAAAAGCTGACTTTAAAGGCCTAAATATAGTAAAATAATTTTACATTCTGAAGTTAGGGCTTTAACTCTATTTTAATTCGGCTAAAATTTCTATATACATGTCTTAGTACCATAGAGCAACATGGGCCACCGGCGGGCATAAGACGTTATGTTATACGCAGACGTTCCCCTATTTCAACGTACAAGTCCACACGGTCATATGTCTACAATAAAACTAGTTGCAGCCGCACTGCTCACTAGACTAAATCTAGTTACGCAGATGAATCGAAGTCCTTCAAAAATGCCAGATTGTTCAATTACCTTCAGTAACCTTTCACAAATAAGTAATTTTTAAGTACATTATTGCTATTTACTTCTATTTAAACTCAAAAATTACAGTAATAACGGCCGTCTTGGATTATTGATAAGTCATCGCGCGCTCTGACTATATACCGCGCTACCTGAAAGTAACAGCTCCGTGAATGCGGGTTCTCAATACTGTAGTGTGTATAAGACAATTTGCAAGGATGCTAGTGTGCGTGAAAAATTGCATATACCAGCAGCTCAACTGTTACCCGATTAACGGGAAAATTTATTTTATGCTATGGTTTAGTAGTTAAGTTCATAGTTGTGAATGTATTCCAGAAATACGAATAATATATTAATAACGAATGTATCAATATATTTGTGCATATTATGTATAGGTTTTTCTTCTGAATAAATTACATATAAATGTGTTACGGCCTACAGCTGCCCCTGCAAAGGTAGAATATCCCGGGGCCCATGAGCGGAAGATTCAACGAGCAAACGCAGGTCGGGCCCAAAAGGCCACATGGAAAAATGTCCTATCATACTAAACTATATGGGAGAATTTAAATAAAACTAATTTTACGGATTTTATCGCGTATATTATCTTATTTTTATATTCCCGACGTTTCGGGTGCTTTCCAGCACCCATGGTCACGGGGAACAGAGGTGTTTGACGTCCTGCTGTCATAGTTAGCCCGGCTACCTTCAGTTTTTTAATATTATTTTTTTAATTTTTGGTTCGATTTACGCAGAATGAGCTTACAGTATCTTGAAATCTAGCAGTGGTATACTTGGGTTTGGATTTGATTTTATTAATTATGGGATCCCAAGCAGATGGCAGCACCCATCCATCTTCTCTATTGAAATTAGGATGTTTTTTAATTTCAATAGCCTTGCGAATCATCCTTTAGCAAGTTTAAATGTTTTGTTAAGTTGAAACTGTATAAAAAGGGTTATTATAGTATAAATGAATACATGGTTGATAATAACCCCTGGGAATGAGGTGATCGCTTCCAAGCTGTTTCTAAAATAAATTTTGTACTTATATAGTTAGTACAACCATTATTGTAAAATTTGCTTAAAAAAAAGTCCCGCTGGGTTTCCTGCTGGTTCCTCCCAGGACAGAGGTTTTTTTTTTCGAACCAGTGGTAAAGTAAAAAATGACTTTCAATAAGAATTACACATGTGATCTATATTGAATAAAAAATTATTCTATTCTATTCTGGGAGGAATCGGTGTTCTTTTGCGAGGATTTGTGGTCTATCAAAACTAATGTAATGGCGGGGACGATCTTGAACATGTTCACAAACTGCAGACTTCCCGATACGTTGGTGCTTCACGTCAGCTATATGTTCTTTAACGCGGGTTTTTATAGATCTTTTTGTTTGTCCTATGTACGAGAGACCACATTCACATCCTGCTTGTACACTGCTGCATCTTGTAGAGGGATATGACACTTGATGGATGGTAAAAATTTACTAATTTTCTTTAGCAGCTTGAAGTATGTTTTAATGGAAGCTCGCTTCAAGATGTAGCCAACCTTGTCTGTGACTCCTCTGACATAGGGTGGAACAGCAGGCACACGCTCGACTGTGACTGGCTTCACTCGGTCACTGTGACGTAGGCGCGGGACCCGAAGCTTGTTGTCTTGCAGTACTTACTCGAGGTGCTGAAGCTCAGCGGCCAGCTGTTTTCTGTCACAGATCCCTCGTGCTCTCTGAAACAAAGATTTTCCCACGGTAGCTAACTGTGAAGGATGATGGTGCGATTCACCATTTAAATATCGGTTGGTATGGGTATTTTTTCTGTACACAGTATGACCAATAGTGTTATCAGGATTTCGGATGACTAAAACATCTAGGAAAGCTAAAGTATTGTTTGCCTCTAACTCCATTGTGAATTGTATTTTAGGGTTTATGGAATTAAGGTGGTTTAAAAATGCCATAATATATGGGAGAATGCTAGGAAAATATAGTACGTACCTGTTTCCGATTCTAAGATCGCCCCAAGGCTCGGTCAGGCTGTAAGTGCGTGTGAGGTGCATGGCAAGTATTGTTTAGTGATGTGTATGTGTCTGAGACCTGGCCCAGCTGAGGTGACCGGCAGCGGCCGATTTCCTTGCTGCCCCACAATGCTGCATCACTCCAGCAGGCTTCCCCGCTGGACCATTTCCTTCTTCATTGTCACTAGTTCAGTCTATTAACTTCATTGTACATTTAACTAACTTAAACTCGCCTAATTCCACATTCATCGTAGAATCGAACACGTGATACCCGGCACAGTAATGGACAGTAGTTCAAAGTTCAACATTCAATGTCCCGGATTCACTTATCACCAAATTATAAATAGGGAACTAACGCGATCTCTTCATGAGTCACACGGTTGAGCGTTAAACACAACTAAGTTCCTTCGTTCGATACTAAACACCACGCCGCAATAAGAATTCAAAATTAACCTAGCTGACACGTAAACTAGCTACCGAATCAACACACAAAGGCTCTTAACGCGACTGTATAATTAAACGATGATTTCCAAACAATCAACCGGGAAACGCTCTCGAACAAGGAATGCGCGGTTCGAATCCTAGACCGTATATCTACTCGGCGCGCGCGGGCGAAATTCCTCGTCACCCGAGCAAGTTAAATATTGCAATAGGCACTTCAACGCGCCATCACTATATAATTTGCACAATTACTTTCAAAGAAGTTACATTAATCAGTCGAACACAATAAAAGCCTCTTGTCAAGAACTTAAACCCTAGACAACCTAACCCGAGGCGGTTTTCACGAAACACAATTACGTAGCGAAGTGACGCGCACAAAATCCAAAATTCTAGACCCTAATCCAAAAAAAACCGGTCTCGCGCAACCTCAGTGGCGGGCATCGAAAAACACTAATTAACTCCCCAGCCGCCGTCGAGCTACTCCTGACTTCGCACTCGCGTTCTGCCCCCACGCCCTCTGCCGAGCAACGCACACGGGAGTGGGGCAAGGGTGACCTTTACAAAGTCAGCGGGCGGACACGAGTGGAATGCAAATTTCAAATATTAATTGTTTGGCCTAAAAAAAATGATAAGGCCTCATTTTTATCAGTTTAATTTTTGAAATGGTGGATATTCTGGTACGTGAGTATTCGGGCGTGGGGGATGTGGCCTCAGTTCCCTAAAAAAAAATCTACCCAAAAACGGTTGGCGCTCTACGCCATGTTTTATAAAATTCCGAAAATTCGTACTTCTGCTCACTTTTGTGGTCATTACGTCCGCAGTTTAATGCCTAACCCTTGCTGCTTCTGTGACGCGAAGTCTTAAGTTCTTCGATTGTTTCAATTAGTTTTTTATAAACTTGCCTCTTCAGGCAGCCCCAAAAAAAATGTAATGGGTTATGATCAGGTGATCTTGGTGGCCACAATAACGGCCCCATTCGGCCGATCCATCCATCACGGTGGGCTTCATTTAAATAACTCCTTACTTTGGCGGCGTAATGTGTTGGACAACCATCATTTTGGAGCCACATTCTTCGCCGGATGGCTAGTGGCTCATATTCTAATAAATGGGGCAGCTGATGTTGCAAAAATTCTAAATAATTGACCCCATTCAGGTTACCCGGAATTTCATAGGGGCCTATGATTCTTCCGTTTAGTATTCCTGTCCAATAATTTATTTTAAACTGGTATTGCGACCTATCTTCTCTCATCAAATATGGGTTTGTTAGCTGTCAACTGTGCAGATTATGCAAGTTAAGGTAAGGTTTTACACGTTAACTCGTCGCTCCATAATTTTTTTCTAAAAAACCCAGGATCGTCAACCATTCGCCTCAGCATTTCTCTGCAAAGAGTAACTCGTGCTGGGTAGTCACGTTGTTGAAGCGTTTGCACACGTGTAACGTGATAAGGGTGAAGTCTCCATTTTTTGAGAATCCGATGTGCTGTAGAGTGCGATACTCCAGTGCATCGTTTGACATCTCGCATCGAAATAGACGAATCTTTTTCAACCATATCATGGACGATTTCTTCAATGTCAATGTCAGATATCGTTCTCTGCAACTGGCACCACCAATACCAGCACCAGGCATTCTCCCCTCTGAATAAATGCCGTGCACTCTAATGAACACGCTACATTCACCATAGATAAAATGCATGATAGCATACTCTTGGGTAGTGTACATTTTTCGTGACATGACACAGTCCTGTTGTTATGCACTATTCATGAGACCAGTAGAATGCTGAGTTGTCACAATTATCACCAAACAATATACAATCAAAATGCACAAGTCAAGAGTCAAGTAGAATGCGTAATAGTATTTTGTAGCCAAGAGTCCGAAATAATAGAGCACATGCGATGTCGAGAAGCTCGAGATACGCACACCATATTTAATAATAACCAAACACGAATTCCAAACATGAATTCATACAATGGAGAATCTGTCGATCCTTTTTACTCACATTAATCCTAAGCACCGTTTGTCTCGCTCACACAGCTTAGAATTCATCCGAACAAGGCGAGCAGGTGGTAAAGTAAAATTTTCAAGGGCGACAGATACATACATACATACATATAATCACACACACATACTCTTTTCCGTAGGGGTAGGCAGAGACCACTTCTTTCCACTTGCTACGATCCTTACATACTTGTTTCACTTCGTCCACTTTGATTATTCCCTTCGTACATGCTCTTCGGTTTAGAGTACTCTTGACCTGGCCCTTTTTCAAGACGTCCCTGATTTGATCTAGAAACGTCCGCCTAGATCTACTCCTTCCAACACTTTCATTCACACTCGCCTTATACACCTTTTTCGTCAATCGTTCTTCATTCATTCTCTCGACATGGCCAAACCATCTCAGCATACCTTTCTCAATTTTTATCACGACAGATGTACTTACCTAATAAAGATATGCAGTGTTAAAAAAAAACTAATTGTCAATAAGTTTGTAATGAAATGCCTACTTATACACATTAACGGCTAGTAATAACATTAAGTACATGGTATGCTAATGTTTTAGAATCCTCATGATGTAGGCAAACTTTTTAAATGATTTTAAATGCTCAAACTTAGCAGTTAAATAAAGTAAAAAATTTTAACTTTAGTGCCGTCTTGTAAAATACTACCCATAGTTATTGAAAACTTTTAAGAGTAATTTAGAAACATCATTATTAGGGAACAAATTAAAAGAATCCGATCCAGGCATTAAACTGCGGACGTGATGACCACAAATGTGAGCAGAAGTACGAATTTTTCGAATTTTATAAAACATGGCGTAGATTGCGAACCGTTCGGAGTAGAATTTTTTTTTAGGAAACCGAGGCCATCTCCCAAAATAATGTCCTCTATCTATCCTCGATTAAGAAACAAAATGCAGATGCGTTGCAGTCTCTTAGGACTAAGATGGAATGTCTCGTTTCCAGTAAAAAGGGTCTTCGGTTCTCTACACTCACCATACCGAAACACAGCAGTGTTAAGCTGCTATTTTACACTGCTATTCTGTGAGAACGTGGTCCTTCCCCGGTCGAGCTAACCCATTCGTGCTACAACTATACCAGTAATATAGCTGTAGTATGGATCTACCACGTGTAAATTGAAAATTTCGAAAATGATCCCATAATAAGAATTATTCATATTGACGAGCAGAATCATTCCCTAAGTTATCGAGTACTATTTTGTTACACCTTTACTTAGTATATAAGATCGGGGAAAAAGTTCCTTCGTATTTTGTATACAATTCAAAAAGTTTATGTTTTAAAATTTTATTACATTTAATTATAATATATATGTATACAACTTATCGAACAGAATGGGTCCATTCTGTTCGATGCTGTAGAAATCTTGGGATTTTTAATTTTAAAAAAATGCGATAAGTAGTTTTATTTGATATATTCAATACCAGAGATTTGAAGGAACATGGATTGAGACATCCCATTTATAATGGAAAAAAAAATTATATTCATAATTATTTAAAACACGCGAAACAATATATTATAAACCTCTAGAAAGCTTTCTTTTAAAGAACACAAGCAACAAAAGAAAATAATGATTAAAAGTTTTAAATAAGTTTTAAGTACTCAAGCTAATACTGGATTTTTAGGAATGTTGTCTCAAACAGATAGCTAATCTTGTGATCTGGCGTTATCATGATGAAAGACCACTTCTTTGCTGATTATCAATGCCGGCCGTTTTCTTTTTCTATTTCTTGCTTGTCGCATTATTTGTTGGTAGTAGAGATCCGAACCTATTGTTTTACCCGGGGGTAAAAACTCATGATAAACGATACCCTTTCAATCCCACCATACACACAGAATCGCTTCGCAGAAAGGTTTCGCTAGGTCTGTAAACAAAACACATATCAATACAGATAAAAATCACGTTTGTTGTATGGCCTTCATACAAGAAACGTAATTTTTTAGGCTCCTTTAATATTTTATTTTATTTTATGTTGTTATAGCAGCAATATAAATACACATTCTGTGAAAACTTCAAGTATCTCTTCATATTACAGTTCATAAGATACAGCCTGCTGACAGACATACGGAACGATAGTGGAGACTTGGATCCCGTTGATACTCTTTTGGTACGGAACCCTAATTTTTTTTTTTTATAGGATAAGGGTGACAAACGAGCACACAGTCCACCTGATGGTAAGTGGTTGCTGCGGCCCATAGACATCTACATCTATCCTCTATTACAATTCAAAATGTAGATGCGTTGTCACCCGTGAGGACTAAGATGGAATGCCTCATTTCCAGTAAAAAAGGCCTCCGGCCACCTGCACTCACCAAGCGAAACGCAGAGGAAAAACGTCTACTTCACGCTGGTATTCTGTGAGGTCGTGGTACCACCCCGGTTCGAGCCGGCCCATCCGTGCGACAGCAAACGTTGCCGCGTGGCTCTACCACTGTTAATAAACGGAAATTAAGTAATTTCAGCAATACAACAGAAATAAACATTAAATAATATAGAATTAGGTTATATTATAATAAGTTAAATATATAATATTATAAAATATAGTAACAATAAATTCACATATAAAAATCTCAGCCACGGGGAACTTTATTTTTGTATACGCGGCAACACTGAATGGCGTCATTCATATTTTGTGAATTATTTTTGGCTCGTGTTATTTTATGTTGAAATTTCAATATTTTATGATACTTACTGATAGTGTGTGAGCCCAGTGTCTTTCTTATTTCTTGTAGTATTATTTTTACACAGTTTCACTACGTAAACTCGTATTTTACTTCGGATTATGATCAAAATTTAATAAAACATTCGATACGTCCACCTCACACGTTGCCTGCAACACGACTGGCTCGGGTACGCCGATTTGGGCGTAGTATTTATTGCCGCATTTTACAAGAACGCCGGCGGTATCAAGTCAGAGCGCACGATGACTTATCGATAATCTAAGACGGCCGTGTTGTTTCAAACATTCTTACAAACACAGGCGACTCGCCTTCATACAACATGCGGATCGGTCGTGATACTGATCCGAGTCTGTGTCCGAGTTGTCCATAGACTTAGAATATACTGACGTATAGATGACCGCACAGACCGAAAACGTGTGACTAATTTTGATTTGTCATTGTATGCATTACCTAGTGATGTACATTATATTTACAAGGACTATCGAAAAATTAATTTTTAAAAAAATAATTTAGTGCACGAAATCGAATAAGTTCAAAAATTAACTAAATTTTTACCATGATATTTCTACAATAATTAAAAATATTCGTATAACATGTTCTGGCAATAAGCTGAACCTACCTGCCTTTTGTTGGATTTTAATTCAAATGTAATAATCCCAGGCGACTCTACCGATAAACTTAAAAAAAAAACTCCCCAAGAATCAGATCTGAAAGTTGTACTTTCGAGTTATGATCTTTGGAGAAAAATATTTACTGCCATGGACAGTTGTTTCCCCTGAATTTTTTTTAACATATTGTTAATATAAATTTGTAGATATTTAACTATGTATATACCTATTAATATTTTATAAAATGTTTTGATGGGGTAATAAAAAAACGGGGACACGGAGTACATAATGGCTGCTTTATTTTTCATATAGTTATTACTTTTGATAACTACAAACATTTAATAATTAATAATTAAATACTTTATACAAGTTTATTTTAAAATTTGACTTAAATATGAATGTAAACTTAATTATTTAAATAAGGAAACTTCTAGGAATCAGTTAAATAATATTGCTCTGCTTAAAGGCCAATATGTTTATGAGGCTTCACCATGATTCATTCATCATTCATCTGTCCCTGAAAGGTATAAGGCCGGCCACATGCATACGGAATGCCGTTTCGGAATTCCGAACGGGTCGGCCACACTCATACGGAATCCCGTTTTGCTCGCAAAATTTCGAACGGAAAACTACCGTACGTGTGTGATAGTTCATAGATTTTATATGAAATTGCCGCCTTCGGAATCTCGAATCGAAATTTCGAAACGGTATCCTGAAACGGAATTCCGCATGTATGAGGCAGGCCTTAAGTAATAATAAACTTATTATTATTTTAGCTGCATGAATATTAAAAACATAATGATCTTAACAGAGTAAAGTGCACCAAATCTCTGAGGATACAGATGCACTCTCTATTCTCTCAATCTCGCTATGTTAAGAAAATGGTCACTCATTCATGGACTGACCACAGCAATTTCGCAGATCTATTGATCCGCGCAGCTATTACTTAACCACGATTTCCTTTTCTCTACGACTAACGCTGTAGGCGATGAACCACGCCCTCGGCACAATGTTGTCGGTCATCAAGCATGAATCGGGCATCGAGCGTTGTGAGTATCAAATACTATGGAATTTATACTATCCTGGCACGTTGTACAGCGCAACTTATGCGCGGGCATCTAGTGGCGCTTAAAAAGCATTACTAAATATATTATATTTAACTGCGCTAAAAGTTTTATCATTGTGAGTTGAGAATATAATCTGAAGCTCCGCGCAACCCCTTGGGGAAAATAGCGTGATGCTATAAATATTGCACTAGTGTGACCGTGAGGTGCTAGGTGAGGTGGTGAAGTAAGGTTATACATTTTTTTGGTTGATAAATAGGTGCTTAACTGGGTTCATAATGGCTTAAATAGGCTAATCTCAAGATTGTTTACTTTTAATGTACTACAGTTTTATAATGTATAAAATCTGTGTATATTTTGATCTAAAGTTTTGAAAGTTAAATTTTTGAAGTCTTATTATAACAATATTATACTTACTAGTACAAATAATGTAGAAACGGTTCCTTTTAATAAAATTGTATTTTATTCTACTTTTTATTTTATACTTTTCAAGTAAATGTTTGCTGCAAATTGTTGAGTTTTTCTTTGGATTCTAACCAACCCATCCAATTAACCCTAACCATTCTTCTCTAATTACACATACCATAACATACCATCTCAACAAATACAATCCTTTAACAATACAAGTACATTAAATACTATGTTTTTATGTCCTGTTAAACCCGAAGAAATTAGTAACATTATCAAAAAATTAAAAAATAAAAATAGTTATGGAATAGATGAATTACCACCGAAATTAATAAAAAAATGTGTTGATTCATTATCTTCTCCATTTAGTTTTTTAGTCAACCAATCTTTTACGGAAGGAACGTTCCCAGATATATTAAAAACTGCTATAGTAAAACCTATACATAAAAAGGAATCAAAAACAGACACTACAAATTATAGACCAATTGCAATGTTACCTACATCTTCGAAAATCTTTGAAAAGGCAATGTCAAATAGAGTTTACTCATTCTGTGAAAAATTTAAACTATTTGATAATTCACAAAATGGTTTTAGGCAGAAACGGTCAACGACACTTGCAGTATACAAATATATACAAAAAGTACTTGATATTCTAAATGAAAAGAAATACGCCGTAGGTATATTATTAGATATGTCCAAAGCCTATGACAGAGTACAATACCCAATACTGTTACAGAAGTTATATGACATCGGTATACGTGATACGGCATACAAATGGTTTAAATCTTACCTAGAAAACCGAAAACAATATGTAGAGATAGTGCATTATAACCATGATACTGGTGAAATATGTAACGTTAGATCTGACGCAATCCACACTACTTGCTCCATCCCTCAAGGCAGCGTTTTGGGATGTTTGCTATTTATAATTTACATAAACGAACTGCCTAGGGTATTGAGTGAAACCTCTGTTATATTTGCAGATGATATCTCTATTCTTATTTCACACATAAAAGACCAGAATTTAAATAATAAACTGAATAATGTATTAAACCAGGTCACAAATTGACTGACACATCACAACCTAGAGATCAATTTTAATAAAACCAAAATTATGCAATTCCGACCAGTTCAAAAATCACCCCTAAGTATCGCTTTTAATTATAATAATACACCTATAGGAACTGTTGACAACTTCAACTTGCTAGGCCTGGAAATTGACTGCCATATAAACTGGAAAGCACATATAAATAAAGTTAAAAGCAGGCTATCCAGGTTCACATACGCATTACGTGAAATAAAGAAAACCACAGATGTCCCCAGCGCTCTGTCGGCATATTACGCATACACATCTTCGTGGCTATCATACGGTGTCATATTGTGGGGAAATAGTACTGATGCGCAGCAATTATTTATAATCCAAAAAAAAATTATTAGAGTTTTGGCAAATATAAAAATACCAGAAAGTTGTAGGCTCCACTTTAAAAATCTTAAAATATTGACTTTCACGTGTATTTATATTTGGGAAGCATGCAAATTTGTAAAAAAAACATCCAGAACTATTTACCAAATTAAGCGACACAAATTACAAATACTTAATTAGACCTAACAAAAATAGGCTAATATTGCCGAAATCCACACTCGCATTACATAGCTCTAGTCCCTACTGTATGACAGTAAAATTTTTTAATAACCTACCAAATTACATAAAAATTCTAACGGATACAACATTATTTTTATCAAAATTAAAATTATATTTAATTGAAAAATCTTTCTATAATTTAAATGAATATTTTGATACAAATGTTATTTAATTTGTGTAGACAACGTCGACCTGCCTATTTTATTTAATTATTCTTCAATAATTATTGTTTTTATTTAATTTACTATATAATTTTATTCTGAATATTTTTTTAATTTATTATTATTTTTTTTTTGGTTACTTGACATTGTGATTATCAATTGAATAAAATTTTTAGAATATTCAATAACTTATCTAATATTGTATAACTTATTTAAAAATGTAATTTAATAATGTAACTTAATAACGTAAATCTAATAATGTAATTTAATAATAGTATTCAATAATGTAATTCAATTTTTTATGATTGCTACGCCCAAACCGGGTTCAAATGCGGACTATTTTTGAAACATCACATCTATTGATAACCATTTGATTGCAATAAAGATTATGATTATGATTATGATAATTATAGAATCCGGAGTTCCGGTGGTCCGTTTTGAATCAATGAAAACATACGGCAAAATAAAATTATATTTATAGAACGCAAACCAAGGATTTATTATTATTCAAGATAATTATCGACATTAATTTTGATATACATAGTTGAGTCAATCCCTAGCGTACGTGTAAAATATTTTGCATAAAATATATTTACCAAATTCATGCAAATTATCAACAAAGTGACTTTTTCCTTTGCAAAATATCAAAATTAACAAAATAATTGAAAACATTCTATATTTCAAACAGTATATAACATAAATTTTAACCAAAAATAAACACGTCATAACATTGACGACGTCTTAAGAATTTGCCTGTCAAATGAGCAATTAAGAGGACAACACTGAAAGTTTTTAGAAATGGCCACTTCTAAACGATATAGTTATGGAGTGTAGAGTAGAAGGAGGACCATCTCTATATATGAAAAGTGTCCCTAAAAACGTGTCCAATAAGGGTGGCGCTGCAGTAGCATAGGATAAATAAAAAAAAGCGCCAAAAGTAATTAGAATAAGATGGAGAAATAAACAAGGACCGACCAATCCGCTTGGTTTTGTACTACGTAAATAGTTGAGATTTTGTATACTGGCATTTTATTAACTCATGAAATTTGTTAAATATTTGAATTCAGCTGACTTCACTCCGTTCACAACAGCCATCTTCATATCGTAGTTTTTGAGACGCCCGCGCTATTGTGGTAAGTTTTGGAACCTCTATTTTCAGTAAATAGTAGGACACTTTTTCAACTTTCGCCCCTTATAAGATGGTTCTCCTTGTACTCTACACTCCATAGATATAGTAAAAAAATAAGAAAATGGAACTCTGTCAATATTATTGTGTTTTTTATTAATTTGTCATTTGTTTTCGATTTGGCGGCAAATTGAAAATTGTCTGTGTCACTTCGTCATGAATTTAACGCAAAAAAATTTTCGTATAATGATTTTTTATGACTTTCGATGTAATTTAAGTAAACAAGAAAGTTATGATAGACTTCGATTGGCCTTTCACGATGAAGCTCCATCTCGTGCCACTGTTTACAACTGGTTTAATGAGTTTAAACGTGGTCGCACTAATCTAACTAATCTTACCGATGATCTGCGTGAGGGACGGCCTTCTACGGCGACGACTGAAGATAACATCAGTGTTGTGCGGCGTATGATAGAAACTGAAAAAAGAGTGACTTATCAGCAGATTCGGACAAGCTTAGGCATCGGTTATGAGTCAAGTGCACAAAATCCTCCATGAACATTTAGTTGTCAGGAAGCTGTGTGCCCGGTGGATACCTCATAATTTGACAGAAGCCCAAAAACTCCGTCGTGTTGATTAGTGTCGTGAAATGGTTCCAAGATTTAACGGAGGTGACTCAAATGCTGCGATCGACATACTTACGGGTGATGTAAGCTGGATTTATTATTATGATCCTGAAACTAAGAGACAGTATTCTCTCTGGGTGTTTTCTTCCGAGAAGTTGCCACTAAAGTGAAGAGAGGTCGAAGCGTGGGAAAAAAAATAGTGGCCTCGTTCTTTGGAAGGACAGATTATTACGGAACAATTGCTTTAGAGGATCGAAAAACAGTTACTGCAGAGTAGTACACTAACAATTGTTAGCCACTTGTCGTGAAAAAGTTCGGGAAAAACGACCTCGTAGTAGGATCCTCCTTCACCACGAGAACGCCTAATCACACACTGCCAAGTAAACAATCGACTAGTTGGCGACGTCAGACGTAGAATTACTGGGTCACCCGCCCTAAAGCCCCGACCTCGCACCTTGCGATTTTTTTTTATTTCCGAAGATAAAAGAAAAACTTCGAGGAAAACGTTTTATGGACGCCGAGGAAGCACTGGCTGCTTTTCAAAATGCCGTCAAAGAGGCCCCTAAGGACGAGTGGGAAAAGTGTTTTTCTCAGTGGTTCCATCGGATGCAGTGATGTATTGATATAAATAAACACTATTTTGAAATGATATAATATAGTTTGTTCAGTTTTTGAATTTCTAAGAACTTTCAGTGTCACCCTCGTGTCAGGATTATTTCTATTATTAACACCACAGTCACTCACAGAACAAGTAATTATTTTGGAAAAAGTTACTTATTAAAAATAACCACTATTCCACTCTAAAAAATTTATCTAGGAGCTTATTTCTTGCGTGCCGACTTGTGCCGATCTGTCATTCAAAATCGGTTACAGAATCATGAGATAAGTCATGAGTTTTTAAAGCGCCCTGTTATGTTTATTGTGTATTTTATATTTCGCCTTTGTGTTTTAAATGTCGAGAGAGTCTTTTCTCTCATAAATGCAGTGGTCAAAACAAAGCAACCGATTAGTGCCAACAACAGTAGCTGCAATCATCAAAACTATCTATAACACAGATATGAAGAGTGTGACCAATTTTATGAATATTTCTTAACTCAACCACATACTGAAGGAAATTGGTGGGATTGAAAAGTGTATTAAAAACAAATAAGTTTGTAATATTAGAATTTATTAGATACTATAACCAACTTAAGTTTAAAGAATTTGTTACAAACTTAAAGTATTTGTTTTATATTTTAATATCTCGTTTTCCAATTGTATAATTTTATTCAAATACTTTTATTAAAACATATGATTATTATCATTACTTGATTTTCATTTAACCTATTTTCACTACATATTAATTTGTCTATTGCAACTCTGTTAAGCCCGAATCAAATAAACAGCAAACCGATAGCGTGGCGAAACGTTTTTATTTTGTTATGTATGGTATCGTTTGAATATAGAAACATATAAAAAGCGAAAACGAACCGATGCTTGCACACAACATAGTACATACATTCGCCACAGTTTGGTTCGATTCGCAGTTATGTTTGACAAGGCCATTACTGCGTCCTGTTTTGAAATTGAATTGTCCTGTGTTTTCCAACTTCAAATCCTTGTTTTTTTGAATTTGGGGATGGCAACCCTAGGTAAGCGAGCGATGGTGTTTTATTGTATTTATGTATCTGAAAATTGTAAGTGTATTATTTTAATTATTATGTATGTTTCATAGTGGCAAAATTCTAATAGCTGAAATTTTTATACGCATATGACGTTTAACATGGTACAAATTAAGATATATTATTCTCTTCATTATATACATAAATTCATTATTCTTTCAGTATATTCTATGTGTTTTTCCATTTCATAGCATTGAACTATTAATAATAGTACATAATAGTCTATTATGTACTAACACAGAATAAATAATAGTACAAGAACAGAAAGATCAGTCTCTGATAGCAAAATTGAGAGATTAAATCTAGTTACAACGTCGCTAATGTTCATAATACTTTGCACGCCTCGAACTTCGTTAAATTAGCCCACAGATTAAATCGTAGATTAAAAAATTTATTCAGCGGGCGTATTAAATTAAAATGCACCTTACGTCCGCTTGCGAAAGTTTGTATCACTTAGCCCGTTATGCGCTTTTATTAAGGCCGCACCTACTGCACGGTTAGGTGTTGTGAGAAAACAATTTGAATCCTTTGATATTAGTTGGTAGTAGAATACACCGAAGGAACATTATTGTTCAACTAACTGTTCATTGCGAATTCGCCTGCGTGTAATTTATTACGATTGGAGTTCATGGGTTTTAATTTTTTGCGCGGAACCCTAATTCTTTTTCTTAAATAAAATAAGTTACTCCTTATAATATCAGTTATCTGCCAGTGAAAGTCCCATCGAAATCGGTTCAGCCGTTTCGAAGATTAGCCGGAACAAACAGACAGACAGACAGAAAGACAGACAAACATTTTAAAATTTGTGTTTTGTTATAAGTACCGTATGCATTTTCATATGCATTTAGTAAAAAGCTGTTATTTTGACATTACCAACAGATACTACAATTTTATTTATTTGTATAGATGTGAGGAAGGTTAATATGAAACATCGAGAAAAATTAAGATTATAACAATGTGAACGTCTATGAAACTCAGATAATTTACCTACTTATTATTTTTAACCGACTTCAAAAAAAGGAGGAGGTACCGTCAACTGTGGCAACATTACCATATTTTTGCATGCCGAACGCAAAGCGCGTGGGTATGTTCTACTAATTTTACTTTTATGCTATTTATTTCAACATGGGTCTAGTTTTTATAATTATTAGGGAACCAATCAGTAAGTGGGAACTTTTTCATGCATTACAGCTTAATACCTATTGTAAACACAGTAACAGAAACTATTCTAAAAACTAAAACTTTACTTAAATTAGTAAACAATTAAAAACTTAGCGTAATTATAATCAAAAATATACGTTAAACCGTATTAGAAAATCTTTCAAAAACTAAAACAACTATTTTAAGTAGACCTGAGCGTAAGTTGGTCTTTGCATCGCTGTAAAAATGTCTTTACAGTACTAGACAAAGAGAATATAATCACTACGTTTAGTACTAGAGTACTTTGACAATTTTTTTTCTTTAGATAGAAGGAAACGTGGGCCAGGTTTATCAGTATGCAGTTTTTCACTCTTTTTTCTATGGTCAGTCGCGGTATGACAATCTACTTCTCAGCTTCGTAACAAGTTGTATTTTTGTTTCTAACTAAATCAACAACCAATAATAGCATCTCTTCAGAGTAATATTTGTAAATTCGCGCACCCAAACGCCTTCTGTTTCTTTGTTTGATACGACTTTTTGGAGGCATTTTGAATATATCTAAAATAGGTAATCAGGCAAATTTATTACTTATGTATTTCTTTCACACCAAAATATTTCATAAACGAACAAAAAAACTCGGTAGGTATTATATTTAAAGTTACTATTCTGAATAACTGAACAAAATTCTAAAACAGTTACCAGACAAAACCAGGTTAATTATGCGTGCTATAGTTCGGCCGTTCAGAGAATGCGTTTCTGACACGTCGCGATTGAACTGACGACGTAACTTTTAATGGCGTTGCAGTTACGATAAAAATATTTTTGCTGGTTGTTTACCGTTTTAACAATTGATGAGCATTAAAATAACATTATTATATCAATAATCAATGAATGTTATAATTTTGTGCCAAACTGAGTGTCAAACAACTTGGTAAACAATATTTTTCTAAATCTATACTGCGCTATTACAAGGTTATGTCAGCGCTTTATACATGTAGTGCTGTGCTAACAATAACAGGCAATAACAGTATCGTAATCTGTTCTTATACAGTTATACTCTATAAAATAATACATTTTGTTTTTCTTTTTAAGAATTTGAAAATAATGGACTATAAGATAACTTTTATTAAATATAAAAATAAAACTACGACCAAACCGAACGCGCGAAAGAAAGTAGCATTTTTATATTTAGGTTGAAAATAGTAACCCCAAATGGCGTTATGGGCCGCCATTTTGTGACGCTAAAACAGTCGTCTGTTGTCGTTTCGTGCGCATAGACTACGTTCTTCAAGTATTTTCGACCTGTTTTTATTTGATTACCCGGCTTTCATTTAATGGACTGTTTCTGCTTTTCAAACTGACATCGGCGCTAAATCGGATTTCGATTGTGTTTTGTATTGCGTTCTTTTTACTTTTGGTGCATAATAATGCCTAAACGTGGACAAACATTGAAAATTGCAGCCCGTGAGTTAATCATCAAGCTGCAAATTACTTTGAGCGGGAGCGGCAAAATGGCGGACCCCTGTTACCTGTTGAACAAGTACAAGAACGCATCTCTTAGTCGCTTGGAGTTAGCAAACGAACGATAACAAATATTAATAAAGAAAAGTTCGGCTCTACTGGCACGGAAGATAATATTTTACGTACTCCGAAGAAAAAACGTAGAACTAAACCCGTGACAGATATTGACACCTTTGACGCCGATGCAATCAGAAATCATATTTATGGTTACTATTCCAGAAATGAATTAAATAAACTAAACTTATAATATATATATAATAATAATAATAATAATAACTAAATTAGCTAAACGCCAATCACACGGTTTCCCGTTCTTGGACGGATGATACACAAGCGTTGACGTCGAAAGTACCAATGGGTAAGTGGGCCCGTCTGATAATATGCCACGCAGATTCGGCAAAATACGGCTTTGTGGAGAATGCGTTACTGGCATTTCAATCAAAAACCATAAATGACTACCACGAGGAAATGAATGCCACTACATTTAAAGAGTGGTTCCAGAACGTGCTTTTGCCCAGCCTACCAGAGCCTTCTGTAATATTCATGGATAATGCCTCCTATCACTCGGTTCAAATACAGAAACCACCTACCCAAGCTAATAAAAAAGAAGAAATATTGGCTTGGTTACAAGCAAAAGGCATTGACGCAAATATGCAGATGCTAAAACCAGAGCTAATTAAATTAGTTAAAGAAAATAAAGCGTCAAATGTGCGATACCAAATCGATGAACTGGCTCTGGAGTACGGTCATCGCGTTCTAAGAATTCCAACGTATCATTGCCAATATAACGCGATTGAGCTAATCTGGGCTCAAATAAAAGGTTACGCCGCCCGCCACAATACTTCCCCGCCATTCAGCACGAAAAATATGATGACCCTATTAAAAGAATCCTGCGGGGAAGTCACAAGAGATGACTGGGCAAAGGTTGTTGAGAAGACTAAAAACCTGATTGTGGAACATTGACCGAGATATCAGGATTGATTCTGTTATTGATAATAATATAATTATACATGTAGGCGAGAATGATGATGAAGACACCACCTCCTCAAGCGAATCGGAGTCTGATTAATATTCTGTACGCACATTCATTCAATGTACTTTATTGCATAGAAATACAGATTGTAACTTTGTAACAAAGAATAAATAAAACAATTTTATTATATTAATATTACCTTTTTTTGGTTTCCACTAAAATTACTAAAATATAAATTTTAAATGATTCCGCCAATTTAAAACGAAAATAATCTTAAAAATAACGCGGCGGTTCATTTTGGAGGAACGGTAATGAACTCAGTGTTATGTTGTGCCCATCACTAGTCGTGACTAACTGATAGGTATCAGGAACGCATTCTCTGAACGGCCGAACTATAAAATTGACAACCCTAATCATAGGTAAAGTTGCTAAGTGAGGTAACTTTACCTAAGCTCAAACAACATTACCTTCTCCAATAACTCAAGAAATAGAATATTTATGGAATTGAACCATTGCAATACACTTTAATAACAGTATATCATATACTATTAAATATAAGCCACAACGTGCAATTTGATTTTCTATAAGAAACACCAATTTTTATGCGATGACGCTGCAAACATAATTGACCACATAGAATGAAAAAGCGACAATTAACGAGGTTTCCAGTTTGAAAAACTTTTTGGGATACCACAATTTATTATAAAATCTACCGATATGTCTAAAATTGAAAACTACCACAGACAAAAAAAATATTAAATTGAAACTAGTTTAAGGTATGTGAGGTAAAGATACCCATGGAAGGTAAAGATGCCACAGATGACGGAACTATATTCGACTGTATTAAAAAAGTGTTCATAAGCAAGCTCACGTACAAGATATTTCATTCTAATATTCTTTGTTATTGCATTACATTACAATGAAATACAATTTTTTATTTTCTTTTTTTAAACGTTAACTCCAAACTAGGATTTTCTCCTGTATCGCGGGGGCGGTTTACTTACACAGATTTCACAAGGACAACCATCCAGACCCAGAACAATTATTTATATGCCATACAAATACCTGTTTCGTACGAGATCCAAGCCCGCGGCCCTTAGGGCTACAACTCATAAAAACCACTGCGCCATGGAGCCGTCACCTGTCTGTTTCACATTTTTTGCTATTTAAAAACATGTGATACGTGACGGCATTATTAACACTTTCACTGTCCGGTTTCCAGACATAATAGTAAGACAATAGCTATATGTAGTGCACGGAACAGCGAAAGGGTTAATGAAAGAGTGGCAATGAGAAGCGCTGCTTCATTTTCAATCTCTGTCTTTTATCTACCAAGTATTAAGTAATTTAATAATATCTTATATTTCGGTATTCTTAGGAATAGTAAAGAATGAAAAGTCGAAATACTTATTGTTATTTAAGCACCCGTATGCTATGCAATACCTAAGTATCCACTTTTTCAGAGGCTATACTTGAATAAAACTCAATAATAAATATCAAAAATGCCTAAATACTTATAAGAGAAAAATACTTTTTTGTTAACGTAACTATTATTTTTAAAGTTTGCTAAACTAATATTTGCAATGTCATATAATAATCACGTCCACGATTTTTCCAAAACGAATTAATGTCATTCAAAAATATAAATATTTGACGGCTCCGTGACGCAGTGGCTTACCAATGAGTTGCGGCGCTAAAAGCCGCGGGCTTGAATCCCGCACGAAACAATCATTTTTACGGCCTACATATAACTGTTCTGGGTCTGGATAACGTTTAAAAAAAGAAAAGAAACACATTTATTTCATTCTAATTTAGCGCAATAACAACAACAAAGACCATTAGAATGAAATAACTTGTACGTGAACGTATTCATAAGCTTGCTTATTGATACTCTTAAGGTCTGATCACACTTTTATCACCTTATATTATACTTTCATTTTATACATAAATAATCATATATATAATTCTGTAGTTTTAGTTATGACCTGTTTTTGTAATTCTTCTGTTATCACTTCTTTTTTATAGAATAATAATTTTGACTATGAAACTTAGTTGTATAGAGTGGCTGTATTAAACTTACTTTTGACATAAAAAAGTTTACACGGCTTACGTCAACGTAAGAAACGATGACATTTGGGAGTGAAAACTCAAAAACACTGATGAAAGACAAATGTTGTAGTTAAAAGTCCAAAAAAAAACAATGTAAAACCACGTTTTTTATGTTACCAAGAATGAGAAAATATTACAGTGTACGCTTATAATATCATCAGCGATATGTTTACCAAAAAATCTCACCAGGATGTTAAAAAATCCACCGTTAAAATACAAGATTCTAAGAAAGATTCGACAACCCGATTAAAACACCTCAAAATCGTTTTGGGTAAATAAATACCACTTCTGTTTTAAAATCTACATAAAAGCGAAATTCCCAGTAATTCTAGTAAAGATCTTTGATTTTTTTACAGCATTTGACGTTTCATTCTAAACATGCTAATTACATGAGAATAACTGTAACTAATGTGTGTTGATATACTTAAATTTATTGCACAAAGAATCTGTATTATTTGCTTATATTAATATATTGTTTAAATAATCATTTCTACTTTAAATTTATATAGACTTTTTACATTTAGTTAACTTTTGCATAAAATGTTTATCAAAAATCAGTTTACTTTCAAAAATTTAAAAATCTCTCTATTAATTACTTAATGATTGAATAAATAATTTTATTTAGCATTAATAAAATAAGAATAAAACATTTTCAGAACATTTTGATGCTGATGAATCCAAGACATACTTTGAGGCCAACTTTAGTCATGTATATTTTATCTTGTATGATAACTTTATTTTAGCAGAAAATAATCTTCGACAAAGAGGTAAAACAGATTAAATTTCTATAATTTCCGTATTTAATACTTAAAATATTTTGTTAATTCAATGTTTTTGGTATGTTGTATATAGTATTGTTTCAATTAAACTCTTATTGACTCCTATAATTTAATAAAAGTTATAAGATTTTTACACTCAAATGAGAACAACACAAAGTTTTTTTTTTTCCTTAAAAATTGCAGTCTATTCAGTGTTAAAAAATATTATGTTTGTTGTCTTATTGATAAACACTTTTATAATCAGCTTCTTTCTGTTTTGGCGACACAGAACTTCCGTTCCATCTTGGTGAGTTGTTGTGTTATAGAAAATAACTCATGTACTTACTTCATTCTTTAACATTTTAAATAATCACCTCTCTTCTAATTGCTTTGAAAATGAAACAATTTTACTTTTAGCTTATTTGAATTAATTTAACAAATTATTTTCCACCAAATTCATAAAACAATTATTTAAATTCATTGTATATTAGTGAGTTTTATTTATTTGTAAAAAAACATTTAAAATGATATATAGAATCCATTATCTTATTGCTGTCATGTCACAGCTTTGTTATGTGTGGGGTTGATTGTAATTCATTAGATTTGTACCTTTGTCTGTAGTAATTATATTAATAATAATTTTTTTATTATAAATAGGTAAGGTGGATTGTTAGAAAATATGAGTTTAGTAATAGATATGCCATATCAGTAAATTAATTTTATGCTTAATCTTTGCATTAAAATGTTTAATGTTCATACAATACAAAAATGAGACAGAAAATAGACATAATGAAGTTCACATTTCTCAATAAATATACACAATTATTTTACACTTTGATCATTCATGTGTGGGCCACACCTAAATGATATCTCTAAACAGGTTTATTATCTCTGAATGATGATGATATCTTGAAGTGTAGCATAAAGAATTTGGAGAGTGATACATGACATTTTTACATGTCAGTATAAATTGCGTCACGAAAGTCTACGGGTGACTATAATTGTGCATAAGTTGAAAATATGGTATCATGGGGTAGTAAGCGGGTAGCGGGGCGGGCGTGAGTCGTTCGCACATGCTGATTAGCGCTCCAGTCCCATTCGTGCAATTAAATTCGTCTGCAACAGTACCCATGTGCAGCTAACCCTCCACATTTTGTTAAAAATATAGAAGAGTTCTGTATCTTCATTCTTCATGTCAAATATAATATTTGTAAATATCTTTTAGTTGAATATTTAATAAGTTCATTAATACACTATTTGTTTCACACATGTGAATTAAAGTCACAGACTTACTTTTATTTATAAAATCAATATAATATATTTATTCATTTTTAAAACTTCTAATAAATTATATACATGGTGGAGTCTTGCTGCAGCTATATTAGTAGTATAGTTGTAGCACGAATGGGTTGGTTCGACCAGGGAAGGACCACGCTCTCATAAAATACCAGCATAAAATAGTAGCTTAACACTGCTGTGTGGTGAGTGTAGTGAACCGGAGACCCTTTTTTCTGAAAAAGTGGCATTCCACCTTTGTCCTCACAGGTGACAATGTATCTGCATTTTGATTTTTTATTGAAGATAGATGTAGATGTCTATGGGTCACAGCAACCACTTACCATAAGGTGGACTGTGTGCTCGTTTGTCACCCTGTCCTATAAAAAAAATACTAATACCAATGTCAAAATCAAAAAAATAAAATTTTATTTTTTCTATGTAATAAAATGTCACACTAAAATTGTTATCATCTACAATAATTTAAAATTAAAAATTTTGTACAGCCGACTTCAATATAGGTTATTTGAGAATAACTCAATAACCATTGGTCTGACCTTGATCAAATTCATATGGGACCACACGAGCACTATCAGCTTTCATATAAAAAAAGAATCATCGAAATCGGTTCGCCCAGTACAAAGTTATGAGGTAACACACATAAAAAAAAAAAAAAAAAAACATACACTCAAATTGAGTACCGTCTCCTTTTTGGAAGTCGGCAGAAAAATGAGAGAAAACAGAAAACATAGTGTCATTGTCCATTTTTCTGGCTGTACTGAAAACAAATAAGCAAAATATTACATGAAGAGTAATGAAAATGTTTTTTGATTTTGACATTTGGATTATCTAAACATATTTTTTTTAAATAAATTTGATTTAAAGAATGAAGATACAGAAATCTGGCTACATTTGTAACTACATATACTGACATGCTATAAAGCGAAACAAAGTAGTGCACATGGTGACCCTTCACTACGCATTTGTGACATGACAGTGACAAGATAACAGTCTATGAAGATATCACCAATGCAATGGCTTACCATAAAGTTAACAAAAGTATTTACAATTAAAAGTCATAGACTTTCGAATATTAACAAATAGCTTGGAAAAGTGGGTTTTAACACTTTGTATTTGGCCTCATTATAAAGTAAAAAATCATGGAATGGAAACTCGCAATTAAAATAACATAATTTGATTGAATGTTTCCTAGTAGCAAAGACTTGTGTTTCCTAAATTATCTTGTAAATGTTTTAGTACACAAAGCTGGCAGGGAAGAATTAGAAGGAGCATTATCTCTGTTAGAAAAAGTATTATGCCTTGTACCTGAGTTACTTGGAAAAAGATGGCAGTTACATTCCCTTACAAGAATATTTTCAAAACTCCTTCATAATGGCAATTCCCAAAAACTTAGGGCAGAAGCTATAAGGTAAGTACACTATTGCCGTTTATTTTTATAGCTTTTTAAGAAAAATAAACAATAAATTATCTGTCACTTTAAAGAAAATTAAACATGTTACCATTATGTGAAAATTTTTACAACATATTCTACGAGCATTTGACTGAAGCCAGACTGGTAGTCAGAGTCTGTTGTTGCGTCCGATATTTGTCCAGTACGAATTTAGCATGCAACATTCGGTGGACAAAAAGTTACTTTATTTGAAAATTTTTTACTTATAAACAGGAAATAAAGGAAAGAATCTAAATATAAATGTATATGTAATTCAATAACATGCCTTTCATTTTATCGAATAATATTATATAGTTATTGCTTAAAAAAAACAGGAACTTGAATGTCAAAGTTATTTTCCAACAATTATATAATATTTTTTTATCTAGATTAATTTAAAATATTTTAAAAATATTTTCGATTGAAAATTTAACTGAGTATTGCATGTATGCGTATTTTTTTTCGAGCATACCCAATTTCAACAAATATTGTTTCTTGTGCATTGCTTGTATCGTACTTGTGTGTCAAAATCTTTTCTAAAATATGATTTGTTTGGCCAATCTGACCTTAAGTAAAATTGGAAAAACTAACAGATACAGATATGATTAAAGATACCCATGGATTGAAGGAAAATTATCTGAATAGAATAACGAGAACAAAAGTTGTTGGTGTTAGAGATAGAAATTGCAGTCTAAGAGATTTTTGATATAATTAACTCTGTATATGTTTTCTGAAACTATTTTTACAGTTTTATTTTTTCTTTTTTTAGGTATTTCCTCCTATGGTATCAAGCTCTTGGAGATAATGCCCCACATGAAGTACACAGGATGTTTGCTGGGTTGGTGCCAGGAATGCCTGAATCACTGGCCCAGCCAATTGGATCCCCTTTTAAGCAAAACTCTTTTGATGTAATAACTAATATATCAAACGAGTCAGGTGATTTCAAAATGGAGGACATAATGCAGCACCCAAACTTCAATTCCGCTTCTGATAATGTGAAGAAAGTTGTTGTGGAGCAAACATCAACTGGTATTATGGGAAAGTTAGCACATGTTTCAGCCTCAATATTTCATGATACAAATGCTCTTAACCCAGTTCAAAGTGTAGAGATACAACCTTTACTACCAGCAAGTGCCAATGAGAAGCCAGTAGATAATGAAACTAGGTTTTTTTTTGAAATACTTCTTGATGGTATGGCCACTTCAGTTACAAAAATACACTGGCGAGATAGATCACATGCCAAAGCAATGAGATGTTTTGCATTTTTATTGGAGAAGTTTAAAATATACTATCTACCTATCATTTGCCCGCAGTTCAATCATAGAAACTCATTATACAAGCCTAATCTTGGTAAGACTTTTAATCAATATTACAATAATCAAACATCAAGTAATATTACTTCAAATAAAAATAGTTATATGTATAAAATTCACAACGTTTCGATTTCGGGTGACTGAGGTGTTTGACTTCCTTATTTCACAGTCATCTCAGGCTTCTTTTACTTTGAATATAATTATTTTTTGATCTACGGAGAATGAGTTTACAGTATCTTGAAGTCTTACAGTAGTTATGCTTTGACTTGAAAATTAAACTTACTTATTATGGAATAGCAACCAGATATTTTAAATTAGATATTTTTTAAAATTTCAATAGGATCGTGAATCATTCTTGGTAGAAACCGGTGTTCTACTGCACAACTGCAAGACTTAAAAATACTGTAAACTCCTTCTATGTAGATCGGACCAAAAATTAAGTTGAAGGTAAGACAAGTGAACTATTAGATTAGAATGTCAAACACTTCAGTCTCCGCCCGTGACCAGTGGCACTGCAAAACATCTATTTTTTTAGGATAGGGTGACAAACGAGCACACAGTCCACCTGATGGTAAGTGGTTGCTGTGATATATATGCCATAGACATCTACATCTATCCTCGTTTGCGAATCAAAATGCAGATACATTGTCACCCATGAGGACTAAGATGGAATGCCTCTTCTGATGGAAAAAGGGTCTCCAGTTCTCTATACTCACCATACAAAACACAGCAGTGTTAAGCTGCTATTTTACGCTGGTATTCTGTGAGAGTGTGGTTGTTGTCATTTAATAAAACAACATTGTTTTATTAATTAATGACTTAACTGACCAACACTTAGCAAATTGATTATCAAATACCACTCCAAAGTGTAATACATTTAAAAAAAATGTTTTATGTGAGACAAGGTCTGGCTATTCTACAAAATAATAAAGCCGTGCAATGATGGCATATGAGTATCCACTACCTCATATAATCGTCCCGTGGGTACCGTAAGAGGTGACAAAGTGACAAAAAGCAGTTGGGCAGCAGTGTCTTCCTGATAACAACTCAGAATAATAAAAATGGCAGTTACCAACCTGCACGTCAAACGAGGCAACTTTGGCAAATATTCCTAATATGAGGCTTATGTTCAGCTGTGGACTTTTTTTAAGCTGTAATGATAATGGCTCACGTAAAATAATATTTATTTTTAGAATTGCCGGTCCAGCATAACATATTAGAAGATGATTACGTGATATGTCGTGTGACGCTTATTAAATGGGTTGCGAGTTATGCAAATTTTGTAAAGCGACAAGGCAGCGACGTTGGGCAACCATCCTCAATGACAAGCACAGGATCTCACCTGCCTCATTCTGGTACACCCACACCCGCAACTTCTTTACATCATGAAGAGGAGACTTCTTTCACTGTGGGACATCCATCAGATTCGAGTAGAGCGTCCTCACATGACTCATCCTCTAATACACCTCATCCTAGTTTGGAATCAGGTTTGTTTACATTTAATTAATACCTTTTTAATACTAAACATTCCAGTTACAATCAAATAGTTGAAGTAAGAGTTTGATATAATACTTAATTACATAAAATATAGGTTTTATCAAACAGTTTACTCTAATTGAATAAAATTGCTTTGTATAATTATCGCCATAAAGATTTCTCAGACTTGTTTGACTAGGAATTTTGTTAAATCTAAAAACTTTTAAATACTTGATAATGTTGTAAAAGCAAAAGATTGAACTACACAATAAACGAGGAATAGAGAATCTATTCCTCTTCTGTTGTCTCTTAAGAAAGAGGAGAAAAGTCTTTTATAAAATTGTATTGTATTTTTTAAATTGTAATATTTAATATAATTGTGTTGTTATGTGGTAAAGATGTTAAAATTATTGAGCTAAGATACGAGTAAAAAATTATAATTTTTATGGTTCCGTAGTTAAAAATAAGGAACCCTTAAAGTTTCGCCATGTCCGTCCGTCTGCGGTTTTACTCAGAGACCCTAGGTGCTACAAACTTGTAATTTGGCATAGTTATAGATATTAATCACGCGTACAAAATCGTGAAATAAAATATTGAATTATGTTGTGTATGAGGTGTCGTTGGATAGGTCTTTCAAAAATATTGGGGGACATGGCACAACATTTTTCAATTCTTGTGTTGGTTTGTGAAATATTTAACTTTAAAGTGGTATTTTTATAAGTCATGTGTCCCCTCTACCAACTAAACCGCTGTTCTTGGAAATGACAAAAGTATATATAATGAAGTTAAAAAGAAATCTATGACCACAAAGAGTTAGCGAGTAATATTCAACCAACTTATAAAATCCACTTGGATCAGTAAAAATTTTGTTATAATTCCATATAAGATGACCTAAAACTAGCTGCAGTATAACTTTGTAATGTTAATGTAAATTATAAGAAAACGACTTATGCATTATTACTATAGCTTTACGTTTTCATTTTCGGGGTAGGCAGAGAGGATTGCAAGAGACTGATCCTGACATATCACTTTCGCTTATTTTTTAGTTATTGTAGGGCTACAGTTTTATTCATAGTACTCTTTTTTTTTACACGGGCAACCCTCAGGATAGTATAGAGCAGTGGCCAATCCTGACATATCACTCTCGCTTATTTTTTGGTTATTGTAGGCCTACAGTTTCATTCGTAGTACGCTTTTTTACACGGGCAATCCTCAGGATAGTATAGAGCAGTGGTGGTTTAACGAATGGTTTGATAGTCTAGTTAGTAGTTATTGTAGGCCTACAGTTTCATTCGTAGTACTCTTTTTTTACACGGGCAACCCTTAGGAAAGTTTAGGGCAATGATGGTTTAAGGGATGGTTCAATACGGTCATGTATATCTTAGGGTTACACTGCCGGAACCTCATATATGGATAGGGAACTACAGACATTATTGTACGGGCTCTTGGCATGTGAATGATTTGATGGATTCTATTATTTTCAAAATTTAAGTTTTTTTTTGTAGTTATAGCAGTCAAAGCGCGTATTCACTTAATATTGAGTATATATAATATATACAGGGTTATTTTTTAAAGAGCAGCCAAATTTTAAACTTAAGTTCAAATATATAAATAACGATATACTGTTATTGCAGTTTTTGAAAATACGAGTAAATAAGGCTTCTTCTTTTATTTGAAATTATCCCAAATTGAATGTGATTTATGGTCAACAACGTTTGTGCCTACCGATCGACCCTAACAAATATGTGCGTGCGCTCTAAAATCAGTTAATAATAATACATGTATCCCAATTTCGAAATCAACTCAAGTGGCTCCCAATTCACCTTCGCCGGAATGTTCATTTACTTTCTTTACTTTTTTGTGTTCTGTTTGATCCGAAATCTCCAAGGTACCTTAAGGAACAATTTCACTATCGATATGAATTTCATGATCGTAGTTTGCGTTCAGTGTATAGCTTGGCTTTGAATACTCCTTGCAGCGTAACTTCTTTTTATAATAAGTCATTTACTTCACAAGCAACCAGACTCTGGAATTCATTACCACTTAACATCCAGCAAGCGCAATCTTTACAGGCTTTTAAAAAACAACTGAAGGAGTATTATTTGAATTTCCCGTCATAATTATAAATTATATGCATTTCCTCTTTTTATTAATACTTGTTTTTTTTTCTCTATATATATATATATATATATATATATATATATATATATATATATATATATATAAAAATGTATGTATGTGTGTATATGTATATATATGTATGTATATATTTATTTTATATGTTGATTAATTTTATAATATTATATATTATATAATTCATATATTTATATGAATCTTGTTTAATTATAAGTTTTTGTCCTCAGTTTTTATTTTATATTGCACGTTGCACCTATCCGTCAAAATATATTACATTGTCCCTTTTACGTTCGGTTTGTCAGGTAGAAATCGCTTAAAGCGATATGACCACCGTTTGTAGTTCTTAAGTTTTCCGTAATTGTAACACTTTGTATAAATGCAATAAAGAGTTATCTATCTATCTATCTATCTACATAACCACGCATTTTCAATTTAAAAGATAAATGGCACCGTATGATTGAGATTATTTTAATAATTTTTCTTCACCATTTTCCTATATTACTGATTCTGAACCTTCTCTGCAAATTTGACCGGTTATTGCAAAATAACCCTGTATATATTATAGTATCAAGAAGGCCCCTTCTAAGGTCTCGTATTTTAACAGGCAACTACGGAACCCTACCTCTACATTGTGCATGATCCGACAAGCAATTGGCTGGTTTATTTTTTATTTTTACGCGGCTAAATAATTGTAACATCTTCAATATAATGGATTTCTGCAAAATAACGCCTGATTCAACAATTTTTTTAATATAATTTTATTATGCGTTGACATAAGACCCTAATAAATGACTACCTAATAACAGACATCTCGCTCGTAGGTTCAGGTATATTAGAGGAGTTAAGCTCTGAACAAGTGGTCCGCGACGTACTTTGCTGCTCGTCGCGGGAACACGTGGATTTTACAATTGAGGTGCTGCGCCAGGCTTTCCTGTTGCCTTTCTCTCACGCGGCTGCCGTCAGGCGCGTCATCGGACTGTACAAAGACTGGATACAGATGAATGTTAGTGCACTACATACATATAATCGTAATTCGACTTTTATGTTTACCTTTTTTTAAGTAATTTTTTTATAATTAATTTGAACTGATGTTATTTTAATGTATAGAGAGAAGACAGTTTTTAGCAGCGGCGTAACCCTATACATCTCGTGGGTGTCGTAAGAGGGTTCTATGAAAATGCCAGATAATTCTTATCGCTTCAGTTATTAGCGGTACAACTTTCTTGTTTACGCCAGGCGTAAAATACTCAGAGCGGCGAAGGAAAGCGGCGTTAAAGGTGCAAGATATCTGGGTACTGAGATCTTAAGTCTGTATGCCAAGCGTGACATTTAAAGGAAATCCCTATAATAAAAGTAGGGCAGAGAGCTAATAATATGGTGCAGAAGATAAAGACAGAAACAATATACATACATCATTAGCCTGCAGGGCAGGCTACTACTGGAATAAATAAGTCTGAAACAGGAATTAAATTACACAAATGTATGGAAGGAAGAAACTATAATATTTTGACCTATTAAAATAGTTTAGTGTTAAATATACATAATATTTAGTAAAAAAAATTTGCAGAATAATTCCTGACGTTAATAAATGCGTAATAAAGATAATTAGTGTATTTATGAAGCAATTAATATAGCATTTATTAATACATTAGTTGCTTAAGTACTGTAAGTATTTAGGAAGTGACTGTCTCGTTGGTCTAGTGTTGCAAAACGCGACTGAGGATCACGAGGTTCCGTGTTCGAATTCCGGTTCTGATCAAAAACAGTTAAGTATCAGGTTTTCCTAACAAAAAATTCTCTTTAGCAACTCGGAGTCAGGAGTCAGTGTTACACTCCTGTGCCTCCGAAAGCATGTAAAGCCGTTGGTCCTGCACCTAACCTATGAGAGTGAAGAAATAGAGAGTGCCATGTGTTGGATACTATAATTCTGTACTTCGCAGATGGCTAGACTTTTTTTATAGCAGAGGGCGGCAAACGAGCATGCGGCTCACCTGATAGTAAGTGTCGACCGCCGCTCATGAACAACTGCAACACCAAGAGAATTGCAGATGCGTTGCTGGCCCTTTAAAAAGGAGCAAACTCGTTTCTTGAGGGTTTCTAAGTCGAATCAGTCGGTATCGGAAACAATTCCACGAAGAAGTTGTGATTTGGAAGGTAACGTGAGTTTTGTCACAATGTGCGTTGGTGAAATTTGGCGTCTGGAATTAATCCGAATAATTCCTCAGAGCACTCCTCGTGGTAAATGCGATACATAAAATGTCTCCGTTGAGAGTGACCGCCGTTACCGAAATTCAGGCCCATATTAATAAACGTTACTCAACGACGAACTCAAGTGCGTAATCATTTGATACGCCCTCATTACGATATCAGCATCTCAAGATCGTTGCTAATTAATAAACACAAAAACTGTATCTCAAAGCATTGTACTTAGGAATACTGTTCTGTGAATTGCACTCGAGTCCACACACTTGAGAGTCGAGTTTCGTTTATTAATCAGTGTGGCACTCAGCTGATGTCGTAAACCTAAACCGCATCTTGAGATATGTTTATTAATAAGATCATAACCTCAATATTGTACTCAAGTGCGTATACTTGAGCTGAGTAACGTTTATTAATACGGGCCTCAGTCTGGAAGATTATTATTATTATTATTTATTAAACAACATAAATCTTTGCCGTCAGGTGTCGGAAATCCCACCGTTCCTAATAGAAAACACGTACGAGCAGCAACTAGCGGCCGGGGAGCCGGCAGCGCCGCCGCGTCGTCTACGCAACGACTCCTACCTCGGCGCGGTCAACCGAGATATAATGGTTCGGGCTGGCATGCAGGTAACTGGTGTGCCTTATATCTTCGTACCTACTACCCTACCCTAAGTAATTTAATTGTGTAACCTGTTTTAGCGGAGTTTCCATTAATTTCAACTGCCGAATAGACAAATACGTTTTCCCTCTGGTTTTAAAAGCAATAGATTCACTTCTTTTAGCTTTATACCGCGTGCTTTACGTATCGTTCACAAATAGCGAGCAATTTCCTTAGATCGGTTAGTGTGGGGCTTAGAAGCACCATGCCATCGGCGATACTAATATTATTAATAGAGATTTCTTGTACTGAGCAGCCGAGCTGAGTGCCACTAAGCTTGTCGACCAGCTTTTTCTTGTAAAGTTAATGAGACTTGTGCCCAAATACTCAGACGCTGCTCAATTTTAAGATGTTAAGTCTCGTGGTGTCACTGTCACTTTGACTTAAAGTGATAGAGATAGCACGAGACTTAACGACATCTTATAATTGAGCAGCGTTTGAGGTTTTTTTTTATAGGATAAGGGTGACAAACGAGCCCACAGTCCACCTGATGGTAAGTGGTTGCTGCGGCCCATAGACATCTACATCTATCCTCTATTACAAATCAAAATGTAGATGCGTTGTCACCCGTGAGGACTAAGATGGAATGCATCATTTCCAGTAAAAAGGGCCTCCGGCCACCTGCACTCACCAAGCGAAACGCAGAGGTAAACCTCTACTTCACGCTGGTATTCTGTGAGGTCGTGGTACCACCCCGGTTCGATCCGGCCCATCCGTGCGACAGCAAAAGCTGCCGCGTGGCTCTACCACTGTTGAAAATTAGTATTTAGAAAAGAGTATTTGAGCATTAGTGTAGTAAGACCACCTTGTCTTACACTAGACTTCATTCTGTTTGCGGATTGATGATTTCGCCCGCCTAATATAATTGCTTTGATTTTTATACCAGTATTAAAATTTTTATATACGCCCTTTTGACTCATTTCTGTAGTCAGTTTGTCCTACAATTTTTCGATCACAAGATTAAAAGTCTCTGTGAGATCTAACAAATAGGTTTACGCTGGAGTTTTTATACACGTGTAGTACTGAGCGCGGTATCTTTGAGGCGAAGGATTTCAATTTCAGCAGATTACACAGATCTAAAACCGAAACTACAATCTGTTTTACGAAATCAGTCCCCCGGAAATATTACAAAAAGTGGTTCGAAAATTACAAAAAATTTAAATAATATTTCGAATACATGTGAAGTCCACTAACACACTATTAGAGTCGCCCGGCGGGCACTTTTGTGCTCTAACACCCTCTTAAAAACAAAAAGCGCCCTGTGCTCAGCTGTGGTACGTACATTGGCAGTAATATTATCGTAAAATAAAGTGTCGTTATTTTACGATTTCATTAAAGGTATAGCCTATATACGTCCCACTGCTGGGCACAGGCCTCCTCTCATTTCTGAGAGGGTTTTAGGGCAAGGAAATGTCCGCCGCGCTGCGCCAATGCGTACTGGCGAACTTCGAAATACTTATTTTTTTCTTATTGCTCAGACATGCAGGTTTCCTCACGATGTTTTCCTTCACCGCCGATCACGTGGTAAATCTGCACTTAAAATTGCAATTAACAATTTCATTGGTGCCGGCGGGGAACCCGGGTTGCTCGCCAACTATGGAACTTACAGCGAGCGCTAACCATCTAAGCTACCACGGCTCATACGATTTTATTAACTGAATATTATTTTTGTTTTCGCAGAACGTGTTACAAGTATTCATGACACAAGCTGCAAATGTGTTCTTGGCGTCCCCCTCTCCAGTAGCGCCACCTGGTGCCATCAACCAACAGCAGCACCTATTGCAAGAACAGACTGATACTTGCAAACGCGTACTGAACATCTATCGTTACATGGTTATGCATGTTGCAATGGATGCAAGTACATGGTGAGTTTATTTTTTGTAATGACACTGTTACAGGTAGTATCTGTAATTAATAGTTTCAATTGACAAGTATATCTACCATGAAGTTGTACGATATGCCGCTATATTTTTGTTGTACATTATGGTAACACGTGTAACACATGACTTAACAGTCCATCTGATGGTAAGTGGTAACTGTCTACTGTTCATGGACATGTGCAAGTTAATTAACTTCAAACAAAGAAGACATCAGATGTGTTGTCACCTTGTGAACTAAGATACCCTTTTAAGCAAAACACACCAGCCAGTGAATTATGGCTTTGTAGCAGAGAAAAGTAAAAAGATAGAACCAATGACATCTAAACCATTTTATTCATTTTATTTACTCTGAGTAATAATTAAAGAATCGTAAATGATGAAATAACGTAAAACTATAACCTACTTCCTAATATAGGTTTTTATATACAGTGTTAAAGCTTTCCCCGCAATTCTGCCATAAAGCCGATATTACACGGATCAACCAAATTGAAACAATTCCATTGAAAAACATTGAATTTTGGACATTGAACAGCTTTACCAATATACACGTAAATCATTTAAATGATATTCAATGTTCACAGAGCAATGAGATGTCGCGCCAAGTCGTACGTGCGGGAATTTCGATATACTGCTACTATTTAATAAATGAGTTGCATAATTAAAAAAAAAGAAAATCTTGGCGTTGGTGGTGCCCCCGTGGATTTCGAGAAGGATAACTAAAGGAGCCTCAAGCACCTTATTAGTAGAAATAGGCGGAAGAAGATCCAAATTCTTATTTCAACTATTTGCGAATGGCAGAAAGTGAATATAATGAACTTCTTAAAACCCATTTTCACGCCACTTGAAAACCATTTTCGAAAATACTTGTGCGCACGCGAAATAAGTGTCGTGCGGTGCGCGGAATGAGTCACAGGTTAATTTTCATGTATACACGTTTCAACTGCATTAAACAATGACCAATATTGCTACCATTGCATTGAAATCGTTTGATGAATTTAAGCTTTCAATGAGATTGCGCAATCGGGTTGAAATGTATTTAGATGTCTCAATGCCATTGAAGTAATGAAATTGAAAAGCAGTATTGAACCGAAATTGATCTGTGTAATGTCGGCTTAATAGCTTTAATGTTGCCAGAATCAATATTGATCAATTTATTCGCCATTGATCTTGATATCGTATCTTTTCCAGATTACTAGCTTAAAAACTTCTTTCAACGCAAGAATGCCGGGGCATAACGTCTAACATTCCTTGTCTTACACCTTTCTGAAATTGAATACATTTTGTAACCTGCTTTTATACTCGGATGGATTTATCTTACTGTTCAAACACTTTTCACAGCAATTCGACATTCTCACGGTCAATCTAAGTAAAACTGATGCACTACCCAAATTACGACGGAATTTCCTTTTTTTTTTGTTTTTGTTTAAGAATTATTTTCTTTCTGAAGAAAATCATTAGAAAGAGTCTTCCATGCTTCTTGAATTCATCCCTGTGGTTTTGTATACCTATTCCAAATTTCCCTACCTTCAGCTTACCGTCTTTTTTCGTGTCTAGTTTTGTTGGTCTAGAATTCAAGGCTGCGGAGCTATCCTCTTTCATTCCTCCACCTCTTCATCGGGATACACCAAAGTCGATGCCTAAACCAGTACCATCTTCAATGAATACCGTTTGGCGGCAAATACTGCTGCCCATCTCCTGGGTCAAATCGATGGTTATATCTGTAAAGTTTAAGGTTGTAAAAATCCAAGTTTGCAAAAATGGCATTTCATGACACTGGCAAGTACTCATTTCATAAGTTCAAACTCTCCAAACGCTAGTTGTGAACACGCAAACGTTTTATCATGAAAGGGCTTAATTTTATAATTGCAATTTTACTGTTGGTTTTCCTCGTACCACCATTAAATGATAATTTAAATTATTTAAAACTGACTTAAAAAAAATAGAGTGTATATAAAATGCACTAAACTGGAACTGCCCGGGCAGTAGACATGTGTCAATCGTGAATGATTCGTTCTTTTGACCCGGGCGCATCAAAGTATTGATGATTGCAATTACATTTTTTTAACGTTCCTAATCAAACGATTGACAGGATCACAGGGTATAGTAATGGCACAGAGTACTGATACTCGAAATGAACCATTTGGTTCATCGACCAGAATGACCCGGTTCGTAAGACTAATCAATACTTGAATTATGGGGTCAGTAAAAAAGAATGAATGAAACATCGCTACAGGGCAGTGTAATAGCGGCGTAAGATCATTCACTATCGCATGTCATTCCGTGGGTTTCGTAAAAGTCGACAGAGGGAAATGTAACAGGAGATGTGCAGTATCTTCCTGATACCAACACACTATAATAATAAAAAAATCGGTTTGCCAAACCGCTTACCAAGCGTAGATACTTGGATACAAACATTTATCTTATGAGAAAGGCCTATGTTCAACATTGTACTTTTGGTACATAGTAATAAAAGCTAAAGCGACGTCATTTTCCCTTTTTTTATAGGATAGGGTGACAAACGAGCACACAGTCCACATGACGGTAAGTGGTTGCTGTGGCTCATAAACATCTACATCTATCCTCGTTTGTGGATCAAAATGCAGATGCGTTGTCACCCGTGAGGATTAAGATGGAATGCCTCTTTTCCAGTAAAAAGGGTATTTTTATTGGAAAAGTAACTGAGCTTAAAACCCATTACCATCCCAAAATAAGAAGGTATGTGACAATGGTGTCATTAATTACTTAACTATTTTAATTCTATATTCCGTTTTTTATAGGGAGCAACTTCTATTAGTGCTACTCCAGATAACATCTTTAGTATTAACAAAAGTAGTACCTAAAAGAAAACAGGAAACACTTGGTAAGTTTTTGTAGTATCTTTTTTTATAAATTACTAGTTCGCCAGGCAGACGTTGTTCTGCCCCTTCCGAACGACCATTTGCTTTCCCAAAAACACTCCTGAAATTAGCAATAAAAAATTGAGGGTCACTTATCGCGATTAAAACTATCCTACCTCTCAAGTGGGACCAAACTGCACACAGTCTGCAAAATTTCATTGAAATCGGTTCCATCTGTTGAATACTTACAGCAACACATGGTGGTTATACTACTAAATTGTAGCTTATATTAAACGTTTTTATTTTTAACATAGCGCCATCTATTGAATATTTACTCAATCTAGTCAACAGAAATATCGTCATCTGACAGAATCGTTTGGAGCTTACAGATAATTGTGACTGTCAAATATTAGACCAATAATTTCCAATAAAATAATATTGTATTGCGACTATAAATTGAGATGTAAGCTATCCTATCTTTTAAGTTGGACCAAACTGCACATTGAACAAAAATTTCATTGAAATCAGTTCAGTAGTTTAGGAGTCCATCGCGGACAAACAACGTGACACGTACTTTTTATATATAAAGATTAGTTAGTGTATACTACGGTATCGGCGACCATGGTAACAGCAGGGCAGAGGGTGCTAAGAATCTCTGGTGGAGGTTCGGTTGCTACCTAAGACGACTCGACCTAGCAACATATAACGCACGCACCCTGAGGACTGACGAGAAGATCCTGGAGCTGGAAGAAGATATAGACAAGTTGCGCTGGAATATTATAGAATTATCTGAGATCCGAAGAGAGGGGGAGCACATAGTAATCTTCAAATCCAGCACACCGGGAGGGCGACCATCTGTCCCAAGGAGGTGTGTCAAGGAGGATTTATCGTCCACAAGTCCCTCGTTAACAACGTTGTAAAGATTAAGAGTATGTCGACGAGGATTGCGTACCTTATACTCAGAATCACCAAGTGGTATTCGTTGAAGGTCATACAGGTTTACGCACCAAGCTCGGCACATCCCGATGAGAAGGTGGAGGAAATTTATGAGGATATATCTAGAGCCATGCATTCCTCCAAAACCCACTATACGGTGTTAATGGGAGACTTCAACGCAAAACTAGGCACAAGAGAGCGGTGAGTTGAAGGTAGGGAAATTTGGAATAGGGCAACGGAACCCAAGGGTACAGCAGCTGGCCGACTTCATGGAGAAAGTGGGACTCTTTATGATAAACTCTTTCTTCAAGAAGCGGCCCTACAGGAAGTGGACCTAATGGAGCCCCGACGGTTCGACAAAAAAAAATGAAATTGACTTCATTATGACGACCAGACGACAACTGTTCAGCGATGTCTCAGTGATCGCGAGGGTGAAAACTGGCAGCGATCACTGAATGGTTAGAGGCACACTGAACCTAAACGTTAAGTTGCTCTCCAACACGTCTAATAAAGTCAACGCTCCGTCCCTCTCGTGCTCTAATCGAAAGTCCCGAAACATTTCAGCTCGACCTACAAAACCGTTTTCAGTACCTATAAAAATTCCAATCCAGTGGACGATATGAATTACAAGTTCGTGAAAATTGTCCATGCAGATTTCCCTTCTGAGCCGCGTGTACGTGCTATTTTCGAGAGTCATTACGAATCGTCTCGCATGCAGACTCGACGACTTCCAGCTGGATCAAGCCGGTTTCCGAAAAGGCTTTAGCACCATATATCACATACATACCCCTCGGCAAATTGTACAGTAGTCCGAGGAGTACAATTTGCCACTATGTCTGGGGTATGTGGACTGTGAGAAAGCCTTTGATTCCATTGAAATTTGGGCGGTGTTGCAGTCCCTTCAGTGGTGGCAAGTTGACTGTCGGTATATCGAAGTGCTAAAGTGTTTGTACTGTAGGGCTACGATGACTATCTATACAGAACCAGAGTACGAAACCTATCCGATTGCAGAGAGGTGACGTGATATCCCCGAAACTCTTCACCGCTTCATTGGAAGACGTTTTCAAGCTTCTGGACTGGAAAGGATACGGTATTAACATCAATGGCGAGTACATCACTCACCTTCGATTTGCTGACGGTATAGTCCTTATGGCAGAATCGCTGGAGGACCCAAGCACTATGCTCAATGACAACAATAGTGTTTACTAACGGATAGGTCTTAAGATGAACATGGACAAAACAAAGATCATGTTTAATGTCCATGTCACACCTATGCCGGTAGTTGTTGGGAGCACTAAGCTCGAAGTTGTTGACGAGTATGTTATGTTGTTCTCGTCAGGTATACCTCAAAACTTGAAAACGAGACTGTATAACAAGTGCGTTTTGCCAGTGATGAACTATGGAACTGAGACGTGGTCCTTTACTGTCGGCCGGATGAAGAAGCTCAAAGTTGCTCAGCGAGCTATGGAGAGGGCTATGCTTGGAGTTTCTCTGCATGATAAACTTAGAAATGAGGATATCCGCAGTAGAATCAGAGTGACCGACATAGCCCAACGGATTAGTAAGCTGGAGTGGCAATGGGCCGGCCATATAGCTCGAAGAACCGACAACCTCGTACCGGCGGACGAAGTGTAGGGCGTCTCCCCACTAGATGGAGTAAGACATGCAGGTAGTCGATGGATGCAGGTGGCTCAGGACCGTGCTTTGTGGCGTTCCTTGGGGGAGGCCTATGTTCAGCAGTGGACTTGTGAAGGGCTGTAATGATGAGTGTATACTAGCTAATACCCGCGACTTCGTCCGCGTTGCTTGATATTTTAATAAAGTTTTTCTTATGTGCGAAGGAAAAAACATCAAAAAAACAAAATCTTTATAAACAATGTTATTCGTTGCTCCGTTTGTAGCTAAAATATATAAATTGTTTGTAGCAAACATAATAATATATTTGGGTTAGTAACGCGAGAGCAAGCGACGTACAGTTGACCGCGTGAAAACCCCGTATAAAAATCGTTGTTTCTTTAAACTTTAATAACTTTATATTAAATGAAGATATCACAATATTTTTTTTAGATAAGGGCCAAGTGTCTAACTAATAAAACTTAATAAAAATTAATTGAAATCCATCCAGTAGTTTTTCCGTGATGCGCGCACAACTGCAAACCTCCATCATTTTATTTTTATAGATAAAGTAATTAACTTTCCATTTGGTAATTGGATCCAATATTAAAAGTCCATTATTCAACAATCTCCAAACTGAAGTCATAGAGTCTGAATAATATATTTAAAAGAATATTTTATGTGTGTTACGTTTTTACGACAGTAAACTTTTCTCTTTCAATCTCAAGAAGAAATATCATTCGAAATTTCATTCGGCGCTTTATTGCATTTAAATCGCCAAGTCGAGCAAAAAAGCGGCACGACCGTACCATCCTTTTCTCGAAGCAGTTCAGGCCATTTTCGGCCCCCTATAACTTCGTTGCGGATAAAACTAGAAACGTGAATTTTCAGTAAACAAGCAGGAATTCTATAAACAGTATATTTCAAATTTCATTCAATTGGAACTAGTAATTTAAGAATTATAACTAGTCAAAGTTTCTTAATTTTGTCACTCACTGACAGATCGATTATCAAAACTCTAAGGCACTTCTAGCCGACATAGAAGCTATAAAGTTAGAATACAACTAGTGTATAAATCAAGGAAAAGTAAAATATTTTGCAATTTTGGTCCAGTTTTCTAGATACATCAACTGCATAATTAACTTTGTAATCCCATATAAATATATAGGATATATTTATATGGGATTACTCTAATTTAATATAATATGTATTACTTGAGAGATACATTGTATTTTCATGCGATGGCCAAGTCAATCTATTTATATATTTTTTTTTATAGGATAAGGGTGAAAAACGAGCACACAGTTCACCTGATGGTAAGTGGTTGCTGCGGCCCATAGACATCTACATCTATCAAATGCATATGCGTTTTCACCCGTGAGGACTAGGATGGAATGCCTCATTTCCAGTAAAAAGGGCCTCCGGCCACCTACACTCACCAAGCGAAACGCAGAGGTAAACCTCTACTTCACGCTGGTATTCTGTGAGGTCGTGGTACCACCCCGGTTCGAGCCGGCCCATCCGTGCGACAGCAAGAGCTGCCGCCTGGCTCTACCACAGTTAAAAACATAAAAGATTTTTAATATTGATATGGTCACTATAAGATGTTGTTAGGTTAGCTAATTACGTAATAATTTGAGACAGAAGAACCCTTAAGTAGGGACTGAATAAATTAACCGACTTGGTATCATGGACATGGATCTCACAACTTTTTACGGTAGAAGAACTAAGTTACGAGACTTGGTTTTTTTTACAAGTTATGTTTTTGACGGCATACTAAATTAAATTATTCGCATAAATTCCTAATTAAACTATGCGAAATTATTATTTTGACTAATTTTTAACACCACTTGTATTTAATTGGGTTCAAACGTTTTTACAGGCGGTTTTCTAGCGCCAGCGCTCTTTCAGACCTTAATAGTGACCTGGATCAAAGCCAATTTGAATGTTGCGGTAAAAGCGGAGCTATGGCAAAGTTTTATGGAGTTGTTAACACGGCTGACACACTGGGAAGATCTCATTAAGGAATGGGCGGTGAGAATAATTTTAAATATGCATTCGCAAATTAATAATGTTTCAAATATATAATTACTTGTATATAGAAAAATATAAAACCTATTTTTTAAATCTGTTATGAGTTAAACCCTTTCCTTAAAGTTTGAAAGAAATTTAGGTTACATTTATAGAAGGAGTGTAAATGGACTCAATAACCAAGAGACCATTTCTGTTATACATTGCGCACTAACTTTAAGAGCGTAAGTTTTCTAAGATTCGTGTAATGATGGTGTGATTAAACTCATAATATTTTAGTATAAAACTTGTTATGAAACATCAAAGTACAAAATTTCATCGAAATCGTTAGATCCGCAAAAACGCAATTCTGCATTTTGATTTTTAATCGATGATAGATATAGATGTCTATGAGCCACAGCATCCACTCACCATCAGGTGGGATGTGTGTTCGATTATCACTCTAATTTTATTAAATAAAATATATTTGCAGAAAACTATGGAGACGTTGACGCGGGTGCTTGCGCGGCACGTGTATTCGCTGGAGCTGTCAGAGAGCGGGGGTGCGGCGGGCGGGGCGGGGGACGCGCGGGGCCGCGGCGGGCGGCGCCCCACGCCCGCGCCCGCGCCCCTGCCTCGCCCCCTGCCACGCGTTCGCCCCGCGCTCATGGCAGCAGACGCTCGCACGCCAGGTACGTTGGCCTCCTGCTCGATTATACGACAGTTTCAGAATCGAAATCCAAATGTGAATAGTTGGGTTGGTCACTTTTATTTGCGTGTAAATGAATACAGCAAGTACTAACTGACTTAATTTCATTAAGTAGCTGTTTAAAATTATATTTTTGTTAAATAACGACAAATAAAATTTATTATTGCATAATAAAGGGGAATGCCCAATTCTGGCCATGAAACGCCCAACAATTTGCATTTGTGCGCAAAAAAAAAGTACCGAAAATATAAAAATGAAATTAGGTAAATCCAGAAGTTATTAGTTTGTGGATAAAATAAAAAGTGTTGCCAATCACAAACAAGCGAATTGCTAGTTGATTTACCATGAACTCTTTAGAACATAACAATAACGCTACTGCACAATTTAACTGTTATTCATATCTGTTCTTAAAAATCATATTATGTACTCATAACGATTGAAGTAATAATATTAGCGGTTGAACAATGAACTTGCTGTTTTATACTGATAAATTCAAACATCTTTTTGGAACGAAGTTCCTTATGCACGGTACGAATTTAACGGATGGGGGCTATGCGAAAAAAGTGTAAGATTTTTCCGTCACGACCGCCTTTGTATAGTGCAAGCGTGATGGAATAATATCCATCTCCCTCGCACTTTCTCTTATCTTGCCATGAATGAAATATTATTTTAAATGACGCTTCATTTTAATAGACTAGTAATTCATTTATCTTTATTTATCTTGTATTTGTAACGTATTATATTATAATCAATAATATAATACGTTTATCAATAAAAATATACTACGAAAGGAACTTCGTTGCAACTGAGTGTTCCACGATACTCACATATGTTTTTTTTTAACTATTTATTTAAATAATGTGCGTTACGAAGGAATCCGAAATGAACCATAATATCCTAAAAGATGTTAACACTTTCATTTCACTGTCCGATTTTCAAACAATACCAATGACCTATTATGTAGTACACGGGAAAGCGAAAGGATTAAGATGTAGTTTGACTTCAAGTAAGTTAAAGATGTATTATTCATCTACAACTATCTTGCTCTCGTTAACTACACAACTTAAATTAGACGAGACTGCTGCACCTGTATGGCACAACCATTACCCGTTAACTTTCTTCAAACAACGAAACTATATAAAATTAATAAAACCAATGTTAAGACATACGACAGTTATGTGACTTAACTTTGAGACATGTCACTTCTATTCATTTTTATAGTTTTCTACTAGCGTTAACGACAGTCAACTTGATTAACACGTACCGTGATAATTGAATTACTGTATTTAAAAAACAAAACCTAAAAAGAATAATTAATTTCAGCTTTATATTTAGCTTTTGAAATCGGAACTTAAATTCTTATATACACAATGTTTTAACACCGCCATTTAGTTCTTTGAAATCAGTTTTTACTTTTTATTAAAAGTATAACTTTTGAGTGAACTGTATGATAAAAGGAATATCACAAGATCAAGGTAATAACTAGCATGACGTCTAAATATATCGCGTAAATACATGCAAAAAAAAACCAAAAAAAACACAGTAAAATTGAGAACCTCCCTCTTTTTAAAGTTGGCTCAAAAATATTAGTACATCGCAGTTGAGGTCCAACATGTTAAACATCCTTATTCCTAAAGATGTTAAAATTAAATAAGATAAGTTCCGCGTAATAATATAAAATTATGTGTTTTACCTAGTTTGAACCACCCGCCCTTCCTCAATTGCATGCACTATCCTCGTCACCACTAATCCTAACACCACTGCTTCCAGTGCCAGTCTCAGTGTCTTTCCTAGTGTTGTGGTGCAATAGGAAGGATACACCATCGTCGATAATATGGAACATGTTTCGCCTATAAACGAGGCATCACCAGGAGAAATAAAATCGGCGGATCCTTACTCTATTAACTAAATAATAGAAGAAGTTTCTATATATAGTTTAAGTTTATATGCTCGAGTCTAGACGAAGGAAACTACATGTAACAATTTTTTTTTTTATTTCGCTTAGGAAAATCACCGCGCACTGGTAATGATACGCACGGACGCAAGGAAACTATCCGAGGTCGACAGTTGCATCGCTGCCGAAGCGACCCGCACATTGCAAGACACACGCAACTTCATCTGCACGGTATTACAGGTAAGGTTATTGATATTATAATGATTTCTTTTTTACCCAATTACAAACTTTCTTTCTTTTCTTTATCAGCCCGTAAAGAGCCTCTCCTGTTGTTGTAGGCAGGATTTGCCTTAATCGTCACGTTTGACGGAAGATCCCAGTACCAACTTCTTGCACCTTTGTGCTGCCGGTCACCAGTTTAAATATTTTACGTCTGACGTAAACTAGGTGGTTATACCGCCATCTATCGGAAGCCATAAATTTTTTCTAGAATTTACCATTAATAAAACTTTACGAAAATTTTCAATCTCCTCTGATTATGGTATCAGCAAACCAGATTACCTATAGCTTTTATTTAATATCTTTAGTTCAACCTACGCAGAATTAATTCATAGTACAGTGGATTTCGGGTATAACGACGATGGAAGGGACCACTCTATTTTCGTCGTTATATCCCGAAGTCGTTACAGGCAACAAATTTAATACATTACAGTTGCTACTCAGAATATCACTTTGTAACTGAACCATAAATTTAACTCCGAAACGTACCTACCTTCCCTACCTACTTAGCTGATATCTATAAACAAAAGGTAAAGGTCTCCACACTTGCTGACCATCTGTATAGATGTAAACAAAAGATAATAAATGTTTGTGAAAGAAAGAAATCTTTGAGTCTTTGTCGGCCGACTCCGGTCGCAATATCTGCATGGGATTTCTAGGAATTTGTTACAAATGATTCATTAAAAACAGTCGCTACATCCGAAATCGGCGTTACATCCAAAGGCGCTATAGCCACATGAATTTTGTACTAAAATATGCTTTAAATTCAAGGGACTTAGATTTAACATCGCTATAGGCAAATGGTCGCTACAACCAAGATCGTAATAAATGAAATCCACTGTATCTAGAAGTCTTGTAAAGATATGGTTGAGTTTGGATTTAATTTTATTGATCATAGAATCACAAGCTGATGATAGGACCCAGCAACTTTATTAAAATTGCGATGCTTAATTTTCAGTAGTTTCTAAAATTATCTTAGTTCTTATAATATTTTTGCGATAGCATTTCTCGTCAATTAAATTGAAAGGTCAATTCAACATAATGAAATCTGTAAAATTACTTTTATTATAATACTTCTTAAATTGAGCTCAAAATTCAATGCTATAATATAAAAAAATTTGCATCAAACAATGCTCTGCAAGCCTATTCGGTAATTTCGTTGATATCTAAATGATAATCACCTTATTTAGTACAATGTGTTATTATGCTTTTCTATAAGTATATCTTTTAGTGATAGATTTTCTACAAGAGCTACCACGGCTCATAATACATATGAAGCAATGTACTATATAGTGACTATCATATTGATGTCAACAAAGTCAACAAATAAGCCTGCTGCTCTTTTAGCTTCGAAACTTTGTCCTAAAATACTTATAGTAGGCTTGGCCCTGGAGATAGAACTTTGTAGGCTAATTGGCTAATTTGTAGGATACTATGATTTCAAAGACTAACACCAGGCTGGGTGTAGTAGTTTTTTTTAAAAACTTACAACTTAACTTACAACTTCTAATTGATTTTCTTGTTTTTTAGTGGAAGAAACCAAAGAACAAACCAACACAAAACCAAGAAGATGGTACTCATTGGATTCCTTAAGGCACTCATCACACCATGATGAAAGGGATTCCGCTAGTGGTAAATTTGCCTATTTATAATTTCGAGTAGAATAATTGTATAACATATTTTTAATGTGTCTATCATTTTTTCTAGGTTCTCGCTCCCCTTCTCCGGCGCCATCTAGTGGAGTTGAGAGTAGCTCTATTAAAGACTCCCCATTACAAATAGATTTAGCTTCAGATGGCGGTAATGTTGGTTAGTATCTTTGTTATTTATTTTCTGATCATATTAAACAAACATAAATACAACTTTTATATAATATGGAAATCAGAAATCAGTCTGTTCTCAATTAATAAAGTAATGGTGGATAATCTGGTACGTACGTCTTCGGGCGGGGGGGAGGTGGCCTCGGTTCCCTACAAAAGAATTCTATCCCGAACGGTTCGCGGTCTACGCCATTTTTATAAAATTCCTAATATTCGTACTTCTGCTCACATTTGTGGCCATCACGTCCGCAGTTTAATGCCTAGATCGGATTTTTTTCTTTCAATGTGTTCCCTAATAATGATGTTTCTAAAAGTTTTCAACTACTATGGGTAGTATTTTACAAGACGGCACTAAACATAAGTTTAAATTTTTTACTTTATTTAACTGCTAAGTTTGAACACCTGTGGTGAAAAAAAAAACGTATAGGATCTGTGTGGCCAACCATTTAAAAAGTTTGCCTATATCATAAGGATTCTAAAACATTAGCATACCATGTACTTAATGTCATTACTTACTGAGCTATAGCCGTTAATGTGTAAACGTAGTCATTTCATAACAAAATTATTGGCAGATAGTTTTTTTTAACATTGCATGTCTTTATTAGGTAAGTACATTTGTCGCCTTTGAAAATTTTACTTTATTAGCTGCTCGCCTTGTTTGGACAAGTTCTAAGCTCCATTACTGGGACAGCCTGTATATTATGACACAAGTATATGTCATATTTAAATTTAGTTATGAACAAATATTGATTTATATTGCACATGACGTTTACATTTAAAAACATTAAAAATGTTTTCTATTGTGTTATGTGTACTGTAATTTTGTCTTTCTTCATTGTCATCAACGTGTAGCGTAAGTAGGCAGCTGCATGTGTGCTATATTAGACTAGATTTATTATAATGACCACTTGCTAAGCTTACTATAGTTTGAATTAATATTTTTAATGACAAAGGAGCTTGTAATGATGTCATTCCAGTTCAACACTAAGCTATGTGACTTAACTATTGGTAATATAAGTACATAATATGAACTTACACAATTGGTTATTAAGAGATAATAATGAGGGCTAATAATTTTCCACTCGCCAGATGTCGCTAGTTGTGACTGAGGTAAAGTTTTTTGTTACACAGTGTCAGTTAATTGAGAAATTAGTTTTAAATGATAGTTTATCATTATCTAGAGTATTATATTAATACACAACACAATGCGTCAGTGGTTTGATTTTTAATTTTTTGCACTTTAGAACTCTTTAAAAAAATCGGCTTTTAGTTATATTTATAGTTTGGTTTATTCATTTCTAATGTGATTAATATAAAATATAACTAATAATACAGAAAGAATCCTTAAAGATTACATTTTCCTAAGAAATTATCATCCTCTATGAAATCTGTCAAATATTTTACATCATTGTAAAGTGCCGCCGCCCTGGTGGCAGAAAAAGTCGTGGATGCCCTCATTGTAAGTGGTGCCATGGGAAATTACAAGTGTTTTTAGTAAATTGTCTTTAATTTGTGTTTTTCGGAAATATATAATACAATACATATATCAATGAATGTAAAGGTTTATGTGTTTCTTTCGCTGTTTCTTTTCTGTTCAGAGAAACCTCATTTCGAAAATTAAATTTAGTTGATTTAACTAAAATGACAGTTGTCTAATGAAATTTAATATTTTTTTACTTCAAAAAAATAAATATATATCATGTAATTTTTTGGTATTCCTATTGGCACCCGTAAACTACGTATTTAATATTACTTTCTCTCAACGGACTGAAATTTTCCTTCTGGCATGTACAAAAAGATAAAATCGCCATCTACGACGGTACGGAGAGCGACAATGTAACTAATTCCTTTTACAAATTACATACATGCATAAAGACTCACGCCTGTCACCCAGAGGGGTTAAGCAGAGACTACGGTTTTCCATTTGGAACGATCCTGACACAAATTACGTTATTTAATAATGATGTTTTTGAAAAACTACATTTAATTTATATACGTCGAAAAATAAAAGTTCTCTATTTCCCTTAACCTATCATAAAATTTTCAAAACGGGTGTATATTTATTAAATAATTTATTGGCATTTTATGATAAGTAGCTGCCTTAAATAGGCTTTACATTTAATGTTAAGTTTGTGTATTATTTTGAATAATGTTATAGTGTGTATAACCTGTGGGTGTCCTTAAACAAATAACAGAATGGGCGGAGAGCGAGAACGGTTGTATGGAGGGCGGCGCGGCGGGGTCGGGCGCGGGCGCGGGCGTGGGCGTGGTGCTGGGCGGCGCGGCGCGCGGCTGGCTGCCGGCCGTGGCGGCCGTGCTGTGGCGCCGCATGCTGGCCGCGCTCGGCGACCCCAACCACCTGCGCGACCCGCACACGCACGCGCATTTCTACAACTACCTCATACACCTCAACTCCACGCTCCTCAAGGTCAGTCTCCACTCGTTCATGCATTCATTTTATTTTTTTACTAGCTATTCGCTCCGGCTTCGCACGGGTGATTTCTGGACCTTGACAACAATGCCAACTACCAGGTTCAATTGTGAATCTAAACCATCCAAGGACATACTCAAACACAAAAATTTTCAAAAAAAACAAGAGATCAACGGACAGCAATAGATTTTTATATATAGGGGTTTTATAGAACTAGAGTGCCAAACGGGCACTCAGTCCACCTGATGGTAGGTGTATGTAGTGGTCCATAGACATCTACATTTATCCTCGATAACAAAACATAATGCTGATGCGTTGTCCTCGGGGGTGAAAACGCGAGAAATAAAAGGATCTCCGGTTCTCTACACTCACCATACAAAACATGCTGTGTTTTGTATGGTGAGTGTAGTTCTTTCTTCTTTAGCAGAATTTTACAATCTTTTGCTGAATAGAGAACCTCTAACAATGCGCCAACCGATTAGCTTACTTTGAAAGGTTTGCCATACTCACCTAGATAGGTGTGTAGAGGAAGATTTTCGAGGCATCCTACATACTGATAATTTGAAACTCGATGAGATGAAACTCCATGAGGATGATTGAATGAGGATGAAACTATAAACGTACGCGTTAAGCATTATTAAAACAAAAAACGAACAAGAATAATACCAACACGTAATTACAATTTAATAAACAAATCGACAAAACTGAAACCTACTGCGTCACAGCGTGATGCGACACGAGCCGGGCGGGTTAAAATGTTTCGCACCGAGCTAGATACAGGTCGAGTGGAGGGAGGTTACAGTCGCGTTCTAAAGTACTACATGGTATTGGAATATTGTTTTATAATAATTATAGTAAGTAATTAATTGTTTTATTGTAGAATCATAATAGGTTCCTTACTTGGAATTAAAAATGGATAATGTTTACTTGAGCATTATTTGTTATTTCTATCGTAAAATATAAAGTAGTTTGTAACAAGAAAACTTAAGGTAAGGGTCGCACGCCGTCCATTATGTCGTCTTTGGTCACATGGAAGCCAGATGTTGAAGGTGTTTTGGTGTTACTGGATGCTACTTCATCATCACTTTCATCTTCGCTTGAGCTTCCGTCATCAGGTCTATCACATGGTAATTTTTTCGGTATTCTTCCTAAACACTTTTAAATTTACTGCACAATTTTCCCCATTCACCTTCTCCTATCATATTTACCTTTTCGTTCACTAGTTTAGTCATAAAACAATAGATATAAATAATTTTTCTTTCCTTCCTTTTTAAAACATCGTCGCGAGTCGCAAAGTAAGCTGTGTATGCGACTGTATTTTTGGAACGAACAAAGCGCGGGAACCAATAGCATGCAGGCACAGTAATACTGGCTGATTGTTCCCGCGTCGCGCCCCCTTCGTACCAATATGTGATATATCGCTCAGTGCCCAAGTTCAAGGCCAGCGTTCTTTTTTCACCGTTCGCGCGTACATTAACCTCCATTAGTCAGGTGATATCAATTCAGTTTTCACTGCTGGTTTTATGTTTCAGTATTTTCATGATTTTTTTTAATGAAATTATCGTTTCATTTAGCTGTACTAACATGATGGCGCGTGAATAAAGCTAATAAAACGTTGTAAAAATATGATTTTTTTTTCATCAGGAACAAATTTATTTGTGACCCATAATCAAAGGTATACTTGGTGCTGTCGCCTGTCTTAGTTTTCGGGAGCGTTCCAAAAATACCCTGTATACTAGGTGACTTTTTTTTACCGTCTGTAAAATTATATGGTGTTTTGTGCAAATGGAATAAAAGCTATCCTCGAAATGTAACTGATAGGAAATTTCCGAATATCCAAAAAAAACATAAAAACAGTGGATCCTACGGCATTTGCGTAAAACTAAAAATAGGTGCTATTAAACGCCGTAGTCTACGAAAGTTGTAAGCACTATAATGAATTTATAAACATTTTCTAAAAATATTTTTTATGCCTAACCTATACTGCAACATCTTACGCGTATTTACAAGATCGAAATCCGCGAAATATTTACGAACTACACTGATTGATTTTTACAAAATTATACTACATTATTTTTATTTACAAGAACACCTTTTTAGCGATATCGCGGTAATTGTTCAAAGTGTCCATCGTTTCTTTCTAAACGCAAACTAACACGTCTTTGTAAATTGTTTGTTAAACTTCGTAGCGTGTCTATCACTATTTATCACATTAAATGCGTCGATTATGCACTGCTGTAAATCACTAACACATTGTGCTTCTTCTGTGTATTAATCGTTTTAGTTCGGCCCACAAATAAAAGTCTTAAGAGGTGTTATGTCTGGTGATCTCGCCGGCTGGATACACAGGTGCACCGCGACCTATCCACCTATCACCGAATTGACTGTTCAGATGCGCGCACAGATCGTTAACACTGAAACGAAGCATGTGCTTTGATTTTGTGAGGGTTTTGGAAACTTCACCAGTGCTCATTGTGCACGTTGTAAATTTCAACGCGGGTAAATATCGACTCGTCGCTCCACAAAATGTTACCCTGCGTGTGGTCTTGCAGCCAACGACAAAACTCCTTGCGTGGTCCTGGGTCAGGCGCTTGCAAAGCTTGCACGCGTGGGAAATGGTATGGATGCATATTCCTTGAATGAAGTTGCTTCCATACTACATACTGGATTACGCCAAACCGACGAGCGGTTTACCGGGTAGAATCAGTCCAATATGGCGTCTTCATTGTGTCTGGACAAGGGTACCCGGCCCCTGCCTCTGGCATAGCTGGGGGACCGGAACTGACCATGATCACATAAGCGTTGATACGTCCGTAATATTAAATTAGTGCTGGGAATTTGAGGAGCAGGGTTACCGCTCCTGTGCAACGATTGCAGGTGTTCTTCTTCTGCGTACATTCGTCTCGCACCGTGTAAGTTTCTACCAGACAAGACATAAAATCTCACCATTGCTGGGTCCTCGATGTTAGGGTATTGTTACATGTTTGCGATAACTATCAGGGGACGGCCGATACACACGCGGAAACATAAACAATACGACGTCACGACGCATCTAATCCCAGGTAACTAAAAACTGATATGAGAGTGCGGGGCGTAGGGGCAGGTATGCGCGGGCGCCTAACAAACAACAAAGAGGCCTACGGTGGGTGTGTCGACTTTTGATTGTTCTCAATGATTAGCATCATGTTACTTTTTTATTACTGCCGCACGTAAAGTGGAGTGCGTATGATTTGAATTTTGATAGTTTTAATTGATTTTTTTATATATTTCAACACTTTTGTTTTTATTTTTTTAGTATGGAAAGTTGACTTCAATAATATTTATTGATAAATCAATTTTATATTTAAAAAAAATATATTTTATATATAAAAAAGTGCCATAGGCTTCTACTCCGTTTTTTTTCCAGACGGTAAAAAGTCATCCATTTTATACAGAATGGGGTCCCACATATATGCATTAAATGAAACTACAAGTAATACTAGTCCATAGAAGTGTAGAAAAATTAAATATTAAATTAAAACCCGTAAAATAAAAAAAAGATAAATTTTGAAACAAAATAAATATTAAAATAAATTCAGTAGAAGTAAACACTCTGTTTAGACAACGTACCTTGACCCCTTGGAAGAGTGGCAACGTTGCACGCGGTTGGCATGGCCGAAGAGAATATAACCACTACGTTTAAGAGGCGGGACTTCCATAGTAAAAGTAAATGCATGAAAGTACGCCAAGCTACTCTACCAACATCAAGATATGACATGTAGTTTTAACAAACAGTGTTAAAAACATTGACGAATTACAATAGTGCTGTAAATGTCTATCCTCGAATAATTTTATCTATATAACCTTTATCGATATATTGTTTATCGATATTTTTACATCATAAAAGTTAGATCTCTATACTGAATTATTTATTAGAAATACAAAATACATTTTTTAACGTGGGGATTGAGTAAAAATACCGATGAGAATAAGAAATCAATGTATTTTACACACAGCAATTTGTAATTACATCTCTACAATTAGGTACAAAAATATGTATAAAGTAAATATAAAATAAAAAACGCACTATTATACTAGTAACTAATTAAGTAAAAATAAACGACGAATCCGTAGCGCAGTGGCTAAGCGTATGGCTGCGGCATTGAAGGACCGAGGCTTCGTTCCCGCACTGAACAATTGTTGCTATGCTGTAAAATAAATAGTCTGCGTCTGGATGCTTGTTTTCGACGTTTTTTTTGAAGGGTAAAAATATTAGGTTTTTATCACTGATTGGATTAAATTGCTTTTATGTGTAACAAATACTATGTACAAATCGCTAGGCTTCCAAACCCGATGTACCTATCTATGTACATACTATTCGCAGAGATCGTTTACTAATTGTCGCTTTCAAAATGAGTGCTCATTGTAGCTAATGTTTGTCGATGAATCTATAAAAAAATTATTTATAAGCAGGTAATAGTTAACTGTTTACAAATAACTTTGAGTTTATTTATATAATCGAATTCTTACCAAAATGTGACTTTAGAGGGATATTATCTTTTGCTATATGTAAATGAAACCTAAATAATTGTGGAAGTTTAAATTAAGTCCACTGATGAATAACAGTTCGTTTTAGTTGGGTTCAAATGCAACGTTTGACACAAATATGTTTTAACATGTGAATCTTTTCAATTGGTACTTGTGCCAGATATTTCACCCATTGCTTGCATCTGAAAAAATAATATAAATAAAATCACATTTTTATTGAACAAATAGAATGTTAGCAGTCACAATTGACTGTGTAGTTTCTAAGTATAGTTCGTTTCGGATTGCCATACCATCGAACTATCAGATTTAGGAATTAGTGTAATGTATTTGTACACACAATCGTGCACTATAAAAACCTGTACTACGTAGATGGCTAGTCGAAAAATGTACTCGCGTTAAATATCATATTACTATTAAAGTTGAAATCACCACATACCTTTCATCATCTAAGGGAAATATTGCTACAAATAGCCTTTTCTTGTTATATCATTTTTTCCGCTTCTTGCACCATTTAATTGGAAAGTTTTATAATGCATATTTAAATTTTTAACAATTCTGTAAATGAACAACGGCTCCTATAGCAAAATTAAAAGCAATCTTAATAAATAGAATATATACAAATATAATTGTTGGATTTGACATTTCAACTTATTTTATTTGACAGTGTCAATAATAGACATAATATTACGAAAATAAGAACAAAGAGATAACCGTCATTAAAATTTGACCCCTGTAGTACATATTATTTTTACTATGGAAGTTGCACCAGCCTGGGCATGGCTTTTGGCGGCAGGCAGCGTTACTGTCGGCACGGCCTATGGTTCGTTGGACAATGTGCGACGAAATAAAAACTGTTTAGGTATTTTAGCGCCACTTATTTATTTCGCGAAAATTGAACTGAACAAAATAAATATCATTGCATATTAGTAGCAAAATTTAATGGAACCCTAAATTTTAAAATGTCCGCCACGTTCTTGAATGCACAAGTTACATCGCCGCATAATATTGTCCTGAAGCCTGCTCAACAAATTTCGTTCAGGATCCAGAGCCAGGGCTTTTAATTTGTCAAAGGCGGCAACAATACGATGGCGCAGTTCATCTTCGGTTTCGGAGATCTTTGAGTACACTTCATTTTTAATAAAGCCCCATAAAAAGAAGTCTAGAGGAGTGAGGTCGGGCGATCGAGCTGGCCACCTGCGAGGGCCGTAGCGCCCTATCCATTGTTCGCCGAACATGGTGTTAAGCCGCTCTCTCGCGAGGAGTACGGAGTGTGGAGGAGCTCCATCTAAATGGAACCATGCCCTTTGGTAAGCTGCCACAGACAATCCTTCTAAATATTCTGTTATTTGGCCGTTAAGAATATTGAGAAACTTCTGTGCATTCAGTTTTCCGTCAATAAATTTTATTTTATTATATAATTTAAAAAAAAATAGGGCTGATTATTTGATCTCCGTGAATGCCTGCCCAAACATTAATGGAAAATCGGTATTGATGAGCTGATTCCCTAAATAAATGAGGATTCGTATGGCTCCAGTAACTCATGGATTGTCGGTTCCATATGCCGTTTCGAGTAAACGTGCTTTCATCTGTCCAAAACACATTTGTTAGGAAACGTTGCTCTTGAGACATTTTTACCAGTATCCAGTGGTAGTAAGACTCTCTAATCGGCTTGTGGCAGCAGCGCCTGCATCTTAACATATTTATAAGGACGTAGTTTGTTCCTTTTCAGTACTTGGTGTATTGTTTTATGCCTCCTCCTCTAAACACACGCCCAGCTTGTCTAAGGCTGCAGGTTGGATTCCGATCGAAATGGTATAAGACTCGTTGTTCGAACGAGGGTGGAAAGTGTCGCGGAGCAACTCCTTCATGAGGGTTGGGTACTATGCGCTGATTTTCCCTAATTCTTTGGACAGCACCTAGGATTGCCTGGACGCTAGTAGAGCAGACGCGAGTTGCGCCGTATCTCTTACGATAAGTACGCAGAGCTAACGCTGAATTTTGGCAGCATTCGCCATACAATAAAACCATGTGTGTATACTCCGCCGCACTGTAAAAATGCTGTTGTCTTGGCATTTTTCGCTGCCAAAACGTATACACAAAATTCAAGTAGTGTTAATATCACAGTTAAAAAAGTAATAAAAATAAACGTACTTAAAAACACTATTTACACACGCAAAGTCAATTAACTAATAAGTGTCTATTTCACCGTGAAAGAATTGTTTGACTAATTGTATTTATCTTACGAAAAATAAATCACTTGAAGCAAGACGCGTAAGCAGCGAAACGCACATGTATTCTGGAAGAATTGCGCGTGAACTGGAAGCCAAACTTCCAAATTCCAAAATGGCGAAAATAGTAAAAGTAACATATAGGGCGGCCACAAGGGTGCAATTATCGTTTATCGATACTTTTCTTTTTACACTTACTTACTTACTACATTTGAATACAAGTAATTTTAATTTTTGATTTGATAACAATCGACAAGTTATTGATTGTTAAAAAAAAAGTTTATTTTTGTACAATTGAACTTACGAAACTACCGTTTTGTGACTACCTAAGAAACGGGTAAGTATGTATGACTTTTAATTGGTTGTTTTTATGGGTTTTTTACTTAGAGTATTAAACTAACAGGAGACGACATTGAAGAGCGTTCCCCGCTGTCAAAAGTACGAGAGCGCGGGTCATTCCCGTTATATAAAAGTAGTTGCGCCTCATATGCCGTCAGTTACCAAGTAGTCGTAAGCGTGAATTGACCTCCAGAAAAATGCCGAGTTGCAGTGTGTTTTCTTGTAAAAAAAGATCACAGACCTCAAATTTACAAAAAGACGGCGTTACCTTTCATCTTTAAGTATTTATTTTGATTTCAATAATTAATATAAGCATTAAATCACGAAAATTCTGATTAATATAGCTGAGCAGGTAGTGTTGCCAACTTAAAGTATTAATACTATAGTAAGGACATTTGCACCACTAGGACATAATTAAATTTTGCTTAATTGTAGACAAATGTCGTTTCTCTTTGTTCTTATTACACAAGACAAAATCGTGTTATTGAATAGTCTTAAATTCATCAATATTTTTGTGATCTATTTGCAAAACTATATTATTTCAAACAACATTAATAATCTTTAATTGTTTTTAACGAAATGAAAACATCAATTTAAATTGTTTTATTGTATATAAAACATTTTAAATAGATATTTTCATTTCATTATGTTACGTTATGAAACGAAAAGAAGGGAAATTTCGAGTATATAAAATGGTATCATCAAGGCAATAATAGTGATGTTTACTGTAATCTTTAGTGTCGATGTTTTTATTTGACTATAATTAATACCTTGATATATAATACCAAGGTGTTATTTAAAATTCTTTTTTGTACAATGTTTAAAAAAGATCTTTGGTTTTACAATTTTCCAAAAGATCCTTACAGGTGCCAAGTTTGGATAAAAGCATGTGGCAGTCATATAACCTGGGTACCTAAACGAACAAGCACTATTTGTTCCGAGCATTTTGACCAATCGGTTTTCGTAATCCAATCGAATATTAAAAGGAAACTAAATGAAACTGCTGTACCGACTTTGAAATTATTGGAAGTAAGTTTATTATTTTGCTACAGGTTTATTTTACATTATGAAGGATAAAATTTAAAACATGTAACAAATCGAAATGGAAGGTTTAGTGAACGATATTTAGTCATTTTAAAATGTTATTTACAAGTTTATCGTCTTAGATGGTGTCAACCAAATTGTTGTTTTCAGATGAGACACGAATTATTAGCGCTTAAATAAATAAATAAGGACAAACAAATAATCTCAATGTCATATTATAATCTATTATTATTAAATAAATACAGAGTACTACACTTTTGTACTGTAGAACACAAAATATTACCGCTTTTTACGAAGACATTCATTATTTTTCAATCCTAAGTAAAATGACGAAAAAAAGTATGTTTGGTTAAGCGTAAACTTCGACCAAGTGATAGCAAATGTTTATTTTTTTTAATTACTCCATTCCGTTGCGGAAGGACAAAAACAAATAAACAAAAAATCACACTTTCACATTTATAATATTATATTAGTATGGATTGTCAAGAATGATAGATAAACTTTTGAAACCGGTTTATAATTGGCTTTTTGAGGGTGGAACTATACACTCCCGTTCTCTTTCTCGCTCTAGTAAATAACGTTTCTGAGTGACCAAAAAGGATAGAAGCACAGGAAAGTGCGATTCCGTGCTGCCAGATGTAGTTCAACCCTAAGCTTTAAAACGGTTTAACTATATAGGTTGGGTAAAATCTGTACAATTAGACCGTTTAAAACCCCTATACAGATAACCTTTCCGGTTGATCATGACATTAAAAAATGGTAAAAACATTTCATAGACTAGGCATATTATATATTTTTAAGCATACAGGAACATTATTTCGATAATGATTACGTTCCACATAACATAGAACTGGCAAACTTGGTAATGGAAAAATATGCAAGCACTAGAATTAGCTACCTCGCAAAAAAAGAGTGATCCCAAAAAGTGTATTCGTCACATATATACCAAACTTATTCACTTTAAAAACCATTTAAAATATATACTTCTTCAATTTGTTTTAATTTTGGTAATTTTGTATTATTATTTTGTACCTTATGTATTTTTTTTAAATTCACTTTGAATGTAATATTACACATTAAACATTTGTTCATTTTTATTTTATTTTATTTGCTAATGTAACTTGCATAAAATTTCATCGACATATCCATATCGACAAGGCCCTCGCACTAGTTCTTTATGCTTATGCACTGTAACGATGAGACATTTATGAGAGATTTTCAAGGTTGTGTGCGTTTTGCTTAACCGTGTGCTCATATTATGCTGTGTGCGTGCGTAACGACGTGGCCCAATGTTTACGATTTGCTTAGTGTGCGTTACCTCGCCTCCCGCTAGAAGTGACAGACTTTTTGTTTGGAACAGTTAAAAGGGTCTCCGGTTCTATACACTCACCATACGAAACACAGTAGTTTGAAGCTGCTATTTTACGCTGGTATTCTGTGAGAGCGTGGGCCTACCCCGGTCGAGCCGACCCATTCGTGCTATACTATACTGTACTATACTACTAATATAGCTACAGCATGGCTCTACCACGTATAACATATCGTACTTTTAATTACAAAATGAGTCTTACACATGTAGGAGTTTATTTTCTGTTACGAGCCGCTTTGACGCCTAATTAGAAACATTTTAAAAAAGCATAGCTGGTTTTTTTAATTGGAGAATAAAATTTTTTTCTTGGCTTTTCTATTATTTTGGCGGCAATTAAAAATTTAATCTGAATTTTATTTTGTTCAAAATGGGAAAAAATAAAAGTTGTGACGCGTCAACTAGACAAATAAATGTTAATTTACATATAGATCATAAGTGGGCGTACAGAAGAATAGCTGAGCATTTAAATTGTTCTGTTGAAAATGTTCATAGAAAGGCTCGACCAAAAAGCCTCTCCCAGCGAAGATACGCTAATCGTTCATGGTGCTAAAAAAACAGAAGTAAAGGCTCCAACCAGATTAATTTTATTCGCCTGATGACCCGAGAAACATCTCGTCAAGATTGATACGCCGAAGATTAGTGGAAGCTAAATTGTTTGGAAGAATCTCTTGAAAGGTACCGCTTCTTATCAAGCAACACCGAGAGAAGCGATTATTATTCGCTATAAAATATGTTAATTGGACGGTACGATAATGGGAAAAAGTGTTATTATCAAATGAAACAAAAATAAATATGGTAAATTCCGATGGAATACGCTATGTTAGACGTCCTGTAAACAATGTTTTTAATTATAAATATACAAGTAGTATAGTCAAACACGGTGGCGGTAACATTAAAGTTTGGGGGTGTTTTTCCGAATGTGGAGTTGTCAAATGTTTCTTTAGCGAACAGCGTAGATCCGTTTTAGACTGGCCAGCAAATAGTCCGAATTTAAACCCGATAGAAAATCTTTGGTATATTGTTAAAAAGAAAGTCTCAAACAAACGTAACACCAGTCAAAACGAACTATATGAAGCATTTGTTGAAGCATGGAATTCAATCCCCCTAGAAAAATGTATGAAACTGATTGAATCAATTCCACGTCGTTGCAGTGCTGTTATTGAAAATAAGGGATACGCCACTAAATATTAATTATAACTATTGGTGGGTGTGGATAGTAGCCATTTCGTAAATAACAATACGAATTACTAATAAAAATATTACTTTTTATACTTTTATGTTGTTGTTTCTAATTAGTTGACAATTATTGTTCATACCTTAAAACTGATTTAAATGTTTGTGCGTAATGTAATATTGAAACTGCACTTGTGTAATGGGATTTATATTGTTTTTCTATTAAATGATAAATCGTTGAACATATTGTTGTCCTATTTATTGTTTAATTTCAAAATAAAAACGATTGCGGTGAAGTATCTTACATTATGTCAAGGACCGTTGGTAGTGTTTCTAATTATACAACCACCACTGTAAGTTTGTTCAGAATCATTTACTGAATCGATTTCTATCATTTTTAATATAGGTAATTTTTATCCCAAAAATAATTGAAACTACGTAATTTACAGTCACACTAAACCTGTACATCCCTAGATACATAACGTGAGTCAAAACGACTCACGCGCGAAATATTTTCATCTGTCTTTTTCCAACCATTTTATTTATCGCGTCATCTCCCCGAACTAACTTAGTACGCAGTCAGAGGACCCATACGGTACATGTGTGTTTCAGGTAAGCATTGTATATATTATGTCGATTTAGTGCAATCGTGAGTCAAAATGACTCGACGTTATGTGATCTGTAATATTTTAAACTTAACCAACTGAATGTTTTTTTTGATTGATTTAGTTTATTTTGATAATATGTATTTGTTTTTAGTTTTATAGTTGATCATTCAGCTAAAACTACTGCACGATGACTTCATTTTGGGCGTTGCAAGACTTTTACATTGAAAAACTTTTGGAGGGAGAATGAGAAAGTGTCGATGCCTGTAGTGAAAAAGAAGATAACATGAGTGAAGATGACGTGCAGAGTGACTAAGAGGATGATTTATTTTAGATATGACGTGTCGTTAAATCTAGTTCAGGAAAACCAGATACGATTGAATTCTACAATCAAACACAGGTTGATTTGTTTGCCCAAATGTGCTCGCAGATTACATGCAGTCGAAAGACAAATAGATTGCCTATGGTGTTATTCTACGGCATGATGAACATGGCTTTTGTCAACAGGTACGCCATTTATTGCCACGATATGCTTTCCAAAAAAGGAAAAGCCCCAAATAGATGGGCATTTATGAAACAGTTAAGCACTGACTTAGCAAGCCATGGATGGAAAAAATGCTTGAAATTCCTAATCTGAGTCGCATATTACGCGAAAACATACAAAGTATATTACTGAATTCTCTTGCCGCAAACTTACTTACTTACTGTGATGAAATATTGATAAATTCTGTCCGTGGAAACTAAGAAGAAAGACACAGGTGGAGTGCAATAATTTAAAAGACCTGTCTGTGCAAAACAAGAAGATTTAACCTTAGTTCAAGTATGTTAGTCTTTACAAATACAGAGCTTGGAGTGCCTTATAAAGGTCTCGGCGGCCAGGCCATTGATCTCCCGGATCAGCTGATTTGACGCCTCCTGACTTTTTTTATGGGGACTTATTAAATCATTAGTTTATTTTAGTAAGATATCAAGTGCCGAGGACAAAAATAGGAAAGTGAACGCTTTTAGAATAGTGAAAAATGACACTGAATTGCTTTCCAAATTATTTTCTTTCTTTTTTAAATCGTAACCTCCACACTAGGATTTTGTCTTGTATTGTGGGGGCAGTTTACAAACATAAATTGCACAAGGACAAACATCCAGACCCGGAACAATTATTTGTAGGCCATAGAAATATTTATTCCGTGCGGGAATCGAACCCGCAGCCCTTAGCGCTGCAACTCAATTTCTAAGCCATTGTGCCACGGAACCGTGGTGGACATTTTGAAAGTGTATTAAAATACAACGTTTCATGAGAGTTTAGGCTATCAGTAAGTTAAATATTTGATTCTTAAAATTATTGTAATTTTGATTCACATCTTTTAAACACGCCGTCTTTGAATTATATTGTCGTATTGCCTCTTATTTTAGCAGTTCATTATTATTTACAATTACAATTAAAATGTTATGCAAATTCATAACATTTTGTAACGAATATTGCCTATTGACATTGTATCATAATCAATAAACAAAATTATTCAGAGGCGAAAGTCCAAAGCCTGAAAAGTGTGATGGAAAGATACAATCAAATGATTACTAGACTTAAATAAACAGCTCAACGCACGGAGTTCTGACATCTGTTAGTGTTCATAGGTAGGTATTTTTTTAACGTAACCAATCATGTATTGTCGGCTTTTTACGGCACTAATACCTACCTACAGTTGTGTTAAGTGGCGGCGGCGTTAACTCGTCTTGAACGCGAGCGAATACCTACTAGGCTAGCAAGACCTATATCTAGCGTTCGTGGTTTTTTACGGTGACCACAACACTCTTCCGAAATTAGTATAATTAATTTAATAAATAATCAAAGCGTAAACATCTTTAACTGAGAATTCAGTGTATGTATTATGGTTATAACATAATATACTAATTGGGATGTCTGAGGATGTGCGTTAATTACGTTAGATGTTGTATAAGCGAAATACCACTGACTGACTGACTCATCACGAGATCTCTAAAACTATACACCCGATTGACTTGAAATTTAGTGTGGTTACTTATTTCGCAATGTTCCATCAAAAAAAAAATTAATAGGTTCAGCAATAAAATATCGTGCGTCCAGCGAAGCGAGCGGGTATCGGCTATAATAATATTATAGTTTATAATATACAACAGGGTGCAATAAATCCTTGCCCTTTCACTACTGAGAAACGTTTCTACCTAAATAGGTGTAAATTTATTGGTATTTGTAAATGAAAGTAAATAAATATTTTAAAATCAAGTTTTTATTAAAATACACCAAAATCGCCGTATGGTAGCGGCGTAAAAAATACCACCCTCTACTTTCGCACCATGAGGCAAAAAAGAAACGAAGTGGGGATTCCTTCCTCCGGGAGGAAAGCCGATGACAAGGTTCGCCACCCATCACGTTATGTCCTCCGGAGGAGCGAAAAGTGGATTGCGGAAGCCCGTCTGGCTACACTGAATGTATGTGGAGCAGTGAATGATAAGATGGATAAACTATGCAATATCATGTATGATAGAGGAATAGATGTGTAACGAGGGTGACACTAAAAGTTCTTAGAAAATCTAAAAGTGAACAAACTAGCGAGTTATTAGTTTAATTATATCTTTTCAAAATAGTGTCCATTTACATAAATACATCGCTGCATCCGATGGAACCACTAAGAAAAGCACTTTGCCTACTCGTCCTGAGGGTTCTCTTCGACGGCATTTTCAAACGCTGCCACTGCTTTCTCGGCGTCCATAAAACGTATTCCTCGAAGTTTTTCTTTTATTTTCGGAAATAAATAAAAATCGCAAGGTTGGGGCTACAGGGCGGGTGACCCAGTAATTCCACGTCTGACGTCGCCAAGTAGTTGTTTGTTTGCTTGGCGGTGTGCGACGAAGCGTTCTCGCGGTGGAGGAGGATCCTACTGCGAGGTCGTTTCTCCAGATCTTTTTCCAAACCATGTAGCAAGCAATTGTTAGTGTACCACTCTGCAGTAACTGTTTTTCAATCTTCTAAAACAATTGTTGCGTAATGACCTGTCATTCAAAGAACGATTTTAACAGTGGTAGAGCCATGCGGCAGCTTTTGCTGTCGCACGGATGGGCCGGCTCGAACCAGGGTGGTACCACGACCTCACAGACAACCAGCTTGAAGTAGAGGTTTACCTCTGCGTTTCGCTTGGTGAGGGCAGGTGACCGGAGGCCCTTTTTACTGGAAATGAGGCATCCTCACGGGTGACAACGCATCTACATTTTGATTTGTAATAGAGGATCCAATGTATGATTTATAATAGAATAATTCGATTTCAATCAAAATCTAAATCCTAAATTCTTGTTTTTTTAATAGTCAAATGTGTTATTTTAATTAGTTACGTAATAATAAATTATTATTTCATCCAAATTGTTATATTTTGACAGATCGTTTTATAAAAAAAAATGGGGAAATTTTGTTTCACATGACAACCCTATATAACACGCAAACATACCTGTACCGCCGCCATTACAGTGCATCAGTCCTTTCTTAACAAAATTCTGTCCGCCTTATTTATACGTCCATGTCTGCACCGATCGGTAACGACCACCACAGATTTGTCTGTACCGGAAACCTGTTTCTTTATGTAAGCACCCTAAGACTGCACGGTTTACCCTCTAGCGCTTCATCACTGTCAAAAAACTGTCACTGTCAAATTTTATGCATGCTCTTGACTTTGAAGCGCATGGATAAAATCACTAAAAAAATGTGATCGAAAACATTGTCTGCGGAAGTATCGGACGACCAGTAGTATATTAAGCTATTTACAGGTTGACAATGACTGAAAATTTTATTAATATATCTCCATCCATCCATTCATTACAGCCTTTAAAATTCCACTGCTGAACTTAAGCCGCCCCAACACATTGGTTCATAGAGGGGACTTTGCCATAGTCGCCGCGCTTGGCAGGCGTATTGTCAAAAGCAGTTTTTTTGCTATTTTGAGTTGTAATCAGGAAGATGCTGATGATCCACCCCATCCCCTATTTCAGTTTCCCTTTGTCGAGTGAGGTAGTAATGGATATTCTTACACCGCCACGCCACTAGACTATCTATGAAATTTAAATAATGTGTTAATCTAAACTGCACCCATTACCACAACGTAAACACAATCGTTCATAATAAATACTACACAAAACTACACCAAATATGAGTTCGTTAGCCCTCAAATCATTCAATAAACATTACGAGCACTACAAGACCGTTACCCACTGTTAGCATATACGTAACAAAACTATCCAGTTCGTCACCTGTCACCGGCATCTGTTAATATTTATCACAAAAATACCATATTCACGTCGTTTATCATTTCCTATCTGAGAACGTTTGACATATGTTGTAATAGTATCCTACCTTTATCTAAATCATGCGTATTTGTATACCTTTGTTTCCATACAATAAAGTAACATTTTTGTTTAGAAATATTATAATTGCCAACTATTAGATTCGTGTACCGTGTTACGCATATTGTGCGAACTGTTGCCCAATACAAAATTATTCAAAGATTGCCAATGCGAAAGAAAAGGAGGAAAAAGAAGGCTCCTAAGGAGACTTAGAAAAAAAGAGGTTATTTGTTTACAATATTTTTCAAAGTAATTTGAAGGTATGATAACATTATTTGTCAGATTGGTGAATATTTTTGAAGATGTTCAGTCACTCCACAAGTTTTATTGTTTTAATTGCTATCAGTTATTTAAATCTACTCAAGTTTTTTTTTATCTTTGTATAATTTAGATTAAATTTATTAAAAATGTTTGTCTTATTTCAATCAGTAAGAATAAAAATTTAAATAGTCTTTTTTCAACCACAGTCCTGTTTAAAACACAGATTTAATGTGCTTTACGGAGTTTTTCTTGTTTATTAATTATTTGAAAGAAGATAAAAAAATCATTATCAACGAAAATATCTCTCGCAAAAAGGTATTTATAAGATGCAAACTAAATCTATTTTACGCTTTTTTTCCAGTCGGATCTTTCTTTTACAGTCGGATCGCGAATAAATTACCTTTATATTCATCTTCGAATTTCTAGTTATTCGTTAATCATTGGATTTGCATTTTAAAATTTTCTTATAACTGTGATGGTTACGGGTTACGTAACGTGGTAGGACTTTATTGCTTAGAAGTCCTTCTAGGTAGCTATCGCTCTCTTACATATTTCTGCTTACAAATAGCTATGCTTGCACTGCTATGTTCCGGTCCGAACGATATGGAAGCCAGTATAATTACAGACAGCTATATTAGTAGTAGGTATAGTTGTAGCACGATTGGATCCGGGGAACCACCATGGGGAACCGGAAACGGGGAACCGGGGAAGGACCATGCTCTCACAGAATACCATTGTCAAATAGCAGCTTAATGCTTCTATGTTTCGTATGGTTAGTGTAGATAACCGGAGACCCTTTTTACTGACAACGAGGCATATAATTATATCTTAGTTCTCACGGCTGACAACGCAATCTGCATTTTGATTCGTAATCGAGAATAGATGTAGATGTCTATGGGCCGCAGCAACCACTTACCATCAGGGGGACTGTGTGCTCGTTTGTCACCCTTACCCATTAAAAAAAATTCCACCTGAGTCCTCAGAAGGGACAACGCATCTGTAGTTTTCGTTGTTTGAAACTAGCTACTTACAGATGTCCATGGACTGCAGTAGCCACTTCAGGTTGACTGAAAGTTCGTTTCTCACTGCAGTTTCTAAGACTTACATTATAAATGTTTTTAAAAATCCCGTATTTATTCATTTTATTCAATATAGTACTGGTATACTGTACATAGTACACTGTTTCATAAAATTAATACGATCTTAGGGTCTGGCATGTACAACAATGGGTCTGGCCACCCAATTTTGTTAAGGGTATCAAAAAATTGTATAAAAAATTATGAATTCAACGGTATACTTATTTTTTTTTACCTTTAAAAATGACTGAAATATTGATGAGTAAAGTGGTGTTTTACGGTAAGGGCGACCGCTATGCTCCGCATCGCGATGTGACGTCACAAACCGACACTAGTCTTTATTGTTATATTTTTCTTATTCTCGCCATATTTATTACTCCATATTTTTCTTGTCATGTTATTTATTTATCAGTAACCTTTATTTTCTGTTTTTTTTTTAATTTCTGTTATATCACGCTCCTTGGGAATAAAAGTCCAATATGAGAGGATAAAATCCTGTAGATCAAGTATTAACCTTAATGCAAAATTTCATCAAAATCAATTTAGTATTACACGCATTGAATGCTTGCGATCATTGCATTTTCAAAACAGTATAGGTACCAACTACCAACGTAATACCGCAATCAGTTTATTCAAAAGTAAGTCAAAGTAAAACTAGGACCCTATGTTTGCAAACACTGACGAACTACGTAACCAACAAAATTTCTTCACGTGTCACTATAATTAATTAACATTATACGTATAAACATAATGTAAACATTCAGCTTAAAACTAAACAACGTAAATATTTTTGTTACAGATAAGCGCAAACCAAACTCTGAATGGAAATACGGAAATTCACGTACCATTCAACTTGGTGGCAGGATGGTGCCTCGAGGCCGAAGCCTTGCCGCCTTCCCACAGGTACGTTACACCATTAATCATAAACAGGGTCATTCAAATAGTATACAAATTTTATACTTAAGTTCGAATATATAAATAATGATATACTGTTATTGCAGATTTTAAAAATACAAATAAATTAGGCTACTTTAATTTGAAATTATTCGAATGTGATTTTTGGGCAACAATTACGCTTACACGCGTTCTTCTGTGTGCCATTCAATTCCCAACGTTTTCGTCGACCGAGCGACCTGTTCCCTATTATAGACATCTTATCTTGTTTTTTATATCAAAAATGTACAACATCTACCAACGCTGAGTTCAAGAAATTCTTGTTCCTTGTTTCAATCGCCTAAGAGCATGCAATAACATCTCAAATAGGATAACTCCTAGGTCGTAGGATAGGTAATGGAAATTCACTTCAAGGGAAATAAGTTTCCATTGAGTGAGTTCCATTCTACCGCTAAATAGCAGTGCACTTACAATACATTTTTTTTGAATAATGACTAGCTGTGACCTAATGATGCATTCCATATTAGTCCTCTGGAATGACTCAACCACATGACTTTCTATTGAATCAGGTGAAAGTATTCAAGGGATTCTGTGGCAAATTTCTAATATGTGGACAGCGCTCGTTTGTTTCTTCTATTGTTATAAAGGTATAATTGGCGACTGGGAATATGTAATCATAGCAATAAATGTTTATAAAATTACTTTTAAAGGTCGTAAAAGTGAATTAAAAATTAAATAATTTAAAAGTATATGGATGACAAGTGTCTTACATTTCTCTAGAAATAAACAATAGAATTCCATCAAGAGACATGAACTATCATGGTTTGACTCAGAGCGGGCAAGCTGCTGGCGTTGCGGCTGCTTTGCGAGTCGACGCAGGCGCAAGGCCCGGGCGCGCCGTCCTCCTGCAACAACCGCCTGCATCTCGCGCACCTGCATCTCTACCAACGCGCTTTGCACCACGGCAAGTTTTCTTGTCTCTATTGGAAGAATTTCTATTAGAAATATAGAAGAAAATTCTAGAACATTATAGAGGTCTTCGCCTATTCAATTCCGTGACATGAAAATTATCGAATACTATAATAAGCTGATACAGAAGCTAACAGTGTCGCATATAATCCCCATTCGATGCTAAAACGATTCTAGTGGCTGTGTTTTCTTTTATAGGATAAGGGTGACAAACGGGCACACAGTCCACCTGATGGTAAGTGGTTACTGTGGCCCATAGACATCTACATCTATCCTCAAATATGAATCAAAATGCAGATGCGTTGTCACCCGTGCGGACTAAGATGAAATTCCTCGTTTCCAGAAAATAGGGTCCCCGGTTCTCTACACTCACCAAACGAAACACAACAGCGTTAAGCTGCTATTTTACGCTCGTATTCTGTGAGAGCGTGGTCCTTCCCCGGTCGAACCGACCCATTCGTGTTACAACTATATAAGTAATATAGCTTTACCATGGCTCTACCACGTAAAGAGAGTGTGAGAGTATCCCCTTTTCGTCCTGAGGGTGTCGTAACAAGAGACTATGGAATATATCGAAAAGATCTTATGGCTCCCGATAGATGGCTATATAACCATCTCGTTTACGCCAAGCGTTAAATACCCGAACTGGCAACGGAAAACAGCGTCAAAGTTTTGAAACGTCTGGTATTGCGATAGTCAATCTATCTGCCAAGTGTGACGATTAAGAAATGCAAATGCTCCCTACAATGCGCGATGCCCATATCCAGCTGTAGAGTTTTACAAGGTAATGAAGAAGTATGCATTAAAATAAAATCAGGAACCAATCCTTTCTTAAGAGTTTAGTATTTGATAATGAATCAGATTGATAACCATCTATGAAAGGTTCGAATGCTGTATCAGAGACAACAAAACATCATTTCAACACATTGAAACCCGGTTACTAAAACCAGTTCCTCAAATAAATGGTTTTGACTAGTGTACGAATACAAAAAACACATTCAGTTTAATCCAGCTTCGGGTAAATTTCTTACCCGAAGCTCGAAGTCCTGCCCCACACACTAATTTGAAGCTACTGACTAAATACCTAGTCTTAAGTGATGAAGTATTCATGAAATCCGCCGTGTCACAAAACAAACAAAAATAATAATAAATTAATTAGGCAGTACCTTGACTGAACTTTTATAATTATTAATTTATTTGTTGCATTTACATATAATATATTAATATAAATTTAATATAATATATTCATACAGGTTTGACAGGCGAAGACCGTTCTGTAGTGGACGTACTGGTGGAGTACGCAGCGCCACGCTACCTGTCCCTGGCTCTCGATGGTTACTCTCTTCTTTTGTTGGATTTCGTCCACGCCTCAACCGTCGTACTCAACTCTTCTGACATGGGAACATCAGTTAGTATAACGATAAATTAAGTCATAATGATATACATTTTAGGCTGATTTTCAACAGAAAAACGTTATTTTTGACATAAAATATAACATATTAAAAATTAAAAAATTACAGTTGTATGGATGTCAAAAAGTTCGCGGAATGCCGGGGTTAGCGAGGGTGAGTTTACTCATCCAGGTAGGCGCTAGTTGAGTGACTCATTATTAGTATGTATACCAAGTTTCAGCCTAATCGGGTCATTAGCTTTTGAGTTATCAACGAGTAATCAAGTCAATCGGAAAGAAACGGGCTACTATGGAGAAGATTGAATATCGCGCCGTCATTAAGTTTCAAACAAGGAAAGACACCGCATACCATTTTTCAAGAGATGTCAGTTGTTTATGGGGACTCCGCTCCTGGGAAAACGATGATTTCTAAATGACACGCCCTTTTCAAACAAAAAACTCCATTGAAGACGATCCCCGAGCTGGACAGCTGATTGAAGCTACCACGCCAGAAATAATCGAAAAAGTTGTAAAACTTGTATCTGAAGATGCCCGGCTAAAGGAAAAACAGCTTGCAGCATTAGTTAGGGTATCAGAGACAACCATTTTAAATATCTTACATCAACACCTTGGCATGACTAAAGTCTATGCAAAATGGGTTCCGAGAATGCTTTCTGCGCATCAAAAACACAAGCGTTGTAACTGGCGATGAAACTTGGGTTCACCATTATGAACCTGAGTTAAAGCATGAGTCGATACAGTGGTATAAAAAAGGCACACCCCCTTCTAAGAAGTATAATGTATCTCAATCGGCCGGATCAGATCAGAGCGCCGATCTTTTGGGATGCAGAAGGTATCCTTTTAATTGATTATAAGGAACGTGGTGTTTCCATAACGGGAGAATACTACGCTTCTTTACTAGATCAATTAAAAGAAGCTATTAAAGAAAAAAAGACGAGGAAAGCTTTCATAAGGCGTGCTCCTTTTGCACGACAATGCGCCCGTGCACACCTGCCATGTTACGACGGCTGCCATTCACCGGTGCGGATTTGAACAACTGCGGCACCCACCCTACAGCCCAGACCTGGCCCCAAGCGACTATTATTTGTTTCCAAAAATTAAGAAAAAACTGCGTGGGAAAAAATTTGTCGACGATGATGAAGTGAAGTCTGCAATTTCGGCCTATTTTGACACCCAAGACAAAACTTTTTTTTAGAATGTATTAATAAACTATTTGACAGATCTAATAAATGTATTAGGGTTAAGGGAGAATGCACTGAAAAGGAAAAAATAGTTTAATGTTTCATTTCATTATCCTTCCCTGTCATTCTGCGAACTTTTTGACCTCCCCTCGTATATTCTGTGACTTTTATCTGATGGCTGAAAAATCAGATCTTAGTCTATTTAGAGTATGTTCTACGAATTAGTATATTAATTAATAAAATGTAGTCATTACAAAATGAATACACAAAAGAAATATTAATAGAAAGATTTAACAAGTTTTCTGGGATTGTATTTATTGTGCTGATTTACACAGGCACAGTAACTGGCTCCAAATTCGAGGCAAGTCAGTGCTGACCCGCTAGCCCGCTACTGGCATAATGTAAATTGATTTGAAGTCACTGCAGCACTGTCTACGCGACTACTGACTGCGTGTAAACGGTGCGAGTGAGTGGTCGGCGCCAGCACTGGCGCCTGTTACTGTTCCCGTGTAAATCAGCCTTAATGAGAAAATAATTTTTGGTCGATTTTTATCATTTATAATCATATAATCTAATTACTACTTTCTCGATTCTCGAATCGAATTCGGAATAAACTTGTTTATAGCTGTGTATTTGAAAAAGAACTACTATGCGCGCTGGATAAAAATGGGACACAAACTGACAATCGTGTTATGCGCCAAACACTAAATTTAAATAAAATTTAATAATTTTATTTAAATTTTCATTATTGTTAAGTTTTGACCGTGTTCTATTGCATTTTCCCTGAAATAAAATAAAATAATTATGTTAAAATGTAGGAGTGTCATTACAGAGCTATATTTAATTGTAAATGTCAATTAAATATAGCGAGAGAGAGAGAGAGAGAGAGAAGCTTACAGTAAATCTAATTAAATTTTAGTCCGGCGTGCATAGTATTTTTCAATATTTGTGCTTTGTTCTTAACAAAAAGAACTATTACAGTGTCCACGTACGGCGGCTGTGACTTTCCTCGGTTCCCTTCTAGCATTGCCTGACGAGTTGATGAACGCGCCGATGCTACAGCCCTACCCTCACCAATACAACACCGTATCGTGTCCCGATCTCAAGGTAATAAAAAATTCAAAATTTATCATGCGTTTGCGTATTTTCTTTTTCATTAACTCTTTAACTATTCCATTGTTATGTAAGACGTGGTAGAGCCACACTGCAGCTATGTTATGTTTGTATGCACGAATGGGTCAGCGGAATCGGGAAGTACCACGCTCTAACAGAAGACCAGTTTAAAATAGCCCCTTGGGTGATAACGCATAAACATTTTTGTGTAAATAGTGCACACAAAAACCCAACATTAATTCCTTGATGATTGGCAAAAAAACCCGGCACTGACCGGAGCGTGTGTTTAGATGTCGTACATCCGTTGAGTGCGTCTGACGCTATTAAACAAGGTCACAAAGTTTCAAACGATTTTTAAACGTTCGTTAATAACGTTAGAATATTACAGTAATCTGTAGATTTATTCACACGCATTGGCGCTTTTATTGCTCGACGATAGACGTTGAAAGGAATATTAATATGTCTTGAAGACAGTGGCGAAGCTAGGGCTCCAAACTAGGGCAAGCCCAAGATATGGTTTTGTCGTTTTTAGCAGTTTTATAAAAATACACCAATCTGTCTCCACTCTTCAGTTTCATATTCAGTGTTGTCGAGAACGTATTTAACAAAGCACACAGAAGGCATACTACTGCTAGATAGATTGTATGACTATATGCATACCTTCGGTGGCTTTGAAATAAGCCTTTTAGGTTTGCTTGAGCGCAAGAAAAAGATATTTAAATATAATACAATATATGAACAAAATAAAAGCATGAACAAAGTATACAAACAAACTATGTATAAAATTAAAAAACAAATTATTTATATTGTAAATCGAATCGTCTCTTTCTAAAAGAAAGATTTGATTATGTCCATGTAAAATGTTGTTGAACGTTTTAATTATACCAATAACTGTTTATGTGGATATAAGCTAAGCTAAGTAAACACACAGAGTAAACATTGAAATGTGAAGTAAAGTTGCAAACGTATCGCCCGCATAGATAAATAAATATGTAGCAAGCTAATCGCCCGGGCGCTCCCGCGCTCTACTAACTTCACACCAAAAGCCGGATTTTTGGTTCCATACTAATTGCTATATAAACAATCGTAATTATATTTCATTATAGAACATTTTGCTACAGGTTAGAAAGGGAACGTTCGCCTTGTCGAAAGCCCGGTAAAAAGCCCACGCGTGCGAGAGAGACGACTAGTCACCTAACTCAACTCCTTTTTTATGACAGCATCGGGCAGTTTTGCCGCGACGATTAATGAACTATGTAGAACAGAGGAGCGCGCGGGAAATTGGAAATAGTTCGAAACAGTTTCCTAGTTATTTTTTTAGTTGATATTATTGATTGAGCAGTTTGATAGTGCACGCCTGGCTTCTCGGCTTCTATGGAGGCTTCGCTACCGCTTGAGGAGTTATTAACATCCACTAAGTATGATATCGATTTAATAATCCTTGAATTAAACTTAACTTAAATAAAAACGATTACTTTCTATTCAATGTAGGTTTTAACGTTTTTTAACTTTCACACAAATGATACTGTGGTGGCGCTATTGTCGCGTCACAAGGAAAATATACCGTCTAAATCGCGCTATCATAGTTCCGAAATACTGCAATATATATGGAATAGTTCCGAACTATCGCATGGAACGTTGACCGTTCTCCAGACTGACCTCCTTGCCCGGTGGGAAATCTCCCCTTTTCCTTCCACGGCTTCACTTATGAGCGGGTTTACAGGAGCACGTGCTGAACATCGTGGTACGCGTGTGCCGGCGGGAAGGCGCAGCGGCAGCACGATGTGCAGGCGCCTGCGCGCTGGCCGCGCACGTGGCGCACCTGCTCGACTCACGCCAGCCCTGCGCACGCCTGCCCGCCTACGTCACCTGCCTCCTGCAGATGCTCATGGTCAGTAGCACGGCGACCGCGATCTGTGAGTGTAGGCTGCACTTGCTGCGGGCCGTGCACGTGGCGCACCTGTTCGCCTCGCGCCAGCCCTGCGCACGCCTGCCCGCCTACATCACCCGCCTGCTGCAGATGCTCATGGTCAGTAGCACGGCGACCGCGATCTGTGAGTGTAGGCTGCACTTGCTGCGGGCCGCGCACGTGGCGCACCTGTTCGCCTCGCGCCAGCCCTGCGCACGCCTGCCCGCCTACGTCACCTGCCTGCTGCAGATGCTGATGGTCAGTAGCACGGCGACCGCGATCTGTGAGTGTAGGCTGCACTTGCTGCGGGCCGTGCACGTGGCGCACCTGTTCGCCTCGCGCCAGCCCTGCGCACGCCTGCCCGCCTACGTCACCCGCCTGCTGCAGATGCTCATGGTCAGTAGCACGGCGACCGCGATCTGTGAGTGTAGGCTGCAGATCCTCATGGTCAGTAGCACGGCGACCGCGATCTGTGAGTGTAGGCTGCAGATGCTCATGGTCAGTAGCACGGCGACCGCGATCTGTGAGTGTAGACTGCACTTGCTGCGGGCCGCGCACGTGGCGCACCTGTTCGCCTCGCGCCAGCCCTGCGCACGCCTGCCCGCCTACGTCACCTGCCTGCTGCAGATGCTCATGGTCAGTAGCACGGCGACCGCGATCTGTGAGTGTAGGCTGCACTTGCTGCGGGCCGTGCACGTGGCGCACCTGTTCGCCTCGCGCCAGCCCTGCGCACGCCTGCCCGCTTACGTCACGCGCCTGCTGCAGATGCTCATGGTCAGTAGCACGGCGACCGCGATCTGTGAGTGTAGGCTGCACTTGCTGCGGGCCGTGCACGTGGCGCACCTGTTCGCCTCGCGCCAGCCCTGCGCACACCTGCTCGCCTACGTCACCCGCCTGCTGCAGATGCTCATGGTCAGTAGCACGGCGACCGCGATCTGTGAGTGTAGGCTGCAGATGCTCATGGTTAGTAGCACGGCGACCGCGATCTGTGAGTGTAGGCTGCAGATGCTCATGGTCAGTAGCACGGCGACCGCGATCTGTGAGTGTAGGCTGCACTTGCTGCGGGCCGCGCACGTGGCGCACCTGTTCGCCTCGCGCCAGCCCTGCGCACGCCTGCTCGCCTACGTCACCCGCCTGCTGCAGATGCTCATGGTCAGTAGCACGGCGACCGCGATCTGTGAGTGTAGGCTGCAGATGCTCATGGTCAGTAGCACGGCGACCGCAATCTGTGAGTGTAGGCTGCAGATGCTCATGGTCATTAGCACGGCGACCGCGATCTGTGAGTGTAGGCTGCACTTGCTGCGGGCCGCGCACGTGGCGCACCTGTTCGCCTCGCGCCAGCCCTGCGCACGCCTGCCCGCCTACGTCACCTGCCTGCTGCAGATGCTCATGGTCAGTAGCACGGCGACCGCGATCTGTGAGTGTAGGCTGCACTTGCTGCGGGCCGTGCACGTGGCGCACCTGTTCGCCTCGCGCCAGCCCTGCGCACGCCTGCCCGCCTACGTCACCCGCCTGCTGCAGATGCTCATGGTCAGTAGCACGGCGACCGCGATCTGTGAGTGTAGGCTGCAGATGCTCATGGTCAGTAGCACGGCGACCGCGATCTGTGAGTGTAGGCTGCAGATGCTCATGGTCAGTAGCACGGCGAACGCGATCTGTGAGTGTAGGCTGCACTTGCTGCGGGCCGCGCACGTGGCGCACCTGTTCGCCTCGCGCCAGCCCTGCGCACGCCTGCCCGCCTACGTCACCCGCCTGCTGCAGATGCTCATGGTCAGTAGCACGACGACCGCGATCTGTGAGTGTAGGCTGCACTTGCTGCGGGCCGCGCACGTGGCGCACCTGTTCGCCTCGCGCCAGCCCTGCGCACGCCTGCCCGCCTACGTCACCCGCCTGCTGCAGATGCTCATGGTCAGTAGCACGGCGACCGCGATCTGTGAGTGTAGGCTGCAGATGCTCATGGTCAGTAGCTCGGCGACCGCGATCTGTGAGTGTAGGCTGCACTTGCTGCGGGCCGCGCACGTGGCGCACCTGTTCGCCTCGCGCCAGCCCTGCGCACGCCTGCCCGCCTACGTCACCTGCCTGCTGCAGATGCTCATGGTCAGTAGCACGGCGACCGCGATCTGTGAGTGTAGGCTGCACTTGCTGCGGGCCGCGCACGTGGCGCACCTGTTCGCCTCGCGCCAGCCCTGCGCACGCCTGCCCGCCTACGTCACCCGCCTGCTGCAGATGCTCATGGTCAGTAGCACGGCGACCGCGATCTGTGAGTGTAGGCTGCACTTGCTGCGGGCCGTGCACGTGGCGCACCTGTTCGCCTCGCGCCAGCCCTGCGCACGCCTGCCCGCCTACGTTACCCGCCTGCTGCAGATGCTCATGGTCAGTAGCACGGCGACCGCGATCTGTGAGTGTAGGCTGCAGATGCTCATGGTCAGTAGCTCGGCGACCGCGATCTGTGAGTGTAGGCTGCACTTGCTGCAGGCCGCGCACGTGGCGCACCAGTTCGCCTCGCGCCAGCCCTGCGCACGCCTGCCCGCCTACGTCACCTGCCTGCTGCAGATGCTCATGGTCAGTAGCACGGCGACCGCGATCTGTGAGTGTAGGCTGCACTTGCTGCGGGCCGCGCACGTGGCGCACCTGTTCGCCTCGCGCCAGCCCTGCGCACGCCTGCCCGCCTACGTCACCTGCCTGCTGCAGATGCTCATGGTCAGTAGCACGGCGACCGCGATCTGTGAGTGTAGGCTGCACTTGCTGCGGGCCGTGCACGTGGCGCACCTGTTCGCCTCGCGCCAGCCCTGCGCACGCCTGCCCGCCTACGTCACCTGCCTGCTGCAGATGCTGATGGTCAGTAGCTCGGCGACCGCGATCTGTGAGTGTAGGCTGCACTTGCTGCGGGCCGCGCACGTGGCGCACCTGTTCGCCTCGCGCCAGCCCTGCGCACGCCTGGGCCCGCCTACGTCACCTGCCTGCTGCAGATGCTCATGGTCAGTAGCACGGCGACCGCGATCTGTGAGTGTAGGCTGCACTTGCTACGGGCCGCACACGTGGCGCACCTGCTCGACTCACGCCAGCCCTGCGCACGCCTGCCCGCCTACGTCACCTGCCTGCTGCAGATGCTGATGGTCAGTAGCTCGGCGACCGCGATCTGTGAGTGTAGGCTGCACTTGCTGCAGGCCGCGCACGTGGCGCACCAGTTCGCCTCGCGCCAGCCCTGCGCACGCCTGCCCGCCTACGTCACCTGCCTGCTGCAGATGCTCATGGTCAGTAGCACGGCGACCGCGATCTGTGAGTGTAGGCTGCACTTGCTGCGGGCCGCGCACGTGGCGCACCTGTTCGCCTCGCGCCAGCCCTGCGCACGCCTGCCCGCCTACGTCACCTGCCTGCTGCAGATGCTCATGGTCAGTAGCACGGCGACCGCGATCTGTGAGTGTAGGCTGCACTTGCTGCGGGCCGTGCACGTGGCGCACCTGTTCGCCTCGCGCCAGCCCTGCGCACGCCTGCCCGCCTACGTCACCTGCCTGCTGCAGATGCTGATGGTCAGTAGCTCGGCGACCGCGATCTGTGAGTGTAGGCTGCACTTGCTGCGGGCCGCGCACGTGGCGCACCTGTTCGCCTCGCGCCAGCCCTGCGCACGCCTGGGCCCGCCTACGTCACCTGCCTGCTGCAGATGCTCATGGTCAGTAGCACGGCGACCGCGATCTGTGAGTGTAGGCTGCACTTGCTACGGGCCGCACACGTGGCGCACCTGCTCGACTCACGCCAGCCCTGCGCACGCCTGCCCGCCTACGTCACCTGCCTGCTGCAGATGCTGATGGTCAGTAGCTCGGCGACCGCGATCTGTGAGTGTAGGCTGCACTTGCTGCGGGCCGCGCACGTGGCGCACCTGTTCGCCTCGCGCCAGCCCTGCGCACGCCTGGGCCCGCCTACGTCACCTGCCTGCTGCAGATGCTCATGGTCAGTAGCACGGCGACCGCGATCTGTGAGTGTAGGCTGCACTTGCTACGGGCCGCACACGTGGCGCACCTGCTCGACTCACGCCAGCCCTGCGCACGCCTGCCCGCCTACGTCACCTGCCTGCTGCAGATGCTGATGGTCAGTAGCACGGCGACCGCGATCTGTGAGTGTAGGCTGCACTTGCTACGGGCCGCACACGTGGCGCACCTGCTCGACTCACGCCAGCCCTGCGCACGCCTGCCCGCCTACGTCACCTGCCTGCTGCAGATGCTGATGGTCAGTAGCACGGCGACCGCGATCTGTGAGTGTAGGCTGCACTTGCTACGGGCCGCACACGTGGCGCACCTGCTCGACTCACGCCAGCCCTGCGCACGCCTGCCCGCCTACGTCACCTGCCTGCTGCAGATGCTGATGGTCAGTAGCACGGCGACCGCGATCTGTGAGTGTAGGCTGCACTTGCTGCGGGCCGCGCACGTGGCGCACCTGCTCGACTCACGCCAGCCCTGCGCACGCCTGCCCGCCTACGTCACCTGCCTGCTGCAGATGCTCATGGTCAGTAGCACGGCGACCGCGATCTGTGAGTGTAGGCTGCACTTGCTACGGGCCGCACACGTGGCGCACCTGCTCGACTCACGCCAGCCCTGCGCACGCCTGCCCGCCTACGTCACCTGCCTGCTGCAGATGCTGATGGTCAGTAGCACGGCGACCGCGATCTGTGAGTGTAGGCTGCACTTGCTGCGGGCCGCGCACGTGGCGCACCTGCTCGACTCACGCCAGCCCTGCGCACGCCTGCCCGCCTACGTCACCTGCCTGCTGCAGATGCTGATGGTCAGTAGCACGGCGACCGCGATCTGTGAGTGTAGGCTGCACTTGCTGCGGGTTGTGCACGTGGCGCACCTGCTACAAGCGCACGTGGCGCACCTGTTAGCATAAAGCTAACTTTAGTATTTTAAGTGCATTTTTACTCATTTGCAGCATAGACGAGACCAAAGGAAGTTTATGTATTGACCGTTATGTATGTATGTATGTCTGTTTCTATTTCTATTTCTTTCTTACCGGAACGTCGTCAGATTTTGACAAATAATATCTCAATCTATTTTTAACACTAAATGAGTTTGAAAATTTAACGTAAAAATAAAATAAATATAGTTGTCAAATTACACGTTATTATTTTTTTTTATAGAATTAGAGTGACAAACGAGCACAGTCCACCTGATGGTAAGGTTACTGTGGCTCATAGACATCTACATCTATCTTCGTTTGCGAATTAAAATGCAGATGCATTGTCACCTGTGAGGACTAAGATGGAATGCCTCTTTTCCAGTAAGAAGGGTCTCCGGTTCTCTACACTCACCATACGAAACACAGTGTACACTGTACTGAACTGTACAATGTAGCAGGGATGGAAAAAGTCATGATTTTTTTAATTTAAATCAAATCATGACGATTTTTTTTAAAAAAATCATGATCTTTTTTGTTTATTTTGAAATTCACGAGTTGTTAACACTTTTTGACATAGTAGGATTAAAAGTTTATGAATACATATGTATGAGACTGATTAAGAGTGAAGTAATTAATACTTTATTAATTGCAGTTCATATCTTTAGGGTGAATTTTTAAAAAAAACTTTTTGGTTGATTTTACTAAGTTTATGAGACTGACAGACCTCATCGCTACGTCTTTGTTGATTTTACAAGGTTTATGAGACTATTGTAGTAGAATAATAAGAATAACATAAAACAACAAAAGGTTTACCTAATTTTAAGCCAGTTTTATTTCATTTTCTGCCTATTACATTAATTTATTCATGTTGATTTAAATCAATGATTTCTTTAATCAAAATCAAGCGATTTAAATCAGCCAACCCTGCAATGTAGTATCTTTATCTTATGTATAAACATTTCATCGTCATCGTAGCCCTTCACAAGTCGTTCCTTCTGAACATAGGCCTCCCCCTAGGTATGCCACAAACATTGAGTTATAAGTACTACGTACTAGAGAAGCCATTATGAACATTGACTATGTTCAACTGAACTGTAGTGCAATCCGTACAAACTAAATATTGCGTAAATTGAAGATATGTAAATTCCATAAAATAATTATTATAACATTTTATTTAGAAATATGTTTGTTTAGTATAAATTAAGATATTTTATATTAAATTCTTATATTTATTTAATATTAATATCTTATTTTATATTAAATTAAAGTCTTCGCGCAACGGCGACTACTACTCCCGCGCATGCGCGAAGACATAGAGTAGGACACAATTTTTGTTTGGAATGGCTTCTCTAGTACGTAGTACATATAACTCAATGGCCACAAAGCACAAGCCTGAGCCACCTGCATATCTTACCAGGTTGTCACTCCATCAGTCTAATTAATATTTTATAAAATTATTAATACTCTACATTTGCAGCTTTCTTGTTTTTATTTGAAGTAGTGACATCAGGTGGTCTGTAACCTCGTTTGTGACTAACATTATAAAAAATTAACGAACGCGATCAATGTTTTATTCTATTTCAGATGAAAAATAAAACTATAGCCAAAGTTGTGAGCGACGCTATACTGGTGTTAGCCGACTACACGGATCGCATCGTGGAACTATATCCTGGACTAGCCGGTAATGTTGCATTGTAATAGAAAATGTCGTTAATATCAATATAAACAAATTTACAATGTTGTTGTTTTTTTGTAGAGAAAATAATAAAATGGATATGCGCGTGCCTCGCTCAAATATCGAGCAGTAGCTCCCGAGATTCTGTGAAACCTCTTGCGGGTTCCCTATTACTGTGCTTGGCCGAATTCGCCGTCCGTTGTGGGCCTGCCTACCTTATGAAAGATAATGATGGAGAACAGACATTATTGTTGACGATTTTTAAGGTAAGTCAAATTTTTATTTTGTATTTTCTTTTTCGCTGTCTTTTAAAAATTGCAACAACGCTTTCAGAGACATTTTAACCTCAATAAATATATAAATTTGACAGTGACAAATTATAGCAAAAAATATTGAAATATTATATGTAATTTAATTTGCTATAAGCTAATATCATAACAAATGGTTGTCATTTACATAAATTTTCGTATTAAACAATCGTCTTTAGTAGCATGTTAAATGGAAAACATCTATTTTATACAACATGTACTGTGTGTCTGAATGTGTCTGAACCTATCAAGACATGATTTATTGTGGAATTAAGTGGGAATAATTAATAGGATTCGTTGTCACGGTTTAAAGTCATAAAAATTGGTTAGATAATACGTTCTATCTATATTCTGCAATTATTAAAAATTTGTTATAAAAAGGTTTTTGATAAATGTATTCGTAATGTAGAGTTACATTTTGCATTAGCTCTTACAGGCAGTTCTAGGGGATTTCGAAAAATTATTAAATCGAGGAATTCGTTATATTGAGGCTTGTTATATCAAGGTTACACTGTACTATCACTTTTTAGATATATTACCATTACAGCCTACTGAAGTCCACTGCTGAACATAGATTGCCTCATGGGGGGGGGGGGGGGCGGGTATTTACCTTAGTTGCCACGCTTGACAAGCTCCATCTTACGATACCCACGGGATGATATGGTAGTGGATATTCTTACATCGCCACTACACGGTGGATACGTGATTATAACATATTAATAGGTCAGAGTTACCAGGCAACCAAAACTTATCCAGTAGTTATGCGTGATATACGGTCACTACAACACTACAATCACAATACAATACAATCCGCATTAATTTAATTTTTGTCGTTGATGGAAGTATAACCATCAGACAAACTGAAGGTATTTAAATGTCAAATCCACTTAACGGGCAGTCAATAAGTATGACTTACGAAAAAACTCACAGCACTGCAATCGCCAACCAAATGTGAGAGACGCCTGAGTGAGTGTTTTTCTTTATAGTAGAGGGGGCAAACGAGCATACGGCTCACCTGATGGTAAGTGATTACCGTCGCCCATGAACAACTGCAACACTAGGGGAATTGCAGGTGTCTTGCTGGCCTTTTAGAAAGGAGTAAGCTCTTTTCTTGAAGATCCCTAAATCGTATTCGGTCCGAAAAAATCGCCGGTGGTAAGCTATTCCACAGAGAGGTCGCACGCGGAAGAAAATTCGGTGAAACGTACAGTGGTCAACAGATTTGTATAATATGTAGCGTTGTATTTAGTCCATAAAGGGAAATATAACTATCTAATATAGTATGCTTTAAATCAATAATTTACTGGTACATGGGCTATTTTATTGTTTCATTACTTGCTACTCTGAATGGAATGTATTTACTAATGAGGAAAAAAAAATCTACACTATTTATACGATGAACACACAAGCCGGCTCCGTACCGTAAAGTTTTTATTTTATAGGAGAGGGGGAAACGAGCATGCGGCTCACCTGATGGTACGTGACTACCGCCGCCCATGAACAACCGCAACACCAGGGAGGGAATTGCAGATGCGTTGCCGGCCTTTTAAAAAGGAGTACGCTCTTTTCTTGAAGGTCCCGAAGTCGTATCGGTCCGGAAAAATCGCTTATGGTAATCGATTCCACAAGGAAGTCGTGCGAGGAAGAAAACATCTTCTAAATCGCACAGTGGTGGACCGCCAATCATCCAGATGGTGTGGATGGTATCGGGAATTCTGCCGCGATGTGCGTTCGTGAAATTTGGCGGCTGGGATTAATCCGAACAATTCCTCAGAGCACTCCCCATGGTAGATGCGAAAGAAAATGCAAAGAGATACAACATCTCTTCGCAGCGCCAATGAGTCGAGCCGATCGGAAAGGACTCGGTCGTCGACGATTCGAGCCGTTCTGTGCTGGATGCGGTCAAGTGGAAGGAGCTGGCACTGGGCAGCCCCTGCCCAGAGATGGGAACAGTATTCCATGTGAGGCCGAACCTGCGCCTTGTAAAGTTGCAGGCGTTGTACCGGCATGAAATACTGTCTCGCTCTGCTGAGCACGCCAAGCTTTTTAGTGGCCAATTTGGCCTTCTCTTCCAAGTGACCACGAAACTGCACACTGCGATATGTCGACGCCAAGGATTCCGATACTGGCTGAGGCAGCAAGGGGAGTGCCTTGAAACTGAGGAGATACGGCAAAGGGATTCTTTTTAGTGGTAAACGCGCAAACTTGTGTCTTCTGAGGATTAAACTGGACTAGATTTAGTCGCCCCCAGTTCGAGACTTTTTCCAGCAAAGACTCGACTTCAGACACAATTTTGTTCCGGTACTCGGCGACGTTTTCCCGAGAAATATTGGAACGGCCGGTGTATAGAGCATCACCAGTGCTGTCATCCGCATATCAATGAATGTTACCAGTTAGCAACATATAATTGATATGCAGAAGAAACAGCGTTGGTGATAGCACACAGCCTTGTGGAACACCAGCGTTAATAGGCTCGTAGTCAGAACATGCACCGTCTACAACGACCTCGATGCTCCGATCTGCAAGGGAGCTGGTGATCCAATTGCACAATTTCTCGGGAAGCCCATAGGAAGGGAGCTTCGAAAGAAGCGCTTTGTGCCAAACCCGATCGAAGGCCTTCGCAATGTCCAGACTAACGGCCAACGCCTCCCCCTTGGACTCTACTGCCTCCGCCCATCTATGGGTCAGGTAGACCAGAAGATCACCAGCTGATCGACCCCGACGAAAACCGTATTGGCGGTCACTAATCAGCTGGTGATCCCTAAGGTACCGGATGAGCTTGCAGTTAATAATGGATTCCATTAGTTTGGAGAACAAGGAGGTGATCGCGATAGGCCTATAGTTGGACGGGTCTGAGCGGTCGCCTTTTTTAGGGATCGGGTGGACAAAAGCTGTCTTCGATGAATTCGGGACTACACCTTGGGAGTAGGAGTACCGGAAAAGACGCGTTAGGACCGGTTCCAACTCCGGAGCACACGTCCTCAGCACAATTGGGGGGATTCCGTCAGGCCCACTCGACTTCTGGATGTCCAGGGAGAGAAGTGCTTTGCGAACCGAGCGCTGTGAGAACAACACATCCGGCATAGAGCACTCACACCGCGGGATGGTCGGCGGTGTTTTCCCCCCGTCATCAAGAGTCGAGTTGGACGCAAAAAGGGAGCCTAAAAGGTCGGCTTTGTCTTTTGCGTCTTGGGCCAGTGAGTCGTCCTCCCTGTGCAGAGATGGTAGTGATGGCTTACAGAAATTCGCTTGGACAGCCTTGGCGAGAGACCAGAATGCACGAATTCCCGAAGGAAGGCGAACTAGTTTCTCGCCAATTCTGCCTATGTGCTCTGACTTTGCCTTGGCAATAAATCTTTTGAAGGACCTGGAGGCAAAGTTATACTTCTTTTTAAGTGTGCTGGTGTTTACATCCCGAGTCGCCGATGCCGCAGCCCAGGCTTGATAACACTCCTGCTTACTGCGTAATGCAGTCTTGCAGGAGCGAACAAACCAAGGCTGAGATCTGCCTCCGATGGGTACCACAGATGATGGAGTAAATAGTTCCATTCCTTGTAGCACCACATCAGTGACAGAGTCAGCAACAGCGCTGGGATAATCCGGCGAGAAGCAAACCCGCCCCCATGGGTAGGATGCAAAGAAATACCGCATTCCGTCCCAATCCGCCGACCTGTAATGCCAAACACGGCGGCAACCTGCAAAACGCAACCGCGAAGGGAGCGTGAGTGGCACCATATTCCGGATCAGACAATGGTCCGAAGGGCCGAGAGGGGCATCGACGGAAACCTGATATCCGTCCGGATGAGAGGTCAGCAGAAGGTCCAACAGGGTGTATGATCCTCCACATCTGGAATCCGCGTAGGCGAAGTAACCAGTTGTGACAGACCATATGCCAAGGCAAAGTCATAAACAGATCTCTCCGGATGATCGGTTAAACGTGAACCGAGCCATTCGGCATGGTGGGCGTTAAAATAGCCAAGGATCACGATCTCTGCGGATGGGACCTGTTGTAGCAAGGAATCTGTAGCCATTTGGACGTGGTCGATGAGTCGGTCTGTTTCGGCATTACCGCTATGGGACCTATAGAGGCACCCGTAGACGCGCGGATGGTCGTCGCTGTCTACGCGTAGCCAAAGGATGGACAGGTCCGAACCTTCAAGACTGCCGAGGCGTCGAGAACAGATGTCCTCTCTGACATACACGCAAACTCCAGCCCGAGGCACAAAGGAGTGCTCCAATTTGTACCCCGGGTAGGAGAGATACGAAATATCAGCCGGAGAGGAAACCTGCGTATCGGTCAGGAAGAGCAAGGCCGGCTTCGCCGTCTCGAGATAGTAGTGAACGGCGTTTAGGTTAGAGTAAAGTCCCCGAATGTTGCAGAAATTCACGGATAGCGTGGTAGGGGTCGCCTTGGTATTGTTGCTCAGTTTGCCCCGAGCAGTTATGGTTTTTGAGCGGAATTTCGCCCCCCCAGAAAACGCGGGGCAGCCTGAGCACCTACGCTCAGGATTGGAATAACATGGTCGTGGATGCTCAGCGAGGGATTCTCCAGGGGTACTGGTACCCTCCTGGGGTAGTCTATTGTGTAATTCCGCTACCATGTTGATGGGGGGGGGGAGGGAATTGGGCCTCTCCGGCCACCTACCTGCACTCACCAGACGAAACGCAGAAGCAGAGCTTCTACTTCACGCCGGTATTCTGTGAGGTCGTGGTACCAACCCGGCTCGAGTCGGCCCATACGTGCAACAGCAAAAACTGCTCCGTGGCTCTACCACCGTTATTATATTTATTGCTTTTCTATATTTAAAATATTTATGTCATTTAATTTATTATTAAATCATTAAAAAAAACTCGGTGAAGAATGTTTCAAAAATTTTATTTAAAAAATATCATTATACAAAATGTAAAAATCGTGTAAAAACAATCTAGGAAACTTAAAACAGATTATACTCGTGCATGCATAATACAAATGTCTCGAATGGATAATCGTCTTATATATTATTAAATAAAAATGCTTTTAAATTAAGGGCTAGACTAGACTACTCACACTTGCTACATTGTTCATTTTTTCTTTATAGCAATAATTCACGCTGTTTTAATTAATGTGTTATAAAACTTGCATCCAATATCTTAGATTCAAAACATTTTTATCAAATGATATATAACGTCCTAGACACCTATTGGTGTTGGCCTTGTTGCTCTACATGCTCCTGGGGTTGAAAACCATGCTCGTTAGCGGTAAACGTGACTGCGTATATAACTCCATCGGGGGCTACGTACTTGTAGCTACCCTTCACTTCGAGCGCCTTGTGATCTTCGGTGATCTGCTTCAGGGTGCCCTGCTCTTGGCGAGCTGTACCATCGCTGGTCTCGAAACTATTAATTGAATAAAATGTTTTAATTAATTTAGATTTCCGTACGATATTACATATCCGTTGCAATGAGTTTAACGGTGTTAAAAGGCTTCAAATTAATCACCAATACGTATTTTATGAATAGATTTTGTTGTTCATAGAAATGGATGAAAAAAGTCATTGTACTCACTCGAAAGTGTATCCTTCAGGGTGAACGTTGGAATCCTGCCTAAGGATGTAGACAGGGTGCTGGTCGAGTTGTTGTTGCGGTGCAGCAGCAGCCACAGCGATAAGAAAAAGGGCACACAACACCTGAAAATCAATAATAATGCAATGAATATTAAGTTCAAAATATTATTTCACTTGGGCACTTATCATTGCCTCCAAAAAACTTTGATATTTTTTTTATTTGAAAGCTGGTGCTTCACATGTAGTCTCATATAAATTTGATCAAGGTCTGACCAATAGTTTTTGAGTTATTCTTAATAATTTATATTGAAGTCGGTTTTACAAAATTTTATATTATTATTTAACATTTAAATTATGTATTATTTATTGAAAATAAAGTAAGTGATGATACGTACGAATTTCTGCATTTTGTTTGATAAGTTGAGTTCACAAAAGCAAACCACTTTCTGCTGGAATCAGCTGTTCACTGTGCAAATCGAAACTTGTATCGGCTATTTAAGTACCGCATCGATCTATGACAAAATCGTCTGTCTCTTACCATATGTTAATATGAAATAGGATGCTAATGAATGAGACGAGAGGTGTCCTAGAAAAATGTCTAGTGGTAACTTGTATTACGCTAGATTTTCATTAAAATTATTTAGTCTTATCAGAAAGCCTTGTTAGAATTTTTCGTAAACATTTCGAATCTCTAAGATTTGCATTTTTGGATTTCATTATTCTTATACGTTACTTGAAATTTTAAATTACAAATGGTTGAAAATATTGACATAAACGGAAAATTGCAGAAATTGTGTATAGAATACACAATTAGTTTATGACTGGTAGTATTTACGTACCAGCTGTTTTTATCGTGAGATGCGCCAAGAGCCTTACGTTCCCTTTGACTATATTATATCGGCGTTCTTTATCAGAAGGTTTTAATGCCAAGAATCTGGAAATCGGCTTACGTCACACCAGTTTACAAAAAAGGACCAAAAGATCAAGTTGACAACTACCGACCTATTTCCAAATTATGTCTATTTGCAAAAGTACTAGAAAGAATTGTCTATGATCAACTATATGCTGCCCTAAAACATACACTTAGCTTTTAACAACCCGGTTTCATCAAGGGTCGGTCAACAACTACTAATCTTATATTATGTAGTGACTACTTATCAGAACATATGTCAGAGCCCTCACAAGTCGATGTGGTCTACACAGACTATAGCAAATGCTTTGATCGAATAGATCATTTGCTACTATTACACAAAATTCAATCAGTAGGAATACGAGGTAATTTATATCGGCGGTTCACCTCTTACGTCCAAAATCGGAGTCAGACAGTTGCCCTAAATGGTTACACCTCTAAGGCCATGCCAATACCATCTGGTGTCCCACAGGGCTCCTTGCTTAGGGCCTTTACTCTTTAATATTTTTGTTAATGATATCATCACATGTTTCAAGTACTCAAAAATCCTACTTTACGCCGATGATATAAAAATATTAAGTCCTATAACATCCCTCGAAAGCGCATATCATTTGCAAGAAGACTTGGGTAGGTTTGAAAATTCCTGTGTATACCACAAATTAGACTTAAATGTTTCTAAATGCTACATTTGCACATACACACGGAAGACTAAACTTATAATTTTCCGCTACACTATAAAACATATAGATTTAACTAGAGTCAACACTATCCGCGATTAAGGAGTAATTTTTAACTCCAAATTACTGTTTAATAAACATATTGACAATATTATGAACAAAGCCTCTAAAGCGCGTGGCTTTATTTTAAGAATGTCTTCTGCTTTCAATTCTATTAAAACCTCCAAAATTCTTTACTGTGCTTTCGTACGAAGTCATCCAGAGTATGCCTCTCAAGTATGGAATCCTACTTATAATATTTATTCTACGCGTATTGAACGGATTCAGAAAAAATTTCTTCGCTATCTGCAATTTAGAGTTAAGATCTTTATACCGGATTACACAACACGTTGCCGAAAGTTTCACATTTTGCCGCTATATGAAAGAAGGCGCATAGCGGATCTATCTTTATTAATTATTATAGCAAATGCACGATCGACTGTCCCGAACTGTTGGAGCAAATACGTAAATACAAGTTCCATACGCATCTTCACGCAAGCCATGCAAACTATACAGTAACATAACAGTAACTATATAGTGTTTCAATGACGTGGCGAAAATACAAAATGTAGACTTATTTAACACCTCTAGCAGGCAGCTTAAGCGTCTACTGAGTAATAAGTTTTTCCTTTACTGATGTGTATTACATATACCATTGTTATTTATTTCATTTTACTTCTTAAATCATCTTTTATTGTATAATTAAATGTACGTCTACGTTACTTGTGCAATTTTTCTCTGTATTTTATTTATATGTGGGAACTTTTAATTGGCCTTCAGTACATTTTTTTATATTGTTCATACATTTATAACTAGCTGTAAGTTCTCCTAAAATCGTAATAAATAAATCTTTATATATAAAAAGTACGTGTCACGTTGTTTGTCCGCGATGGACTCCTAAACTTCTGAACTGATTTCAATGAAATTTTTGGTCAATGTGCAGTTTGGTCCAACTTAAAAGATAGGATAGCTTACATCTCAATCTATAGTCGCAATACAATATTATTTTATTGAAAATTATTAGTCTATTATTTGACAGTCACAATTATCTGTTAGCTCCAAACGATTCTGTCAGATGACGATATCTGTTGACTGGATTGAGTAAATATTTAATAGATGGCGCTATGTTAAAAATACAAACGTTTAATATAAGCTACAATTTTGTAGTATAACCACCACGTGTTGCTGTTAGTATTCAACAGATAGAACCGATTACAAAAAAAATTTGCAGACTGTGTGCAGTTTGTTCCAGCTTAAGAGATAGGATAGTTTTTATCCCAATAAGTGACCCTCAATTTTTTTATTGCTAATTTCAGGAGTTTTTTTGGGAAACCAAATGGTCGTTCGGAAAGGGTAGAACAATGTCTGCCTGGTCAGCTAGTAAATAAATAAAGTATCATTATTTTGTGGACGTATGTTAGATAAGTTTAAGTTATTTTTTTCATCCAGTATAATTGTCTGCAACAGCTTATCCGATTCAATTCTTATAAAGCTTAATTTCTAAAATTCCTATTTTTAGAAATCAAGCTTTACAAGTTAACTAGGAGAAAATTCTATGGGTGCACAACCGAATTCAAAACCACGACCTAGGTACACAAAAAAGGATGTCTGTCTACTCGTTTTCTTACCTGTTACGGTCTGATTATCCTGTTGATGCGTGCTTTAACATTATGTGCCGCAGGAGTCTCTTTACGAACAGCATTTGTCTCTGGAACTAATTCCACCACACAACCACAACCTGGTAACCAAAAGAAGAGAAGCATTATACCTTTAAGCTATCGAAAGCTACATTTTTGATCAGTATTTTTTCCTTTCTCTAAATAATTAGAAAAAGAATTCACGCAGAAAAGTAGTTAGCTTCGAATAAGCTAAACTTAGGAGTTAGTAGGTACCTATAAGTAGGAAAGAAAGAACCAACTACTTGGTCTGATAAGCAAAAAGAGATCCATGCTGGTATTACAAGCTATCGTAAGCTTCTTTCTTGGTCACCATTCCCCTCTTTATTGAATTATTTTAAATAGCTTTCACACAAAAATCAGAAGTTAAATTATAAACTAAATAGGTATTTAAATAAAACTTAACGCTAAACTTATCATGGTCACTCTCTAAACTCTCTTATTGCTAATTCAAGCAGTCTTCTAGCTCCTGAACATATTTATCGCCAAGGCTGTCCAAGGGAATTTCTGTAAGCCATCACTACCATCTCTGCACAGGGAGGACGACTCACTGGCCCATGACGCAAAAGACAAAGCTGACCTTTTAGGCTCCCTTTTTGCGTCCAACTCGACTCTTGATGACGGGGGGAAAACACCGCCGACCATCCCGCGGTGTGAGTGCTCTATGCCGAATGTGTTATTCTCACAGCGCTCGGTTCGCAAAGCACTTCTCTCCCTGGACATCCCAGAAGTCGAATGGGCCTGACGGAATCCCCCCAATTGTGCTGAGGACGTGTGCTCCGGAGTTAGCACCGGTCCTAACGCGTCTTTTCCGGTACTCCTACTCCCAAGGCGTAGACCCCGAATTCATGGAAGACAGCTTTTGTCCACCCGATCCCTAAAAAAGGCGACCGCTCAGACCCGTCCAACTATAGGCCTATCGCGATCACCTCCCATGTTCTCCAAAATAATGGAATCCATTATCAACTGCCAGCTCATCCGGTACCTTGAGGATCACCAGCTGATTAGTGACCGCCAATACGGTTTTCGTCGGGGTCGATCAGCTGGTGATCTTCTGGTCTACCTGACCCATAGATGGGCGGAGGCAGTAGAGTCCAAGGGGGAGGCGTTGGCCATTAGTCTGGACATTGCGAAGGCCTTCGATCGGGTTTGGCACAAAGCGCTTCTTTCGAAGCTCCCTTCCTATGGGCTTCCCGAGAAATTGTGCAATTGAATCACCAGCTTGCACCTTGCAGATCGGAGCATCAAGGTCGTTGTAGACGGTGCATGTTCTGAACTACAAGCCTATTAACGCTGGTGTTCCACAAGGCTGTGTTCTATCACCAACGCTGTTTCTTCTGCATATCAATGATATGTTGCTAACTGGTAACATTCATTGCTATGCGGATGACAGCACTGGTGATGCTCTATACATCGGTCGTGCTAATATTTCTCGGGAAAACGTCTCCGAGTACCGGAACAAACTTGTGTCTGAAGTCATGTCTTTGCTGGACAAAGTCTCGAACTGGGGGCGACTAAATCTAGTCCAGTTTAATCCTCAGAAGACACAAGTTTGCGCGTTTACCACTAAAAAGAACCCCTTTGTCGTATCTCCTCAGTTTCAAGGCACTCCCCTGGTTGCCTCAGCCAGTATCGGAATCCTCGGCGTCGACATATCGAGTGACGTGCAGTTTCGTGGTCACTTGGAAGAGAAGGCCAAATTGGCCTCTAAAAAGCTTGGCGTGCTCAGCAGAGCGGGACAGTATTTCATGCCGGTACAACGCCTGCAACTTTACAAGGCGCAGGTTCGGCCTCACATGGAATACTGTTCCCATCTCTGGGCAGGGGCTCCCCAGTGCCAGCTCCTTCCACTTGACCGCATCCAGCGCAGAGCGGCTCGAATCGTCGACGACCGGGTCCTTTCCGATCGGCTCGACTCATTGGCGCTGCGAAGAGATGTTGCATCTCTTTGCATTTTCTTTCGCATCTACCATGGGGATTGCTCTGAGGAATTGTTCGGATTAATCCCAGCCGCCAAATTTCACGAACGCACATCGCGGCAGAACTCCCGATACCATCCACACCATCTGGATGATTGGCGGTCCACCACTGTGCGATTTAGAAGATGTTTTCTTCCTCGCACGACTTCCTTGTGGAATCGATTACCATCAGCGATTTTTCCGGACCGATACGACTTAGGGACCTTCAAGAAAAGAGCGTACTCCTTTTTAAAAGGCCGGCAACGCATCTGCAATTCCCTCCCTGGTGTTGCAGTTGTTCATGGGCGGCGGTAGTCACTTACCATCAGGTGAGCCGCATGCTCGTTTGCCCCCTCTCCTATAAAAAAAAATATTTCTTACAATTTTTATTTGTTTCTCAAGCTGCTTCTGACCACTACACTGAGCGTTCAAAGCGCGACTGGCACAAAACACGAATAAACAATAACCATCAAAATAACTTCAGGTTCATACTGGAACATTTCTAAATGTTCTATTAATGAACTACGGATGCACTTTACAATTTAGAATGGCAGCAGGACATTTCGAAATAATCTGATACTGAAAAAAGGAGATTACTAAAATATTTTTTTCTTTACCGGAGTAAGTAGCTTTCTGTCAATTAGAACCAAAATTAGAATTGTACTGTTAGTGATTTGGAAAAAATATTAAATTCCCTACCATTCTGCATATTTATCTCAAAACACGTGATTTCGGAAATGTTCCGGTAATGAATCTGACCGACGATATATGTAATTTAATTTGCTTTAAGCTAATATCATAACAAATGGTTGTCATTTACATAAATTTTCGTATTAAACAATTGACTTTAGTAGCATATAAATGGAGAACATCAATTTTACGAAGGGCACATTGTAATAATCGGGAATAGGAAAAACCACATGCACGGTATAGCAAAATTGTATTTTATTGTTTTTCGAAGTATTCTCCGTTCAACTAAATGCACTTTGCCATTCGTGCAAACCAATCATTAAAACAGTAATTCCAGTCTGAAGTTGACGTTGACAAAGTGGCTGATTTGTACGCTTCCACAGCTGCTTCGGGGTCTTCAAACCGTTGACCGCGTGATAAATATTTCATTCTAGGGAATGTAATTTTATTTATTTTTTTATTTATTTAATTAGATTACCAACGATTATTCCATTACTCAAAATCTTAATTGCTAAAGCTTAGTATCTAGGACATAATGCACAATCACTTATAGGTAATCATCGCTACCACAATAAAACATTAAATAATAAGGCTAAAGACTAAAAGCTACATCTCTAAAATGGTTTTTAATTTAGTGGTTGTCATACAATGTACGTCAAGGATTTGGTAATGAAATTGGGCTAAGGTCAAGACTGTACGGAGGATGGCTCATCAACGTTTTCCTGCTTCAAAAACTCATTTGTCTTCCGAGCCGTATGTTAGCTCGCATTATCGTGATGTAAGATGATGCGAGGTTTCGGGTTATTTTCTCGGAGTTTGGCTATCATTTCTGGCAAAAAAACCGCGATATACCACTCAACGGTAACCGTTCTGCGTTCCTGTAAAGGAATTGTAGCAACATGCCGCTCTTTCGAGACAAACGTAGCGACCATTTTCTTTGACACGCTGCGGGGGCGAACTACTTTCGTTGGTTTGACCTCGTCTTCGAAGACCCAAACTGCTGACTGATGTTTTCTTTCAGGTTCGTATGAAATAAATCCATGATTCGTCACCTGCGACGATATTATAAACGGCATTTGACTTCCCTCCGTTGCAGCGTTGCAGAGTATTCCGACACCAATCTACACGAGCCGCCTTTTGCTCTTCGGACACATTGTGGGGAACCCAGCGGGAAACTAGCTTTCTTACACACAGCTCATTATGTAATATCGACTGAATTGCAGTCATTCCGATACTGATAACAACCCGAATCTGCTCGTATGTCACATGACGGTCATCTAATATAATAGTTCGCACAGCTGCGATGTTTTCAGGCGTGACCGCTTGGTCTACCTGCAGAAGAAACAGTGCTGAGCGACACACGACCGCGTCGGAACTCGGCATACCAGCGGTATATTGTCGTTTGACTCGGTGCTTCAACATCATAAATCGCAACAAATTCGCTGAGACATTTATCTTGAGATAAGCAGTGACGAAAATTGTGATAAATTATGGCACGGAAATGTTCACGCGTGAGCTCCATTTTGTTAACGACGTGTCAACTTTAAACCAACATAGTTTTTGTTTTTAAACATTTTTTTAATTGTTTGAATGTCATTAAGATTCTAAGAGGCCAGTATTCAAATTCTAAAAAAGGTTTTATTGTAACTCAATTCAAAATATTATATTCCAGATCATTTCAGTGTGCCCCTCCGTACACAACATGTAAAATATGTATATAGGGTTGTATTTAGTCCTTATAAGCATAATATGCTTGTTAGAGCATAATACAATGGAACCTTGATATTACGATTTTGAAGGGAATTGAAAAGTATTTGTTATACGAAGTAATTCGTTGTAATGAGGTTTGTTATATAGATGTTAGGTGGAACTACGATTCGTTTTAACAAGGTAAGAAAACTTGTTTATTAACTTCAACATTACCTAAATAGTCATCTGCCTGTCGTGTACGTGTCTGAACCTATCAAGACATGATTTATTTTGGAATTAAGTGGGAATAATTAATAGGATTCGTTGTCACGATTTAAAGTTGAAAAAAATTGGTTAAATAATACGTTCTATCTATATTCTGCAATTATTAAAAATTTGTTATAAAAAGGTTTTTGATAAATTTATTCGTAATGTAGAGTTATATTTTGCATTATAATCTTACAGGCAGTTCTAGGGGATTTCGAAAAATTCTTTAAGGTGAAAGCTCCAGGGTGGCCCGCGAAATTCAAATTTTCTTACGTTTTTTAGAATTTTACAGGTCAGGGTGAGGTCGTATGTTTAACAAAATATGATTCGCGATCATAACGAGTATGTGTTTACAGAATTACAATCATTATAATCATCAATACAACCCTCTAAGTTCGTATAATCCCATTGTATGGCTATTTCCAGAAAAACTCATTCAAAGGGAATATATGAACTTGGAGGGTTGTATTGTTGATTTTAATGATAATAATTCTATAAACACATACTCGTTACGGTCGTGAATCATATTTTGTTAAACATACAACCTCACCCTGACCTGCAAATTGTAAAAAACGTAAGAAAATTTGAATTTCACGGCCCATCTGGACCTTTCACCTTAAATCGAGGAATTCGTTATTTTGAGGCTTGTTATATCAAGGTTACACTGTACTATCACTTTTTAGATATGTTACCATTACAGCCTACTGAAGTCCACTGCTGAACATAGACCTCCCCCATAGATTGCCTCATGGGGGGGGGGGGGGGTATTTGCCTTAGTTGCCACGCTTGGCAAGCTCCATCTTACGATACCCACGGGATGATATGGTAGTGGATATTCTTACATCGCCACTACACGGTGGATACGTGATTATAACATATTAATAAGTCAGAGTTACCAGGCAACCAAAACTTATCCAGTAGTTATGCGTGATATATAGTCAATACAAAACTACAACTGCCTACCCTATTCCCATACTACAAATTATTATAGGAATACGACAATTCGCATTAATTTAATTTTTGTCGTTGATGGAATATAACCATCAGAGAAACTGAAGGTATTTAAATGTCAAATCCACTTAACGGGCAGGCAATAAGTATGACCTACGAAAAAATTCCCAGCACTGCAATCGGCAACCAAATGTGAGGGACGCCTGAGTGTTTTTTTTTATAGGAGAGGGGGCAAACGAGCATACGGCTCACCTGATGGTAAGTGACTACCGTCGCCCATGAACAACTGCAACACTAGGGGAATTGCAGGTGTGTTGCTGGCCTTTTAGAAAGGAGTAAGCTCTTTTCTTGAAGGTCCCTAAGTCGTACCGGTCCGAAAAAATCGCCGGTGGTAAGCTATTCCACAGAGATATCGCACGCGGAAGAAAATTCGGTGAAACGTACAGTGGTCAACAGATTTGTATAATATGTAGCGTTGTATTTAGTCCATAAAGGGAAATATAACTATCTAATATAGTATGCTTTAAATCAATAATTTACTGGTACATGGGCTATTTTACTGTTTCATTACTTGCCACTGAATGGAATGTATTTACGAATGAGGAAAAAAATCTGCAAAATTTATACGATTAACCGGCTCCGTAGCGTCAAGTTATTTATATTTATTACTTTTCTATATTTAAAATATTTATGTCATTTAATTTATTATTAAACATTAAATCATTAAAAAAAACTCGGTGAAGAGTGTTTCAAAATTTTTATTTAAAAAATATCATTATACAAAATGTAAAAATCGTGTAAAAACAATCTAGGAAACTTAAAACAGATTATACTCGTGCATGCATAATGGATAATCGTTTTATATATTATTAAAAATAAAAATGCTTTTAAAATAAGGGCTAGACTAGACTACTCACACATGCTACATTGTTAATTTTTTCTTTATAGCAATAATTCGCGCTGTTTTAATTAATGTGTTGTTATCATAAAACTTGCATCCAATATCTTAGATTCAAAACATTTTTATCAAATGATATATAACGTCCTAGACACCTATTGGTGTTGGCCTTGTTGCTCTACATGCTCCTGGGGTTGAAAACCATGCTCGTTAGCGGTAAACGTGACTGCGTATATAACTCCATCTGGGGCTACGTACTTGTAGCTACCCTTCACTTCGAGCGCCTTGTGATCTTCGGTGATCTGCTTCAGGGTGCCCTGCTCTTGGCGAGCTGTACCATCGCTGGTCTCGAAACTATTAATTGAATAAAATGTTTTAATTAATTTAGATTTTCGTACGATATTACATATCCGTTGCAATGAGTTTAACGGTGTTAAAAGGCTTCAAATAAATCACCAATACGTATTTTATGAATAGATTTTGTTGTTCATAGAAATGGATGAAAAAAGTCATTGTACTCACTCGAAAGTGTATCCTTCAGGGTGAACGTTGGAATCCTGCCTAAGGATGTAGACAGGGTGCTGGTCGAGTTGTTGTTGCGGTGCAGCAGCAGCCACAGCGATAAGAAAAAGGGCACACAACACCTGAAAATCAATAATAATGCAATGAATATTAAGTTCAAAATATTATTTCACTTGGGCACTTTATGTTTATGTTTAATGTCCATGTCACACCTATGCCGGTAGTTGTTGGGAGCACTAAGCTCGAAGTTGTTGACGAGTATGTTTACCTGGGACAAATAGTCCGACTAGGTAAGTCCAACTTCGACCGAGAGGTCAATCGACGGATTCAACTCGGCTGGGCAGCGTTCGGGAAGCTACGACACATCTTCTCGTCAGAAATACCTCAAAACCTTAAAACAAAATTGTACAACCAGTGCGTGTTGCCAGTGATGACTTACGGAACTGAGACGTGGTCCTTCACTGCTGGCCGTATGAGGAAGCTTAAGGTCGCTCAGCGAGCTATGGAGAGGGCTATGCTCGGAGTTTCTCTGCGTGATAAACTTAGGAATGAGGATATCCGCAGTAGAACCAGAGTAACCGACATAGCCCAACGGATTAGTAAGCTGAAGTGGCAGTGGGCCGGCCATATAGCTCGAAGAACCGACAACCGATGTCGAAGAAAGGTTCTCGAATGGCAGCCTCGTACCGGTAGGCGAAGTGTAGGGCGTCCCCCCACAAGATGGAGTAACGACCTGGTAAGACATGCAGGAAGTCGATGGATGCAGGTGGCTCAGGACCGTGCTTTGTGGTATTCTTTGGGGGAGGCCTATGTTCAGCAGTGGACTTGTGAAGGGCTGTAATGATGATGATGAATGACTTGGGCACTTATCATTGCCTCCAAAAAACTTTGATATTTTTTTTTATTTGAAAGCTGGTGCTTCACATGTAGTCTCATATAAATTTGATCAAGGTCTGACCAATAGTTTTTGAGTTATTCTTAATAATTTATATTGAAGTCGGTTTTACAAAATTTTAAATTATTATTTAACATTTAAATTATGTATTATTTATTAAAAAATAAAGTAAGTGATGATACGTACGAATTTCTGCATTTTGTTTGATAAGTTGAGTTCACAAAAGCAAACCACTTTCTGCTGGAATCAGCTGTTCACTGTGCAAATCGAAACTTGTATCGGCTATTTAAAGTACCGCATCGATCTATGACAAAATCGTCTGTCTCTTACAATATGTTTGTATGAAATAGGGTGCTAATGAATGAGACGAGAGGTGTCCTAGAAAAATGTCTAGTGCTAACTTGTATTACGTTAGATTTTCATTAAAATTATTTAGTCTTATCAAAAAGCCTTTTTAGAATTTTTCGTAAACATTTCGAATTCCTAAGATTTTCATTTTTTTCATTGTTCTTCTACGTTACTTGAACTTTTAAATTAAAAATTGCAGAAATTGTGTATGGAATACACAATTCGTGATACAATCGTGATACATAGTTCGCCGTAAATGTCATATAGTACGCGAGCGAGGTTGGGTTCGATCCCCGCCGGAATTATTGAAATTTTAAGTTCTGATTTAGATACCACGTGCTCGATAAAAGAAAACATCGTGAGGAAACCTTCGTGTAATAACAATAATAATAAAGGGACGGCCTGTGCCCTAGTTTTGGGACGTATATATTTTAACAGACATGTCTGTTTTCACATTAATGCCTTCGCCACGAGTTTCTTTTCTCTTAGGTACTATTTAAGATCTAATTATATATATTTATCATTTTTTGGTCAGGTTCTGTATGCTGTGATGAAAGGAACTAACGGATCTGACATCGAAGGCCTGTCACTGCCTGTTGACGAAGATTTTGACCCCAATATTCAACTGGACAACCTTGGACCTAAAACATCTCTAGCCTCGACCATTGATGTTAAACTCTGGGCTCAAACAGTAAGTTTGTATAGTATTTATAACAGGTTTGACGACAATGTAGCTTGTTAGATAACATGCTCACTAAATGTACAGAATGGTTCTTAATCCCAATCTATACGTGGTAGAGCCATGCTGCAGCTATATTAGTAGTATAGTTGTAGCACGAATGGGTCGGCTCGGCCGGGGAGGACCACACTCTCACAGAATACCAGCGTAAAATAGCAGCTTAACACTGCTCGTTTTCGTAAGGTAAGTGTAGAGAACCGGAGACCCTTTTTACTGGAAAAAAGGCATTCAATCTTAGTCCCCACGGGTGACAACGCGTCTGCATTTTGATTCGCAAACTAGGATAGACTACTTACCATCGGGTGGACTGTGTGCTCGTTTGTCACCCTATCCTATAGAAAAAGAAATTGGAAATTATTTTCAGTAAAGATTTAGATTCTCTCTTTTTCAAACGGTACCTTATATTACTTTTTTGCTTTTTATATGAGTATAAAGGAATTTAAAAGAAAAGTAAAGTCAATAAACATACTTAAGCCTCTGTATTATTAAAGCCATGCTGCAATGATTATATTGCAGTTGAAATATAGTACTTAATAAATATTTATATAAATTTATTATATGAATATTTTTATTTATATTTATATAAATATTTCACAATACCAGTGTAAAGTACGAGTAGAATTATAATGCTAACACTGTCTCATTTGATAAGTGATAATATTTAGAAAGTTATTGGAAAAGAGAAGATAATAAAAAGACTTCCATCACTTTCATTTAGAAACAGTGCTAATTATTTGTATGGTACGTTATTTAAAATTATAACTTGCGAATTTAGTAGGATATTTACTTCTAAAACTTCCTCTTTTAACTGTCTCAAATCATTTAATGAATGGGCGACAGTAGGGATTTATAAGAGTAGGAGAAAAATTATACAAGCTTTATAATGAAAGATCATTTAATAGTAGTGTTATATTTAGAGATTATGTAAAAACATATTCTAAAATATTTAAAAAAGTGTGCGCCACAGCTAACGCTTTACGTTTAAGTAACAAAATGAAAACTGCATCTAACAAAATTAAAATGACCTGGAGAATAATAAATAGTGAAACAGGCAAGGTCAAACCGCGCAACTCGGATTTTCAATTAAATATTAACAATAATTTAACCCGATCTGATCAAGAAGTTGCTATGGCTTTTGAGAAACATTTTACTGATGTTCCTTTTTTGACAACTAAATCATTAAACTCTTCTCATACTGTCGCCGAATCATTGCTCAAACAAAATGTAAAGACTTGTTCAAATACTTTTAAATTCCATAGAGTACTGCCAAAAGATATCGTTAAATATTTTAAAACTATTGATGTTAAGAAAACGGCAGATTTATGGGGGATTTCCGTTAAAGTTATTTTATCTATAATAGATATAATAGCACCTTATCTAGCCACTCACTATATTTAATACAAGCATCGAATCTGGTGTGTTTCCTGATTTGATGAAACATAGTAAAGTCATACCTTTATTTAAATCTGGTAGTACATTAGACCCTGCCAATTTTAGACCAATTTCTGTACTACCAACATTAAGTAAAAATTTTGAAAAAATAATTTTAGATCAGATGTTAAGTTTCTTTAATATTAATAAGTTGCTACATAGAAATCAATTCGGTTTTACAAGGGGTCGCTCGACAACTGACGCTGGAGTTGAGCTTATTAAACATATTTTTTGTGCATGGGAGAATTCAGAGGATGCTTTGGGTATATTTTGTGACCTTTCCAAGGCCTTCGATTGCGTTCACCATGAGACATTAATCAGGAAGCTACAGTACTATGGTGTCAAGAACACAGCGCTTAACCTTATTATTTCATATTTAAGTAATAGAATGCAAAAAGTTATTATCAATGGTAAAAGTTCTTCCGGCTCACCTGTACTAATGGGTGTCCCTCAGGGCTCGATTCTCGGCCCATTCCTATTTCTAGTGTATATTAATGACTTACCTTCTCTTGTAGAGGATAATCATGATATAGTATTATTTGCTGATGATACTTCCTTGATTTTCAAACTCAAACGTCAATCATTTAAATGTGACGAAGTGAATAATGCTATATCAAAATTAGTGCATTAGTTTAACGTTAATAATCTACATTTAAACGGAAATAAAACTAAATGTATTAAATTTACAACAACGAATGTTAAAAATCTGAGTACCAATGTGTTTTTAAATGGGGAAGAACTGAGCCCTGTTGAATCCACTGTTTTTCTTGCCATCACTCTCGACGCAATGCTTCAGTAGGGCCTCCATGTATCCAAACTAGCAAGCAGACTAAGTTCTGCAGCCTATGCTGTAAAAAAGATTAGAGGTCTCACTAGTGTCGAGACAGCTAGATTAGTTTATTTCAGTTATTTCCATAGCATAATGTCTTATGGGATTTTGCCATGGGGAAATGCGGCTGATTCAGAAACTATTTTTGTTTTACAGAAGAGAGCCATTAGAGCTATTTACAATCTAAAACCGAGAGAGTCTCTTAGAGATAAATTTAAAGAAATAAATATATTAACTTTGGCCTCTCAGTATATTTACGAAAATTTAATGTATGTTCACAAAAACAAAGGTAGTTTTAGTAAAGAAAGTGATGTGCATTCTGTAAACACTAGGAACAAACACAAGCTAGTGATACCAGTTTCTTGACTCCACAGAGTCAGTAATTCATTCTTGGAGCAATGTATACGCTATTACAACAAGGTCCCGGAAAGTGTACAGGCTCTCTCCATTAGCAAGTTTAAATGTTTTGTTAAGTTGAAACTGTATAAAAAGGGTTGTCATAGTATAAATGAATACATGGTTGATAATAACCCCTGGGAATGAGGTGATCGCTTCCAAGCTGTTTCTAAAATAAATTTTGTACTTATATAGTTTGTATAACCATTATTGTAAAATTTGCTTTAAAAAAAGTCCCGCTGGGTTTCTTGCTGGTTCATTCCAGGACGGAGGTTTTTTTTCGAACCAGTGGTAAAGTAAAAAATGACTTTCAATAAAAATTACACATGTGATCTATATTGAATAAAAAATTATTCTATTCTATTCTATTCTGTATAAATATCCTCAATATTTATACAGAATGATAGGTTACCTAGTAACCTAACATTTTTTTTGACTGTTCCTTTGGTCTAGTGGTCATCAGCGCAGTTGTAGTAAGCGTAAGCTGTTTTTGTCGAACCTTATTATGTGGTCGTAGGTTCGAATACTGCAGTCGTGGTCACATGATCGAGCCGAAATCAGTTATTGTGTTTTTCTGTTAAGAAATTCTCAATAGCTGTAGGATGCCAAGAAGTTGGCGGTGTTTCACCCCCGTGGCTCGGAAAGCATGTCCGCCATGTCAGATTACCATCCCATGCCGGACTGTGAGGGTGAGGGAATAGAGAGTGCACTTGTGCTGCTGACACATACATTTGTGCACAATAATCCTGACCTGCGCAGATGACTAGTCTCAGTTGAGACTGACCGCCGTAACCAAAATTCGGTCTGGAGAACATTATTTTTTATTTTAGTTATTTACGTACACACAACCAGATACAGAAACAGTCTTATAGTGAGTTTGTACAAAGGTTCTACTTATTCCACAATTTGCCGAAATATCTTCCAGGAGACCCACAAAGGAAAATATAATAAAAAGGCAAACCTAGTGCGAACAATTCTTCTACTACTGCTATAAATAACATACAAAATGTTTCGTAAATTGTGTTAAATAATACAATAAAAAAATATACATACAATGGCTACATACAATATATTATATATAAACTAGTACTAATATAATAAAATAATATATATATACTATGATAAAATAATATATATTATTTTTAATAAAGATAGATAGAAAGATAGAAAAAATATATATAATTTTCTTCCTAGAAGTGTCCACCTGGGTTGGTAAAACCTGCTTACTAATATCTGATACACTTTATACAGAGCAAAAGAATTTCTTAGCAACCCGCAAACAATAATGCTACGTACGCTAACAAGTTTTTTTTTCTTAAACGTTACCACCACACTAGGATTTTCTCCTGTATTCGTGGGGGCAGTTTACATACATAAATTTTGCAAGGATAAACGTGCAGACACGGAACAATTATTTGTAAACCTATAGATAAAATAGTGCCGCGTGATGGTGATATCAAAGAAAGCGTCCTGTGGATTTTGTAAGAGTCTACTTATGAAAACCAGAAAGATCTTGAAGCCTCCGATAGTTAGCGGTATGACCATCTTTTTACATCAGACGTAAAATAACCAGACCAGTGTCGAGCAACAGCGTCAAAGAAAAAGGTCATAGTACTTCTGGTACTGCAATCGTCAATGCGTCTGTCAAGTAGCGATTAAGGGAAGCCTTTCCTACAACGCGGGAGATCCATGTCCAAGAGTGGACTCTTATGGGCTAAAGAAGAAGAAGAAAGATAAAATATTAAATGTGTAAGTTGAACGACAAATGAAATTTGTAGCGCGGTCAACTAAATAATAAATAGTACATTACCATACAAGTGGGTTGCAGGAAGTAAAGACTGTAAGAACCTCCGAAGGAGGCGGAGTTATAGCCGAAATAAGAATTTTTAATTTTTTGGTTTTTGGCCATTTTGACCTTCTAGGAGTGTAATAAGAACTTTTTGCACCTATTCAGCCATGACCCCACGACATCCTCTACATGGTAGGCTATACAAACTGACTATGCCTAAAGTTCGAGCCACCCCCCCAATATTTTGGTTTTTGGCCATTTTGACCCCCTAGGAGTGTAATGAGAATTGTTTGCCCCTATTCAACCATGACCCCCATGACATCCTCTACATGATAGGCTATTCAAACTGACTAGGCCTAAAGTTCGAGTCACCTCCCAACTCATTTCTAGTCTTTACTTCCAAATAATAAGTGAAGAGTGATCACCTTTCATGATAATACTAAATAAATAATTTGTGCTTTATTCTTAAGCACGTTATTGATACCCTTCAGAAACCAAACACTAACTGCATATTGAAACGACCGTGTATTCTCTTTTAAATTAATAGAAAAAAGGTGGAGTTAGAACTGTGAATTTTCACTATACCAGTATGCTTAATATTTTTTAATCAGGTCGTTGGCCATTTTAAGTCCCTAGCTAGATGAATGCCTTTCCAAGTATATACCAGCGGTCACACATTACTTAAATGATTTTCCCAAACTTACTACTGTGACATGTTAGTTTGAAAATACTGTCAAACTGTTAATAGCTTGCAAATTAACGACATTTGATTTAGCATTCGCCAGTTCTCACAATGCGGGTTTAATAAATAAAAACAGGTTTAAATAGTTTATAACAAATTCAATTATTATTAACTAGGGATGTAACGATTCCGATTCCGATATCAATATATCGCCCTGCCGATTATATACAACCCGATATCAACCGAGTTCAGTTACCTCAGAATATCTTTTTCAACCGCAGACCTCCTACAAAATGAATTGCGTAACAGATTATCCGCAAATTATTTAAAAATACTTTGCTTTCTTAACAAAAATCTGCAAAAGGAAACTGAATTACCACCTTTGCTTGATAATAACTCATATTAAATATTTTCTTTGGATTTTGATTTATTTATTTTTAACTTCTTAAGGTTGAGTCTCTGTCAAATATTGGTAAGTTTTATGCATAATAAAGGCATACAAACGCCTCAGGTACATACTTTATTATTTATTTATCTACTAATATTAAATTATTAATCCGACGATATCTGTATCGATGTCGGTATCTCCGATTATTTACTCCGATTACAATAATCGGTATCGGAATCGTATCGGCAAAATTATGCATCGTTACATATCCATTATTTACAAGGTATATTCGTAAGTACTGGTATTACATTGTTTGTAACCTCATTTAACCAAATTAGACATATAAGAGCGTCGTTTCTCAATCAGTTGCGGTTACAAGCAAGAAGTGAATTAGCTTAATTTATTGGTGCACTTTGTCAGATATGCACGCAGCTGGTGCTGTTCCTGGGCCACTGGCCGCTGTGGAGCGGCTGCCAGCTGTCGTCGAGCGTGTGCGAGCAGCACGACAGCAGCCCGCCGCTGGGCGCCGAGCTGGGCCCGGCCGTGCTGGCCGCGCGCAACCTGCAGCTCATGCGCTTCAGCGACTCCACGCTCGCCTCGCTCATCGAGCTGCCCGCGCTCGACATGCCCTCCGGTGGCACCACGCCAGGTTGGTACTATACTAGTCCCTTGTGCTTTTGATGTGTAAACGTTAAAGTTACAGCCTATATACGTCACACTGCTCGGAACAGGTCACCTCTCACTTTTGAGAGGGTTTTAGGGCATGGAAATATCCGCTGTCCTAATGCGTGTTGGCTAATGTCTTCGAAATACTTTTTTTCGTATTTCTCAGATATGCCAGTTTCCTCACGCTGTTTTCCGTCACCGTCGATCAACTGGCAAATCAGCACTTAAACTTTTTGATGTATATTATATAAAATAATTCTATTTTTAATTATGATATGAAATATAAATACATGTGAGACATAATCTAGATTTCTTGTCAAATTTTCGATTGTAAAGGGTTCTTAAAGGTTTAACTAAATTGAATAAATTAATTGGGATTTTGAGCTTGACTGGTGTAAAATTACATTGTCATCCCTTTAAGTAAAAATTGTCTCTTTTACTTTTATAATTTGTGGAGATGTTGACAAATCGACATCACTAACAAAACAGTTATTTTTGTAAAGAAACTACCTATTTATACCACTCATCATTTATCACTAAAAGGTAGGATGTTATTCAAGGAGATAATGTAAAGAATATTTTTCCCAGGTCTAATGACATCTGATCGACAAGTACGCATCCTTCTCCGAGATATAGCAGGCAAAGCGTGCTGGGATGCTTCCGCATTGTACTATGACCCTTTTGGCTCTTCGTCGGAGGATCCTCAACCGCTTGTACTACCGGATACGTAAGACTAATTTTATTCACTCTGTAATTATATTGTTGTTTCGCTCTCATCAAAGATAATGTATTTTTATTATTTTTAAATAGAAGAAAATTTAAAAATATTTTTTTTGATTTTTGCATTGTGTGATTTAGTGTAATATGTGGGCAGGTAAACTATTAGTCGGATGAGATTGATTTGATTTTTAAATAAAAATTGCATAAATAAAGTTATGAAAAAGGCTGTCTCCACATGCTTGACAAACAACACAAACAGCGAACACCAAAAACAAACACGAAAGTGTGGATGGTTGTTTGCCTGTTTTTGTTTCTTTTTGCCAGTGATCGACGTTGGTGTTGGTTTTTGTGCACAAATCAAAGGCTTTTCGACAAAGATGTTTGCGATGTATCCAAACGCTTGTTAGCAAACAGTAATACGCGCGGACTTGTGGATGTCAGACGGTTACTAGTGGTTACTATATTATTGTACTCTACGCTGTGCCATTTTTAAAATAAAAATAGGTTGACCAGAAAGTAATCGCTCCCACAAGCTCGTCGTCCGCCATGTTTGCCCATCCGGAATATACTAACACGTTCGCGGAGCGTGGGGACGCCGTGTTTGTTTTGGATGATTGTGGTCGGTGTTTGACACGTGTTTGGTGGTTCTTGGTATTTATGGCAAACACCAAGTATGTGGAGACGGTTTATTAATTTATGGATATTATTTACTTATATATCAAATTACCCCTTTATTGATAATAATTTAAAAATAAAAAACCTAAATTCATAATGTTTACATAAAGACTGAATGACTTTGTATTTTCAGTGTTGACAGCCCAAGAGACAACACTTTATCATCTCTACCACCGCCCTTACCACCAGACCTCCTGCCTGATTACAAAAATTCACCACCGGACAAACATCAGTTGGATCATGTAAGATTTTTAAAGTTCTCTTCAAATGTTAGTATAAAATATTAATTTGTGCAATATATGTGTGATACAAGCTTTTTGCTAAGCTATTTAAAATGTACCTTGGGTTTATTATACATATGGGATAATATCGGATAAGTTACAATTTTGTATAATTGTTTGTTTCACCTCTATCTTAATTTTCTGCCGACTTCCAAAAAGGAGACGGTACTCAATTCGACTGTATGTTTTTTTATGTGTGTTACCTCATAACTTTGTACTAGGTGAACCGATTTCGATGATTCTTTTTTTATATGAAAGCTGATAGTTCTCGTGTGGACTCATATGAATTTAATCAATGTCAGACCAATAGTATTTGAGTTATTCTTAAATAACTTATATTTTGTCATCATTTCAAATAGTTATTAAATATAAGGTTGATAGTGTTGCTACAAGTAGCGAGTGTGTTTTTTACTGACAACGAAGGCATTTGCATCCTGATTCTTAATCGATGATAGATGTAGATGTCTTTAAACCACAGCATCCACATACCATCAGGTAGACTGTGTGTTCGTTTGTCACCCTAATTCTTTAAAAAATGAATTTATATTTATGGGCCACGTGACCTCTCCCAGATATTGTTTTTTTTTAAAAGCATTCTGTCCAGAAACAAAGAATTTAAATTTGGCGAGCATTTTCTTTTTAAATTTGACGATAGATTCACTTTTCTTGAATAGAAGAACTTTAAATAACGCTTTTAGTAATTATCGTTTTTCAAGATGGGTCATCCCCATTCTCTTATCAACCTCATTTTATAACCATCCTCATTGTATATAAAATGAAAACTGCTTCGAGCGTTAGTGCGTGGCGTGTAATAACGGTGAGATGTACGTGTGCGTGCGTGTGCATTGTGCGTGGTGCGTGCAGGTGCTGGCGTACATCGGGCACACGTCGCCGGAGGTGGCGTGCGGGCGGCGGCTGGACAGCGCGGGCGCGTCGCCGCTGCCCGCCGGCGCCGAGGACGAGCTGGTGGCCGCGCTCGTGCAGCACCGCAACGCCGAGCGCCTCTACCTCGCGCACCAGGAACCGTGCGTCTTTATTGTGCATTAGCTTTTTTTTATACCTGGCTCTATTGGGTTCTAGCCCTTCTGAGCCTGAAGTTACAATGTATAATTATTATCTTTCATAGTACACTGCTTCACAATATGTTGATGCGTCACATTGTGCAGCCCTTGGGAGATTTTGACGGCAACTTGAGCCAGCAGACAGCTGACAGTTAGCGATGGTATCTCAATTATACGTGGTAGAGCCATAATACAGCTATATTAGTAGTATAGTTGTAGCACGAATGGGTCGACTCGACCGGGCAAGGACCACGCTCTCGCAGAATATCAGCGTAAAATAGCAGCCTAACACTGCTATGTTTCGTATGGTGAGTGTAGAGAATCGGAGACCCTTTCTGGAAAACTTTCTTTTACTGGAAAAGAGGCATTACAACTTAGTCCTCACGGGTGACAACGAATCTGCATTTTGATTCGCAAACGAGGATAAACGTAGATGTCTATGGGTCACAGCAACTACTTACCATCGGGTGGACTGTGCGCTCGTTTGTCACCCTATTCCTATAAAAAACACCCTAAACAGACAGATACCTTATCTTGAGAATCACATCACCATCAGAGCACTTGTTTCACCGTTTCCACTAATAGTTCACATGCGGCGCACACATTTAATACACAAGATCGCACCACTTTTACAAATCAAATTCCACTTCAAACCATTATTTAAACAATAATACAGGAGCAGCATTCCGTCGCCAGTCAAGTTCCCGCCAAAACTCTGTGCATTAGCTGCAAGCCCTTTGCCCAGGAGTATGGTTGACGCTGTTAAATCGCGCATTAATTATGCAGCACCACAGAATAAATAATAGTACTAGATCTACGTTAACGGTGTAGTGGTGGTGTAAGAATCTTCCCGTGAGTGTCGTAGGCGACAAAAGGAAATGAAACAGATGGGCAACACCATCTTCCTGCTTTAAACTTAGAATAATAAAAAAAACTTCCGTCGCTAACCCACCTCTATCCGTACCCTGAAGCAATCTATGAGGGAGGCCATATTCGACAGTGGACTTTTGATCGGATGTGTACAGTGCAACCGTACATTTTTGTTACTAAGCGATTTATTTAGGTCAACATCATTTGTATAATAAAATCATTTTTTCTTATATCATATATCATTTAAAGGTGTTCCGTACAAACTGTGATGATGATGTAGGTGTTTTGTGGCGCAGAAATTACACTCTTTTGATCTTGCCGACAGCCGCCATGTTTCATAACTAAACATTGTTAAAAGTTGTTTCGTAAAAATAAAATGCCAATTGTCAACCTTTTTTGTCCTATAATATATTAATTAAAAATTAGTATAATCTGCAATTTCTTCATTTAATCTCATATCAGATGTTTTTTGACATTCATTCTAATTCTATCTAATTACGTCATCATTAAATTAACAAATAGCGGTTACGTAGCCACCAGGCACCTTGTTCGCGTATAAATTGACATGTGAATAGTATCTTGGTACATTCCCCATTTACTCCCACCACAATCGATATTTCTGTTTTATACTTTTGCGTCACTTTTTCAGAAATGTGTGTAAAATCATGACATAATATGAACTATTTTTGCAGCGATGAGGAATTGGAGCCAGACGAGACGTGCACGCCAGGTTGCTCAACAGCTGCGGGTCCGTTTGATCTATGCCGCCAGTTCCTGGCGCAAAGTGGCGCCCTGGCGCCGTCGCGACGCGCTCACGTGCAGCTGTTGAAGCGTTCTGACCGCTTGCTGCGTGAACTACGTAATCTTGACGCGCTTAGGTATTAAATAATATAATTTAAAAATTTTTGTTTTTCTTCAAATAGACTACAACAGAGCACAAAATATTTTATTTAGTATTGTTACGAGCTTGGGGTTCGAGACAATTAAAAACTGCCGATTAAATTACCAAAATTGACTATTTAATTTCACAACACTACAACTTAAAATCACACTAATAATAAAACACAGTTCGCCGATATTTCGCTTCGAAGTATTCTCTTGTATCGCCAATTCCATACTGCCCCGGTCGTGGTCTATACTGGCCTTATATAGGGTCTCAGATAGTTTCCAGAACATTCTACTGTAGCGACATCCAGAATGTTCGAGTACATATCGGTTCCGAAATTTCTGGAAGGATCTTGACTCTCCTAGTTCTACTACTCGACACTAGAGGGCGCTAGTGTAACTAGTGTTGCCATGTACAAGACATTAATAGTGGCGCGCAACAGTATTTAAAGTTTACAAACACAGTTCAAGCATCTAGCTGTGTTTGAAAACTTTAAATGCTGTATATGATCTGGTATTTTGTAAAGCTGTGGTTGTTCTAGAAATAAGCGTAAATCTTGCTGTAAATTTATTTCCGTTCGATCCCCGAAGGATCAAATAGAGTTGCTGATTGCGGTTTAAGTGCTAATTTACGAAGAATTCGGCGATAAGGAAAATGTCGTGAAGAAACCCACATGTCTGAAGAATATATATAGGCTAGATTAGTGGAGAGGTATATGCCAAGTAGTTGGACGTACAAAGGTCGTCAATTTATGTGGTTTCATTAACATCAAGTCACAAAACTTTGGTCCTTCTGATACAGGTGTCGTGAAACGCATAAGGTTGCTGTGATATACGTCGGCAAAGGTCAGGAGACGCGGAATGAAATTTTATCGAATCGCTGCGGAAGTCCAGCTTATGAAGCATTTCTTGCTGCTCTCGCTTGGGAGGTAAAACTTCACAATATTCATTTTAAGAAATGTAACATTTCAGAGTCTAACGGAAAACCACGTTGTAAAATTGTCTTAACTTTTAATTTACCGGATACCCGACTTTTGAGAATTGTAATTAATTCTTATTAGAAAAAAAGAAAGATAAATTTATTGCTTAGCAAATTATTACCATAATATTATATTAATATTACTTAAAGATATAAAAACCAAAGTATTAAAGAACATCATTACACATTTAAAGTACAAAATGATTTATTTAAATAATACTATAAAATAGAATCGAATAATTTTATTCAATATAGATTACCAGAAAAAGAAATCTTATTAAAAGTTATTAATGCTTTTACCACTGGCTCGGTAAAAAAAACCTTTATTCTGGAACGAACCAGCAAGAAACGCAGAGAAACTTTTATAAACATTATTTTAAAAATACTATCTAATACTAACAGTACTTTTTACATAGGGAAATGCATCCGCATACTCCTCTTGCGGGGTCCTGACAGGTTATGTCGGACTCGCGCCGACTAAAGTATAATTGTGTACCACTTTTGTCGATAATCCAACAACAACAGAAAAAAAATTTAAAAATAGTTTGGTAGCGATCACCTCATTCCCAGGGGCTATATGCTAATATAACCCCTGGGATAATAATCCATAAATTTCTTTACAGTTTCACTGTCCGATTTTCAGACAATAGTAAGACAATAGCAGTGAACTATATGTAGTGCACGGGACAGCAGAAGGGTTAACATCATAATAACTCTTTTTCATACAAACTTAGTTTAATAAAAATAAAGTTTTTGTACTTTTGAGCAGGTCAAATTTAGTATATTTAGTGGGATGTGTTGTAAGCGTATGCGTGAGTGCGTGTGTGCGTGTGTGCGGCAGGTGGAGCTGGAGTCGCACGTGGGGTTCGCGGGCGGGCTGCGGGGCGGCGGCGGCGGCGGCGTGTCGGCGCCCTACGTGGCCACGCTCACGCTCGAGGCGCTGTTCCACGTCGCCACGCGCATGCCCGCCGACACGCCCGACGCCATACTCAACAAGGTGCACCCGAGAGTACATGACACCACCTCACACCACACACAACCCTTTGTATCTTTGCAATATAGAACCAAACCACTTCTATGTATAGTACTAAACCGGTAGTTCAGAACAAAATTGTGTCACAGCTGTGGATCGCACGGGCACGGAACCGTTCGGGTAGCTGGCACGGTAAATATGCCACACGATTGTATTTTCATTACGGATAGTTACTGTTTTTAGGCAAATACGAAATAAAGTTTTTTTTTTTATAGGATAGAGTGACAAACGAGCACTCAGTCCACCTGATGGTAAGTGGTTGCTGTAACCCATAGACATCCACATATATACTCAAAAAAGAATCAAAATGCAGATGCGTTGTCTTCCATGAAGACTAAGATGGAATGCCTCTTTTCCAGTAAAAAGGGTCGACGGTTCTCTACACTCACCATACGAAACACAGCAGTGTTAAGCTGCTATTTTACGCTGGTATTCTGTGAGAGCGTGGTCCTTGCCCGGTCGAGCCTACCCATTCGTGATACAACTATACCTTTAATATAGCTACAGCATGGCTCTACCACGTATTTTACACGTTTATCTGAAATAACAAAGTGTGCACATATATAATGGCAACGTTTTCTTAGTCACATTTAACAAAATCACTGTTAGATAATCGAAAACAACGTTCAAGGTTTACAAAACAAACAACTAGTCTTCTCGCTCGCTCGCATTCGAATAAAGAAGTTACGGAAAATTGACCATTACTTAGTGCGCAATAATGATTAGTGTGCAAAATACCATAGTTCTCGTCTAGTATACAAGAAGTATACATAGAAGTTTTTTATAAAATTAAATGTGCATACGTAGCGGCACGAGTCTTGAGCACAGCCTTAACACGCGCAATAGTTAATTTATAGGTGAAATAAAAGGGTGCGCGATGACTACGGTGAAGCTTCCATCACGTGAATGATCCGTTAGTAAATCTTCGTCATTCATTGGATATTCGCGTTACATTCGCCCACATTATATAAGCTGGTAAAAGTACATGCGCAAATACTCTGCGCTGGCGTAATGATTAGTGATACGTAAATATAATGTTCCACAAAAATATAGAAATATTTACTCCATCTAAAAAAAGTCTGCGATATCATATTTATATTTCTTCTACATAACCCACAATAAGGTCATTGAGTCAAAAAATATTGAAACTTAAGTGATTTATGAGCGTTATTATTAGGTATGGCAAATTCATCCTTACGAACGAAAGTTACTTCATCATCAAGACGGTTTTATGAAGATAAACTTTGGTCCTTATAGCATGTTATTTGGACGCATAGATAATGAAAAATTAAAATAGTTCCGACGATCGGCTCGGCGTGCGAACGACGCATAAACTCTAGCCGCCCGATGAGAACAGAGAGAAACCAGCAGTGAACGCTTCTATGAGCGAGGTTATTTCAATCATTTTAGCTAAAAATTGGCAAAATTAGTGGAGTACCTTTATCTATCAGTATATGTACATTATAGAGTGAAGTTAAATTTTATTTACTCTCCCTCCCCCACCCGGGTGAGTGTCAACCCCCCGCGTTCCAGAGTGTCCCGAAGCGCGGTTTTTTTTTTCAGTATTAAAGAAAACCATACACGATACATCAAAAGTGTGTAGGTACAAAATAATTCTTGATAAATTTGCTATCAACCTCTTACATATACAAAAGCGATATCACTTATTTTCCGCGCAATTGTATTAAAACTGGAAAAAACCGAGCTTTGGGACACTGGAGCTGAGGGGGGGGGGGGGGGGGGGGGGGGTACATATGCCGATAGATAAAAGTACTCAAGTAAGTATTAATTTTCAAATTTTGCCATACATTGCCTATGTAAAATGCTTGAACTAGGTGTGCGCACGGCTCAGACACGTGATATACGCGGGTGAAACCGCGGAGTAAAACTAGTATATGATATATGCGATGGTTATATATGACATTAACAGCATTAATTGCGGATTATCTGTAACTTCACTTCATGCACTATACGACAAAGGACATGCAAACACTTACCTCGTTCTCCAAATTACTTGTCTTGACGTAGTTGTGAAGTGATCTACCTAGGCAACGTCAATAATATGTAGCTGAGTGGTAATCACAAGATATGTGACATAGAATAACAATTCTACGGCTCCGTGGCGCAGTGGCTTAGCAATGAGTTGCTGCGCTGGGGGCCGCGGGTTTGTTTCCCGCACGGAACAAGTATTTGTATGGCCTGTAAATAATTGTTCCGGATCTGGATGTTTGTCCTTGTGCAATTTATGTTTGTAAACTACCTCCACAATACAGGAGAAAATCCTAGTGTGGGGGTAACTTTTTTTTTAAATAAGTTTAAAAAAATTTGAAATGCGATGCGACGATGAGGTCAACACACGACCACACAGCGCGGTGACTAGCACGAAGTGACACGTAATCTTTCTGACTTCACAACTAACACAGACATCCATAGTGTGGTTAGACTGCACAGGCTGTTAGGTTATTATTTTTACTAGCAGACGAGGCACTTGGGCAACGACGAAGTGCACGTGGTGTGGAGCGAGCACTGGCGGCCGTACAAGCGCGACACGCTGCCCACGCAGTTCTGCGACGTGCTCATCGTGCTGTACCCGCTGCCCGGCGGCCTGCTGCGCTGCACCGTCTCCAGGAAGCCAGATGTGAGTCCGTTACACTTCTCATTTTGTGTTTATAAATTAAGCTAAACAATAATAATTGTAAAAAACATAAAATATAGCTTTTGCCATTTTTTCTGCCACCAAGCAGCAATGCATATATTGTTGAGTTACGTTCTGAAGGATTTAGGCAGCCAGTAAAATAACAGGTTGAGATACATTACAAACAGTCTTCAAAGGTGACTACGCTTCTGTAGCCTTAATTCTTTGAAGTTGACTAGACCTGTCTACGGACTGCAGTAACCACTTACTATTATGTGGACTGTGATTACGTTTGTCAGTTAAGTTTTATAAAAAAAGACCTTGTTCTCAAGGTTGAAAAGTGATAACGCATCAGTTATTTTAAGGCGACACCGTGAAAAAATGCACCTACTTTCATCGAATAATATAGGAGTATGAAACGACTAACGAAACTGAAATTTTGATATAGGTAAATTCATGTCTTTATCTTGAGTTTGGTTGCTCAAAAACACGATTGTAAAATTTTGACTCGATCATAATTATTTGCGAAAACACCTCCAAAAATCACTATAGTTGAAATTACCACGAAAATACTTAATCTTATGCTTGGAAACCACTCAAATATATTCATAACATCAATATTCGTAATTTGCTTGCTCATTATTTTGATTACTAAAATCAATAATTTTTTAAAAATATTTTAAGATTCTTAGCGATTTCTAAGCGGTCTAAATCGTCGCGGGCGCTACGCAATTTTAGACCGTATGACGGTGTTTTTGAAGTATTTATAGAAATTATGTTTTCGATGTGTTATGATGGGGCCTTAAGAAAATGAGGCTCCATAGAAATGCCTATATTCAGTACACAATTGACGGCCAGGGTGAAGAATTATTAGAAATGATTTCTTATATTGACATAAAAACTACACATTGAATGAAACGACGGTTCGAGTTCAACCTCGAGGGGGAACACACCGCCGACCATCCCGCGATGTGAGTGCTCCATGCCGGATGTGCGATTTACTCAGCGCTCGGTCCGCAAAGCACTCTTCTCCTTGGACGTCAACAAGTCGAGTGGGCCCGATGGAGTCCCTCCCATTGTGCTGAAGACGTGTGCTCCGGAGTTGGCACCGGTTTTAACGCGTCTTTTCCGGTACTCCTACTCCCAAGGCGTAGTCCCGAACTCATGGAAGACAGCTTTGGTGCACCCGATCCCTAAAAAAGGCGACCGCTCAGACCCGTTCAACTACAGGCCTATCGCCATCACCTCCTTGTTCTCCAAAATAATGGAAGCCATTATAAACTGCCAGCTCATGAGGTACCTTGAGGATCACCAGCTGATTAGTGACCGCCAGTACGGTTTTCGTCGGGGTCGATCAGCTGGTGATCTTCTAGTCTACTTAACTCATAGATGGGCGGAGGCAGTAGAGTCCAAGGGGGAGGCATTAGCCGTTAGTTTGGACGTAGCGAAGGCCTTTGATCGGGTCTGGCACAAAGCGCTTCTTTCGAAGCTTCCTTCCTATGGGCTTCCCGAGAAATTGTGCAAATGGATCACCAGTTTCCTTGCTGATCGGAGCATCAAGGTCGTAGTAGACGGTGAATGCTCTGATTTCAAGCCTATCAACGCTGGTGTTCCACAAGGCTGCGTGCTATCACCAACGCTGTTTCTCCTGCATATCAATGATATGTTGCTAACTGGCAGCATTCATTGCTATGCGGACGACAGCACTGGTGATGCCTTATATACCGGCCGTGCCAATATTTCTCGGGAAAACGTCGCCGAGTACGTGTGAAGTCGAGTCTTTGCTTAACAAAGTCTCGGATTGGGGGCGACTAAATCTAGTCCAGTTCAATCCCCAGAAGACACAAGTTTGCGCGTTTACCGCTAAAAAGAACCCCTTTGTCGTATCTCCTCAGTTTCAAGGCACTCCCCTTACTGCCTCAGCCAGTATCGGAATCCTTGGCGTCGACATATCGAATAGTGTGCAGTTTCGTGGTCACTTGGAAGGGAAGGCCAAATTGGCCTCTAAAAAGCTTGGCGTGCTCAGCAGAGCGAGACGGTATTTCATGCCGGCACATCGTTTGCAACTTTACAAAGCGCAAGTTCGGCCCCACATGGAATACTGTTCTCATCTCTGGGCCGGGGCACCCCAGTGCCAGCTCCTTCCACTTGACCGCATCCAGCGCAGAGCGGTTCGAATCGTCGACGACCGAGTTATTTCTGATCGGCTCGATACACTGGCACTGCGTAGAGATTTTGCATCTCTTTGCGTATTTTATCGCATTTATCACGGGGAGTGCTCTGAGGAATTGTTCGGACTAATTCCAGCCGCTCAATTTCACCATCGCACATCGCGTCAAAACTCGCGTTACCATCCATACCATCTGGATGATTGGCGGTCCACGACTGTGCGATTTAGAAGAAGTTTTCTCCCTCGCACGACTTCCTTGTGGAATCAATTACCACCAGCGAATTTTCCGGACCGATACGACTTAGGAACCTTCAAGAAAAGAGCTTACACCTTTCTAAAAGGTCGGCAACGCATCTGCAATTCCCCTGGTGTTGCGGTTGTTCATGGGCGGCGGTAGTCACTTACCATCAGGTGAGCCGCATGCTCGTTTGCCCCCTAATCTATAAAAAAAAAAGAGTACTTTGCAGCAATCATGGTCATGGGGGGACTGAGATATTCAATATTACAAAGTCAACAAAATCACTAAAAAAAATATTTTTATTTATTGGTATGATCTACGCAGAAGGAATTTATCTTACGAGGGTGGATTGAAAAGTACTCGGCCTAACCAAGAAAATAAACACATACTAAATCAGTTATATTTTTATTTTTCTACATAATCACCATCAAGTTCAATTCACTTTTGCCACCTCCCCTTTCAAGCATTTAGACCGTTGAAAAAAAATGATTCTTCCTTAGAGTCAAAATATGCGTCTACAGCTGCTTTGACCTCGTCGTTTGTCGAAAATCTTTGACCTCGCAAGTGCTTTTTTAGGTTAGGGAACAGAAAGAAGTCTGATGGTGCCAGATCAGGTGAATACGGCGGATGCGGTAACAGTTCAAAGCCACAGTTGTGAATTTCAGCCATTGACTGTACTGACGTGTGAACAGGGGCGTTATCTTGTTGAAACAGGACTTTTCTTCTGAGCATTCCTCGACGTTTTTCTTTTATTTCCTCTCGTAAACGACGTAGTAAGGTGCAGTAGTAATCAGAGTTTATAGTCTGACCCCTTTCAAGATAATCAATCATAATCACACCTTTCGAGTCCCAGAATACTGAAGCCATCACCTTATTTGCCGACAAAATCGACTTAGCCTTTTTAGGGGGTGGTGAACCAGGTCTTCTCCACTGTTTTGATTGTTGTTTTATTTCCGGTGTACAGTAATGAACCCATGTTTCGTCTATAGTAACAAAACGATTCAAAAAATCATCTCTGCATCGGCTTCAAATAACTCCAAACAGTCGCGTGAAATAGTCAATCGCGTCCTTTTTTGTATAATACATTTTGCAATTTCCACCTTATGTCTATATTTTCAACTTAACGCATTCGTTATCTCCCTGTGATCCTCGTGGCAGCATTCGCAGCATACACGGGTATACCGTACACGAGAGGACCGTACAAAAGAGCGACGCAAATTGTGCATTACCATGTCATTCCGCATCCAGCTTGTATGGCACATTTTGTAAATTTTGTATACGCCATAGAGAAGAGCTAAGCCCAAAAGTGTGCATATTATAAGCAGCACGACGGATTTCCCAGATAGATGGCTTTTAATTTCAAGAATAAAGTGCAGAATTTGAGCCCCCTGAAGTGTCTTTCTTAAGTTCAAACGGCACATTTTTTTTTTATTTAAGCCCAACATTAATTATTATTCATTTTCATATTCAATTCGAACTTCACATATTTCTAAACGCGGCCGGTGACCGATCCCAGGCAGACCACCGATGAACTGGCAGGGTCGCCATATAAGTTTGGGAGGTTCGGCGAATAAATAACACGTCTAGTGATCTTGAATGTAGTTTTAATACTAAATGGATCTATCGTACATACACATGAGTTACACTGCACTAAATACTAGCCTTAAAATTGAAGGAAAACCGGATAGATTCGATTAGATTTTGTAAGCTTATATATGGTTGGCGCGTTGTTGGGCGTTTTCGGATATCAAAAGTGAGCGTGCACTCAGCCGCCCTAGTTACCTCGGGATATGAAGTGTGGAACCGGAGTGGAAACCTGTGCTATTATTGGGATCGGTTTTTTTTTGCAGTTTCATGCTGCAGTACAGGATTTTATTTTGCATTTTCTTAAATATATGATGTTAGTGAATATTGCGTTTTATATATATTTTTGTGTATTATTACATTAAAGATTTTAAAAATTATTTAGCTAACATTCGCATAATAAAATAAAATGATGTGTCTTATCTAGTTTGAAGAGTACCTCCCGCTGTTCCTAGGGTGGAACTAGGTAAGATACACGATTTTATTTTTTTACGCGGATTTTAGATATTTAATGTTTAACATATTTAATATAATGGATTTCCGCAACGTAACACCTAATTCTATTGATTACTATTACTTTTTGAAGTGAAAACTTTTTTACAAACGTTGTGATTTTTAACTGTGATGTGATGAAACGAAAAAATGACACTAAAAAGAGACAAACATATACATCACTAGCTGGCCAGGCTGACGTTGTTCTGCCCTTTCCGACGACCCTTCCTATGAAAAAATCCTTAAATTCGCAATAAAAAAATATTGAATGTCATTTATCGGGATAAAAAGTATCCTATCTCTCAAGTTGAACCAAACTGAACTCAGTGTGCAAAATTTCATTGAAATCAGTTCAATGGTTTAGGAGTTCATCGCGGACAAACAATGTGACACGTAATATTTTTATATAAAGACTAGCTGACCAGGCAGACGTTGTTCTGCCCTTTCCAAACGACCATTTGCTTTCCCAAAAAAACTCCTGAAATTAGCAATAAAAAAATTGAGGGTCAATTATCGGGATAAAAACTATCCTATCTCTCAAGTTGCACCACACTGCACACAGTCTGCAAATTTTTTTTGAAATCGGTTCTATCAGTTGAATACTTACAGCAACACGTGGTGGTTATACTATTAAATTGTAGCTTATATTAAACGTTTGTATTTTTAACATAGCGCCATCTATTAAATATTTACTCAATCCAGTCAACAGATATCGTCATCTGACAGAATCGTTTGGAGCTAACACATTTGTGACTGTCAAATAATAGACAAATAATTTTCAATAAAATAATATTGTATTGCGACTATAAATTGAGATGTAAGCTATCCTATCTTTTAAGTTGGACCAAACTGCACATTGACCAAAAATTTCATTGAAATCAGTTCAGTAGTTTAGGAGGCCATCGCGGACAAACAACGTGACACGTACTTTTTATATATAAAGATTAGCGTGCGAGAGAATGAGATAATACATACTATAACTAATAATACAACAGTATACAGTGTTTCCTATTATCTCCGTCTCTTCTGTGTGGTGCTTTAAAGGTGATTAATATAACTTTTAACTGTTAAAATAAACAGTTAAAGAATAGTAATTATATTAAATAAATAATATTAACCATGTTGAATAAAATTATCATATCAAATCCATTCATAACTAACTATCCACGATTTAATAACCTCAAGCCATTTAGCGTCTATTTTATGTAGTTAAAGAGAGTAAATCTATTTTTATTCGGTAAAATGACTTTACTTATAGAATGAAGTAGATTATGTACGGGGGTGACACTGAAAGTTCTTAGAAAATCAACAACTGAACAAACTAGCAAGTTATTAGTTTAATTATATCTTTTCAAAATAGTGTTCATTTATATCAATATATCGCTGCATCCGATGGAACCACTGAGAAAAGCACTTTGTCCACTCGTCCTTGTGGGTCTCTTTGACGGCATTTTGAAACGCAGCCACTGCTTCCTCGGCATCCACAAAACGTTTTCCACGAAGTTTTCTTTTATTATCGGAAATAAATAAAAATCTCAAGGTGCGAGGTCGGGGCTATAGGGCGAGTGACCCAGTTATTCCAAGTCTGACCTCGCCAAGTAGTCGATTGTTTGCTTGGCGATGTGCGACGAGGCGTTGTCGTGGTGAAGGAGGATCCTACTTCAAGGTCGTTTTTCCGAACTTTTTCCATGACAAGTGGCAAACAATTGTTAGTGTAGCACTATGCAGTAACTGTTTTTTGATCCTCTAAAACAATTGTTGCGTGCAAAGACCTGTCCTTCCGAAGAACTAGGCCCCATCTTTTTTCCACTCTTCGACCTCTCTTCACTTTAGTTGGCAACTCCTCGGAAGGAAACACCCAGACAGCAGGCTGTCTCTTAGTTTCAGGATCATAAAAATATTTTTTTATAGGATAAGGGTGATAAACGAGCACACAGTCCACCTGATGGTAAGTGGTTGCTGTGCCCTATAGACATCTACATCTATCCTCTATTACAAATTAAAATGCAGATGCGTTGTCACCCGTGAGGACTAAGATGGAATGCCTCATTTCCAGTAAAAAGGGCCTCCGGCCACCTGCGCTCACCAAGCGAAACGCAGAGGTAAACCTCTACTTCACGCTGGTATTCTGTGAGGTCATGGTACCACCCCGGTTCGAGCCGGCCCATCCGTGCGACAGCAAAAGCTGCGGCATGGCTCTACCATTGTTCAAAAATCCAGCTTTCGTCACTCGTAAGTATGTCGTACGCAGCATATGGATCACCTCCTTTAAATCTTTGAACCATTTCACGACACCAATCAACACGACGGAGTTTTTGGGCCTCTGACAAATTATGAGGTATACACCGGGGACAAACCTCACTGACCGCTAAATATTCATGGAGGATTTTGTGCACTTGATTCATATCGATGTCTAAGCTTCTCCGAATCTGCTGATAAGTCACTCTTTTGTTAGTCTCTATCATACACCGCACAACACTGATGTTATCTTAAGTCGTCGCCGTAGAAGGCCGTCCCTCATGCAGATCATCGGTGAGATTACTGCGACAACTACTTTTTATACGTAGTAGAGCCATGCTGCAGCTATATTAGTAGTATAGTTGTAGCACGAATGGGTAGGCTTGACCGGGGAAGGACTACGCTTTAACAGAGTACCAGCGTAAAATAGCAGCATAACACTGCTGTGTTTCGTATGGTGAGTGTAGAGAACCGAAGACCCTTTTTACTGGATAAGAGGCATTCCATCTTAGTCCTCACGAGTGACAACGCATCTGCATTTTGATTCGCAAACGAGGATAAATGTAGATGTTTATGGGCCACAGCAACCGCTTACCATCAGGTGGACTGTGTGCTCGTTTGTCACTCGATCCTATAAAATAAAAGACCATGTTTAATTGATGATGACTCATTAAAGCAGTTGTAAACAGTGGCACGAGATGGGGCTTCATAGTGAAAGGCCAATCGTAGTCTATCATAACTTTGTTTTTGACTTAAATGACATCGAAAGTCATAAAAAATCATTGTACGAAAATTTTACCGCATTAAATTCATGCTGTCGTGACACAGACAATTTTCAATTTGCCGCCAAATCGTAAACAAATGACCAAATTAATAAAATACATACACAATAATATTGGCAAAGAGTTCCATTTTCAAAATTTGAACTTATTTTTTTATTATATCATTTACAAGTGGCCAGTTATAAAAACATTCGGTGTCATCCTCGTAGTAGATTATGAAGTAGATTAAGGTTGAGTTTTGGCGGGAACATGACCGGCGGCGGTTTGCTGCTCCTGTATTATTGTTTAAATAATGGTTTGAAGTGGAATTTGATATGTAAAAGTGATGCGATTTTGTGTATTAAGTGTCTGCGCATGTGAACTATTAGTGGAAACTGTGAAACAAGTGCTCTGATGGTGATGTGATCCTCAAAATAAAGTGTCTGTCTGCTTAGGCGCCTTGAGATATCATCGCCAACTGTCAGCTGTCTGCTGGCTCAAGTTGCCGTCAAAATCTTCCAAGGGCTGCACAATGTGACGCATCAACATATTGTGAAGCAGTATACTATGATGGATAATTATTATAATATATTGTAACTTCAGGCTCAGAAGGGCTAGATCCCAGAGCCGTAAAGTCAGTTATTAAGAAGAAGATTAAGGGTTTCACTTCTATTGCGTGTGAAAACTACACACATGTTTTTTTTATACTTTGTATTGCATACTCAAAGAGTAATAAACGCTAATGTTTGTTTGTTTGTTTGTTGTTCGCTTGCAGGTGGCGGTGTTCGGTCCGTTGTGGGAAGAGTGCGTGGTGCGCGTGCGGGCGGGCGCGGCGCTGGTGCGCGGCGCGGCGTTCGCGGGCGGGCGGGCGGTGCGCGCCACCATGCCGCTGTACCAGCACGCCTGCAGCGAGCGCGCGCGCGGCCTCGACGCGCTCGCCGCGCACCACACGCTCCCCGCCACCTTCGAGCACTTCGTGCAGCGCGTGCGCGACCCCGTGCCGCACGACCAGCCGCCCGCCACAGGTACCTACCCACCGAACTGTTGCATGGTGCTGGTGCGCGCACCATGCCGCTGTACCAGCACGCCTGCAGCGAGCGCGCGCGCGGCCTCGACGCGCTCGCCGCGCACCACACGCTCCCCGCCACCTTCGAGCACTTCGTGCAGCGCGTGCGCGACCCCGTGCCGCACGACCAGCCGCCCGCCACAGGTACCTACCCACCGAACTGTTGCATGGTGCTGGTGCGCGCACCATGCCGCTGTACCAGCACGCCTGCAGCGAGCGCGCGCGCGGCCTCGACGCGCTCGCCGCGCACCACACGCTCCCCGCCACCTTCGAGCACTTCGTGCAGCGCGTGCGCGACCCCGTGCCGCACGACCAGCCGCCCGCCACAGGTACCTACCCACCGAACTGTTGCATGGTGCTGGTGCGCGCACCATGCCGCTGTACCAGCACGCCTGCAGCGAGCGCGCGCGCGGCCTCGACGCGCTCGCCGCGCACCACACGCTCCCCGCCACCTTCGAGCACTTCGTGCAGCGCGTGCGCGACCCCGTGCCGCACGACCAGCCGCCCGCCACAGGTACCTACCCACCGAACTGTTGCATGGTGCTGGTGCGCGCACCATGCCGCTGTACCAGCACGCCTGCAGCGAGCGCGCGCGCGGCCTCGACGCGCTCGCCGCGCACCACACGCTCCCCGCCACCTTCGAGCACTTCGTGCAGCGCGTGCGCGACCCCGTGCCGCACGACCAGCCGCCCGCCACAGGTACCTACCCACCGAACTGTTGCATGGTGCTGGTGCGCGCACCATGCCGCTGTACCAGCACGCCTGCAGCGAGCGCGCGCGCGGCCTCGACGCGCTCGCCGCGCACCACACGCTCCCCGCCACCTTCGAGCACTTCGTGCAGCGCGTGCGCGACCCCGTGCCGCACGACCAGCCGCCCGCCACAGGTACCTACCCACCGAACTGTTGCATGGTGCTGGTGCGCGCACCATGCCGCTGTACCAGCACGCCTGCAGCGAGCGCGCGCGCGGCCTCGACGCGCTCGCCGCGCACCACACGCTCCCCGCCACCTTCGAGCACTTCGTGCAGCGCGTGCGCGACCCCGTGCCGCACGACCAGCCGCCCGCCACAGGTACCTACCCACCGAACTGTTGCATGGTGCTGGTGCGCGCACCATGCCGCTGTACCAGCACGCCTGCAGCGAGCGCGCGCGCGGCCTCGACGCGCTCGCCGCGCACCACACGCTCCCCGCCACCTTCGAGCACTTCGTGCAGCGCGTGCGCGACCCCGTGCCGCACGACCAGCCGCCCGCCACAGGTACCTACCCACCGAACTGTTGCATGGTGCTGGTGCGCGCACCATGCCGCTGTACCAGCACGCCTGCAGCGAGCGCGCGCGCGGCCTCGACGCGCTCGCCGCGCACCACACGCTCCCCGCCACCTTCGAGCACTTCGTGCAGCGCGTGCGCGACCCCGTGCCGCACGACCAGCCGCCCGCCACAGGTACCTACCCACCGAACTGTTGCATGGTGCTGGTGCGCGCACCATGCCGCTGTACCAGCACGCCTGCAGCGAGCGCGCGCGCGGCCTCGACGCGCTCGCCGCGCACCACACGCTCCCCGCCACCTTCGAGCATTTCGTGCAGCGCGTGCGCGACCCCGTGCCGCACGACCAGCCGCCCGCCACAGGTACCTACCCACCGAACTGTTGCATGGTGCTGGTGCACGCACCATGCCGCTGTACCAGCACGCTGCATTCACACCGCGCATACCGTGTAATAGCGATGTAAGAATATCCACTACTCCATATCATCCCGTGGGTGTCGTAAGAGGCGAGAGAACAAAACAAACCAGGATAGGGGCAGCAGCGTCCTCCTATCAACGACAAAAAACAAAAAAACTGGCGGTTACCAACCCGCTTGCCACGTGTGGCAACTATGGCAAATAATAAAGTCCACTGTTGAACATAAGCCTCCCCAAAGACTGCTTCATAAGGGCGATTATGCAATAGTTGCCATGCTTGTCAGGCGGATTGACAACCGCATTTAATAATTATTTTTAGTTGTTATCAGAACTATGCTAACCCATCTCCTCTTTCAATTTCCCTCTATCGCCTCTTATGACACCCACGGAACGATATGTGCTATTCTTCAATAAATGAGTACTAAATAAGACTAAAATATCAGATATAAAATTTCAAAGTTAAAATTCCGGTATCAAAAGGGCGGCTTTTTAGGTTTCCGTACTCGAAGGGTAACCAATGATATCCTATTACCATATGTCTCAAGCCGGCGCCAGATATAGCAACAACATTTGAACACTCATTTGAAGGACTTTGCACACTTATTGGCGCAACCTGCCAGACATGATTTGCAAACACATATCTCCACAGTACATTGATAAATGACAAACAAGATGGACGACGATTTTGTGGATGCAATGTGCCTGCATTATTTAAGTGCATGTCATTCTTATTACATGTGCAAAAATAATACAATGAAATACAATACAATAAAATATTTAAATACACTTTTTTACTGTCTATATGCTTGGACCTATTTTTAAAACGTACTGCGCACGACCGTCCCGATGAACAACGCTCGCGCGAATTAACTTTGCGCAAGTGTGGCAGGTTACGCAAACATTTGAACACTGTCGACTTTCAACGCTTTGGTGTGCGCTAAAGAACCGAAACCGCTTGGCAAAGTGCATTTCTTTGCGCACTTATTTGAACATTGATTAAAAGTCCCGTGCTACACATAACTTCAAACAAGTGTTCAAAAGTTTAAAGCTGTATCTGGCGCCGGCTTAATAAATACTAATAGTGCGTCAACTCATTTGTTATACCGCAAAATACCTACAAAACTGTCTCGACGAGTTGCTAAAAATATGCAAGGGTTGTCACAAAAACATTTCCTTAGATAATATCATAACATTATATTTTATCAGTATTCCTCATTTCCTTTGGTGTGAACACCAAACGCGTGCAACTGATTCCGTGTACGTGACACTCCTAAGCGGGCGTTCCGGTTCCGGTACACAAGCGAAACCAACCGGTGCTACCGCAGACGTCGCGGGCAGGGGGGGGGGGGTGACTCCGCGCTCCTTCATACCTCGTCACACCGTTGTTCCGTCTAGTCGCCGAGTTGACTCACTATTAGTATTTATACACATATGCTATTACTGACCCTCCGCTGTCCGTCAGTCTGTCAGCGAACATGGTTAATAGGTAGATAGTTGAAATTTTCAGTGTGTATTTCTGTTGTCATTATAACAACAAATAATAAAAATTAAAGGGGGCTCCCCTCTACTAGAAACGTGTTTTTTACCTACATAGTAAGGAACCCTTCATGCGCGAGTTCGACACTTCACGCACTTGTCCGGTTTTATTAAACTAGTAATTTATTTTAATAACATTTTATAAACACCATATTTTTTATTTTACATTATAATTTTGGACTATAGTAAATGAGTGATAAATATTTGACTAGAAATTTATATAAACAATTTACTGCTCTTTTAAAACAAGTAATTTATATCATGGACTTTGTAGTATGACCAAAATTATTTATTTAACCCTTTCGCTTTGTTACTATTGTGTCTGAAATTGGACAGTTAGTGTTAATATGACGGTTTTTACTATCACATAAATGACGCTCATTCCGCTAATTTTACATACACAAATAAATTGGAAAAACAATCATCTATATATGTGATTCCAGCGGTTCTTAAGGTCTTGTTAGCTCTGGTGGCTTAATAGTCAGAATACGTGGCTACTATGCCGCCGCAGGCCCCGGATCTGTTAATTATTTTCTTATTAATTTGTTAGATCAAGGAAGCGGTCGTCTGGCCGCCGCCCTGCTTGACCACGGCGCGAATTCATGGACAACAGGCACCCAACACACAGTATCCCCACGGCCAGCCAAGCGGCTCGGACCATTCAAACGTCCTCAGCCATTGCAGAACGCGCCGCACACTGCACCACCAGATGCACCGGTACGACGTGTGCGTTAAAATACCCAACACTCACCCCACTCGAATACAACTGTTCTGCCACACCAAAACAAGCAGACTGTAAAACGTGACGTGATTGTTTGCACCGAACCTGTAACTTGTGAACGGCAGTCCGAAGAAGAACGCGGTATCTGAGGAGGGATCTGACTTGTATATAATATTTGCTTATTTTATAGAAGTCTTTTTACGAGCGAAGTGTCGATTTAAACTGCACACAGGCAGTAAGTTTAGTGAAGTATGTTCGGATCCTCTTAGGACTTTTAATTAAGTCTTAGATGTCAGTTTTATTTACACTCTAATCTCAAAAGTATTATTGACATGCATTTCCACATACACAATAATATTGTTAGATATTAATGCCATTTTACCATTGAGTTATATGTACTACGTACTAGAGAAGCCATTCCGAACATTGACTATGTTCAACTGAACTGTACTGCAATCCATACAAACTAAATATTGCGTAAATTGAAGATTTGTAAATTCCATAAAATAATTATTATAACATTTTATTTAGAAATATGTTTGTTTAGGTTAAATTAAGATATTTTATAGTAAATTCTTATATTTATTTTATATTAATATATTATTTTATATCAAAGTCATCGCGCATGCGCGAAGACATAGAGTAGGACACAATTTTTGTTTGGAATGGCTTCTCTAGTACGTAGTACATATAACTCGATGCCATTTTACAAATCAATTTTTCTCTTGACGACGACATATCAGTCAAAATGTTGTTATTAAAATAAAAAATATTCCCAATATTTCCCACTTGCAAAATATGTAGAACGGAATCTCAACTAAAAATGAATGTATTGTGTCCGTACCGAAAATTAAAATTAATTTTATAGGAAGATAAATGTTATGTAATATTTAGGAACTTTACAGTACCGAAGTTTTCAGATTAACTTTAAAGAAACCTAAACTGCAGTATTCGTCACAAAATACTTGATGATCCAATTAGTGTGTCAAAACTGTTTATGAATTATTTATATTTTATTTTGTACTTAATAGTATTTACCATAAAATTGTATTTCGAATTAAATTAAACAAAAATGATTTGCACATCTCATTGAGTCTCAATTTAATTGCAAAATGTTGACAAGTTGAAAACAACAATCAACCATTGAAGACAGAATTCAATATTTATTTAAACTATAAATAAAGAGCCAAGTCCTTGCAAATTTTTCATTCTGTCTTTTAATTACTTTACTTTCATTGACCCTATGAAATTAAAGACTACGGACTCCATACATTAGTTTATCACTAATTATGTGCCGTATTTCAAAAAGATGTTTCTTGTAAAATTTTATTACAATTTGACTTCTAAAAGAACTTACATAATGTGACTAAAAACTGAATCGTCCAAGAAGAGTTTTCTAGCAATTATGATGGACTTAAAACTGAATGTACTTAATAATTTATAATATAAGCTATTTAATTCAGTTGCATTTAATGTGAAATAGGTTGTAAGTTTGCTTAAGTCCTTGTTGTTTTATCAAATGAAATGCCTATTGCCAAGAAATTTTCTGTATGTATAAACTCTTTCTACAATATGGAATAAATATTTTACTTAGTCAAAATATTCCTTACATTTGAATAACATAAATCGTTTGAAGCAGCCTTCCGCCTGGAAATTCCTTTATTCATTAAGTAATTGGTCACTATAAGAAAAAAATAACAAGAGGAAAGGTTAATATTATGTACACTATTTCCAGTTCGATTGTAAATTTTAATAACTATACAAACCAAAATGATCTATTATGGCTTTGACAGTAAAATTTTACACGTTTTTTTGAATGTATTCACTGTTATTACTTATGTTCAAATTAAAACTAAGTTCCAAATTTTTTCTTTACACTGTAATTACAACAAATATTAATAGGTTTTTAACATATACTCAGGGCCGATTATTAAATTATCAGAAAAAAATCCTCAAAAAATTATAACCTCATTGAATATAAAAACAATAATTGAACTATTTTATTCGTACCATTTTTAATTTATGATCCTTACTTCATTAGTACTTTTATTTTTTAATATTATGATTGAAAGCCCTCAGTAATGTATTGTTTTGTATAGTTATTAGTTTGCCCATTACATATTAATATTATTATTTTCTTTTTTCATTATACCAAATTAAGTCAGATTCCCAGTTGGATGTATCCAGGCACGAAACAACAGCAATTATGTTAAAACAGTAAGCATATACAATACTATTTAAGTTCGAAAACCTTAGATAAGTTACATATTTCATAAATGAGAAATATTTCATTTCACTTGAAAAAGGTTCAGATTAAATTAACACATCACATGCTAAATAATAACAGAGTATTTAGGGGGTTGAGAAGATTTTTTTAGATTGTGAAATCAGAACATCTGAGAAATACTTTAAATAAGAATGAATTATCTTCAGCTTGTACAACTTACATTACTTCCCTTGGGCTGAATTTCTTAAAATGAACATTTGTTATTTGTGAAGATGTCCAGAACTTAACCATTTAAACAGATTATTTATACCATGAATATAATAATGCACTGATACTGTCTGTACATATGTAAAATAATTATAGAGCTTTAACTGTTTAGGTATTTTTAATATTTATTTGTCTTGTCTCGAGATTGTTCTAATATGTTAGATATTGTTATTACTTATTAAAAACAAATTTTAAGTGTCTTACATTTTTGGAGATTATTACCATATTTAATTGTGCTCCTATCTCTTTTTATTTGAAGTAGGTCTGTGTAACTTATTAACAGTTGTTCAGATGAACAACTTACTTATGGTAAATGAAATGAACTCCTTCACCATGAGCATTTTCGTTCAGCAATTTACATTATTAATTTCGTTCCAGCCTCTACTGCTCACTCTCCTATGTATACAGATGAAAGTGAGTGAAATTTAATAAATCTATTATTGTACTTGCACATTTGCAATGACATCTGTATTTCAATTCAACTTCATTTAGTCTTGTGGAGCCATTCAATTGAATTTAACTAATTTTATCGCATTTATATTAACTTGCTTTTTCTTTCCAACGTTTCGAGTGCTTCCCAGCACCCATGCACTATGTGATTAAAGTAAGCATTTAGCAAAATCAATAAAAATTAGTTTGTATATAAGTATTTAAAAGAAAAAATTATTAAAGTTAATCAGTTCTGATATTTATTGTTCACTACAGATGCATCAAATTAATACTAAAACACAATATCCAATTGGTAATATTTATTTTTGATAAATTTAAATTATTGGTTTTTATATAGTAATATTTATATACATATATAATCTTTATAAAAAGTTTTCTGTGAATGAAAACAAATATGATCAAAAAATCACAATCATTCAACATTTTTGTGCTGATTACCACAAAACATAACTTATCAACTCTACAGCAAAAACAATTACCTATAGACCAATTTAAAAATCCCACTGAGCTTGTACTGATCCATAGAGTTAAATCAACTGCTGAATGTATTGTTTTACCAAGGAAGTTTACAGAACGAGATTTTATGCACAACTTAATGAAGGTGAATAAATTGCCCAAGCCTAATGAATCAATACAATAGTTTGTTTTGTTAAAAATCTAAGGCCTAACAATTATTATCAAAAATAATAGTGTTCAAAATATAAAACAAAAATGTATCATTTCTTTAATTTTATAACCGTTTTTTTTATATTAATAACATGCAAATTTACTAAGATGATGTTGAATTTTAAATAAATGTATGCAGCATCATAAGATAAAACTGAGCAAAATATGGTGCTACTTATTTGGAAGTAAGCATGGGGTGAATAGTCTGTGGGGTCACATCATTGCATGTTAAATTTTTATTATATTTTCATATAAAAAGCATGATAGCTTTAATAATTTCAGTTATTGCAATGAAGTAGCCCATTTCACAGTATGCTTTGATCACTATATACCACTAATGCTTTGCTTGCAGTATATTTGATATCTTTTTGATAATTTAGGATGTTTTATTTTAAATAACTAAAAAGAACTGTTTTAGACATCAACATTCCACAAGCTTATTGTGACATTTTTAAAAACTTATGTATAACTTTACAGTCTTTTTGCATTTAATTTTACATGTTAACATTAAAACATTCCGTCGTAATGTTATTTCTCTTAAAAATTGGTACAATCTTTCACCTTCAATATTGCAGTTATTATTTATGAAAAGTATTTTTGTTTCCTTTTTATTTTTAACAGTATTTTGTAGGTTTTAAGACTGACAAGCCTATATATTAAAATCTAAGTATTAAAATCAATATTATAACTTTAAAATGTGGTGGTTATACTTATTTATTACAACTAATTTACCATAATAATGTATTATACATTTTTGTTTGCCTCACTGTGTAAAAGGCTTAAAATTATCACTTGTTAGCTATAAGTAATATGGGAATATTAACCCACAGACATTAAGTAATGTAACCAAATTTTTTATATTAAAAACAAATAAAGTTTTGTTAAACTATACTTTTTTATTAAACCTATTCACTTTATGTCTTTGGCAGTTTATACATACCACCCTGCAAAACTAGTTGATGTGTTCTCACTTTAGTATCTAAAAACTGTCTTAACTCTTGAAGACTACATTCTGTGCCGGGAGCTTGTGAAGCAAACATTTTTAACATTTGATGTATACGATCTAAAGGTAAAGAGTCCAAGTTTGTTAACATGCCAACAATATAAGACCAGAATACTTGCAGCTCACCCTCTCTTTGATCGTGAGCAGATGCCATAACGCTCTCTGCTTCTTCGTCTTCACAAATCATTTCTTGGACTTGGTTTGTTGAAACATTTGATTTGTTTGCATCACTGCCATCTACCAAAACAAAATAATCAGTACTTTTTTCAGTAATAAGTCCCATTGATTGCCAATATGTAATTTTTCTTCTTAAAATAGTAACAGGAACTTTCATTACTTGATGCAGTTCATCTAAAGACCATTCAGGTTTATCTTGAAAATGCATGATTAATGTAGCATTAAAAGGTGAAACAGTTAACTCCAATTTCTTCTCTCCAATTTCTATTTCAATGTTAACATTTCCTAGATGTGGTATCCAGCTTAAAGTTCTATTACCTTTTAATGCTTCGAAAGATTTTGTGTAATTCTCCAAAAGTTGTTTAATTATTACTGGTAACTCTAGGCTTTCATCTTTAAAAGGTGGCCAAAACTGAGCTGATAATATCATTCCATTACATGTAATTTTATCATTAGAAGCTTCAAAGTTATTGTCTTGATGAATTAGAGCATTTATTCTTTTAGAATCTGACACATCTTTCAACATAACTTCACAAAAGTGTAACTGTGACTCTCCAAATCTTAACTTTAGCAACTCCAAATATCTTATTTCTTTTTCAGTATTAATTACACTTTGCGCTAACAACCTATCAGCAAGCAATGTTCGATACTCATTGACAAACAATTCCTTACTTCCATATACATTTACAAGCATAGATATAATGTCGCTTGCTTTCCTATCACCTGAATTTACTTTGGGATCAGCATCTACCGGATCAGGGTTCCATTCATCCCATAAGTCTTCTTTATCATTTTCATCATCTCCTTCACCAGCAAACTTAGCTAACTCTTCTGCTAATTCACTGCCAGCACCATCTTCAGTTAAACTACTAACCACACTTCTTACTGTATCCTCTCTGTTCCTTAAATAATTACGAACAGGTTTAGTAACTGTTTCTAATATAACTCCCGAAGGATCTAGATGCCGCAAAGTCCTGATTGTGGAGACATAGGCTGTCAAAATTTCTGATGTATTTACACCGGGATGTAACAATCTTGTTTCTAGAGCAGTCTGTAAATTCTTGCAAAGTGTAGGTCTCAAGTCTGTCTTGTCTAGACAAAGTTTTATATCATCAACAGCTGGCTGTGAGTCAGGATACTCAATAATAATATTGAAGAGTTGATCAATTCTAAGTTTTGTATAACTGTGATATAAATAGTAGCTTAGCTTTTGCTTAAATTTTGAAATGGCATTTTGAACATTTTTATCGTCTGGTGGTGGTTTTGATGATCCAGCACAATATATTCTTGTCAACCATGACATTACTGTTGTATCAAGCCAATTTTCCAAAAACGCTATATGTGAAACATCAAAAGTGCCTGTACAAAGTTTTTGAATATGACTTTCTATTCTCATCTGGATGAAATTAGTCAACACTTGACCGGCTAATCTTTCTAATAATTGGAGCTCCATTAATTTGCGGTTTGTGTCATGAAAAACTTTAACAATGTATGCACAATTGCAATCTGAATAATCATTCCAGCAGCCAGAGCACATCACATCATCTCCCATATCAGAATTTTCATATTCATTATCAAATACATTAAATGATACTTTATAAAAGAAATATATGATATATTGAAATTCAAGTGGTAATTGAGCAAGCAATGTAGCCCTCACAAGTTGTTTGAAACCAAGTAGAACGTCTTTCTCTCCAAAGATCGGCATGTTATCGCTGCAACTGTTGTTCAACAAAGTTAGCTTATGTAATATTCCAGAAAAATTTATGACAGATTCATATAGGTCGCTAACAGCAGTTTTGAATAATTGAAACCCTTTAACCTCTATGTCAGATTTTACAAACTTTGACCAAAATGATGGCACTACGTGCTGGCGAAGATATTTCTCAATATGTATAAGTATCAAGTCTCTAATTCTTATTTGAATACCTAAGCTGACAATTATTTCTTGGATTTCCTCATACTCTTCATTGGTGCAATCGCTGTATAGTGTGCCATTCAATATAGGAAAGGCGTAATTTATTTTGTTCCAATATACCTCTAAATCCTCCTTTTTAGACATTATTTACTTGTTTTTACTACAAGGTTTAAACACACGCTAAAAATACTTAATACTTTGATTACATACTCATAATCAAAGGCGTAATTTTCTAAATATTACACAAAACAAGTACAAAGAATAAATAAAATCACGTTTGTAATTGTTGATATGAAATAAAAATATTGTATTTTCAAACAGCAAACCGTGGGGGCATAGATAATACTAGAGGTGGGCGATGCAAACCGTATATATCATAATACACTATATACGCAGGAACGTGGGGGTACTGTCAGTTCCAGTATATAAAAAGTAGTGATGGATCAATTCGAGTTACTAACTCGAGTTGTATCTCCCTAACTCGAGTTTAGGCTGCTGTACATGAAGAAATCAAGTGAGCCAGCATAAGAGTAAGAGCGTGATTCTTTCGTTGTGTGCGCGCTTCGTGTTTCAAGTAGTATTTAGTTACAGTGAAAACAATTTGTTATTTAGAGATTCATGATAGCTAAGTTACATATTATGTAATTTAATTTCATTTATAATTTTGATTAATTATGATTATTATAGCTACGTAAGTCACAGACCTATTTTTGTAATACCCAAAAAGGATGGTTAAGTTGTAAGATACTATCATATTTTAAATTAACGCCAAACACTTAATTTACAATAAATATTTTGGAATTTGAAAAAGTTTGAATTTATTTAAGAATATTTAACTGCGATTATTAAACTATTAATAGCTTATGTACTTACATTTTAAAGCTAGACTAATATTATTTCGTGAAGACTGCTATATAAGTAGTTTTGTTGTTAAATAAAGGTACTTACTTTAACTAAAATTAAAACCAAAAATACATAAGTATATGATACATATTAAATGTACCTTTTTATTTCAATCCTACCTAATAAGTTTAGTAATTATGGTTATCCCAACACACCAACGAGCTATATAGAAAAACAAATTTATAAAAAAATAATTTGTAACAAATCCTTATTCTGTTTCGTACTGCTAACTCGAGTTGCATAACTCGAGTTTAAACTCGAGTTACGTGAATTAGAATAGAATAGAATAATTTTTTATTCAATATTGATTATTACATAATACTTATTGAAAGTCATTTTTTTATTTACCACTGGTTCGGAATACACCCCAGTCCTGAGAAGAACCAGCAAGAAACCCAGCGGGACTTTTTTTTCCAAACATATTTCACTTAATAATAACTTTGTTTATACAATTTTTAAATCTTTTTCATAGAACCAGCATGGTGGCGATCACCTTATTCCCAGGGGTTATTTTCATTCATGTATTCCTTGATATTAAAATAACCCTTTTTGTACAGTTTTTCTTTAATAATACTTTTAAACTTGTTTATTGACAAACTGAATATGTTCTGGGACTTTGTTGTAAAAGCGTATACATTGCCCCATAAATGAATTACTAGTTCTGTGGAGTCTAGTAACTGGCATTACAAGCTTATGTTTATTCCTAGTGTTTAAATTATGCACATCCTTATTCTTATTAAAGCTATTTATGTTTTCACATACATTACATTCTCATAAATATATTGCGATGCCAAAGTTAATATGTTTATTTCTTTAAATTTTTCTCTGAGGGACTCTTTACAATTTAGGTTATAAATCGCCCGTACGGCTCTCTTTTGCAAAACAAATATAGCTTCAATATCAGTCGCATTACCCCATAGCAAAATTCCATAAGACATTACGCTATGAAAGTAACTAAAATACACTAACAAAGAGTATAGTAACTGTCCTATACAGGAAAAGAGAGCCCACTCGTGCGAAATCTGTCAACCGAGGAGTACTAGCGCCGTCTGGTGTCGTTTCGCCACAATATTGTGTGAATGTGTGCGTGCGTATAACACTTGCACCTCTACATATATACCTCTGTTCATGGTCATTCATTACGCTTTATGTACTGGGATTAATTATCAACAACCAACTGTGAATTAAACATTTGAAACATTTTAAGATAACTGCATAGTAACTAAATGTTTCAAATGTTTAATTTAACAGTCGGTTGTTAATAATTAATCCTAATACATAAAGTGTGATTCATAATTTGTAAATAGGAATTAACTATGATATTTTTTAACATTAATGAAATTAAACACAAATAATTGGTACATTATTCTATATTTTTTGAACTTAATGAAAATAAAGGAGATAGATAAAGATAACTAATATTTTATTCTAATGTTTATATCATTAACACATTAATAACACAGATAGTGTCTATACAAAAATAGTAAATTTTATTATTTTTATAAATGAATCATAACAAACTTTATCATTACAAAATATTAAGCTAATACCATAACGGTAAACTAAAACGACTATGAATCAATCCAAAGCTGTAACTACGCTTGGCAAGTGGGTTGACAACTGCAGTTATAAGGAAGATCAGTCCACCTGCTGATGTGTTACTCTCAGTCGCCTCTTACGATGACACCCACGGGATGACAATATGGGGTTGTGGATATTCGGAGACAGTCACTACACAGTAATCTAATATTTTCTTCAATAAATGATTCGTAAACACAGCTTTATTATAACAAAATATTAAACTCTTTAACAATAAATTTTTTCAAACAAAATATGAAAATAACATTTTTTACAATAAATAATTCATAAATACAGCTTTGATATAACAAAATGTTAAACTGAAAAAATAATAAATGCCTTGGCATATGGTCTGACACAACTGGTTACTTCGCCTACGCGCATTCCAGATGTGGAGGATCATACACCTTCCCTTGGACCTTCTGCTGACCTCTCATCCGGACGGATATTAGGTTTCCGTCGATGCCCCTCTCGGCTCTTCGCACCGATGATTGGCGGTCAACCACTGTGCGATTTAGAAGATGGTTTCTTCCTCGCACAACTTCCTTGTGGAATCGATTACCACCAGCGATTTTTCCGGACCAATACGACTTAGGGACCTTCAAGAAAACAGCCTACTCCTTTTTAAAAAGCCGGCAACGCATCTGCAATTCCCCTGGTGTTGTATTTGTTCATGGGCGACAGTAGTCACTTACCATCAGGTGAACCACATGCTCGTTTGCCCCCTCTTTTATAAAAAAAAACAACTAATGTCTCTTACAATAAATTTTCACAAGACAAAATATGAAAATAACATTTTTTTCAATAAATTATTCATAAACACAACTTTGATAGTACAAAATAAGAAATATTTTTATAATTACCCTGCCCCCTATTGTATATATAAAATGGCCATCTATAAAATATAACTATATTAAAATGAATAATAAACGTGATCAGATAATCAATATATTAATCTTTCTAAAGGTCTAGATATAGGCTGCTATTCATTATTAATTAATACCTTCCCACTTGGAAAAGGCTTACAATATTTATATTAAAACACCAGATACAAGGACTTCGCTCACTCACATTTTTAAAAAATGTGGGGGAGGCACACGGCTTCACAGACGCCAACGCCGTGTGCGGTGAGCGCCAACTAACCAACGCGTTCCGCCCGAAAAGGAACTAGAAGTTGGGACTAGACCGCAGTCCACAGCAAAATAACTGGCGAAAAATAAAAAGAGGGCTTGGCCCCTTGTTATTCATAACAGCTTTGATAATAGAAAATAATATTTGTATAATTAAATAAGTGATTCATCAGAACACAGCTTCGACAATCGCCTCATAGAAGAGATATTGACCATAGTTGCAACGATTTGCAAGCGAGTTGCCAACCGCAGCTTTTAAATTTAGTTGTTATTAGGAAGGAACTGCTGTCCATCTTCTGATTTGTTTCCCTCTTTAGCCTATTTAGACATTCTTACTGCGCTACACACAAACAAATATTTTTACAATAAACAATTCATTTAACACAGCATTTACAATACAAAGTATGAAACTAATATTTTAACAATAAATGATTCTTAACAGCTTAGACAATACAAATTATGAAACCAATATATCTATAATAAGTTATTCTTAACAGCTTTCACAATACAAACTGAAAATATTTTTTATGAGATACAATTCTTAACGGCTATAACAAAACAAAGTACAAAAATAATAGCTGTCTCAATATCTGTGAGAATTCTAACCTTTCTTACTAGTGATGGGTCAACTCGAGTCACCAACTCGAGTTGCGCTTAACTCGAGTTAACTCGAGTTGGATATCCCTAACTCGAGATTGGGCTGCTGTACATGAACAGATCAAGTGAGCCAGCAAAGAGTAAGAACGCGATTCGTTCGTTGTGTGCACGCTTTGTGTTTGAAAAAGTATTTAACTATAACTAAAACAATTTGTTATTTAGAATTTTATAATATCTAACTTATGTAATTTAATTTATATTAAAATTTTGAAGGGTTTATGATCAATGTTTAAGTCATCGTCTAATGTAGCTGGAATTTCCAATGCATTGCCACTCTTTCTGCTTCACACATCATGGGCAGTATTTGACTAGTTAAATAATTAAATTTTCTTGCATCTTTTTTTAAATTCTCCCACTTTGTTTTTAACTATCAGCACTTCTTGAATATTTAAATCCTTGGTTATTGAACATTTAGCGATTTTATTCCAAGTCACTTCTTTAGCATGACTGGCGGCAGCACTTGTGGATTTATTTAAAATAATACTCTTATATTTTTCAATTATATTTACCAACGCTTTTATTTCTTCCTGACTGAAAGTATACCTATACGAAACTGATGATTTATCTTTTTTGTGCTCATCGTCCATAATAACTTATTTTTGAACTAAACTTTGAATAAGTGGGTAAAATTAAATTTTTATTTATTTCTGTTGCGTATCTTCAAATTCAATTAATCTAATTAATTTTAATTAATATAGTTATGTAAGTCACAGATCTATTATTGTAATACCCGAAAAGGTTGATTCAGTTGTAAGATACGTCATATTTTAAATTAACGCCAATTGTAACACTTAACTTATGTACAATAAATATTATAATTTTGAAAATGATTGAATTTATTTAAAAGTATATTTTGGATATTTTAGATTTAGTTATTTTTAGATATTAATAGTTTATGTACCTATACCTTAAAGCTAGACTAATATTGTTTCGTGAAGACTGCTTGTTTGCGCCAAACGCTAAAATTTAAAATTACTATAACGGAGGCGCGTTGGAGATCGGGCATTTTTTTTTCATCAAGCGGCGGTCGGGCATTGCTTTGCTGAGAGTCGACTCGAGCCGAGTGATTACCTCTAATAGTGTCGATTTTGTTAGCAAATTTGTGCAACGACGAGGAATTGTAATCTAGAACATTAGACGCCGGGTTGACTAATTGTTGGGAAGTTAATGTTTTAATTGTACCGTTGCGTTAAGTGCCTTAAAAGATCACGTTCGGTTTTCGAAATAATTTGTTGCGGAATGAACGGAAGTAAACTTTGACCCACCGTTCATCGGTCGTACCGCGTGTTACGCCTTTTGATTATAATTAACGGGATTTAGTTTCGTTTTGAAGTTAGTTAAATGTACAATAAAGTTGATAGACTGACATAGTGAATTGACGAAAGAAATTATCCATTGCTGCCGCTGCTGGAGAATACCACACCAGGGGGCTGTGCCGGAGCCAGGGTTGCTGCTGATTAAAAGGGCTAATTCGGGTTAAAAATACATACACTTCTCATACACTACTTACATTCACTACACCTGACGCCTGAACAATCCTTGGGGTCCTTCTTCGCTTCTGAAACAGGTAAGTCAAGTAAATTAAGTACCTAATATATATATATATATATATATATATATATATATATATATTAAATATCCATAGGCATTTGGGCCCCGTCCGTAGTTATCTATCGAGTCTACAGTTCTATAGTCGACCCCTGTATAGTCGACCTTTGTCGGGACAGCTAAGGACGTGTACATTTCTGGTAGCAGAGCGTGATTGATTAGTTCTCCAATCGCCCGGACGTAATATAGATAAAAATAGTACGTAATAAAAATTACATTTAATATTTTTTGTTTGTTGGCGGGTAGAAGGAGCAACCACGCCCGTAGTGTTGTTAGAGCTAGGTACTAACGCGTAAGGTACTTTGACTAGGTAGATAAGGTTATCACGTAATCGCATAATTATCGTTGGCGTATAATTATAGTAGATTAATTGTCGAAGGGTCGGTTGTTTGAGCGAGGCATTTGCTGATTGACTGTAGTGTGGGCCTGTTCCTCCTGTCTGCGCTGCAGCTGCTCTTCCAACCGACGGGCCTGTTCCTCCTGTCGGCGAGCCTGTTCCTGCAGCATCATCATCAGAGCACCTAAGTCAGGTGCTGTAGATGCAGGAGCTGATGACTGACCGGCCTCCGTGGTCAGCAGCTGGCCGTCCGATGTTTACGGCGTTGTATTACCAAATCGTCTCTGGTCAATCTTCAGCTTGCGTTGACTTCAGGTACGGATACCCTCCATGTCGTCCTTTGGTGAAATCGGCATGATTTGATCCCACTTCTGACACCAATTGTTACGAGCTTGGGGTTCGAGACAATTAAAAACTGCCGATTGAATTACCAAAATTGACACTTTAATTACACAACATTAATTACAATCTAAAACCAGTGCCCCTGGGTTTGAAAGGGGCACGGGGACGGGCCCCGACCAGTCGGGGTGCCGTTCCCCCAGGGGCGGGTGGTCGTCGTCCCCCCTCAGCGTGTCGATATGAATCTCACGGCCACTCAGCCATCCGCTAGACCCATCTCCCCCCCGTTAGCTGAGTGGCCGCGACTGCAACGCCGCCCTCCCCCCTTTGGTCGGTGCTGGTACTACCGAGTTCCTGAGACCTCGTATCTGTCCCTGGCCTTGGGGCCGAGGTTCCCCGAATCTCCGCAGGTTGGCCCGTTCGGCGAATTCAAGCCGCGGGTCATCGAGATGCCGTCGGAATGCCGCTCTCGGGACCCCCGGTTCGGGTGCCGGTCCGACAGAGGCAGCTCCAGATAGGAGGCTGCCGCCCTCGTCCCACCACGGCCGCCTCCACTGAGCCTTTGAGCCGTCAGCAGTCCACCTGTCAAACTGTTCTATTGCCAACGGCCTCAGTGAAGGTGTACAACCCGAGCGGCGACTCCTTAACGGTTCACACTCTATTGGATTCGGGTTCACAACGTAGGGTGGCCTCCACTTGGTCGGTTGGAAGACTGGGGCTCCCCTGGAGCTCTCAATCACGTCCGATGGTAGGTATCAAAGGTGCCGAGCCTCCTGCTCGTAGGGGACAAGCAGAGTTGGTGTTCAGCCCCGCCAGCGAACACCTTCACATTTTAGTCAAGGTAAATATCCTCAATGACATTGTAGGTTTTCTCCCTAACGTCCGTATAAATGACAGCGCAGTTCGTTGTGCGTCGGGTTTGCGACCGGCAGACCCTCAATGGTCCCAACCTGGGCCTGTTGCTGGGGGCCGACGCGCTGGGTTCATCTTGTTAGGTGAAATACGAGCCCTGCAGCCCGATAGCTTGTCGGCCGTATCCACTGTATTTGGGCACAGTTTCTTTGGACCGGTTCTGTGGTGTCCACCTCCTCAGACGGCCGACCCGCTCTCTGTTGTGGGGGTGTCCCTTTCCGACGTCGTCCAGCGCTTCTGAGAAATTGAGGAGCCACCACATGCGGCTCGAGTCAACCCTCTGGACCGCGAGTGTGAGTTGTTCTACCAGAACAATACCAGCCGTCGTGTCGACGGTCGTTTTGTCACTCGCTTACCCTTTCTGGACTCACGTCCCCTTTGGGCCAATCTCTTGCAAGGGCCGAGAAGAGGTTGCTCTCCATGGAGCGCCGTATGCGGCGCGACCCAGTCTTTCGCGACAAATATGTCGAGTTTATGCGCGAGTATCAAGAGCTGGGTCACATGTCACCGTCCAACTTCGACTGGCGGTCAGAGGAGCACTACTTCCTCCCCCACCATGCGGTCTTGAGGACCCCTGGGAGTAAGATTCGGGTAGTTTTTGACGGCTCCGTCCCCTCGTCAAATGATGTGTCCCTGAACCAGTGTCTCCACTCTGGTCCTAAATTAATCAAGGACATCTCCGACATTTTGACCCACTTCCGTCGGCACCAAGTGGTTTTCGTAGCCGACATTCGGATGATGTTTCGACAATCAGTGGTCCATCGTGATGACCGTCGATATCAGCTGATATTTTGTTTCGCGAGAAGCCCAGCGATCCAATAAAGGTGTTTGAGTTGAACACCACCACTTATGGACTCCGGTCCAGCCCGTATATCGCCATGCGAACCCTCCTCGAACTAGCTGAGAGAGAGCGTCTAAGATACGCGCGGGGGGCTTCTATTTTGGAGACTTCGGTCTACATGGACGACATTTGTACGGGCGCCTCCAACGTCGAGGAGGCTCTTGTCTTGCGAGACGAATTAATTGCCATCCTGAAGTCCGGAGGTTATGAGTTGCGCAAATGATTGTCAAACTCCCCTCATATTTTGAAGGACCTCCCAGGAGAGGATCAACAAGACCCTCATCTATTCGAGCACCCTGAAAGTCCTAATTTGTTGACTGTGCTGGGCATTCAATATCAGCCTGTTCAGGATATCTTCACGTATTGAGTAAAACTCGATCCCCCTCCCAAAGCATGGACCAAGCGCTCCGTCTTGTCTACAGTAGCCCGCACCTTCGACCCTAATGGATGGATCACCCTGGTCATCTTTTTGGCTAAGTACTTTCTGTAAAAGCTGTGGATATCCGGGTTGGGTTGGGACGAGCCTATTAGCGGAACACTCTTGCGAGGACGGCTCTCCATTGTCTCCTCCCTTCCGGACATCAACCAGGTCTCCATGCCAAGGTGCTTCCTCCCTCCAGGGAAATGCAGGTCTACTCTACATGGGTTTTGCGATGCCTCTGAGAAAGGCTATGCTGCTGTCATATATTTGCGGACTGTGAGCTCCTCTGGTCATACTGCAGTCCATCTCGTACTTGCTAAAAGCAAGGTTGCTCCCATTAGGTCCCGCTTAACTATTCCTAAATTGGAACTGTCCAGAGCCGCTCTTCTCACGCGACTCATCAACCACGTTCACTCGTCTTTGACGGCTGTAATCGACATTACGGACGTCTACGCTTGGTCGGACAGTGAGATAATACTTTGTTGGCTCAGAGCTGCACCTCACAATCTTGAGGTCTTTGTGGCGAACCTCGTGTCTCAAATCCAGAGTTCTGAGACTTCTCTAAACTGGAGACATGTCCCAGGGGAGTTGAATCCCGCAGACTGCGCTTCTCGCGGCTGTGAAGCCCCCTCGTTGGTTGACCACCCGCTGTGGTGGGGTCCCAGTTCGTTGACTGAGTCTTAGTCATTTGACCCCAGGGTAAATACTCCGAACCGATTGAATTGCCTGGCCTACGAGCCCGAGTAGGAGTGGGCAAGGATAAGTCCACTCGGGATCTCTCCCTTCTAGAACGGTACAGCTCTCTCGATAAGTTCTTAGGAGTGACTGCTTGGTTGCGTCGATTTGTCCGCAATTCGAGAGACCCGTCCAACCGAATCTCTGATTCCGTTTTGTCCCCTAGCGAGCGTCGTGAAGCTCTGATGCATTGGACCCGTATGGTCCAAGCGGAGCATTTTGAGCCTGTGATTGAAAACTTGAAGCGGGGCTCCGTTGTCAAGGGCGCTCTAGCCCATCTGAACCTCTTCCTGGACGACGCTGGGGTGCTGCGCGTTGGTGAACGTTTGAAAAATTCCCAACTGCCGTACGGGGCTCGACACCCGTTACTGCTCCCCAAGGACGGCGCCTTTGTCCGGTTGCTGGTAACCCACCATCATGTTAAGAATGCCCACTCTGGGTGTAACGCTCTTTCGGCTATTTTGCAGCGGGAGTTTTGGATTTTGGCTGGCCGACGCACCATTCGGAGCGTCATCTTTAAGTGTTATAAACTGAAGGCCACCATATCGCAGCCTATGATGGGTGACTTACCACCTTACCGCGTCAGGGCCATCCGACCATTCGCTGGAGTCGGAACAGACTTTGCTGGCCCCTTCCTCGTCAAGTCCTCCAACCTTCGTAACGCGCGTTCACATAAGGCCTATCTGTACGTTTTCTTGTGCCTCTCCACTAAGGTCGTTCACTTAGAACTGGTAAGTGCTCTCAGCACTGAAGCCTTTGTGGCCACGCTGGGCCGCTTCGTATCGCGTCGCGGTTTGCCGGACCTGATCCGGTGATTGCGGAACGAATTATAAGGGCACGGATAGATATTTGAAAGAGGTCGTTGAATTCCTGTACAACAACAGGACGTATTTAGGTACTGCGATGTCCAAGAAGGGCATCCAGTGGAAATTCGACCCTCCGACTTGCCCACACTGGGGCGGTATTTTTGAGGCGGTGGTTAAGGTTGCAAAAACGCATCTCCGTCGCGTTATTGGCGAAATTATTTTGACGTTTGAGGAGCATGCCACTGTATTCTGTAAAATTGAGGCGATACTCAACTCTCGGCCCCTCTGTCCCCTCTCGTCCGATCCGAATGATTTGGAGGTTCTAACCCCGGGACACTTCCTGATTGACCAGCCACTTAACGCCCTACCCGAGTACCCCTCCAGGGAAGTAAACTCTTCGCGGCTGAGCAGATTTAACCTGCTGCAACAGATGACTCAGAGTTTTTGGCACCACTGGTCTCTGGAGTACCCACATCATTTGCAGCATCACATTAAGTGGTCTGACAAGACGGATCCCCCTCGGGTTGGAGACCTCGTGTTAGTTAAAGAACCCAACGCCTTTGCCTTTGTATTGGCGCCGTGGGAGCATTGTTAAGTTGACGTATGGATCTGATGGGGTGCCAAGGGTGGCCGAGGTTTTGGTTGGAGATTCGGTCTTGCAACGTGCCGTCACAACCCTATCCCGTTTGCCAATTTACTCGCGGACATAAGTCCTTATACCCCGGACGGGGGTTTGTTTGCGTCAAACGCTAAAGTTTAAAATTACTATAACGGAGGCGCGTTGGCGCGCTTCTTCGATGTACCTAGCACCGGCTGGCACGCGACTCGCGGGCGCCTCCCCGCACGCGCCGAGCGCGTGGGAGATCGGGCATTTTTTTTTCGTCAAGCGGCAGCCGGGCATTGCTTTGCTGTGAGTCGACTCGAGCCGAGTGGTTACCTCTAATAGTGTCGATTTTGTTAGCAAATTTGTGCAACGACGAGGAATTGTATTCTAGAACATTAGACGCCGGGTTGACTAATTGTTGGGAACTTAATGTTTTTATTGTACCGTTGCGTTAAGTGCCTTAAAAGGTCGCGTTCGGTTTTCGAAATAATTTGTTGCGGAATGAACGGAAGTGAACTTTCACCCACCGTTCATCGGTCGTACCGCGTGTTACGCCTTTTGATTATAATTAACGGGATTTAGTTTCGTTTTGAAGTTAGTTAAATGTACAATAAAGTTGGTAGACTGACATAGTGAATTGAAGAAAGAAATTGTCCATTGCTGCCGCTTCTGGAGAATATCACGCCAGGGCGCGGAGCCGGAGCCAGGGTTGCTGCTGATTAAAAGGGCTAATTCGGGTTAAACATACATACACTTCTCATACACTACTTACATTCACTATACCTGACGCCTGAACGAGCCTTGGGGTCCTTCTTCGCTTCTGAAGCAGGTATGTAAAGTAAGTTAAGTACCTAATTTATATATATATATATATATATATATATAAAATATCCATAGGCATTTGGGCCCCGTCCTTAGTTATCCGTCGAGTCTACAGCTGTATGGGCCCCTGTATAGTCCGACCTTTGTCGGGACAGCTAAGGGCGTGTACACTGCTACTATTAGGGACTATAGTGGACTGTATGAATTTAACTGTTGCAAGTGAACTGTATGACTGACTAACTAACTGAGGTATAATACGCTAGGGGACTGCTCAAAGGAAAGATGGTACTGTAGACTATACTGTATTCAAATATTTACAGAGTGGCAATACTAAACTATATAACTATATATATACAGAGGGGAGTCTTCACTCTTCAATCTTCAATGGAGTATCTCTTGATTTCTTCGCTTGTTGTTGTCTTCGAGTGCCGCTTCGCTAGTGCGAGTAGAGACAGTTCGCTAGTGCGAGTGCGCAGAGACAGCTCGCTAGTGCGAGTGCGCCGAGACAGTTCGCTAGTGCGAGTGCGCCGAGACAGCTCGCTATTGCGAGTGCGCCGAGACAGCTCGCTAGTGCGAGTGCGCCGAGACAGTTCGCTAGTGCGAGTGCGCCGAGACAGCTCGCTAGTGCGAGTGCGCCGAGACAGCTCGCTACCGCGAGTGCTGCGCGAGTTCTGAACGTACCGGAACCGCTTGCTGGAGTGCGTTTAGCTGGGTGCCCTGTGTCTTCTGTGTATAGTGCGATCTGTATAGTGTGCGTGTGTTAAGCTCTAGTAGGAAGCGTTGTATACTAAAATCTGATTTGGACGATGTCTTCATTTCTGCAAAAATTTAGTTTGTATTTCATGGTCAGAAAAGGCCGAGACGGTAAACTTACATTAAAGCCGGTAACGTCACTCTAGGCTTCACACGGGGACGTGTGAATTGTCAGGAAAGGCCGTGTTAGGATTAAGAGTAAAATAATAAAGAAAAAGTCGTGGATGCCCTCATTCTATTCTAATACGAGTAACATTATTTTATTTAAATCATTTTGAGAATAGTTTCTAATATCAGAAGTGGGATAAAGTCCTTGTTGCTGTCCACGTATAAACTTTGAATATTGTGAGGGTTATTACGTTGGTGAAAGAATATGACGTGCCTCGCGTCTTGTTTTTATGTTTGGTAAATCAGAATTAAATAAAGTTTGTAGTCGTATTTACGACATTGACGAATCGCTAAAGTGTAGAGTGAAAGTATACAAGTGAAATGTTTTAAGCCAAAAGTTAAATCCTTTTGTTTAATTTTTATTACGTTCTTGAAAAACTATAATGCGCTTCGCATTGATAACTTTGTTTTTATGTTTAATGTCGTAATTAAATTTGCTGTCTTATTTACTACATAGATGTAGGACCACAAAAGTGTAAAGTAAAAGCTTTAAATCGAATATTTTGAGCAAAAAGTTAAATCTTTTTGTTTGATTTATATAGAAGTACCCGAAAATACTTTTGTTACTCCTTAGCGTACCCAAATATGTTAACAAATGTTGAAAGAAATATTGGAAAGAGGTGTTAACTAAGTGAGTTATAGTTGCATCCAGTGAAAACTTAACTTGTTGGAGTTTTATTATAACTGATAGTTCATGCGAAATACGATATACGTAATGTGGAGTGATATGAAAGAAAATACGTAGCCCACGAAATAATTTAGCCCATACATTTTAAAGTTCAAATTGTTTAAGCGATGTATCAAATAAAGGATTAACTTTAACATGCTATGAATTGAAAACATAAATAGCCTGTTTGTATTCTAATGTGTTGATAAGTGTTACAGTTTACTCCAAATGGGAGAAAGCTAATTGGACATGGTCAGGTGCGTGGCCGAGCTTCGGTAAGGTTGAGGCTACACCGCTACTAACTGCTGCAAACTGCTTTTTCTTGGCCGCTCTTATGGCGGGATGGCCGGGTGCCGCCAAGTGCTTGGGAAACTTGATCCTGGGATGAGTAACATTTATTTAAAAATTTCTGTATTTTAAATTTATGTAAAGGCAAGTCAAGCATTGAATCAGGTGTTTTGTTGGAAAATCGAATCCGTTTACCTGAGCAACCTTTAGAATCAACAGGGGATACAAAAGAGTCCATGCCGGGTTACCAAAGTGTTACCAAGTTATCGGTACAAGTTGAAGTTATTATCTGAAGCTAGAGGCAAGACTACCCATGCCGCAGCTCAGTATATGCTTCCGTGGAAAGTAGCACGTGTGATGTGATTACATGTGCGTGAGTGTGAGGCGTGTGTGCCTTGCTTGTTGGAGCTGGACTGCTGGGTCCAGCTGTAACATGGCCTGGTTTCGACGGATGCGTGTGCTGCACGCGTGACAGGTGCCATCCCAGAGCGGCGTTTGCTGTACGCATGGCGGGCGCAGTCGCGGAGCGCGTGTATGCTGTACATCGTGCTGTCCTGGCAGGCGCTGTCCTGTGGTGCTGTGTGCGTGGAAGACATGTTTTGTGAACATTCATCAGGCGCTGTCCTGGGGCGCTGTGTGCGCTGAAGTCGTGTTCTGTGAACATGCATCAGGCGCTGACCTGAGGCGCTGTGAGCGTGGCGCCGTGTGCGCGAGCGCAGTGTGCGCGGAAGTCGTGTTCTTTTGAACATGCATCAGGCGCTGTCCTGGGTCGCTGTGTGCGATGCGCTGTGTGCGCGGCGCTGTGTGCGCGGAAGTCGTGTTTTCTGAACATGCATCAGGCGCTGTCCTGGCAGGCGCTGTCCTGGTTCACGTCTTTAACGTGGGAACTTGCAAGTTCAAGTACGAGTATGTATGAGATACTTCGTATGGAGATGTATGCATACTTGTGAAAGCGAAGTTCTTTATTGTAGTCTGCAGTATGAGAGCGTATTTCTGTTTGAGGGCCTCGTATGCGTGATGGATGAGAGAATAGGCAACGGTGTATGTTGTCTTGATAATTAACAACTTGTTTTTCACGCAGATTACGATGACCGGGGTTGTACCCCGACGATGCCTGTGAGATCTCTGGTGCTGCTCCCGTTGACGCTTCGAGTACGTGACGTGGCGTAGCGTCTCGCTGGCGCTGGTGCGGCGCGACAGCTCGCCGTGCAAGTGCGGCACGCCCTGTGCTGTTGTTTTGGCCAATTGCGCTTGCCTCATGACTGCTACCTATGGCATGTGCTGTGTTCTCTTAGCCACGTGCGCTTGCCTCATGGCAGCTAACTGTGGCTGTATGTGCTGTGCTGTTTTAATAGCCACGTGCGCGTTTGGCTTATGCCTACGATTTATGGCATGTGCTCTGTTTCCACTATGTCATGTGGCCCTTACCGTTCTACGTGTGGCAGCTGCCGTTTCTTATGACTATGTGTGGTGAAATTTAGAAGTCCGGAATTCTATGGTTTGCAATACAGTTATCCTTTACAAATTTTAAATTTTATATTGCAAAGCAGATTATTTATTTGTTTCATGCACCTGGAACTTTTTACATCTATTCCAATCTTAAATTACTTTGGTTATCTATTTTGTGAAACAAGTGTTGGATGCGCTTGAGTGCACGCTGGTGCATCTAATGTAGTCTTTTGCTTGGACTGTTGTGTACTTAAAATTTTACATTAAAACTACTTTGAGTAAAATCCAATATGAAAAGGTTTCAGGTACTAATTAACGCTAACCTTGTATGTACCTTTTATATACCCACTGAGAGGTATTCAAACTTGATGCCTATGCCTACAGTATTGAAGTCTGCGTGACACGCTAACTGTGTGCCTATGTTAACAGCCACTGAGGGGTATGCAAACTTGGTGCCTATCCCTACAGTATTGAAGCCTAGACAGCTCGCTAGTGCCAGGGCGCCGAGACAGCTCGCTAGTGCGAGTGCGACGAGACAGCTCGCTAGTGCGAGTGCGCCGAGACAGTTCGCTAGTGCGAGTGCGCAGAGACAGCTCGCTATTGCGAGTGCGCAGAGACAGCTTGCTATTGCGAGTGCGCCGAGACAGTTCGCTAGTGCGAGTGCGCCGAGACAGTTCGCTAGTGCGAGTGCGCCGAGACAGCTCGCTATTGCGAGTGCGCCGAGACAGTTCGCTAGTGCGAGTGCGCCGAGACAGCTCGCTATTGCGAGTGCGCCGAGACAGTTCGCTAGTGCGAGTGCGCCGAGACAGTTCGCTATTGCGAGTGCGCCGAGACAGTTCGCTAGTGCGAGTGCGCCGAGACAGTTCGCTAGTGCGAGTGCGCCGAGACAGCTCGCTATTGCGAGTGCGCCGAGACAGTTCGCTAGTGCGAGTGCGCAGAGACAGCTCGCTATTGCGAGTGCGCCGAGACAGCTCGCTAGTGCGAGTGCGCAGAGACAGCTCGCTATTGCGAGTGCGCCGAGACAGTTCGCTAGTGCGAGTGCGCCGAGACAGTTCGCTAGTGCGAGTGCGCCGAGACAGCTCGCTATTGCGAGTGCGCCGAGACAGTTCGCTAGTGCGAGTGCGCAGAGACAGCTCGCTATTGCGAGTGCGCCGAGACAGCTCGCTAGTGCGAGTGCGCCGAGACAGTTCGCTAGTGCGAGTGCGCCGAGACAGCTCGCTATTGCGAGTGCGCCGAGACAGCTCGCTAGTGCGAGTGCGCCGAGACAGTTCGCTAGTGCGAGTGCGCCGAGACAGCTCGCTATTGCGAGTGCGCCGAGACAGCTCGCTAGTGCGAGTTCGCCAAGATAGTTCGCTAGTGCGAGTGCGCCGAGACAGCTCGCTAGTGCGAGTGCGCCGAGACAGCTCGCTGCCGCGAGTGCTGAACGTACCGGAACCGCTTGCTGGAGTGCGTTTAGCTGGTTGCCCTGTGTCTTCTGTGTATAGTGCGATCTGTATAGTGTGCGTGTGTTAAGCTCTAGTAGGAAGCGTTGTATACTAAAATCTGATTTGGACGATGTCTTCATTTCTGCAAAAATTTAGTTTGTATTTCATGGTCAGAAAAGGCCGAGACGGTAAACTTACATTAAAGCCGGTAACGTCACTCTAGGCTTCACACGGGGACGTGTGAATTGTCAGGAAAGGCCGTGTTAGGATTAAGAGTAAAATAATAAAAGAAAAATAAGAAATATTGATGGTAGCGCCAAGTGGCGTAGAATAGAACTAAGCTGTCACAGCCCGAGTCTATGGTGCGGCCATTGTAAGATGGGTCCGTGTTTGCTTCAGAGCGCGTAGTGTTTCTAATATAGTTTGTGCTTCAGAGTAAATTCTATTCTAATACGAGTAACATTATTTTATTTAAATCATTTTGAGAATAGTTTCTAATAATACTGTATTCAAATATTTACAGTGTGGCACTACTAAACTATATAACTATATACAACATGTAACATAATTAACGCACTTTGAGAAAGTAGTTTGCTCAGAATCGTTTACTGAATCGATTTCTATCATTTTTAATATAGGTAATTTTTTTATCCAAAAATAATTGAAACTACGTAATTTACAGTCACACTAAACCTGTAAAGTTAATACACACGGAAATGGACCGTAACTCAAGGCAATAAGACTTAAAAGGGCAGTTTTTATTTGTATTAATACAAATTCCGTCATTTAATACAAAATAAAAAAAATTGAACCTTATTTCAAGTCTATTAAAGTCTTTACAAATACAGAGTTTGGAGTACGTTATAAAGGTCGCGGCGGCCGGGCCATTGACCTCCCAGATCACCTGATTACGTACGTATTAAATATTAATACGTATTAAATCATTACTTTAGTTTAGTAAGACAAATTAATTCTATGAGTGAACGATTTTAGAATAGTGAAAAATGACACTGAATTGCTTTCTAAATTATTTTCTTTCTTTTTCTTTTTTTAAAACGTAACCTCCACACTAGGATTTTCTCTTGTATTGTGGGGGCAGTGTACAATCAAAAATTTCACAAGGACAAACATCCAGACCCAGAACAATTATTTGTAGGCCATACAAATATTGTTCCGTGCGGGATTCGAACCCGCGGTCCTTAGCGCTGCAACTCAATTGCTAAGCCACTGCGCCACGGAACCGTGGTAGACATTTTGAAAATGTATTAAAATACAACGTTGCATGAGAATTTAGGCTATCAGTAAGTTAAATATTTGATTCTTAAAATTATTGTAATCTTGATTCACATCTTTTAAACACGAGCGACGAACGTGAACGCGAGCGAATAGGTACCTACTGTGATAGAAAGACCCTCAAAACCTATAACTACGTGAGCGACTGCGTGCGTTCGTGGATTTATACTGTGACCACAACATTGTTCCGGAATTAGTATAACTAATTTAATAAATAATCAATGCAAACATGTTTAATTAAAAAGTCAGTGTATGTATAATGATTATAACATAATATACTAATTGGGGTGTCTGAGGGTGTGCGTTAATTACGTTACATATTGTATATACAGAGTGGAGTCTTCACTCTTCAATCTTCAATGGAGTATATCTTGATTTCTTCGCTTGCTGCTGTCTTCGAGTACCGCTTCCAAAATGAACAGCTCCCAGACCAAAACGCCCTTCTTATATCCCACAAGAAAGCGTCTCAGTATGTGAATAGCGTCGTGAGGCGATGCCGCGCGCTGATTGGTCGGCGACATCGCGTGATCTGCTGCCGGTGTGCGGAGTGCGGGGGGGGGGGGGCAACGGGGTATGAAGGGGCAACGGGGCGACGGCTCCCCTCGCCGTCCGTAATATCCTCCCCCCGGCGTAGCCTGCTAACCTAAGCTTCCCTCGGGAGGACGGCTATCTTTCTGACGGGTCACCGCAGCACTCCGCCCCTGGTCCTGATCTCGACGTTGCGCACCACGCCGTCCGGTCTAGGAAAGGTCTTCGTCACGACCCCCCGCGGTCACACGTTTCTTGGTAGGTTGCCGTCCGCAACCACGACGAGGTCCTCTTCTTGAATTTGGCGCTGCTGAGCATCTCGGGAGTCCCCGTGCGCAACCAGCGTTGGCAGGTATTCTTTCACCCAGCGCCTCCAGTACTCGTCGACGAGCCCCTGCGCCGCTCTCCACGCCCGACGATCAATGGGTGTGCACGGCGCGATGACTGGTAGGCCCGATGGTCCCAACAATATGAAGTGGTTGGGTGTCAGCGCCTCTTTGTCGTTGATATCGACCGTTACGTGCGTCAACGCTCGAGAGTTTACTGTATTCTCTGCTTCTGTCAGGAGCGTCGCTAACGTCTCCTCCCGTGGGCTCTTTTGATGCAGAGTGGCTTCGAGTGCGGTCTTCACTGAGCGCATGAGACGCTCCCATGCGCCTCCATGGTTAGGCGCGCCCGGTGCAATGAATTTCCAATCTGTCCGCCGAGTCAGCGCGTAGTCTTTCAGCTGCGGTGCCCACTCTTCCATCGCCCGTTGCAGTTCAGTATTTGCCCCATGAAAATTTGTACCATTGTCTGAGTATATGACCCGTGGCCACCCACGCCTAGCCACCATGCGCCGCAATGCCGATATCGCCGAGTCCGTTTTCAGGGAGTAAGCCAGTTATAAATGAACCGCGCGCGTCGTTAAGCACGTGAATAGTGCTACCCACCGTTTTTCGTGCCGTCGTCCTATCGTAACTATCAGAGGCCCGAAATATTCGACTCCGGTGTACGTAAATGGTCGCGCAAACGCCCCTAACCGTTCGGGTGGTAGGTCTCCTGTAACCTCAGTCCGTGGTGTCGCCTTGCGTACCCTGCATCGCAGATATCTCCGCTCCGCTTCTCGTACGGTAGGTCGTAATCGGAGGATATGAAACCTCGTGCGTATGTCGTTGACTACCCTCTCTCTGTTGGCATGGCTTGCTTCTTGATGCGCCTTCTCCACAATCAGTTTTACGAATTGGTGGCGTCCATTCAATATGATGGGTCTCTTCATCTGGCTGTCCACGTCGGCTGCCTCGATTCTTCCCCTGGCTCGTAGCATTCCATCTTGCAATATGGGGTCGAGCTTCTTCAGTGCGCTGCCATGGCCAGGTTCTTTCCCCGCTGAAGGCGGCTGATGTCTTCAGCGAAGCTTTCACGTTGGCTGTGTGCTATCCACATCCGCTCTGCCCTCTGGATGTGCTGCAATGTCAGTCCTTGTGCCCTTCCCCGTGTGGCATCGACGAACTGCAGTACTCGTGCTGTGGCCCTGATCAATCTCTTGTGGGAAGAGAATCGTTCTATGTCTGGCAGGTGTGGAGCGTCTTTGGTGTCGCTCTGGTGTGCCACGATTTCCTCCAATTCTTCATCATCCCCTGTCTTCTCTTCCTGCCGGTAAGGCCATTTGTCTTCGTCCTAGTAAAGAAATGACGGTCCTGTGAACCATTGGTCGCTTTCTTTATTGGTCACGAAGTTCATGCGCGTCGTCTGATCTGCTATGTTCTCCGCAGTCAGTATCCACCTCCATTGCTCGGGTGATGTCTTTTCAGCTATCTCCCCTAACCGATGAGCCACGTATGGGGTGTAACGCGCCGTATCATTTTGTATCCAGTGGAGCGCTTTAGTAAAGTCTGTCCAATATACTACCGTATCTGCTACCACTCTGTGCTTACCTTGCACGAATTCCGCGAGTCGCGTGCCTATCAACTTCGCCTGCAACTCTAATCGCGGTATACTTTGCGCTTTAATCGGAGCGACTTTCGCCTTAGCCGTTATGAACGTAGGCCTGTCCATACCGTCGCGATGCGTATTCGCCTTATCGTCGCGCGGTTGATTCTTTATTACTCCCCCCGTGGGAGCGTAGCGTCTCAGCAGTCGTGACACCTTCTTAACCAGACTGGCGAGCGCCTGGATGTCCTCATCTGACCGTCCGCTAGTGCTTGCGACGTGTAATACGGTCTCGCCGTCTTCCCTACACGTTAGCCGCGGCACCGTTCCCTGAATTGCCCACCCTAGCAACGTACGTGCAGCTACGGGCTGCCTTCGACGTCCTATTCTCAAATTACGGGTGATTATTAAATGCCAGTTGTTGGCTCCCAACAATATTGTGGGCTTCGCGTCGTCGTAACAAACCGTACTTGGTAAGTTGCTTAAGTGCTTTAAACGCAAGCACTCCTTACTCACAGACTGCGAGCCTATCTTTAAATTGGCGATTGTTCGCGCACTTACATTATAAATTTCACTACGCGTCTTGCCACGTATCCCTATATTAACTAACCTACTATTGGCCTCGCGGTGACTATTATTTACGCCTTTAATATTGAGCGGCTTTACCGGTCCTTCCGCTCCTAACTCGCGAGCTAAGTCGTCGTCGATTAATGATATAGTGGAGCCTTCGTCAAGTAGCGCATACGTATCAACTTCCTTACAACGCGGTCCGCGCACGGTAATGGGGCACACTTTCAATAACCTTCAAGAAAAGAGCCTACTCCTTTTTAAAAGGCCGGCAACGCATCTGCGTTTCCCCTGGTGTTGCAGTTGTTCATGAGCGGCGGTAGTCACTTACCATCAGGTGAGCCGCATGCTCGTTTGCCCCCTCTCCTATAAAAAAAAATAACACGGACGCACTACTATTAACATTCGACGCGACGAGTTCGGTTTCGTCCGGTTTTACCGACGCTTCAGGCGTACGGGCCTTGGGGGCGTGAAGGAGGGCGTGGTGGGGGGGGCGTTGCAGCCGTCGACGCTGCACTTCCTAGCTTTACAACGTAGGCGCCGGTGTTTGCTGCTTAAGCACCTAAAACACACCCCATCTTCCTTTACCCACTTCCACCTGTCGTCTAAACCCATTTGCACCAGCCACCTACATTTGGCGATAGGGTGTTCACTCCCACAACACATACACGAGGCACTACCAGTGTCCTCCTGGGCGGTGAACGTTTTTACGTCGCGGGCCCTATCCTCTACGCGGCATGTCAACACTATCCTTTTCGACGGCGGCGCTTCTCGTCTTACGGGCGGTTCCTTAGTCGGCGTTACGGACGTATAGGTGTGACTTAACGCATGGTCAGCCTCTCTCATCATAAACCGGGATAGTGTGATTATGTCCGGTTCGACCGCACTTCCGTAGTGCTCCGCATAATCGCACCAACGCGACCGTAAGTGAGGGCTAAGCTTACTCGTAACCTCCCTAGTTAGCATCGGATTGTGTAATTATCCCTTGCCGTCGACGTTCTGCATAATACACACTATATTTTGCAACTTAATAGCCCACGAATTTAAATCCTGGGCGGTTTGACCCGGGCGCGGAAGGCGTTTCAAGTCATCTAACGCACGATCGATAATCACTTCCGGGCGGCCGAAACACTGCTCCAGTGTCTGCATAATTTCTGCTGGATCCTTAAAGGATATCCGGTAAACAGCAGTGCCGATACTACCTCCCTAGCCTCACCACGTAAACAGTTTCTTAACCTTGCCATATTTTCCGTATTGGTGAATCCATACAGACGCGCGGACTCCCTCATCGCGGCTTTAAACGATAACCATTCCGCGGCCGAGCCGCTGTGGCGCTGGCGACCTATGTACACCTACATCCTTGTAACACGGCGACGGTAATCTACGATCCGCGTGGCGATGTGGCGATGGCGATCTATGTACACCTACATTCTTACACGACGACGGTAATCTACAAACCGCGTGGCGAAGTGGCGATGGCGATCCACATATAGGCGATAGAGTGCGGCGTTGTACGCGCGACGGCAACGTAACCCGTACACGGTGATCCACCTGGTTCATTTCTACGGCGACTCCATTGTCCCTCTGTATAGTATATACGCGACGCGGTTGAACATCATTCGCAACCGACCTCCCCTGGGCATCTTCAGCGTGGTCGTAACCGGTTTTTTTTTTTATAGGAAAAGGGTGACAAACGAGCACACAGTCCACCTGATGGTAAGTGGTTGCTGCGGCCCATAGACATCTACATCTATCCTCTATTACAAATCAAAATGTAGATGCGTTGTCACCCGTGAGGACTAAGATGGAATGTCTCATTTCCAGTAAAAAGGGCCTCCGGCCACCTGCACTCACCAAGCGAAACGCAGAGGTAAATCTCTACTTCACGCTGGTTTTCTGTGAGGTCGTGGTACCACCCCGGTTCGAGCCGGCCCATCCGTGCGACAGCAAAAGCTGCCGCGTGGCTCTACCACTGTTAAACTGTTAGGATGCAAAGAAAGGCCGCATTCCGTCCCAATCCGCCGACCTGTAATGCCAAACACGGCGGCAAACTGCAGAACGCAACCGCGGGGGGAGCGTTCCCCTACTCGGCGGGGCCTGCTCTATCTCGATGCGGGGCGCGCGCTGAGATGGGCGGTAAGGCGGCAACGCGTACCCTATTTTCCATTAAATCGTCTTCGCTTAAACTTTCGCTATCCGTTTCCTCTTGCAGTTGAGCGACGTCCCTAGCGTATTTCTTCTTGATAAGATCTTCTTCGATTTACAATTGCTTCCTTCTAATTGCAGCTAGTTCCTCCGCAGCATTATACTCGATTTGTTTTAACTTTGCTATCGCGCTAGCTGTCGACCGGGCTGAACGGACTGAACGGGACGACGGGGCGCGGGACGCGGGCCTATGTATAACGTCTGCTACAGGCGCGGCGGTACGCATTATCGAACTAGTCTCTGTTACCGAAAGATCTTCTATAATCGCGGCGAGCGTCTTTGTGCGCGGCGCAGATGTGCTAACCTCTCCGAAAAGCGATCGGTTGTAGACACGGACATAGCGGGGCGTAGCGGTGCGAATGCGGGCGCGAGCGGGGCCTGGGGCGCGGCGGAGGGCGCTTGTGCCGACCCGAGATAATCGGACGGGGACGCGGGTGCTTCCTCGAATATCCGCATTCCTACCGGCGTTTCGTCGTCATTCCGTGTCTTCTGGCTTCTTGTCTTCCTCATGACGTCCCACGTTGTGACCTCCGATCGTCTTCAAAAAGACGCACGTATTGGACGCCGTTCCCGCCCCAAGGGCGTTACCAGATGGTCACAGTTTGGCACCGTTAGGGAGCAACCACCTGGCCGCGTAAACGCGGTTAAGAAACAAGAAATTGTCTGGAAACAGACAATAGACGTATATGACGTAGCCGTATTAAGAAACAGAGAAGAAGTTAGTACCGATGATCTTCTCTCTTCGTCGACGAACTTCTTTCTTCCTTGAAGATCTTCTTTCTTCTATGATTATCTTCTTTCTTCTGTAATTACCTTCTTTCTTCCGGCTTCTATCTGGCAGCGATGGACTAAGAATATTAGGGACTATAGTGGACTGTATGAATTTAACTGTTGCAAGAGGACTGTATGACTGACTAACTAACTGAGGTATAATACGCTAGGGGACTGCTCAAAGGAAAGATGGTACTGTAGACTATACTGTATTCAAATATTTACAGAGTGGCAATACTAAACTATATAACTATATATATACAGAGGGGAGTCTACACTCTTCAATCTTCAATGGAGTATCTCTTGATTTCTTCGCTTGCTGTTGTCTTCGAGTGCCGCTTCCAAAATGAACAGCTCACAAACCAAAACGCCCTTCTTATATCCCGCAAGAGAGCGTCTCAGTATGTTAGTAGCGTCGTGAGGCAATGCCGCGCGCTGATTGGTCGGAGAATCCCGCGTGATCTGCTGCCGGTGTGCGAGGTGCGCGGGGCGCAACGGGGTATGAAGGGGCGACGGGGCGACGGCTCCCCTCGCCGTCTGTAACAGCTACATAACTAGTTTTGTTGTTAAATACAAGTACTTACTATGACTAAGATTAAAATCAATTATACATAAATGTGTGATACATATTAAATATACTTTTTTATTTCAATCCTACATAATAAGTTTGATAATTTTGGTTATCCCAACACACCAAAGAGCTAGATAGAAAAACAAATTTAAAATTAAAAATTTTGTACAACCGACTTCAATATAAATTATTAAGAATAACTCAAAAACTATTGGCCAGACCTTGATCAAATTTATATGGGACCACATGTGAAGCACCAGTTTTTAAATAAAAAAGAATCATCTTAATCGGTTTACCCAGTAAAAAGTTATGAGGCAACACACATAAAAAACAACATGCAGTCGAATTGAGTACCAGCTCCTTTTTGAAGTCGGTAGAAAATAGGTAAAGATCGCTCACCTTACAATCACAGAGTAAGAGGTAAGGACCAGAAGAGAAGTTTCCTAATAACAACAACGAAAATGTAATACCTATTTTGATACAAATGTTGAATAAAAATGCTTTCTCTATATTATAAACTGATTATAACTGAAACTGATATAAATTGATTTTTAAATTTAAACGTCAATCATTTAAATGTGACGAAGTGAATAATGCTATATCAAAATTAGTGCATTGGTTTAACGTTAATAATCTGCATTTGAACGGAAATAAAACAAATTGTGTTAAATTTACAACAACGAATGTTAAAAATCTGAACAATGTGTTTTTAAATAGGGAGGAATTGAGCCCTGTTGTATCCACTCTTGGCATCACTCTCGACGCAAAGTTTCAGTGGGGCCCCCATATATCCAAATTAGCAAGCAGACTAGATTAGAGGTCTCACTAGTGTCGAGACAGCTAGATTAGTTTATTTCAGTTATTTCCATAGCATAATGTCTTATGGGATTTTGCTATGGGTAAATGCGGCTGATTCAGAAACTATTTTTGTTTTACAGAAGAGGGCCATTAGAGCTATTTACAATCTAAAACCGAGAGAGTCTCTTAGAGATAAATTTAAAGAAATAAATATATTAACTTTGCCCTCTCAGTATATTTACGAAAATATAATGTATGTTCACATAAGCAAAGGCAGTTTTAGTAAAAAAAAGTGATGTACATTTTGTAAACACTAGGAACAAACACAAGCTAGTGATGCCAGTTTCTCGACTCCGTAGAGTCAGTAATTCATTCTTGGGGCGATGTATACGCTATTACAACAAGGTCCCAGAAAGTATACAGGCTCTCTCTATTACCAAGTTTAAATGTTTTATTAAGCTGAAACTGTATAAAAAGGGTTATTATAGTATAAATTAATACATGGTTGATAATAACCCCTGGGAATGAGGTGGTCGCTTCCAAGCAGTTTCTAAAATAAATTTTGTAAATAGTTCGTAATCATTTATATTGCAAAATTTATTTAAAAAACAGTTCCGCTGGGTTTCTTGCTGGTTCTTTCCAGGACAGACGGTTTTTTTCGAACCAGTGGTAAAGTAAAAAATGTCTTTCAATAAGAATTACACATGTAATGTATATTGAATAAAAAATTATTCTATTCTATTCTATAAAAAATAATTTAAAATTAAAAATTTTGTGCAGCCGACTTCAATATAACTTATATTGAAGTCAGCTGCACAAAATTTAGTTTTGTACGCTTTGATCTGGATATCATAATAATTATGCCTGGTAATATGCTACATTTAATAATTTAAAATTAAAAATGTTGTACAGCCGATTTCAATGTAAGTTATTAAAAATAACTCAAAAACTATTGGGCTGATCTTGATCAAATTCGTATTGAACCACATGAGAAACACCAGCTTTCAAATAAAAAAAGAATCATCGAAATCGGTTCACCCAGTAAAAAGTTATGAGGTAATACAGATAAAAAAACATACAGTCGAATTGAGTACCGTCTCCTTTTTGGAAGTCGGCAAAAAAATGTGGTGAAAAATAAGGAGACCGATGGCGCGTTTCAAAGGGTGGTGACTCAAAAGGATTTGGGGCATCCTTTACATATACATTGTTGGTAAACGATTTCCCAAAGTCCGTAAAATATCGTAATCAGTGGCGTAACAATGCCGGGCACAATGCCACGGGTTGGGTTACCAGATGAAAAAATTAAAAGTCCGGAAAAGAGACCTGATTTCCATTTAAAAATCCTGAGATTTTTTACAGTTTGAGAAGAAAACCTTACTTAAAAAGGTATCTTCATATATTAAGTATGATATAACTGTTTAAGTACCTACTTGGATAAATAAGTTTTGATTTTAATTGTGGAATTATTACCAAAGGAAAATTATGTTTAGTTTGTTTAACTTTTTATTAAAGAGATCTTTAAAATGTAAGCTGTATTATATTGAAAGTTCTAAAAATCTTGAGATTTCATGAGATTTGCAAAATCCAGCCGCAATCCTGAGAAGAGTCTAAAAATCCTGAAATCTCAGGACAAATCGTGAGATATGGTAACCCTAGCCACGGGTTCCCAGCCGAAAGAGGCCCTCGGCCCGAGAAGGCCGTGAGCACAAAAGGATCTCAACATTTGTTATTACAACATTTAGTAAAATGTATTCGTTTTATCTTTAATTTATTTAAGGTAGGTAACGTGCATACACAAGCTAAACAAAAAAAATCAAATATTTAATATTTGTTGGAAAAGTCACCCAGTCAGTTTTGGAACGTACCCAGTAGATAATAAAATCCTTACTTCTTTCTAACGCCAGTGCTAAAGCTGGAAAAACTGAAGTTTTCTTGTTAATTCATATTTTTGCCGCAAGATTTCTGTTGTGGCGGGGAATCCTAGCTCTATGTATTGTTATAGTTCGGCCGTTCAGAGAATGCGTTTCTGACACGTCGCGATTGAACTGACGACGTAACTTTGTAATGGCGTTGCAGTTACGATAAAAATATTTTTGCTGGTTGTTTACCGTTTTAACAATTGATGAGCATTAAAACAACATTATTATATCAATAATCAATGAATGTTATAAGTTTGTGCCAAACTGAGTGTCAAATAACTTGGTAAACAATATTTTTCTAAATCTATACTGCGCTATTACAAGGTTATGTCAGCGCTTTATATTTGTAGTGCTGTGCTAACTAACAGGCAATAACAGTATCGTAATCTGTTCTTATACAGTTATACTTTATAAAATAATACGTTTTGTTTTTCTTTTTATGAATTTGAAAATAATGGACTATAAGATAACTTTTATTAAATATAAAAATAAAACTATGACCAAACCGAACGCGCGAAAGAAAGTAGCATTTTTATATTTAGGTTGAAAATGGTAACCCCAAATGGCGTTATGGGCCGCCATTTTGTGACGCTAAAACAGTCGTCTGTTGTCGTTTCGTGCGCATAGACCACGTTCTTCAAGTGTTTTCGATCTGTTTTTATCTGATTACCCGGCTTTCGTTTAATGGACTGTTTCTGCTTTTCAAACTGACATCGGCGCTAAATCGGACTTCATTTGTGTTTTGTATTGCGTTCTTTTTACTTCTGGTGCATAATAATGCCTAAACGTGGACAAACATTGAAAAGTGGAGACCATGAGTTAATCATCAAGCTGCAAGATTACTTTGAGTGGGAGCGGCAAAATGGCGGACCCCTGTTATCTGTCGAACAAGTACAAGAACGCGTCTCTCAGGCGCTTGGAGTGGAGGAAAAGTTCAGCTCTACTGGCACGGAAGATAATATTTTACGTACTCCGAAGAAGAAACGTAGAACTAAACCCGTGACAGATATTGACACCTTTGACGCCGATGCAATCAGAAATCATATATATGGTTACTATTCCAGAAATGAATATCTCAACAGGAAGAAGCTTTTGGCATCGTTAAGAGAAGCTGGACTGTTTAGCGAGGGTAAAACTGCTTTAACCAAAATCTTATAAGATATTGGTTTTTCGTATAAAAAAACAGACAAAAGAAAAATTTTATTAGAACGATACGACATAATTTTAAAACGGATAAGTTTTTTGAGAGAAGCAAAAAATATTGATAACTGGGATAATGTCGTGTTCATTGACGAGACATGGCTAAATGCCAATCACACGGTTTCCCGTTCTTGGACGGATGATACACAAGCGTCGACGTCGAAAGTACCAATGGGTAAGGGGGCCCGTCTGATAATATGCCACGCAGGTTCTGTAAAATACGACTTTATGAAGAACGCGTTACTGGCATTTCAATCAAAAACCACAAATGACTACCACGAGGAAATGAATGCCACTACATTTAAAGAGTGATACCAGAACGTGCTTTTGCCCGGCCTACCAGAGCCTTCTGTAATATTCATGGATAATGCCTTCTATCACTCGGTTCAAATACAGAAACCACCTACCCAAGCTAATAAAAAAGAAGAAATGGTGGCTTGGTTACAAGCAAAAGGCATTGACGCAAATATGCAGATGCTAAAACCAGAGCTAATTAAATTAGTTAAAGAAAATAAAGCGGCAAATGTGCGATACGAAATCGATGAACTGGCTCTAGAGTACGGTCATCGCGTTCTAAGAATTCCACCGTATCATTGCCAATATAACGCGATTGAGCTAATCTGGGCTCAAATAAAAGGTTACGCCGCCCGCCACAATACTTCCCCGCCATTCAGCACGAAAAAGATGATGACCCTATTAAAAGAAGCCTGCGGGGAAGTCACAAGAGATGACTGGGCAAAGGTTGTTGAGAAGACTAAAAACCTGATTGTGGAACATTTTGACCGAGATATCAAGATTGATTCTGTTATTGATAATAATATAATTATACATGTAGGCAAAGATGATGATGAAGACACCACCTCCTCAAGCGAATCGGAGTCTGATTAATATTCTGTACGCACATTCAATTCAATGTACTTTATTGCATAGAAATACAGATTGTAACTTTGTAACAAAGAATAAATAAAACAATTTTATTATATTAATATTACCTTTTTTTGGTTTCCACTTAAATTACTAAAATATAAATTTTAAATGATTCCGCCAATTTAAAACAAAAACAGTCTTAAAAATAACGCGGCGGTTCTTTTTGGAGGAACGGTAACGAACTCAGTGTTATGTTGTGCCCATCACTAGTCGTGACTAACTGATAGGTGTCAGAAACTCATTCTCTGAACGGCCGAACTATAGTATTGTTACGCGCTTGGGGTTCGAGACAATTAAAAACTGCCGATTGAATTACCAAAATTGACACTTTAATTACACAACACTAATTACAATCTAAAACCACACTAATAATAAAACACAATCACTTTAGTTTGCACTTATTTCGCTTCGAAGTATTCTCTTGTATCGCCAATTCAATACTGACTCGGTCGTGGTCTATACCGGCCTTATAAGGGCCTCAGATAGTTTCCAGAACCTTCTACTGTAGCGACATCTAGAATGTTCGAGTACATATCGGTCCCGAAATTTCTGGAAGGATCTTGACTCTCCTAGTTCTGCTACTCGACACTAGAGGGCGTTAGTGTAACTAGTGTTGCCATGTACAAGACATTAATAGTGGCGCGCAACAGTACGCATTCCTACATCACATAAATATACATCATTTGATTGTTGTAAGAATTGGTTGCTTGTGACAATAGAGATACATTTAATTAGTATATTGTCGGTATCTTTTAACAATAATATGTTTACTCGCTAAAAAATTTATAATAATTATTAACATAATCTAAGGATAACAATCATGCTAATGTATAAAAAAAGTCTTTTACATCCTCGGTAAGGCAAAGTGGCAGATTAAAGACCGAAGAGTAGAATCTGCCACTTTGTCTTGCGTATGTGGACTATGAGAAAGCCTTTGAATCCTTCGAAATTTGAGCACTGCCACAGCGGTGCGAAGTTGACTGTCGGTATATTGAAGTGCTAAAGTGTTTTTACAGTAGGGTTACAATGGTTATCCCAGTGCAGAACCAGAGTAAGAGACACATCTTACTGCAGAGAGGTGTAAGACAAGGTGAGGTTATATCCCCAAAACTCCACCACTGGATTGGAGGACGTTTTCAAGCTACTGAACTGGAAAGGATACGTTGTTAACATCAATGGCCAGTATATATCCTTCTATTTGCCAACGAAATAGTCCTTAGATAAACATCGCTGGAGGACCTAAGCTCTATTTTCAATGACCTCAATAGCGTCTCCCAACGGTTAGTCTTAAAATAATTAAAAATTAAAAATTTTGTACAGCCGACTTCAATATAAGTTATTTAAGAATAACTCAAAAACTATTGGTCTGACCTTGATCATTCATATGGGACCACACGAGAACTATCAGCTTTCATATAAAAAAAGAATCATCGAAATCGGTTCACCCAGTACAAAGTTATGAGCTAACACACATAAAAAAGAACATACAGTCGAATTGAGTACCGTCTCCTTTTTGGAAGTCAGCAGATAAACGTGCACAAATCAAAGGGTTGACCTTTGATTTGTGCATGTTTATGTTATGTCCATATCACACCTATGCCGGTAGTTGTTGGGAGCACTAAGCTCGAAGTTGTATGTTTACCTGGGACAAATAGTGGGACTAAGTAAGTCTAACTTCGAACGAGAGGTTAATCGACGGATTCAACTCGGCTGGGTAGCGTTCCGGAGATTACGACACATCTTCTAGGTAGGTGTATGTACCTCAAAACTTGAAAATAAGATTTTACAACCAGTGAGATGGATGCAGGTGGCCCAGGGCCGTGCATTGTGGTATTCCTCGGGGGAGGCCCATCTTCTGCAGTGGACTTGTGAAGTAGAAGAAGTAGTAATGGTTAAAATCAGCGATTACAATTCATATTTAAAATAACATAGTAATGATTCCCATCGCGAATATTAAAATCACCAACCAAACCAATATTTAGAATTTTATAATATTGAGTAGGAGAGGGGAGAGGGACCCATCCGTGAATTTGCCACGGGCCTGTATAGTTATGCCACTGATCGTAATAGTAGGTACTTTATTACATCGTAATAATTAATTTCACTCAAAATATTTTGTAAATTCATGATTCGCGCCACTACAATCACGATATTTTTTTTATATAGAATAATGGGATAAACGAGCACACAGTCCACCTGGTGGTAAGTAGTTGCTGCGGCCCGTTGACATCTACATCTGTCCTCTATTACATATCAAAACGCAGATGCGTTGTCACCCGTGAGGATTAAGATGGAATGCCTCATTTCCAGTTAAAAGGGTCTCCGGTTCTCTACACTCACCATACGAAACACAGCAGCGTTGAGATGCTATTTTACGCTGGTATTCTGCGAGAGCGTGGTCCTTCCCTGGTCGAGGCGACCCATTCGTGCTACAACCATAGATAAATAAATATGTAGCAAGCTATATAGCTACAGCATGGCTCTACCACATACAAAATACAAGATCACGATTCAACATACACGATCTCAAGTCACGAACCGCCCGCACTCAGATTTTAGCATCACAAGTACACGTACCTATTGTGTACTCGAGAGTCGAGTTTCGTTTATTAATTAGTGCGTCACTCAACTGATAACGTAAACTTATACCGCAACTTGAGGTATGTTTATCAATACGATCATAACCGCAAGATTGTTCCCAAGTACGTATACTTGAGCTAAGGTACGTTTAAGGCTGAGACAAACTTTTTCCACGTAGGTACGCACCGTTTGCAACCATTACGGTTGCAAACGGTGCGTACCTACGTGGAAAAAGTTTTATAAGCATTATAACATCTGAAGTCTTGATTTTGTATTTAAAAACTACGCATTAGAAACACACTTATCGTATGCGACGAAATCACATGCGTCCGACGCAACGTCAACCTACGATCTCCAGATCGCCGTGGGAAGGTGGAGGAGACGTTTGTACACAATCCCATGCGTACGATCAGTGCGTTCCTAGAACTTAAGAGGCGTATTACAAAAAAACGCGAAATTACAAGGTTTCCTCGTTGAAATTTTATGTTTATTGTTCATTGCTTGAAATAACAATTACTTGGTAAAAATAGTTCGTTTTCTCTCCTCAAATAAGCTCGGAATGGATTTTAGATAACTTATTTATTTAATCAGTAATAATCATTCTCCCGATGCATGTTTAGGCAAAAACTCTCGAAGACATGATTTGGGAGCTCTGATTTGTAGATTCTATTGAATATCGACCATCAAAAAAAATATTTTTATCTCCCAAATATCCTACACTTTAATAATAGTTGATCCATTTTCGTTATATGCTTTTCACGCTAGGAAAAAAAATCGACATAATTCAAAAAACGACCAAAAAAGCTTCGATACAAGCCTCTATATTTCCGTAGTTCTACATCATTTAGAAGTAAAATTTATACCAAAATAATCATCAACATTTGCTTAAACTATGCTATTATTTTTACTTTTTAAATCGTTACTATTATATTTTAATTTATTAAATAAAAGTACTATATATTTCACTGTGCCGGCCATCTGCGATCATTAACGCTTGCCAAGGGTGGACCTGCGTCAGTTTATTTCGGGCCCTGCATCGTTCCGATACTACCGTAGTGTGCGTCGATTGCCTGCATACTAGAACATCGTCAACTACGACCGCAATTTTTGATCGATCGGTATAAAACTAATTTATATAGTTATAATTTAGATCACGTCTCTTCCATTAAACATGGTAGGGACAACGAGTCTGCAGCATGTGCACAATTGAGCAAACAAAAAAATATTAATATAGAAAAATGTGGTCTATTCATTGACCTAGATCATTGTTATTTGAGGGCTTCACCTAATGGTTTATACAGCAATGGTCTTATTGAAGTTAAATGTCCTATTTCAGCTTTTGGAATAGATTTTGATACGGCCTTTCGACAAAAAAAAAGTTAAAGGTTATAAATTCAGTGATTCAAGTGTAACATTAAATCAAAATAATGACTGGTTTTACCAAATCCAAGGCCAGCTTCATTTAGCAAATAAAAATGTCTGAATACTTGCCATAATATGTATTGGCCCAGATTAATGCAGTAAAAGTACTAAAAATTTACAAATACGACCAATTTTAGATTTTCAATATGTTACCCAAGTTACAAGTTTTTTATGAAAAGTGTGTACTGCCTGAAATTATCGAATCGAGAAAAGTTCGGTCAATGCCGTCGCAGCAAATATTTTTCTTATAAAAAATATAGTAATTGACTGTAAGTACCGATTAAAAAAATATTAGTTACATTTGGTTGTTATATTTATTAAAACAGGTTGCAACCGTTTATTTATTTATACCACTATTCTACCGGTAGAAGACATAATCGATTATTAACATTCGATTACAGCGTAACAATTAAAAAATTTTGTGTACTTATTTTGACACTAAATTTCATAAATAATGAATAATATATCAAAATGGTATATAGTAGTAAATAATAAATAATATAATTATATAATAATAAATTAATAAGATAACATTAAAATGACACACCAAAAAATATTCCATCCACTGAAGTCCATCCTAAGAAAACTTGGTATTATGGAAGATCAAGATCGTTTAATCGCCATACTCACAGTATTATAGTGCGAGCGAGTGAATAGATATGAAAGAAAGTATCGGTCGCGTAGCTTGCCGCCCGCTCGGTGCGTAAAATACCTAAATTTGCGAAACGCCGAAATGTAAGAGGGCTCTTAAGGCCTGTTTTCACTTTGATCAGTGCGAGTGCAGGTGATTAGTAATTGCGGTTGATTAGTGCAGGTGTGTAGTGTAAGTAGTGTCCAATTCTGTTTAGTGGCTGTGTTTAGTAAATTCAGTTGTTAACAGTGGACCAGGAAGTATATTTAACAGTGGTAGACGCGGCAGCTTTTGCTGTAGCACGGATGGGCCAGCTCGAATCGGGGTGGTACCACGACCTCACAGAATACCAGCGTGAAGTAGAGGTTTACCTCTGCATTTCGATTGGTGAGTACAGGTGCCCGGAGGCCCTTTTTACTGGAAATGAGGCATTCCATCTTAGTCCTCACGGGTGACAACGCATCTGCATTTTGATTTGTAATAGAGGATAGATGTAGATGTCTATGGGCCGCAGCAACCACTTACCATCAGGTGGACTGTGTGCTCGCTTGTCCTCCTTTTCCTATAAAAAAATATCAACAGTTTTTAACAGAAGCGAGCGTCCGACGCGAACCGCTTAACATTCTTCAGCGCTTATTTGTATTTTTTACAAACTCAACAAGTTATTTCCAAACATGTGAAGAGCTTAACTTAAAAGAAGGTGTGTCAAGCAAGATGCGAAAGTAGAGTCAACAGCTTGCAAGAGGTGCGGTATCAGTACGCCGAAGTAAAAAGTGCCTTGGAAGAAGAGTCGACACAACTGATCTCGTGGCAAGTTTGGAAGCTAAATAACTTGCAGCCAATTTTAAGAAGTTCGAGTTTTTGTTGTCTTTAGTCATTTGGTACGACGTTTTATTCCACATTAATCTTATCAGCACATGCATGCATCAGAGCGCATAGATTTATCAGATGCTACAAAACTGATGCACAAAAAAGAATATACCTAGAGACGAAAGATTAACAAAGGCTCTCATTGCAGCTAAGATACAGCTAAAAAAACTGAAATAAACTCTGAGTTTGAAAGAATCCGCGAACGAAAAAAGAAGAAAATGTTCTAATAGCCCAGGAGAAATCGGCGCATGAGTACCAAAACTATTCTACCTCAATTTTTTCATGCGATTATCTTCAAGTTGTCCTACTGATGATATAAATGCATGTTGCCATGGGACAACACGGTGCCATATTGTTTAAACCGATTTTTTTTCAATTGCAAGGAATTGTTATTTTTAAACTGGACAAATTTCTTTTTGTGTTCTTTGATAAAATACAAATAGTTTAAAATTAAAAATTTTGTACAGCCGACTTCAATATAAGTGACTTCAATATAGGTTATTTAAGAATAACTCAATAACCATTGGTCTGACCTTGATCAAATTCATATGGGACCACACGAGAACTATCAGCTTTCATATAAAAAAAGAATCATCGAAATCGGTTCGCCCAGTACAAAGTTATGAGGTAACACACATAAAAAAAAAAACATACACCCGAATTGAGTACCGTCTCCTTTTTGGAAGTCGGCAGAAATAAAAAAGTCCCATGACTTTTACGATAAAGTTAATATTTTCGGAGAAAAATCACAAATTCGGATACTTTTGACTCAAAATATATAAAGAAAAAAATATAAATATATTTCCGATCAAGAAATGTTATTCAGAACAAATGTTTTCTATCCAATGTTAGACACCGCCATAAACTTAAATAGAGATATGCTTTACACGACTTTTTACAATTAATGAGACTTGGCATTTATAGCATAGAATAGAGAGTTTCCTCTATGCTTTGAATAAGACCGACGAAAATTTTAAAAAAGTATGTTCAAAGTCGGAGGAATAATTACAGCATGATCTTAAGGTGGAAGCTCCAGGATGGCCCGCGAAATTCAAATTTTCTTAGGTTTTTTGCGATTTGCAGGTCAGTGTCATGTTGTATGTTTAACAAAATATGATTCGCGAGCGTAACGAGTATGTATTTACAGAATTATAATCATTATAATCATCACAACCGTCTACGAACATAGACGGTTGTGATGATTATTAGATGATAGATAATTCCTATGTATGGCTATTTCCAGAAAAACTTATTCAAAGGAATTATACGAACTTAGGGGGTTGTAGTGATGATTATAATTCTGTAAATACACACTCTGACACTGACCTGCAAAGAACAGTGGCAGACTTTCATCCATAAAATTAGTTGAGAAGGAATGGTAGCGTCGTGAATTTTTTCCTGAGAAGGCGTCAAAAAAAAGATATTTAGATTTGACCTTTTTAGGTTATGTCTTTGTCACTTGAAAAAGTCATGCGCTCTGTGGTTGTTTGATGTTAGCTTAATACATTCTCAACATAATGTACCCGTGTACCTACATAATTGAGAGTTTTTAGATTATTGTATCTCTATTAAATATTTGAATACTATAATTGTATTTTACTGACATGGCTCCAGAAGGGCTAGAACCCAGAGTCGTAAAGCTAGTAAAAAAGTGACATTTTGTTTTAGCTAGTGTTGCTATAACATTAAATGGAATTGTTACGTAGTACTATGATTGAGATAATGTATTATTGTAGGAAGTTCTTTGTAAGGGACTTATTTTCAAACATATCACTTTTATTTTTATTATTACTGATAGTATAGTTATTACTAATAAAAACTAAATATACAATTTTGTTTTGTTTGTGTGTTGTGTTGGTAGTCTTACAGTTATACGAAAATAGTATGAAATAAATAAATGGCAATACTGGAATAGAGTATAATGATTTAAGTCATTTGATATTCCCAAAAACGTGTGCTTTTTCTGTGGCTTTAATTAAAATACATTTTTATTTGAAAAATCATAGAAAAATAATAAAACGCATTATATATATAACTTATCTCTAGACGCAATAATTTTTGTCAACTATTTTTCTGCCATTGTTCTTTCAAAAATCCTAAGAAAATTTGAATTTCGCGGGCCAACCTGGAGCTTTCACCTTAACCGCGATTGGAGCTTTGAAGAGAAAGGATGTGTTTGAATAAGTTTTTCATTATCGATAAAGGTCACCCGTAAGCAGTCCTTTAGCTCTTAGCATTAAATAATTAGCAAGATACGTTACCTAATATTAGGTTTTTACCTATGAAATTGCCGTTTTTTATTAAATAAGTTAACGTAAGTATTTTTCTATATTTTTTTTATTTCTATTAATCAAAGTAATCACCCATGCAATCGAGGTATCTTTGCTAATGCAGTAGCAGTTTATTGATGCCCTTGATGATGTTTCTTGAAAAAATTAGCTGGACGTGGGAGGCAACAAATTCTTCAAAGGTATTTTGTACTGCCTCTCGGGTATTGAATTTTATTCCCGCCAAAAAGTTATTTCAATTCTGGAAAAAGTAGAAGTCTGTAGGCGCAAGATCTGGTGAGTACGGCGGATGACGGGAACTTCTAACCCAGCTCTTGTAACTTGGAGGCCATCTGTTGCGCAGTATGAAGTCCCGTGTTGCCGTACAGGAGCAGCGGGGACGAGCGATTGACCAAAGCTGGTTGGAAACGTGTGAGCTTTTCCATCATTGTGTTTAGTTATTCACAGTACACATTTGCAGTAATGCTCATCCTGTTTGGTAAGAAGCTGTGATGAATCACACCGGCGCTAGACCAACAAACAGTGACCAACACTTTTCTAGGGGTAAGTTTTCGCTTAGGGCATTATTTAGGTGCTGAATCAGGATCTAACCAACTTACTGAGTACTTACGATTGATTTGACAAACAGAATTCATTTTTCGTTGCATATAACAATGCGGTTCATAGTTCCTTCGTTTGTGTGCCTGTTAAGCAGTGCAAAGCACGTCTCGGTGCGTACTTCGCGATTATGATCATTAAGTTCGTGGGGCGCCCATATGTTAAGCTTTTTTACCTTGCCAATTTGACGCAAATGGACCAATATTGTTTTGATGCTAACGTGGAAAGCTGCTGCTAATTCCACCGTACATTGAGTATCAACTTCCAAAATCGCCTTTAATTCGACTAAAGTTTTCGGGCGATCACGGATTTTAATTTTTCAGGTCGAAGTTTCCAGAACGGAAGCGGGCAAACCAATAACAGGCGGTGCGTTAGTTTGTAGTATTCGCGCCGTAAACGTCTTTGATGTTGCATGCCGCTTGTGCCGATTTGCTGCCACGACGGTATTCATTTTACTTAAGATGTCGAGATCTTCCCAATTTCATGCTTGCATGTGTACGTACAACTGGTATATATTAGGGATAGGCAAGGGGGGCGCCATAATTGGGTCTCGCTCCATCCTAAAATTTGCCTCAGGCCGGCACTGTTTGCAGCGGCTCAAAAAGATCGCTGTACAAATAATACACAATATTCGAATAACCAAATTTTTTAAATACTTGATTATAATAATATTAAGAGATTTTTTTTTATTACAATATTTTAAAAGCACAATAAATAATAGTAGTACGTACTAAAAGTAAGTACGAGTAGTATAATTTTTTTTTGTCGTGGGTGAAATTTTCATGGTTTTCGAGGGTGTTGAAACCGATAGTGTTGTCGAAATGTAAATCCAAGATGGCGACCGCAATAAGTATCAATTTTTTCATAATGGGTGTCATTTTCATGGTTTTCGAGGGTGCTGAAGCCAATAGTGCTGTCGAAATGTAAATCCAAGGTGGCGGCCGCAATAGGTATAAATTTTTTGATCATACTTATCTTCACGCACAATCCCTGACGGGGTAGCCAGAGAGAACAGATTGCCAAGTGTCACGATCCTTACATACCTCTTTCGCTTCTTTCAGATTCATTATCTTCTTCATACATGCACGTCTAGGTATCCGAGTACTCTTGACCCTTCCCTCTTCGAGCAGTTTGCTCACATGGTCTTCAAAAGTTAGTCTCGGTCTACCTCGACACCTTTTAATATTAACTTTCGCGCTATATATTTTCATCACCATTCGGTCTTCACTCATTCGCTCAACGTGCCCAAACCATCGAAGCACGCCCTTATCAATTTTTGTAATAAGGTCATCTTTCAAACCTGCCATATTGCGAATCTCTTCGTTTCGCTTTCGGTCGGCCATGGTAACGCCGCACATTTTACGAAGAGATCGCATCTCCACTGCATTCAACTTGCTTTTATGCTTCTTCTGGCATACCCAGGTTTCGCTGCCATATAACAAAGTCGGTACCAACACTGCGTCATGTATTGCAAGGCGTGCACTCTTCACTACGCCTTGCCTTTTGACTAACGCAGTCAGGGCACCATTGACTTTGTTCCCGGCAGCGACACGCCTGTCCACATCTTTGCAGGTGGCCGGAGGCCCTTTTTACTGGAAATGAGGCATTCCATCTTAGTCCTCACGGGTGACAACGCATCTGCATTTTCATTCGCAAACGAGGATAGATGTAGATGTCTATGGGCCGCAGCAACCACTTACCATCAGGTGGACTGTGTGCTCGTTTGTCACCCTCATCCTATAAAAAAAAATATAAATCACATCTTCCATCCCGGCTAAAAGCACTCCCCCAAGTATACAATTTCATTTACCTGTTCTAGACATTCCTGATTTACCCATATTTCACACTTCGTTCTCTCTTCGTCCCTTTCAAATACCAGAACCTTAGTTTTATTAGCATTCAAACGGAGACCTTTAATTTCACATTCCTCTTTCATACACGTGACTAATGCCTGCAGTTCTGCCTCTGATGGTGCAATAAGCACTGCATAATCAGCATACAGCAGACAATTTACTTTTATGTCACCCAATTTCACACCCAAACAGCTATCTTTCAGCTTCTGTAAACAGCTGTCGAGATACAGTATGAACAGCCAGGAAGACATGACACAACCCTGTTTTACGCCCGTTTGGACGCTAAACATGGGTGACAGGTCATGCCCTACCCGCACACAGGCTTTACAGTCACAGTAAAGTGACTGCATAGCCCTTAGCAATCGACCATCCACACCATACCCCGGCAACAGTTCCCACATTTTCTTCCTTACAACCTTATCAAATGCTTTCTCAAGATCCACAAAAGCACAGAAAATCTTCTGGTTAGCAGCCAGAAGCTTTTCCGTGATCATGCGTAGAGAAAACATTTGATCCGTGCATCCTCTTCCAGGTCTAAATCCGCATTGTGCCTTGTCGTGAAGCGACAATTAAAAAAAATATAATAGAACCTAACCTAAGAACAACAAAACAACAAAAGTAGGCCAATAAAATAATATATTTAAAGTTTTAGAAAGGTATTTACAATTTTATAAAAAAATGAAATATGATGATGATGGATGAAGTGAGATTACAATTAGATTTAAAAAAAATAAAGATAGGAGAATAGGAGAATATAGTATTATAGTGGAGCCTAAAGGTTGAAGTGACACGCTGCTTTTGTAGAAGTAGGCACACGCGGAGCTTGAGGTTTCTTAGCGGCGACGGCACGCAGCGCCTGGACTGGGCACACGCAGCGTCCGGAGCCGGTGCATGTAGCGCCTGGGGTAGGTGCGCTCAGCACTTGGAGCAAGCAGTCGCAGCGTCCAAACGTAGCGCAGGCAGTAGGTGCACTCGGCGCCTGGAGCAAGCAGTCGTAGCGCCCGAAGGTAGCGCGGCAGTAGGTGCACTCAGCGCCTGGAGCAAGCAGTCGTAGCGCCCGGAGTAGTGTGGCCCCGCGCTTGAAGTATACTTCGCCGACGACTTCACGTGTAGATGGAGGCTTGCAGGATCCCGGGGCAATGCGGCCCCGGGATAAGGCCTTTAGTAGATGTTTCTCGTTTGAGAACTGAAGCGAGACTTTCTTGTATTCTCCAATTGTTCGGCTTTTATACCTTTTTAGAGAGAACGAGAAATTATTTAAATTAAAAGGAAATTTATTGTAAATGACCTATAGCCATAGAGTATTTATGTGAAAATATTAAATTAGGAACAACACACCAGTGACGAATTTGAATAAAAGTTACCATAACAACCATATAAATAATGGTTGTCAAAAATATCAATTTTTGGTTTTAGGTATATAATTGAAAAATCATTACATTTAAGTAAGAAATGAGATATTATTCATATAGGAAAAACTAATGCGCGGCAGCGCGACGAAGCCTGAAATTGTAGAGTTACGGAAAACTCAATAAAAGATAGAAAAAGGTAAGACTCCTTTGACAGCGTTTTTAAAAGGTGCTGATAGTGTGAAAATACGAAGTGAAAATGATTTGTTATTGTGTAACAACGTTACAGGATCCTATGGAAATAAAGGTGATGCAAAATATAAATGCAGAAAATCAAAAACAGAATGGAAAAATGGTGTATAATGATATGTTAGTAGTATAACTAATAGCGTGAAAAGTGATGCAGAAAATCAAAAACAGAATGGAAAAATTAATAACATGATATGTAAGTAGCAAAACACTACAGCCTCCCATAGAAATCTTTCCGATTTCTCTTGCATCCTACGTGTCAAAACCTTCGAGTAAACTTTAATTGCTAAACTGGTCAAGCTGATCGCCCGATAGCACCCGCAGTCAAAATGTGAACCTTTACCTTTATATAAAGGCACAATGACTGCGGATCGCCAATCATCCGGGACATCCCCCGTCCGCCAGCACAAATTGCACAGCAGATAAAAGCTGTCCCAGACGCGAGGCCCACCATACTTGACCATTTCAGCAGTAACTCTGTCTAGTCCCGCAGCCTTACCACATATCAAACTTCCAATCGCACGTTCAATCTCTTTCATACTGATGACCTCAGTGTCATCGAGGTCCAGGTCTGGCGTACCAGTCACGGCGTCATCCCCGGATCCCTCACTAAGATCATCACACGCATACATTTCTCTATAAAATTCGCTCCATCGCTGCATGACGTCCGATTTTTTTGTGAGGACGTCATTAGTTCTCGAAAGCACTTTGTTCATTCTTAAGGCCGTCGCACCACTTCGGGTCCTTCCAACCTCTTTCCAGAAGAGTTTGGAGTTCTCCTTAAAGTTGTGCGACAACCTTTCGTCCGCTTCCATTCTACACCTTTCACACATTTCCTCAATTAATGCTTTCGTGTGAACTTTCTGCAGCTTATATCTTTCTTTCATCTTCTCTCTCATATCCTTATCATTACTAGAGGCCAAGTAGTCTAACCATGCTTTCTTCTTCTTCTCTACAGCTTCTTTCACTTCATCATTCCACCATGCATCTCTTCTTTTACTACTGCCTCTTTTTATTGTTCCACACACTTCTTCCGCTGCACTTACCATTCCATCCCTAAGGTTCTGCCATGTTCTTTCCACACATTCATTTCTGCCATCGATGGTGTCAAGCTTTTCGGCTACCCTCGCATGATATTTGTCCCTAGTATCCGCTTCCTGAAGCTTCCAGCTTCGGATGCGACAGACCGACTGTGGTTCTGTTACTGCCGTCCGGTAGCGCCAACCCGCGAACAGACCCCTAAATCTAGTAATCACTAGATAGTGATCCGTTCCCACGTCAGCACCCCTGAACACTCGCGTATCCATCACCTGTTTTCGCAGTCGGTCATCCACCAGAAACAAATCGATCATACTTCTCTCATTCGTTCTTTCTCTAGTATACATATGGATTTTCTTGTGATTAAACATAGTGTTTGTCACAAGAAGACCCTTTTCCTTGCATACCGCCAGTATAAGCTTGCCAGCATCATTAACCCTTTTATCGCCAAACTTTCCAAGCACCGACTCGTGCCCTGGTCGAGCGGTACCAACCCATCCATTCAAATCACCACACACAACAATTCTTTCGTTTCCCCTAGCCAAATCTAGAACTTCTCTTACATTCTCTCAAAACTCCTCCAGCTCAGCCCTGGACGACGAAGCTACCGGCGCATAAACAGCCAAAAGGAATAACTTCGTCAGTCCCAATTTAAAGCGAACCCAGAGAAGTCTTGAGTTCACAACCATATATTCAGTCATAGCATCGACCAACCGAGACGACAGCAGCACTCCCACTCCCTGGCGGGCGCTCTCGCTCTCCGGGACACCGGACCATAGAGCTAACGCCCCGCCAGCGAGCTCTTCAGTACCACTGCCCTTCCGTTTGGTCTCCGACATACACACGACATCTAATTCTCTTTCTTTCATTATTTCAATCAACTCATTCGTCTTATCTTTCATGCCTCCTCTAACATTCCACGTGCCAACTCTGCACTCTGTCCTCCACCTTCCGCCGTTTCGGGCTGTGCGTGACGGGTGGCGGTCCCCATCGCCGCTTTGCGCGCTGCATTCCACACCAACGGGGACTAGCTGGTGTGCGTCGCCTTGGGGGGACGCCCTAACCCTCGTTGGCATGGGTGCGCAGCTGTGTAGAATTACAGCCCCGAAAAGGGCTGGCAGGGGTCGCGACGAGCACGCTTCTACAATGACCCCCATGGTCATGGATGTCATTTTCATGGTTTTCTATGGTGTTGAAGCCGACAGTGCTGTCGAAATGTAAATCCAAGATGGCGGCTGAAGTAGATACCAATTTTTTCATCATGGGTGTCATTTACATGGTTTTCGAGAGAGTTAAAGCCGATAGGGTTGTCGAAATGTAAATCCAAGACGGCGGCCGCAATAGATATCAATTTTTTCATCATGGGTGTCATTTTCATGGTATTCGAGGATGTTGAAGCCGACAGTGCTGTCGAAATGTAAATCCAAGATGGCGGCTGAAGTAGGTACCAATTTTTTCATCATGGGTGTCATTTTCACTGTTTTCGAGGGTGTTGAAGTCGATAGTGCTGTCGAAATGTAAATCCAAGATGGCGGCTGCAATAGATATCAATTTTTGGATCATGGGTGTCATTTTCATGGTTTTCGAGGGTGTTGAAGCCGACAGTGCTGTCGAAATGTAAATCTAAGGTGGCGGCTGCAAGGCGTATCAATTTTTTCATCATGGGTGTCATTTTCATGAGTTTCGAGGGTGTTGAAGCCAATAGTGCTGTCGAAATGTAAATCCAAGATGGCGGCTGAAGTAGGTACCAATTTTTTGATCATGGGTGTCATTTTCATGGTTTTCAAGGGTGTTGAAGCCGATAGTGCTGTCGAAATATAAATCCAAGATGGCGGCTGCAAGGGGTATCAATTTTTTCATCATGGGTGTCATTTACATGGTTTTCGAGAGAGTTGAAGCCGATAGGGTTGTCGAAATGTAAATCCAAGACGGCGGCTGCAATAGATATCAATTTTTTCATCATGGGTGTCATTTTCATGGTATTCGAGGGTGTTGAAGCCGACAGTGCTGTCGAAATGTAAATCCAAGATGGCGGCTGAAGCAGGTACCAATTTTTTCATCATGGGTGTCATTTTTATGGTTTTCGAGGGTGTTGAAGTCGATGGTGCTGTCGAAATGTAAATCCAAGATGGCGGCTGCAATAGATATCAATTTTTTCATCATGGGTGTCATTTTCAGTAATAGAAAGCAGAAGGTTTATTATCAATGGTAAAAGTTCTTCCGGGTCACCTGTACTAATGGGTGTTCCTCAGGGCTCGATTCTCGGCCCATTCCTGTTTCTGGTGTATATTAATGACTTACCTCACCTTGTAGGGGATAGTCATGATATAGTATTATTTGCTGATGATACTTCCTTGATTTTTAACCTTAAACGTCAATCATTTAAATGTGACGAAGTGAATAATGCTATATCAAAATTAGTGCATTGGTTTAACGTTAATAATTTGCAATTGAACGGAAATAAAACTAATTGTGTTAAATTTACAACAACGAATGTTAAAAATCTGAATACCAATGTGTTTTTAAATGGGGAGGAATTGAGCCCTGTTGTATCCACTGTTTTTCTTGGCATCACTCTTGACGCAAAGCTTCAGTGGGGCCCCCATATATCCAAATTAGCAAGCAGACTAAGTTCTGCAGCCTATGCTGTAAAAAAGATTAGAGGTCTCACTAGTGTCGAGACAGCTACTCGTAGATTAGTTTATTTTAGTTATTTCCATAGCATTATGTCTTATGGGATTTTGCTATGGGGAAATGCGGCTGATTCAGAAACTATTTTTGTTTTACAGAAGAGGGCCATTAGAGCTATTTACAATCTAAAACCGAGAGAGTCTCTTAGAGATAAATTTAAAGAAATTAATATATTAACTTTGGCCTCTCAGTATATTTACGAAAATTTAATGTATGTTCACAAAAACAAAGATAGTTTTAGTAAAAAAAGTGATATACATTCTGTAAACACTAGGAACAAACACAAGCTAGTGATGCCAGTTTCTCGACTCCACAGAGTCAGTAATTCATTCTTGGGGCAATGTATACGCTATTCCAACAAGGTCCCGGAAAGTGTACAGGTTCTCTCTATTACCAAGTTTAAATGTTTTATTAAGCTGAAACTGTATAAAAAGGGTTATTATAGTATAAATGAATACATGGTTGATAATAACCCCTGGGAATGAGGTGGTCGCTTCCAAGCAGTTTCTAAAATAAATTTTGTAAATAGTTCGTAATTATTTATATTGTAAAATTTATTTTAAAAAACATGTCCCGCTGGGTTTCTTGCTGGTTCTTCCCAAGACAGAGGGTATTTTTTCGAACCAGTGGTAAAGTAAAAAATGACTTTCAATAAGAATTACACATGTAATGTATATTGAATAAAAAATATTCTATTCTATTCTATTCTTTCATGGTTTTCGAGGGTGCTGAAGCCGATAGTGCTGTTGAAATGTAAATCCAAGATGGCGGCTGCAATAGATATCAATTTTTCATCATGGGTATCATTTTCATGGTTTTCGAGAGAGTTGAAGCCAATAGGGTTGTCGAAATGTAAATCCAAGATGGCGGCTGCAATAGATATCAATGTTTTCATCATGGGTGTCATTTTCATGGTTTTAGAGGGTGCTGAATCCGATAGTGCTGTGGAAATGTAAATCCAAGGTGGCGGCTGCAATAGGTATAAATTTTTTCATCATGGGTGTCATTTTCATGGGTTTCGAGGGTGTTGAAGCCGATAGTGCTGTCGATATGTAAATCCAAGATGGCGGCCGCAATAAGTATCAATTTTTTCATAATGGGTGTCATTTTCATGGTTTTCGAGGGTGCTGAAGCCAATAGTGCTGTCGAAATGTAAATCCAAGGTGGCGGCTGCAATAGGTATAAATTTTTTCATCATGGGTGTCATTTTCATGGTTTTCGAGGGTGTTGAAACCGACAGTGCTGTCGAAATGTAAATCCAAGATGGCGGCTGAAGTAGGTACCAATTTTTTGATCATGGGTGTCATTTTCATGGTTTTCAAGGGTGTTGAAGCCGATAGTGCTGTCGAAATGTAAATCCAAGATGGCGGCTGCAATAGATATCAATTTTTTCATCTTGGGTGTCATTTTCATGGTTTTAGGGGGTGTTGAAGCAGATAGTGCTGTCGAAATGTATATTTACGATGGCGGCTGCAAGGGGTAACAATTTTTTCATCATGGGTGTCATTTTCATGGATTTCGAGGGTGTTGAAGCCGATAGTGCTGTCGAAATGTAAATCCAAGATGGCGACCGCAATAGATATCAATTTTTTCATCTTGGGTGTCATTTTCATGGTTTTCGAGGGTGTTGAAGCAGATAGTGCTGTCGAAATGTAAATCTAAGATGCAGGCTGCAAGGGGTAACAATTTTTTCATCATGGGTGTCATTTTCATGGGTTTCGAGGGTGTTGAAGCAGATAGTGCTGTCGAAATGTAAATCTAAGATGGCGGCTGCAAGGGGTAACAACATTTTCATCATGGGTGTCATTTTCATGGTTTTCGAGGGTGTTGAAGCCGATAGTGCTGTCGAAATGTAAATTCAAGATGGCGGCTGCAATAGATATCAATTTTTTCATCTTGGGTGTCATTTTCATGGTTTTCGAGGGTGTTGAAGCAGATAGTGCTGTCGAAATGTAAATCTAAGATGGCGGCTGCAAGGGGTATTAATTTTTTCATCATGGGTGTCATTTTCATGGTTTTCGAGAGAGTTGAAGCCGATAGTGCTGTCGAAATGTAAATCCAAGATGGCGGCTGCAATAGATATCAATTTTTTCATCTTGGGTGTCATTTTCATGGTTTTCGAGGGTGTTGAAGCAGATAGTGCTGTCGAAATGTAAATCTAAGATGGCGGCTGCAAGGGGTACCAATTTTTTCATCATGGGTGTCATTTTCATGGTTTTCGAGAGAGTTGAAGCCGGAGCAGGAGTGCTACCAGGCCTAGGCTGACGCATCAACGTCTCGGGTTGTAAACACTAGCAAACTTAAAAAGAAGTACAATTCCGCCTCCAGATCCTTCAAAAGCGTCATTGCCAAGGTAAGGTCTGAGCACATCGGCAGAATTGGCGAGAAGCTAGTTTGCCTTCCTTCGGGAACCCGTGCATTCTGATCTCACGCCAAGGCTGTCCAAGGGAACTTCTGTCAGCCATCTCTTCCATCTCTGCACAGAGAGGACGACTCACAGGCCCATGCCGCAAAGGAGAGAGCCGATCTGTTGAGCTTTCTCTTTGCGTCCAACTCGACTCTAGATGACGGGGGGAACACACCGCCGACCATCCCACGATGTGAGTGTTTCATGCCGGATGTGCGGTTTACACAGCGCTCGGTTTTGCAAAGCACACTTCTCCCTGGACGTCAGCAAGTCGAGTGGGCCCGATGGGGTCCCTCCCATTGTGCTGAAGACGTGTGCTCCAGAGTTGGCACCGGTTTTAACGCGTCTTTTCCGGTACTTCCTGAATTCATGGAAGACAGCTTTGGTCCACCCGATCCCTAAAAAAGGCGACCGCTCAGACCCGTCCAACTACAGGCCTATCGCCATCACCTCCTTGTTCTCCAAAATAATGGAATCCATTATAAACTACCAGCTTATGAGGTACCTTGAGGATCACCAGATCATTAGTGACCGCCAGTACGTTTTTCGTCAGGGTCGATCAGCTGGTGATCTTCTAGTCTATCTGACTCATAGATTGGCGGGGGCAGTAGAGTCCAAGGGGGAGGCAGTAGCCGTTAGTTTGGACATAGCGAAGGCCTTCGATCGGGTCCGGCACAAAGCGCTTCTTTCGAAGCTTCCTTCCTATGGGCTTCCCGAGAAATTGAGCAAATGGATCACCAGGTTCCTTGCTGATCGGAGCATCAAGGTACGACCTTGATAGACGTAGACGGTGCATGCTCTGATTTCAAGCCTATCAACTGGTGTTCCACAAGGCTGCGTGCTATCACCAACGCTGTTTCTCCTGCTTATCAATGATATGTTGCTAACTGGTAACATTCATTGCTATGCGGACGACAGCACTGGTGATGCCTTATATACCGGCCGTGCCAATATTTCTCGGGAAAACGTCGCAGAGTACCGGGACAAACTTGTGTCTGCAGTCGAGTCTTTGCTTAACAAAGTCTCGGATTGGGGGCGACTAAATCTAGTCCAGTTCAATCCTCAGAAGACAAGTTTGCGCGTTTACTGCTAAAAAGCCCTTTGTCGTATCTCCTCAGTTTCAAGACACTCCTCTTGCTGCCTCAGCTAGCATCGGAATCCTTGACGTCGACATATCGAATAGTGTGCAGTTTCGTGGTCACTTGGAAGGGAAGGCAAAATTGGCCTCTAAAAAGCTCAAAGCTCAGCAGAGCGAGATAGTATTTCATGCCGGTACATCGCTTGCAACTTTACAAAACGCAAGTTCGGCCCCACATGGAATACTGTTCTCATCTCTGGGCCAGGTCACCCCAGTGCCAGCTCCTTCCACTTGACTGCATCCAGGACAGAGCGGTTCGAATCGTCGACGACCGAGTTCTTTTTGATCGGCTCGATACACTAGCACTGCGCAGAGATGTTGCATCTCTTTGCGTATTTTATCGCATCTATCATGGAGTGTGCTCTGAGGAATTGTTCGGACTAATTCCAGCCGCTCAATTTCACCATCGCACATCGCGACAAAACTCGCGTTACCATCCATACCATCTGGATGATTGGCAGTCCACCACTGTGCGATTTAGAAGAAGTTTTCTCCCTCGCACAACTGCCTTATGGAATCAATTACCATCAGCGATTTTTCTGGACCGATACGACTTAAGAACCTTCAAGAAAAGAGCTTACACCTTTCTAAAAGGCCGGCAACGCATCTGCGATTCCCTTGGTGTTGCGGTTGTTCATGGGCGGCGGTAGTCATTTACCATCAGGTGAGCCGCATGCTCGTTTGCCCTATTCTATATAAAAAAAAAAATCAATCAAGAAGGGCCATTGATGGCAACATCAAGCATAGCCCTCTCAATAACTTGCTGAGCAACCTTGAGCTTCTTCATACAGCCAGCAGTGAAGGATCATGTTTCAGATCCATATATCATTACTGGCAACACATTCTTGGTGAACTTTTGATTTCAGGTTTGAGGAATTTAGTGACAAAAAAACATAAAGAGTACCTATGTAATTCTTTTACTATGTATGAAGTCCATTAAACTAACACACAAGTTAGCAAAATTATTATATATAACTTTTATTAATATTGAATTTGAGATATGTTATCTCCCAAGCGCTGCCTAGACTAGTGGAATTCTCTCATAGAAAACAATAAAAACATAATGGCAATAAGCAATTAAAAAAAATTAAGAGATACAGATTTAGAAAAACTGCAATGCTGATTTTACTGCAAATAAATCTTTATGTACACCACAGTATATTACTAATAGTTTGTTTAACCTAATATTAAAATTAATATTAAAATTAATGAATCAATAAATAGGTTCAGGTTGCTGAGTTAGAAGAAGGCCAAATCTCTTTTTGATTGTTATTCTTTGTCTGGAATATTTATCTTCAGGCGAAAATCGAGCTGAAAATAAAAATAAACTTGTCAGAAAAAATATATACAACATTTTTTAACATTTTTTTAACAGGTTCACTATTTTCATACCACAAGTTTCTAACCATATTATGTATCTATTTATTTTACTGTTCGTCATAGAATAATATCCATTTTATTAATGTTCGTTAAATTAACTTTCTTAGATATGTAAAATAGTTAAAATGACCACTGTTATCAATTATATACATCAAATTAAATATACTGAAAATAATTGGTCTTTACCTGGGTGGGCTGACAATGTTGGCTTTCCATTGGGATCTATAGTCTGTAAAATTAAATAAAAAAATTAACTTACATTAAGCAACAAAGGTTAGATTGTATGGAAATTTATATTACCGCTAGCGTGTATTGTCTGTCACCGTTCTCGTTTAAGTAATATCTAAGATACATTTTTAAAACACTTTACTTTATGAATCCGTTCTAATTAGCAGCATTAACAAAATACAACTTTAAAATTTCTGTTCACGCTTCACGTCACGAAAGTAAATTTAAAAACAAAAAATTGAAAAATACCATGTGAACTGAATTGTGAATTATTTTTATTTTACAAAAATTTTTGGCTTGGATGCTTGTCTTTTGCCATGTCTTCATTACATTCGGGATCTTCATTTTATAGATTATCTATTGTGGATTTAGTGTATTTGTAAATATACAGAAAATATTTTATATTCTTCAAAAACACGGCAGGGGTCATTATTTGCGATGGCTTCACTTACACTGTCACGCTCACGGTCATAAACTTCACTAGCTAATCATCATCATCATCATCATCATCATTACAGCCTTTCATAAGTTCACTGCTGAACATAGGCCTCCCCCAAGGAATGCCACGAAGCACGGTCCTGAGCCACCTGCATCCATCGACTTCCTGCATGTCTTACCAGGTCGTCACTCCATCTCGTGAGGGGTCTCCCTACACTTCGCCTACCGGTACGAGGCTGCCACTCAAGAACCTTTCTTCCCCATCGGTTGTCGGTTCTTCGAGCTATATGGCCGGCCCACTGCCACTTCAGCCTACTAATCCGTTGGGCTATGTCGGATACTCTGGTTCTACTGCGGATATACTCATTTCTAAGTTTATCACGCAGAGAAACCCCGAGCATAACCCTCTTCATAGCACGCTTAGCGATCTTGAGCTTCCTCATACGGCCAGCAGTGAAGGACCACGTCTCAGATCTGTAAGTCATGACTGGAAACACGCACTGGTTGTACAATTTCGTTTTAAGGTTTTTAAGGTATGTCTGACTAGACGATGTGGCGTAATTTCCCGAACGCTACCCAGCCGAGTTGAATCCGTCAATTGACCTCTCGGTCGAAGTTGGACTTACCTAGTCGGACTATTTGCCCCAGGTAAACATACTCGTCAACAATTTCGAGCTTAGTGCTTCCAACAACTACCAGCATAGGTGTGACATGGACGTTATACATGATCTTTTTTTGTCCATGTTCATCTTAAGACCTATCCATTGGGAGGCACTATTAAGGTAGTCGAGCATGGTGCTTAGGTCCTCCAGCGGTTTTGCCATAAGGACAATATCGACGGCAAATCGAAGGTGAGTGATGTACTCGCCGTTGATGTTAATACCATATCCTTTATAGCCCAGAAGCTTGAAAACGTCTTCCAATGCAGCGGTGAAGAATTTCGGGGATATTACGTCACCCTGTCTTATAACTCACTGCAGTTAAAGTCAACTAAGTATATACTTATTTATATTTTATAAAATGTTTTGATGGGGAAATAAAACACGTGGAAACGGAGTACATATTGGCTGCTTTATTTTTCATGTGAGTATTACTTTTGATAATTACAAACATTTGTAGCGCGCATATCTCCTCGATCTATTATTACTCGGACCAGTAGGGCCATTCGTGTGCCGAGTCGATATGTCGATAACGTCATATAAAGTACGCTCTAGAGTGGAGGTGGGCAGTGTATCTTTTTTGGGATTGGAACATTTGCATCTTGATCACTGAAATGTTCCGAAACACTGATGTGTTTCATTTGGCTCATTTGTATCATTGACTCAAAAGATATAAAAGAAAGGATGTTCCGAATACATTAAGTTGCGTCGCGGGCGTTTATTACTGACCTCAGAGAAAAATTGAAAGAAATAAACATATTAACTTTGGCATCGCAATATATTTATGAGAATGTAATGTATGTGCATAAAAACATAAATAGCTTTAATAAGAATAAGGATGTGCATACTTTGAATACTAGGAACAAACATAAGCTTGTAATGCCAGTTACTAGACTCCACAGAATCAGTAATTCATTTATGGGGCAATGTATACCCTTTTACAACAAAATCCCAGAACATATTCAAAGTTTGTCAATAAACAAGTTTAAAAGTTTTATTAAAGAAAAACTGTACAAGAAGGGTTATTATAATATCAAGGAATACATGAATGAAAATAACACCTGGGAATAGGATGATCGCCACCATGCTGGTTCTATGAAAATATCATTTAAAAATTGTATAAACAAAATTATTGTTAAGTGAAATTATGTTTAAAAAAAAGTCCCGCTGGGTTTCTTGCTGGTTCTTCCCAGGACTGAGGTATTTTCCGAACCAGTGGTAAATAAAAAAATGACTTTCAATAACTATTATGTAATAATCAATATTGAATAAAAATATTCTATTCTATTCTATTCTATTCTATTCTATTCTATTCTATTCTATTCTATTCTATACTGATCCGTGAAATGTTATGTGGCAACAATGCTGAATAATATAAGTCCTTAGATTTTTTTTGTTCTTTTTTTTTTAAACGTTACCCTGACACTAGGATTTTCTCCTGTATCGTGGAGGCAGTTTACAAACATATATTGCACAAGGACAAACATCCAGACCCGGAACCATTATTTGTAGGCCGTACATATACTTGTACCGTGCGGGATTCGAACCCGCGGCCCCAAGCGTTGCAACACATTTCTAAGCCACTACGCCACGGAGCCGTCATTATTTATTGTGTACCGTAATAAGATTGGATATAAAATTGATTCTCCTTCATACTTTAACAAAAATACCACTATGTCAATTCATTATTTACAAAAATGTCCATTTACACAAAACAGCAATGTCTATGTACACAGAATTTTCTCGCAAATTATCATAATTCTAAACTTTATGATGAAAAGGAAGAAAGTAAAGTCACAATAATCACTTAAGTTTGTTTACTTACTTACTTACTGTTTACGAAAATATGTTTTCGTAAACAGGCGCTATTGAAAATAAACAATTTGACAAGTGCCACATCAACGTAAAATGACAACTTGTTAATGCAAACATTACATACAAAAAACGACCGTATAGTATTTGACATATAAGCGCCTTAGTGGTAATTTTTACGTGCATAAATAACGTCAGCGAAAATCGGTACGAGTTGAGTAATACACTTCTTATTTGTTATCTCTATCTGACTTGTGTGGATTATAATTATTTCGCCCGCTCACTCGCCACTCGTGAGTCAATAGTTAAGTTAATCATTGTATCATTGTCACAATCTGTCTCTCTCGCTCGTGGCTCAGTCGCTTCGCAAGCGACGCGTCGCGCGAAATGAGCAAAGAGCAAAGTAATGTTTCACTGTTCCAGATCCAAATGATACATTTGAAACGTTGTTACTGAACCAATCTTTTGTGACACTTCAGTGATTCGTATCAGAGAGTCGTTTCCGTAAAAAGATACACATGCCTACTCTAGAGGGCACTGTAGGTGGAGACAGTAATTCGCGGGCTGTTAACTCTCATAGATACACTCTGGTCTATGATTTATTATACTGCGTAGTTGCTCACTTAAGAATACAAAATGTCTGAACTTGCAAGCAATCCATAATTTTCTCATAATTACTTTAAGCCTAGATAATTAACTATAATAGAACCTATTTGTAATGTTTTCCTTTAACTGTGTCAATTTTGGACAATAAAACGATTGTTACATTCTTTTGTGGCGTTGTATTCTTTTTTTACATCTATCTTTTAGTCTAGAGAACACCGCTACACATTTAATATTAAATACATTATAGAAGTTTATTTTATCATTCGGCTTAAATATGAATTTAAACTTAATAATTTAAGTAAAGAAACTTGTAGGAACCAGTTGTATAAGATTACTATGTTTAAAGGCCAATATGTTTATGAGGTTTTATAATGATTAATGTTTATATTCTTTCATCTCCCCCTGAAAAATATAAAGTAGTAATAAACCTGTTATCATTTTAGCTGCATGGACTTTAAAAATATAATGATCTTAACAAAGTAAAGTGTATTAAGTATCTAAGGATACAGATGCGCTCTCTATTCTTTCAATCTCGGTATGTTAATAAAAATAGTAACTCATTCATGGACTTACTGTTACTGCGGCAAATGCAACTTATTCTCGTAGATCTATTGATCCGCTCAGCTATTACTTAACCACGAGTTCCTCTTCTCTACGACTACCGCTGTAGGCGATGAACCACGCTTCTTAAGCCCTCGGCACAATGTCGCCGAATATAAAGCATGAATCAGATTTCGAACGTCGTTAGTATCAAATATTGTAGAATTACTATCGCGTCTCAGCGTGTGTAAATATCTATACTTAATTACGCTTAAAGTTTGCTCATCTTCTAATAAATGGGGCAGTTTATTTTGCAGAAATTCTAAATAATTGGCCTTATTCAGTTTACCCGGCAATTCATAGGGGCCAATGATTCTTCCGTTTAGTATTCCTGTCCAATAATTTACTTTAAAATGGTATTGCGACCTATTTTACCTCATCAAATATGGGTTTATTCGCTGCCAACTGTGCATATTATGCAAGTTAAGGTATCCGTCTCTTTTACACGTTGACTCGTCGCTCCACAAAATTTTTCTAAAACACTCAGGATTCATCCATTCGCCTCAACGTTTCTCTGCAAAAAGTAACTCGTGCTGGGTAGTCACGTTGTTGAAGTGTTTGCACACGTGTACCGTGATAAGGAAGAAGTCTCCATTGTTTGAGAATCCGATGTGCTGTAGAGTGCGGTACTCCAGTGCGTCGTTCGATATCTCGCATCGAAATAAACAGATCTTTTTCAACCATATCATGGACAATTTCTTCAATGTCAATGTCATTTATCGTCCTCTGCTACTGGCACCACCAATACCAGCACCCGGCATTCTCCCCTCTGAATAAATGCCGTGCACTCTAATAAACACGTTACATTCACCATAGATAAAATGCATGATAAGACTCTTGTGGTTTGTACATTTTCTCGTGACATGACACAGTCTTGTTGTTATGCACAAAACAGAGTCCAGTAGAATGCCGAGTTGTCACAATTATTACCAAACAAACAAAATCCAATAAAAATGCACAAGTCAAGAGTCCAGTAGAATGCGAAATAGTATTTTGTAGCCAAGAGTCCGAAATAATAGAGCACATGCGATGTCGAGAAGGTCAAAATACACACTGACCATATTTAATAATAAGAAAAACGAATTGACGAATGGAGAATCTGTCGAACATTTTTACTGACATTAATTCTAAGCAACGTTTGTCTTGCTCACACAGCTTAGAATTGGTCCAAACAAGGCGAGCAGGTAGTAAAGTAAAATTTTCAAAGGCAACAGATGTACTTAACTTATAAATACATGCAATGTTAAAAAAAACTATCTGCCAATAATTATGTAATGAAATGCCTACTTTTACACATTAACGGTTATAGGTATGGTTATAGCTCAGTAAGTAATGACATCCACTTGCGCCATTTATAACAACCTCCAAATTAGTTAGATCTAGGGTCACGCCAAAGGGTATAGTAGGTCAGGCCAAAGACATTTTTTTTAAATGAAGGTAAATATAACTTAGAGTCATTACGAAGTTCTTATCCAAATATAAATAATAATATAAAAAATAATAATAATAATATAAAATTATTAGTGAAAAAAAACGTTTATAACCTATAACAGCAAAGTTATTTTTGCTTTGTCACCCAACAAGACCCGTGTCTACGCAATAACAGCGACATCTATTTTCAATCATCAAAACCACTTGCCACGCTCAAAGACATCGATCGATTTTTCGATTTGGTAGAGAGTTATTGAGTTAGCGGAGATATGTATTAATTAGTACTGTGGAGTTTCCGTAGAGGGCGTTAACTGTACGGACGCTGCAGAACGTTGTGTTGAGTTGTTGATGTTGATACAGTTACATACCAGCACTTTGGTTCTATAATATAAGGCACCAAGATGTCAGAAATAGAGAAAGTTGACATAAAAAGACTCTGAATGACTTCTTGTGCAGCTAAACAGTGTTCTAATAATTCAAGAAATAAAAATAAGATACACGGGATTACTAACCACTCATAATTATAGCTAAAAAATTTATTTTGTTGAAAATTATAATGATGTTTATTGTTGACTTCGCCATGTTTGTGAGAGCGAGATAGATAAGATACGCGAGAGACACGATACGCGATTAACTAACGCGATTTCGCTTGCACAACTACAACGTTTCCTATCTCTGTCCTTGCCTATCGGTAAATTTAATTTTGTGATTATGATAACAGATGTGTGTGAACATTCCGTTTTCTTCACACTGCTTGTTTCAACGGCTATCTCTCTTTCTGCACGTGTTCGACTCTTGAAGTGGCAGGTGTATTGTAAAAGTAAGCTCTATTTCAATGCTTATAGATATGAAATATGCATGTCAATATATGCAGCCAGATTTTTGAATTTTGTTGACATTTTTTTTTAGTCTTCATTGAAATGCGCTTTGCATAGTTCAAGTTAAACGTATTTAGTAGTTTTCTAAATTGAGAGATTAACTAAAATATAATTATTCATAGTATTAAGTTCTAAGTGTTAATAGTGAATAGTATAAACAGGAATAGTGGTACTTAGGTATTTAAGTGGTCAAAAAGTGTAAATATTAACTATGTTGGCGTCGGCCCGTAAAACAGTAGAGTGATATGGCACCATTTTGAATAAGACAATAAAACTTTTAAGCAATGTGTAATGAATGTAAAGATGTATTGTTATAAGTCGTCCACCGCCAATTTAAAAAATCATCTGTGAAAAAACATCCTTTGGTTTATTTATCGGTTCGGAGCTGATGATGACCAATTCGGTCATTCATCCCGACCGATCCAAACGACACGTTTAGATGTTATTAAAACAGCGAAGTGACAACGGCGTTTTGTCTTAGCTCACGTTGTTTTTAACCTTTCTAATATTTTTTTCTGAAATATAAGAATTTCACCCAACCTAGGTGATCAGTCAGTTTACCGTACAAGGTAGATATATGTTAGATGAATAACTAATTTTATTTCTAAAAAATTGTGTTGATGTCCAACGTCCACGAGAGTAAAATATGATAGTAGGTACGAACGGGACAAATTATGCAAAAATACCGATACGAGTACAAAAATAAACATAAATAAAAATATTTATCTTTGTACTGACTACCATTTGTTACCATTAAAGAAATAGAGCAATTGTTAATGGAATATTTTCCTACAAATTATTGTGTGTATTTTATTTCATTCTGACCTAGAGATTTAGAGTGAATTGACAGTTCGCATACCTAGCCTAATTTGTAGCATTTTGACTCCCTTATCATGCTATGCCAGGAAGTTGTCGAGTTCCCACTAACCCTGTATAATATGGTTTTTAACGGGAGAGTAAATTAATTAGATTTTTGTGTTTGATTAATAAACATCGTTTCATAAATTTGTGCCTATGTTTTATTGAACTAAAACATACCTTATAATTATCGCTTACCTAATATTTACATATACTTACATAATCAAATTAATAACTTAAGTATAATAACGCATAGGCGTCAATTTTACGCTTGGCATAATGGGCATTGAGCGATACGCGCGCTCTATACTTTGCTTGTTTGTACTTTAAGTTCTAAATACTCTTTATCTATTGTTCTAAGGGGTCCCTTAATTAAATTAAATTATTATATACTCTTTGGAGGGGTTCTTAGTAATAAATCCATTTGGATTTTTCGGGTTTCGAAGAGTTAAAGGAATAGGGAATTCTAAAAAAGTAACATGGTATGTTACTTTTTTAGAATGCTCATGATGTAGGCAAACTTTTTAAATGGTTAGCCACACAGATCTCATATGTTTTTTTTTCACCACAGGTGCTCAAAACTTAGCAGTTAACTGCAGTAAAAAATTAAAACTTATGTTTATTACCGTCTTGTAAAATACAACCCTAAAAAAATACTCTTAAAAAAAACTTAATGAAGTAATTTAGAAACCATTAAAAGAAAAAATCCGATCTAGGCATTAAACTGCAGACGTGATGTCCACAAATGTGAGCAGAGGTACGAATTTTCGGAATTTTATAAAACATGGCGTACAGCTCGAACCGTTCGGGATAGAATTTATTTTTAGGAAACCAAGGCCACCTCTCCCCGCCCGAACTTCGTACCAGATTATCCACGGTACGGTGGTGTGTTTGTATATTTCCGCCTAGTATATATTATACTAGGCGGAAATAAAATTATTCCTTTGCCTATATCTAACTCATATTAAAAAAAAAGAAATGTCAAGTTCTAATTTGCTGTATATATCTGTGAACTGACAGCTGCGGCAAAATTGTGAACTATAGTGCCACCAACTTATCTGTTCAGGTGGACAAAATTGGAACTAAAGCCGCCATTTTGTAAATGACATTTCGCTGTCAACTATTATTTATTCTGAGCTATCATGTGAGTGTTTTTAAAAAGTGTAAATAAAATGCCTAAAGGTCTTAAAAGTGATGCGCGATAGATTATTCTAAAAGTTTTATATTTTATGAAAGAAGAGAAACGTGTACAAGTCCCAACTATACCATTTGAAAAGCTGTATGAACGCGTTGCTGCCGCGACATATTAGTATTGCCAGATATGGAAAATTAAAATCACCAAATAATGTACTTGTGAAACATAGTAAAAAAAATTATCTCAATTTTTCTGCAATTCATCTAAAGTACCTAGCTTTGTAGTTTGTGTTGCTAATGCGCTAATGCCCCAATTAATTGAAGATTCATTCCATAAAATTACACCGGTGCAGTGGAAAAACATTTGTAATCATGTAACAAAAAATTGAAAATGAATACAGACTAAAAGACGCGTATTTAAATGAACCCTTTATTATAGAGTGTCAGAGCGATAGTGAAAGCGATTCCAGTGACTTAGAAGATGAATTATTGGAACAAGTAACTAACGCGGGTACAATTTTCAAAACAGAAATTCTTGGAATTCGGCCGCTTTAACTCCGAGATCACGACCACAATTATTTTTATAAAATATAAATTATATATATATATATATATATATACTAATTCTCACTAATTTTAATAAATTAAAACGAAATTTGTTTTATTTTATATTATGTGTAATGAATATGTAGTTACCTATTTCCTCGGTGAATTTCTTAAATGGCAATAGTAAGCACTCCACTAGCGACGCTGTCAACTGAACAGATAACTTGGTGGCACTTATACAGCCGCCATTTAATCTGATTTAATCAAATGTCACTCGATACGTCATTGTTTTGAGAGTTTATAGAAAAATAAAAAATGCCGAAAACCATTAAAAGTGATGCCCGAAACATTATTTTAAAAGTATTAGGCTGGCTTTTCACTATGGGATATAATATATATTATATCCCGAAATATAAATTATATCCCGCAATTGGCGTTCACACTGTGAGATATATCTTTTAACCAGTGTGCGTTCGTCATTGGTCATTGGATTACCCCCCTTTACCCCTTACACTGTTCTGCGGGGGCGCGGAACGCTGTGTGGGGTACAGGGGGCAAAATATAATATGAAAATATCGCTCGGTCGATCGAAAAAATATTTATAGCTAGAGATGTAATATATATTATAGCTAAGTGTAAACGGTTCCATATGAAATGTATGGTGAGCGATATTAATTTATATCTCGAGATGTAATATATATTATATTATATCCCGTAGTGAAAAGGGGACTTTAAACTTTTATGAGCAAGAAGCTCGAGGGCATGCTCCAATAATGCCTTTCAATCAAGTTTATAAAAGAGTATCAGCTGCTACAGGTCAGTATTGCTATGTTTTGTTCCTTCCTTTCGTATTTCCGATAAATGGATTGGTTAATGCAATTCATTTTTTTTTCATATGTTTTTCAAGGATTCATTTCCAAAATAGTTAAAGAACCGAAAACCGCATAAACCACAGGAACGCAAATTACAACGCCCGGTAAAAAAGGCATAAAGGCATATTATTTAATTGAAGTTTAATTTGTTCAATTATTATATTTTTGTTTCTTCTTGTTCTTGGACATATATCTGTTAAGTCTGTGTTCTAGTCTTTTTATTCCGTGACTAATTTATTACCCTAGTATGTGGACTCTACGTAGGAATATAAGACCCTTAGATGGGAATATTCCCGAATTGGCAACACTTCAGCGCAGAGGCGCCAAGCTGTCAGTTCACAGATAAGTTGGTGGCACTATACGGTCCAAACTATGCTTTTTCAGTTTATAGGTGCTACAGTTACATAAATACATATACTAAACTTTTCATCTAAAACATAAACAAAAGTTGCCCAAATCAAACATAATGTGATCAAACAAATTTAAGTCTTGTGTCTAATGTCCTAAAGATCATTTAAATTTGATAACTCTCACAACTACAGAAACTTAAAAATTAATTTTAACCATTTAAAATTCGATCTTGTTGTTAAGTGTCTTATATTTCACTACGTGCACCGTTTTATGATAACAACCAGGAAATCGCAACGAAATCCATATTCGCTTCATCTCTTTCATACGTGTTTATGATACCGTCGCTAGAACGAGAAACAATGAATATCAAAGGACATCGGTTATTTTTGGACCGTGTTACAGTTTGCGTTTTGGGCATATCGTTACAGTTTGCGTTTTACGTTTCGTACGTTGGTTAATGTGGCTACTGACCTGCCTGCCGCAGGGGCAATCTAGGGTGGATTGGGGATGACCCTTAATTGCCTCCTTAATTGTGATGTGTGTAGGCAAGCAGGGGCAATTTTTTAAGTCGGCCCTGCGACCTTTGATATTGCCCCGATCGCTGTGCTCCCTAGATTGCCCCTGCGGCAGGCAGGGCAGTAGCCGGCTTTAGTTGGCTTTGGTTGGATATGTGATAACGACTATGTACTTAGGTTTATCGATATGATATGATATTTGATAACATAACGTTATTAGTTACGTTTTGGTATATCGGTCTCATGCCTAACCTAATACCAAGGAGGTTATATTATATAGGGAGTGAGCGCTTGAAACATTGAAAACGTTCCTCATTTTTCTTAGAAAGAGAGGCACCGAGTTTTGTATTTTATCCCCTTCTAACATTGATAAGTGTTTACACAAGATAAAAACATTACCAACGTTTAGACAGTTATTGACTTGAAGTAATATTTTAGACGTATGCTAGAACGATAATCTTACATTTTTTATCGCTAATCATAGTTGGTATATTCCATATTGTATTTTAATTATATATTAAAATACAATATAGAATATACCATACAATATGGAATTTACCATTTTAACAGTGGTAGAGCCACGCGGCAGCTTTTGCTGTCGCACGGATGGGCCGGCTCGAACCGGGGTAGTACCACGACCTTACAGAATACCAGCGTGAAGTAGAGGTTTACCTCTGCGTTTCGCTTGGTGAGTGCAGGTGGCCGGAGGCCCTTTTTACTGGAAATGAGGCATTCCATCTTAGTCCTCACGGGTGACAACGCATCTGCATTTTGATTCGCAAACGAGGATAGATGTAGATGTCTATGGGCCGCAGTAACCACTTACCATCAGGTGGACTGTGTGCTCGTTTGTTACCCTTATCCTATAAAAAAAATAATTAAGCTTATTATTAAATAACACGAAGAAAACTACTAAAACACTTTAATGTATGAAATTTATGATTCCAAATGTCAAACAAGTAAATTCTAATGTAATTTTAAATGGAGAGAAATTGAGTCTTGTAGATGCCACCATATTTCTTGGAATCACATTAGATGCCAAGCTTCAATGCAGCCCCCATATATCAAAATTAGCAAGCATACTTAGCTCTGCAGCATATGCTGTGAAAAAGTTTAGAAGTCTTACCAGTGTTGAAACAGCTAGACTAGTTTATTTTAGCTATTTTCATAGTATAATATCGTATGGTATTTTGCTATTGGGACACGCAGCTGACACAAAAATTATATTTGTTTTACAGAAGAGAGCCATTAGAGCAATTTATGATTTAAAGACTAAAGAGTCGCTGCGATAAAAATTTACGGAAATTAATATATTTACTTTGGCCTCTCAATACATTTATGAAATAAAAGTAGTTTTACAAAAATAAGTGATATTCATTCTGTAAATACTAAGAACAAACACAAGCAAGTAGTACCAGTTACTCGACTCCGTCGAGTGAGTAATTCATTCTTGGCGAGATGTATATGCTTTTACCACAAAATTCCAGAAAATATACAAAATTTGACCTGCTTAAAGTTCAAAAACTTTAATAAACTAAGTTTGCATAAAAAGGGTTATTATAGTAGTAAAGAATTTATGGATGATAATAACCCCTGGGAATGAGGTGATCACTACCAAGCTATTTCTAATTTGTTGTGTTGTTAATTTATAGAACATACATGATTGTAAGCCGTTATTTAAAAAAAAGTTCCGCTGGGTTTCTTGCTGGTTCTTCGCAGCACAGAGGTTTTTTTTCGAACCAGTGGTAATTAAACAAAAGAGTGACTTTCAATAAGTATTACTATTACTATTCAATAAGTATCTGCCTCTATGCAAGCTTGATATATATATAAAAAAAAAATGTATTTATAAATGCTATTAGAGTTTACAATAAACTGCCTAACACTTTTAAAGGCCTCCCTTTCGTAATTTTTAAAAGGAAACTCACAGAATGGCTGGCAACAAAATGTTTCTATAGGTTAGACGAATATATGAATTATAAAGAAATGTACTCGTAAAATAATGGTGAAATGTAGAAAAACTTATTAATTTTATTTAATTATATTTTTTTGACATTTTTTTAGATACTATACATTTATATATAATCAATTACCTAATTAATTTCATTTTTGACATATATTTATTTTAATTTAAATACTTGACGCTAAAATATTTTTAAGTAACTACATAATTATTTTCTTAAATACTTTACCTCGTTAAATTCTAATAATAATATTTTTGTATATTGTAGATATTGCACGCCATTATCTTGGTAGAATGTAAGGTCAAGTTAATAAATAACAACATCATAATATTATGTACTACATTCTGGCAATAAATAAATTTGAATTTGAATTTATAATCTATATTGAATAAAAAAGTTTCTGTTTCTGTTACACGAATGTTCTTTCCCTAAAAACTAGGAGATGCATTTTACGCTATAGATGACAACACTATTTTAAAATTTGACATTGTCAAATGAATGAATATATTGTTTTTTTAAAATATAGAATAGGGTGACAAACGAGCACACAGTCCACCGGATGGCAAGTGGTTGCTGTGGCCCATAGACATCTACATCTATCCCCGTTTGCGAATCAAAATGTAGATGCGTAGTCACCCGTGAGGACTAAGATGGAATGCCTCTTTTCCAGTAAAAAGGGTCTCCGGTTCTCTACACTCACCATACGAAATACATCAGTGTTGAGCTGCTATTTTACGCTGGTATTCTGTGAGTGCGTGGTCCTTCCCGGTCGAGCCGACCCATTTGTGCTACAGTTGTACTACTCATATAGCTACAGCATGGCTTTACCACGTAGAAAACGCCTTGTGCTAATCATTCGCTAAATTTATGTGAAGTGCACTGCACACTTAGGGAGCGTTAATTAAAGTTTAACTTTTTTTCGGAACAGTAGAAAGAGTTTACAGGTTCTTTTCATCATTTACACACGTCAATGGGAAACTTTAATAAAAAGTGTAGGCGTATCCGTCAAAAGACTCTCAGAGACAAAATGAATTGCTCATCATGACGTTGTTAAACCACTGCAGAAAAATAAAAAAAACTAGTATAAACACTCGAAGATATATATGATCTATGGAGTGTAGAGTAGAAGGAGGACCATCTCTGTATATGAAAAGTGTCCCTAAAAACGCGTCCAATAAGGGTGGCGCTGCAGTAGCATAGGATAAATTAATTAGAATAAGATGATGAAATAAACAAGGACCGACCAATCCGCTTGGTTTTGTACTACGTAAATAGTTGAGGTTTTGTATACTGGCATTTTACTAACTACTCTAGTCATTAAATTTTTAAGTATTTGAATTCAGTTGACTTCACTCCGTCTACAACAGCTATATTCATATCGTAGTTTTTCAGACGCCAGCGCTATTGTGGTAGGTTTTGGAACCTCTATTTTCAGTATATAGTGGGACACTTTTTCAACTTTTGCACCTTATAAGATGGTTCTCCTTCTACTCTACACTCCATAATATGATCCCAGCACCAACAGAGAAAACGTCGATACAAAAGAAGCAGTATCTACACTCTTACCAGCTTTGTGTGAATTCAATTTTTTATTCTATCTTTCCTTTTGGTGTAAAATCCTAATAGAAGTTAGTCAGACACAAAAGCAAATACTAAATAATATAATAATAATCTAGATTATCACTGGAAAAGTAGGAGATAAAAATCAAAGCCCGAAAATTTTTCTTCAAAGCCAACGTATTCAACTAGTGGAAAAAGCTATTCCCTATGTAACAAAAAATGTGAGAATGTGGAAATTTCGATTAAAGGAAGAAGAGAAATGAGGAGATTTCGAAAACGTTTACCAGGAGAAATGACCCGATATGCTGGACTAACATTGCCAGAGGAGCTGCAGAGAGCTATGTTAGAATGTCTTGACAGAGTTTACGAGGAACTAGACTATCGCTACTGAGCAATGGATGATATTCTCGTGACATTTAGTGTTGTTCAGCCTTATACTCTGCTAACGTCACCAGATGATCTTCAAATAATTCAAAATCTGACAAAAATCTTCGATGATTTTTCTGCAGGATATATAATTTTGGAGACTTCACGACTTGAAAGCTACCAGCATTTCTTCCCAAGAAGCGGTTCAATGTAACTCATTGGAGCTTTTCTCGTAAAATTGGCCTATTCTGAATCTGTTCCGAATCTAACGCTGTGTCTAATTTTTTTTTACTATTAAGTTTCATGTGAAGAAAGCATATCAAAATTCAAGTTAGTAAAATCTAACTTAAGGTCTACAATGAGCCAAGCGGGACTAACCAATCTTTTCATTTTATCTATCGAAAATGACAAGAAAGTAAACTTTGATAATATATTAGAATATTTTAGCAAAATAAAGTCCCGTTAGCATGTATAGCATTTTTTGATTTATTTTGGGGAGTGCTTGATAGAAAACCGCCCTGGGTGTCATCCAACGCTACGCCGCCACTAGTTACCGTAAGGTTTGATACTGTAGCGAAGCAATAATTTAATCAAAATATTAAACGGAGTTTAATTATAACACTATTCAGCACTTTCTATATCGAAAAAAAATACGCATTTCATTTTCCGTGATACTGTATACACTAATAATATTCTCAAAATATTGTATCATGGACACTCTATTAGAAAGAAATGCAACACCTAACTCGGTGCCTTTCATTCATTTCAAGGTCACTGATTTAGGACCGTTTCTCTAGTATGAAGTGCGCACTCCCTATATTTTACAATCTCCTTGCCTAATACATAATATGTATACAGTAATCTATGAGTAAAAGTTTTTAGCAACATCAAATCAAATTTAAAATCTAGGTAATATAATATGCCAGAAAACTATAGTTTTCTATTAATTTATAAGTGCGATAACGAGTAAAACGATTTCGTGTTGTTGTGTTTGTGATTTTCACGTTTTATCTTATGACTTTGTCTTTTGTATGCAGAATATTTTTGGCTTATCGTTTTAGTTTCCGAAAATGGCTAATCTCCCGCCACGAAAGTTTTCAACGTCTTCAACTTCTTCAAAGCAAGAAATCTCACCGTTACAAATACTTTTGCAGATGGGATTTCCTAGAAATCGAGCGTAATTATTGTTTTGTCATTTGTGCTTTATACTTGACTATTTTTTCACTTATGTATCTATTTATTGTTAGGTTAAAAGCTCTAGCTGCTACGGGAAATCGCAGTGTTCAGCTAGCATCGGATTGGCTGCTCACACATGTTAATGATACTTCGCTTGATATAGAAGAGCCCCGTGAATATGTTTTGTACATCAATCCTACCGGACAATTGCTTGCTCAGATTTACGAATTCAGAGAGAAGTCAAAAGCTATTTGTGGATGGAATGGTGCACACAATTTTCCTCCACATATCACATTAGTTCCTTTTTTTAAAGTAAGTTCATGTTTAGTTTTTATTCTTTCAACTTATAAAGTTTTATTAGGACTAATGAGTTTTTAAAAGATGGTAATTGAGGTATTTTTGAAGCACATACAAATTTAATATAATTTATTCTCGTAATATTTTAACATACATTTAAGATATCATTTTACAGGCAGCAGATGAAGAATCCCTACAACTAGCAAAAGCTGTGAAACAGGTTGTTGAAAAAGTGGGAAATCCACCAGCCTGTCCAATAAAATTAGAAACCTATAGTTCACCTAATTTTATAGGCCTATTCATTTCTGATGAATATGCTAATTATTTTAAGGAAATTTCTAAGCAGTACCTGAGACAAGTATCAACAAATTGTAAGTTAAGATTTGAAAACATTTAAATATATTTGAAGTAATACTAGCTGCACAGGCAGACATTCTTCTAACCTTTCCAGTTGTTGGCATAGTTAGTTTCACTTCAGACTTTTTGAAGTGTAAGTACAAAATTTGTTAATTACTCAATGATAGTGCCCCCCTATTGGGTCCAGATTTAGTGGTTTTTTTTTGGTGTTAAATCAACAAATTATAAAACCAAAAACTAATGTGGAACTCACCTGAGTTACTTATGTCACAAGGCCAAAATTGATCTAGGTATGTGCAGTTGTAGGGTTGGGAACAACTTAGGCTTGCCTCCTAGAATGTTACTGTGTCTGTACAGCAGCATAGTGACCCCAATTATAACCAATGCGTCCATTGTTTGGTGTAAAAGCAAAAGATGACGACAGGCAAGTGAAATAGCCCACAAAGGACTGCTTGTTTAAAGGCAAGTGGCGCAGTATGAACCTTGCCTGGAGTGACACCTAATGCACTTCCATGCCTAATAAAACCTTGATCTTTATGTAGACAAGAAGGTGATGGCTAGTTTGTATAGGATCAACGCTCAAGGCGGTTTGATTGAGATCCCTGCTTGACTGAATGAAGGAAACACCAATTTATACATCAGGGGTCTAATATCAAAGGCGGTAAAGTCCAGTTATAGTAATTTTGAGCCATTTACAAAAAACTAATAACATTTAAAAGATATTACATATTATTGTTGTAATATATTAATATAAAGTGGTATTTTGATACCTATTATTTAAAGCTGTATTTTAATGCTAAAACAAGTCAGATAACTAAGAAATTTAAATAATATGATGGACATTGCCACATTTGTTAGTAACGTAAGGACTTTACCGTTTTTGTTATGGATGGTTATGGACTTAGCCATATTTGTTAGGATATAATTTAAACAAGGTCAAGGTTGTCAAAAAAACATGAAATTTAATTGAAATGTTTTATTTAACTTTGTTAAACCAATCAAATAAAAAAAATATCAAAGTAATAATTTCTAAACTTTCAATGCTGTGTTTTCCAAGCGAGATTCACAATAGCTATTTTCATCATTGTCTATATTATTAATGTCTCCAATATTTTGATTGATAATATTTTTGTAGTAGCTCAATTCATTGATATCTTGCCAATCTGATCCATAATGTTTTGCAAGTAAATTAGATACATTATGAATCTTCTGTAGATTTATAGTGACACCCAGTGAAATTTCACGTGGTGTAATCATCATAACATTTTTTTCTCGGCGACACACACTACGAAGGGCACCTAAATCACTTTTTGTTCGTGATGTTTTACGTTTTGTTGAAACACTTGGCATATTTTAAAATAAGGGTGTGTAGTGCTTGTTTAGTAGCTGATTTGTAAAACGCTGCATTAAATTTCATGATATTATCATTCATGGTCAAAGAGTTGCACTGAAATCCCTTCTTATGCGTGAAAATAATTCGCTCGGGCAACATGGACGATTCATATCTAAGAAGAAAAATAATTATTTGTAGTTACTTTAAAGTTATTGAGTTCTATCAACTCGACTTCACTTTGTTCGGCTATAAAAGTAGCCTAATTCTGTTTCTACGTCTAAAATATATTCGTGGAAAGTTTCACCTCAATCGAGTGGGTAGGTACTGAGTAGTTACGCTGTAAAGAAGTAACAAACATCCATACATCCACCAAACTTTCGCACTTAGGTAAAACAAGTATTAGTATGATATGTACAATATTATTATACATAAAGGATAAAACTCAAAATGTGTTACAGAGGAACAATTTAATTTAATATTATAAAAATATGAATATATTTAATAAAAAATTATAATTATTATTTTGTAGTTAAAAAATTAATTTGAGCGTTCAACCCTAAAGAAAGTAGCTACTGACCTTAGTTTTTTTGACTTATTTTGCTTCCAGTTTTCGGGATTCACGGCTCTTTTCCTGGCTTTATTTTTAGGCACAACTTTAGGTCGGCAGTCCATCTTCACTTTTATATATATTTTTTATTAAATTAAATAGTCTAAACACTTATAATTGAAGAAAATAAGGACATAAATAATGCAGTTTCGTTAAAAACAGCCTTTGAAACTACACGTCTCTGATTGGTCGAAATGGACATTACTAATTTTGTTATGTTAGTCAGGGACTTTCCCGAATTTGTTATAAAACGTTTTGTTTATGCACAGAAATCTATTGGATTTTACCGGATTTGTTCGAATCTCTCAAAGTGATCTAGTAAGAAAGATGTTGCCACAACCAATAACATTAAAATCGACGTTTGACATTATATGGGACTTGCCGCCTTTGTTATTAGACCCCTGACATCATCTCTTATATCATACATAATATATAACCATTATACAATTAAAAAAAAAAACATATACTGGGTGGCGAATAGATTATTACGTTAAATAACAGAGCAGTTAATACAAGTTGATATATGTCTGTTAAAATAATAAAATAAACAATAATAAAAGAAAATATAAAATGCATTTTTCAAACAAAATAAATAGCAAAAAAAGTTGACAAGAAATATATCAGCCTTGATAATATAGAGGTTACTAACCTGAAGTGACTTACAAAACGTCGCACGCGCCAGAAAAATAATAATTTTGACACTTGGTCCCATTTCTTGTCACTTCGCGCATAGAGAATTATGCCTTAACTTCATTATTTTAAGTAAATTTTTTGCTTGAATTTGTTTTCACACACCCGCAGCGCGCGGTCCCTTTGTTTTTAATTTCGCGCATAAAATTATGCCTTAAATTGTTAGCCGTAAGTACAGTTTTTGTTTGATTTTTTCTTTATTTGAGTAGTTCGGATTGACAACGTTTAAACTACCTATATTCGCCTTCAAATGGCATGAGTCCTTGACCTTCTAGAATTCATCAGGTGAAAAAACTGCTATCGCGACTAATGTATTAATTGTTATATATTTTTTTAGTAGTGTATGTTTAAAGAAATTTATGTAGCATACGTCTTTTCATTTTATGTGATAACTTTTTCGTCACTCGGTATATAGTGGAACTACCATCCAGAGAAGACTAGATGAAGGCCAAGGTCACCTGTGAGGTCGGCAGCCTTATATTATGCTACTGATGGGTCAAAAATGGGCACAAACATATACTTTGGAATTTAAGTGGAATGTCCCAAATTCGACCTTATTATTTGTATAGTAAGAATTTGGGTAAATTTGCCTCTAGGAAAAATACAAATATCAAAAATCAATCTGCTAATAAACTTATGTCAACCATATATAATATATAAATTCTGATAGTCGTGTGAATAGTACTGCTAGTTTTGAGATCAAACTTAGTGATTTAGAAGTTAGTGGGAGACTATATTGAACCACTTAAACACCCTGGGGGTGTAACAACTGAGTCAGATATTTTTCTATTTAAGTGACTACTAAAGCTTCCTTTAAATTGTTGGATTGTGAAAGCAAATGAAAAAATAAAGAGCTAAGTACAAGATTTACACATTATATAACTATAAAGTTGTATTCTCCTGCAGAGCTACTGTTCTAACCACATTGTCACATAGTTTTTGCCATTTTCAAAAAAGGATAGGGTCTTAAGTTTACTGTTTTTTTTTTGTATTTTTGTTAGGGAATATCTTCACAAGGTAAGAATCAATTTTTATTATTCATTAAATCTTAATTGTTCCAAACCTCAAGGGTGGTGATGGGTGGATAATTAGAGGATGAAATTTTTAATTAATCTATAAAAAAATTAAAAGTATGTTCAAAAAACTAGCATGAATAAAATAATTATAATTATTACTGTAATACACTATTGCACAAAATTTTTAATACACTATGGAATAGCACTAACAGGAGTTTTTAAATTAAATTATTTATTCTTTTAAGATTTTTGAAAGTATTTTTATTTTAACTTTTTTTTAAAGATTGATTCTTATCTATAACTTTCTAAAGTTTAAAAGCTACGATTTGGTATCCTTTCTTCCTTTTCATTAAATTTTAATTTTAAAGTGCCAATAAGGTATGTATTTTCATATAGGAAAATAGGTGTTGGTTAGTTGTACAAGTCTACAAAATGTGAATATAATTTTAATCATGATTATATTTATTTAAAATTCACATTGTAGTGTATAAAATTATTTTTATTAGGTCTTTACATATGAAATTGGCATTTTGTACGGGAGGAATATAAAGTAATTTTTTTTTGCAGACATTCCAATTCAGCTCATCTAACTTAGTGGTTGTTTGTTGTGCAGTTTGTGGTCTTGCGTTGTCGTGAAGCAGCAGTGGCCTAGAGCGATTGACCTCTCTTGGTTGTTTAGGAGTGAGTTCTTCCTTCATGGTTTGCACTTGCTGACAATAGATATCTGCCATAATCGTTTTAGAAAGCTGTAGTGAACGACACCGTCACTAGTCCAACAAACACTCACAAGTAACTTTTTCTGATTAAAGTTTCGTTTAGGGCAGGATTTGGCTGGGTCTCCAGGGTTCAGCCATCATCCACTTTTCATCACAAGTAATGATTCGATTTAAAATCCCTTCAGTATTGTGTCGGTTGAGCAAAGTAACACAGCAGTTGACGCGTGTTTGCAAGTTTGATTCACTCAATTCATGAGGTACCCATCGTTCAAGTTTTTTTACTTCCCGATTTGCTTCAAGTGGATTAATACATTTTTATCACTTACCCCGAAGCCTGCAGCTATCTCTGAACTGCTTTGTGATGGATCCGCATCCACAATAGCCTTAATTCTTCATTTTCCACTTTGTTTTTTTTTTATAGGATCGGGAGACAAACGAGCACACAGTCCACTTGATGGTAAGTGGTTGCTGTGGCCCATAGACATCTACATATATCCTCGTTCGCGCTTCAAAATGCAGATGCGTTGTCAGCCGTGAGGACTAAGATAGAAAGCCTCTTTTCCAGTAAAAAGGGTCTCCAGTTCTCTACACTCACCATACGAAACACAGCAGCATTAAGCTGCTATTTTACGCTGGTATTCTGTGAGAGCGTGGTCCTTCCCCAGTCGAGCCATTCGTGCTACAACTATACTACTAATATAGCTGCAGCATAGAGTAGTAGAGCCATGGCTCTACCACGTATAAAGATGGTCTCCGGCCGTCCACGGGGTTGGTTCTGAAGGTCGAAATTTCCAGAACAAAAACGTTGAAACCAAAAACGTACCGTGCTTTCTTTTGCAACACCAGCGCCGTACACATCATTAATTCTTCGAGTTGTTTCTGCAGCACTGGTGCCACGGTAGTACTTGTACTCGTAAATATACCGATATTTCATGTTTTCCATTGTGCGGTAATATGCGACGCCAAAGAAAGAAATATTGAGGAAAAAACAAATGAATGTTTTCAAAACTCAAACGTACCAGCTAAATTAATTTCTAAAGAACCATGCTCACTTTTCATACATTTAAAAACCTGAAAGTAAAGTTTATGTATAGTTATAAGGTATAGTAGAAAAACTTCCTGTAAGTTTAGAAAATAATATCATGTAGTCATTTTTACAATTTAAACGCTACGAAGCCCAAAAATATTAATGTTACTCTTTAGGTTAGGATTTGCCGTTACCAAATATTTAATTTTTCTATCTCTTATTAATGTTCTATCACCACTTTCTCTGAGATTATACTGAGAAAAATCTTGCGTATCCCTACATATTTCTATTCTATATGATCAATGAATAACACACAAAAATGGAACAATACACAACGAGACGCAAACACAACAAGTGATTATATTCTTTTTGGCAACAATGAAGGACTGCGCCGATGTCAATCGTAGAACTGCTAAATGTCAAAAAATTCCTTTCACTCGTGCACTCAATGACATACTGCATTACTTATTATATATATATATATATATATATATATATATATATATATATATATATATATATATATATATATATATATATATATATGTATATATACTTAACTTTAATTTGGAAAAAGATAAGGTTTATGATTCATTAATATTTACAAATGTTAAATATTATTTAATGTTATACAAATGTAAAAGTAAAGTCGATTTGAAAACGTCTAATTAGTAAGAATAGCAAAACAAGTGTTTTCAAAAGGAAACAAACGCCGGCGCTATACGGCGGCGGATTGACAATACTACTTATTAGCGAACTTATTTATGCATGAACGGTTTCGAACTGTTTCAAGCAAAAATAAACCTTATACCATATCACAAGAGCACATGGTACTTCGTAGGTCTATTCGGCCATATGATAGTATTAAGACGGCAATTCAACCATTTTAAGCAAAATTAAACAATAAGACAAACGCATTGTTTTTTTTTTAACAGGAGACTTGTTTTCCAGAAATTTATTTACAACTTGAGTTTGTGAGCGATCGCAATGAGTGCTATTATTTGTTACTTATTAGACTATTTCTCCACAACATGATTGAAAACCCACAAAGTAAGAAGAGTACCATGTACAAGTTAAAAAAAAAGGTTGTCAACCCCTAAAAATTTCAAATTTTCAAAATATCCAGAAACGAAGCCGCAGGCATGAACTACTTGCAAAATAATGAATATTTTGTTCTGGATAAATTTTCCAAAAACGCAATTAGAGCGAGTTATAACGATTTTCAAAAAGACTCGACTCGTGTGTCATACGCCACACACAAAAGTAATCGATGGCACGCCTGGCTTGCCAACCTCACTGAACCGGTTAAGCTTCGTCTTGTAAGACCAATCGAAGTCTATCATAACTTTCTTGTTGACTTAAATGACATAGAAAGTCATTAATCATTGTACGAAATTTTTCTCGCGTTTAATTCATGCTGATAGATCGGGAAATGGTGACAGAAAATAGTCTCCCATTTTCTCCTGCATGCCTTTTTAAGAATTGATAACTAACCCTAAAATATGAAAGATAGAGGGGTTACGAGCCCTTGCGCGCTTGCATGTCATAAAGAAAATTGCTTCTCTTTGTGTAAAGAATTTTAGTATTTTTCCGTGACATTATATTGCATGCCTTTGTAATATAATGTAGTTGGAACAAATGTAAGCTATAATAATTGATGGCATGCAATTCGCAACGTCCGACGGGGCTCAAAGGGTTACGTAGAAATGAAAAAAAAAATAGAACATTTCCTTGTTTACAGATTGCATGCCGTTGTAAAAAATTAGTTTTTTTTTATCTCAAAAATACTCTACGAAAATTGACATGTACCCCTCGTATGACCAAGGGTGGAAAATATTAGGAAAAAGTATATATATATATAGAAGAATATAGAGAAATACTTAGTGATTAAATAAAATAAATGTTTAAAACTCAGAAACAGAGTTCAATTAAGTCAAGTAGCGAAATATGTGAAATGGAACTTCTTAGAAAAAGGGTAGTTGAGATGCGTTCAAAATATGCTGGTAATAAATTTACCCTTGACATAGAATAAGCATAAATAAATATTAAAAATATTTTTCTCCTGCGTTTCTTTTAACATTGTGATACGCGTATTTAATTAAGAATTCAATTAGCTGAATTTTAAGATTTATTTCATTTCTATACATAGTCAGGTGAAAAATGGGCATCCTTCTTTGAATTTGGAATTCTTAGCCAAAGAGGAGATATTTCAGATCAAAGTGGTCAGTACGACAAAACGCTAATTTCATATGTAAGGACCTAATATATTGAGGACATATATACGTTCCAAGCACAGATTAGCTCAAAACAGTACTTTTCAAACCTGTTAATATCCATCTTTCGCTTATCTTACACAACTGTTAATTACTCATAACTTAAAAAAAAATATGTTCTAAATGGTTATCAGAGATTTTTTTGTATTAATATAGTATTTGTGGATGCTATAAAGAAAACTAAATAGAAGTTTTCTTAATTTTGCTTTTATCGTCAATTTGAAAGCTTAAAATATCTGAAATGGCTGACAATTTTATGAAACAAAAAAATACAATCAATTTAACCATTCTCAAGGAAAATAGTTACTAGAAAAGATATTTTGATTTAGGTTATATTCATAACAAATTAAAAATTCAAACCAAGTGAAATTTTTATGAAAATGCTGTGGATAAAACGTTTATCACCAATTTATGTTACTTAATTTAATAAAATAATAGCTTAATATGTTAGAAGAATATCTTTTTAACCCTTTTTATCTTTATTTTCTATAAATAATTTATAAGTACTATAAAACCTCAATAAAACTCCGCATGTATTTTATAAATTTTTCATTTGTTTACGATTTGGCGGCAAATTGAAAATTGTCCGTGTTACGTCATAGACTGGGAGATGGTGACCGAAAATAGTCTCCCATTTTCTCCTGCATGCCTTTTTAAGAATTGATAACTAACCCTAAAATATGAAAGATAGAGGGGTTACGAGCCCTTGCGCGCTTGCACGTCATAAAGAAAATGGCTTCTCTTTGTGTAAAGAATTTTAGTATTTTTCCGTGACATTATATTGCATGCCTTTGTAATATAACCTAGTTGGAACAAATTTAAGCTATAATAATTGATGGCATGCAATTCGCAACGGCCGACGGGGCTCAAAGGGTTACGTAGAAATGAAAAAAAAAGAACATTTCCGTGTTTACAAATTGCATGCCGTTGTAAAAAATTAGTTTTTTTTTATCTCAAAAATACTCTACGAAAATTGGCATGCACCCATCGTATGACCAAGGGTGGAAAATATTAGGAAAATGTGAAAATTCAATACAAATTTTTCGTGATTTCAAACTACTTCTAATAAAGATAAATATTAATTTTATGACCAAATAATTCTGAAATACAAATGGCATGCATGTTGCACATGATCATTATATTATAAATAATAACAAAAGTTGCAAAAAATTAAATAAACATTTCCGCGTTTTTTATTTGCATGCCGTTTTGTATTTCATAAAAACGTATTATTTTCAGTACATACCGAAAATGGCATGCGTATTAAATAACACGATCGTATTTTAAATAATATCTAATGAAAGTTTCATAAAATATATGAAACATTTCCGTGTTTTTTATTTGCATGCCGTTTTGTATTTCATAAAAACATATTATTTTAAGTATATATCGAAAATGGCATGCGTATTAAATAACACCATCATATTTTTAATAATAATGAAAGTTTCATAAAAAATTACAAGCATTTCAAAATCACAAAAAATAATTATTTTACGCGACTTTATGACAATATACTTACTATATAAAATATTTCAGTTATTTAATAAAGTAAACCCGGGTATTTAATAATAGAAACAGTAACTTAGTTTGAAGAAAGCCACATACCAATGTAGTGGCAGCGTTTTTTTTTGTTTATTTAAGTAATTTTTTATCAATAAACATCCATTCCATTTGTTATTGAAGTTTAAAATAATATTTACAGACAATGTAGAAAAAGGCGTGCAAAAAAAAAACCATGGAAATGTTTTGCCAATTTTTTACCATTTGCGCAAGTTTTTTTATGTCAGGCTTGTGTAATATGCATGCCATTTTTTATCAACTTAAAATAATGTTTTTTTAATGAAATATTGAATGGCATGCAAAATAAAGCACGGAAATTATAACAGCGTTTTTATTTATTTATTATTTATATATATATATATATATATATATATATATATATATATATATATATATATATATATATATATATATATATATATATATATATATATATATATATATAGAAGAATATAGAGAAATACTTACTGATTAAATAAAATAAATGTTTAAAAACTCAGAAACAGAGTTCAATTAAGTCAAGTAGCGAAATATGTGAAATGGAACTTCTTAGAAAAAGGGTAGTTGAGATGCGTTCAAAATATGCTGGTAATAAATTTACCCTTGACATAGAATAAGCATAAATAAATATTAAAAATATTTTTCTCCTGCGTTTCTTTTAACATTGTGATACGCGTATTTAATTAAGAATTCAATTATCTGAATTTTAAGATTTATTTCATTTCTATACATAGTCAGGTGAAAAATGGGCATCCTTCTTTGAATTTGGAATTCTTAGCCAAAGAGGAGATATTTCAGATCAAAGTGGTCAGTACGACAAAACGCTAATTTCATATGTAAGGACCTAATATATTGAGGACATATATACGTTCCAAGCACAGATTAGCTCAAAACAGTACTTTTCAAACCTGTTAATATCCATCTTTCGCTTATCTTACACAACTGTTAATTACTCATAACTTAAAAAAAAATATGTTCTAAATGGTTATCAGAGATTTTTTTGTATTAATATAGTATTTGTGGATGCTATAAAGAAAACTAAATAGAAGTTTTCTTAATTTTGCTTTTATCGTCAATTTGAAAGCTTAAAATATCTGAAATGGCTGACAATTTTATGAAACAAAAAAATACAATCAATTTAACCATTCTCAAGGAAAATAGTTACTAGAAAAGATATTTTGATTTAGGTTATATTCATAACAAATTAAAAATTCAAACCAAGTGAAATTTTTATGAAAATGCTGTGGATAAAACGTTTATCACCAATTTATGTTACTTAATTTAATAAAATAATAGCTTAATATGTTAGAAGAATATCTTTTTAACCCTTTTTATCTTTATTTTCTATAAATAATTTATAAGTACTATAAAACCTCAATAAAACTCCGCATGTATTTTATAAATTTTTCATTTGTTTACGATTTGGCGGCAAATTGAAAATTGTCCGTGTTACGTCATAGACTGGGAGATGGTGACCGAAAATAGTCTCCCATTTTCTCCTGCATGCCTTTTTAAGAATTGATAACTAACCCTAAAATATGAAAGATAGAGGGGTTACGAGCCCTTGCGCGCTTGCACGTCATAAAGAAAATGGCTTCTCTTTGTGTAAAGAATTTTAGTATTTTTCCGTGACATTATATTGCATGCCTTTGTAATATAACCTAGTTGGAACAAATTTAAGCTATAATAATTGATGGCATGCAATTCGCAACGGCCGACGGGGCTCAAAGGGTTACGTAGAAATGAAAAAAAAAAGAACATTTCCGTGTTTACAAATTGCATGCCGTTGTAAAAAATTAGTTTTTTTTATCTCAAAAATACTCTACGAAAATTGGCATGCACCCATCGTATGACCAAGGGTGGAAAATATTAGGAAAATGTGAAAATTCAATACAAATTTTTCGTGATTTCAAACTACTTCTAATAAAGATAAATATTAATTTTATGACCAAATAATTCTGAAATACAAATGGCATGCATGTTGCACATGATCATTATATTATAAATAATAACAAAAGTTGCAAAAAATTAAATAAACATTTCCGCGTTTTTTATTTGCATGCCGTTTTGTATTTCATAAAAACGTATTATTTTCAGTACATACCGAAAATGGCATGCGTATTAAATAACACGATCGTATTTTAAATAATATTTAATGAAAGTTTCATAAAATATATGAAACATTTCCGTGTTTTTTATTTGCATGCCGTTTTGTATTTCATAAAAACATATTATTTTAAGTATATATCGAAAATGGCATGCGTATTAAATAACACCATCATATTTTTAATAATAATGAAAGTTTCATAAAAAATTACAAGCATTTCAAAATCACAAAAAATAATTATTTTACGCGACTTTTTGACAATATACTTACTATATAAAATATTTCAGTTATTTAATAAAGTAAACCCGGGTATTTAATAATAGAAACAATAACTTAGTTTGAAGAAAGCCACATACCAATGTAGTGGCAGCGTTTTTTTTTTGTTTATTTAAGTAATTTTTTATCAATAAACATCCATTCCATTTGTTATTGAAGTTTAAAATAATATTTACAGACAATGTAGAAAAAGGCGTGCAAAAAAAAACCATGGAAATTTTTTGCCAATTTTTTACCATTTGCGCAAGTTTTTTTATGTCAGGCTTGTGTAATATGCATGCCATTTTTTATCAACTTAAAATAATGTTTTTTTAATGAAATATTGAATGGCATGCAAAATAAAGTCACGGAAATTATAACAGCGTTTTTTGCAATTTTCGTCATGCATGCCACTACTTTACAACTTCCTGTTGTGCATGCTAAATTTGCTAACGTCAATAAATTATAAAAATTAAGTATTGTCCAAATGGCATGCAGTTTGAAATCACGAAAAGTTGTATTGAATTTTCACAACTTTTTCCTAATATTTTCCACCCTTGGTCATACGAGGGGTACATGTCAATTTTCGTAGAGTATTTTTGAGATAAAAAAAACTAATTTTTTACAACGGCATGCAATCTGTAAACAAGGAAATGTTCTATTTTTTTTTCATTTCTACGTAACCCTTTGAGCCCCGTCGGACGTTGCGAATTGCATGCCATCAATTATTATAGCTTACATTTGTTCCAACTACATTATATTACAAAGGCATGCAATATAATGTCACGGAAAAATACTAAAATTCTTTACACAAAGAGAAGCAATTTTCTTTATGACATGCAAGCGCGCAAGGGCTCGTAACCCCTCTATCTTTCATATTTTAGGGTTAGTTATCAATTCTTAAAAAGGCATGCAGGAGAAAATGGGAGACTATTTTCTGTCACCATTTCCCGATCTATCAGCATGAATTAAACGCGAGAAAAATTTCGTACAATGATTAATGAATTTCTATGTCATTTAAGTCAACAAGAAAGTTATGATAGACTTCGATTGGTCTTACAAGACGAAGCTTAACCGGTTCAGTGAGGTTGGCAAGCCAGGCGTGCCATCGATTACTTTTGTGTGTGGCGTATGACACACGAGTCGAGTCTTTTTGAAAATCGTTATAACTCGCTCTAATTGCGTTTTTGGAAAATTTATCCAGAACAAAATATTCATTATTTTGCAAGTAGTTCATGCCTGCGGCTTCGTTTCTGGATATTTTGAAAATTTGAAATTTTTAGGGGTTGACAACCTTTTTTTTAACTTGTACATGGTACTCTTCTTACTTTGTGGGTTTTCAATCATGTTGTGGAGAAATAGTCTAATAAGTAACAAATAATAGCACTCATTGCGATCGCTCACAAACTCAAGTTGTAAATAAATTTCTGGAAAACAAGTCTCCTGTTAAAAAAAAAACAATGCGTTTGTCTTATTGTTTAATTTTGCTTAAAATGGTTGAATTGCCGTCTTAATACTATCATATGGCCGAATAGACCTACGAAGTACCATGTGCTCTTGTGATATGGTATAAGGTATATTTTTGCTTGAAACAGTTCGAAACCGTTCATGCATAAATAAGTTCGCTAATAAATAGTATTGTCAATCCGCCGCCGTATAGCGCCGGCGTTTGTTTCCTTTTGAAAACACTTGTTTTGCTATTCTTACTAATTAGACGTTTTCAAATCGACTTTACTTTTACATTTGTATAACATTAAATAATATTTAACATTTGTAAATATTAATGAATCATAAACCTTATCTTTTTCCAAATTAAAGTTCTTGATTGTTTGATATTTACAAATATTATTATTAGGTGAAAATTTTGTTTAATAAAAACCAAGGTTTTCCAGGGTGATTTAACTGTACCTACTTATATAAATTATTTTTTTAAAAAACCAAATATAGTACAAAATGTTTGTAATCTCTGCATAAAAAAGTCACTTACTCTCAATTTCAAAGAAAACACATAGCAAAACGCGTAGTTACCCACTAAAAACTAGTATCCTTCCGTTTGTAACTGATGTTTGATGTCAACTAAACTTAATTAGGTCTAAACAAGTAAAAAAAAACATAAAAAAAGGTAATTATTTTTACACATGGCTGATGGCACAATAAGCGTGTCATCAACTTCAACACGCCAGGCGTGTCATGAAATATTTGTTCGCCGCCACAGCTAAAAGTTGTCGAAAATCCGCAACGAATCGGTTAATGAGTTTAAACGTGGTCGCACTAATCTCATCGATGATCTGCGTGAGGGACGGCCTTCTACGGCGACGACTGAAGATAACATCAGTGTTGTGCGGCGTATGATAGAGACCAACAAAAGAGTGACTTATCAGCAGATTCAGACAAGCTTAGGCATCGGTATGAGTCAAAATTGCACAAAATCCTCCATCAACATTTAGCGGTCAGTAAGCTTTGTGCTCGGTGGATAGCTCATAATTTGACAGAGGCTCAAAAACTCCGACGTGTTGATTGGTGTCGTGAAATGGTTCAAAGATTTAACGGAGGTGATTCAAATGCTGTGATCTACATGCTTACGGGTGACGAAAGCTCGATTTATTGCTATGATCCTGAAACTAAGAGACAGTCTGCTGTTTGGGTGTTTCCTTCCGAAGAGTAGCCAACTAAAGTGAAGAGAGGTCGAAGCGTGGAAAAAAAGATGGTGGCCTCGTTCTTCGGAAGGACAGATCATTACGCAACAGTTCTTTTAGAGGATCGAAAAACAGTTATTGCAGAGTGGTACACTAACAATTGTTTGCCACTTCTCTTGGAAAAAGTTCGGGAGAAACGACCTCGCAGTAGGATCCTCCTTCACCACGACAACACCTCGTCGCGCACCGCCAAGCAAACAATTGACTAATTGGCGACGTCAGACGTGGAATTACTGGGTCACCCGCCCTATAACCCCGACCTTGCGATTTTTATTTATTTCCGAAAATAAAAGAAAAATTTCGAGGAAAACGTTTTATGGACGCCGAGGCAGCAGTGGCTGCGTTTCAAAATGCCGTCGAAGAAACCCCTAAGGACGAGTAGGCAAAGTGCTTTTCTCAGTGGTTCCATCGGATGCAGCGATGTATTGATGTAAATGGACACTATTTTGAAAAGATATAATAAAACTAGCTGCTAGTTTGTTAGTTTTTGATTTTCTGAGAACTTTCGGTGTCACCCTCGTATAAGATAATAAATTAGTGCTCAATTAGTGCTGCAAGCACATGCTAAAGAAAAGCTCAAATTTTTTTTCTTTTCATATTCCGTAAACTGCTACTTTGACATGTTTAGCAGAGTATGTGATGAAACATGGATATTCAAATGGGCTATCACCTATAAACGAAAAAGGATTGCAATTTTTTTTAAATAATACCGTACCATACCATAAAAACGAAAGAAATTTCTTAAAAATGGAAAATTTTCATGGTTCATGGCTTCATGGATTTCCGGAGTTTGCAAGTGGCTTGAAAATACCGACTGTGCTCTCCTTGTTAAGCAGTTACTATGTGGCCGCGATTTAAGCAATGTACCATCTTTAAAAATAGCAAAAACAACGACGTAAAGCCTCATCCCGAGAATTAGAAAGGGCTTTAAATGTTAAATATACATGACACACACAAATTTTCATTTCTTGGTGCTAGTTCAGACGGTAAATATGAACCTGGTAGTTAGAAGTGAAATGCTCATTGATCCGATTAAAATATGGAACCCGGAGAAGCAATCAAACAAAAGAAAATTGACTTTGTTGTATAAATCTCATGTTTTCACCGTCAACACAAAAAGCAAATAGTAATACCAAGTTCAGGGTCAATTACGAACTGGTTAAAATATGTGTATATTTGCCTGTGGATAGGCGATGGTAAAATAAAATTTGAATTCATAAACTTACCTCCAGAGATAGTTGATACGCGAGATACATGAATCTAAGATATCATAACTCATGTACGAATAAAAACATACCGATGGAATAACGTATAAAAGCAAACATTTACATGTTTTATTTTTAATTTAATAAAAAATTGATTCCTCACTCACATGCACATACAATCGGTAAAACTGCCGCAAGCCCACTCGTGCTCGTGACGTCCTTTACAAAATTATTTTGTAATAATACTAAACCGGCACCCCACTCAAATTTACAAAAAATATGAACATTATTATCATGCTAGATACCAAATGCGATTGCAAAGTTTTGCCAACTAACTTTACTTAATACTTATAAAAATAACAACAAAGAAAGAAAAACTGAGCGCTGCTAATATTTTAAGGGATGCAAAACCATGCTTATTGCAAGAACACGCACCCATGTACATGCATACATCTGAAATCATTTGCAACCATTAACATAGTGTTGTGTGCATCCATCAGTAAATTTTTACGGGCTGATTAAGAAATTTAAAATTTTAGGGCGATTTATTGTATTATTTTATTTTTATTTATGTATTATTTAATATAATTTACGTAACATTTAGCATATTATTTATAGTAGCAGTATTATACGCACTAAGTTTGCCTTTTTAATTTATATTTCGTTGTGGGTCTACTGGAAGATATTTCAGCAAATAGTGGAATAAGTAGAACCTTTGTACAAACTCACTATAAGACTGTTTCTGTACCTTGCTGTGTGTACATAAATAAACCAAAATGAAAAAATACACACTGTGTTGTAGTGTGTGTACCCGCACACCATACACTTAATACTTATAAAATTAACAACAAAGAAAGAAAAACTGAGCGCTGCTAATATTTTAAGGGATGCAAAACCATGCTTATTGCAAGAACACGCACCCATGTACATGCATACATCTGAAATCATTTGCAACCATTAACATGGTGTTGTGTGCATCCATCAGTAAATTTTTACGGGCTTAAAATGAAATTTAAAACTTTAGGGCGATTTATTGTATTATTTTATTTTTATTTATGTATTATTTAATATAATTCACGTAACATTTTACATATTATTTATAGTAGCAGTGGTAGTATTGTACGCACTAAGTTTGCCTTTTTAATAAATTTTCCTTTGTGGGTCTACTGGAAGATATTTCAGCAAATTGTGGAATAAGTAGAACCTTTGTACAAACTCACTATAAGACTGTTTCTGTATCTGGTTGTGTGTACATAATTAAACCAAAATGATAAAAGATGTGTAAGAGGGTGCGTGTCAAGAAATAGAGCATGGTTTCAGCTTCACTTGAAATGTACGAGACGCTCCGTCTATCTTCCATTGTCGGTCTAAGCAAGTATTAAGTTTAGTTAGGTATAGCATATAAAATATAGCGGAAAACAGTTTCAATGTGCGCATGCGTAGGTCAGCTTGCAATTCGAATAACTAAATTCGAGTACGTCAAAAATGTAAATACGTCCTTAAATAGACAATAAATAAATATATATATATGTATAATTCTATCTGGTTTCTTATTTTTATTTTTTTTTAAATATATTTATTTATTTTGTTATTAGCTAGTTTACACGTAGCATTGGGATACAAGTGGTTTTTACGCAGTACTTTTTGGCAGTAAGTATTGTATCTTTTGTGTATTACTAGCAAATAATGTATTTTTTGTCGGAACAAAACTCAACTCTGTTATGTAAAATATCACATTTATTTCAGAAATAAAACAAAATTGCAATTTGTCATAGTGAATTAATAAAAAAATAATGTTTTTTTTCTCCAAAGAAATATGTATACAGACATTCTTATAAGAATCAACTAGAACGCAAGTAATGCTAGAGTTAGGTACATATGTGAAATATTTCTTATGGTGTGTTTCGTATGGGTAACACATATATTTCGGATACTGAACAAAAAAATTAGTTGTACCCTTTTAGAACAAGTTTTTGACGTTTTCGTATCGTTATTGACAAAAGTTGTATGGAAATATGAACAACGCCTCTAGCGGACGTAAAGTAAGTAGTAGTCTTGATAGCGATATTAATTGGATACGATTGAAAATTCGGGCTGAGCAGCAGTTTTAATAATGAGTTTACTCATTATTAAAACTGCTAGTTTGCTAAAGGAGTCATTTGAATCATAACAAAGACAACAGCTCAGTAAATGTTGTCTTACTATACAAAAACTCTGTTTAAATCATAACAAAGACAACAGTTCAGTAAATGTTGTCTTACTGTACAAAAACTCTTCGCTATCAATCCGTAACAATCCGCTGTTGGACACGTATCTTTCCCATTTTGAGAAATATTCGCCTTAATCGCTTGTCAAGCGCCTTTGTAACCGCAGTACCAGATCTATCCATTTTTGACGCATCTTCCTGTCGCTGGTCAGACTCGTAAGTCGCTTATCAGGCGTCTTGGCAACCGTAGTACCAGATCTATCCATTTTTGACGCATCTTCCTGTCGCTGGTCAGACTCGTAAGTCGCTTATCAGGCGTCTTGGCAACCGTAGTACCAGATCTATCCATTTTTGACGCATCTTCCTGTCGCTGGTCAGACTCGTAAGTCGCTTATCAGGCGTCTTGGCAACCGTACTAACAGATCTATCCATTTTTGACGCATCTTCCTGTCGCTGGTCAGACTCGTAAGTCGCTTATCAGGCGTCTTGGCAACCGTAGTACCAGATCTATCCATTTTTGACGCATCTTCCTGTCGCTGGTCAGACTCGTAAGTCGCTTATCAGGCGTCTTGGCAACCGTACTAACAGATCTATCCATTTTTGACGCATCGTCCTGTCGCTGGTCAGACTCGTAAGTCGCTTATCAGGCGTCTTGGCAACCGTAGTACCAGATCTATCCATTTTTGACGCATCTTCCTGTCGCTGGTCAGACTCGTAAGTCGCTTATCAGGCGTCTTGGCAACCGTAGTACCAGATCTATCCATTTTTGATGCATCTTCCTGTCGCTGGTCAGACTCGTAAGTCGCTTATCAGGCGTCTTGGCAACCGTAGTACCAGATCTATCCATTTTTGACGCATCTTCCTGTCGCTGGTCAGACTCGTAAGTCGCTTATCAGGCGTCTTGGCAACCGTAGTACCAGATCTATCCATTTTTGACGCATCTTCCTGTCGCTGGTCAGACTCGTAAGTCGCTTATCAGGCGTCTTGGCAACCGTAGTACCAGATCTATCCATTTTTGACGCATCTTCCTGTCGCTGGTCAGACTCGTAAGTCGCTTATCAGGCGTCTTGGCAACCGTAGTACCAGATCTATCCATTTTTGACGCATCTTCCTGTCGCTGGTCAGACTCGGTAAGTCGCTTATCAGGCGTCTTGGCAACCGTAGTACCAGATCTATCCATTTTTAACGCATCTTCCTGTCGCTGGTCAGACTCGTAAGTCGCTTATCAGGCGTCTTGGCAACCGTAGTACCAGATCTATCCATTTTTAACGCATCTTCCTGTCGCTGGTCAGACTCGTAAGTCGCTTGTCAGGCGCCTTGGCAACCGTACTAACAGATCTATCAATTTTTGACGCAAATTCCGGTCGCTGGTCAAGTTATCTTACATCAAATATATATGAGGTACTTTAAAGGAGATGCCTATGTTCAGCAAAGAACTTGTATATTCTGTAATAGATGGGAATGGATTAGATTAGAGAGATAGTATATAGTCATATGTTTAATATTTTGAAGGCCATTAGGTCTTTCTGGCTCTTTCCATTGTCGCCTTTACGAAACCCACGGTACAAAATAGGACGATAGATTCTTTTACGTCACCACCACACCGTAATTTAATAAGGAATGGGAAATTATTAAATGAGCGAATAAAAAATTAGCTGCAGACTAATAACGAGATTCTATAACGTTATCTTCAGCAACATTTTATTTTTGTCGCGAAAAATTCTCCGTATTGCCTGCCAATGCTGATCAGGAAATAAAAAGATTTAAAACAAGCAAAAGTGGCAAACAATTATATCCATAACGCATATTGAAATTCTAGGAGTTTTGTATTTTAATAACCAGTATTTATTATTTCTGGAACCTTGAATTTGATTTTAGAATAAGTTGTTAAAATACTTGCCATAATTACAGTATCTTACAGTATCTTAGAATCTGTAAATGCTGCATATTATTATTAATCAAAATAAGGTATTAATACAATAAATAAATACGCTTTTCTTTACTTTTTAATGTTTTCACGGGGAAGCTAACCAAAAAATAACTTTACAACTTTTTAAAATTTTTCAGCGACAAACTTAGAAACGCATGCAAAGTCATTACATATGACACTTGCCTACCACTTTGAGGTAACTGCATTTGACTCGCTCAAATTAATGGCCGACGAGATAGAACTACCAGAAGTTTGCAACTGGGAGCTTCGGTTGTATTCTAGAGACGCTCGCTTCGCGCATCATCAGGTAAATAACTATTGCCACTTATGTTGCGGATACATTTAATATTTTTATGGCCCGTGGATATTGTTAGAGGAAGAGAAAGGGAAACAAACCAGGAGACGGGTAGGAATATTCCTAATATTATCTAGAAAAAAAAAAACTGCAGTTGCCAACCCGCAATTCTACCCTTTTACGCTAGGCGTAAAATAACCAGACGGGTTACAGGAAACAACGTCTAAAGGCGCGAGACGATTGCTGCGATCCTCAATCCTACTGCCAAGCATGACGATAAGTCAAAATGAAATCCTCCCTGACTCTTCTTTCGCATAATGGATATATTTGCAATAGTGGCAACGTTTGGTAGGTGGGTTGGAAACCGCAGTTTTTGAAGTGAAAACTTCATTAGAATTGTTGTGAGTTGAAACTCGAGGAAACAAAAAAGCGGCACTAAAATGAGACAAACATATTATAAGAATGATATAGAATACAATGTAGACCGCGATCTCAAAAGGTCGTGGGTTCGAATCCGCCATTCGTTTACTGTCTTTTTAAAAAAATACTATTGCTAGTATTTTTTGAAATACAGGAAACAATATTTTAAAATTATCTTTATGTACGAATCCATTTATAACAATCCACGATTTCATAACTTAGGCCATGTAGCGTCTACTTTACGTACCACCAGAGTTAATCAATTGTTGATCCATAAAATGTTTTAACCTATAGAAGGAAGTAGATGGCGCTATTACATAGCAATTTTACTCGAATGAAAATATTCTTTTGATTTATTACACTAAAATTTAGTCTAAAAATAAGGATTGCAACATTTATTTGCAATACAATTTAACTTTTATCTTATATTTTGTGCCGCACTTGTGTAACCACAAGTCATAATAAATCATATTAAATAAATAATTTGCCGTAAAATATTTTAGAGCAGCACTACATACTGGTGGTAGGTTGGTCGTCTACTAGTGAGGGCCCCGGTGGAGAGTTAGTTACCACCCACCTGGCAAAGACATACCGCCAAATGATGCAAGTCGTGTTCCGGTATGATGTTAGGTGAAACCCATTTCTTAGGGAGAATGGGTCTGGCCAGTAGCTTTGCGCATAAGAACCGGTTGCGACACGGCCGTTTCTTAGTGTCAGGTGCCCGCTTATGGAGGTTAGCGGAATCCAAAACACGGTTGCACCGATGGCCGATCGTAGATAGTTGGAGGCCCAATTAATAAGCCAGCCTCTCATGAAAGGCTGTTCCGCCATCTTACGAAAAATCCTGAGATGGCTCCACCATGCCGGTCGGCTACCGGAGGAGAGGGCCTGGTTGCGATTTCCAGGGGGTTTTGGGCGTCCCCGCGATCTCCATGCTAGGTACCATCGATGCTGTGACTGTTTGCGTCCCTAGGTTATATGTGTGATGCCTCATCCAAAAGCCATTCTCTCAACCTATTCACTCCACCATTCATGAAAAAAGGAAAAGAAGAGTAAGTTTGTGCAGCGGTTGCACTCCCTCTCCATCAAAGTACACCTCACAAACAGGAGGTCGGCACTGTAATCTCAATGCAGCCCACTAACACCTTGAGACTGAGAAGCTGCACTTACTCTTCTTGACTGAGACGCAGATCAGATGTCCTCTAGATGCGGCGTACCTTGGCTACCCTGGGTACACACTGGAGCATAATTTCCATCAGCGCGCCGGAGTCTGTGTTTACGTCTGTAACTACATCTGTAAACGTCTCCGTCACCTTGAAGACCATTTTTTCTGCGATCTGGGTATTGATAGACACAGGAATGGATAAAAGTATTTATTCTTGTGTCTACCGATCGCACAGTGGTGACCGGGAGACAACTAGACTATTTGAACACCTCAGTGAAGCCTCTGATGTAGCTCTAAATCGGTACCCTAATGCACAGTTGGCTTTCCTGGGCGAATTTAATGCCTGTCATCAGGACAGGCTGTTCCCATACCAGAAGACCAACCACGTTGGGAGAGAGGCGTGGAATTTTGCCTTGTCGCTGGGGTTCTCCCAGCTGGTACAAGAAGCGGCTAGGGTACCTGATGTAGATGGGCACACAGCCAACTGCCTCGACCTTCTGCTGACGACCGATCCAGACAGGTACGATGTTCAGGTCAAGTTACCTCACCCTCGGGAACTTCTGATCACTGTCTGGTGAAATCTGTGTCATTATATTCCCCATCTAACTACGATTTTCACGGTGTGCGGCGATTGTGGCGATACAAGTCAGCAGAATGCAGAGGCATTTCTTTGCATGTTATCCTTGGCGGCAGGTCTGCTTCTCGTCTGAAGACCCGTCAATCTCTGTGGATGCCATAACCGATGTGATACATCAAGCGATGGAGTATTTCATCCCATTTGCTTACGTGTCCATTGGCGGTAAAGCTCGCCCATGGTTCAACGCTGAGTGCACTCGTGCTGAAAAGCACAAGCATATGGCGTACTTATTCTGGGTCGATGCTCGAGACCGCACAGCTCCGGATGTTAGTCTTAAAGAGAGAGCCTTTAACCAAGCCGCCAAGTCCTGCAAAAAGGCATTACAGCAAGCCAGTTTCGACCGCATTAAACGCATCGGTACAAAGCTCTCTGTCAAGCCATCTGGCAGTAGAGCTTTTTGGTCTCTCGCCAAAGCGGTCGAGACAAACTTCTGTCGGTCTACACTACCTGCGCTGGTAAAACCAGATAGCTCACTGGCGCATGCGCTTAAGGCGAAAGCGGACTATTTGCTCCTCTTTTTACTTGCCTTCCGCGTCTGGACAGTAGCAACAGCGTACCGTCTCAATTACCTAACTGCGCTTTGTCACTAGCTCTTTGTCAGAGGTCCGTATCACCAACAAGGAGGTTCTTGAAACCTTTCGAAGTCTAGTCGTGAACAAAGCTAGTGGACATGATGATATATCAGCTATAGTTCTAAAGGTCTGTGCACCTGAGTTGTCTTCTGTGTTGACACGCTTGTGCCGCCTGTCATTCAGGACTAGAATAGTGTCCAAATCTTGGAAGCTGACTAATGTGCAGCCTGTGCCTAAATAAGGTAGCCGTACTGACCCTGACAACTATCGGCCAATTTGAATTATCTCCATACTCAGCAATATTATGGAGCGTATATAGAACGCCCAGTATCTCACGAGGTGGGCGTGATCTCAGTGACCGCCAGTACGTGTTTCGTCGAAATCGATCAACTGGGGACCTTCTAGCGTATGCCACTCACATATGGGCCTAAACCCTCGAGAATAGTGGTGAAGCACTTATTGTTTCCCTCGACGTCCTGAAGGCCTTTGAAAGGGTTTGGCACGCTAATCTATTGGACAAGCTTTCAGCGTACGGCTTATTGACTGGGTGAAAGACTTTCTGAGTGAACGGTCTCTCCGGGTCATCGTCGATGGCTGCTTATCCGATCTTGTGGCGACTAACGCCGGCGTTCCTCATGGGTCCATTCTCTCCGCAACTCTCTTCCTACTGCATATAAATGATCTGCTCATTCCCGGTACAGACGACAGCACAGTTGTGGAGAGATACGAACCAAGTGCCCGGACCAGTCGGGATCAAATCCAGTCCGAAAGAGAGGATATGGCTGAGCGTGTGAATATCACACTACAGGCAGTCTCATGGGGCTCTGGCGTGTCTTTTCACTGCTAAAAGGAGCCCGCTCACCCTGGCTTCTACTTTCCGGAATGTATCCTTGGAGTACACTGACCGCCTTTAGTTCCTACCGGTTGAATTTTCTCCGAACCTCAACTACGGGCGTTTTATTTAGTCCAGAGCCAAAACAGCCGCAAGTAAACTTTGTGTCTGCAAGGGTGCGGCGGTACTTTAAGCCGGGGCAGCTTCTTACCTTATATAAAGCGCAAGTCCGGCTGTGCATGGAGTACTACTGTCACATATGGGCTGGTGCTGCAAAATGCCACCTGGCGCGTTGGACTCAGTGGAGAGACACGCTAAGAGGCTCATTGGTGACCTTGATTTGGTTGAAACCAATCTTGTCAGCCTCGAGCACAGGCGCAGAGTAGCCAGTCTCTCGGTATTCTATAGGATGCATTTTGGTGAGTGTGTGCAGGAATTACACGCTTTAATTCCTCCTCCTTTCCACCATCGAACAACCAGGTGGTCGACGGATTTTCTACCCGTTTCTTGTAGATATACCACGCATTAGAACCAAACGGTTTGCTTCGTCTTTTGTTATGCCTAATACATAATATGTATTAATATGTATTACTAGCGATTATAAAGGACAATACTACGAGGGTAGCACTGAAAATTTCGGGAATCAAGGAAGTGACACAACATTACTATTTAAAAATGTATTTATTGCTTTTCGAAGTATTCTCCGCGAAATTTGACACATTTTTCCATACGATGGAACCAATCATTGAAGCAACCATTCCATTCGGAAGTTGGGGTCTCCAAAATGGCCGTTTTGTAGGCGTCCACAGCTTCTTCACGTGATGAAAATCTCTGTTTTATTCTTGTTCTTCTGTTGTTTATTTTAGGGAAAGTATAGAAAACTTTAGGGCTTAGGTCGGGGCTTTACGGCGGATGGTCTAATAATTCTATGTTTTCTTGCTCTAAAAACTCTTTTGTTCTGTGTGCGGTGTGAGAACTCGCATTGTCGTGATGGAGGATGATGCGGCGCTTGCAGTTCTCTTTACGGAGTTCAGAAACGACCTGTGGTAAACAAATGCTAGCATACCATTCTGCATTAACCGTTTTTTGTCCCTCAAGAGGAATATTCGTAACATGGCCGGTTTTGGAGACAAACGTGGCCACCATTTTTTTTGCAACACTCCGTGAACGAACAATTTTTGTTGGCTTTAACTCATTTTCGAACACCCAAACTCGTGACTGGTTTTTTGTTTCGGGTTCGTACGCGTATATCCAGGATTCGTTACCTGATACGATGTTGTATACAGCATTTGAGGATCCTGCGTGGAATCTTTCGAGAGTTCGGTCGTACCAAGTAACGCAAGCCGCTTTTTGCTCTTCACAGAGCGAATGCGGTATCTATCGGGAAAACAACTTTTTTTACACCTAATTTTTCATGCAAGATTATTTGTATTTGACTCATGCCAATGTCTAAAGTTGCCTGAATTTCGCAGTATGTCACATGTCGATCTTCCTCAATCAGCTTACGCACAGCATTAACGTTTTCTTGGGTGACTGCAGTTTTTGGACGACCTTGACGGGGATCATCATTGAGCTTGACACGTCCACGTTGAAATTCAGCAAACCAGCGATAAATTGTGGTTTTGGATGGGGCTTCATCACCAAATGCAGAAATCATCCGGTCAACACACTGTTTTTGTGTTAAACCACTTCGAAAGTCATAATAAATCATCGCTCTTGAATTTTCTCGAGTCATTTCCATTTTCTCAACGACTAAACAAGTTTAACAAAACATTGTGACAAGACCGAGAATCTTTTTTTAAATAAATAAATGGTATTCGATTTTAAAAACCAAGGGATTTTCAATTAAAAATGTTTTAATATGACAGGAACAGTGGAAATATTCCATTCCCGATACTTTTAGTGCAGCCTATGTAGATCCCATCGTGCAAAAAGGGGCATTTGGCTTGAAAGTCTTGTTAGGTGTTGGGCGATTTCGGGATAAATCTGAAACGAATCTCTCTGAGAATAGTTTTTTTTAGAACAGGAGCTCCTATAAAATGTCTAAGCCAGACGACCGCGTTTTACAAAGGGTCGGGAGATAAGATCGAAAAATTTACGTTTTATAATCTTCGACCACATCTAACGTTTAGGCTTGTAAAGTACTCCCATGATTATTGTTGTGAGATTTCTTTGTATCTAAACTCAAAAAATAGTTTACTAAGTTCTCTTAAAACTGGCCAAGTGTTAGGTTCAGATGATAATACGTTCACTTGACCTTCAATACTTAGAAAGTAAATATAGAAAACCGATATTATTTCTTAAATACCTTATTTATTTTTAAAGCTTGCAATCGATAGTTTGTTTGGCAATGAGGGCATCCACGATTTTTTCTGCCACCAGGGCGGCGCCACTTTCGAGTGAGGTAAAATATTTGACAGATTTCATAGCGGAGACGATAATTTCTTAGGAAAATGTAATCTTTAAGGTTTCTTTCTGTATTACTAGTTATATTTTATATTAATTACATTAGAAATGAATAAATCAAACTATAAATATAACTAAAAGACGACTTTTAAAAAAAAAGAGTTATAATGTGCAAAAAATTAAAAATCAAACCACTGACGCATTGTGTTATATATTAATATAATACTCTAGAAAATGATAAACTATTATTTAAAACTAATTTCTCAATTTAATGACACTGTGTAACAAAAAACTTTACCTCAGTCGCTAGTAGCGACATCTGGTGAGTGGAAGATTATTAGCCCTCATTATGATAATCTATGAAAAAAAGTTCATCACTATATCTATAATCTAAACACTGATTAGTAACGATTCCAAAGTTCCTATATTATAATATTTAAATGCCAATATATTACGACGAAAATATATTTTTAATTCTCGTTGAAAATATAATAATTTTCGTTCGGCAGGTATACAAAGTAACCCAAGCTTACGCGCCAAAAGCGAGCGATGAACTTGAATTACTTATCGGTGATTACATTTATATTGAGGAGTCAGAGTTTGACAGCTCGACTGACGGTTGGGTCCAAGGTACTTCGTGGCTTACAGGTAAACAGTTTTTTTTTCGTTTACCTCCCTTTCACACCATTTCTACAATGCTGGCCGTTAAAAATTTGAAACAGCTTTTCTATCGAATCATTTTTAGACGTGCGCTTTTGCTACCAAAATGTGATTAAAGGTTTAAGAGGCCGCAATGTGACAATACTGTTTAATTGACTTGTAGTTAAAAATTTCGTTATTAGCCAGAAGACTTCTGCCAGTTAAAATTTCCTTTAAAATTGTTATTGCACAGGTGTCTCCGGCTACCTCCCAGGCATCTACACGCAAAGGACGGCTGAATCGGATGCTTGGACGTTGCATCGCGCAATTGCGCTTGGATCCAACAACTGTAAGATTTCTTTTTTTCCTGACCAAATTAACAGTAATTTAAATGGCGTTGCTATCTGTCTCGTTCTATTACACTTTAGAGGAGTCACTATAAGTTTCATTCTGACACCTTATTAACATTTTTTTTTTAATTTTATCTTTTGTTTTCAAAACCGGGTCGCATACTATGAGATTTCACGCCCTACTAATAATGATATAAATAGGGCGTCTGAGAAAGCAGAGCGGGACAGTATTTAATGCTGGCACCCCGCCTGCAACTTTACTAGTTGCAGTTTCGGTCTCATATGGAATACTGTTTCCGTCTCTGGGCTGGGGCTCCCCAGTGCCAGCTCCTTCCATTTGAGCACACCTAGCGCAGCCTAGGTTCGAATCGTCGCCGACCGAGCTCTTTCTAATCTGCTTGACTCACTGGCACTGCGAAGAGATGTTGTATCTCTTTGCGTATTTTATCGCACCTACCACGGGGAATTGTCTGAGGAATTGTTCGGACTATTTCCAGCCGCTCAATTTCACCATCGCACATTGCGATAAAACTCGCGGTACCATCCTTAATATCTGGATGATTGGTGGTCCACAACTGTACGATTTACAAGAGGTTTACTTCCTCGCACAACTTCCTTGTGGAATCGACTACCACCAGCGATTTTTCCGGACCGATACGACTTAGGGACCTTCAAGAAAATAATATAGAGTATTAAGCTTATGTGTTAATTGTATAAATTGTGCAGATTTTTTTACCTCATTCGTATATACATTCCATTCAGAGTAGCAAGTAATGAAACCGTAAAATAGCCCAAGTACCAGTAAATTATTGATTTAAAGCATACTATATTAGTACATAGTTATATTTTCCCTTTATGGACTAAATACAACCCTACATATAATACTGTTGACCACTGTACATTTCACTAGGAGTTTTCTTACACGTACGACCTCTCTGTGGAATAGCTTACCACCGGCGATTTTTTCGGACCTATACTACTTAGGGACCTTCAAGAAAAGAGCTTACTCCTTTCTAAAAGACCGGCAACGCACCTGCAATTCCCCTAGTGTTGCAGTTGTTCATGGGCGGCGGTAGTCACTTACTATCAGGTGAGTCGAATGCTCGTTTGCCCCCAGCTTTATTTAAAAAAAAAACATCTATTATTGTGATCGCAAATCGAAATGTCGCGATTATGATAAATCCTCCTTAGGAGATAGAGGTTCAAGAACCGCTGAACAGTGTTATCGGACAATTGACATAAAACTATTAAAGCATTAGTGTTGATGACATATGTAAAGCTTTTATTGCCTACCCATTTTAAATAAGGCTTTTAATACTTAGGTATAGAGTGCAAATCTTCTGATTCTGAGGGGAATACCGAGGGAGAAATGTCAAATTATCCACATGAAGACGCGGCGTCGCTCGGCCACGAGAAATCTGAAGAGACGTACAGGGAGTGGGAGAAGTACTGGCGTGAGGTGCAAAACAACCGCAGCGAAAGCATATTACGCATCACCCAAGGTCAGTCATGCACTTGTTTTTGAAGGATTTCATCGTGATAGGAGTGACGCATATTTATTAGTTTTAAAACACATTTTCTTTTGAGTACACAACCAAATTATAGCGATATTTGCGCTGGGGTTCTGCAATGGTTGGGTGTTTAGACTAAATAAAGAATAAATTTTGATTAAAAAATGGAATTTATTATGAGGTTCTGTAGTTCCCATTGATTCCAGTTTTACCAATTAAGCTTAATCATCATCATCATCATTACAGCCCTTCACAAGTCCACTGCTGAACATGAGCCTCCCCCAAGGAATGCCACAAAGCACGGTCCCGAGCCACCTGCATCCATCGACTTCCTGCATGTCTTACCAGGTCGTCACTCCATCTTGTGGGGGGACGCCCTACACTTCGCCTACCGGTACGAGGCTGCCACTCGAGAACCTTTCTTCCCCATCGGTTGTCGGTTCTTCGAGCTATATGGCCGGCCCACTGCCACTTCAGCTTACTAATCCGTTGGGCTATGTCGGTTACTCTGTTTCTACTGCGGATATCCTTATTCCTAAGTTTATCACGCAGAGAAACTCCGAGCATAGCCCTCTCCATAGCTCGCTGAGCGACCTTGAGCTTCCTCATACGGCCAGCAGTGAAGGACCACGTCTCAGTTCCGTAAGTCATCACTGGCAACACGCACTGGTTGTACAATTTTGTTTTAAGGTTTTGAGGTATTTCTGACGAGAAGATGTGTCGTAGCTTCCCAAACGCTGCCCAGCCGAGTTGAATCCGTCGATTGACCTCTCGGTCGAAGTTGGACTTACCTAGTCGGACTATTTGTCCCAGGTAAACATACTCGTCAACAACTTCGAGCTTAGTGCTCCCAACAACTACCGGCATAGGTGTGACATGGACATTAAACATAATCTTTGTTTTGTCCATGTTCATCTTAAGACCTATCCGTTGGGAGACACTATTGAGGTCATTGAGCATAGTGCTTAGCTCCTCCAGCGATTCTGCCATGAGGACTATATCGTCGGCAAATCGAAGGTGAGTGATGTACTCGCCATTGATGTTAATACCGTATCCTTTCCAGTCCAGAAGCTTGAAAACGTCTTCCAATGCAGCGGTGAAGAGTTTCGGGGATATAACGTCACCCTGTCTTACACCTCTCTGCAATTGGATAGGTTTCGTACTCTGGTTCTGTACTCGGATAGCCATCGTAGCTCTACTGTACAAACACTTCAGCACTTCGATATACCGACAGTCAACTTGGCACCGCTGAAGGGACTGCAGCACCGCCCAAATTTCGACGGAATCAAAGGCTTTCTCATAGTCCACATACTTATTATTATTAAGCTTAATACTCGAAATATATCCGCCATTTCACTACTGTTACGTGAATCATTTCAAGTACAAATATTTAAAGCTAACTTTAAGTGGTTAAGGGAGTGTTAACAAAACTGCCTGTTAATGACCTATCTAAGTCTGTAGGGAATAACCATGACATAGTATTATTTGCTAATGATACGTCGTTGATTTTCCGACTAAAAAGGCAATTATTGAAATATGATTTCGTCGTTGAGTGACGTTTATTAATGCTAGCCTAAATTCTGGAACATGATGTGCTGCATGTGCTGACTAATATGCGATCACCTTAACTGTAATACCACCACGTTAAACCATGTTGTTATTGTTGCGCGCCAATATTAATGTCTTGCAAATGGCAACACTAGTTACCACTAGCGCCCTCTAGTGTCGAGTAGCAGAACTAGGAGAGTCAAGATCCTTCCAGAAATTTCGGGACCGATGTGTACTCGAACATTCTAGATGTGGCTACAGTAGAAGGTTCTGGAAACTATCTGAGGCCCTATATAAGGCCGGTATAGACCACGACCGAGTCAGTATTGAATTGGCGATATAAGCGAACGACTTTGTGATCGAACATCGCAGCGGGAATTCTCATGGCAATGCAGATGCATTGTCAAGAAGACCTTGCCCTGAAGATTGCAAGCATTGTACTAGGCAAGAGGGTAAGGAAGTGGTATCTGTGAGGATGCTCAGGACAGACCAGCTCAGCAATGAGTGGAAGGACAGCCTATAACATCCACAGCAGGAAGATTCGGACATTAAGCCGATTCTGGAATGTATGAAGGCCAGTGCTCCTGAGCCCAAGTGGAGCGATGTCTCAGCGATGAGTTCTACCACGAAAAGCTATTGAGCTACGAAAAAGCTTTCTGATTCAGGACGGAGTCCTGTGCCGTAAATGGGAAAATGGTTGGGGAAACAGTTGTCATTTGAAAATGGTTGTGCCTAAGGCTAAAGTACCGGATTTTCTACAGCTGTACCATAATGGTTGTTCAGGAGGCCACCTGGGAGTCAAACGAACTCTACTGAAGATCCGAGAACGGTTTTACTGGGTCAACTGTCGGGTCGATGTCGAGATCTGGTGCCGCAAATGTACAAGTTGTGCGGCTGTAAAGGGACCTCAAACTCGTAGTAGAGGCGCATTGAAATTGTACAATGTTGGTGCACCATGGGAGAGGATAGCCATTGACGTTGCGGGGCCGTTTCCGGAAAGTGAAAGTGGTAACAAGTATTTCATGGTTGTGATGGATTACTTCACTAAATGGCCAGAAGTCTTCGCCATTCCAAATCAAGAAGCTTCAACAGTAGCAGATAAACTAGTTCATGAAGTCTTGTCGTTTTGCAGTACCTTTAGAGATTCACAGCGATCAAGGAAGGAATTTTGAGTCTCAAATATTCCAGGAAACTTGGCGAGTTATGGGTAACATAAAACAAGAACAACTTCTTACCACCCACAATCTTATGGAATGGTAGAACGATTTAATCAGACATTGGAGAGGTACCTAGCAAAAGTTGTGGAAAAACGGCAACGAGTTTGGGACAGGCACATACAACCGTTTTTGTTGTCATATCGAAGCGCTGTTTACGAAAGTACATCAGTGACACCAGCCTTCGCAAACGTTGGGAGAGAATTACGGCTGCCTGCAGACCTGATCACCGGAATACCACCTGATGCCCCACGCAGTATAACCGATTATGCAAATTACTTGCGGAATAAAATGAATGACATTTATGACCACGTCAGACAGTCGGGCCAGCAAACTTCTGAGAAGATGAAAACACGGTATGATCGCAAAATGAACAACAAAGGGTTTGACGAAGGTTCACTAGTGTGGTTACACAATCCAGTTCGCAGCAAAGGGAAATCTCCTAAGCTTCAAGCTAAATGGGACAGACCGTACCGGATTGTGACAAGGATCAATGATGTAACTTACCGGATACAGAAAGGTGCCAGAGGTACTCCTAAGATCGTCCATGTGGATCGACTGGCGCGTTATTATGGGGCCAATAATGCTCGGGACGAGCAAGTCTTAGGAGGAGGCAGTCTTACGCGCCACTATTAATGTCTTGAACATGGCAACACTAGTTACCACTAGCGCCCTCTAGTGTCGAGTAGCAGAATTAGGAAAGTCAAGATCCTTCTAGAAATTTCGGGACCGATATGTACTCGAACATTCTAGATGTTTCTACAGTAAAAGGTTCTGGGAACTATCTGAGGCCCTATATAGGGCCGGTATAGACCACGACGGAATCAGTATTGAATTGGCGATACAAGAGAATACTTCGAAGTGAAATAACTGCGAACTAAACTGATCAGTATTACAATTGTGTTTTATTATTAGTGTGGTTTTAGATTATAATTAGTGTTCTGTAATTAAAGTGTCAATTTTGGTAATTCAATCGGCAGTTTTTATTGTCTCGAACCCCAAGCTCGTAACATTATTTTACTTTAGATGAACTCCGTTAATAAGCTTAAAAAACACGTGTGCACTTCTCACGCTTTAGTGAAACCGTCAAATGAAATGGAATACAAAACAAAAACATTTCACATCAAATGATTTATTTACTTTTATAATTTTCGACCACAAGTGCGGCATAAAATATAACATAGAAGGTTAATTTTACAGCAAATAAATGTTACAATATTTATTTTTATACATATAGAGTCTAAATTTTAGTGTATTAATTCAAAAGAATATTTTATTTCGACAAAAATTGCGTCGTTATAGCGACGTCTACTTCATTCTCTAGGTGAAATCATTTTATAGAACAAAAATTGATTGACTCTCAAGGTGATTTGTAAAAAAGACTCTAGGTGGCCTAACACGACTTATCTACACTACTATTATAAAGAGGAAAGATTTGTTTGTTTGTTTGTATGTTTGTTTGTTTGAATTGAATAGGCTCCGAAACTACTGGACCAATTTGAAAAATTCTTTCACCATTAGACTCCTACATTATCCCTGATGAACATAGGCTATATAATATTTTCAAAAAAGTTAGGGATCCGTATGAAAACTTCGTTAATGTAACTCAAGGTGTGAAAAAATACCAAAAAGAATCCTTATATCGCGTACGCTGCGGAAACTATTGATAATAGAGCAAAGTGATGTACTACAGTTTTATAGAGGATATCAATATCTACAAAAAAGTCTGCGATAGCATAAGTTTAACTATTACAGTTATGTCACAATAACTGTAATAGTTAAACTTTTTCTTTACACTTTTTCATGTTAAAATGTGAAATAGTAACGCCGGTACCAACTAGGCCACATTATTCGTATCAGTAATTTTAGTAACATTGTCACTTTTTAAATCTTTGTTAATTCAGCAACCGTCCGTCGTGATGTTACTCTCGAAGTTCGCATGTCGCAAGGTGCAGACGCGTGATCTACGCGGGTGAAACCGCGGGGCACAGCTAGTTTAATATAAACCACTAACATATGAAATCATGGATTGTTGAGAATGGTTTGGATATGATAATTTTATTCAATATAATTAATTTTATTTATTTGATAATGTATTTTTTTAAATCTTTATCTTAACAGTGACAAGTTATATTATTAACCATCTTTAAAGCACCGCACACACAGGAGACCGAGATAATAGGAAACACTATACTGATCTAGCTGTTTCCTGCGATATCACCGGCGTTTATTACGCTCTGAGCTGCGCGACATGATACCTCGCGAGGCGTTCACTGCTGGTTTCTTTCGGTTTTCATCCGGTGGCTAGGTTATCGCTTAAATTATGCGGTTTTAAAGGTGTAGCCTAATGCTATATAGCCTATACAAAAATAATTTATCAAATCGGGCTAGTAGTTTCAGAGATTAGTGTGTTTAAACAAACAAAATACCCCTTCCGCTTATCATATTAATAGTATAGATTCTATCTCATTCTCTCGTAGGTCTATCCTATAGATTTATATATTTGTCTCTTTTTAGTGTCGCTTTTTCGTTTTATTGAGTTTCAAATCACACATCGAAAAGAAAAAAATAAATATAATAAATCTGATTTACAGGCACCAGTATTGATTGGAAATCTAGTCGTGCACAAGGAACCGGCGAATCTGATAACAGTATAGACACCGTCGACGTAAGTTTTATCTTACTTTCTTAAACAACTGTTAATTATTTACAAAGAAATTATTCTGTTTAAAAAAATAAGTTTGTCTTTAAAGTACTAAAAAGAATAAAATTATTTCACATTCTGATATCGGGTAACAAGGCTTTGTGTGTCAGAAGAATGGAAGCTCCAACTTTGGAAAGTGAAATTATTTTATCCTTTTTTTCTATGAAGTCGGCTTTTACTTTTTTTAATAGTTATTTTTTTACAAGTAATTTTTTTTCTCTTTTGAATGGACTAAATAATATCACAATCTTCATATTGCCTAAATAAACTCTTTTACAAAAAAGCGGGCACTTAAGCAAAGAAACAATTTTATTGTTTGTTACCATTAGATTGTTTAATTATTTTAGGTAGTACCTGCTCGCTAAGTAAAAGTTTAACATGGAGTGTGATCCCCTTTTGTTGAAATCACAGCTTGTGTTCGTTATGGTTTCTTGTCAAAAAAAAAACTTCAAGAATTTGGGATGAAATTTAGCTTTTATCCTTTCTGGCATAAAGGCTGGATTTAGTGCTCGACCGACGGTGAGCGCTGACATGGGTTGAGCGTAGCTATATCAATGAAAACCTAGCAAGATGAAAGCGTTAGGGTAACCCGCGAAATTCAAATTTTCTTACATGTTTTGCAATTTGTAGGTCAGTGTCAGGTTGTATGTTTAATAAAATATGATTCGCGACCGCAACCAGTACGTATTTACAGAATTATAATCATTATAATCATCAATACAACCCTCTTAAGTTCGTATAATCCCATTGTATGGCTATTTCCAGAGAAACTCATTCAAAGGGATTATATAAACTTGGAGGGTTGTATTGGTGATTTTAGTGATAATAATTCTGTAAACACATACTCGTTACGGTCGCGAATCATATTTTATTAAACATACAACCTGACCCTGACCTGCAAATTCCAAAAAACGTAAGAAATTTGAATTTCGCGGGCCACCCTGGTGCCTTTACATTAACGGCTACAGTGCAGCGCTGATGAAGTATGCTACGCGCGTACGGCTACGTCGCGCGTACGAGGACCGTCGGTCGAGCTCGTCGGTCTGACATACGTCGGTTGAGTGACGCGCTATGGCGGTACATGCGTGGGTTCAGTGCATAGATAATACACTATATACCAGGGATAGATGCGTCACTCACATTTCAGTTTTCGAATGAGTGTACCGTGTACGCTAGATGCCGCTGTATTCTTTAGTACAACGCGGCTTGCAGTAGTTGCCACATGGCTACCGCTAGATGGCGTATTTCGTCAATGACTATATTGGTAATTATGAACTATGCAGTTTTATTAATAATGTTTCTGTTTATGCATTCTACCAGATAATTATTGGATATCTCCAATGATTATCTTAATCTCCAAACGGTAATTTTGCAGATAACATTAACACTAATAAAACTTAACCTATTTCACATAAGATTTTATTTTAATATTAATATCAAACACTGAATAGAGTTTTAATTATGTATTTATTTTCTTTTACGAATGTTATAATATTTAATAGCTTGAGTGTTGATATTATCATTTTCACAATCACAAATCAGTATTAAAAATTTTCCATTTAGCAGCCTGTTAACATTGGTGCATAAACTGTGAACAACCACATTTATTGTTAAATTTAGTAAATAATCATAAAGCCTAAATTATGATTTTCACAGGAGAGGAACGAAAAGTTGCAAAATATTTTCGTTTTCTGAATTATCGTATCATTATTAAAAAAAATATTCGTATTTATTAGAAAGAACTGTCAACCATAACCATAGACCAAAACTGCCGTAGGTTTAGGTTTTTTTGCCTTTGGATTCTGGGGTTTTGGCCAAATTAACGCCATCTATACAACGCTGAACAAAACTAGTCTACAAGTTTATGTACCTAGTTCACTACGGAGCAGAACTTTCAATGAATTTTTTATTCTTGTAAATTTCTATGGCAGTTTCATCCCCCTGGTTCAGTGAGACAGTGACGGAGCGACCGACCGAACGCGCGTACGCATTTTCGCGCAAACAAAAATGAGCATTAATACATGAACATTGTTCTCGCAATTTCGAATACAATGAACAAAATTCTCCTTCAATTAAACGGTCTACAATTATTGGGTGCACATGATATCTTCTCCGTCTTTTATACCGTAAATAGTACGCACATTATAGAGTTAACAAATGGGTTCATTTTTCTTCGTAATTGTACACGTCTAACAAAGTTTGCCGTCGCTTGGCCTCGACCGACGATCAGGACGTACCGTCAGCGCGTACGGTACGTGCTGACCGTCGGTCGAGAACTAAATCCAGCCTGATATCTATCTATTCGTAAAATTTCATCAGTTCAGCAATTCCGAGGATTAGCCCGAACAGACAGACGAATAGCTTTTTTAAAAATGGTTGTATTATGTCGTAATAGCATGCAAATAACCATGTGAGCATAATAAAAGCCAGTTATATCAATATTACAAACAGACACTCCAATTTTATTTATAGCTATAGATTTATTGGTTTTCATACTCAAATTTAACACAATTAAAATGAGGTATGAAAAATAATAAAACTTCCACACCTGTCACCCAGAGGAATTGCCCCGAACTAAAAGTACTAAAACTAAAAACTATAGACTTCCGTTTGGCACAATCCTGACACACCTTTTTCGCTTCGTTCCCGTAGATATGTTATGTATGAATGGTATACTCGTTGGTTAACGGTACTCTTAATTTGGCCCATCTTTATTATATTATGTTTTGTTTTTATGGAATCAAACATTCGCTGCTGAACATAGGTGTTCCCCGTAGATAGCCTCATAGTAGCTTTTTATTTTTTTAGTTATTATTATTAATTAGAAGACGCTGTTGCATCACATTTTTTAAATGTTTGTTTTTAATTAAACCTATTAAAATTTAAGACGTTTACGTAGAATTTTTGATGTAGTAAGCTAATGTTATAATTTGTTATTCCAGTCAACTTGTTCGGATAATAGCTGTCGGCGATGGTTCTTCGCGATGCGACATGGTGAGAGAGTGGACCTTACTTATGGGCAATGGGTGCCATACTGTTTCGACGAGAAGGGCACTTATATAAGAAAGGATTTGAATATGCCTCTCAAGTTGGGTGAAAGGTGACTAGAGATATTTTTTTTAAATATTACTTACTAGGATTTTCTACTGTATCGTGTTTGCGTGTAAACAAACATGATCTTTTTTCAATTCGTGTTATTGACAATAAGAAATGTAATTTTTATTAAAAGATCTAACTTTTATACGTGGTAGAGCCATGCTGCAGCTATATTATGGTTGTAGCACGAATGGGTCGGCTCGACCGGGGAAGGACCACGCTCTCACAGAATACCAGCGTAAAATAGCAGCTTAACGCTGCTGTGTTTCGTATGGTGAGTGTAGAGAACCGGAGACCCTTTTACTGGAAACGAGGCATTCCATCTTAGTCCTCACGGGTGACAACGCATCTGCATTTTGATTCATAATCGAAGATAGATGTAGATGTCCATGGGCCACAGCAACCACTTACCATCAGGTGGACTGTGTGCTCGTTTGTCACCCTATTATAAAAAATAAATAACTGAAATTAAAGCGTTGGAGCACAGCAGCCTACCGCTAGGTAAGTGCAACGGGCAGTATATAATGGCCACGCCAGGCTATATTCCTCGCGTTTCTCACCACTCTACTCCTTGCGCTGTCGCGATGCTCACACACTGCTCTTCTCGCGCAATAGGGTAGACCTTAAGAGTATTTATAAGCAAGCTATATAACACACGTAGCGCTCATTGCCTATTATGCCAAGTGTAAACAGGTTTACTATAGATACTGATACGTAGATGAAGCGGTTAAGTAGCGATGCGCCATGATTGACGCTTATGTGTTAATATAATTAAATTTATAATTTTAAAGAGTTAAAGTAATAGATAAGTATTTAGTAAATAATGGGTTGGTAAGTAAACATGTGGTAGGATTTCGCAAGACAATAAAAACATGCGTGAGTGTCGTGGAAGACCCGGTCGGAACGAAATTCCTTTCGTAGTATTTTATTATTGGTAAACGTATTATAAGGTAGATGCGCCTAAAAAGGGCCGGTTCCAAATAAGGTCCATCTTTTCAAACTTCCCGCACTTAATACTTAAACCGAAACGGATATCGCGCGGCCACTCTCCAGTAACCAATTACAAAAGCGCGCCGATGTTCATTGCTTTTCCCGTGGCCATTTTTCCAGGGGCTCTGTATGTAACCTCAGAGCCGGTCGACGTGACTCAATTAATAAAATATTCTGATTCAATTTTGCTTTGTTATAGTAATAAAACCCAGTCGTTGTGTAATAATTCTGCAATAGTAATGTTAAAATACTTTCAGAACGTGGATAGACGAGGTAAGTTATCAAAGTTATTGGTTTTTCATCTCGATTTTGTTTGGATTTCTCAGGGCATATCTAAGTGCTTAACAAGGTCCAATTTTTGTCTCCAAATAAGGGCAAAACTTTATTAGGGGTACGAAGTTTTAAAATAGACGTGAACAGTTACTTAAATGATTTATATAAGTGTAAATAAGCAGCTGGCATGTCAAGTGGCACTTTAGTGCTGCGATAACGACAGGTCGCCACACTAGGCCATTGCTATCGCACAAGTTGCTAATTTAGTTGAATAATCACATAAAATCTTGAAGCGTGGTGAAGAGGATGAGAAGAAAAGCTGTTTTACCTACACACAGGAAAAAGAATTGGTAGAGAGAATTAAGAAGTTTTCAAATATTTTGTGAAAGAAACAAAATAAAAAACTTTTAGTGACAAAAAATCGTCTATGATTACAGAAGTGTAATACCTAATAAGGGCCAAGGACAAAGATTGAAAACCATTGACTACGAACGCGGATCATAGATTAAGCGCGGTCTATAATCTGTCAAAACAAACTCTGGATGATGCAACAATTAGAGTATTATCGAAAGGCCTTAATTTTGCTTTAACACCTAAAAAAATTCCGTACGAAGAAATTATCTGCAGCGTCGAGGACTGCTTATTTAAAAACAATATGCGAAAGGAAGATTTGGAAGCGATACGTCAAGACATTTCGTCTATGTTACGTCGAAGTTCTGCGCCAAAACCGAATCTACCTAAAGACGAATTTAAAGCGTTGAATAACCTACGCAATAAACGAGAACTCACGATTCTCCGCGCAGATAAGCGAAATGCCACGGTAGTCATGGATACGTCGGATTATAATTCTAAAATACAAGAACTTTTGTCGGATGCAAGTACTTATAAAAAGGTTAAAAATGACCCAACAAATAATACACTCAAAACAACTAGTGATCTCATAAAGAAACACTCCGAAAGATTAAATCTAGACGTAAAATCGATAATACCTACGTGTGCCAAACCACCGAAATTGTATGGGTTACCAAAAATACACAAGCCCAATGCTCCACTACGTCCTATAGTGAACCAAATCGATTCACCAACTTACAAATTGGCTCAACACTTAGCGAATATACTCTCACCGCTTAGGGGACATACAAGAGCACACACAAAGGATTCCTACCATTTTGTCAGCGAGATTAAAGACCTACATCTGGCAGACAATGAAACTATGGTCAGTTTTGATGTGCAGTCTCTGTTCACATGCTTACCTGTTGAAGACTGCATCTCGATTGTAACTAGAAGGCTAGAGCAAAACAACATGCCCGTAGAATATGCAGTATTACTTAGACACTGCCTTACATCTGGCTACCTATTGTGGAAGGAGGAGTTCTACAAGCAAGTAGATGGAGTGGCGATGGGCTCACCTGTATCTCCCATTGTTGCCGATATATTCATGGAGGACTTTGAGGAGAAAGCCCTGCGTACTTCTCCCGTAAATCCAAGATTCTACAAGCGGTACGTAGACGACACTTTCACAATTCTCCCTTTAGATAAAGTAACTGCATTTCTAGACCATCTTAACTCCTTAAATTCTAAAATTCAGTTCACAATGGAGTTAGAGGCAAACAATTCTTTAGCTTTTCTAGATGTATTAGTAATTCGGAATCATGACAACACCTTGAGCCACACTGTGTATAGAAAAAAGACCCATACAGATAGATACTTAAACGGTGATTCTCACCACCATCCTTCACAGTTAGCTACCGTGGGTAAATCTTTGTTTTAGAGAGCACGAGGGATCTGTGACAGTAAACACCTGGCCGCCGAGCTCCAACACGTCAAGCAAGTTTTGCACGACAATAAGCTTCGGGTCTCGCGCCTACGTCACAGTGAACGAGTGAAGCCGGCCACAGTCGAGCGAGTGCCTGCTGTACGGCCATATGTCAGAGGTGTCACTGACAAGATTGGCTACATCTTGAAGCGTGCTTCCATTAAAACATACTTCAAGCCGCCGAAGAAGATTAGTCAGTTTTTACCATCAGTCAAGTGTAATATTCCTCTGCAAGATGCAGGAGTGTACAAGCTTGATTGTGAATGTGGTCTCTCTTATATAGGACAAACTAAAAGATCTATAAAAACCCGCGTTAAAGAACACATAGCTGATGTGAAGAATAGACGCTCCGGGAAGTCTGCAGTCTGTGAACACGTACAGGATCGCCCCCGTCACTACATTAGATTTGATAGACCACAAATCCTCGCTAAAGAACACCGATTCCTTCCAAGGATGATTCGCGAGGCTATTGAAATCAAGAAACATCCTAATTTCAATAGAGAAGATGGCTGGGTGCTACCATCTGCTTGGGATCCCATAATTAATAAAATTAAATCTCAACCCAAGCATACAACTTCAAGACTTCATGATACTGTAAGTTCATACTGCGTAGATCGGATCAAAAATTAATAATTTTTTAATCTGGAGGTAGCCGTGGTTAACTATGACATTGGGACGTCATACACCTCAGTCCCCCCCGTGACCATGAGTGCTGTAAAGTGCTCGAAACGTCGGGAATGTAAAAAAGTTAATATACGCGATAAAATCCGTAAAATTAGTTTTATTTAAATGTGTAGTGTTCGCGTAAATATAAGAAATCATTATAACTACAATTTGTTTCATTAAGGGCCACGACACTAATTTACCTGGTCGTTGGTGCCTTGTTTTTGTACAATATTTTCTCTTCAAATAAAAACAGTTTATTTGATCATGATGTCTTACAAATTAACAGATTTCCCAAAATTTATTTATAAGGATTCCCAAAAACGCGGCCCTTATTAGATGCAATTACCTTATTATTGATTAACAAATACAAATAAATGAATTACTAGGATCTATTAAAATGAAGCGTCATTTAAAATAAAATAATATTTCTTTCATGGCAAGATAAGAAAAAGTGCGATGGAGATGTATATTATTCCATCTCGCTTCCATATAGCCGCCAAGACCGTCGTATACACTACGTAAGAAGGGTTCGTGACGGAAAAATCTTAAACTTTTTGACACCTAGCCCCCATCCGCCAAATCCGTACCGTCCGATAAAGAACTTCGTTCCAATAAAATAATAACTTAAAAAAAAATCAAAAGCCCTACTGCAAAAAAGACAATATAAAAATAAAAGTAATGCACGAAAGAATTTTCTTTCGGTTTATAATTTCCAATTGGGTCCCACCTGCTACTAAATTTAATGCGGGTTTTTAACTTAGGTTATTTAACTAATTTAATTTTTTGTCATCTAAATTCTTGTTTCACTAGAATCTGGTCTCGGAAAAGCAAATCTACATACTTGTATGTCTTTTGCAGCATGTGTCTATAGGTTTGCAATTTTGTGACTAAATCATGTATTTCTATATCGTCCCCAGGGTCTGGTACTCCAGACCCGGGGGACGATAAAGAAATGCATGATGCGCAGTAGCGCAGGTGACTACTTGGTCTAGTATTTCTATTCCTTGTTAAAGGTAGGCATATGCTCACACAACACGACCGTATGCACGTGAGGGTTGCCTCGGAGTTGGAATTCCACTCGCCACCAAAAGTCTACAACACATCTTTCAAGCAAAGTATTTTCATCCTGTTTGGAGTTGTTTGAACAAAGCGTTTATGCGTATCATAAACTGCCTCGACAAAGGGATTGGGTATTGTTCGATCAAACGAAGTTTATCTGATAACAAAAGCTCATCTACAGAAGCATTAGGTTGACCATAAGTAACTAAAAGGGTTTTTAAGATATCGGGCCGATTCAAGAATTTTTACATTTTTAGTTACACGAGAATGTTAAATACCAGTGTGGAGGCCCCATGTTTTTGACCATTGCTAGGTCTGTATAAGCTTTGTCCCAATATGACGAAGTACCCCGAATATTTCGCATCATTAAATGAACGTTTTGTACAGCATCGTTTGGGTGTGTACCATTCTGACATAGCTTTGCACAAACTAACATATTTTGCTGAGTTTTATAAAGCTCTATAACTGAAAGCGCATAAAACAGGTATTCGTTATTCTGAAATCTTTTTTTGTTGCTTGTTATTCTCGTTTGGTAGTAATCGGGAGGCGCGATAGAAATTGGTCTGTTTTCTTTAAGATCGTTCTCTCCTTCTGGGAATCACTTCATTCAAGCAAGTTCTTCAGCCCTATGTTCTCTAAAAATGCTGACAGGGGGCGCAGTCTTTCGTTTCAAATTATAAAATCTTAAGTTTCGTTATTTATGCCTTTATCACATAATACTTCACCCAAAGCTGGTACTGCTCAATCAATTGGTATGAGGGATGTAGTAACTACTTGGCTTTCATAAATATTCCCGACGTATTCAGTTTCTGAAACATTAGTATTGGATACATTACTGAGTAGTTCAATAGAGTCTTTCCGCCGTAGTTGCGTTAACAGCAGTAATAGAATATTGCAAATTTCGTCGGTTTCTAACTCCCAACACTATTTTTAAGTGATTGCACAGATTTTCATCGCTTCTGAACTTCGTAAAAATTGCTATTCCATTTCTATTAGCAGTATATCCTTTTCTCCCACGAACATGAGAATCGAATAAAAAGTATTCGTCGTTTAAATGCATTACTGCAACTGAAATTTGCGTTTCGCTGGTAACGGTTCCGTTACAATGTGATCTAACACATTGTAACGGAATCTAAAAAACTTTCTAATCCTTCAATCAGTTCATTAAAAAACCTTCTATAATATCTGAAGGAAAAAATCGGCCATTTTGTGTTTTTTTTTCAAATAGCTATTTAAGGACACTTGGGCTTTTAAGACGAATATAACGATACCTTAACTGTCAAAATCCATTGGAAGATATGAGGTAATAAATAAATTTACAAACAAACATCCATACATACATACATACATACAAGATAGACGCGAAAAACATAACCTTTCCTTGCCAGTCGGGTAAAAAACAGGAATGAATTTATAAAATGATGATTATTAAATAAACACAAAAATCTAATTAAGTTACTGCCCTTCAAAAAGGTTCATTTTATTACATAGCAGTCTTTTTATTAGCTTTATCGCAGTTATGCAAACAAATATCTTTTATCCTAATATCAATATATTTTGGTAATGATATCTGATTTGGACGAAGCACTGAAAGTCAACGAACATACAGTATTCCTAATGTTGGGCTCCCAGTTGGGCCTTTCTATCGCTATCACCCACTTGTTTGTTAATTCACCGCTTTTCGGAAAACTTAAATTAGATAAGTATTTAACCGCATTAAACTTTGTTTTGTTCCTATATAAAAAAAACTATTAAATGTTTCATTTTATGATCCATGTGGTTTATAAATACAAGGGATCTTTGTTTCTAATACTATAATTATATTTTAATTTATACGAAATAAATCATTATATTAAACAAATATTCGAGTGTGACTTGGCAGAGCCCTTCCGGCTACACCTTTTGACGCCTTTATTAATTTTGTTAAAATCAGTGTTTTCTTATCAAAATATTTTACATACTAATGAACAGAAATATTATTGTTCTTCTTATTTTGCTTCCGTGAATCGTTTTTGCAGCTTGACACTGCACATTTCACCATGATAGCTAAAAATTCTATTACATATCGTCTAGAGAAATAATTGACGTAACATTTCGAGACTGTTCTGCCGAGCTATTCACAAAAAAAAAAAAAAAAATTAATAAAAAATTAATAAAAGCGAAATCGACTCGGATTCGATAACTTCTCGCACGGAAACCAATAAACGCTATTCACATTTGACGTTCGGATAAATTTGACGTTTGTTTTCGGTAATAATTGTGACAGTTTGCATCGGAAACTTCACGAGAGCTCTGAGGCTGGCGAAAACTTGAATATTGATGATTAAAAGAGATAAATGAACCCTTTTAATTATAAGGTAGGTAATAAAAATTAATTACAATTATCTCTAGGACGTATTTTCATATAATTACTTCAATATTTGCACTTAATCGTAAAGCTGAATTTTTGTGAAAGGTGTGTTTTTATAAGTTTTCTATCACAAATTTTACAGATATAAGCAATGTCAGGCATTGCGGCTTTAGTTATCCATAGGCGGGTGCGCAATCAAGAAAAAGAGAAGTTACGGATGCAAACAATGATCCGAAATAAACGGTTTCGCGATTTGTCAAATCCGTACGAGGACCCAAATTTCCAAATTACTTACCGACTCACGCCAGGCTTGGCCTTGGCTCTATTGAGAGATTTGAAGCGTGTTTGTCAACAACACCATTATTCAAACTCACTCCCTGTAGAACTGAAAGTAAATAGGTACCCAGTTAGTGAACTCAGTACCATACCTAAGTTGTTATCTACTTTGTTATTTTAATTTTCTTTTTGTACTTAGTTCCTTTGCGCGTTACATTTTTTCGCACATGGCTCCTATCAAAAAAGCCTTACAAAGGATGTTGACTTTAAAAGTTAGCCAGCCTACTTCCAGCAGAGCCATTAGTGATGGCGGCTCTAAATCAACCTCAAATTATCAAAAAATGGATTAATTTCCGAAATCGTCCTTAAATGGAGGCAACTGTTTTAAGGTAAATCTCAAGATTTAAATTACATAGTTACCTATAGCACACTTATTCATATGAATCTGTAGGTAGGTATTATTAATAGTATAATATGAATCGATCAGCAAGTAAACACTTCAAAAATTATGGCGATCTTTTCCCGACCAAATTTAAACTAAGTACCTCCTACCATCTTGAAGTAAACCTTATGTTTTTCATACAGTAGGCAACTAAGGGACTAACCAGGAAACGAGCAGCAGCAGTATGTGCCGTATTCCTAAATTCTCCAAATCAGCTAAGTGTAATGTATAAGGTTAGACCCCTTATGAGAAGGCTCGTGCCCAGCAGTGGGACATAAGTATGTTTATAAAGAGTTTGTCAGAAAACTTCATGAATGATAAATACTTTCATATTACATAAATGATTTATTATTATAACATGTAAACATTTCAATAAAAATTACAACACATTACAATTTTAAAAACTATAACTGTAAACATTTACTTATTAAGTGGCGAAGCTTGCGAAGTAACTTATTGATTTCACGATGTCTGTCCGTCTGTTCGTCTGTCCGTCTGTCCGTCCGTCCGTCCGTCTGTCCGTCTTTATAAGATGGACGGTGCATTATAAAGATGGACGGTGCAACGATCACGAGTGTTTCACAGGCAAGAGCCCTAGGAATAATTTTGGACGAGGCTAGGTCCTATGTGCAGCATGCATTATATATCGGCGAGAAGGCCGCTGCTTGCTTCGGGAAGATGTCGCGACTGTCTTCATCGACCTGGGGCATAAGATTTCACGCCCTTAGAGTCCTGTATTCAGGGACCTATGTGGCAACGTTAACATGCTGCTGCCGTATGGTACCAACGCTCGTCCCTTTATGTTATCAGAAGCGTACTGATGAGGACGCAAAGACCAGCTTTGATTCTTCTCACGAAGGCTTACAGGACGGCTAGCAGCGCAGCGCTACCGGTGTTGGCGGGCGTATTGCTTGCCGACCTGGAAGTTTTTCGTGCGGGACGAGTCGACGAGGAGGGGACGGGTTTGGTCGACAAGGAGCGCAGGATGAAGAAGAGGGAGATGATGGCTGCTGTCGTTGCCATTTGGCAGGACCGGTGGGATTCAAGCCAAGATGGCAAGGATCTATACAAGTTTTTCCCGGACATCGCAGAGCGTCGAGCCCGATTATGCAGTATCGCAGATTCTTGTTGGTCACGGGTGTTTCAACGAGCGTCTCCTAAAATTCAACCTTAGGAACTCTGGCTTATGCCCCTGCGGCTCAGCACTGGAGAGTCGTAACCATGCTCTCTGGGATTGCGATCTGTATATTGAAGAGAGGAACGCATTATTGGACAGCCTACAAAGAACAGAAATAGGACCAGTATACTTCCGGGACCTAGTGTGCTGCGAATCCAACTTTAAGGCATTTAGGAGATTTGCGCATGCATGGCATCACAAAAGGAAACAGTATGAGGACTGAAAATACGACCAGATAGCTGCGAACGCGAAGTGTCGTCGCTGTGGAGTCACGCCCCAGAAGGGGGAGAAGTGAAATGTAGAGAAAAGGGACGGAACAGAGAGATTTGTAGGGATTCAAGTAAGCGCACGTGGGAAAGAGCCACGAGCAAGTACCGTGTGCGTCTCCCGTGATTCGGTCCGTATGCCGCAAGGCGGGAAGGACCATGGGATGGTGGAGGGAATGTCCGTCCGTCTGTCCCACTATTATCTCGAGAACGGTTTCGAATTTTCAAATTCGGTTTTCAGCAATCGATTACTGATAACCCAGGCATCTGAACCTCCTATTTTGAAACTCATTGCTCAACGGCAACCGTTTGAAACCGCTACAAAGCTGATTGCTTCGCCACTTTGCTATGCTGTTAGCTTGCTAGGTTTATTCTACTATGTATACATATTAAACAATTTTTCAGTCTTTATAATAAGCAGTCAACAAACGATATGTAGATATTTAAAACAAATCAACATTAACTAGATAGCCTACAAATAAAAAATAACTATTATCTTCTAAGTAGGTACCTAATTACCTAGACAGATATCCTTCAAATGGCTAAAAAGATAGTATCACAATCACAGTCTAATTTTAATTTACAGAAATTACCAAAAATTCAGAATTCCTGGAGTATTTGGCTATATTGATGGTACTCATATAAAACTTAATAAGGCAACACAACATGAAGAATTTTATGTAAATAAAAAAGGTGAACACATCCTTAATGCACAGATGTTAAATACATTAGATTTTACCCGTAGCTACACTTTTTTGTATATTAATTATGCAAGATGATCAAAATTCTGTACTAGTTTAATTCGTTTTTTACAGATTTGTGACAGTTCCTTAAAAATATTAAATGTGTGTGCACGATATCCAGCTGCAACACACGATTCCTTTATATGGAGGTTTAGTGTACTAGGAAACGTGATGATGAACCTTAATGGTGAAGGCAGTACTTGCTGGCTTCTAGTTATGAATATTTTTGATGTATCTGAAACAAATAATGTCAATTTAAAACAGTATTGTTATGTTCTAGTTGTTTATTTGAATTACAGGTGATTCTGGATATCCAGCTTGAGTTTCCAAGCACTAGTTAAGTCTATCTTCTTCTTCTACAACAACATATAACATATTAAGATATGAAATAAACCTAGCAAGCTAACAGCGTAGCAAAGTGGCGAAGCAATCAGCTTTGTAGCGGTTTCTAACGGAAAAAAAAATTCAAAATAGGGGGTTCAGATGCCTGGGTGATCAGTAATCGATTGCTGAAAACAGAATTTGAAAATTCAAAACCGTTCTCGAGATAATCGTGGGACAGACGGACAGACGGATGGACAGACAGACAGACATCGTGAAATCAATAAGTGACTTCGCAAGCTTCGCCACTTAATAATAAGTAAACAATAAAATTTAAACAACACCTATAATTACTTTTTTTTGTTGGTCTTGTATTTTACATTAATAAGGGCTAGAATGCACATTTGTAGGTATACATAACACAACAATCATCACACAACAACAACACAACATTCAACAAGGAGACGGTAGATTGCATTTATTCATTGCAGTAGAATATATTTTTAAATGACACGTGACGTGCTTCCATACCGAGCGCTCGATCCGGACTGCGTTTGCGCGATTATGTGGCCAGTCACTCGCGTTCACGCGAGTCACGACGATAGTTCGCGGTCGCCTTTGACTCGCGCCCGAAAAACGAACACAATAGGGAGTGATAGGCATGAACGTGGAATATGACGTTTATAGTTGCCACACTACGTCTTTGCCTCCTTCCTTCGTTATTTTCCATGCCACTCGAAGAGTGTGTGGTGATTTAGAGTGGTGTGCGCAGGGCTGGCGGTGCCGCGGCGTACGCGAAGGACACGCCGCTGACGCGCGTGGGGCAGCTGCAGGCCAAGCTGGTGGGCGAGGGGCTGCGGCTGGCCGGCGTGACCGTCGCGCACGTGTACGCCTCCGCCGCGCTGCGCTGCGTGGAGACCGCGCACAACTTCCTCGAAGGTGTCCGTTTGTACTATACTGACGCGCTGGGGCAGCTGCAGGCCAAGCTGGTGGGCGAGGGGCTGCGGCTGGCCGGCGTGACCGTCGCGCACGTGTACGCCTCCGCCGCGCTGCGCTGCGTGGAGACCGCGCACAACTTCCTCGAAGGTGTCCGTTTGTACTATACTGACGCGCTGGGGCAGCTGCAGGCCAAGCTGGTGGGCGAGGGGCTGCGGCTGGCCGGCGTGACCGTCGCGCACGTGTACGCCTCCGCCGCGCTGCGCTGCGTGGAGACCGCGCACAACTTCCTCGAAGGTGTCCGTTTGTACTATACTGACGCGCTGGGGCAGCTGCAGGCCAAGCTGGTGGGCGAGGGGCTGCGGCTGGCCGGCGTGACCGTCGCGCACGTGTACGCCTCCGCCGCGCTGCGCTGCGTGGAGACCGCGCACAACTTCCTCGAAGGTGTCCGTTTGTACTATACTGACGCGCTGGGGCAGCTGCAGGCCAAGCTGGTGGGCGAGGGGCTGCGGCTGGCCGGCGTGACCGTCGCGCACGTGTACGCCTCCGCCGCGCTGCGCTGCGTGGAGACCGCGCACAACTTCCTCGAAGGTGTCCGTTTGTACTATACTGACGCGCTGGGGCAGCTGCAGGCCAAGCTGGTGGGCGAGGGGCTGCGGCTGGCCGGCGTGACCGTCGCGCACGTGTACGCCTCCGCCGCGCTGCGCTGCGTGGAGACCGCGCACAACTTCCTCGAAGGTGTCCGTTTGTACTATACTGACGCGCTGGGGCAGCTGCAGGCCAAGCTGGTGGGCGAGGGGCTGCGGCTGGCCGGCGTGACCGTCGCGCACGTGTACGCCTCCGCCGCGCTGCGCTGCGTGGAGACCGCGCACAACTTCCTCGAAGGTGTCCGTTTGTACTATACTGACGCGCTGGGGCAGCTGCAGGCCAAGCTGGTGGGCGAGGGGCTGCGGCTGGCCGGCGTGACCGTCGCGCACGTGTACGCCTCCGCCGCGCTGCGCTGCGTGGAGACCGCGCACAACTTCCTCGAAGGTGTCCGTTTGTACTATACTGACGCGCTGGGGCAGCTGCAGGCCAAGCTGGTGGGCGAGGGGCTGCGGCTGGCCGGCGTGACCGTCGCGCACGTGTACGCCTCCGCCGCGCTGCGCTGCGTGGAGACCGCGCACAACTTCCTCGAAGGTGTCCGTTTGTACTATACTGACGCGCTGGGGCAGCTGCAGGCCAAGCTGGTGGGCGAGGGGCTGCGGCTGGCCGGCGTGACCGTCGCGCACGTGTACGCCTCCGCCGCGCTGCGCTACGTGGAGACCGTGCACAGCTTCCTCGAAGGTATCCGTTTGTACTATATTTTAATGACCACTCACTCAAACGCTATACTCAATTGTAAACATCAGTAGTAATTGAAGCGTCAGTAGTCTAATGGCAGCGCGTGGACCGCGTACTCGAAAGGGCGTGGGTTCGAATCCGCCATTCGACTACTGTCGTGAAACACTTCTAACATAAGCATTTTAAGCTTACCAGAAGGGGTTAGAGGGAATATTAGTAATGTTTAATAGCATTACTAGTATTTAAAAAAAAACATGTCATTAAGTCTCCTGTTGTCACAGTCACTTTGACTTAAAGTGATAGAGAGAACACGAGACTTTAATAGTATGTATCTTAAAATGAGTATTGATTGAGTATTTGGCACTGCCTCCGCTGGTAAAACCAGATGGCTCACTGGCGCATGCGCCTAAGGAGGAAGCGGACTTATTTGCTTCTCTTTTTGCTTGCAATTCGCATCTAGACAGTAGCAACAGCGTACCATCTCAATTACCTCACTGCGGTACCTCTATGTCTGATATCCGTATCACCAACAAGGAGGTTCTTAAAACATTGCGAAGTCTAGACGTGAACAAAGCTAGTGGACCTGATGGTATACCAGCTATAGTTCTAAAGGTCTGTGCACCTGAGTTGTCTGCTGTATTGACACGCTTGTTCCGTCTCTCATTCAGGACTGGAATAGTGCCTAAATCTTAGAAGCTGGCCAACGTGCAGCCTGTGCCTAAAAAAGGTAGCCTTACCGACCCTGCCAACTTTCGGCCAATTTCAATTCCCTCCATACTCTGCAATATTATGGAGCCTATATTGAACGCCCACCTCATGGCATACCTAGAGCAAAATGATCTCCTCAGTGATCGCCAGTACAGGTTTCGCTGAAATCGATCAACTGGGGACCTTCTAGCGTATGCCACTCACATATGGGGCGAAGCTCTCGAGAACAGTGTTGAAGCACTTGCTGTTTCCCTCGATGTTTCGAAGGCTTTTGACAAGGTTTGGCACTCTAGTCTATTGGGCAAGCTTTCAGCGTACGGCTTATCCCTTGGCCTAATTGTCTGGGTGAAGGACTTTCTGAGTGAACGGTATCTCCGGGTCGTCGTTGATGTCTGCTCATCCGATACTGTGGCGACTAACGCCGGTGTTTCTCAGGGGTCCGTTCTCTTCGCAACTCTGTTCCTGGTGCATATAAATGATCTGCTCATTCCCGGTGTCTATGGATATGCAGACGACAGCACAGTTGTGGAGAGATACCAACCAAGCTCCCGGGCCAGTCGGGATCAAATCCAGTCAGAAAGCAAAGCTATGGTTGAGCGTGTGAGTCTCACACTACAGGCAGTCTCCGAATGGGGCAATGCCAATCTCGTGAGATTTAACGCCTCCAAAACACAAGCGTGTCTTTTTACCGCTAAAAGCAGCCCGCTCACCTTGGCTCCTACTTTCCGGAATGTATCCTTGGAGTACACAGACCGCCTTCAGTTATTAGGGGTTGAATTTTCTCCGAACCGAAACTGTGGGCGGTTCATTGAGTCCAGAGCCAAAGCAGCCGCAAGGAAACTTGGTGTCCTTGCAAGGGTGCGGCGGTACTTCACGCCGGGGCAACTTCTTACCTTATATAAAGCGCAAGTCCGGTCGTGCATGGAGTACTGCTGTCACATATGGGCTGGTGCTCCAAAATGCCACCTGCAGCATTGAACTCAGTGGAGAGACTAAAATATATAAAAACCTAACCAGATGGAAGCCCTTGGCAGAGGAGACCAGACGGCCGAGGGTTAGGGGGAAAGGGAAAGAAACCGGCGGACGATGCGGGCGGTATCGAGGAGCACCGCCTTCTGCATTTGAGCTTGGAGCGGTCCGTCACGGACCCCCAGTCGCCTCAGGTGACCCGTGAGGCTGACTGAAATTAACCCATTCGCTGAGACGACTACAGGTATAATTTCGGCCGGCAATCCACCCCACATGTCGGTCACCTCGTGAGTCAGGTCCAGATATTTAGTCAGCTTATCTTATTATTATTTTAGGGGTATCTATATAGCTTTCTCATCTGGTTGGGCTGTATAAATATATAATTGTAAATGAAAATGATAAACATACATAAATATCAACAAAATAAAATAAATACATAAATAAATAAAAACCCAACCAGATGGAAGCCCTCGGCAGGGGAGACCAAACGGCCGAGGGTTAGGGGGAAAGGGAAAGAAACCGGCGGACTATGCGGGCGGTATCGAGGAGCACCGCCTTCTGCATTTGAGCTTGGAGTGGTCCGTCACGGAGTTCCAGTCGCCTCAGATGACCCGAGAGGCTGGCTGGGATTAACCCGTTTGCAGAAACGACCACAGGAATAATTTCGGCCGGCAATCCACCCCACATGTCGGTCACCTCGTGAGCCAGGTCCAGATATTTAGTAAGCTTATCTGTTTCGGCTTCCACGAGGTTCTCGTCATAAGGAATGGTAATGTCGACCAAAAATATCCTTGACTGCGCCCGGTCCATCAGCACAATATCAGGCTTATTCGCAAGAATAGTCCTGTCTGTGATGATGGCCCGGTCCCAGTAGAGCCTGGCGCGGTCATTTTCGAGCACGGCTTCCGGCAAGTACTTATAATACGGCAGTTTCCGATCCACGAGACCATATTTCAGAGCGAGCTCCTGGTGTAGAATCCTGGCTACTAAGTTGTGCCTGTGCAAATACTCAGAGTTAGAAAGCGCCGAACAACCGGAGATGACATGCCTAAGTGATTCACCGGGATTGCGACAAGCTCGACAGACGTCAACGGTGCCATCCTTTAGGATGTATCTCCGATAATTGTTGGTCTTAATAACCTGATCTTGTATCGCACAGACAAAACCGTCGGTTTCCCCAAAGAGGTCACCGAAACGTAGCCAGTGGAGGGAGGCGACTGTGTCCACGAAAGGCTCATGTAGAGCCTTGTAGAACCTCCCGTAGAGCTCCTTCTCCTTCCATACGGTCTCCCGGTCGGAAATGCTCTGTACTGCCGGGTCTTGCCATTGCTCGTTGGCTAAGGATAGAGGGGTAAGTCCTTTATCACAAGAAATAACGTCCCTATAGTATGGATCATCCGCTCTCGTCAGAAAGTAATTACGGAGGCTGCACACTTCGCGATTATGCATGGTAAGCGCGCTTAAAAAGCCGCGCCCACCATGCTTCCGCGGCAGGTACAGCCTCATTACTGACGATCTCGGATGATGCTTCCTGTGGGACGTCATTATAGTGCGGACTTTTCTGTCCAGAGCGTTCAGTTCGGTCTGAGTCCACCTGAGCATGCCAAAGGTATACATGAGAACAGGCATGATCCAACCGTTATATGCGTGCGTCTTATTCACACTGGACAAAAGGTTGTGAAGCACTTTGGTCAAGCGTGCATAAAACACATCGCAAACTGACTGTTTCATACCCGCCTCATCTACACCGATGTTCTGTGACATACCCAGGTATCGGTATGTTTCAGCCTCGGAAAGGGCCCTTATGCTGATGGGCATAGACAACTCCATGCCCTCAGAGTTAGCAACCCTTCCCCTTTCGACATGGAGGACCGCACACTTATCCGTCCCCAGCTCCATTCTAATAGAATTGCTAAAATTACAAGTGATGTTTAGCAATTCCATAAGATGAGAGCGACTGGAGGCGAATAGCTTCAGATCATCCATATAGAAAAGGTGGATCACTTTTGTAGCTCCCTTCCGAAGCTGAAATCCCCTCCCGGAACTCTCCAGTAAAGTACTGGAGGGTTCAGAGAGAGGCAGAACCAGATTGGACTCAAACAATCGCCCTGGAAGATACCCCTTCTTATCCTTATGTGGCTCTCCGCAGCCGTCATCCGCTCGCCTAGATGACAAAGGATCGTACTCCACTGCCCCATACACTGCCCGAGGAAGTCTCGAACTGTACAGTCGACCTTGTATAGCACAAGCACCCTCTTAAGCCATGTATGAGGCACCGAGTCGAATGCCTTTTTGTAGTCTATCCAGGCGGCGGAGAGGTTCCGACGGTTGCGTTTAACCACCTTTGCCAATGACCGCGTCAATGAGGAGTGGTTCCTTGGTTCCACGACCACCGCCCCGACATCCATTTTGAGCGCGCGACATCACCTGATTTGAATTCAGGTGATGAGTGATTCTCGCGCTCAAAATGGATGTTAGTGTCTTGTATATGGTAGGTAGACACGTTATGGGGCGGTACTTGCTCGGGTCTGTGGAATCCCGGTCTTTTGGAACCAAATGAGTGATCCCAGTAGTGAAGAGGCTCGGGAGCGACTTTTCGTCGAGAGCCTCTTGAAACTGTCGGGCGATCACAGCGTGACACACCACGCACCCCTTCAGCCAGTAGTGATGCAGTCCGTCGAGTCCCGGACTTCTCCAGTTCGGGGCCCTACGGACCGCCTCAGCTACGTCATCCGGCGTTATGATGACGGGGTCCATGGGCGTAACATTAGCACACTGACTCACCACAACTTCCGTCCAAGGGCCCTCGCTGTGGTTTACGGGCTCTGACCACAGGCCGCGCCAGAATGCGATAGTGTCGGTCTGATTCGGTGCTGGGCCCGTTCCACGTACCATTGGTCGCTCCAATGATTCATAGAGCCTCTTCTGATCACTCTGGAAGAGACGATTCTCGTTGAACCGTGTCGACCTCTCGGTATATCGCCGAATCCGCTTCCCCCAAGCAGCGATTCTCTGCTTCAGGTCGTCTATGCGCTCCGTCAGTTTTTGCGTTATGTCCAGCTGGGACAGACTGATATTTGTCCCAGCAAACGCCAACCTGACGGTGCGCACAATTCTCGGCCTATTATTGCCCGACCTGAAGTTTATCAGTCTGCCGATGAGGGCTCTTGCCTTTGCGATACGGTCCTCAATTCTTCTTCTCCAGGCTGGGATGGCGCTACTTTGTCTAGTAGCGCGTCCAGCCGTGGGAAGTTTGGCGCCAATAATACGGCAAACTGCCAGTGCGGCGCCAAAAAGAATTGAGTCCGTCTCGCAAAGGTCCCGGCTGGTTTCCAAATAGGTCACCAGCATTGGTTTGAGAGCCCTCACGACAGCCCGATTCCGCTTGCTTAGGGGTATGCGCGGGATTCGCGGTCGATTTTCGAGAGGCGTACTGCGCGTTTCCACAATCGCCTCCTCCAATTTGCTCCTCATCTGCTCTAATTCTTGGGTGACCATTCCATCATCGCCTGAATCAACCAGAGCGGGAAGATCCATGGCGGCCTCTACATGTGGCTGCTGGTCTGTGGCCTGAGGAGCCGCATCCCCAGCTATAGCCGGTTCATTCGATGAGGGAATAGCCTCACGTCGTAATCGTTCGAGTTCGGCATCATCAAATATTATCGAGTGCATGATGTACCGAACTCGGTCTGCCAGGTTTTGCTCTGTGACGGGAAGAGACGGCTCCAGCTCAGCAAAAAAGCGATGCATCCGAGCCCGATACGCTATCCCTCCAGTTTCTTCCCCCTTCGCCCTATAGTGCGCCCGCAATGCGTTTGTGTTCATATTTTTATTCCAACGCATGCTGCGTACTCCACCAGCGGCGGGTGCCGCTTGCCGGGTCCGAGAGGACCCTGCCGACACCAAGCCATCTGGTGGGGATGATGGATGCAAGGGGCTTCTAGGTGGTCGTGCAGCACCTCGCGCTCGGCTGGCGGCCCGCATGCTGCCGCGTCCAGCGCCAGCTCCAGACGCGCCCCGGCGACCCCCAGGCAGCGGCCCTATGCGCGTTTCTCGTTGTGCCATCATCCATTTTATGGGCGTCAGTTAACGGGAGACGCCCAAACCCGGCGCCGTTTCATGATGGAGCCATATGCACAAACCGGCCTTTGCACCCTCAATTTTGCCGAGGCACGGCGCTAACACCTCTTGGCAAGGTGCTGACTATGACATTATTATTATTATGTTAACAGGCAGGCAGTTGAGACAACTGATAATGCCTGTATCCTGTTTTTGTCCACTAGTTATTCTTTTTACAGTTCAGAAAGTGATCATCTAATCTATTTTTGAATTGGTTCACGTTTTGAGCTGAGACTACGTTCTCTGGAAGCTTATTCCACTTGGTGACTACACGGTTACAAATGAAGTGCTTGTGGGGGTTGCTGTTTGAAAAGCTGGTACATAGCTTAAGATGGTGGTCCCTGAGGTGAGTGTTTTCATTACGAATAAACAATTTCTCAAATTCCTCAATGTCGTAATGCCCATTTAAGATCTTAAATGTCTCGATTAGATCTCCTCGGTCCCTGCGGCTTTTTAATGTCGTAAGTTTTAAAACTTTCAAACGTTCTTCATAAGACTGCCGTTTCAATAGCCGTGGTACTTTAATGAAGCTACGCTGTACTTTTTCCAAAGCTTCAATGTCCTTGATAAAGTATGGATTCCAGACTTAAAATGCGTATTCAAATATTGGCCTGATAAATGTTTTGTGGATCTTAAGCATCATTTCCGGTGTTAGGACAGCGAAAGCTTTTCTCACGAGGTAGATTATTCCCTTAGCTTTCTTAACAATTGTTGATATAATTATGCTCTTCCCACTTCAAGTCTTCTGCAATTTTGACTCCTAAATCTGTTTGTATTTTAACATCTGTAAGTGACGCGCCGCTCAGTTTATAGGTAAGACGAGGGTTACGGTTTCCTACGTTTAATACTGTATATTTTGAAACATTGAGATTTATAAGCCATTCCTTGGACCAAATAGCTATTTTATTTAGATCATCCTGAAGGCAGTCGTAGTCTTCTAATGGATTTACAAATATTTTAGTATCATCTGCGAATATGCTGACATTACACTGTAGGCAAAGGGGAAGGTCAAATGTATAAATAATGTACAATACAGGGCCTAGAACACAACCCTGTGGCACTCCACTATGTATATCTATGAGATCATATTTCGTTTCACCGATTTTTACTTGCAGGGTCCTCCCACGCAAAAAAGACTCAATCCAAGCCAGTAGTTTTCCACGTATTCCTACGCATTCCAGTTTCTGGAGGAGTCTTCTCGTAGGGACTTTATCGAAGGCCTTTTCGTAATCAAGATAAATTACATCAATACGCTCTCTCTCTCTCATTAAAAATGTTTGGTCCATGATGATAGGCACAATAATAAATGGGAAATCGTGGAACGATGTGGACAAAAACCATGTTGCTGTTTAAGAATAACTTTGTGGTTGGAGAGGAAATTTCTAATATGCTTCACTATAATTTTCTCCATAACCTTGCAGACCACACTGGTCAAACTGATGGGTCTGTAATTGTGTTTTTTAACTTTATAACCTTTTAACCTTTTTTTAACTTAATACCTGATATAAAACCGAGATCGACGCTGCATTGGTCTATCTACGTTTTTATTCGTTACTACAGAACCGATTATGTTCCGGGTTTCAACATTAGGTATGTTGGTTTATTCGCGAGGTTTAAATATTCAATGAATACTGGAAAATATTCCAACTGGATTTAAGTAACCATAGAAAATAAAAATGAAACATAATTTCGCAAAGAATTAGTTTTAGTTTAAGGTCATTTTGCTATTGACCCTAAACTAATTAGAAATAATTATCTGTTGTCGGCGACTTTGGTTGTTAACAGATAAGCACATCGATTAGTATTATAGACAAGGAACACGACAACCCTATTGAATTTTATTGCTCGGTAATGTAAAGCCAAATATGTTGGTAATTACGATATTAAGATTAGTAACAAATTTTGAAGTACCTATATTATCAAATGGTTTTAGTTTTTTTTATATTAGCTGTAACTCTTATAGTGTATTCACTTACGTGTAGAATTTTATCCCACTTTCCTTTTGGTAACGAGTATTACAAATTACGCACACTCATTATTACCAAAAATAATTCTTATTATGTAACTAAAGTGAAACATATTCGAACTACACAAGACTTCAATTTTTTCCTTTAAAAGTTTAAAATACAGAGATAAGATTTAAACAACACAACAGACTGGCATATTATGTCAATTTTAGTTCCCGGTACGAACAATGACGGCGATTCAAATCGGCACTAACATTTTGTAAGGTATAGCCTCTCCAGCGTACTTGTATATATAGAGGTCAGTGAAATTTGGTCATAAATGAGCAATACTCTTATAGACATATATGTATATTTAAGTAATTTGGCGCCGTTTCGTCTCTGTGCCTTGGAAAACACGTTTATCCGTTGGTCCTGCGCCTAATGTCTCCCAGGTAGTGTAGGATTACCGTCCCATCAGTATATGGGAGTGAACGAATAGAGAATGCTACCTGTCCTTGCGCATACACTCTAAATTTGGTATGAAGGACATTATAGCATTTAATATAATATTTGTAATAGGGTGTAATAAGTAAACGAAGTAAGAAGCCTATGGCATAAATATTATTCAAATTTATTTCTTCAAGTAATTTTTTTATTTTAGAAAAATATATAAAGTGACGAAATGAGTGATGTCCATAATATGTAAGAAAAAAGAAAGACATAAAACTGATATTATATAAATCGTTAAATATCATAACGTAAATAAGATTATCACTCTTTTAACCTCTTAAAATCTAAAGGAGTAAAAGATCTCTAATGGAAATATTGACGAAATATAACCATAAAAAGTGTTCTAAAGCATGCCTAGTATGAAAATAAGTTTAATACTCCAGGACTCCAAGCTAGCCCATCAGTGAAAATACGAGTGGAACCAGGCTTATTTGAATTCAAACAATGGTACGCGCCTACTGGTATGGCGCCCTTCATGACTGTGTGGGAACTGCATAAAGCTGGCTACAATGTAGATCTTAGGTGCGTTATAAAAATATCACTATTTGTATAGGTAACATTAAAATTAAAAATAACCTATATTTTATAGTTAACGTTTGAAATTTATATAAATATAGTATTATATTTATTATAATATAATATTTTTATAGTCAAAATAAATGCCGTATGTCGGCAGCCTAAAAGAATCCATCAACCTATTTCCTCCCGTGGGTGTAGTCAGAGGCGACCATGGAAATTGCCAGAAAAATGGTATCCGATAGATAGTGGTATAAACGTCTCGTTTATGCCAGTCGAAAATTATCAAAGTCGAAAATTTAAACAGTGGTAGAGCCACGCGGCAGCTTTTGCTGTCGCACGAATGGGCCGGCTCGAACCGGGGTGGTACCACGACCTCACAGAAAACCAGCGTGAAGTAGAGGTTTACCTCTGCGTTTCGCTTGGTGAGTGCAGGTGGCCGGAGGCCCTTTTTACTGGAAATGAGGCATTCCATCTTAGTCCTCACGGGTGACAACGCATCTATATTTTGATTTGTAATAGAGGATAGATGTAGATGTCTATGGGCCGCAGCAACCACTTACCATCAGATGGACTGTGTGCTCGTTTGTCACCATTATCCTATAAAAAAAAAATCAAACCGGTGAAGGGTGGCAGAGTCATAGATGTGCAAGTCTGACAGACTTGATTACCTCGGATTGGCGAACGCAGTACCAGACTCAGTTTGGTACTGCGATTGCCAAGCGCAACGCTTAAAGCAAATCCTTCCCACAGCGGGAGAGGCCCATGTGCAGCTGTGGGCTAATAAAGAAGAAGAAAATTAAGATTGTACATACCATACTGAGTATTGTGTGATAATAATAAAATTAATATTTGTTTTGTTTCCAGATACAAACCTTACGTAGATTTGGACACAAACACTTCAGAGACATTAGAACAATGGTACAAAAGGAACGAAATAGTAGCACATTCCGCCGTTAGAGATACAGCAGCCGTTGGTAATATTTAATTCTACAAAAATACAAATAAATATTTTCCGTAATTAAGTGCGCAGTCTACAAAAAAGGTCAAAGGATTCAAAAAACAATGGCCACTATCCTAACATGCCTGAACTAGAAAATCAGATGTAACGTAACTTGATGAAACATATTATGTCGTTTCATTTGTCTATCTAAATATAACAAAGTACAGCATTCAGTATATTTTTAAAAGTTAAACAATGTGTTTTTGAGGTTATGTGCTATATTATTACTCCATAGCATTTTAAAATGAAAGGTTTTTCTTGGTACAATATTTAACATAAATTTATACGGTTGCCATTGTCTATAATTTAATTTAGATTCAGAACCAAAATCTATTAGACAGAAAAAAATATGGATAAAACGTATTGTTGTTTTTTTTATAAGATCCCAAATCAACAAACTTATTAGGTTTTTTTTATAGGATAAGGGTAACCAACTAGCACACAGTCCACCTGATGGTAAGTGGTTGCTGCGGCCCATAGACATTTACATCTATCCTCTATCACAAATCAAAATGTAGATGCGTTGTCACCCGTGAGGACTAAGATGGAATGCCTCATTTCCAGTAAAAAGGGCCTCCGGCCACCTGCACTCACCAAGCGAAACGCAGAGGTAAACCTCTTCACGCTGGTTTTCTGTGAGGTCGTGGTACCACCTCGGTTCGAGCCGGCCCATCCGTGCGACAGCAAAAGCTGCCGCGTGGCTCTACCACGGTACTGTGTATTGTAACCAGAGAGTACTTTTTTTAGATTATAATATACTCTTTGGTAATTTGGACTGTTCTGTTGGCCTTGGGGAATCCTTGGTCAACGCCAACTTTTAAAGTTACTTGCCAAACTAGCGTAATACATTTTTTTTTCAGTACAGTCAGTTAAAATTGGGCGAAGTATTAACTTTGAATACTTAGTTAGGCTAAAAGTGACATTTTCTTCCAATCTTCCAAGAAGTTGTCTTTAAATTTTATACAGCAACTTATAGAAGCATTATTAAGAGACTATCATAGGATGGAAATTTTCTCGATTTAAAAAAAATACATAACTTAACTTTTTTATTTTTCTGATATCTATCATGACTTGACCTATGATCCGTTTCCGGCTTGACGACGATTTCGGAGCCTTCCTGCACGCGAAATTACCAAGGCAAATAAATTACTAAGGCAAGGTCTCATCTTAACTAACAAAACGAGCCCAAACTCGGATGTGTTTCGCTAAAAGCACTCAGGATTTATATATAATATACTTACACGTCTTGGACTTAATAGATCTGAAGGTGTGTCGGTATCTGCTACTGAAACTCCTCGACGAGGAGCACTAGATGTGCCGAGTTTGGACTCGTTTTGTTAGTTATGATGAGACCTTACCTCCTGACTTGATAGAGTGACTTGAAAGTGTACTTTGATGACTGCTACTGGAACTCCTCGACGAGCAGAACTAGATGTACCGAGTTTAGCCTCGTTTTGTTAGTTATAGAATATAATAGATATATAGAATAGACCTTACCTCTGGACTTGACGGACTGACTTCAAGGTGTACTGGAACTCATTGACGAATAGAACTACAATTAATAGAATCAGGCGTTACTTTGCGGAAATCCATTATAATGGGGTTGTTATAAACTAATTTGCTTAATTGCACGTAAAGAAATAAAATGATGTGTCCTGCCCCTTAAACATACATACATATAATCACGCTTCTTTCCCGTAGGGGTAGGCAGAGACCACTCCTTTCTTAAAACTGGGCTAAAACTAAATATTAACTATATACATAGATATTTACATGTCCACATATGCGCATACATACACGCTAAATCCTAAAACAAGAATTTAATCTTAAAATCTTCAAAAAAAATATTTCTAAGTAACCAATCACAGCGCGAGGAGCTTAGGCCTCCATCCGCTGCCGGCATGCTTCGATAAGCTATCTTTCTCGCACTTATGGCTACGCATAGGACTTTTTTGTCGTATTAGTTGTTAAACTTTATTCATGTCTGGGAATTGATTATAACCGCTAAATTCGTCTGGCGATTTGCAGGTGTTATTAAAAATTACTCAATAAACACGTGATTAAAATTTGAAATTGCCAAAAGTATATTTATTTTTTGGGAACTAAAAAAAATATTTTTGGAAAGGTCTGGTAATACTTTATAACCGACAAAAACGTCTGGGATTATTATTTTTTTTTGAATTATTAAAAATTAAATTAAAAGATAAAAAAAAAATCAAGTTGCCAAAAGAACATTTTTTGGAATTTTTTTTGCAAATGTTATATACTGCGCAGTAACAAAATAACCGCAAACGCTCTGCCAGACTCGCGAGACTGGATTCGCCAATTGACGAAATTATATTTTTTCACAATTTCAACTTGCCCAAAGGACCTTTCCAAAATTCGTCGTCAGCTCTCAGGCTATATTGCGTACACCATTAGTCGGCACCGCTTTTCTTAGAACCCCTTGCTTCCGAAAACAATAATTTTACTTGACTTGTGTGTTTCAGGAGGCAACGTCATTTTTATCGGGCACGCAGCTACATTGGACTTGATGATTTACGCGCTCAAAAGATTTGAAAATAAACGTCTGGAGCCTGCTAACTATCAAATAAGTAATAATTTGCTTAGAGTTCCCTACTGTGCACTCGGAGCCATGCGTGACAATCCTTGGCAAGTCGTATCGCCACCTTGTCCTCCTTCCATCAACTCCAGTTCCGGAAGATTCGATTGGAAAATACTTTTGGACGTGTAAAAACTGTAAATATATTGTAGAATAATGAAGGGAACGTAATTATACAAATTTAAACCACTAGATAGGCACAATTGATATACTCAAAGTATTTGCTATACGAAATTGTTAGGGAAAATTTTCAAATTTGATTATTTGTTAATAGATTTAATCGAATAACTATTTTTATATAGCCTTCAAATATTAGTTCTTTGTCCGTGTGAAATTAATGTTTATTAAACATCTCCACAATACAGAAGACATTCCTCATGTAGGGATGTAACGTTTTTATGTTGTAGATGGTCCCCTAGTCAGTATCATTTTATTATTTAATGTAAATTTTAAAAGTCACACAATTTTAAAATAAAAAAACATTGTGACGTGATTGCCGTCCCATATCTGTTACTAACTATATAAAATTTGAGAAAGGAAAAATATTTAGTACAGATTTTAAAATGTATTTATGACATTGTGTCTTAACAGTTATTTTATTTATAAGAAATTTTTATTAATTTAAATGAGATGTTTCAAAATGGGCAGACATTATATTAAAAAATAGGCATAGAACAGATTTAAAATGTATATTTTTAGATGTGCCATACAACGCAAAAAACTTTATAGCATCAAGCAGCATTATATTGCATGTCATTTGATCAATAGAGTTTGAAATAATATTGGTAATTATGTGACATTGGACGGCCAGTTTACTTCAATCTATGGTATACTGTTATCTAAATCGGCGAGACGCCGTATTGAAAGTCGACTTAAACGAGTTGTAGCACTAGAGTATATATTTATATTGTATATTTTTCTCGGATTCCACGTATGTAACTCACTTTTTAAGTAAGTGTAAATAGACCTGGCCCATTTTGAAACATCATATTCGTATACTTAAGACGAAAAGTAAGTGAACTTATAGACAAGAATTATATAGAATATACGATTTAAAAAGTGTAAACACATTGCTAATGTCTATAATATCGACTAGGGTTTTAATTTTAATAAATGATCAGTTAAGATTTCGTTAATTACAGAGATTCGTATGTTCGTTAATTTATTTAATTTTATATTTTAATTGACACAATTTGAAACTGGTATGGAGCACAAATATGGTTAAAGTGACCAATATTATTTTAATAAAAAAGTTATTTTAGTATACATCATTTTTTTTTCTCTTAATATTCTGCCGTTTCTAATAAATTCTAATAATTATTCTAATGAATTAATCGTGTAGTGGCGGTGTAAAAAATCCACTACCCCGTATAATTCCGCGCGTGACGTAGGAGGCGACAGAGGAAACTAATTCACGAGATTAGCAACAGAACCTTCCTAATAACAGCTGAATAAAAAAAGCTACGGTTGTCAACTTGCTTGCCAAACGTGGCAACAATGATAAATGAGTGGTTTTGATTGCATGAAATGTTGGTAACGAAATAATAGCACAGGTTTAAGACCTTACAATGAATGAGGGCTAATAATTTTCTGCTCACCAGATATCGTTAATTGACACTGAGGTAAAGTTTTTTGTTACACAATGTCATTAATTATTAAGTTGGTTTTTAATAAAGGTTTATCAGTTTCTAGAGTATTATATTAATACACAAAACAATGCGTCAGTGGTTTGCTCTTTAATTTTTCGCACATTTTAACATTGTTTTTAATTTTTCTACTTTTATGAATATTTGTGGTTTGGATTATTTATTTGTAATCTTATTAATATAAAATATATATTAAAATAAATAATATAGCTAATAGTACAGAAAGAAACAATAACCTTTACTTTACACTTTAACTTCCCCGCTATGAAATCTGTCAAATATTATACCTCACTTTCTAGTGGCGCCGCCCTGGTGGTAGAATAAAGTCGTGGATACCCTCATTGTGAAACGCCTTCGATGTCCGGCGATGCCGCTAGCATACACGCTGGCCGCGTGAATGAACATGGCCAGCGTGTATGCTAGGGGTTGGCATGAAATTGGAAATAAAATCAATTTGGATATTATATATAATACTCATTATCATTTATTAACATTATGTAATTATGTAATGTACATACTTATAACTTAAAAATGTTTATCGACCATGATCATTTTTTTATTACTACGAGAAAAACATTTACAAGCGTTGCACTGCTAAATATTTTCATGACACTTTCTTTTTATAGATGTTTTCAGATTTCGATGGTTAAATTTAATTATGTAGTGTGCGTTCCGATAAACAATTTTATCAAAAAAAAAATAAGGGAAACAAGCATGGCCTTCATTTGAATTCAATTATACTTAGTAGCTCATATAATTACAACAGTCATTCACCATTATAGATATTATATTTTTCGACAACGGCACTTAAAGTTAGTTAAATAAGTACTATAAAACACGATCGCGCCAACTGCATGTATTGTCATCAGACTTAGTGATGTGCGATAGAACAAGATCGGCCCGCCCCCTGCCCGCAGTACCCCCACCGTTGCACTGCACAAGTAAATTCGTTTCCTAACTGTAAGCAGGCCTCTGTCACTCTTGCTACCAGCGTGAAATAATTACCTACAATCGCGGGCTGCCCCAGGGGTAGATCGCAGCCGGGGCTAGCGCGCTCTATAAGATTGAATGTTAAAGTTTTTTAACGCTGTTTACGTAAATAATTTTTTAGAAATACTTGTTGAAATACTCGTCGAAATAGTTTTTCTTTAGTGTTTAGTGTATTTAATTGTAGAATAAAATAGTTGAAAAAGTTTTAATGTAATTTAAGAATTATATATTTATATATATATATATATATATATATATATATATTGTTGCGGGGATTGATACTTAATGAGCAATTAAAAGGATTCAGATAATATATAATTTTTTGAGTTACCGAAGGATCATCATCATTACAGCCCTTCACAAGTCCACTGCTGAACATAGGCCTCCCCCAAGGAATGCCACAAAGCACGGTTCCGAGCCACCTGCATCCATCGACTTCCTGCATGTCTTACCAGGTCGTCACTCCATCTTGTGGGGAAACGCCCTACACTTCGCCTACCGGTACGAGGCTGCCACTCGAGAACCTTTCTTCCCCATCGGTTGTCGGTTCTTCGAGCTATATGGCCGGCCCACTGCCACTTCAGCTTACTAATCCGTTGGGCTATGTCGGTCACTCTCGTTCTACTGCGGATATCCTCATTCCTAAGTTTATCACGCAGAGAAACTCCGAGCATAGCCCTCTCCATAGCTCGCTGAGCGATCTTGAGCTTCCTCATACGGCCAGCAGTGAAGGACCACGTCTCAGTTCCGTAAGTCATCACTGGCAACACGCACTGGTTGTACAATTTTGTTTTAAGGTTTTGAGGTATTTCTGACGAGAAGATGTGTCGTAGCTTCCCGAACGCTGCCCAGCCGAGTTGAATCCGTCGATTGACCTCTCGGTCGAAGTTGGACTTACCTAGTCGGACTATTTGTCCCAGGTAAACATACTCGTCAACAACTTCGAGATTAGTACTCCCAACAACTACCGGCATAGGTGTGACATTGACATTAAACATAATCTTTGTTTTGTCCATGTTCATCTTAAGACCTATCCGTTGGGAGACACTATTGAGGTCATTGAGCATAGTGCTTAGTTCCTCCAGCGATTCTGCCATGAGGACTATATCGTCGGCAAATCGAAGGTGAGTGATGTACTCGCCATTGATGTTAATTCCGTATCCTTTCCAGTCCAGAAGCTTGAAAACGTCTTCCAACGCAGCGGTGAAGAGTTTCGGGGATATAACGTCACCCTGTCTTACACCTCTCTGCAATTGGATAGGTTTCGTACTCTGGTTCTGTACTCGGATAGCCATCGTAGCTCTACTGTACAAACACTTCAGCACTTCGATATACCGACAGTCAACTTGGCACCGCTGAAGGGACTGCAGCACCGCCCAAATTTCGACGGAATCAAAGGCTTTCTCATAGTCCACATACGCCAGACATAGTGGCAAATTGTACTCTTCGGACTTCTGTACAATTTGCCGTAGGGTATGTATGTGGTCTATGGTGCTAAAGCCCTTTCGGAAACCGGCTTGTTCGGGAGGCTGGAAGTCGTCAAGTCTGCACGCGAGACGATTCGTAATGACTCTCGAAAACAGCACGTAGACGCGGCTCAGAAGGGAAATCGGTCTGTAGTTCTTCAAGAGAGCGTTGTCACCTTTCTTGAAGAACAAGACCACCGCACTTCTGCTCCACGTCTCCGGTGTAATGCCACCATGGAGGACGGAATTAAAGAGCTTCTGAAGGACTTCAAGTACCGGTCTTCCACCCGCTTTCAGAAGCTCCGCTGTAATTCCATCTTCGCCTGGGGCCTTGCCGTTTTTAAGGTGCTGGAGAGCCATTGTAATCTCGCTCAGACTGACGTCCGGGATATCTTCGGAATAGTGTCGAATAAGACTCGCTCTTGGATCGTTACTCACACTTGCGTGTGGCTCCAACGATGACGTGTACAGCTGCCCATAGAACCTCTCAATCTCACTCAAAATCTCAGGTGCCCCGGAAACGATGCTGCCACATTCGGTCTTCAGCTTTGACAGTTGGCTCTTTCTGGCAGACAGATCTCTGGCAAAGGCTTTGGAGCCTTGGTTCCGCTCGATCGCTTCTTCAATACGAGCTGTATTGAAATTGCGTAAGTCTCGCCGCATGCATTTGGAGATCTGTCTGATCAGTTGCCTGTATGCTGTCAAATCTGTTGAAGAATGTAGCCTCATCTCCCGTCTAACAGCCATGAGATTAAGAGTGTGATCGGAGAGTTTTTGTGTTCTTCTGCGGTGGGTCTTGCAGAACTTAGCTCCGACCGCATGGACAGTTTCCACGAGCTTGTCATTCATATCGTCCACTTCATTGCAGTCTTCTAGGCTCTGAAAACGGTTTTGAAACTCGAGCTGAAAGGTTTCGGGACTTTGGATTAGAGCACGAGGGGGACGGAGCGTTGACTTCATCAGACGAGACCTCTCCAACTTAACATTTAGGTTCAGTGTGCCTCTAACCATTCGGTGATCGCTGCCGGTTTTCACCCTCGCGATCACTGAGACATCACTGAACAGTTGTCGTCTGGTCGTCATAATGAAGTCAATCTCATTTTTTGTCGAACCGTCGGGGCTCGACCAGGTCCACTTCCTATGGGGCCGCTTCTTGAAGAAAGAGTTCATCATAAAGAGTCCCTCTTTCTCCATGAAGTCGGCCAGCTGCTGGCCCCTTAGGTTCCGTTGCCCTATTCCAAATTTCCCTACTTTCAGCTCACCGTTCTCTCTTGTGCCTAGTTTTGCATTGACGTCTCCCATTAACACCGTATATTGGGTTTTGGAGGAATGCATGGTTCTAGAGATATCCTCATACATTTCCTCCACCTCCTCATCGGGGTGTGCCGAGGTTGGTGCGTAAACCTGTATGACCTTCAGCGAATACCGTTTGGTGATTCTGAGTATAAGGTACGCAACACTCGTCGATACACTCCCGATCTTTACAACGTTGTTAACGAGAGACTTGTGGACGATAAATCCGACACCTCCTTGGCACAGATGGTCGCCCTCCCGGTGATAGAGAGGGTTGCCGGATTCGAGGATTACTGTGTCCTCCCCCTCTCTTCGGACTTCGGATAATCCTATAATATGCCAGCGCAACTTCTCTATCTCTTCTTCCAACTCCATGATCTTCTCGTCAGTCCTCAGGGTGCGTGCGTTGTATGTTGCCAGGTCGAGTCGTCTAAGGTGGCAACCGAACCTCCACCGGAGATTCTTAGCACCCCCTGCCCCGCCGTTACCATGTTCGCCACCGTAGCCAAGAATAGGGGGCTGCCGTGGACTGGGGGCCGTCTGTTTGTTGCTCTATTCATTGGGGGGTATTTGCCATAGTTGCCACGCTTGGCGAGCGGGATGGCAACCGCAGTTTTTTTATTGTAATTTTGGCTATTATCAGGAAGATGCTGCTGCCCATCTCCCGCCTGGTTTCCCTTTGTCACCTTTTACGACACCCACGGGAGGATATGGGGTAGTGGATATTCTTGACCGCCACTACACGGCATACCGAAGGATAATGAAAGGTAAATTTATTTGGCGGTGTTTGAGAAATATTTCACTGATATTCCTATTTTGACAACAGAGTCTTTGAATACTTCTCCAACTGTCGCCGAGTCATTACTCAAACAGAATGTTAATATCTGTTTAAAATAATTTAGATTCGAAAAAGTATTACCGCAAGATATTGTAAAATACTTCAAAACCATTAATGTAAAGAAAACCGCAGATTTGTGGGGGATTTCCGTGACAGTTATTGCGTCCATAATAGATTTAATTGCACCTCATCTTGCTATTATTTTTAATACTTGTATCGATTCTGGTGTGTTTCCTGATTTAATGAAGTATAGTAAAGTAATACCTTTATTTAAATCTGGTAGTACATTGGACCCCGCTAATTTTAGACCTATTTCTGTACTACCAACTCTTAGTAAAATTTTTGAATTTTATTAATTTTTCATTTCACATTCACAGGATGCCTTAGGTGTTTTCTGTGATCTTTCCAAGGCTTTCGATTGTGTTCATCATGAAACATTAATCAGGAAACTACAACATTACGGTGTAAAAAATTTGGCGCTTACACTTCTTACTTCATATTTAAGTAACAGAACTCAAAAAGTCGTGATAAATGGTAAAGGTTCCTCCGGATCGGTAGTATCAATGGGCGTTCCTCAGGGCTCGATTCTTGGCCCATTCCTGTTTTTAATCTATATTAATGACTTACCTTATCTTGTAGGGGACAATCACGATATAGTATTATTTGCTGACGATACCTCTTTAATTTTCAAACTCAAACGGCAGTTAATTAATTATGACGATGTAAATAATCCTCTATCGAAATTAGTACATTGGTTTAACGCCAACAATATGCTCTTAAACGGCAATAAGACTAAGTGTATTAAATTTACAATACCTAATGTAAAACATTCGAGTACCAATGTGCTATTAAATGGGGAGGAGTTGAGTCTTGTGGATACCACTGTTTTTCTCGGTATTACTATTGACGCGAAACTTCAATGGGGCCCCCATATATCTAAATTAGCAAGCAGACTTAGTTCTGCAGCATATGCTGTAAGAAAGATTAGAAGTCTCACAGATGTTGAGACAGCTAGATTAGTGTATTTTAGTTACTTTCATAGCGTAATGTCTTATGGAATTTTGCTATGGGGTAATGCGACTGATATTGAAGCTATATTTGTTTTGCAAAAGAGAGCCGTTCGGGCGATTTATAACCTAAATTGTAAAGAGTCCCTCAGAGAAAAATTTAAAGAAATAAACATATTAACTTTGGCATCGCAATATATTTATGAAAATCTAATGTATGTACATAAAAACATAAATAGCTTTAATAAGAATAAGGATGTGCATACTTTAAACACTAGGAACAAACATAAGCTTGTAATACCAGTTACTAGACTCCACAGAATCAGTAATTCATTTATGGGGCAATGTATACGCTTTTACAACAAAATCCCAGAACATATTCAAAGTTTATCCATAAACAAGTTTAAAAGTTTTATTAAAGAAAAACTGTACAAAAAGGGTTATTATAATATCAAGGAATACATGAATGAAAATGACCCCTGGGAATAAGGTGATCGCCACCATGCTGGTTCTATTAAAAATCATTTAAAAATTGTATAAATGAAATTATTGTTAAGTGAAATATGTTTGAAAAAAAAAGTCCCGCTGGGTTTCTTGCTGGTTCTTCCCAGGACAGATATATTTTCCGAACCAGTGGTAAATAAAAAATTACTTTCAATAAGAATTATGTAATAATCGATATTGAATAAAAAATTATTCTTAATTAATAAATCTCTATTACTTATAGAGAAAAAATAATTAAGTAAGTATTTAACTACAGAAGTAATACCTAAGTACTTTATTACAAAACTGTTGAAATTTACTTCACTACCCAAGTACCTACTTACATACCAATAGGTCTCTCGTCTTTGTAATTGAAATATTTTAAGTTATAATAGCACAAAATACTGAAATTAAAACTGTTTACAAGAATTTCAACTAAGTAGATTATTATCATATTTCTGTTAGGAATCGTATTTCGGGTTTATTTGTTGTTTACGCTATCTACCTATACGAACCAAGCATCGCGATTCCCGACGAATGGCCTTGGAAGTTGCATGCGTTGGGCATCACAGAACTCACATAGTAAATAATATGGTCGATTATAGTCAGCATAGGTACTTTACCTAAGTAACTTACCATTTCACAATGTATTTTCTTACTCTTTATTAACAGCCCTTAGCAACCATGGAAAGTCCCTTGTGACGAAGTAAGGAGAAAAGATGCAAAGTAATACGGACGCTCGCGCGCAGTGATAAAGTTTTATTTAGCTTGCGTGCGCGATTGATTTGATTAATAATAACTATGTAGGCTATTAAAACGTCGGCAAACAGTCAACATCAAAAGAGTGCAACTTCTGTACTTATTTATTCTGTGCTGTAAGCTCTAAACTGCCTACTTCCGTACCATGGGCTGTTACTTAAAATTCCTTGACAGAAAAACCTAAACACTGATTTTTGCGAGATTCGGGAGCCTTATGATCAGTAAACGCGCTTACTAGACCAATGAGATAGTCAATGTCATAGAGTAATTAGATTAGACTGGATCAGACAAATGAATGGGTGCATAAACGGCCTGTAGTTACGTTTGCCCACACGCACACAAGCAAACGGATAATGAGGCTCCGTGGCGCAGTGGTTTAGCAATGAGTTGCTGTGCTGCAGGCGCGGGTTCGAATCCCGCACGGAACAAGTATTTGTATGGCCTACAAATAATTGTTCCGGGTCTGGATGTTTGTCCTTGTGCAATTTGTGTTTGTAAACTGCCTCCACGATACAGGAGAAAATCCATGTGTGGGGGGTAACGTTTTTAAACTAAAAAAAAATGTTTGCAAGTATATGACATTTTCCCCATAAAGTGGGGAAAGTGTAATAGTAGACATAGTCATAGAATTAATATTAGGTTGCGCTTAGAATTATTTATTAATTATTTGCAAAGAGGGAAATTTTGCATTTTTATTCTATATATAATACTCCAGTGCCTTATGTAGCATATATAGAGAAGTTGAAGAAATGGAGAATGCTTTGCGGTTTTTCCGATACAGCGCCACTTACAGTCAACAAGTGAATAGTTGGCATTTAACCTGTCAGATATTGTTTTATTAGTTATTCATATTACTAGCTATGGCTGTGGCCCGCGGCTTCACCTGCGTTAATCAGGATAAAAGCATACACTGATCTCGATTCTTGTCATTCTAAGAATCCACATGCTATATTTAATTTAAATCGGTTTCGACGTAAAGGTTACAACATACAACTTTCACAGAAGAGATATATTAGAAGAAATTAAGAAAGAATTCAGCTTCAAGTGAATAATTAGCTGCTTAACAGTGGTAGAGCCACGCGGCAGCTTTTGCTGTCACACGGATGGGCCGGCTCGAACCGGGGTGGTACCACGACCTCACAGAAAACCAGCGTGAAGTAGAGGTTTACCTCTGCGTTTCGCTTGGTGAGTGCAGGTGGCCGGAGGCCCTTTTTACTGGAAATGAGGCATTCCATCTTAGTCCTCACGGGTGACAACGCATCTACATTTTGATTTGTAATAGAGGATAGATGTAAATGTCTATGGGCCGCAGCAACCACTTACCATCAGGTGGACTGTGTGCTCGTTTGTCACCCTTATCCTATAAAAAAAAAACTTTATTGGATATTACGTTTTGCATTAAAACGAAATAAGATTCGGAAGGACAAAAATATTCAAATAAAATATGAAATGAAAAATATTTATTAAATAATATAAAATAAAAAGCATGCGTGGATGTCGTGAAACACTCGGTTGGAACGAAGTTTCTTTCGTAGTATATTATTATTGATAAACGTATCATATTATTGATTAACAAATACAAATAAATGGTTTACTAGCGTCCATTAAAATAAAATAATATTTCGTTCATGGAAGGATAAGAAAAATTGCGAGGGAGATGGATATAATTCCATCACGCTTCCTTATAGCCACCAAGGCTGTCTGCACTACGCCAGACGGGGTTGTGATGGAAAAATCTCACACTTTTTCTCACTTAGCTACCTATAAGGAACTTCGTTCAAACAAAATAATCCCAAGTCCTTAAACTAAACATCTCTTACTAAATGACTCTGAAACTGCAACTGTTTTCTAACAACTGCGGCTTGGATGACACTATTCGCGACATATTATCTTTTTTGGATTCATAAAAGAATCTAAATCGTAGAAAACGTTCAACATTAAGCCGCACCAGATTTGTGTCGTGATGTTGTGAATTGATGCGCTCTTCTAGTATAGTAAATAGAGAACGAGCGATGAGCTTGGCCATAATTTTTAGAGATAGCTCTTTTACAAAAAATTAGGACTATTGGCAGTATGTATGTATTTTTTTCAGTACGCATTTTTCTTATAGTTATAGTAATAAGAAAAAATGGGGTAAAATATTTTACTACGCCTAGCAACATTTTCATTATATTAGCGTCTGTCAAATTTACGATTTATTTTGTTTTGACGAATGTTTTTACAAAAATATAAGTAATAATGCAATGCTAGGCGGTACGTTACGTGAAATGAGATTTAATTTTTTTTAACGATTATGTGATGAGTTGTGACACCCTTTCAAGCATATTACGTCATTTGTTGCAAAATTGCGCGAGCTCTTTACACGATTACGTGGTAATGTACTCTGTGCTACATGGACTCGAGTACTGACCGTAGAATGCTTTTACTCCTAGCGGAGAGTACTGACGCGCCGAAAGTCGTACATAGCCTTAAAAGGTTAACTTGAAATGACTTCACTTTGCGTGCGCCTTCTGCGGTTCTAAGCCTGATAATTCTATGGTCAATGTATAATGTTAGAAATATGGTTGGAATAGAGTGTAGTAAACAGATTAGATTCGCCGTTCATCGGATAGGCTGTTGCTTCTGGCTGCTCTGTTTTCCTAGCCCTATGGTTTCGCGTAACGAACTTGCGGGAGTGGAGTGGAGATGAGTGGCGGCGGTATGACTACCCGTGCGATATCCCACGGGTCGTGAGAATAGACTGGCAAATGCTAGGAAGATCTCTTGGCCACCAATAGATGGCGGTGTAAGCATCTTGTTAATGCCAGAGTATGATTCCCAATAATGTATGTTAAAGATCCAAACCGGCACGGCGAAGTGCAACACATGGTACTACAAACTTTAATCCGCCTGTCAAGCGTGAAAATAAAGAAATGTTGTGAGTACACTTTATAAAAGGAAACTAAATCGTGGAAACTATAAGTCGGTGCCGGATTAACCACGTAGCAAGAGTAGCAATTGCTACGGGCCCCGCGTATCCAAATCTGCCCATCACTGCCTAAGCGTATTTTTTTCAGTGAAACTTAGTAAGACGTTGAATTTACTTGATGTCACAAAAACGTGAAACGTTACACCTATCTCTACTGAGACAATCCATGACAGACAATCAGTATCCGAATTATTTCATTGACGAAAATAAAACACAAAATTTCATACGGTAAACGCACAAGTTTCAACGGCCACCACGACGAATGGCTCGGTACTCGTACTACTGATCATGCGGGAAGATCTGCTTACGACTTTGCCTTGACATATGGTCTGACACAAATGGTCACTTCGCCCGCGCGGATGCAAAATGTGGAGGATCATCCGGACGGATATCGGGTCTCCGTAGATGGCTCTTCGGATCACTGTCTGATCCGGCGTTCATCACTTGCTCATTGCAAGTACGTTCTGTAGACTGCCGTCGTCTGTGGTTTAGCTCAGCGGATTGGGATCCGATGCGGGTTTTTATTGCATCCTACCCATGAAAGCAAATCCGCTCGATTTGCTTCTCGCTGGATGATCCAATAAAAATCGTTGTTGAGTTGCCGATGTGGTGATTGGGGGATGGATTTTTTCATCCCGTCATCTGTAGTATCTATAGGCGGCAAATCCCAGCCTTGGTTTGGACACTCCTGCAAAATTTGCGTCGCGGAAAAAGCAGGACGGGATCCCGGGATGCAAACACTAGTGCACACAAAAAGAAGTAGGTATAAATCTGCCTCTATGTTCTTTAAAAAAGTTATCACTAGGGCAAAGTCGGAACATATTGGGAGAATTGGCGAGAATTTAGTTTACCTTCCTTCGGGAACTCGTGCGTTCTGAACCCGGAATTTATTTAAGCCATCATTACCATCTTTGAGTAGGGAAGATGACTCGTTGGCCCACGTCGCAAAGAAGAAAGCAGATCTTTTAGGTTCGGGGGGAACATACCAATAAAATACGTGTGAGTGCTCCATGCAATGTGCTGTTTACACAGCTCCCTGAACACTGTCCCTGGATGTCAGCAAGTTGAGTGGGCCTGATGGAATCCCCCAAATTGTGTTGAAGACATGTGCTCAAGAGTTGGCACTGATTTTTACACATCTTTTCCGGTTCTCTTACTCTTTAGACATCATTCCAGGCTCATAGAAGACAGTCTTAGTGCACCCGATCCCTAAAAAAGGTGACCGCTCGAACCCGTCCAACTACAAGCCTTTGGCTATATTCTGTAAAATATTTCCATCACCTACTTATTCTCCAAAATAATGGAATCCATTATTAACTGTCAGAGCAAAGATGCATCTGCATAAGCTGGCAGCATGCAAGGTCATTAGCTGATTAGTATTTGTCAGTACGGTTTCCGTCAGAGTCGTTCAGCTGGTGGTCTTCTTGTCTGCCTGACTTACCAATGCCCTGAGGCAGTCGAGTTCAAGCGGGGCACCCAGGCGGTTAGTTTGGACATAGCGAAGGCTTTCGATGGGGTTTGGCACAAAGCGCTTCTTTCGAAGCTCCCTCTTATAGGCTTTCCGAAAAATTATTAAAATGTGTCACTAGTTTTCTTACAGATCGGATTATAAAGGTAGTCAATGGTACATGTTCCGACTACAAACCTGTGAATGCTGGTGTTCCACAAGGCTGCGTTCTATTGCCTACCCTGTTCCTTCTGCATATCAATGATATTTTGCATACTAGTAACATTTATTTTTATACAGACGATAGCACTGGCGATGCTTTATACACCACGGCTTTGCTAATATTTCTCGGGAATCTGTCGTCGAGTGCTAGAACAAACTCGTGTCTGAAGTAGAGTCTTTGTTGAACAAAGTCTCGGATTGGGGGCGACTAAATCTATTCCAGTTTAACCCCCAATATACACAGTTTTGTGCGTTTACCGCAAAAAGGAACCCCTTTTTCGTATATCCTCAATTTCAGGGCACTCTCTGTTGCCTCAGCCAGCATCGGAATCCTTGGCGTCGACATTTCGAGAGACGTACAGTTCCGCATTCACTTGGAAGGGAAGGCTAAACTGACATCAAAAAAGCTTGGTGTGTTCAGTAGATCAAGACGGTATTTCATGCCGAACCACCGCTTGCAGCTTTACCAAGAGCAGGATCGGCTTCATATGGAATACTGTTCTCATCTCTGGGTGGGGACACCCCAGTATCAGCTCCTTCCACTAGACTATGTTCAAGGGAGAGTGGCTCGAATCGTCGACGATCAAGTTATTTTCGATCGGCTTGATCCACTGACCTTCCGAAGAGACATTGCATCTCTATGCATCTTCTACCGCATATACCACGGGGATTGCTCATCTATCATCGTTTACTGCGACAGAACTCGAAATTCCATTCTCATCATCTCGATGGCTGGCGGGCCACTAACTACTTCGCGATTTACGCAGAATTTACTGCTTCACATGACCAAACTGTGGAATTCACTGTCACCAGCGGTTTTTCCGAACCGATACGACATATTTAAATTCATAAATCAAAAGAACATACGTTATATTTATCTAAAACAACATGCGAGGAGGTTATCAAATGAATAACATCAAGCAAGCAATGCATCGAACGCATGAAATACACAGTCTGTGAAAATTTCAACTGTCTACCTTTTACGGATCATGAGATACAGCCCGCTGCCAGGACTATCTCATTTCTAACCTTTTATATTTGTCAGAGTCTAACAGGGCCTGTAGCAATCTACTGTACTATGAAAACATCAACAAAATTGTAACCTAAAGATGGCAAATAAACACATTGATTATTGAATTGTTTTAAAAAAAAAGCGGTCAGCAACCGCAGAGTCTACATCACCTGAAGATGCCCCGTGTAGAGGCAAAACACGTGTCGTATTGTCGCCAGTGGTGTGTCTTTCCTAGTGTAGTGGTGTTGGTAGTAGTGGTGCTGGGATTAGTGGTGACGGGGATAGTGCACGCAATTGAGGGAGGGCGGGAGGTGCTCTTCAAACTAGGTAAGACAAATTATTTTATTTTATCGAGCGGATGGTTGGTTACTTTTTAAAAGCTTTAATATAATGGATTTCCGCAAAGTAACGTCTGATTCTATTAATTGAATTATTTTTTACCATTTTGTATTTAAGAATAACAGCATAGGAGAAGAAGGGCCTCTCGATAGAATTTGCTACGGGCCCCGGGCTTGCTTAATCCGGCACTGCTATAAGTTAATTGAAGAACGCAGAATACCATCGTGCAATTGCAGTATAATGCTCCAAAGATACATCCCGGAAAGCATTTGACAAGGTGCGGTTTCCTTTTGCAGTGCAGAGACACGCATTTGTGAGACGTTGAATCTTACAATTTAACAAGATTGGCATCGCCTGTTTAGGGTACTGCTTGCAGCTTGCTTGCGGACCATACATTTAAGCGTGAATGCGATTCATAAAACACATGGTAGACCGAATTTAATAAGACATAATCCGTTTTGGTCCAAATGTGAGTGCTGTCCAAAAAACTTTCTGTTGGAACTTCTCCGTCTAAGTATTTGTTAATATGAATAAAATCTTATCTGTAGCTGGAGCGCCATTGTCCTTTTTTCTGACAATGTTTTATTTGAGTTCGAAAAATATGTCTACATACATTTCCGATGTAATTGTTTATGGCCGAGCAGTAAGATTATTTGCAAAGACCCTGCTTTACCTATGGGCGTGACACTTATCTATACATATAATAAAACTGTAAATAGCAGACGTCTGTACATTTTATATTTTTGTAATAAAAGTGATTGAGGGGTACTAAAAATAAGTAATTAAATACATTTCTACCATTTTTAGAATTTTCTGTCTGTCTGTTTGTTTGTTAACGTATCACGTATAAAGTACTAATTTCTATCATAAGAATCGTTAAGGAAATTATAAAGTGTATCTTCGGGTTACATTTGGTCTTTATTTCATTAAAATCAGTTCATTCCATCAAAAGTTATGACAAATATTCTGAAGTATGGGTACTAAGTATAGGTACGAATTTGTTCATTAGTGGCGTTATATGAGTCATCAAGTACATTTTAAATTAGTATCATATTATAAATCATAATTGAATGATGTAAAATAATGTTCAATAATGATATAATTATATCTAAAACGCAGTAAACAAAAGTATTACATAAATAACGTAATAAATATATACAAAAATATATTAACCTTATTATCTAAATCTAAAGTACAATAGTTAACCAATTTCATCGATAGATGGTGATGTTGCACAAATGTGATACAAAAAATATCTGTTGACAATATATTAAAAAAAGGCAGGTTAAGGTTTTTTTCTGTAGATGAGTTTCATATTTGCTTCCAATCTTTGTATAACACGCTGCCCTACTGCGTGTTGACAACCTCATTTATTTTTTACCGCCGAGTACTCTATGTGGTAAATCAAATTTTAAAAGAACTATTAACAATTTCAAAATAAATCAAATCAGGAATGTCTAGAACAGGTAAATGAAATTGTATACTTGGGGAGTGCTTTTAGCCGGGATGGAAGATGTGATTTAGATGTGGACAGGCGTGTCGCTGCCGGGAACAAAGTCAATGGTGCCCTGACTGCGTTAGTCAAAAGGCAAGGCGTAGTGAAGAGTGCACGCCTTGTAATACATAACGCAGTGTTGGTACCGACTTTGTTATATGGCAGCGAAACCTGGGTATGCCAGAAGAAGCATAAAAGCAAGTTGAATGCAGTGGAGATGAGATCTCTTCGTAAAATGTGCGGCGTCACCATGGCCGACCGAAAGCGAAACGAAGAGATTCGCAATATGGCAGGTTTGAAAGATGACCTTATCACAAAAATTGATAAGGGCGTGCTTCGATGGTTTGGGCACGTTGAGAGAATGAGTGAAGACCGAATGGTGAAGAAAATATATAGCGCGAAAGTTAATATTAAAAGGTGTCGAGGTAGACCGAGACTAACTTTCGAAGACCATGTGAGCAAATTGCTCGAAGAGAGGAGGGTCAAGAGTGCTCGGTTACCTAGACGTGCATGTATGAAGAAGATAATGAATCTGAAAGAAGCGAAAGAGGTATGTAAGGATCGTGACACTTGGCGATCTGTTCTCTCTGGCTACCCCGTCAGGGATTGTGCGTGACGATAAGTAAGTAAGTAACAATTTCGTTTTTCGGCGAGGATCAAACTTCCTTTTTTGCTTACTATGCAGGCACTGCTGTATAAGTTCTTTTATGTTTTTTATTGTATCAATCGCGTCAATTAATCTCTTATTTTTAGGATTGATGTTAACAGCGCCATCTCTCTTTAAATCTATACATATAATAAAAATGGTGATAACATGTTGTCTGTTTCTGTACATTGTATATTATATTAATTTGTGACTACATGGGGACTGAAAATCATAAAATAAATACATTTTTATAATTTTTAGAATTGTACTGTCTGACGGTCTGTCTGTTTGTTGATCAACCCATAACGTTTTGAGTAAACATCTTTTTTTCAATGAAATCCTTAAGAAAATCATAGTAAAACGTATTATCGAGTTCATTTAATCTTTGTTTTTATTAAAATTGGTTAATTGTATCGATAGTTATGATAATTATTTTGAAATGTAAGTTCAAATTTGTTTAATGGCGCCATAAAATATCTGAAATAGTAATAAAAAGATTCGTGTGTAAAAAAAAAGTTCTATTATAATATATTTATACTTAAAACACAGTAAAAAAATATTTTTTCCTTAAATTAAAAAAAAAAGATGTTTTCTCACAAAGAACGTAATAGATGGGGATGTACAAATTTTTCAGCCTTTTCTGAATTGCAGTATTAAGATTTTTCGCCGGTGATTCGTATTGAGACTCACTGAAGAAATTAATGTCCATGAGCCCGATGAAGCTGTAAGAGCCGTGTAGGCTAACATCACAAACATCATCAGAAACAAAAACCAGAAAAAAGATATGTACGCCAAAGTTATGCAACAAAACTCGACTAAAAGTAGCAAAATTGCAATAAAATTTCGTGATATTGTTTTATACACAGAATCCCTCTAATACCAAATAACTTTCCTTTCAGTTTTAAGATAGGGATGCTCGATGTTGCAGAAAAATCGATGATGACATCGATGTTGGCATCGATAGCTCAACATCGATTTTCGATGTATAACCTACTCAAAACATCGATGTAACCCATTATCGAAGTTTTTTGTATATGTGTAGATACTTACACATTGTTTTAAAATTATAGTGGTATACACAGCAAGGGAAAGTAACAATTAACTTGAATATCAATTTACGTAGAATAGTTATTATGCGACAACCGTCAGCGACACTAGAAAATAAAGCGAAAGCAGTGACCATTGTGATATTACAGGTGACACTTGACAATTAAGTTTGACACACTATAATGACATTTTTTTAGGTTAACGATACGTTCAGGAATTCTGAATTATTCAAAACTTTTAATCTTCAGAGCAAATGCAAGATTTAGTTGATAGTTGATAGATTAGTAGTTTGCAAGTGCCCAATTACCGACTTTGGGTTCAATGACGTCGATGTTTCGATGTTTGTTGAAAATTATCGATGTTTAAAACATCGAAGTTTTAATTTTTAACATCGATGATCATCGAACATCCCTATTTTAAGCCTGTTTCCCACTCGGCGTGTGTTATGCGACGATCGTAAATAAAGCGCAAAGTCAAACTTTACGCGTTGCAGGAGTGGACATCAGTACATCATCACATCAGGACATGTGTTTTGCACATGGCCAACTATATGTTGCTTTTTCCCGCGTTATTAGTCCCCGTAACCTTTTTCTGTACGACCCGGCTAAGTCTCCTTCTAACGTCGTTTACACTGAAGCTCTATCATAAACGACTTAGAACTTTAAGCATATCGATTTATTTTGTTACCACTTATTGATACAGTAATGGTATAAATCGTTATCCTACCCTAAACGTAAAATTCTTTAAGTAAAACCTATATATACGCGAGCTACGCCGCGGGCACAGCTAGTAGGTAATATAACTACGTACAATTGGCAAATAAAAATTTATTTAAATTTAATTTAATTTTTTTATGTTCTGGTTTTCTGAAGCACAGTTATTTCTATACGTTTGATACTGATTCTGATAACGCACTTGACGGGAACCACATGGATTTTGTTACATGTTGTATATGTAATTTTTTATTTTGTAATACTGCAAACTTTATCTAGGAGTCAAATACACAAATATGATGTGAAAATAATTGAAACCGCGACTGTAAGTCGGCGTTATGAATACGCTCTACACGAATACACGAATACACAAATACGTAAATCGCGTGGTTGAATGCACAGAGATATATAGATACTTAATAGTCGACTGACAACGGCTATAAAATCTTACACTTATTTTTCATGAGAAAATGGCATTTGAACGAAACGTCACACATTAAAAATAGTGACGCAAAAAGTCTCAGCACCGTTGGTGCCCAGCACGGAGACCACGGGGACGCCCGAAACCCGATAGAACCCGCCGTCAGGATTTCCTCCAATTGCCAAACGGCTTTGTGGAGCCAGTCTAGGCTTAGATTTGTCATCATATTTTTTTCTATCTATTAGTCTCGTTATTATTAAAATGCCAAGGTAGTCTTTCAAGACTGGCTGGCTAATTATTTGGACCTCCAAATGTCTACTATCGGTCAGCGGTGCAATCGTATCCCTTTGGTAGCCTCTATAATCTGACACTAAGAGACGACCACGTCGCAATCGGTTTTTATACGTAATGCTATTTTCCACTGTTACAACACCCACGGCATGATATGTGTGGGGTGGGGGATTTTCATACGCCACCACTAAACGGCTTGGCAAAGTTAATTTGATTGAAATCAAACCATTCGTTTTATAGCGTTTTAAGTGTTAACAAAAATGTTGGGGTAATGTTATCTCAGATTTGTAAGATATAGGTGTGTTAAATAGGCAATGCAATTTTGTAAATAAGATTGAATAAAAACATTGACAAACAAGATTGAATATCGAATTGAATATACCGATTGAGTATCGAAAGAAAAAACAGTAACGTTATATAACGTATATTTAAATATATATTACAAACAACAACGACAACAAGAAGTGTATAAATTGAATAAAAAAAGACTCCTAATCCTTGGCACCATGTTAGCCAAATTTGTAACAACTAATAGCTCATCTCAAAGAGATACTCGATAATCATACGAGATCAAAAATGTAGAAAACAAATAAACATAATATATTAAGTATGTACATTAATTTCGCTTACTTAATATTACTTATCCGTTATTAGATTTATAATTCATTTTTTCTGCAAGAACCTCTTCTACAATTTTCTGTATCATTAACCTATCTTCTACTTTGATATCCTCTGGCTTAGTCTTGTCATCATAAATTTTTCTATCTATTAGTCTCGTAATTACTTCTTCTACTATGGTATCTATATTTTCATTTGTAAGGTTGGCCGTGTCTGTGAACTGAATACCAACAGAGTTCAAATCATTTTCTTGCATTGTTTCTGAAGCAATTGGTTCATCGGCAGTAACTGATGAATTGTCTACCTCAAGAAAAGGTTCTGATTCAGGAATATCGCCCCTTCCATCTACTTCTTCGGTTTCAGTTTTATCGTCCAATATCATATTTTCAGAAAGCTCTTTTGCAACATTCTTATGTCTCTTCATTATTTCTCTCAACTTTTCCTTGGCTGAAGCTACAACTTCTTTACGAGTTTCTGATTTGATTTTCGCTATTGCTTTTTTCTTTCTTTCTTGTCTATAAGACTTTACATGGTCATGGGCATCATTTAAATCCTTTTCGGATTTTTGTTCTGAATTATCTACTTCTACTTCGTGAGAATTATCATAACGTTTTTCCGCTTCGTTTATTTCAGTAGTCTCCTCTGGAACTTCTGTATATCTTATATTTACATTATCTTCAATATTAGACTCATCTACAGTCTCATCACCTTCTGTGACAGGCGTATCAAAAATTTGACTGTCATAACTTATAACTTGAACAATCGTTTCTTCTGACGAAATTTCATTTGCTTCAATATTTCTAGCAACTTTAATGCTGTCAGAAGTTTGAAACTCTTTTTGATCCCTAAAATTAATTTTCTCTAAAATGAAAATAGCTGGACGCGTCTTTATTTTCACTGGTGGCATTAGCTTATAATTTACAGTCACGTGAGAAAATGTCTCAACGTTATCTAAAATAACATGTGTGTGTGTAAAAGATTTAAGAGTCGGTGAATATTTACTTTTAGCTTCGATAAGAAGATGAGTATAAGCTTGCAGCTGTTCAGGCTGCAAGGATTCGTTTTTACTGTATTGCCAATGATCGTGAATTTGAGTGAACCTGGTAACACCGGTTTGTGCTGCTAGATTACTAATATGCACGTGGACAGATGGTTCGTTCTTTAACAACTTATGAAATCTGCAAAAATAAAACAATTTACAAATTAAAATATTTTTACGAATTGTAATATTTTATAATTAGGAAACAAAACATTTTTCGAATAGAAAATAGCTTTTAGCTCAACAAAGTAATACAAATTTAACACAAAATATAATTTCACAGTTACAAAAACGAATGTGTAACCGTGGGCTAAAATAAATTGTAAATATTAGTATCTAAATATTTGATTAGTTCAACTTTTTCTTAATTTATGAAAATCATTTACATACTTAGTGATAGCCAATCCACCGGGATAATTTGTCATTGCAACTAAAACCAGAGCTATCGAGAATATAACATTAGCAACTATGATTACGGTTATCCCCCAAAAAAGTAACTCGTAAATTGGTGATTTACTTCTTCTTACAAATCTGAAAAATGGAAAAGTTCAATTAGTTTTTGTTCAATAATAAATTTTATTACTTCAAGTTCAGGTATATATGTACCAGTATCAGTAATTTATAAACTAACAGTTGAGTGCGGGGTGCTTTGAACATGAGCCAACTCCAACTAAATGTTTCCGATTTACGCGCGAAGCACGTAAAAGCAAATGGTGGCCTCAGTTTTCTGCAAGACGAGCCATATTGCTATTCTGGTCAAGACTCTCTAGAGAAGTATATGACAGTTTGTACCCCAAAAGTATTATTAGCTTGGTGTGACAATCGAGGAATGACAGGAATCCAGCACCTATTCTGGTATCATGACATTGCAGCACCGCAATGGTCTGCCAAAACACTTAACTTTTTACCTCACCCATAAAATATTCTCCGACTTAGCACCTAGTGATTTTATCTCAGGTCAGCCTTGAAGGTTCGGACCTGTCCATCCTTTGGCTACGCGTAGACAGCGACGACCATCCGCGCGTCTACGGGTGCCTCTATAGGTCCCATAGCGGTAATGCCGAAACAGACCGACTCATCGACCACATCCAAATGGCTACAGATTCCTTGCTACAACAGGTCCCATCCGCAGAGATCGTGATCCTTGGTGATTTTAACGCCCACCACGCCGAATGGCTCGGTTCACGTTTAACCGATCATGAGGGGAGATCTGTTTATGACTTTGCTTTGGCATATGGTCTGACACAACTGGTTACTTCGCCTACGCGGATTCCAGATGTGGAGGATCATACACCTTCCCTGTTGGACCTTCTGCTGACCTCTCATCTGGACGGATATAAGGTTTCCGTCGATGCCCCTCTCGGCTCTTCGGACCATTGTCTGATTCGGAGTGTGGTGCCACTCACGCTCCCTCCGCGGTTGCGTTCTGCAGGTTGCCGCCGTGTTTGGCATTACAGGTCGGCGGATTGGGACGGAATGCGGTCTTTCTTTGCATCCTAACAGTTTAACAGTGGTGGAGCCACGCGGCAGCTTTTGCTGTCGCACGGATGGGCCGGCTCGAACCGGGGTGGTACCACGACCTCACAGAATACCAGCGTGAAGTAGAGGTTTACCTCTGCCCTTCGCTTGGTGAGTGCAGGTGGCCGGAGGCTCTTTTTACTGGAAATGAGGCATTCCATCTTAGTTCCTCACGGGTGACAACGCATCTGCATTTTGATTCGCAAACGAGGATAGATGTAGATGTCTATGGGCCGCAGCAACCACTTACCATCAGGTGGACTGTGTGCTCGTTTGTCACCCTTATCCTATAAAAAAAATCCTACCCCATGGGGGCGGGTTTGCTTCTCGCCGGATGATCCCAGCACTGTTGCTGACTCTGTCACTGATGTGGTGCTACAGGGAAAGGAACTATTTATTCCATCATCTGTGGTACCCATCGAAGGCAGATCTCAGCCTTGGTTTGGTCGCTCCTGTAAGACTGCATTACGCAGTAAGCAAGTGTTATCAAGCCTGGGCTGCGGCTTCGGCGACTCGGGATGTAAATACCAGTACACTAAAAAAGAGGTATAACTTCGTCTCCAGGTCCTTCAAAAGAGTTATTGCCAAGGCAAAGTCAGAGCACATAGGCAGAATTGGCGAGAAACTAGTTCGCCTTCCTTCGGGAACCCATGCATTCTGGTCTCTCGCCAAGGCTGTCCAAGGGAATTTCTGTAAGCCATCACTACTATCTCTGCACAGGTAGGACGACTCACTGGCCCAAGCCGCAAAAGACAAAGACAACCTTTTAGACTCCCTTTTTGCGGTCAAGTCGACTCTTGATGACGGGGGGAAAACACCGCCGACCATCCCGCGGTATGAGCGCTCCATGCCGGATGTGCTGTTCTCACAGCGCTCGGTTCGCAAAGCACTTCTCTCCCTGGACATCCAGAAGTCGAGTAGACCTGACGGGATCCCCCCAATTGTGCTGAGGACGTGTGCTCCGGAGTTGGCACCGGTTCTAACGCGTCTTTTCCGGTACTCCTACTCCCAAGGTGTACTCCCGAATTCATGGAAGACAGCTTTTGTCCACCCGATCCCTAAAAAAGGCGACCGCTCAGACCCATCCAACTATAGGTCTATCGCGATCACCTCCTTGTTCTCCAAAATGATGGAATCCATTATTAACTGCCAGCTCATGCGTTACTTTGAGGATCACCAGCTGATTAGTGACCGCCAATCCGGTTTTCGTCGGGGTCGATCAGCTGGTGATCTTCTGGTCTGCCTGACCCATAGATGGGCGGAGGCAGTAGAGTCTAAGGGGGAGGCGTTGGCCGTTAGTTTGGCCATTGCGAAGGCCTTCGATCGGGTTTGGCACAAAGCGCTTCTTTCGAAGCTGTCTTCCTATGGGCTTCCCGAGAAATTGTGCGACTGGATTACCAGCTTCCTTGCAGATCGGAGCATCAAGGTCGTTGTAGACGGTGCATGCTCCGACTACAAGCCTATTAATGCTGGTGTTCCACTAGGCTGTGTGTTATCACCACCGCTGTTTCTTCTGCATATTAATAATATGTTGCTAACTGGTAACATTCATTGCTATGCGGATGACAGCACTGGTGATGCTCTATACACCGGCCGTGCCAATATTTCTCGGGAAAACGTCGCCGAGTACCGGAACAAACTTGTGTGTGAAGTCGAGTCTTTGCTGAACAAAGTCAGATTAGAGGCGACTAAATCTAGTCCAGTTTAATCCTCAGAAGACACAAGTTTGCGCGTTTACCCCTAAAAAGAACCCCTTTGTCGTATCTCCTCAGTTTCAAGGCACTTCCCTTCTTGCCTCAGCCAGTATCGGATTCCTCGGAGTCGACATATCGAGTGACGTGTAGTTTCGTGGTCACTTGGAAGAGAAGGCCAAATTGGCCTCTAAAAAGCTTGGCGTGCTCAGCAGAGCGGGACAGTATTTCATGCCGGCACACCGCCTGCAACTTTACAAGGCGCAGGTTCGGCCTCACATGGAATACTGTTCCCATCTCTGGGCAGTCGCTCCCCAGTGCCAGCTCCTTCCACTTGACCGCATCCAGCGCAGAGCGGCTCGAATCGTCGACGACCGAGTCCTTTCCGATCGGCTCGACTCATTGGCACTGCGAAGAGATGTTGCATCCCTTTGCATTTTCTTTCGCATTTACCACGGGGAGTGCTCTGAGGAATTGTTCGGATTAATCCCAGCCGCCAAATTTCACGAACGCACATCGCGGCAGAAGTCCCGATACCATCCACACCATCTGGATGATTGGCGGTCCACCACTATGCGATTTAGAAGATGTTTTTTTCATCGCACGACTTCCTTGCGGAATCGATTACCATCAGCGATTTTTCCGGACCGATACGACTTAGGGACCTTCAAGAAAGGAGCGTACTCCTTTTTAGAAGACCGGCAACGCATCTGCAATTCCCTCCCTGGTGTTGCAGTTGTTCATGGCCGGCGGTAGTCACTTACCATCAGATGAGCCGCATGCTCGTTTGCCCCTTCTCCTATAAAAAAAAAATCTGTTATCAAAATTTAAATGCAAAAACGTTTGAAAGCAAAGAACACGGGCCGGTTGCTTATGATTTCGAGATTTCTAAGGTGTCTAAAGAAAAGATGGTCGGAGGTATTTTACAAGTGGTTTTGTTGTTTATGTTACAAGTGAAATAGTGTATATATATGTGCTCAAGGTGAATACTTTGAAAAGATCGATAATACTTGTAGTAATGAAGAACGCTATCTGGTGGCGGCGAAAGAGAATCTATCACCCCTTTTCATCACAAGGGTCTAGTAAAAGGAGACTTTGAAAAACGAAAATAGGATCAAATGACTTCAGATAGATGGCGGTATAACTATCCCGTTTACGACTGACGTAAATTACACAAATCAGCGAAGGAAAGCATCAACTAGGGTGTGAGACAACTGGTACTGTGATCGTCAATCCGCCTTCCATGCATGATAATTAAGGCAAATCGGCTCTAAAGGTGATTTCTCAGCATCGTACGCGCCGCATTTACTAATAGCCTCGCACCTCGCACATACGCCGTATGCAAATATTGAGTAATGCCGACAACTTTTGCAATTTTTTCTAACCACTGGTGTGAAACGGTAAAGTGAAATTTATTGAGCTATGGAAAAATGTTGTAATAGCCTACTTATTGGCAGAGGAAGAAGAAAATAAAATTCAAAGAAAAAAATATTCTGGATTTACAGTGGTGGATTATCCTAAAGGCAAACTAGGCACGTGCCTATGGGTGCAAGGCTACAAAAGGGCGCGCGATGAAATAAATTCCAAAGTATGGTTCATGCGAAGTAAAAAAATTCGCGTAAATCACACCGTATTGGACCGCCAGCCATCGAAATGATGAGGATATACGAGGGTGGATTGAAAAGTACTCGGCCTAACACAGATCCATTCAATTCTAAAAATCAAATCTACCCACATTATTTAGTTCAGTTCAGACTAGTTCATTGTGTGAAGTTCGAAACGTAATGCGATAATTAGTTGTGATTTTATAAATTTATTAACAAAGTAATCGGACATAATTTCCGCGAATGGAGCAAATCGAGCAGCGTGCCGTCATTAAGTACTGGAGGTACTTAATGACGGCACGCTGCTCGATCGCTGAACGATGCTCGAGGCGATTGTGCTCTGTCATATTCATCCGTCAAAAAATGGATAGCAGAATTTAAGCGTGGTAGAGAGAGTGTGAAAGATGAACCCCGCTCTGGAAGGCATTCGACGTCAACTACTGACGAAAATATTAAAAAAGTACTTGATTTAATAATGGGAGACCGCAGATTAAAAATTAGAGAAATAGCCGAGATTATAGGCATCTCTTATGAACGAACTCAAAACATTATTGTCAACGAGTTGGGTTTCCACAAGGTGTCTGCGAGGTGGGTTCCGCGACTGCTTTCAGTTGAACAAAAAAGGACGCGATTGACTATTTCACGCGACTGTTTGGAGTTATTTGAAGCCGATGCAGATGATTTTTTGAATCGTTTTGTTACTATAGACGAAACATGGGTTCATTACTGTACACCGGAAACAAAACAACAATCAAAACAGTGGAGAAGACCTGGTTCACCACCCCCTAAAAAGGCTAAGTCGATTTTGTCGACAAATAAGGTGATGGCTTCAGTATTCTGGGACTCGAAAGGCGTGATTATGATTGATTATCTTGAAAGGGGTCAGACTATAAACTCTGATTACTACTGCACCTTGCTACGTCGTTTACGAGAGGAAATAAAAGAAAAACGTCGAGGAATGCTCAGAAGAAAAGTCCTGTTTCATCAAGATAACGCCCGTGTTCACACGTCAGTACAGTCAATGGCTGAAATTCACAACTGTGGCTTTGAACTGTTACCGCATCCGCCGTATTCACCTGATCTGGCACCATCAGACTTCTTTCTGTTCCCTAACCTAAAAAAGCACTTGGGAGGTCAAAGATTTTCGACAAACGACGAGGTCAAAGCAGCTGTAGACGCATATTTTGACTCTAAGGAAGAATCATTTCTTTACAACGGTCTAAATGCTTGGAAGGGGAGGTGGCAAAAGTGTATTGAACTTGATGGTGATTATGTAGAAAAATAAAAATATAACTGATTTAGTATGTGTTTATTTTCTTGGTTAGGCCGAGTACTTTTCAATCCACCCTCGTAATTTAGAGTTCTGTCGCAGTATAAGATGGTGGAATTCAGTAGCTAGAATTAACCCGAACAATTCCACTGAGCACTCCCCGCGGTATATATGGTAGAAGATGCATAGAGATGCAACGTATCTTCACAAGGCCAGTGTATCAAGCTGATTGGAAAGAACATGGTCGTCGACGATTCGTTTCGATCTACGTTGAATAAGGTACTATACGTCGCCCGAAATGTCGATGCCAAGAAATCCAATGCTAGCTGAGGGAGTATCCTTAAATTGAGAAGATACGACAAAGGGGTTCTTTTTTGCTGCAAACGCGCACACCTGTCTTTTGGAGGTTAATATGGAATAGACTTAGAAAGATTCGACTTTAAATACAAGTTCATTCCGGTACTCGACGTGTTCCCGAGAAATATTAGCACGACTGGCATCGTCAGTGCTGTCGCCTACATAACAATGAATGTTACTAGTATATAACATATCATTGATATGCAAAAGGAATAGGGTAGGCAATAGCACGCAGCCTTGTGGAACACCAGCATCCACAGGCTTGGAGTCGGAGCATGTACCATCGACTACGACCTTAATACTTCTATCTGTAAAAAAACTGGTGACCCAATTGCATAATTTCTCCATAAGCCCATAAGAGGGAAGCTTTAATGTAAGCGCTTTATGCCAAATCCAGTCGAAGGCCTTCGCTATGTCCAAATTAACCGCCAGGGCCTTCCACTTGGTCTCAACTGCCTCCACCCAATGGCGAGATAGACAAAAAGATCACCAGCTGTGCGACCTCGACGGAAACTATATTAACGGTCACTAATCAGCTGATGCTCATCAAAGTACCTCATGATCTGGCAGTTAATAATGGATTGGAAATGGACACCTCCTTTTCTCCATAATAATGATTATGGAGAAAAGGAGGTGATGGCGATAAGCCTGTATGTAGTTGGACTGGTCCGAGCGATCACCATTCTTAGTGATCAGATCCATTAAGGCTGTCTTTTATGAGCTTGAAACGAGAACCTGAAAAGACACGTAAGAACCTGTGTTTACTCTGGTGTACACGTCTTAACCAAAATTGGGGAGATTCCATCAGGCCCACTCCACTTACGGACGTCCAGGATCAGTAGTGCTTTACGCATTACGCACTGAGCAATGTGTGAACCGAACATCTTGCTTGGAGCATTCATACTGCGAGATGGTCGGCGGTAGATTCCTCCGGTCGTCGAGAGTCGAGTTGGATGCAAAAAGAGAACCTAAAATATCGGCTTTCTACTTTGCGGCGTAGGCCAGCGAGTGATGCTTCCTGCGCAGATATGGTAATGATGGCAGAAATTCCCTTGGACAGCCTTGGCGAGAGAACAGAATGCACGAGTTCTCGAAAGAAAGGCCAACTAGTTTCTCGCCAATTCTCTCAATGTGCTCCGACTTTGCTCTAGCGATAACTCTTTTGAAAGACCTGGAGGCAGAGTTGTCTTTCTTTCTGATTGCGCTAGTGTTTGTATCCCGGGACACCGATACTTCGGTCCAGGCCTTGTAACACTCCTACTTTTGCAATTATGCAAGAGCGACCAAACCAAGGCTGGGATCTGCAGCCGATAGGAACTACAGATGACGGGATGAACATTTCCGTCCCCTTAAGTACCACATCGGCTACAGACTCAGCAACGATGTTGGAATCATCCAGCGAGAAGCAAATTCGCTCCCATGGGTAGTATGAAAAAAAAAGCTGCATCCCATCCCAATCTGCTGACCTATAGTGCCTTTTATATACACACGTCGACAGCCTGCAGTTCAGGTATTGATCCGACGAGCCAAGAGAGGCATAGGCGGAGACCTGATATCCGTCCGGATAAGAGTTTAGCAGAAGGTCCAACATCAATCATCCGGAAGGTGCATCAACCTCCACATCTGGAATCCGCGTGGGCGAAGTGAATAGTTGTGTCAGACCATATGTCAAGGCAAAATCGTAAACAGATCTTCTCGCATGATCAGTAGTAAGAGAACTGAGCCGTTCGGCGTGGTTGGCGTTGAAATCGCCAAGGAGCACGATTTCTGCGGATGGGATCAGTTGCAGCACGGAATCTGTAGCCATTTGCACGTGGTGGATGAGTAGGTCTGTCTCGGCATTACCGCTGAGGGCCTATAAAGGCATCGACCAGGCCTAGACCATAGGTGCGGGATGGTCGCCGCCGTCTATGCGTAACCATAGGATGAACAGATTCTCGCCTTCAAAACTACCGAGGGGTCGAGAACAGATATCCTCTCCGACGTGCTCACAAACTCCAACCCGACGCAGAAACGAATGTTCCAGTTTGTAATCTGTGTAAGATACATGAGATGTATCAGCCAGAGAGAACTGCGTCTCGGTGAGAAAGAGCAAGGACAGCTTAGCCATCTCCAGATAGTGGCAGACAGCGTTAAGGTTTAAATGAAGTCCCCTTATGTTGGCAGAAATCGACAGGGCGCGTGGGATGAGTTTCTGTAGTGATTTTGCTCCGTTCGCTTCATGAAGAATGTATACAGAATAGAGTTTTGTAGTGATACGTGGGGCAGCCTGAGCATCCACGCCCAGAAGGAAGATAGTCTGGGCGTGGATGCCTAGTGAGGTATTCTCCAGGAATATCGATGCTGGTAACCTACTGGGGTAGATTTTTATTTAACACCACTTTCATGTTTTTTTCCACTGAACTATATTATAAATTATAGCTAGTCTATTTGCGAAATACGTACTTATAATTTATAATAAATAGCCACCAGAGGGGCGCCGATGTAGTGCTAGCTTAGGGCGCTGTCGCCATTTAATCTACCTCTGTAGATTCGTACCATTAATTTAAAAAGGCAGTCGCATGTCTTGTCTGACCAATCATTGTTGCCTACACAGTAAAAGTAAATACGTACTCCTGAAATGAAACGGGACTTGACATTTATTAAAATTACATATCAATATTTTAACGATTTTACTCGCTACTCGCTCAGTCTGCGTTTAATAGTCTGTACTGAACAGATACACTCGTGGTGTATTAGAGTCTGAGGCATTCTATTTATCAAAATACTACAACCTCCGCCCATTAAAATGGTAGACCCTGTATATAAAATATTCATAAATACTTAAAAAGCATTGAAAGGGTTTAAAGTCTTCATAAGTGTACTATACTAAGACATAATTATAAGAAATGTACTTACACGTATGAGCATGCCGCAGCCGTCGCCATATTGAGCAATGGAAAAACGTAAATTATAAACCTAAGCTCTTTATGAGGCAAAAAAGAGAACAGAAGCACATAAGCTATCGCAGGTGCTACAATAGTTATTAAACGCCTGTCCAGGTAGAGCCCGATGGGTAGCAAAGTAATGCTTGGACCTAGGCCTCGGGGAAGCGCAGAATAAAAGTACCATAAAAATGGCGATGTCTGTATTAATATAAGTTAAGGGATTTAACATACATACGTAATTATTGATAATAATTCAATTGCCCGCCAATGTGTCGGTGCATGGCGGAATTACTCGAGTATAATAGGCATCATGATTGAAAATCGTGGAGACTAGCAACTCAAACTTACACTAGATAATTGAAAATATATGTTTTATTCATTATAGATCATAATAATTATGAGAGAACAAAGAATTTTGTTCAACAGGAGGTAAACTGTTTAAAGGATAACAATGACGATGTCATTATCGCTGTCTCCGTTAAACAAAGGAAGGTAAATAATTTCGCAAAATGGAAACCAAGAACTATAAAATTATCTCAAAACTATTTTTCCTTTTTAATATATTCCTCAAGAACCCTTATACTTTTTTAGATCGGTTAATTAACATGTTAAATGCAGTCGTAATAAAATATTTATCTTTTATTTTCAAATCGCACTTGCATCTTTGCTCAAAATTTTTGCTCTTTTGTCATTTTTAGAAATAAGAAACGCTAGGGGCTATAATATCCGTGTGTGTGTGTGTGTTGCTTAAAAAGCTATGCCACTCTTTTAAATCATCATTTTTTCAGAACAAAAGTCCCGTAGCCCGAAAACTTTTCTTCTAAAATGGTTTGAAGAAGTTTTACCTTATGAATAAGAACTTAGTGATGCCGCAAAACTTGATTTGTCCGATTGTCAAATTCACTACCCCATTTAGTTTTAAGGAACAATAATTAATGAATGTTTTGAAGTTAGTTACTTAAAATTAATGTATTAAATAGTTATATTAACTAGTGCAGGTATAAAAGTGACCCCACAACCCACCTGTTCTTTAAATTGTAAACTTTATGACCTCAGATATCATAGTCTTCAATAGCAAATTAACAATATATAAACAACCCATAGTTAAGCTCTCTTTACAGAGTAATGAATTTAATTATTGACAAACTTCATATTATGTCCCCAACAGATCTTCTATTTTGATAATACTAAAACTCCCACAACCTGTATCTAAGCCACGAGCGCCCAACAATTTCTCTAGTCTCGTAATCGTCTAGTATTAGGGGGAATGTATACCAAGTTCAGCAATGAACTTGTCATTATCTGCTTCAATGATAATGATATTTGTTGACTTCATTAAATAATGTGAATATTTATAGCGTGAGAGCTGGCGACGAATTTTGGGAAGGTCCTTTGGGCAAGTTGAAATTGTGAAAAAATATAATTTCGTCAATTAGCGAATCCAGTCCCGCGAGTCTGGCTAAGCGTTGTTTAAAAATTCCAAAAAATGTTCTTTTGGCAACTCGATTTCTTTTTTATCTTTTAATTTAGTTTTTATATAATTCAAAAAAAAATAATCCCAGACGTTTTTGTCGGTTATAAAGTATTACCAGACCTCTCCAAATATATTTTTTTTTAGTTCCCAAAAAATATACTCTTGGCAATCTTAAATTTTAATCGCGTGTTTATTGAGTAATTTTTAATAACACCTGCAAATTGCCAGACGAATTTAGCGGTTTTAAACAATTTCCAGACATGAATAAAGTTTACATACTATAGTTCGGCCGTTCAGAGAATGCGTTCTTGACACGTCGCGATTGAACTGACGACGTAACTTTGTAATGGCGTTGCAGTTACGATAAAAATATTTTTGCTGGTTGTTTACCGTTTTAACAATTGATGAGCATTAAAACAACATTATTATATCAATAATCAATGAATGTTATAATTTTGTGCCAAACTGAGTGTCAAATAACTTGGTAAACAATATTTTTCTAAATCTATACTGCGCTATTACATGGTTATGTCAGCGCTTTATATTTGTAGTGCTGTGCTAACAATAACAGGCAATAACAGTATCGTAATCTGTTCTTATACAGTTATACTTTATAAAATAATACGTTTTGTTTTTCTTTTTAAGAATTTGAAAATAATGGACTATAAGATAATTTTTATTAAATATAAAAATAAAAGTACGACCAAACCGAACGCGCGAAAGAAAGTAGCATTTTTATATTTAGGTTGAAAATGGTAACCCCAAATGGCGTTATGGGCCGCCATTTTGTGACGCTAAAACATTCGTATGTTGTCGTTTCGTGCGCATAGACCACGTTCTTCAAGTGTTTTCGATCTGTTTTTATTTGATTACCCGGCTTTCGTTTAATGGACTGTTTCTGCTTTTCAAACTGACATCGGCGCTAAATCGGACTTCGATTGTGTTTTGTATTGCGTTCTTTTTACTTTTGGTGCATAATAATGCCTGAACGTGGACAAACATTGAAAAGTGGAGCCCGTGAGTTAATCATCAAGCTGCAAGATTACTTTGAGCGCAAGCGGCAAAATGGCGGACCCCTGTTACCTGTCGAACAAGTACAAGAACGCGTCTCTCAGTCGCTTGAAGTGTAAGTAACAAATATTAATAAAGAAAAGTTCAGCTCTACTGGCACGGAAGATAATATTTTACGTACTCCGAAGAAGAAACGTAGAACTAAACCCGTGACAGATATTAACACCTTTGACGCCGATGCAATCAGAAATCATATATATGGTTACTATTCCAGAAATGAATATCTCAACAGGAAGAAGCTTTTGGCATCGTTAAGAGAAGCTGGACTGTTTAGCGGAGGTAAAACTGCTTTAACCAAAATCTTAAAAGATATTGGTTTTTCGTATAAAAAAACAGACAAAAGAAAAATTGTATTAGAACGATACGACATAATTTTAAAACGGATAAGTTTTTTGAGAGAAGCAAAAAATATTGATAACTGGGATAATGTCGTGTTCATTGACGAGACATGGCTAAACGCCAATCACACGGTTTCCCGTTCTTGGACGGATGATACACAAGCGTCGACGTCGAAAGTACCAATGGGTAAGGGGGCCCGTCTGATAATATGCCACGTAGGTTCTGCAAAATACGGCATTGTGGAGAACGCGTTACTGGCATTTCAATCAAAAACCACAAATGACTACCACGAGGAAATGAATGCCACTACATTTAAAGAGTGGTTCCAGAACGTGCTTTTGCCCAGTCTACCAGAGCCTTCTGTAATATTCATGGATAATGCCTCCTATCACTCGGTTCAAATACAGAAACCACCTACCCAAGCTAATAAAAAAGATGAAATGGTGGCTTGGTTACAAGCAAAAGGCATTGACGCAAATATGCAGATGCTAAAACCAGAGCTCATTAAATTAGTTAAAGAAAATAAAGCGGCAAATGTGCGATACGAAATCGATGAACTGGCTCTGGAGTACGGTCATCGCGTTCTAAGAATTTCACAGTATCATTGCCAATATAACGCGATTGAGCTAATCTGGGCTCAAATAAAAGGTTACGCCGCCCGCCACAATACTTCCCCGCCATTCAGCACGAAAAAGATGATGACCCTATTAAAAGAAGCCTGCGGGGAAGTCACAAGAGATGACTGGGCAAAGGTTGTTGAGTTGTGATGTTGATAATAATATAATTATACATGTAGGCGAAGATGATGATGAAGACACCACCTCCTCAAGCAAATCGGAGTCTGATTAATATTCTGTACGCACATTCAATTCAATGTACTTTATTGCATAGAAATACAGATTGTAACTTTGTAACAAAGAATAAATAAAACAATTTTATTATAAATATTACCTTTTTTTGGTTTCCACTTAAATTACTAAAATATACATTTTAAATGATTCCGCCAATTTAAAACGAAAATAATCTTAAAAATAACGCGGCGGTTCATTTTGGAGGAACGGTAACGAACTCAGTGTTATGTTGTGCCCATCACTAGTCGTTCACTAGTCATCACACTGATAGGTGTCAGGAACGCATTCTCTGAACGGCCGAACTATAATACGACAAAAAAGTCTTATGCGTAGTCATAAGTGCGAGAAAGATAGCTTATCGAAGCATGCCGGCAGCGGATAGAAGCCTAAGCTCCTCGCGCTGTGATTGGTTACTTTGAAATATTTTTTTTGAAGATTTTAAGATTTAATTCTTGTTTTAGGATATAGAGTGTATGTGTGCGCATATATGGACATGTAAATATCTATGTATGTTACGCGGAATTAAGCAAATTATTTTTAACAACCCCATTATAATGGATTTCCGCAAAGTAACGCCTGATTCTATTAATTGTAGTTCTATTCGTCAATGAGTTCCAGTACACCTTGAAGTCAGTCCGTCACGTCCAGAGGTAAGGTCTATTCTATATATCTATTATATTCTATAACTAACAAAACAAGGCTAAACTCGGTACATCTAGTTCTGCTCGTCGAGGAGTTCCAGTAGCAGTCATCAAAATACACTTTCAAGTCACGCTATCAAGTCAGAAGGTAAGGTCTCATCATAACTAATAAAACGAGCCCAAACTCGGCACATCTAGTACTCCTCGTCGAGGAGTTGCAGTAGCAGATACCGACACACCTTCAGATCTATTAAGTCCAAGACGTGTAAGTATATTTATATATAAGTCCTGCGTGCTTTTAGCGAAACACATCCGAGTTTGGCCTCGTTTTGTTAGTTATGACGAGACCTTGCCTTAGAACTACAATTAATAGAATCAGGCGTTACTTTGCGGAAATCCATTATAATGGGGTTGTTATAAACTAATTTGCTTAATTCCGCGCAAATAAAGAAATTGATGTGTCCTGCCCCTTAAAACTGGACTAAAACTAAATATTAACTATATACATAGATATTTACATGTCCACATATGATACATACACGCTAAATCCTAAAACAAGAATTTAATCTTAAAATCTTCAAAAAATATTTCTAAGTAACCATCATAGCGCGAGGAGCTTAGGCTTCCATCCGCTGCCGGCATGCTTCGATAAGCTATCTTTCTCGCACTTATGGCTACGCATAAGACTTTTTTGTCGTATTAGTTGGTAAACTTTATTCATGTGTGGAAATTGTTTAAAACCGCTAAATTCGTCTGGCGATTTGCAGGTGTTATTAAAAATTACTCAATAAACACGCGATTAAAATTTGAGATTGCCAAAAGTATATTTTTGGGAACTAAAAAAAATATTTTTGGAGAGGTCTGGTAATAATACTTTATAACCGACAAAAACGTCTGGGATTATTTTTTTTGAATTAAATAAAAACTAAATTAAAAGATAAAAAAGAAATCAAGTTGCCAAAAGAACATTTTTGTGGAATTTTTTTTGCAACTGTTATATACTGCGCAGTAACAAAATAACCGCAGACGCTCTGCCAGACTCGCGGGACTGGATTCGCCAATTGACGAAATTATATTTTTTCACAATTTCAACTTGCCCAAAGGACCTTCCCAAAATTCGTCGCCAGTACTTAGTACTCTTTTGAAGAAGGAAGGGATGTAATCATTAATGAATTATAACATAACTATTATATATCAAATGAAACTATAATAATATATAGTTTTTCACGATATGATTGTGAGTCTAAACTTTTACAATATAATATCATATAAAAGCAGAGTAAATGATCAGTATGAAAAAGGATACACCCCAGTTTGAGCTTTTATTTAAAATGGTGTTATACCAAAACACCTCTGCTTCTGGCCAAAGTAATCTTCTCCAAAATATTGAATCCACTATAACTGTTAATGCCACTAATCCTGCTCCAGCAGGTAATACTATTTTGAAGAATCTGTAAAAACAGTATGCAATTGAAAGTGATTCACGTGCATATAAGAAAGATAGTAAAAGAATCTAAAGTGACAAACGAACTTACAATCCACCTGATGGTAAGTGGTTTGATGGTAAAGTTTAAGTACTGGTTACTGTTACAGCTTACCAAAAATCTAGACGTAGGCCACCCCCATAGATTGGCCTATTGCGGAGATATTTACCATAATGTACGCAAAATACGCGCTTAGACGTGGAGTTGCGGAAAACAGCCCGTCGTAAACGAAACTAACTAAAACTACCATAGATGCGTTTAGCAGGCGGGTTGGCAACCGCGATAAAACTATAGATATCCGGTACTCGCGTTCGGGGATGGGAAAGGGGGAGCCCCCTACCCCGATGCGGAAAATATAGTTTATGAGTAATAATTATTTTTGTAAAATCAACTTTACTTTCTTAGACAGGAATAGTGACTCAAAGTTACTTTTGCAACATCTTCGGCGCTGTTGGAAGTGCAGCTCCTTCTCCCTTGCGTAGCATATCGCAGGCACCTGTGTGAGCCATAGCGGCTGAAGCTCATACAGGTGCCTGCGATTTGCTACAGCGGGCGGGTCTACTCTCCCTCCGCGCCTACGGCTTTACAAAAATACTCTATGGGTAGAGCAGACAAGACCACGTGGAGTCGGGGCGTTCTGATTCGGTTTTAGTACAGATTCGACCTATCTTATCTATAAAGTCAGGTTGCCCTAAACTCTGCTATGATAGTGGTAAATGAAACAATGTAATGTGAAATGTTATAATTTTGTTTTCCGAAAAACCTTTGACTGCTCTCCACTGCGACTCAATTCATTGTGTATGAGTCCCATCTTCAACCACAAATGGATTATCTGGGTCCGAGTAATTAACTTTTTATGGGTGACCCGTTTCGTTATATGTAATTTTTAGTTAATGAAATTTATTTTTATCGTATTTAATTCAAAACACATTTCCGAAATCCACAAACAGTATAAAAGCTTCTAGCTTAACCCTGACAAACCTTCTAAACTGAAAACATAATTAAAATGAAATACTCGACGTCTTCTTCATAATACTATAGTATGTGCCAAATCGATTGAGAAAAACGGACAATGACCTTTCGGTCGTTTAACCAGGGGTTACAAACCTTCAATATATAGGCACATTTTATATGTAGTACTTTCTTTATTTATAATGATTTTTTTATAATGATTGATATAATATATATTTATTAACTATTATTAAAAAGTTATGTGAAAGATCGCTGTAGAAGAAAAATCATCTATTGTTATAAAGTACTTTATTCATTTAACAACAAAAAACATTAATTTATAACACATATAAAGATTCGAGTGATAACGACACCGAATAAGTACGTACTTATGCAAAAGATAAAACTTTATTTTTAATATTATATAAGAACTTTATTTTTATTCGGTGCAATCATCACTCGTATCTTCACTTGATGAACTATCTGTAACATTAATTATAAAGCGATCTGCAGTTTGGTCAATTCTATCATCCATGCCACGCATTTTTTGTTCAACCTTAAGGACATGCTGAACACAGTTTTTCCATTTATCTGGCGTGATTTGAGTTAAACCATCTTTAAGTAAATTTTTAACATCTTTTAACTTGAAAGTTGTATTTTTTCGTGCAACGTACCCTTTCACATCTGCCCACACAAGTTCAATGGGGTTAAGCTCACAGTGATAAGGAGGTAACCTTACCACTGTGATGCTTTTTTCTTTTGCCATCTCGTCGGTGACGTAACTTCGATAGTTATCTTTAACTGCCTTTATTTTTTCCATTAAGTGGGTCTTTGTGTCCGAGGGCACGTATGCGATCTGTTTAGATTCTAGCCATTCCTGCATATTTTGTTTCCGCCAAGACATTGTTGGGGTTTTTTCTAAACGTCTGGAGTGGTAACTAGCGTTATCCATAACTATGACATCGCCGCTTTGCAGTTTTTCTATTACTTTTCTAAACCAGTCCTCGAAATGGAGAGCGTCCATACTCTCATGGTAGTCACCAGTAGATGATGATTCAAATACCCAATCACATCCCTCCAAAAAGCCATTTTCATTGCCAACGTGTACAACTATTAATCGCTTTCCTTTACCCGAAGGGGCTTTCGCGCCAGTAGAGTAGCCTTCTAACCGTGATTGACGAGAAGATTCAATTGTGGTGTCTTCCCATACCTTTCCCATAGTATGACCTGCGTTAATCCATGTTTCGTCAAGGTAAAAAATGTTACGTCCCTCGTTTCTTAATATTTGTATTTCTCTCAAATATCTGGTACGCCACAAAACTATCTCTGGGCGATCTATTAGACCACTTTTTCTGTTTCTCTTTATATATTTGAATTTTAAATGGCGCAACACACGTCGCAGGGAAGTTTTGCTCAAGTTTGGCAACTGGTCATCTTGATTTATACTGAGCAAAATTTTGTCTAAAGTCGGTAATTCTCCTGCAAGAAAGAACTGATGCACTTTCGCTCTTATAGCCGATTTATCAAAATCGTCCAACTTGTCAATTACAGACTTTTTTCTTTTATTAATTATTCCCTTTTCTGGTATTTTATGGGAATCTCTATACACGCTTAATACGCGATATATAGTGCTCTTGCTGACTCCTGAGATCTCCGAAACCTTTTCTACCATATTAACGTTTGAAGGATACACGTCTTCGGGCCAGGTGTTTTTGACATATTTGTATACATTAATGATAATCTCTTGTTCCCCGACCGACAAAGTGGTAGGTTTTCTCTTTTTTACTGGTGACGTTAAAGGTGCTCCAGAAGATGGGCCTGTAAATAAATGACAAAAATATACTACCATAGTACTACATCACATAAATACATATTGTTTTAGAAAATAAATACCACATGGTCACATAAAAAGAGCGCTTTAAGAAATAGAAAGGCTACGTCGTCGCATTTGTACCTATTTGTACGTACCTGCTACGTTTATTATGGGTCGGCGACGTCTCTTTCCACTTGATGTTGAAGGACCGGGTCCTTCACCAAATTCTCCTGAACTCATGTCGATTTAGTAACGACCGTCACAGTAAAACTAATATAACAGATTCAAAAAACAAAAACTTAACGATATAACAAATTTAACAGTAAAAACTCAACTAAAACAATGCAATGAATGCTATGAATTACCCGAGACGTACACACGCAAGCGCTATCCGAACACGAATGAAAACAAAATGGCGGACCGGCCCAAAAAAGGTGACGCATCTCTGGCTGCCATTGTCACGTTTCTTTTAGAACGAACTGACGTAACGCGCGTTTTGTTTATTTTAAAGGGATGAATTTGCAAAAGCTCAATATGGTGATTATATTGCTTCAAATATTTTTTTAATATGAAACTGTTATTAAATGAATTGCTGCGTTACTTACCATAAATTGAAATATAAAATATAACACATTTTTCGCGATGTACCGTAAGATTTTACTATGTTTATAGGAACCACAGACAATATTATTTAAGAAACAAAAAAACAAAACATATGTGCTGACCTAGAAGTGGGAATAATATCAATATTTAAATATTGTTATCACATCTAAATTGAGATTTTGTAAGTTACGCCTTTTGACACTCGGCTCATATCTGAGGTCATTGTCCGTTTTTCTCAATCGATATGGCACATACTATAGACCAAATTGACATATTTACGTTTCGTTATACGCAACTTTTTGTGAAATTTATTTTTATCGTAATTAATTCAAAAACATTTCCGACATCCAAAAACAGTGTAAAAGGTTCAAGCTTAACCCTGACAAGCCTCCTAAACTGAAAACATAATTAAAATCAAGTACCGGACGTCTATAACCAACCCGCAACCGCAGTTATTGTTTAGGTATTATTCACAAAATTAAAAACTTTTTTATTCAATATAGATTATAAATAATACTCATTGAAAGTCACTCTTTTGTTTAATTTACTACTGGTTCGGAAAAAAATTAGGAAGATGTTGCTGCCTGTCTCTTGGTCTGTGCTCCCCTTTAGTCTCTTATGACTCCTACAGGACTAGGGATTGAAATCCAGCAGAGTGAGATACCGCAATCGAGCGGGATCCAGCATACATTTAATACGGCAACAGCTGGGAATGCAGCGCATGCTAATCCGCAAGCATCAAATCACGTAAATTCATTCAATTTGCAATTGAAACTGATGGAGTAAAAGGGAGGTATTTGACTTGTTTTTAATAGCTAACTATGAAACCGTATGAGTGTGGAGGCAGAAAGAGACTTTTCGGCCTTTGGTTGTTGGTTACATATATGTTCTAGTTCTATAAGAACTAGATAGGGAGATACCACTTTGGAGACTCATTTGTTTTTTAAGATCATATTTCTAAAAAGAGAAGTGACTTATTACTTGATATTTATAAATTAGTAACATTTTTGATGAATTTTTTACTTTAATAAGAAAAATTAAGTCAGTAAACATAATCTAAATTCATATAATGATACAGATTAGAAGATTAGAAGCAATATCTTTAGTTAACTAGAGTACAAAAACTACAAAATTATAAAAAATTTATATTTATTATTGTTTTTATATTTTTTATCAATAAATAAGTAGTCAAACAGTAAAATAATTAGTCAATTAGGTGCAGTAAGATATTGTTGGATTTTTGTAATTTTTAATAACCATTTGGTATAACGATAATAAAGCATATTCATTTAAATAAAAAAGAATTATAACCTTAGCTGGAGCCCGCGGGATCCCGCTGAATTAATGTCAATGTGCTGGATTGCAATTCATATACAGAACTATATGGGGTATTGGATTTTCTTACACCACGACTTAAGTTTAAGCTAGTATGGAATATGCATTAATATAAAACCACAGTGACAATTGGTAAATAATTATGTTTTCATGAAGTAACAGTTAGATAATATTCTAAATCACAACTTACCTCATTAAATCAATTTTTTTAAATGTTAAATCTATTATTAGGAACAATCCAAATAGGATGGCCAACTCAGACCTAAATATAATAATAGAAGATCCTGCTGAAATTAAAAACTGTTTATGCTTTCCTAAGAGCCATCCTTCAAACGCAATTAGCACTGAAAATAAATATATTGAATAAGTAAATAGTATACAATAAAGAAACACTGCAATCTTTTTCCCTATTTATTACAATCTATGAAAGTCCACTGCTGAACATAGGCCTCCCCATAGATTTTTATAGATGATGATGATGATGATGATGATGATGAGAGAATATTTGCCATAGTTGCCATATTTGACAGGATGGTTGGCAATTGTAGTTATTTTTATTATCTAGTTTGTTATTGGAAAGATTCTGCTTTCCTATAAAAAAGTAAGGTTAACAGAAAAAACTTAAAGATATTTAATTTTTCTAATGACTTTAAACTAAAATAATTAACCTAAAACATAAATTGTTTGTTTAATTAGCACTGCAGCTGCAACTGAACCTTAAACAGGATTAGCAAGAAAGCTCTCATGGTTAAAGCCTATCTAATCATATATCATAAACTTGGAAAGAAAAACAATTATTATCTAAGTACACATTTTCACACAATTTTTAGAGGAGTTGCTGAGAAACCAATTACATGTTACATACATATTTATTACATAGAACTTTAATTGAAATCTGCAGATTGGTAACCAACCAATCAATCAATAAACCTTTGTCCTGAACATAGTTCAATGGTGGTCTAAATTATTGTGATGTATATAGAATGTTTCTCAGTTCAGTGTGGCTCTTGGCAAAGGCCTCCTCTAACATCTTCCATTGCTCTCTATCTCTAGCAACTCTTCTCCAATTTGGACCGGCTGTTAATTTTATCTCATCATCCCATCTTTTCCCTTGCCTTCCTCTTTTCCTTTCTCTATATCTAAGATACCGATCAGTAACAATCTTGCCCCACTTTTCTTGAGTACTTTGCATTATATGGCCCGTCCATCTCCACTTTAGTTAATCTATCTTTAAAAGCAGGTCTGTTACTCTAGTTTTGATGTTTCTTTTTCTGTCCTGCTTTTTAACACCAATCATGCTCGTTTCCATAGCTCTTTGGCAATGTTGTAGAATTTCCCTGTGATGTTTGTGACAGACCAGGTTTCGCAGTTACGAGTGAGGCAGGGAAGAATGCAAGTATTAAAAACTTCCCGTTTAATTTATATGCTTAGTTCAGTCAATTTCATTAGCTCCTCTAGGGACCAGTGTTTTTTCCAGCTGTTAGCTATTCTTTTAGTGATATCTTTGGTAGATTGGTCTTTGTGTGAGATGATTCATCCCAAGTAAATATACTGTTCTACATCCTCGAGAGAGAGGTTTTTGCAGTTTGTTTATAGTTTTTTATATAGTTTAGTCTTGTTTATGTTCATGAATAATCCAATTTTCTCACTTTGTTTGTTGAGGTCTTCAATAATTTTCTGTAGGGTATGTGGGTTTTCTTCAAATAAAACAATGTTGTCTGCAAATCTGAGATGATTAAGTTTTCTTCCATCTATGCTTAAGCTACATTGGTCCCAATCCAATTTTCGGAATACATTTTCTAGTACTGCAGAGAACAGCTTGGGAGATAATGGATCCCCTTGTCTAACTCCTCTTCCTATCTTAAATGCTCTTAAAAGATATTCATTTTCAATTTTTAATATCTTTCATAGAGATAATCATCAAAACCATGTATTTTATTAGTGTTTAGATTTCACAAGAAAATGATTTTTTTTTTAATAAAATATAGTATAGAATACTCCAGGCATTGCTGTACCTGTTTGCGAAATTTCATCACAATAGATTCAGCCATGCGAAGATTAGCCTAAACAGACATACAGATAAAAATTTCATAAATAGTTACTCATGTCTTTACAGCATGCAAATAATCTCCTGAACTGTTCTGAGTGGCTCGATTGAAATCTTTTGTGTGTGTATAAGTGTATCCTTGGATGGTTTAAATTTGCAGTTGGATAAGGTAGGTAACGCTGTTGTGGAGATTCAGACATCAAAAGCCGGGGTGGGTCACTAGTAACTGAATAATAATAAATATATTGTCATCTATACATTTTAATATAAATGTGATCATTGACAGACAACTTCACAACTAGACAATTTTGTGTCACAAATTTGACAAATATTTATTATTATTCATAAACGCATAATTTTTATACTTTCATGGCATAGTTTGTAAGTTCCAAGTATCATATTAAAAATCAATAACAATATAACAAGCTGATCATATGAATATCATTCTTATTAATACAAAGAAAATTAATTAAATTTCGGACATTTTAAAACTTACCAAATGGAAGAGCCATAATGTTTGGTAAAGGACGACTCATGTAGAACATAAAGTGGTACTGTGTGGCCGTAATTAAAGTAAACCACCATGCAAAAGCAGTACCAAATTGCTTTTGCAAAGCATCCCTGAAGCGGCTCCATGATACTATTACAGTTAAAGCTAGGGTGAGACGCACTGAAATAAAATAACACAAGAAATATTGTGATTATTTTTATCTATTATTATGTATATAGGTAGAAGCAGGCAGGTTTTAAAGATTTCATAATTTGGGAAATCACAATAAACCTTTAAGGATTTAAGTAAATTAAACAAAATAACCCATTTATGAGGGTAATTTTCTGTTGGATCAAAGATGTTGACATACAAGTGGTAAGATTAATACATGGTAGAGCCATGCTGCAGCTATATTACTAGTATAGTTGTAGCACGAATGGGTCGGCTCGACCGGGGAAAGACCACGCTCTCACAGGATACCAGAGTAAAATAGCAGCTTAACACTGCTGTGTTTCATATGGTGAGTGTAGAGAACCGGAGACCCTTTTTACTCGAAAAGAGGCATTCCATCTTAGTCCTCACGGATGACAACGCATCTGCGTTTTGATTCACAAACCAGGATAGATGTAGATATCTATGGGCCACAGCAACTACTTACCATCAGGTGGCCTGTGTGCTCGTTTGTCACCCTATCCTATAAAAAAAGATTAAAAAGTTTATTCAACCGACTTCAATATAAATTATTAAGGATAACTCAAAAACTACTGGTTAGACCTTGATTGACCTGGACCACATGCCACCGGACCATCAGCTTTCAAATATAATCATCAAAATTAGTTCATATACAAAAAACTTTATGAGGTAACACACATAAAGGCTTAGCTTTCCATTGACTTCCGTCGAGTTGAGGGTTGATATTTTTTTTACAGAAAGATTACATTATTATAAGCACACACAAAGTTTCGAAATTCAGAGATGCGTACTTTTATACTATAGTATCTTTCTTGTTTTTCATAAAATGGATTTAAATATACATTATAAATGCAAACATGAAAAAATATCGATATTGATTTGTGAATCGATACATCAGCTTACAATTTGAATCGGTTTAAAAATCGAACTTTTTCGGAAAAAACCGACATCCCTACTGACGATGACAATACAAAATGGCGTCAGTTTTACCGTAGGAATTGACAAATATTGCAAAAATAAATGATTTTCAATAACTTTTTTCATAAAAAGTACGCGTTTCCGCATGTTGAAACTATGTGTGTGTGGTTATAATAATGTAACGTTTCTGTAAAAAAAAATATCAACCCCCCACTTCTGGAAGTCAATCGAAAGTCATACCCACATAAAAAATAAAATAAAATAAAAAAACTACAGTCAATTTGAGTACCTTCTCCTTTTTGAAGGCGGTTAAAAAGTGGACAGGTAGAATAGGCAGACAAAAAATATTATCACATCTGCCCATTATTTTATTTAACAAGGATAAAAAGCTCAGTGTAAAGGGTAAACATTTTTTGTTCTGTATTTAACACTCATATTTTGTTCCAAATGGATATGATGTTAAAAATTGATAAAATTGTATGAAATAATTTCATTCTCTGGTTTACTTAACACTTTCACTGTCCGGTTTGCAGACACAATGCACGGGACAGCGAAAGGGTTAATATGTACCATTAGATCAAAAATAAGAAATGTCATTGCTTGTCTTTTTATTGAAGATTCTATTATGCAAAATTCAAATATAACACTTGCTTGATTTTAAATATTATTGTGTTTTCCAAGCTAATGGTCATTAACAATGATGAAATCATATACCGTAAATGTCAAAAACTTTCAACTAAGATACTAAACCCTCTCAGAAGTGAGAGTACATCTGAGCCCAGCAGTGGTAGATAATATAAGAGGCTGTAAATTTACTTTTTACATTAAGGTACTAATTAAATTATTATTTTTAACATACTAAAAATTACTTTGAAAAGGATAATTTGACAAACTGCTACCAATTAAACATTTGAAGGAAAGAGGTTACAATGTCTGCTCTGGATTGTTTTTGGCTCAACATATTTCACTTTCTATACAACATTATTTTGCAGCCAGGTTAGTGTGCACTTTTGAGTCTGGAACTATTTCAGGTGGGCTCTTTCACTAAACTACTTTTTTTAATATATAATGTATGTTTATAAATATCAATATGTTAATGTTAATCATCATTATAATTAAACATTTCATAGATATTATTTATGAATATAAATTATATTGCATTTAAAAATAAATCACTTAAAAGTATCACAATGTACCCTTACCCACATATTGCATCCAGAATTTATTTATTCCAATTAAATGTAAAACTGCAACAAGTGGTGCTGATAAAGCAGATATGATAACAGGGCCAATAAAAGTACGCGGCACGACCCCCGGGAATTCGTTGTGATCATACTGGAAAAATATATTAATATACGCGTCTGAACAGACAACTTATGAATCCAAAATTAGATTATTATAGATACCTCAGAGAGGTTAAAACGATGGTACAAAATATCGTGGGTAGCCTGGATATTGAAACTTTCTTCTACTTTAGTAAATGGGCATAAAATTAAATATATGCTAGCTACGATATAAAGTAACTGAACCATTTTTGTTATTAAAGAAAAAGCCGCAAGCAAGTATTATCAACCCATGTCTAAAAATTCACATCACAGAACAAGACAAGACATCTGCATCTGGCATCTGTCAACTGTCAATGTGTTAATAGCACAGAGTACTTTATTATATATGGTTAATAGGCATGAGACCGATATATCAAAACGTAACTGATACATACATACATACATATAATCACGCCTCTTTCCCGTAGGGGTAGGCAGAGACCACTTCTTTCCACTTGTAACTAATAACGTTATATAATAAAAATATCATATCATATCGATAAACATACGTACTTAACCGTTATCACATATCCAACCAAAAGCAACTAACCAACGTACGAAACGTAAAACACACTGAAACGATATACCAACACGGCGCACCAACTAACCGATGTTTTTCGTTGATATTCGTTGTTTCTCGTTCTTGAAACGGTATCATAAATTCGTATGAAAGAGATGAAGCAAATATGGATTTCGTTCCGATGTTTTAGTAGTAATCACACAACGGTCAACGGTGCTCATGGTGAAATATAATTAATTACATTATGCAGTAAACCCGAATTTTAAGTGGTTAAAATTGCCTCATTTTTAAGTATGTGTAGTTGTCACATTTAAATGATATTTAGGACATTAGACACAAGATTTAGATTTGTATGCCCATATGATATTTGGTTTAGGCAACGTTTTGTATATGTTTTGGACGGAAAGTTTAGAATTTGATATTTTTTCAATACGTAACAATTACGCAGTTGACATTGGTGGCGCGTGCCATTCATCAAGATATTATCTATAAAATTATTAATTTTGACGTTTCATTTGTGTCCATTTATTTGAAATGTTTGTGTGCAATTTGTACATTCGTTTTAATTCAAACAATTATGTGTAAACTGAAAATATAGTAAAGTATAGTTTAAGTTGATTTAGACTCTTTTAAACAGAGTTGATCATTCACGAAAAAAGGTGTCATCTCAAGCCCCACAAAGTTGAGGAAATTATATTTTTAAATGAAAATGTTGATAAAAATTATTTGATAAATAAAAAGTTTAAAATAAAAAAGAATAAATATAAAATGTGAATACCTCTGTAAAAATTTTTACGCCTTGTGTAATGATTTGTAAAAAGAGTAAGTTTTAAATGCGCCAGAAAAGTTATATTTCTATTTTTTATGCACCTCTTTTATCTACTATGATTAACTTTCTTTATTGTGAAATGTGTGTTGCCTATTTTGTATTTTGTGGAATTCGAATTTAAAACTTTTATGCTAATCCTAAACTATTTACTGAAAATAGAGGTTCCAAAACCTACCAAAATAGCGCTGGCATCTGAAAAACTACGATATGAAGATAGCTGTTGTGAACGGAGTGAAGTCAGCTGAATTCAAATATTTAAAAAAATTCAGTAGTTAGTAAAATGTCAGTATACAAAATCTCAACTATTTACGTAGTACAAAACCAAGCGGATTGGTCGGTCCTTGTTTATTTCTCCATCTTCTTCTAATTACTTTTGGCGCTTTTTTTTAATTTATCCTATGCTACTGCAGCGCCACCCTTATTGGACACGTTTTTAGGGACACTTCATATATAGAGATGGTCCTCCTTCTACTCTACACTCCATAGGTAAAACACTCAAAGTCTATGTCATTCTTATATATAGTTGTTAATGATTAAAGAATTTGAAAGCAAAGGTATAAGGTCATACAACCTACTTTTTTATAGAAGAATGAGCAAACGAGCATGTGACTAACCTGATGGTAAGTGAATACCGCCGTTCATGATCACATGCTCCAACAAAGAAATGGCAGGTGTGTTACGAGCCTTTTAGATCGGACGCTCTTTTCTTGAATGTCCCTAAGTTGTATCAGTTCGGAAAAATTGTGGGTCCACAAAGTGGTCATACGAGGAAGAAAACTTCTAGTAAAATGCACAGTGGTGGACCAGATGGTGTAGATGGTATTGTGATTTTTGTCACGATGTGTGTTCGTGAAATTCGGGGGCTGCAATTAATTCAAAAAAAAATTCTCATTAGTTTGTATATTGTAAAAAAAATGGTAAACAAAATACCTTGACAATATACTACTGAGCCACTGCGTATGTGTGTTCTTACTCTAAGTGCGTCACATTGTTAAGTTTTTGGGAGTTACTGACTACAGTTTAACCCATTGAACAGTTGATGACGATAATATCTCAAGGCGCCTAGGCAAATAATTTTTGAGTTCATCACCATCGAAGCACTTCTTACATTGTTTCCAGCGCAGACATTTAATACACATAATTTCACCACTTTGACGATTAAAAATTCACTTCAAACTATTATTAGGTCTCTGTCACTCTTGCTACCTGCGTAATATAAATACCTACAATCGCGCGGAACCTCAGGTAATGTAGATAATAAGTCAGGGTAATTTCATTTTAGGCAAGTGTACTATTGAATTAAATTTTTTTAATACTGTTTGCGTAAGTACATATTTAGTATACACTTTTATATTTTATTATTGTTTAGTATATTCATATAAAAAGATACAATAATTGTATGAGTTTTAGTACAATTTATATTTATATGTGTTCACGCCACTTTGCAACTACTGCCTAATGTTTATATAAGATTCGTTAATTGTTATCCAATGAGAATACTGCAAAGCCCACTCCCGGGTTTTCAAGCTCGCAAGACACGCAAACAATCGCATCGCCTATATATTGAGTAATTGCTCTCGCCCTTGTGTTTTGAGATAATGAAATATACGAGAAAACAGCAAAGTGTATAGACCTTTGCAATAACGCTATATTTCGCGATAATCTGTGAAATTTATATGCGCAGCCTTCAAGACACGAGGCAGATCAGCAGAAGTCCAGGGGGGTACACATACATTCCTTCATATTCCTCTTGTAGTTCGAATTTAGGGACATTTGCAGTATCGCGAAATAGTAAATTCTCACGCCTCATACAGTTCATAATTTACGTAAAATCATCTTTTTAATAACTCCAGCAGTTGGTCCTTTAAACCAACAAACAATTTTAACCATCATTCCAGTAAATCCGCACCGCACCAGAAATTCGATAATTTAATTAATTTATCCATAGCTTGTCAATCCAGCCGAAATCAATATTATCCAATATGATTATTATTGGAAATGCATTCATTAATAATAAAAAAAATATACTTACATAAACAGTGTTAAAAAAAATTAGGATCTTTGACGTCTAACGTGGTACAAAACAAGATAGCTATATTATTCTCACCTTCTTTCTTTTACAAGATTGTTGCCGTTGTTCCACTCCATATACCTAAACTTCTATTGATGTGCCATTAATGAAACAAAAAACGTTGTCAATATTTATTAATTTAGTTTATGGCTTATATAAATATTATAATTAGATTTTATTATATAAAGATTTTTATTAGTCCGGTTCGCAATACCTATTTATATCAATGAAAGTTTATGAAAGCTTCATCTAATATCTTGCAACAAAAACGTAGTCGAATAATGCGGAATTTCGTTCTATAGTTATATAGTTTAAATATTGTGAATAGGTCACTACGAAATCCATTTAAATTCAAATTATCCTTAGGCTTATTATGGGTTTCACAGGGAATAATAACAGTGTTTGTTTAATGAGGGCTAATAATCTTCCACTCACCAGATGTCGCTACTAGCGACTGAGGTAAAGTTTTTTGTTACACAGTGTCATTTAATTGAGAAATTAGTTTTAAATAATAGTTTATCATTGTCTAGAGTATTATATTAAGATATAACACAATGCGTCAGTGGTTTGATTTTTAATTTTTTGCACATTATAACTCTTTTTTTTTTAAAGTCGTCTTTTAGTTATGTTTATAGTTTGGTTTATTCATTTCTAATGTAATTAATATAAAATATAACTAATAATACAGAAAGAAACCTTAAAGATTACATTTTCCTAAGAAATTATCGTCCCCGCTATGAAATCTGTCAAATATTTTACCTCACTCGAAAGTGGCGCCGCCCTGGTGGCAGAAAAAGTCTTGGATGCCCTCATTGATACCGGGTTTGTTTCATGGAACGTACACAGAGGGCACTGCTATAAAAGTACAGTAACAACGGCACGGTTTTCCTCTCAGCTCACTAATGATATTATCCATCATTAATTCCCTGTGAAAAGTCCACTACTGAACGTAGGGGGAATATGTGTCCTAGTATCCTCTCTTAGCAAGTGGTTTGGTAACCGCAATTTTTAAAATTTTGAGTTGTTATCAGGAAGATAGTGGTGCCTATCTCCTGTTTTATTTCCCTATGTCGACTTTTACGATACTTATGAGATGGTATGGGGTCACAAACTAATAAGAAGTGCTAGCGGTATGCGGTCTTAGACCTCATAAGTAATGATAAATTATTTGGTAGGAGGTGGAGGTTTCTTTTACACCGCCGCTACTCGGATCATCAAGATCCTGCCTTAACTTCATGATAACGAAATATTTTCATCCAAACAGATAAAGCTTTGTTGAATATAATCGATGGATTTCCGCTAAGCAAGAGCTAAATCTGTATGAAAGATCATCACTTGAGAACTTCTGGATGAACACTCACACTCACAATTGGACCCGGTAAGAAGCGTTGTTATCGAGATCTAGAAAACAGTTGTGCGAAGCCCGAGCGGATCGTTAGGCAGCATATAAAATTGGGATTACAAATACGATCCAACTCACTTTTGTACCATGTGTTTGTCAAGCCTTAATATTCATACTCTCCGTAACTATAAGTTTATAAAGTTTGCGAAACGAATATTTGCAATGTAATGTAATATAATAATCATCACTTTATTTAGAAAATAATTTTTTGTTAGTTCAAATTATAATAAGCCTAGTCATATTTTCTTTATATTTTTACATTAATATAAAAGTAATAAAAATAAATAACTAAACAAAAACGAGTATATCGATGTCCATTGTTGCTAACATAGTGAACAAAATCACTATAGATTAATGTAGAAGCTCCAGGGTGGCCCTCGAAATTCAAATTTTCTTGCGTTTTTTTGGAATTTGCAGGTCAGGGTTAGGTTGTAACTTAACAAAATATGATTCGCGACCGTAGCGATTATGTGTTTACAGAATTATTATCATTAAAATCACCAATATAACCCTGTAAGTTCATATTAACCATAATAACATTATACGTGGTAGAACCATGCTGCAGCTATATTATGGTTGTAGCACGAATGGGTCGAAAGAGAAAATTTTGATTTCGCGGGCCACCCTGGAGCTTCCACCTTAAAGACGTCATGTCTTGTAAAGTAACGTCACATATAATACTACTACAATAGGGATGTCATGTGTTCTAGTCGTAAAGAGAGAATATACATACTCCCCTACGGTTCTAGTAAATCATGATATGAGTGTGCTTACTCTCATATTTGGCATAGTATAAAGAGACCAAAGATGACCACTTTTTATTTCTATTTCCACGCATGAATTACACGCAACATCTTTCAATAGATTTGTCTCTTTTTGTCTTATTGGAAAATTAAATTAGAAAAAGCGAGACAAGTATATTGACTAAATTTATGTAGAACAAGTAAAAGACCAGTTACGTGGGCTAAGCCCACTCAGGACATGTTATCTTTAAAACCACTGGTCAAAGACCTTTAGATTGATATAAAATAATAAGCAAAAAGTCCAAAGACCAAAAGTCGCATCTCAGCTGCTCAGCTGTCATTGTCAATTATGTTTAGATTGTAGGTTCTCTCTATGCATACGTATGTATGTAATTACTCTAAGACACGAATGATTGGCTGCTTCTTAGGTTTCACATCTTGCTAGTTGAGAGATCTTTCCTTATCTTATGACTGCTAAATTGGTGGTTCCGACGTGATGTAAATATGCAACCTGCAACCTTCGAAAACTAAAAATTTACTCTTGTCTCCATCGTCCTCTAGAATCTTGTTTAACACTCCAGAGCAAACATTTTCTGCAGTTTTCAGCACCTGCTAATTGGCCCAGCTTTTTGTAAAGGATCATTGCAGATTGTGAAAAATATTCCTGTAACTTCAAGTTTTCTTTTGCTCTATAGTGTTAGGCATGACTGAGCCTTGAGGCAGCTTATTCAACCTTACAAATTTGCTTTACAACATTCTTGCAGATCCTGTCTCCTTCTTAACCCACCACGGGCTACAACGCAACTCCGTAAATTTGCACCGAAAACAACCAACGACTTTGCAAAAATATAGGTGCAGTTTCAAAACACAGACATATGGAAATAGAATAGAATAGAATAGAGTAATCTTTTATTCAATATTGATTATTACATAATACTTATTGAAAGTATTTTTTTATTTACCACTGGTTAGGAAAATACCTCAGTCCTGGGAAGAACCAGCAAGAAACCCAGTGGGACTTTTTTTTTCTAAACGTATTTCACTTTACAATAGTTTCGTTTATACAATGTTTAAATGATTTTTTATAGAACCAGCATGGTGGCGATCACCTTATTCCCAGGGGTTATTTTCAGTCATGTATTCCTTTATATTAAATAACCCTTTTTGTACAGATTTTCTTTAATAACATTTTTAAACTTGTTTATTGACAAACTTTGAATATGTTCTGGGATTTTGTTGTAATAGCGTATACATTGCCCCATAAATGAATTACTGATTCTGTGGAGTCTAGTAACTGGCATTACAAGCTTATGTTTGATCCTAGTGTTTAAAGTATGCACATCTTTATTCTTATTAAAGCTATTTATGTTTTTATGCACATACATTACATTCTCATAAATATATTGCGATGCCAAAGTTAATATGTTTATTTGTTTAAATTTTTATCTGATAGACTCTTTATAATTTAGGTTATAAACTGCCCGTACGGCTCTCTTTTGCAAAATAAATATAGCTTCAATATCAGTCACATTACCCCATAGCAAAATTCCGTAAGACATTACGCTATGAAAGTAACTAAAACACACTAATTTAGCTGTCTCAACATCTATGAGACTTCTAATCATTCTTACAGCATATGCTGCAGAACTAAGTCTGCTCAATAATTTAGATATATGGGGGCCCCATTGAAGTTTCGCGTCAATAGTAATACCAAGGAAAACAGTGGATTCCACAAGACTCAACTCCTCCCCATTTAACAGCACATTGGTATTCGAATGTTTTACATTAGGTATTGTAAATTTAATACACTTTGTCTTATTGCCGTTTTAGAGCATATTGTTGGCGTTAAACCAATGTACCAATCTCGATAGAGCATTATTTACATCGTCATAATTAATTAATTGCCGTTTGAGTTTGAAAATTAAAGAGGTATCGACAGCAAATAATAATATATTGTGATTGTCCCCTACAAGATAAGGTAAGTCATTAATACAAATTAAAAACAGGAATGGGCCAAGAATCGAGCCCTGAGGAACGCCCATTGATACTACTGATCCGGAGGAACCTTTACCATTGATTACGACTTTCTGAGTTCTGTTACTCAAATATGAAGTAATAAGTCTAAGCGCTAAATTTTTTTCTACCGTAATGTTGTAGTTTCCTGATTAATCTCTCATGATGAACACAATCGAAAGCCTTGGAAAGATCACAGAAAATAAACAAACACAACACACTATATTATACATTGATAGTACAAATTGTACTATCACACGAAGCATGAAGGTTACGGAGAGTTTGCTGCTTTCCGGTCTGCATATTTCTTACTTAGGTACATTGTGAATTGTTACTGTTTCAAGAATTTCAATTAGTCGTAATTTTAAAAAAAATTAATACTTTTGTCAATGCTTTCCTTACATAAATCAGTTGTTTATTTAAAATGAAGATAAGTCATATATATTTAATTAGTTAATAAATACAGACTTTTATAAGCTTATATAAATTAGATTTTATATGTGTTGGAAACAATTTTTTTCATTTTAAGTTGATAAAAATATTTACAACATTTAGTAATTTATAATTTTGATAGCAAAAACTAAACGCGTTTTTGACAACAATCGTCAACAATGGTGGAACGGATTCTGTGACATTTCTAAGGCAGTATTCGTTTCTGATACGAAAATATCAATAATGGTAAATATTTCAAATGAAATAGTGGGGGCGATAATATTTATATAATATTTCGCTTAATTTCGACATAAAACCTTGAGGATGTGTGATGTTTGTTCCGAGTTTTCACATCTTTTAGTGAATTGTAAGTTACTTTGTTTCATAGATTTGTAGCTTTTTTACATCGCACGATTGTTTTTGCTCTTAAAAAGTTAAGTAAATAGACATTTTAATGAAACAGTAAATAGCTGATGTAAATATCTTTATGAAATTCATTGTTGTATTTCTAATTTCAGGTGAAACGAGATTAACCGATGATGTGTCCCAATACCCAAGTATAAGTCAGTCTGAACTGGAAGTAGTCCTTAATTACATACTTTCTTGGCCACAAAGGTAAAAAACCTTTTTGATAAAAGTCAATTTGTTCCTAACTGTATTTTAATATAACTGCTAGAAACAACTAAGCAACAGCTCTAAATTAACAAATTTAGTAAAGCTAGGTTTAAGTTCCTACATTGAAATTTAGTTACCTTTATCTTTAGAATAACTCGAATTACTGTAAAAGTATACATTATATACCTTAAGGCGTTTTTCCTTAGTATAATTATTTTTAATGTTTCAGGCAATGTATGTGCTGTTATCGAGATGTTAAAAATTTTGAAAGATTTTATTTGGTGGTTCAAAGTGTGTTGTGCTTATCTGTGTGTCAACTCAAGCTATTAAAAGATGATTTAATAGAAGCAGCTAAGTCTTCTCCACCTGATGACACACATGAGCAAGAAAGGCAGCTTGAAACTACTACTACTTCTGAAAGTGAAAATAACCATCAATCAAAAGATGATGAACCTGACGATGATGGCAATAAATCAGAAGATAAGCAAGAGCAATCAACTGAGGACAATTCCCATATTGAGAACTCCCCCTCAAGTGATACAGAAATATGGCCAATGGAACAGAAAGAAAAACTTATGCATATTGTTTCTAAAATTTTCTTACTCAATTTTCCCTTATACTTAGCATGTAAGCATTCAGCATTGAGCCGTTTAGATGACCTATCAGCACAAGAAATATCCAACTTAAGTTCATACTGTGATCTTCATGATACAGAAATACCTGCTTATCTATTGCGCAATGTAAGCCTGTTTTGTAAACTTGGCGGTGTGTGCGCAATGACATCAGTCTTTGAACATGCAACTCCGAGCACTCTCCCACTATCAATGGCCCATGCGATAGTGGCTGCTGTTGGAAATTTGAAGCTGTGGCTAAATTTTAGAGCAGTAGCGCAGCTGTTCATGCCACTGAGAACTAAAATATTAAAATATATGTGTAATTTAGAGGACAAAGATTTAAGGGTACCAGCTGTGAAGTCTATGGCAGGTAAGTTATTTAAAAATATAGTGTCCCCATTTAGAGAAAAGTACAAACATTACAAAACCCTGTTTTGAGATTAATGAGCATTTAAAGTTTTTGAAAATATAAATCATAACTTGTATACATTTACATTTTTTCATTTTTATAGCTTTATTTTGAAGGAAATATATTATTTTGTTGATATTGTTAGAGGTTATAAAATATAATATTTAACAATAAATAAATATAAGAAGAATCATACAATTTAATTGTTGTTTTCTATAAAATCTCTGACTTAGTTGTGTGTTTTTTAATTTTCAACTGGAGTTAGTAATTTTTCACACAGTTTTATTCGTTTATTTTTTTATAAGTTCCAAATTATTTTAAGAGAAAGTAACTAGAGTAAGGTAAATTGGATCTAACTGTTATATGAATGAAGTATACATAAACACTCAAACTTGTCACCTAGCACAGAGATTACGGACTATCATTTGGTACAATCCTGACACCTTTCTTAGCTTATTTATTTATTTATTTATTTAGAAAACCAACAGCGTATATAGAAAATATTAACATTAATGTAATAAACTAAAAGTATGGCCAATAACAGGTTTCCCTTATATTGCTTGATGGTAGGTGTATTGTTGTTAGAAGAAAAGGAAAGAAGAACAATCTAATAGATAAATTATAAGCAAAATTATAAGCAATTCAATGTAATGAAGGTGGTCATAAGTTTACAGATCAGGAGAGATAGTCAGGTAGAATGATATATTACATTACCTTTATATATATATATATATATATATATATATATATATATATATTTTTTTTTTTTTTTCACTTATGTATATATACATATTAAATGCTTAAATATATAAACATAATACAAATAATTAATTATAATATATATTAAATGAAATAACTTAAGTACTTATATTTATATTAGTAGCCTCAAAAATACATATAGAAAAAATAGATGAGAGAATATATGATTGTATGTGATTTTAACTTCATCTGCTCTATTTCTTAAAAGTTTTCTTGATGTAATCTTTAAACGTAAGTTTAGATTTCGCAAAGAGGTCAATGTGTCCAAATTGTTCATTATATGTACGAGCAAGCCGCGAAAGAACATTGTCAATTACTTCTTAACATTCAGATACCTATGCATACATGCTCATCAGATAAGGGTACTCTTAATTTTATATATTGCCAATTTGGTCAATAAACTTCAATCTAGGGCATCCCTTGCTGCCTCTGCCATTCACTTTTGCAACATCAATTTGCTTTATTACTAAGAGTTAATGAGACTTCCCTCATTAACTCTTTCTACATTACCAAACCACCGAAATATTCCTTTCTTAATCCTGGTTACATCATCTTACAAACCACACAATCTTCTCTTCTCTTATCACACAATTTCTCACCCTGTCATTCAGATTTAGCCCTGAAATACTTTTTTTATTTCTACAGTATTTATTCTACTCTTCTGTTTCTTCTGCCACACTCAACTTTCACTACCATACTTTAGGGATTAATACAGCTTTATGAATGAGGGCATCCATAATTTTTCTGCCTCTAGGATGAAGCCACTAAGAAATTAGGTGAAGTATTTGACAGATTTCATGGCAGGAAAGTCAATTTGTTAGAAAAGTGTAGAGATTAATTCAGAAATATTAGTGTTCTTGACAGAACAAGAAAAATACAAAGAAGGCAAATAAAAATAACTTATTTGTTGTGAATTAAATTTTACAAAATAATAAGTTGTTTGTACAGTAGGATGGTTGAAATTTGAGTGACCGCATAAACCGGTTGGCAGTAAAACAACAAGCCCCATTATCTTGTCTGACTGGTATTCTAATTGGCCGGCCTATCATTGCACAATATAATGCATAGAAGCGTGGGGTGGTGGGCCCATTACAATTTGTATGCAATATATGCAGATTAAAAAGCGGCATGCTCGGCGTAGACAATTAATTATATTTTATAATAAATAGATTAGAAATGGAACCAAACTGTGGATATACATAGCTAAAAGTAGTATTAAAAAAAAGTAAAAAATTTGTTAAAAAATTAAAGTATACAGCACTGAGGTATTGTTTTGTGTATAGCTACATCTGGTGAGCGTAAAATTATTAGCCCTCATTGCCATACATACTTCTTTTGATATTTTATGATTTCCCCAATAGAGTGAATTCCCCATTCACTCTGTGCCCTGCATTCACTTGTCGCTTTATATTCTCTTTGGATCTACCATCCCATTTGGGATTTATTTTATTTTGGGGTGTATTTACACAAATACATCTTAATTTATTTTATGTGGTAGAGCCATGCTGCAGCTATATTAGTATAGTTGTAGGTCGAATGGGTAGGCTCAACTGGGGAAGGGCCACACTCTCACAGAATACCAGCGTAAAATAGCAGCTTAACACTGCTGTGTTTCATATGGTGGTGTAGAGAACTGGAGACCCTTTTAGTCCTCACAGGTGACAACGATTCTGCATTTTGATTCTTTATTGAGGATAGATGTAGATGTCTATGGGTCACAGCAGTCACTTACCATCAGGTGGACTGTGTGCTCATTTGTCACACTATCCTATAAAAAAAAGACCCTAGTAGCTAGTGATAGCTCAATCAACTCTCCTTTTATTCTTATATCATTTGATGTTTTGGTGTCCTTTTTTATAAAATTAAAGTGACAACCAAACATAGAGTCCAACTCATGGTACTTACCATTGGTTACAGGTGTCTATGGTGTACTTCAGCCTATAGACACCTGCAACCAACTGAGGGCTAAGATTGTATGCCTCTAAGTTTGTAAGTTTACTGGCTCAGTATTCAGATTGAATCAGCAGTGTATCGATTGCTGCTTGGCAGCAAAAATAAAGAAGTGAAGTAGTATATACACAGACGGACGCCAGAGTTCGAAATTCCGACTAAACTTTAGTATTTTACATTACTAATTTTCTGTTATTGTCACATTCCGAACGGCGGCAAATCATGTTAGACATCAGCCAACGAAGAAGGGGAGAGTAGAAAGGCACTGTGCCGTGCTCGTCACTTTAGCCGCGACAAGCTCACTATGTCACATGCAAATTCTATTTAAATTATAATTTTTTAAAGATGTGCGACGGTGTATAATCAAAACATTTTTGTTATTATTTGCAATGGATCTTAATGGAAAAAGAAATAAAATTGTTTGATGTTTCTTTAATTCTATTTAATGTGCATATCATTTAAAAATAAAGTAACTTGAGCCAGTTAATTTTCTCTTTTGTATGTTGTATTAAACTGTTGATTTAAAAACTAAGTTTCTAAACAATTTCAGTGATTTTATGACTACCTCCTTCTTACATAATAATTCAGAAGGAAAAGTAACTCTAATTTAAACTTTATTTTTAGGTTCTGTTAATCTAAATTACTGTACATATTTCGTAAACAAAAACAGTTACAAAAATTAAGCCTCATTTTGTCATTCAGATTGTTGTGAAAGTGAGACAACAAAGTATATTATTTTTACGCTTTTGTTGTAAGATTAAAAATTGCATTTTGAAAATTGCTAATTTGCTTGCAGATTTTATGTGGGGTGCAGCTAAGGAACCTCTAGATGCTCCTCTAGCCTTTGACGGTGATGGACTCGCATTGGCTTTCAAATATTTTAATAGTAGTACCCTTACAATGCGACTAGCTGGTGTTGCCCAAATTAATGCACATATTGCTGCCCATAATGAATTATGTGCAGGAGAACCAGCTGCTGATGCTGAATTAGCTGGTCAGCAACTTGCTACATGGTTAACAAATAATAATATCATCGAACATCTCTTTGGACCTAATTTACATGTTGAGGTAAATTTAAAATATGATTTCAGTGTTTATTATAGGTGATAGTTTTGGACACCATAAAATTCAGAATATTTAATGAGGAGGATTCTGGCTTGAAGGATGCAATGATTATGGCTTAACTAACTGTGTATAGGCATCATGATAAACAATTTCATGCTACGATGTTGTGTTTTCTGTTATAATAGGTTTTTCTAATAATGTTCTACAAGCTATTTCTTGTTTCTATTAGGTAATAAAACAATCACACATGATACTGAAGTTTCTCGCAGTGGAGGGTCGTGTTACACCTGAGCATATAGAATTAGTGTGGGCAGCAGCTCAGCTTAAACACTGTGGCCGGCAGGTGTATGATTTGTTACCTGGTTTTATAAGAGCATTAGCACCAAAACCATGCACACATCTATACAGTCTGCTGTGTGCTTTACCTCCAAAGGATCATACTGAGCAGGTGAGTAAATGTTTAATGAAATTAGTTTTATTCTCTTTGCTCTTTTTTAATGTTAGTAAAGCAAATATGTTTTTTTCAATTGTCTACAATTTAACATTATTAATCCTATAAAATAATTAATATTATCTCTATATCTCATTTGTCTAGGTTTGCACATTCCAGAAAAAAAAACCCTAAAATATGACATGGTATCACATAAACATCCAAATGTCATTGTTAACTTTTCTTACAATTGTACTTTTCTAGTGATGTGTGATGTATCACCAGTGTAATTGTTTATATCTATGTTATGTTGAAGTAAACTATTCGGCAGTTCTTGTGACTAAAATGCAAAATAAAAATAAAAAAGACATATGCTAATAAAACCAAACAAATATTAGAACACAAAAAGACAGATGCAAAACAGTTAACAGTCATCATCATCATCAACATTACAGCCCTTTACAAGTCCACTGCTGAACATAGGCCTCCCCCAAAGAATGCCACAAAGCACGGTCCTGAGCCACCTGCATCCATCGACTTCCTGCATATCTTACCAGGTCGTCACTCCATCTAGTTAACAGTGATAATGTGATATTGACAATTAAACATTTTACTTTTAATTCAGAACAAAGCAGTGTCATATTACATTGTACAGCTGCAAAAGTGATGTTGCACAGTGAATTCTAGTCTAAATTGGTTGTGAAAATGACTTATATATCTTATTTTTGGACCTTTATTGAACAGAATAATTATAACATAAACATAACATAACATTAAAGGCCCTTTTTACTGGAAATGAGGCATTCCATCTTAGTCCTCACGGGTGACAATGCATCTGCATTTTGATTCACAAACGAGGATAGATGTAGATGTCTATGGGCCGCAGCAACCACTTACCATCAGGTGGACTGTGTGCTCGTTTGTCACACTTATCCTATAAAAAAAGATGTTAAAATATGAAATGTCAAATGTATTTTTTTTAAAAGGCGATTAGTTATTAAGGAAGATTTAAGATAATATAAACAAGTAACAATCTTAATATCAATTTTTATAAAATCTTAAAAGCTATTTAGCATAGTTATTAAATATTTTACATTATAAAGGGTAAAGGTTTGAATTCCAGCCTTTTAATCAGATTTAGTGATTTTTTCTTATGAGAATCTATATATCCCAAAAGATCTTGTGGCTTCTGATAGAGGACGATATAATCATCTCGTTTACGCCAGGTGAATAATGGCTAGCAGTGCCAAAGGTGCAAGACGACATTTGAACTGTGACTGTAAATGCATGCCAAGCATGATGACTCCACCTGTGGACTTATTCGGTCTCATGACTGACAACTTACAAAGGCTACTAGATGAAAATCTCACTACTATAAGCTACATGCTGATTTTTTTTAACTTATTATAAGGCAGTGCTTGACCACTATCCCACCTGGTGGTAAGTGGTGATGTAGTCCTAGATGGTAAATAGCACTGTCTTAGCGTAACAAAAGCCTATTCAACCTTGCCTTGAAGACATTTGCATTGTATCCGGACGGAAAGATAAACGCCGGCTAATTATTCCACTCCTTTGCTGTACGCATTACAAAACCTGGAGCAAACCGTTCGGTTCTAATGCGTAGAATATCGCCAACAAAGGGGTGAAGACCCGCTGACAGCTTGGTTGTCCGATGGTGGAAAAAGAGGGAGGAAGTAAAGCATGTAATAGCACACACGAAACCGAAACGCATCCTATAGAACACTGAGAGGCTGGCTACTTTGCGCCCGTATTCGAGGGTGACAAGATTGGTTTTAACCAAAATGAGGTTACCAATGAGCCTCTTAGCACGTCTGTCCACTGAGTCCAACACTACTAGATGGCATTTGATGAAAACTCGGAGAGATCCTTCACTCATAAAGTTCTTCATCCAGTCAATCAGGCCAGGGGGTAAGCTGTACGCTGAAAGCCTGCCCAATAGGCTAGCCTGCCAAACCCTGTCAAAGGCCTTCGAGATATCAAGGGAAACAGTGAGTGCTTACCCACTGTTCTCGAGTTCTCGTCCCATATGTGAGTGGCATACGCTAAAACGTCCCCAGTTAATTGATTTTAGCCTGCCAAACCCTGTCAAAGGCCTTCGAGACATCAAGGGAAACAGTGAGTGCTTACCCACTGTTCTCGAGTTCTCGTCCCACATGTGAGTGGCATACGCTAGAAGGTCCCCAGTTAATTGATTTCGACGAAACTAAAAACGACGAACGACGAAATGACGAAAAAAAAAATCACTGACGAGATCATTCTGCTCTAGGTATGCCATGAGGTGGGCGTTCAATATACGCTCCATAATCTTGCAGGGTAGGTATGGAGGTAATTGAAATTGACCGATAGTGGGCAGGATCGGCAAGGCTGTCCTTTTTAGGCACAGGCTGCACATTGGTTAGCTTTCAAGATTTGGGCAGTATTTCTGTCCTGAATGAGAGGCGGAACAAACGAGTCAACACAGGAGACAATTCAATCACCCGTGAACCACGATGAACGCACCTTTATTTGGTATAGCTACTTCCACTAAATACAAACACCATTATTATAATCAGTAATTATTTTTATTCTTAAAATAGTCCACTATAGTCTATGTTGTAGCATGGTGCGGATGACAGTTTGACAGGTCAGTCAATAGGACGTAACTTGCATGTGTTTACAAGATACGACAAACATTTTAACTATGAGAAAATAACACTGAATTTCTTTTTATTACAATTTCCACAGAATAAATATTAATTATTAATTATGGTGCCTAAACTGTTTCAATTGAAATGTATGGTTGAAATGTTTTACTGTTCCAGAGTCTGTATTTGGCGTCGGCACTGATGCGTGCGATGTGGGCGCGTGGTGGCGGTGGTTCCCTGGGTTCCCCTCCTCCTCCCGATGAGCCGCGCCAACCGCCCCCTGCTTGCAAGCCTCATCACAACTCTTCCTCTGAGGCTAGCGTCAGCATGGACCAAACTAACTCTGATGATGACCCGGTAAAACTTCCCGACGTATTTGTATATTACGTAAATAAATTTAAAATGGTATTTGGCGTTTATTTGTGATTGATTTATGTAGATAGTTTTAAATTATTATTATTAAAAAAACTCAATTCAAATTTAAATGAAATGGTGGTATGTTTGAAGAAGTAGGATAGACATGTTTTTTCTAGACTTACAATGAATATTGTATTGTATTGATTATTGTTATTTATTCGGCGTATTTGGCTATTTTATCCTATTCGGTCGAATACCGAATATCTAGGTATAATACAGTCAAATACCGAATACTGAAGTTAGATATTTTGTTGTAGTCGGATAGTTGAATTATATGTGATAGAGTCATGCTGCAGCTATATATCTGGTATAGTTGTAGCACGAATGGGTCGGCTCAACCGGGGAAAGACCACGCTCTTTAGTTTTTTCAGTTTCATCTGTTTATTTAAAAATACACTTTTTATTTTAGCACTAACTTTAGTACTTCGCCTACGCGGATCCCAGATGTGGAAGACCATGTACCTTCCCTGTTGGACCTTCTGCTGACTTCTCATCCGGACGGATATCAGGTCTCCGTCGATGCCCCTCTGGGCTCTTCGGACCATTGTCTGATCCGGAGTACGGTGCCACTCACGCTCCAATCGCGGTTGCGATCTGCAGCTTGTCGCCGTGTTTGGCACTATAGGTCAGCTGATTGGGACGGGATGCGGTCTTTTTTTGCATCCTACCCTTGGGGGCGGGTTTGCTTCTCGCCGGAAGATCCCAACGTTGTTGCCGATTCTGTTGCTGATGTGGTACTTCAGGGTATGGAACTTTTTATTCCATCCTCTGTGGTGCCCATCGGAGGCAGATCCCAGCCATGGTTTGGTCGCTCCTGTAAAATAGCATCACGCTATAAGAAAGAGTGCTACCGGGCCTGGGCTGACGCATCAACGTCTCGGGATGTAAACACCAGCGTATTTAAAAAGACGTATAATTCCGCCTCCAGGTCCTTCAAAAGCGTCATTGCCAAGACAAGGTCTGAGCACATCGGCAGAATTGGCGAGAAGCTAGTTCGCCTTCCTTCGGGAACCCGTGCATTCTGGTCTCTCGCTAAGGCTGTCCAAGGGAACTTCTGTCAGCCATCTCTTCCATCTCTGCACAGAGAGGACGACTCACTGGCCCATGCCGCAAAGGAGAAAGCCGATCTGTTGAGCTCTCTTTTTGCGTCCAACTAGACTGGGGGGAACAAAATGACGGGGGGAACACACCGCCGACCATCCCGCGATGTGAGTGCTCCATGCCGGATGTGCGATTTACACAGCGCTCGGTTCGCAAAGCACTCTTCTCCCTGGACGTCAGTTATATAAAAAAAAATATCGTTAATATAAAAAAAAGTCAAGTGGGCCCGATGGAGTACCTCCCATTGTGCTGAAGACGTGTGCTCCGGAGTTGGCACCGGTTTTAACGCGTCTTTTCCGGTACTCCTACTCCCAAGGCGTAGTCCCGAATTCATGGAAGACAGCTTTGGTCCACCCGATCCCTAAAAAAGGCTACCGCTCAGACCCGTCCAACTACAGGCCTATCGCCATCACCTTGTTCTCCAAAATAATGGAAGCCATTATAAACTGCCAGCTCATGAGGTACCTTGAGGATCACCAGCTGATTAGTGACCGCCAGTACGGTTTTCGTCGGGGTCGATCAGCTGGTGATCTTCTAGTCTACTTAACTCATAGATGGGCGGAGGCAGTTGAGTCCAAGGGGGATTCCATTGGCCGTTAGTTTGGACATAGCGAAGGCCTTCGATCGGGTCTGGCACAAAGGACTTTTTTCGAAGCTACCTTCCTATAGGCTTACCGAGAAATTGTGCAAATGGATCACCAGTTTCCTTGCTGATCGGAACATTAAGGGCGTAGTAGACGGTGCATGCTCTGATTTCAAGCCTATCAACGCTGGTGTTCCACAAGGCTGCGTGGTGCTATCACCGACGCTGTTTCTCCTGCATATCAATGATATGTTGCTAACTGGTAGCATTCATTGCTATGCAGACGACAGCACTGTTGATGCCTTATATACCGGCCGTGCCAATATTTCTCGGGAGAACGTCGCCGAGTACCGGGACAAACTTGTGTCTGAAGTCTAGTCTTTGCTTAACAAAGTCTCGGATTGGGGCTGACTAAATCTAGTCCAGTTCAATCCCCAGAAGACAAGTTTGCGCGTTTACCGCTAAAAAGAACCCCTTTGTCGTATCTCCTCAGTTTCAAGGCACTCCCCTTGCTGCCTCAGCCAGTATCGGAATCCTTGGCGTCGACATATCGAATAGTGTGCAGTTTCGTGGTCACTTGGAAGGGAAGGCCAAATTGGCCTCTAAAAAGCTTGGCGTGCTCAGCAGAGCGAGATAGTATTTCATGCCGGCACATTGCTTGCAACTTTACAAAGCGCAAGTTCGGCCCCACATGGAATACTGTTCTCATCTCTGGGCCGGGGCAACCCAGTGCCAGCTCCTTCCACTTGACCGCATCCAGCGCAGACCGGTTCGAATCGTCGACGACCGAGTTCTTTCTGATCGGCTCGATATACTGGCACTGCCTAGAGATGTTGCATCTCTTTGCGTATTTTATCGCATCTATCACGGGGAGTGTTCTGAGGAATTGTTCGGACTAATTCCAGCCGCTCAATTTCACCATCGCACATCGCGACAAAACTCGCGTTACCATCCATACCATCTGGATGATTGGCGGTCCACCACTGTGCGATTTAGAAGAAGTTTTCTCCCTCGCACAACTTCCTTGTGGAATCAATTACCACCACCGAATTTTCCAGACCGATACGACTTAGGAACCTTCAAGAAAAGAGCTTACACATTTCTAAAAGGTCGGCAACGCATCTGCGATTGCCCTGGTGTTGCGGTTGTTCATGGGCGGCGGTAGTCACTTACCATCAGGTGAGCCGCATGCTCGTTTGCCCCCCATTTCTATGAAAAAAAAACTAAGTTCAGTTAATTTTTATCACTAAGTTAAGATGGTGCACCATGCATTTTATTCTTTACTAGCAGCCCGCCCCGGCTTTGCCCGGGTTGAACAATTATCTATATAGGTATAATTTATTTCAGATTTAGCTTAGTAGATATAACTTATTTTAAAACTTTAAGTCTCTTTATTCTGCGGCTTTGATATAAATTGATTCTCCACATTTCCCGAACTAGAGAGACCAATATATAATTGTCAGTGAGTAAAACAATCTTCCCTTAAGTCATGTCCAATATATTTGTATGTTTGGCCGTGGGATTTGTTGATGAAAATTTTTATTGGAAATTGTAATCGCTTAAATTAGATAATTAGGTAGGTAAATCTGTAGGGATCATGGGGATGCGGGAAATATGAGCCTAATGACCTGCCGCTGGTCCTGTAAGAATAATACTCTCAATCACATTATTACGTAGTGATTTTACTTGAACTCTAGTTCCATTCTTCCTTCTTTTTGCACAGATTAGGCGGCTTCAGGTTTCGCAATAAAGTTATTGGAATAACGACTTTAATTTTTAGAGTATGAGGCGGAAGTCCTGAAGGGTTAAGGGAGTTAATGAATTCCTGTAAGTAATACACAGCGTCCTCTGTATAATAAAAAATAAATTTATGACTTTTTGCGATAAAGTTAATATTTTCTGAGTTGTGAATTATTAAAAGTTTGAAAAATCTCGAATTCAGATAAATTTCACTTGAAAATATATTAAGAAAAAGAATAAAATATGAAAGATATTATACATTACATACCCTAAGCGCGAAGCACGTAGGATGTTCTGCTAGAGCCTAAAAATCAAGATTCCAACGTTTTGTCACATGAAATCGTACCTAACAATCATATTGTACATATAAATGATATAAAAAAGCACATTGTCAGAAAGTTAAATGATTGTTGAACTTATTAATTTTTTTTTAAATCGACAATTGTAATTTTTACTTTAAAAACTGGTTTTGGTGGCTTATGGTTTGGATTTATCAAGTCCGCATGGAGGGGTAAACACGATAACTTTTGAAAATATAAATTTTTCAACTCATTCTATTTTTTAATATCTTCATCTATCATGTGGGAAACCATGGAATATAAAATGGCAGTTTAATTTTGTTTTGTTTAGTTATAATTAATTTTTTTTCGGTTGATAAATCCCGAAATTTATCAAACTTTTTTTAAAGGTTATTAGTGAAAACTTATGTGTATTTAAACTACTTTTAAAAAATTACGTATAATCATGTTATACGTAATTTTTTTTAATGCGCTTAAGGCATGCACAATTGGATGTACCAATAGTTTGTACTTTTTTATATTCTTTAGACTTTTAGACAATACCTCGTTAATAATATCCTCGAGCGAGAATAGAAAAAAATATTTTTTTATACATTTCTTTAGGTATATAAAGAGAATCGCATAAAAAATTGAGGTGGAATAGTTTTCGGTACTCATGCGCCGATTCCTCCTGGATTAAGTGGCCGATTCATTTTTCACGTGTCTGTCTGTCGGGTTGCTCAATTTGACACGTTATATCCCCCTTCGCATACCGCACCTCCCGTCACTGCCGCGCCGTCCGCCATCGTAATTATATTATCGTGCGAAAGTTTTTATATAAAAATGGTTATTCTGAGTTATCCTTAGAAGATAGTTATATTATGGAGTCGCGGACTATTTTTAGAGCTTTTCAAAAGGAACAATTCAGCTTTACATTATTTTCATACAACTTTACCTATAGATGCAGCGAACGCGGTGAAAGCTCACAAGAAGCACGACCTTTTCCGACTTAGTTGACAAATATTATCATAAATTTTAGCCATAATATAAAATAGACACAACATATAGCCTATGTATTAACAGTGGTAGAGCCACGCGGCAGCTTTTGCTGTCGCACGGATGGGCCGGCTCGAACCGGGGTGGTACCACGACCTCACAGAATACCAGCGTGAAGTAGAGGTTTACCTCTGCGTTTCGCTTGGTGAGTGCAGGTGGCCGGAGGCCCTTTTTACTGGAAATGAGGCATTCCATCTTAGTCCTCACGGGTGACAACGCATCTGCATTTTGATTCGCAAACGAGGATAGATGTAGATGTCTATGGGCCGCAGCAACCACTTACCATCAGGTGCACTGTGTGCTCGTTTGTCACCCTTATCCTATAAAAAAAATGTCCATCTGGAATAATGTACCTTTCAAATGGTGAAAGAAATTTTCATATAGGTGCAGTGGTTCCAGAAATTAACCTCCACACATATGCAAACTCTTAATATTCGCACTATCTCTTTATAATATTAGTATAGATTGTGACATATCCTTAGAAAATAGACACGCTGTCGCGGACTTTTTTTTGAACTTTTTAAGAGGAATACTTCAGCTACACATTATTTTCGTGCAATTTTAATCATTGATGCAGCGGATGCTGTGGAAGCTCTCAAGAGGCACGACTTTTTCCGACTTAGTTGAAAAATATCATCATAACTTTTAGCCATAATATAAAATATACACATAACATATAGCGTATGACCAATTGGAATAATGTACCTTTCCAATGATGTAAGAAAATTTTAAATAGGTAGTGGTTTAGGAGATTACCCTCCACATATATACAAACTCACAAAATTCGCACTCTCTCTGTATAATATTAGTGTAGATAAGTATAGTGTTTAATATTGTTTTCTTTCACAGTGTGAGGAATTAAGTACGTCGGGCGAAGAAGCCGGTCCGACACCGCGGAAACAAAGCAAGCATCAACGTGAATTGACTGGTAAACTTTTCTAAAATAGCATTACTTCTACATCATCATTACAGCTCATCACAAGTTCCCTGCTGAAACAGAAACTTTTTTATTCAATATAGATTCTATATTTTACTTATTGAAAGTAACTCTTTTGTTTAATTAGCACTGGTTCGGAAAAAACCTCTGTCCTGACAAGAACCAGCAAAAAACCGAGCAGAACTTTATAGAAATTTTGTTTAATAAAGTTTTTGAACTTTGAGCAGGTCAAATTTTGTATATTTTCTGGGATTTTGTTATAAATGTGTATACATCACCCTAAGAATGAATTACTGACTCGTTGGAGTCGAGTAACTGGTACTACTAACTTTGTATGTTCCTTGTATTTACAAAATTAATGTCACTTATTTTTGTAAAAGTACTTTTATTTTTGTGTACGTACATTACATTTTTATAAATGTATTGAGAGGCCAAAGTTGATATATTAATTTCTTAAAATTTTTGTCGGAACGACTCTTTAGGTTTTAAATCATAGATTGCTCTTATGGCCCTCTTCTGTAAAATAAATGTAATTTCAGAGTCAGTCGCGTGTCCCCATAGCAAAATACCATCCGACATTATGCTTTGGAAATACATAAACAAACATAGATCTCTCCCAAAGAAACAAAGCAGGGTCAAGAACCAACTTCAACCATTCTTCCTGCATCTCTTAAGATTCATTCCATCTAGTGTCGGGCTGCCCCACACTTCGCTTTCTTCCCGATCAATTTAAGGTTCTTCGAGCTATATGACCGGACTATTGTCACTCCGGCTACTGATTTGTCGGGCTATGTCATTTACAGTCTATCACGCAAAGAAACTCTGAGTATAGCCCTCCATAACTCGCTAAAATACTTTGATTTGAGCTTCCTCATGCGGCCAGGAGTGAAAGACCATGTCTCAGATCGATATGTCATCACTATCATGCCAAATTACATTACTTGACTTTCAATTATTACTGTGTTTATTTTTTCATTGTCTTATGGTTATTGTATATTTTCAGCTGAACAAGATTGGCTTCGTGAAGGAGAAGAGCTCACTAAAAAAGAATGTCCTACTCTTAAATCATGTCATAAGTAAGTATTGCTGTGTAATTTAAAAAAAAGTGGGTTTATTAATAAGTCGTATCATTGAGTAGTAATAGTACCTGCTGACCATAAAGAAAATTTTCTTATTAATCTTGAGTCGTAATATCATTATGTTATTAAAAAGTAAACGTTAGATCACAATTCCACCTAGTGTAATGACTAATGATAAATGAAAAACATTAGCCTAAATATTTCCTTATTCACTCTAGCCCTAAATTGTGATAAGCAGAATTCCAATCATTTGCCTCGGCGCAGCAGAAACGATAAACTAAAAGTTTTATACGTTTCTGACATTTTCTGACACGTTCATAACAGGATGAATTGAAACATATATTGTCGTTTGATGGACAAATGTGGAAGGGAGGAAATTAAATAAAATATAATTTTTTTTACGTAACACTTATAATATAAAAATATTTTCTACATTATTAGTTCAGTCAATCTGTCAAATTAATGGTACAAAAATTACCAATTGGATGAAAGTTGGTGAGTCGTTAGAAGATGATGTAAGAAAGCTTACTTGGGCATGGCCACCTGATCCGTCTGTGGAGTTTTGAAAAAACTCAAAAAAATTTTGAAATGCATTTTTCTCGAAAACTATGCATTCTACAGAAAAATTTATTTGAACAAAAATGTAGAGGGCATCGTTATCTACAATTATTGTCATTGGTGCAATGTTGTAAAACAAAAAATGTGCACAGCAGGTGGCGCTAAAGTGCCAAAAAACGTGTTTTTCGACTTTTTCGCCCTTAAATTTTCATTTTTCAGCTACGATCCAAATGGAAAACTTGTTCCTTACAATTTTACAAACAACTTTTATTTAAACATTTTTTTATACAACTTACCGTTTCATAGCTGCAGCTTGTTAAAGTATGAAAATTCCAATATTACGCTCTCACAAAGTATAAAAGCAAGGAAGGTGCATAAAAAAAGATGTATTTTTATTTTTTCACTTGAGAAGTAATAATCTATATTCTTTATAACAAATAAATAAAAATATTAGGAATAAGTATCAATATTAGACCTTTATGATAAGTTTTCGTCAAATTTGTATATAAAATATTTTATTCACTTGAATCAGTTGTAAAATTAATTATTTTTGTTAAAAAATAATGAACTAAAAATGTTAACAGTTACAACAATTTTATCGATTATTTGAGAAATTTGGATTAGGTTTACGAAATAACTTAATTGATGTCGAAATTTTTTTTGGTAAATACACTAATATTTCTTTTATAATATACATGTTTTCATATTATAACAATTGAGTAATGCTAAGGTTACACTTGATTAAAATTGTTGTTACGCAAACACCTATGCTCATTAGCGTTATTGCAGGAACGAGTGTTAATTTATTTTTTGCGTGCACTGCGTAGTCTCTTCGTCGGTGGCCCTTTTGTTAAAACTATGCCAACACCGCCGGAGAAAGTCCCAATAGGACCGACAAAATTACCGTTAGCACCACTGCGCTGTTCACACAGCGCTATATTACACTATAACTTTGAAATGATAGGTTGTATAAAAAAAATGTTTAAATAAAAGTTGTTTGTAAAATTGTAAGGAACAAGTTTTCCATTTGGATCGTAGCTGAAAAATGAAAATTTAAGGGCGAAAAAGTCGAAAAACACGTTTTTTGGCACTTTAGCGCCACCTGCTGTGCACATTTTTTGTTTTACAACATTGCACCAATGACAATAATTGTAGATAACGATGCCCTCTACATTTTTGTTCAAATAAATTTTTCTGTAGAATGCATAGTTTTCGAGAAAAATGCATTTCAAATTTTTTTTGAGTTTTTTCAAAAATCCACAGACGGATCAGGTGGCCATGCCCAAGTAAGCTTTCTTACATCATCTTCTAACGACTCACCAACTTTCATCCAATTGGTAATTTTTGTACCATTTTGATTTTTTTTTTCGACAGATTGACTGAACTATATAGCTTCTGAAGTTGGTGCTAACATAAAGTGTATCGCAGAATTAAGAGTAAAGCTTCGGAAGCTGTTATATTTGTCAAATATTGTGAATCTGTTCGTTTTTTGAACTTGGTTAAAATTTTGTTTGTCAAACGTTAATTTTCTTTTAAATCTACTATCACCACTACCGGAAAATAAAGAATTACTAGATCGATAAACTTTTTCAGGCGTAGTAAACGTGCGGGCAGCAGTGGTAGTGCTAGCAGCGGTGCAGAGGAAATGTTGCGTCCTCGCAAGAAGAAACTGTACAAGAAGCGCCACAAGCCCGGCAAAGCGAGGCATTTCCGTGAGTGCACAGTCATACAAATATAATAAATACAATGAGTTTTTTTTTAATCACAAATATTATCTTGCATAGCCTTTGGATAATGAAATACGAAAAAGCTTTATTTTATGTTCATAAATATTAGTTTTATGTAATACTAGCTGGTACCCGGCGCGTTGCAGCCGCAGAAGAAATAATTGTGGAAATATCGTTTTAAATTTGGCTGGGTTATATTGTTTAATTATGAATGATAATACATTGAGATTGATTGATATATATGACTTTCAAATAAATATGTCGGTACGATAAGCGCGCCATCTACTGTAAGTTAGTTGTAGTATGCTTATAACCTTTGCACAAGTGGCAGTAATAAGTTAACCAAGTTTTAGGGTAATCTGATGAACTGTATGGTTGCGCATAAAATACGAACAAACCAAAATTATTTTTTTTATACATATTAGATACAACATATTAAAAAAAATATTTGTTGTATTTCGTAATCGTCAACGTGTCGTGGAGCAGCTCAGGAGGGCAGGGTGTGCGCCCTAAACACGTAACCTGACTTTAATCCACAGTGCCTTTATGCCGATATTGTTAATTGCAATTTCAATCAAATAAAATCAAATTTACGTGTTCAGTAGTTAAGGAAAACATGTGAGGAAACCTGCATGTTTATGATATATTAAAATATTACGAGCACATGTGACGTCCACCGTTTCATGGTAATGTTGGGTAATGGAGCTTCTGGCTGCACCCGGCAATGGGATATTTGTGGGCTTTATTCTTATGATAGTAAAATGATTATGATTACATTTTATTATGAGTTTGTTTACAAACGATTTGTCATAATTTATTTAGTGAAAATTTTAATAAAAAATTAATATAACAATTGTTTAGTAGCAACCCAACTAAAAACGGCTGACCTTGCCGAGTCCGTGTCTGAAGTTGAAGAAGAGTCATCGGGTAGCGACACAGCGCACTGTCAGCTTTTGTGTGATAATGTCGACGCAAGGTAAGTGTCGATATTTGCTTTTGAATTCGATTCAAGTTTATTGGAATATCAGGTTAAAATCAAGTTAAAAATAAAATGAACAGAATAGAACCATTTTTATTCAATATTGATTACATATAATTCGTGTTGAATGTAATTTTTAGGGTTCCGTACCCCAAAAGGAAAAAATGGAACCCTTATAAGATCACTTTGTTGTCCATCTGTCTGCCTGTCAAGACCCTTTTTCTCAGAAACGCGTGGAGGTATCAAGCTGAAATTAATATCAAATACTCAAGTCTACTGTCCCTTGGAGCTGTGAAAAAATCAAACTTCTAAACCAACGCAATCAAAAGATACAGCCGTTTATGCCGCAAATTTTCGACATTCGCAAGGGAATCAAAACCTACAGGGTACTTCCCGTGAACTCAGAATCTTGAAATTTGGTACGAAGCAACGTTTTATAGCACAGGTACCTGAGGTACATGAAACGGGGACACTTTAGTTTGACCGGTGGTCGATATACAAGCGCTCAGGTGTTAAAGGTGTAAAAAGAGACCCAAATTTTTGATAGCAATAAGACTGCTGCTTTGACATCTTGAAATATTTAATAAAAGTTACCGAAAAATAACATTGGCAGACACCTATGACGGTTTAAGGTCATGGCAGACAGGTTGAAAAGTACAAATTTTTATTAATAATTTACGTCTTTTCAATAAAATTGCAATTTATATATATTGTTGATACTATTATTTGACATGTATAATTTTCACGGCAGACACATATTGTGGTTGTATCACCCAGGCAGACAACAAACTTCTGGGGCGCCCATAAGCGCGTACTATAATAGCGCTCGCTCTAATCTAGTCTTTTTCTTTCTAGTTTTGTACGCTCTGATACGGATATCATAATAATCATGCTTGGTAATGCTACATTTAATAATTAAAAATTAAAAATTTTGTGCAGCCGACTTCAATATAACTTATTAAGAATAACGCAAAAAGTATTTGTCTGACCTTGATCAAATTCATATGAGACTACACGAGAAGTATCAGTTTTCAAGTAAAAAAGAATCATCGAAATCGGTTCACCCAGTAAAAAGTTATGAGGTAACACATAAAAAAAAACATACAGTCGAATTGAGTACCATCTCCTTTTTGAAAGTCGGCAGAAAAAATAGGTCTTCTTAAGTATGGATTCTCACGGGAACAGGAAATAATGAACGATTCATAAATATTTAAGAATTTATGAGCTACGTGGTGATTTATTTAGTGAAAGTTTGCTTGGTTTCTATGTATTTACGGGCTGTGATTATAATCCAGCTTTTTTAATAAGGGAAAAAACGACCATTTACCTTACTACAGAAAACTCAGGCATACCAAGAAACCTTCGCAGCTTTTGGTGACAGTAATTAAGCTGAGAAACAAAAACAACAGCTTTTTAATTTTGTCCAAAAGTTTACTATAATAGCGCTCGCTCTAATGCAGTCGTTAGATCAATTTAAAAAAATAATTATATTAATTGAAAGTAAATACGATCGTTTCATATTGATTGCAATTAATAATAATTACGCGTTATAAAATAAATAAATGTCGAATAAGCACACAATAGTTGTACGTGCACCTAGTTGCCCAGACAAAGGTCGATCATACAGGGGCCCATACAGCTGTTAGATTCGACGGGCAATAAGGGACGGGGCCCAACGGCCTATGGAGACTTATCATTCTACACAATAGATATAAGACTAGGTATAACAAATAGTACGTACCTGGTTCCGAAGCTAAGACTACCCCAAGGCTCGGTCAGGCGGTAGGTAGGTGTAGGTGCATGTAAGTGGTGTGTAGTAGTGTTTATTTATGTGACCTGACCCAGCCGAGGTGACCGGGCAGCGGTCTGGTCCGATGCTGCCCCACCAACATGGTGGGGCAGCATCGGACCAGACCGCTCATATATCACTCCAGCGGACGTCACTAATTGACAATTTCTTTCTTCATTTCAATATTTCAGTCTATCAACCTTATGGTACATTTAACTAACTTCAGACTCAACTAAATCCGACGTTCATCGAAATCAAACACGTGGCACCCGACACAAGTAACGAACAATAGTCCAAAGTTCAATATTCAAGGTTCCGGGTTCACGTAGCACAACTTTGCAAACGGGATCGAACGCGGCCTCTTCTCGAGTCTCAAAGTTCAGCGTTCCCAAACAACAAACTAAATTCCTTCGTACGATATTAAATACTACGCTGCAATAAGAATTCAAAATCAGACTAGCTGACACGCAACTAACTACCGAGTCAACACACAAAAGGCTTTTAACGCGACGGTACAATTAAACATTAACTTCCAAACAATTAATCGACCCGGCGTCTATTTTTCTAGACTTCACAAACTCCTCGTCGTTGCATAAATTTGCTAACAAAACCGACACTAATTAGAGGTTATACGGGACGACCTCACGCCGTGCTAGTCACTGCACTGTATTCAATCACTTCCGAAAACTATTAAACGGGCCACGCCCTCGAAATGGAATGCGAGCTTGAAATGCCATACCGTATCCCTACTCGGCGTGCGCGTTAAATATTGCAAAATGCACTTCAACACGCAATCACTATACAATTGACGCAATTACTTTCAAACGAAGTTACTTTAATCAGTCAAATACAATACAAGCCTCTTGTCACGAGCTTACAACTTAGACAAACTAATCCGAGGCGGTCTTTACGAAACCACAAATTCAATAGCGAATTAAACGCGCATAAATACTAAAAATCTAGACCACAAAGCCAAAACTGGTCGCGCGAAACCGCTGCAGCGGTCAACACAAAATACGTCAATCGACCGCGCCGCTGCTTTCAAGCTACTCTTCTCGCCCACGAGCGCCGAACGCCGGGAAGCTGCATACCGCTGCCCCCTCTCGGCGACGCGCGCTTCACCTAACATCATCGGGCGATTTGCTAAGTCAAAGGCGATTGGATGCCGTCTCAAATTACCATGTTTGGGCCTAAACAATAGTAATATTTATTTGTTTATGTTTTAATGATATGATGTCAATAACATTAATTTATTCATGAAAATGTTTATTAGACATTTTATTAAAAACTCAATAATTTTAAGAATATCTTAAGGGGCGTATTACAAAAAAACGCGAAATTACAAGGTTTCCTCGTTGAAATTTTATGTTTATCGTTCATTGCTTGAAATAACAATTACTTGGTAAAAATAGTTCGTTTTCTCTCCTCAAATAAGCTCGGAATGGATTTTAGATAACTTATTTATTTAATCAGTAATAATCATTCTCCCGATGCATGTTTAGGCAAAAACTCTCGAAGACATGATTTGGGAGCTCTAATTTGTAGATTCTATTGAATATCGACCATCAAAAAAAATATTTTTATCTCCCAAATATTCTACACTTTAATAATAATGGAATACATTTTCGTTATATGCTTTTCACGCTAGGAAAAAAAAATCGACATAATTCAAAAAACGACCAAAAAAGCTTCGATACAAGCCCCTATATTTCCGAAGTTCTACATCATTTAGAAGTAAAATTTATACCAAAATAATCATCAACATTTGCTTACACTATGCTATTATTTTTACTTTTTAAATCGTTACTATTATATTTTAATTAATTAAATAAAAGTACTATATATTTCACTGCGCCGGCCATCTGCGATCATTAACGCGCGAGCGCTTGCCGAGGGTGGACCTGCGTCAGTTTATTTCGGGCGCTGCATCGTTTCGATATTACCGTAGTGTGCGTCGATTGCTATCGTAGTGTGCGTCGATTACCTGCATACTAGAATATCGTCAACTACGACCGCAATTTTTGATCGATCGGTTTAAAACTATTTTATATAGTTATAATTTAGATTACGTCTCTTCAAAAATGTGGTCTATTCATTGACTTAGATCATTGTTATTTGAGGGCTTCACCTAATGGTTTATACAGCAACGGTCTTATTGAAGTTAAATGTCCTATTTCAGCTTTCGGAATAGATTTTGATACGGCCTTTCGACAAAAAAAAGTTAAAGGTTATAAATTCAGTGATTCAAGGTTAACATTAAATCAAAATAATGACTGGTTTTACCAAATCCAAGTCCAGCTTCATTTAGCAAATAAAAATGTCTGAATACTTGCCATAATATGTATTGGCCCAGATTAATGCAGTAAAAGTACTAAAAATTTACAAATACGACCAATTTTAGATTTTCAGTATGTTACCCAAGTTACAAGCTTTTTATGAAAAGTGTGTACTGCCTGAAATTATCGAATCGAGAAAAGTTCGGTCAATGCCGTCGCAGCAAATATTTTTCTTATAAAAAATATAGTAATTGACTGTAAGTACCGATTAAAAAAAATATTAGTTACATTTGGTTGTTATATTTATTAAAACAGGTTGCAACCGTTTATTTATTTATACCACTATTCTACCGGTAGTAGACATAATCGATTATTAACATTCGATTACAGCGTAACAATTAAAATATTTATGTGTACTTATTTTGACACTAAATTTCATAAATAATGAATAATATATCAAAATGGTATATAATAATAAATAATAAATTATATAATTATATAATAATAAATTAATAAGATAACATTAAAATGACACACCAAAAAATATTCCATCCACTGAAGTCCATCCTAAGAAAAGAAAACTTTGTATTATGGAAGATCAAGATCGTTTAGTCGCCATACTCACAGTATTATAGTGCGAGCGAGTGAATAGATATGAAAGAAAGTATCGGTCGCGTAACTTGCCGCCCGTTTGGTGCGTAAAATACCTAAATTTGCGAAACGCCGAAATGTAAGAGGGCTCTTAATCATATTATTCTTGGCTATCGCAGTTGTAGCCTTCAGGTTCATCGTCAGATGTATCAATTCCATCGAAATCTACATTCTCAGCATCAGAAGTTATTATTTTTGCAAATAATAAGTTTCAATTTGTAAATCAAGCCAATCATAATAAAATAAATAATTTAAAAGTATAAATTCTTATAAAAGAAAATTACCTGGTAGATCTGCGACTAATTCGTTCACAAAACTGGGCAACTGATATCCGTCAAACCATTTAAATATATACGTATCATTTTCTTCAATCCAGCCGCGCTCCATTGGATCTAATAATACTGGATATTTTTAGTGAGCATTTTCCCAAATGCTATATATTAAATATATATACTAAATATAATGCGCACGTAAAAATTGCTGACACAGCTCACGTTTACACGGTGGTAAAGAGCTTCCATCAAAACAGTGTAATTTCTTACTAAATTTTTCATTGAGATCTTTTGGTCTATAATCATTTATAAAAAAATGGAACCTGCCATCATCTACATCTACTGATTCCTTTACATTATATATTTGACAGGTAAACTTCTGGACAACATTAAAAAGCTGTTGTTTTTGGTTCTCAGCTAAATTACTGTCACCAAAAGCTGCGAAGGGTTCTTGGTATGCCTGAGTTTTCTGTAGTAAGGTAAAGGGTCGTTTTTTCCCTTATTAAAAAAAGCTGGATTATAATCACAGCCCGTAAATACATAGAAACCAAGCAAACTTTCACTAAATAAATCACCACGTTGCTCATAATCTTTTCAAATATTTATGAATTGTTCATTATTTCCTGTTCCCGTGAGAATCCGTACTTGAGAAGAGCTTATTACTAAAAATGATTATTATGATATACGTATCAGAGCGTACAAAACTAGAAAGAAAACCACTGGATTAGAGCGAGCGCTATTATAGTACGCGCTTATGGGCGCCCCAGAAGTTTGTTGTCTGCCTGGGTGACACAACCACAATATGTGTCTGCCATGAAAATTATACATGTCAAATAATAGTATCAACAATATATATAAATTGCAACTTTATTGAAATGACGTAAATTATTAATAAAAATTTGTACTTTTCAACCTGTCTGCCATGACCTTAAAACCGTCATAGGTGTCTGCTAATGTTATTTTTCGGTAACTTTTATTAAATATTTCAAGATGTCAAAGTCGGCAGACTTATTGCTATCAAGTTTTTTTGGGTCATTTTTTTACACCTTTAACGCCTGAGCGTCTGTGTATTGACCGCCGGTCAAACTAAAGAGTCCCCGTTTCATGTACCCCAGGTATAGGGGATTAGCTGAAAAAAAAGTGAAGCTTATTGAACATATAAAGACAAGAAGAAGCTACCTTTTTGCAGGGTATCTTTGTTTCTGGTCAGGCTGTGTATAGTTTCGAAATGGTGCATGAACCCTACTTTGTTTTAGAAGACTAATGGAGCTACGGTTAATGGAGAGTTATAAGCGACGTGGGGAGGAGGAAGAGGGCAGTGCGTCTTCTGTAATCTCGCCTCACTCACATCGTCATCTGCCGGATTTAGACGAAGACGACTCAGCGTGTGAGGAGGAACTGGCTAGGCTGGCAGCACAAGTAATGTTTTTCTATACTTTTTTGCAAAAGCTCCTTTGTTAAGTTCTTAAAAAATCTTAAATCTTAAAAAAATATTTTTATTTCACGAGTTTTAGTTCATCATCTATTTAAATTGTGCTTCCATTTTATGTCTTCTACAAGAATTAATATTCTTTTAATTTTCGCTAATGCGATATAAAAATAGTTTGTTTGCTTAAGTCCGCTAAAATCTACAGCTTTCAGCTTAACGGAATACTTCTGAGTACATACGAATTATAACATTGTCCACATTGTTGTTAAAAGTGGTGATCTTTAGGATACTTGACGAAACTGGACTAGAATTTTTAGTCAAGCTTTTATGCAATTATTTATTAAAGGAATGCTGAAATTCGCTCTTCATAAAAGTAAATGAATACATAATTAAAACTTAGATTACGGTTGCAACCCTATACAGAGAAAAGTTTTATTGAAATACATTTAAGTACGGATGTAATTGGGTGGATTATAGTTATATATGTGTAAAGGCCTAAACGGGACATATTTTCCGGCAATGCGTGATTGCAATTACTGGCAAACATTGCCCAGCCAACACAAAAACATTTTATTGCACTTTATGGGTGAGAAATCAATTGCTAGGCTACATGTTGCGATATAGCTGCAATAGTATGGCCAGTAATTTTGACTCCTAAATGGGCCACACAATCAAAGATAATAAAATATAAAAAATATTTTTTAATATCTTTGGGAATGACTGTCACGGTTATTTAAAAATAACACTTTTCCCCAAGTCTAGCACAGATAAATATACATTATATATACAAAAATGTACTATTGCGACGCGATGAATTTCGTAGCACACTTCACGTCACGCAGAAAGTGGTGCGCAGCGTACTTCACGTCGCATTGAAAATGGGGAAGGGATGCATATATACACTAAAACGAAACAACAATATAGATTCGGCCACACACTAGCTACAAAGGATAATGTTTTGACCATGAAGCAAATACAAAGAGGAGACGTTGTTGTAATTAAATTTCACTACGTAACAACGCGTGACAATTTGCGGGGTGAGGGGATGCAAACCCCCGCCCACTTTACACTAACTACATCTACTTACTACTAAAATTACTTACAAATGAAATGTAATGCCATCCATAGCATCGGAGCGTCTATCTCATGAAGCAAACATATTCAGACAAGGAAATTTTAATCGCCAAAATATTATTTTTATAGTTTTCATAATAATTTTGTGAACAGGCCGCCATCTATCGTCAGGTAAACCTTATAAAAATAACAAAAAGACAAGGCCGTAATTAGAATTCAATTATTTTACCCAGTAACCCAACATTCAATATTAAAATGAAGGAAATTGTACTTGGCTGATTTTTATGAATTGTTTAAGTTATATTTAAGTGACATTCTATATGCAAATAATCACTTAAGGGCATGTTTGAGCAAAATGTCGCGCTAGTCGTTATTTGCCGTTATTTTAGGAGCTATCTACTTTTTATTTAAAAGATATATCAACTAATAAAAAACATATTTCTACATAATCTTGAGTCCATAAGAGTCATATCCAATTTTTTTAAAGGAATAAATATTAAAATAATTTCCTTACAACGAAACCACATAAATATGAAATAATTATTGATAACATGCATCTCCTCGTAAAGTAAGCATTATTTTATTTTGCGTTTGACACTAATGGATAGGCAATTTATGAATGAACTTTTCTATCATAAATTTTTTTTCAAAAGAACAAAATTTGATTTTATTAAGAAATTATTTTAAAAACTGGGCGTATTCACTGCCCACGGGGTTTGCTGGAGTCAGTGAGCGCTAAGCTCTTGAAGCCAGCGCACACGCTCGCTCACGTTATCTTATCAGTCGATAATATTGTTATTATTTATTAGGTTATTTATAGGTAGTATTATTTGTTTGTTTTGGGTATAATTTTTTGTATTAGTTATACATATATTTGTTGTGTTTTTTACTGCGTGATGAAGCTTTTTGCGTGTATTTTCTTTGAAGTAAATGCAAATAAAAAATGAAGCACCATTAGCATGTAAGGTTCGAATCCATAATTAACATTGCGACAAATATTATAATTTACACTATAAAAGGCTAATTCAATATTATCAGTATAGTATACAGTTAAAAATAATCTTAATACCCAACCACAATATCTTAGTAGGTATAGTAATTCGGTAAAAAGTAGGTATTAATATACCCAGTATAACTAATCACAATAGGTACCTATGTAGGTATTATGATTAGATAAAAGGTACTTATCTAAATAGTTACCTACTTTTACTAAGTAAGTACTAACTCCTACCCGGGCATCATTTACAACCCGAAAAACCCTATAACTAAACTGACCATTTATTTTTTAACTCAAAACAGGACATGGGTTTATTTATACTCTAAAAACTATAACTTTATACAATTAGTGTTCACTATAAAATTATATTCGGTATAGACGGTAATTATTAAATGCAACATATTTTTTAAAATTATTAATTACATTTGTCAGTGGAACAAATTTGCTTTAATAAAGTTGGTGATGATTTTAAATAAGAATAAAATTCTGGGCAAGAACTAGAACCGTTAGTGTTTTTTTCAGACGTCGACAATTTATTCAAAATAGAAAAATACTCTTTCAACTGGAGCATTTGTACCAGATAGACATAAAATATATTCGATTAAAAAAAATAATGTTGAACATTTTTGGTGCGAAAGACTTTGAATACTTCCATCCAACGAGTTACGGGACAATTTTATGTCCCGGAGCTTTGGGGGCATTTGACCGAGAAAAGGGACAATCCCGTTCAAAACGGGACGTATGGTCACTTTACCTATAACCTTTATACTTCTTGTTGATTTTTGTATTACCTTTATTATAACCCTTATATATAAATAAATATAATTACGTATGTAGAAATAAAATTAAATAAAAATAAAAAAAGACATGTTTTATTTTTCATCCTCATCAATCAGTGGAGTGAGGATAATGTCAGCCAGCATAAGTAATAAGCAGTCTAAGTTACAAGGTGCTCAGTTCAAAAATTACTTTTCAATACGTGACACGTAAAAATTAACAATAATCAAAAACACATCTGCGAAACATCCTATTTATTTATTTATTCTTTATTGCACCAAATATTTGTACATAAGGCGATAGCTCGCCTCTATCTATTTACCTATAGTGAGTAGGTATCTTTTAAACTCACTTTATTCAATGCTTCATTTTTAATATATAATTAATTATAAAATTTCATAATTAGATAATATATGAGAATACATAATTGTAATATAATGCAACTAATATACCGAATAAAAAAATTAAAATACATTTATCGTTGTACGCCGTGTGTATTTCCATAAAATAGATTATTGATGTTGAAAAAATAATACTACGTTCGTACAGTAGGTGGCGTCTTATATATTTCTTACGCGATATATTGTAGCTAGTCGGCGCGGCGGACCGAATGCTCATGGTCGTTCGATAGGAGTAGCCCCTTAAATACTATTTAAATATTTTTATCACATTTCCTGAAAGTCAACCAATAAAGTCTCTTTGAAACTAAATATTCTATGTTCAATATTAAGTAGGATATTTAATTTGGAACTAAATATCCTACTTATCTCACTAATATTATAACAGCGAAAGTTTGTGGGTTCTTTCTGTCTCCTTGAGCTTATTCCACACTAAGTATGTACTGTGTATGTGTAATTTTTTCACGCAGAAACGGCTGGACTATTATTTATGTGTGAATTGTACTACTTAATATCTCCGAGGGAGAACAAATAACAGACAAATTATTATAATTAATAGATTATTTACAAATCAATTAAAATATAAATATTTTATTCCAAATTAGGCATCCGAATGCACTTTTTGAATGCCAATCTAAGAACATTAAATTGTATTTAAGTGATTCTTTGCATATAGAATGTCACTTAAATATAACTTAAACATTTCGTAAAAGTCAGCCTATGTACAATTTCCTTCATTTTAATATTGAAAGTTGGATTACTGGGTAAAATAATTGAATTCTTATTACGGCCCTGTCTTTTTGTTATTTTTATGGGGTTTACTTAACGATAGAATACAGTCTGTTCTCAAAATGATTATATAAACTATAAAAATAATATTTTGCGATTAAAATTTCTTTATGTCTGAATGCAAAACAAATTTCAGCACCTTCGTATGATTATTTTACCAATACTGAGCTCTACGGACCTTTATATTTTTAGTTCACATGACACAAAGTGTCGCCATCTAGTGTCGAATATATTTAATTATACCTGAAATCCGACGCAAAGAGATTTTTCTAGAACTATTTTAATAAATTAGATGTAAAATTATTTATAAATGAAATATGATGCCATCCATAACATCAGAGCGTCTATCTGAGTAGTTTTTATACGATAAAACACAACACTTCATCCTTTTCTTCTTTATACTACGAAAATACACCGATTTGCGATTTTTTCAACACATAAGCGCACAGGACGAATGCTGACAGTATACTAACTAAAGTCACGCCCACTATGATGACGTCAGGACCTACTTAGAATCACAGTGCTTATGCCGTCTCCTCTGTGTATTTGCTTCATGTTTTTGACATACCAAAAATATGTGGATAAAATTGTCGGGCAGTACTTAAAATATTGCATAGTATGACCGGTATTGCTAGCAATGTTGCCGGCCACAGTATTGCAGCCACACATTGCCGGAAAACATTGTCCGTTTAGATGAGCCTTAAAAAATTGTTTGTTTTGTCTAGGCGCAATGTCTGACTGAGTATCGCGGTGCAAGGCCGCCATCGCCAGCGGCGCCTTTGCCGTTCAGCGTGGACGATGTCTGTCGACCTGGCAACACTCTGCTTTGGGACTTGCTGCAGGACGGCGCCATTGTGAGTCGTATGGCCGCATTTTTTATACATTAGGTTTCATACACAGTACTGCTGCCGCTTAGAATGAACCTGGCAACATATTATTCTTGGTCTTTCTGCAGGACGGCGTTATTGTGGGTCGTACAAGCGCACTTCACGCACTGGTTAGTATACTGCAGTGTTGCCGACCTTTAGCATAAACCTAGCAACACGCTGCTCTGCTACAGGACGGCACCATTGTGAATCGTATGAACACACTCTTTGTACTGACCAACATACATTGAGATGCTGTTATCTAGCATAAACGTAGAGACTTACTACAGATTGGAGCCGACGTTAGCCTAATGAACGTGTATTAAACAGGCAACGTACGGTAGTGCTGCTTTTCTTCCTGGCAAAATGTTGCTCTGGAATTTGTAACTTAAAACTATTGCGAGCACATTGAATTAATTTTGATTACATACCACGGACGATGCAGCCGCAATGCCCAGAATACCTACATCCAATTCATCGTCTAATTATATCATTAAGATAAGGATTATCATATTTAAATTTGCATTTCGTATAGTCACCGGCACAAGTTTTGCGAACTATAGGCTTGTGATTCCCAGATTCTAGAACCGCGTGCTCGTTTGCCCGCACTTCTCTAAAAAAAAGTCGTGCGACTCGTTTGCGTTGTGCAGATTGATTTGTTAATTTTTCGGGTCGTGAATGTACCGATGTATTCGTATGCTGTTTATGTACGTGAATTACACTACAAAGGAGATATTACTGGAGCGAAAGTAACTTTATAGAAAACTACAAAATGATGACGTTATTTCTACTTATTTTAAAATCTAAATTTTTATAACAACAAAACTTCCTAATAAGTCCAAGTGGCACGTAAAATGAACGCTCAACTTGAAATTAGCTAACATGTTCATTAAACAATCTTAGGTTTGTTTGTGTGTATGAGGTAGGCCCAGGGCGGCGATATTTAACTCGCAACTCGATTGTTTAGTTGTTCATTTAGTAGCTAAGGATTGCTTCAAACACCATATGATTATAAAGTTCAAAATCGTGTAATTAGTCAATTATACAAATAATGGATTCGTGTTGAATTTGAACACTATACTTCCTTATCGTTATCACCATAATTATCTTCGCACAGAACCTATATTTGATAATAAACAATTATTACCATTCACCATTCATCAAAAAAAGACATTAAGATGCACAAGGATTTGCTCGTGCTTCGTGGAGGCAGTTTACAAACATATATTGTACAAGGACAAACATCCAGCCCGGAACAGTTATGTGTAGGCCATACAATACCTGTTCCGTGCAGGATTCGAACCCGTAGCCCTCAGCGCTGCAACTCGAAACTAAGCCACTGCGACAGGAAGCCGTTAAGGGGCGTATTACAAAAAAACGCGAAATTACAAGGTTTCCTCGTTGAAATTTTATGTTTATCATTCATTGCTTGAAATAACAATTACTTGGTAAAAATAGTTCGTTTTCTCTCCTCAAATAAGCTCGGAATGGATTTTAGATAACTTATTTATTTAATCAGTAATAATCATTCTCCCGATGCATGTTTAGGCAAAAACTCTCGAAGACATGATTTGGGAGCTCTAATTTGTAGATTCTATTGAATATCGACCATCAAAAAAAATATTTTTATCTCCCAAATATCCTACACTTTAATAATAATGGAATACATTTTCGTTATATGCTTTTCACGCTAGGAAAAAAAAATCGACATAATTCAAAAAACGACCAAAAAAGCTTCGATACAAGGCCCTATATTTCCGAAGTTCTACATCATTTAGAAGTAAAATTTATACCAAAATAATTATCAACATTTGCTTACACTATGCTATTATTTTTACTTTTTAAATCGTTACTATTATATTTTAATTAATTAAATAAAAGTACTATATATTTCACTGTGCCGGCCATCTGCGATCATCATTAACGCGCGAGCGCTTGCCGAGGGTGGACCTGCGTCAGTTTATTTCGGGCGCTGCATCGTTTTGATACTACCGTAGTGTGCGTCGATTGCTATCGTAGTGTGCGTCGATTACCTGCATACTAGAATATCGTCAACTAAGACGGCAATTTTTGATCGATCGGTTTAAAACTATTTTATATAGTTATAATTTAGATTACGTCTCTTCAAAAATGTGGTCTATTCATTGACTTAGATCATTGTTATTTGAGGGCTTCACCTAATGGTTTATACAGCAACGGTCTTATTGAAGTTAAATGCCCTATTTCAGCTTTCGGAATAGATTTTGATACGGCCTTTCGACAAAAAAAAAGTTAAAGGTTATAAATTCAGTGATTCAAGTGTAACATTAAATCAAAATAATGACTGGTTTTACCAAATCCAAGTCCAGCTTCATTTAGCAAATAAAAATGTCTGAATACTTGCCATAATATGTATTGGCCCAGATTAATGCAGTAAAAGTACTAAAAATTTACAAATACGATCAATTTTAGATTTTCAATATGTTACCCAAGTTACAAGCTTTTTATGAAAAGTGTGTACTGCCTGAAATAATTGAATCGAGAAAAGTTCGGTCAATGCCGTCGCAGCAAATATTTTTCTTATAAAAAATATAGTAATTGACTGTAAGTACCGATTAAAAAAATATTAGTTACATTTGGTTGTTATATTTATTAAAACAGGTTGCAACCGTTTATTCATTTATACCACTATTCTACCGGTAGTAGACATAATCGATTATTAACATTCGATTACAGCGTAACAATTAAAATATTTATGTGTGCTTATTTTGACACTAAATTTCATAAATAATGAATAATATATCAAAATGGTATATAATAATAAATAATAAATTATATAATTATATAATAATAAATTAATAAGATAACATTAAAATGACACACCAAAAAATATTCCATCCACTGAAGTCCATCCTAAGAAAACTTTGTATTATGGAAGATCAAGATCGTTTAGTCGCCATACTCACAGTATTATAGTGCGAGCGAGTGAATAGATATGAAAGAAAGTATCGGTCGCGTAACTTGCCGCCCGCTCGGTGCGTAAAATACCTAAATTTGCGAAACGCCGAAATGTAAGAGGGCTCTTAACATACTTTCTCAATATAAAGCAACGCGTAAATTCATTTTCTGCCGACTTCCAAAAAGGTATATTGTGTGTTACCTGTGTGTTAACTTTTTACTGGGTGAACCGATTTCGATGATTCTTTTTTTATTTGAAAGCTGGTACTTCTCGTGTGGTCCAATATGAAGTTGATCAAGGTCAGACCAATAGTTTTTGAATTATTCTTAACTTATATTGAAGTTGGCTGTACAACATTTTTAATTTTAAATTATACAGATTATTTTACGCCGAAATTGTTATGTTTTAGGAACAACTTGGCGAGGGGCTTGCGCTAGAAGCAGAAAAGGCGCTGTGCGCGCTATTGTGTTTTAGCACAGACAAGTTTATTCGTATCAAATTTATTGAGGGCTGTCTTGACAATTTAGCTAATCATAGGTAAGTGCGTTGTTTTGAATAGAGCGCAAAATAACACTTTTGTGATCGTGACAATTATTATAGCCCATTACAAGTTCATTTCTGAACATAGGTCTGTGTGTGCGTGTTTTGCAGCATTCCTTAGGGGGAATGCTGCAAAACACGGTCTTAAACCACCCGAATCCATCGAGTTCCTGCATCTTTTACCAGGTCGACACTCCATTTAGTACTACTGGCCATATGAGAAAGCTCAAGGTCATTTAGCGAGCTAAGCTCGTATATATTTGGTAATGAGAATTTCCGCATTAGAACCAGAGTAACCGATATGGCGCAACGGAACAGTGTTCTGAAGTAAATTAGTGGCTATGGGCCGGACATAATATAGTTTGAAGAATCGACAACCGATCGGGAAAAAAGGTTTCGGAGTGGTAGCAAGCGGTGTGTAGGGCGATTTTCAACTGGATGGAGTGACAATATGGGAACGCTCTGCTGTAAAAAAAACTTATTTAGTTAACAACCTGTTCAAGTGTAAAATTGAAATCTGTGATGTTATATTTCTAAATTCTTATCCTTGTCGAGATCGCCTAATTTAGTAATATAATTTTGTTGAACTAATCATTTCTTAATTTTTTTAGATCTGTTGCTGTTTCCTTACGTTTGTTACCGAAGTTGTTTTCATCATTTCAACAGTTACGAGGAATGGATATGCATCAGGTAAATCACATCTTATGCTTGGATATATTTGTATTTACTTGATTCTGAATATTTCAAACGACCGATAAATATATAGAGGTGTCCATTCGCAAAAGTAGCAAGCGTTTCGGTATTTTATATATTTCGGGGAGAGTGCGCAGGAATTACAGAAATTCACTTAATTCCTCCCTCTCCGTTTCAATATCGGAACCACCAGAGGCGTGGCTGGTCAACTAGATACATCTGTGCCAGTACATCGGTTTTGCGCTCACCAACTACATTAACCTACTATATTTACTGCACCTGCCTAGCGATATACACAGTCAATGCGCGTTTACGAAAAGTACTTTTTAGTTATGTTAATATATAATAGTAACTACATTATTTAATAGTAATAAATGATGTAGTTAATATATAATCGATGTATTTACGTAGTAATATAAATTACATAATTTTTGTTTCGTACAATATATAATATTGAAATTCCAGTATAACTGGAAGTACATGACTTGGTTATTGAAATACTTATTGTAATAATTTTCTTGTTGGTTCTTCTCTCAAGTGATCTTAATTTTCGAATTGACGGTTCCTGGGTATAAGAGCTTAAAACAATCCTTAACTAATGATTTCTTATATTTACGCGAAGACTACACATTAAATGAAACTATTTTTTACAGATTCTATCGTGTTTAATTTAACTTTTTAATTACCGACGTTTCGGGTGCTTTACAGCACCCATGGTCACGGAGTGGACAGGTGTTTGACGTCCCGATGTCACAGTTAGCTCGGTTACCTTCACTTTCTGAATATAATTTTTTAATACAGTTGCTCAAAAAGTGGCGTATTGCAGGGATGTATAGCGTTCGGGATGTGGGCTATTACATACTCGAGGTTTTTCTTTACCTTTTCCGAACTCGTGCGTTCTCTTTCCCAACTGTCAAAATAGTGTCTATTAAAAAGAAAAATCAACCACGAAGTTTTTACTAAAAAAAATATCACAGAAGTTTTTATGATCCATGCAAATATTTCTAAAAAGAAGCTACTAATTTGTTTCAATATCAGATTTAATGATCTGATTCAATGAGTTAGGTTAGTTTTCATTTCGTTTCATTACATTTCATCTCATTAAATTTCATTTTCATTTCATATAAATAAAAAAAATCTACTGAAGACTTGGCTGTATGGGCATAGTTCCCTTTGCCTACCCAGAATGGGTGAAGAAAACAAAAAAAAACTCTGCTTTTATTCTTTTAGGGTTGGCGCTATTTTCCAAAAATGTTCTTTATTAAATTGCTTCATTTTTTCGCAACTGTATTAAAAATAGTTGTTCAGTGTGCCAAGTGGGAGATTTTGTTTATTTACGCGTTCGATATCGAGAACGTTAAAGCTGGCTTTTCACTATGGGATATAATATATATTATATCCCGAAATATAAATTATATCCCGTGATTGGCTTTCACACTGTGAGATATATCTTTTAACCAGTGTGCATTCGTCATTGGTCATTGGATTACCCCCCTTTACCCCGTACACCGTCTGCGGGGGCACGGAACAGTGTGCGGGGTAGAGGGGGAGAAATATAAAATGAAAATATCGCTCGGTCGATCGAAAAAATATTTATAGCTTGAGATGTAATATATATTATACCACAGTGTAAACGGTTCCATATAAAATGTATGGTGAGCGATATTAATTTATATCTCGAGATGTAATATATATTATACTAGCTGTGCCCCGCGGTTTCACCCGCGTCATCACGTGTCGGTGGTGCGTGACATGCCCTAAAGCATTTTATAATTGAAATTAAATATTTTATTTGATAGCAATGGATGGAAAAATTGGCACAATTAATGGAGTACTTTTATCTGTCGGCATATTATGTATGATGTAGAGCGAAGTTAAGTTTTATCCACTTTCCCTCCCCCTCCCGGTTGAGCGTCCCCCCCCCCCCCACGACACAGAAAGTGTCACGAAGCGCGGTTTTTTCCAGTTTTAAAGAAATCTGTACACAATTACATGAGAAGTGTGTAGGCATGAAATGGTTCTTGAGCTATAAAACTCTTATACTTATTAATCAATTAAATTTTCAAAAAACGATAGCAACGTGAAATGAAAGAGTTCAGAAATAAAGATGTAGCTAATCATTGTCATAAAAGTACTCAATTAATTTTCAATTTATTTTAGCTATAATGATTGAACTAACCACGCTTTTAGAAGCTTTCTATACTGGCTTCTCGCAGTTCTCACCGGGCGGCTAGGGTTTATGCGTAGTTCGCGCGCCCAGCCAAGTATTGAATTATTTTAATTTTACATTATCTCTTAAACTATACGTCCAAACAACATGGTATAAAGAACAAAGTTTATCTACATAAAATTGTCTTGATGATGAAGTAACTTACGTTCGTAAGGATAATTAGGCCATGCCTAATAAAAACGCTCATAAATCACTTTTAAATTTTCAATATTTTTTGTCACAAAATACCTAATTATGGCTTATGTATAAGAAATAGACATATGGTATCGCGGACTTTTTTTTAGACGGAGTAAAGATCTATATTTTTCTAGAACATTGTATTTACATATCCCTAACGATAACACCAGCGTACGCGGATAAATCATTTCGGGAGTGCTTTTTCTTCTGACTTGCTTAACAAATATCCATATTTAAGGCTAGCTGAGTGATATAGCTTAATGCTAGATAGCCTATACTATTCCACATGAATCTGGCTATAATATACATAAAGAATTTTTGAAATCGGACTGGTAGTTCCAGAGATTAGCGCGTTTAAACAAACAAAAAAACAAAAAAACTGTTCCGCTTTATTATATTAGTATAGATTATATCCCGTAGTGAAAAGCGGGCTTAACTACGATTTGTATAGAATAAAATCAGCGCCAGCTAGTGGCAATAATCGGAATCACAATTCATTATTAGCTATTTGTTTATGTTTCGTAATTTGATCAAGGTTTCGTCAGTTTGTGTTATTATTATGAGATTGAGAATTAGCCATTTTATTTTAATGTTAATTATTGAAAGTATTAAATTGAAAGCAAAAAAACATGAAGGTGTTTTCATTCTAATATGATTTTATGTTGACATTTATGGAGCAGTAAATGTAATTTATTTACTTAGTGTTAAGTGAACTTATGATACTTACTACTGACTTAATTATTAAATATTGATGTTAGGAACTTGGATTTATCAAACGCTATTTACACAAAAACTTGAATACTTTCTTGGAAAAGGCGATATCTATCCTTAAATTACCTACCTGTCATTGGGGTGTAACAACGGACTAAAATATGCACAAGCTCTTGCTTCAGCACTGGCTTTATAATAGTAGTCATCTATTATTATTAGTTATTCATTAATAACGAATAATAATAGATGAGAAAGACATTTCTTTGTGGCTGCAAACATCCTCCTAACGAAAAAAAAACGGCCTGCCTAAATTATATATCGTTCTCACAAAATGAAATAAAATTAACTCTTCAACAATTATTCTCACTCTTCTATCTCACTGTAAAAATTTAGGTGAAAACTTTTTCGATATCGACCGCGTAAAATTTTACGTCTCGATTGCCGCTCCAACCAATCACGTGCTTTAACGTTCTCACTGACGAATGAGAGTCAATGCTCGATGGTGATTCCGATTATTGCCACTAGTTGGCGCTGATTTTATTCCATACAAATTGTAGTTAACTTTCTCGATATCGAGCGCGTAAAACAACATCTCGCACTTGGCACCCAGTACACGTGCGGAACCGTCATTGTAACTCTTTCCGACTGTCAACCCTCACCTTCGGCTGCGCCTCGGCTCGTGTAGACATTTGTCGAACTCTTTGCAATGACAGGCTTTCCGCACTCGTAATGAAACATACTATTTTGGTCCGATCTACTCAGAATTAACTTACAGTATCTTGAAGTCCACTGCATTGCAAGAAAAAGTCGTTGGCATCCACGACTTTTTCCTTGTAGGCCATATTTGGAAACGTAGCTAGAGCACGTGACGGTGCAGACGATGTAGACGAGTATGAGGTGAGCACGGTGCGGTGCGGTGTGCAGGTGGTGATGTGGGCGGAGCGCGAGCGCGGCATGATGCGGCTGTTCCTGGAGGACCTGCGCCACTACAGCAGCGCGGCGCGCGCGCCCGGCGACGCGGCGCACTACGCGCACATCACCGAGCTCACCGTGCGCCTGCACTTCCTCACCGCCATCTTCTCGCCCGTCGGCTCGCCGCACCACTTCCGGTCGGTCCGCCTTACTTATAACACACATGTGCCATTCATTCATTCCTAGTGCCCCCGATCATTCAATTGTTGATTTGTCTTAAGAACTGCTTCATTTCAAATTTCAGTACTCTTTGATCTGCGAGACCTGCTCGATAATGTCGGTCGGCGGACATTACTATACTTTTTGGTCGTAGGTCTTGTCAAGCGTTTGGTTGAAAATGCAGTCATCATCATTTCATCATTACAGCCCTTCACAAGTCCACTGCTGAACATAGGCCTCCCTCAAAGAATGCCACAAAGCACGGTCCTGAGCCACCTGCAAAAAATGCAGTGAAGGCTAATAATTTTGAAGTTTGACTGAAGATTTTTTTTTATAGAAGAGGTCAAACGAGCATGCGGCTCACCTGATGGTAAGTGACTACCGCCGCCCATGAACAACCGCAACACCAGGGGAATCGCAGATGCGTTGCCGGCCTTTTAGAAATGTGGCTCTTTTCTTGAAGGTCCCTAAATCGTATCGGTCCGGAAAATTCGCCGGTGGTAAACAATTCCACAGAGAAGTTGTAAGAGGAAGAAAACTCCTAGTAAAACGTACAGTCGTGGACCACCAAGCATCCAAATGGTAAGGATGGTATCGTAAATTTTGACGCGATGTGCGTTCGTGAAATTGGGCGGCTGGATTTAATCTGAACAATTCCTCAGAGCACTCCCCGTAGTAAATTCGATAAAAAATGCAGAGGGATACAGCATCCCTACGCAGTGCCAGTGTATCGAGCCGATCAGAAAGAACTCGGTCGTCGACGATTCGAACCGCTCTGCGCTGGATGCGGTCAAGTGGAAGAAGCTGGCACTGGGGTGCCCCGGCCCAGAGATGAGAACAGTATTACATGTGAGGCCAAACTTGCGTTTTGTAAAGTTGCAGGCGATGTGCCGGCATGAAATACTGTCTCGCTCTGCTGAGCACGCCAAGCTTTTTAGAGGCCAATTTGGCCTTCCCTTCCAAGTGACCACGAAACTGCACTCTATTCGATATGTCTACGCCGAGGATCCCGATGCTAGCTGAGGCACCAAGGGGAGTGCCTTGAAACTGAGGAGATACAACAAAGGGGTTCTTTTTAGCGGTAAATGCGCAAACTTGTGTCTTCTGGGGATTGAACTGGACTAGATTTAGTCGCCTCCAATCCGAGACTTTGTTCATCAAATATTCGACTTCAGACACAAGTTTGCCCGGTACTCGGCGACGTTTTCCCGAGAAATATTGGCATGGCCGTTATATAAGGCATCACCAGTGCTGTCGTCTGCATAGCAATGAATGTTATCACTTTGCAACATATTGTTACGAGCTTGGGGTTCGAGACAATTAAAAACTGCCGATTGAATTACCAAAATTGACACTTTAATTACAGAACACTAATTACAACTTAAAACCACACTAATAACAAAACACAATTGTACTACTGATCACTTTAGTTCGCAGTTGTATCGCTTCGAAGTATTTGCTTGTATCGCCAATTCAATACTGACTCGGTCGTGGTCTATACCGGCCTTATATAGGGCCTCAGATAGTTTCCAGAACTGTAGAAACATCTAGAATGTTCGAGTACATATCGGTCCCGAAATTTCTAAAAGGATCTTGACTCCTAGTTCTGCTACTTGACACTAGAGAGCGCTAGTGGTAAAAAGTGTTGTCATGTACAAGACATTAATAGTGGCGCGCTACACTGCCCCCTCCTAAGATATGCTCGTCCAGAGCATTATTGGCCCCATAATAACGCGCCAGTCGATCCACATGGACGATCTTAGGAGTACCTCTGGTACCTTTCTGTATCCGGTAGGCTACGTCATTGATCTTTGTCACAATCCGGTACGGTCCGTCCCATTTAGCTTGAAGTTTAGGAGATTTCCGTTTGCTGCGAACTAGATTGTGTAACCACACAAGTGAACCTTCGTCAAATCCTTTGTTGTTAATTTTGCGGTCATACCGTGTTTTCATCTTCTCAGATGTTTGCTGGCCCGACTGTCTGACGTGCTCATAAATGTCAATCAGTTTGTTACGCAAGTCATTTGCATAATCGGTTTTACTGCTTGGGGCATCAGGTGGTATTCCGATGTTCAGATCTGCAGGCAGCCGTAATTCTCTCCCAAAGTTTGCGAAAGCTGGTGTCACTGATGTACTTTCGTGAACAGCGTTTCGATATGACAACAAAAACGGTTGTATGTGCCTGTCCCAGTCTCGTTGCCGTTTTTCCACAACTTTTGCTAGGTACCTCTCCAATGTCTGATTAAATCATTCTACCATTCCATCAGATTGCGAGTGGTAAGAAGTTGTTCTTGTTTTATGAGTACTCATAACTCAGCAAATTTCCTGGAATATTTGAGACTCAAAATTCCTTCCTTGATCGCTGTGAATCTTCAAAGGTACTCCAAAACGACAGAAGACTTCATGAACTAGTTTATCTGCAACTGTTGAAGCTTCTTGATTTGGAATTGCGAAGGCTTCTAGCCACTTAGTGAAGTAATCTATCACAACCATGAAATACTTGTTACCACTTTCACTTTCCGGAAACAGCCCCGCAACGTCAATGGCTATCCTCTCCCATGGTGCACCAACATTGTACGATTTCAATGCGCCTCTACTACGAGTTTGAGGTCCCTTTACAGCCGCACAACTTGTACATTTGCGGCACCAGTTCTCGGATCTTTAGTAAAGTTCGTTTAACTCCCAGGTGGCCTCCTGAACAACCATTATGGTACAGCTGTAGAACATCCGGTACTTTAGCCTTAGGGACAACCATTTGCAAATGACAACTGTCTCCCCAACTATTTTCCCATTTACGGCACAGGACTCCATCCTGAATCAGCAAGCTGTCCCATTGGGCCCCATAGCTTTTTGTGGTCGAACTCATCGCTGAAACGTCACTCCACTTGGGCTTAGGAGCACTGGCCTTCATCCATTTCAGAATCGGCTTGATGTCTGAATCTTCCTGCTGTGCATGTTGTAGGCTGCCCTTCCACTCATTGCTGAGCTGGTCTGTCCTGAGCATCCTCACAGATCCCACTTCTGACACTAATTGTTACGAGCTTGGGGTTCGAGACAATTAAAAACTGCCGATTGAATTACCAAAATTGACACTTTAATTACAGAACACCCATTATAATCTAAAACCACACTAATAATAAAACACAATTGTACTACTGATCACTTAAGTTCGCAGTTGTTTCGCTTCGAAGTATTCTCCTGTATCGCCAATACAATACTGGCTCGGTCGTGGTCTATACCGGCTTTATACAATATGTAACAAAAACACTGTGGTTCCCGTTAAGTACGTTATCTGAATCAGTATTCAAACCTAGAGAAATAACTTTTTTGAAAAACTAAGAATATTTTTTCTTATTTATTTTTTTTAATTAATTTTTTTTATTGTAGGTATGTAATTGTATATGTGGTTTTATTATCTCTAGATTGTCTGGGGAGTAAGAGGATTGTCAAATACCCCGCTTTACTTAGCTTTAGCATCGGCTAGTGTCAGTAACAGGTAACAAAACCACATAATATTAAAAAAAATAATTAATAAAATAGAAAAATATGGTCGTGTTTTTAAAAAAAAGGTTATTTCTGTAGGTTTGAATACTGATCCTGATAACGTACTTAACGGGAACCACAGGGTTTTTGTTACATGTTGTATAGGGCCTCAGATAGTTTCCAGAACCTTTTACTGTAGACACATCTAGAATGTTCGAGTACATATCGGTCCCGAAATTTCTAGAAGGATCTTGACTCCTAGTTCTTTGCGAGTATTTGGAGTGCTTTGCGAACCGAGTGCTGTGAGAACAGCACATCCGGCATGGAGCACTCACACCGCGGGACGGTCGGCGGTTCCCCCCGTCTTCTAGAGTCGAGTTGGACGCGAAGAGAGAGCACAACAGATTAGCTTTCTCCTTAGCGGCATAAGCCAGTGAGTCGTCCTCCCTGTGCAGAGATGGAAGAGATGGCTGACAGAAGTTCCCTTGGACAGATTTAGCGAGAGACCAGAATGCACGGGTACCCGAAGGAACGCGAACTAGCTTCTCGCCAATTCTGCCGATGTACTCAGACCTTGCCTTGGCAATGACGCTTTTGAAGGACCTGGAGGCGGAATTATACTTCTTTTTAAGAGCGCTGGTGTTTACATCCCGAGAAGTTGATGTGTCAGCCCAGGCCCGGTAGCACTCCTGCTTAAAGCGTGATGCTTTTTTACAGGAGCTACGAAACCATGGCTGGGATCTGCCTCCGACGGGCACCACAGAGGATGTAATAAAAAGTTCCATACCATGAAGTACCACATCAGCAACAGAATCGGCAACAACGCTGGGATCATCCGGCGAGAAGCAAACCCGCCCCCAAGGGTAGGATGCAAAAAAAGACTGCATCCCATCCCAATCGGCGGACCTATAGTGCCAAACACGGCGTCAGGCTGCAGATCGCAACTGCGATTGGAGCGTGTGTGGCACCGTACTCCGAATCAGACAATGGTCCGAAGAGCCCAGAGGGGCATCGATGGAGACCTGATATCCGTCAGGATGAGAGGTCAGCAGAAGGTCCAACAGTAGTAAGTACCTTCCGTACATGATCCTTCACATCTGGGATCCGCGTAGGCGAAGTAACCAGTTGTGTTAGACCATATGCCAAGGCAAAGTTCATAGATCTACCCGCATGATCGGTTAAACGAGAACCAAGCCATTCAGCGTGGTGGGCGACTACGCCGGGGCAGCCTGAGCACCCACGCTCAGGAGTGGAGTAGTTTGGTCGTGGATGCTCAGCGAGGGATTCTCCAGGGGTGCTGGTACCCTCCAGGGGTAGTCTTTTATTTAATTCCGCTACCGTATTGATGGGGGGGGGGGGGATTGGGCCTCCGGCCACCTGCACTCATCAAGCGCAACGCAGAGGTAAACCTCTACTTCACGCTGGTATTCTGTGAGGTCGTGGTACCACCCCGGTTCGAGCCGGCCCATCCGCGCGACATCAAAAGCTGCCGCCTGGCTCTACCACTGTTAAAAGTTGTTGTAAAATTGAATAATGTTGAAGTAAAGTTTTTTGTTACACAATGTAATTTAATTGAGAAGTTGTGTTTTTAATAAAAGTTTATCAGTTTCTAGAGTATTATATTAATACACACAACAATGCCTCAGTGGTTTTCTTTTTAATTTTTTGCACATTTTTAACTTTTTTAAATTTTTCTACTTTTATGAATATCTGTAGTTTGGTTTATTTATTTTTAATGTTATTAATATAAAATATAGCTAATGTTACAAAAAGAAACAATAACTTTTACATTTTCCGAACAAATTAACTTTCCCACTATGAAATCTGTCAAATATTATATCTCACTTTCTAGTGGCGCCGCCCTGTTGGCAAAAAATTTCGTGGATTTGGTAATCATCAATACTTTGATGTGATCCGGGTCAAATGAACGAATCATTCACGATTGGCACAGGTCTATCAAGTAATATGATACTACCAATGCCAATTGAGATTCTTTTATGACCTGCAAAAACATTTTGCAGAAAGCAGGACGCCACCAAAACCTACTCTCAAAACGAATTTTATGAATATTATTTTCAATTAAATTTTTAATAATAAGAAAGAGCAGACTTCAATGAACTAAAGAAAATTCTGTGAATAGGTTTAGACAAAAGTATTGTGTGAAAAGAAAAATTTATGCAACCATTTACATGCATTTTGACAAGAGAGATATATTACTTTGAATACATGTTCAAAATAATATCTTTTGTAAATTACACTAACTATAATTGTAGGTATCTGGAAAACGTCACCGAGTACCGGAACAAACTTGTGTCTGAAGTCGAGTCTTTGCTGAACAAAGTCTCGGATTGGGGGCGACTAAATCTAGTTCAGTTCAATCCTCAGAAGACACAAGTATGCGCATTTACCGCTAAAAAGAACCCATTTGTCGTATCTCCTCAGTTTCAAGGCACTCCCCTTCTTGCCTCAGCCTGTATCGGAATCCTCGGAGTCGACATATCGAGTGACGTGCAGTTTCGTGGTCAATTGGAAGACCAAATTGGCCTCTAAAAAGCTTGGTGTGCTCAGCAGAGCGGGACGGTATTTCATGCGGGCACACCGCCTGCAACTTTACAAGGCGGAGGTTCGGCCTCACATGGAATACTGTTCCCATCTCTGGGCAGGGGCTCCTCAGTGCCAGCTCCTTCCACTTGACCGCCTCCAGCGCAGGGCCGCTCGAATCGTCGACGACCGAGTCCTTTCCGATCGGCTCGATTCATTGGCACTGCGAAGAGATGTTGCATCTCTTGGCATTTTCTTTCGCATCTACCATGGGGAGTGCTCTGAGGAATTGTTCGGATTAATCACAGCCGCCAAATTTTACGAACGCACATCGCGGCAGAACTCCCTATACCATCCACACCATCTGGATGATTGGCGGTCCACCACTGTGCGATTTAGAAGATGTTTTCTTCCTCGCACGACTTCCTTGTGGAATCGATTACCATCAGCGATTTTTCCGGACCGATACGACTTAGGGACCTTCAAGAAAAGAGCGTACTCCTTTTTAAAAGGTCGGCAACGCATATGCAATTCCTTCCCTGATGTTGCAGTCGTTCATGGGCGGCGGTAGTCACTTACCATCAGGTGAGCCGCATGCTCGTTTGCCTTTTCTCCTATAAAAAAAAAGAATAGGGTCATAGTAGTAATAATAATATAATATCGCGCCTTTTATTTCTCATTTTTATATACATTAATCCCGACGAGAATACTACTAACATATTCCATAGTAATATTATCTTTTTTGCCTTTGCATAGGGTGTGCTACATTGTGTTGAATATAGTTAGTCACTTACAGTACATTGTAAATAACTTAAATTTCTTTTAAACTAAACTTTATTAAGTTGACCACCCGCAGTTGTGTCGAAAACCACATTGCAACTATATTTATTCATAATTGAGGCAAATTTGAAGTCCAATTTGGGATCGCGGTCTTTCAGGTTGACCGTGGAACAAGTTGAGGAGTTATGGCAGTGCCTTGTGGTGCGTGGCAGCAGTGAATGCGCAGACTGCTTGTACTCGTGGCTGCTGTCGCACACCAAGTCACCTGAGCAGCACGCGCTAGGACTCGACGCGTTGCGATTCTTATACGTCGAGAAGATGCCCACATTGGATCCAGAAGTAAGACATTATCTTAAAGAACTATATTTTTTAAGTTTTTTAACAGTGGTAGAGCCACGCGGCAGCTTTTGCTGTCGCACGGATGGGCCGGCTCGAACCGGAGTGGTACCACGACCTCACAGAAAACCAGTGTGAAGTAGAGGTTTACCACTGCGTTTCGCTTGGTGAGTGCAGGTGGCCGGAGGCCCTTTTTGCTGGAAATGAGGCATTCCATCTTAGTCCTCACGGGTGGCAACGCATCTGCATTTTGATTCGCAAACGAGGATAGATGTAGATGTCTATGGGCCGCAGCAACCACTTACCATCAGGTGGACTGTGTGCCCGTTTCTCACCCTTATCTTATTAAAAAAAAAAAAAGTGCTGCCCTTTCCGGTAGGTGGCTCAAGAGTTGGTTCGAATATAAAATTAATTAATTATTCGACTACAGCGTTACTTATCTTGTCTAGGTTTTATGATTTTTTTTTAACACTAACCCAACATAAGTGGCTATGAGTCATTTTGTAACATAAATATAGAATTTGTTAAGAACTTAAATGCTGCATAATCTATCGGATCCTAGCATAGTTATATACATATATATCACGATCACTGACAGACCCGTCAACGCCTAAACCAAATGAACAATTTTAATATATTGACGTCTTTTAAAAGCTTTCACCTGCTGATGAGACTCGCAGGGTGCTACATAATTTTTAATTATGTATGTGACGCGTTAAAAAACAGGCGGCGTGTCGAGCTGGTGGCTGATAAGTCTCAGCTCGCTTCAATATATTAAATTAGATGACTATCAAAACACGTGTTATTTCTTAAATGACTGTGTGTAAGAATATTCTATGTAACTTCTTGTTTTTGGTCGTTATTCGTATTACAGAAATGTAAATTATATTTCCTACAGACAATAAGTATCATGGGGCTGAGCTTGTACCAGCAGCTGTGCAACTTGGCTCGTATGGCGTTGGGCTCTGGCGACTCCCGGGACGCAGCGCATCCGCACACGCTTGCAATGGACCACCTGTGGAAGATCGCACTAAGGGCAAACAGCACAGGTAACTGATGCTTATAATTTTCGTTTAAGTTACTTACTCATTTAAGCATACAATTTTTTTTAAAGAATAAGGTATTAAAATAACGATTATTTATCATTTTTCTAATGAGTAAATCAATTCCTGCAGATGTTTCAATGGGTGCAATACAATATTTGAACAGCTACTACATGGGTCAACAATTACAACAAGAGGACGACTTTGTCTCCAAATGCATGTTCCACCTCTCATCGGCCGCAGAAAGATTAATATCTAAGAGCCAGAACAATGAGGAAGCTGCCTTGACAAAAACTGTGGAAAATGAAGAGAAGAAGAACCCGGAGAACATAACCGACAAACAGAACATCTATGAGCATATGACAGAAGAAGCAGCATTGCAATGTATACAGAGGGCACTGCTGTTACTAAAAACACATTTAGACACTTTCAAAAGAAGGTTTGTATAAGATTATCTCATATTTTTTATTTTCCCAATAAAAACCGTGTTGTGAGGGATTTCAATCGCAGATCGCAGTATAGTTTGGATCTTTGAATATGTTGCAATTGTATGTTTAACAGAAAGATTTGCGATAGTAGAAGCAGAGTGTAATATATTTGACAATGCTTTTTTAATACTTTGGCATATAAGAAATAGTTATACTGACGCTTTATTGGCTCTGAGATCCTATTGGCGTTTCCGTAGTCAACTTTTACAATGCTTACGGGGCGTTATGGTATGATGAATTTTCTTCGTCGTCATCACAACAGTGTCGCCAATATTGTTATTTTTAACTCGCCTATTATTATTAATAGTTAATAGAATCAGGTGTTACCTTGCGGAAATTCATTATATTAAAGAATGCAGTGAATAGCTACTTCGCACACGTGGTATTTGTTACGATTGGATCTCATTGGTTTTAATTTTTTTTTGCGCGGAACCCTAGTTATTTATCTATAATAAAAGTAGTCTAAATTACTCTTTGTTACATCAGCTATCTGCCAGTAAAATTCCCATCAAAATCGGTACAGCCATTTCGGTACAAACAGACAGACAGACAAAAATTAAAAAAACTTGTACTGTATATACAGTAAATAACTGTTGTGTTTTGTGTTTGATGTTGTAAACATACACTTCAATTTTATTTATTTGCATAGTTGTTTAAAAATATATTAGCTAAGATTCACGTAATAAAATAAAATTATTAGTCTTACCTACCTAGTTCTCTCGGCCTCAATAGCATATACATCCCCGTTACCAGTTATCCCAACACCACTTCTTCCAACACTACTACATTTGGAAAGACTTACCATCCTCAATAATATGACACATGGTTACCAAAAATTTTTAAATTGTTGCCAACAAAATACTAACAAATTGACTGCATGAGCAGTGAATTTTGTGTGATTTCTAATGTTCTTTTTTCAATAGTGTGGAGTGAATGTCAAGCCAAAAAAGTATTTTTTTTATATTTTGTATATCAGATATATGTGTTTTATATATTAATGTGCAGCTTAAGGCACAGATATTACGTATATACACTGGGCGTTGAAAGTGAAATATGATTTGCTTATTATATAAACTTAAAAATTTAATTAATTATGGTCGAATTTCGACTACTAGGTGGCCACTAGTTTGTTTCACGTGTATATGTAGATGTTAATCATAGAATGCTATAATACATAATAGAATGGCTGCCAACCTTATTTTGTACGAGAACCGATGTCGCGGGAAGCACAAGTGGTTATGTCGTATTATCACAACTAGAAACCCAATTCGCTCATTGGTTTTACAAATTTCAATAAATAAATGTTACAAACGAATTTGAATATTACATAATATCTGACATCATTCCAAGGCAATAACAACGGTTTAACAACGAATGTTTACAGACCATCTCTTTCTGAAAAGAAAGAGACGGAATAACTGTAATGACAGACTGAGCGAATTTGCACATTTTAGACTTTTGATCGATGTTGATGATCATCAAAAAAAAAGATCGCTTGAATTTTAAAACATAATGTGTTTGTAAATAGTGTGAAACTAATTGCAAATAAATGGTGGTAAGTATTATTTTTGTCTTATTGTAAATAAAATTTGTTGAACACGTATAAAATGCTTAGCATCATATTAAGGGGGATGCTTCGATACCCCCGCCATACATTTCTATTTTGACATATACATTAAACACAGACATTATTTGTTTAAAACTAATCATTTTATCACTTTTCTACACTGAAATGTGCCTGCGATTGACTTTATTAGGAAATAACTTACACTATTTATTAAGAAAAATAATAGTGAAATATAGGAAAATTTTGACACTTCTTTAGTAGTGTGAGTGAATTTTGACAACTTGACAAGCAAAAGCGCCAAAAACATAGTTTAAACATTGGCACGCTAGATGGCGAGCAGACGATATTGTTGTGCAACAAATACCATTATTCGTAGGTAGATATTATGCAACGATGCCGTACTTCCAAACCTTGAACTGATGCACTACGTTGAAAGAAGAAAAAGTGATGCCAAACTTCGTTCTCGTTTGACTGTAATAAAATTTAAACATTCTAAAGTAATTCTCGATTGCCAAGGGATAGGATTTGCGCGCGGAATTTCTTGTGATTATATTTTTGTGTGATTTTCATTGATTCAATTTGCAATATTTCTAGTATGTATTTGTTTCCAATATAATACAATATATTGTTATTTATTGTAGGTATAATAATTAATTATTCAAAATACGCAATTTTGTTTTCGATGGTATTAGAAACGCAAATTGTCCTGTGATTTCAAATCTCGTTACAATACTAATTACTTATGTCATACGTGTCGGTGTTGAGTACAAAACTACAAAGTCAGTGTTTTGTTTGAATATTTTTTCCACAATAAATAAAATTATAAATCGGTAAGCCACCAAAGTAGTCACAAAATTAATTTTACAAACATTTGCAAAATATAGTTTTGCGGGGTTACGTAAAAATACCTATTACGTATTTTGCAAACAGTTTCCGACAGACACATATGATTATTAGTTTGTTTTATTTTGTTGTAGTACCAAGCTCAAGGTCGTATCGTTTGTTACGGTCCTGGATTTTTTTAGTTGATTTGTCCTTGGATAACAGATGAAAATAATGGTTGTGTACTTATTGTTAATTTTGTTTTATTATGGTTATTAGATTAATAATTATTTATTTATTAATAAAATGTTTATCAATAAAATAATTATAAATATTAAACATTATAAAAATAGAATGGAAATAAATGTAAGTATATTATTTAAAAATTGGTAAACATGTATACGAGCTGTAGTAGCTCAGATGGTTAGCGCTCACTGCAAATTTCACACTACGCGAGCAACCCGAGTTCGAGCCCTGCCGGCACCGATGAATTAGTTAATTGCCGCGCGGCGGACATTTTCTTTTCTTGCCCTAAAACTAACCTAATAAAAAAATAATCAACAAGTAAAATGATTTTTGTTTTAATTGTATTTTTGGGGTAGTTTGTTTAGAATCTACATTATCGTTGTATATTTCTTTTTATTTTGTATTTACTATAAAATTAAAGGGTGGAATAATACTTCATTAGGTATGTATAACCACCTGCCCAATTCAATAAGCTGCTGTTTTAGATTTGTTGTTATCTATCTCTTGTTTATGAATAGTTTCTTACGTGTTATGTAATGTCAAATTTTCGTAATAATTGATTATGTTGCAAATCATCTGTGTTATTAGTTTTGAGTGAATAGGCATGTATCAGGCGTGTTACTTCAAATAATAATTTCAATAGTGTAAGGTTTTAAATAAAACTGCGTTTTATTGTTCTTAGTGTTGAAATAATTTATTTCCCAAAATTATTATTGAATTAAATAGTTTATTTATGCCTACAAATATAACTTTTATTATTATAACATAGTCGTAAAATACTGGTATTCAGCTGAATCCGGTTTGACTGGGAGCCGACCCCAATATAGTTGGGAAAAAGGCTAGGCAGATGATGAATCGTACATAATATATATCGTAGCAGGTGGCGTTTTGTAGTTCTGTCTATCCATACAAAAAAAGGAAAACATTTTTTACATTCACGCCATCTAGTGTTCAATTTTCATAAATGTAGGGACTAAGAATTCACCCACCTCTGTATGTGTAAACGACGCTATATTCTATGACAGATGTTATTTTAGGGCTTTGTGTCGAATTGTGTAGATTTTAAGGCAATGATATGACCTAGTACTATAAAGTAAAATGTCCGAGTACCGTGATTGCTACCTTTACGACTTAATAATGTTTCAATTACACAAAAACCCAAATAAACTAAAAAAATCGGTTGTCTGTAAAGTCGGTTTACTGACGATAGTTGAACGTGACAACGTCATAAGAAATATTTAATATCGAAAGAATCATTACCTTTATCGCCGCAATTATCGTTGCTATAAACAATTGACACCACATTCACTTTTCACTGCACGTAAACATGTATATGTATTATTGTATAGCAGCTGTCCATTCGGACGTGCCGAACGCGGAGGCCGATTGTGCCTCTTTGTCGCTCGTTCCGCGCTCTCGCTTGCACTTTAAATGGAACGCCTAGGTAACGCCGCATGAGTCATATTTTTTCGTGCGTGCAGCCAGCTTCATCGATTTATAAGAAAAACAAAAATTATGACTTCAGCGCCATCTGGCGGGAATATGGCCGGGAACAGACCGTATGTTTCATCTTAATCTCTGTTGTGCGTTTAAGTAAACTGTAGTATACCGGTAACCGGCTACCATCAGTGCATAGAATGTTTTCCATAATGAAACAAAACTTGTGTAAATATAATATTATTCTCGTGACTCAATTTTGAACAAGAGATAATATTGATATATTTTTCAAATATACATTTATGACACATGATTTATAGGATATTCCATTTGGTTAAATATAATCTCAGGAAATAGTTATTACAGCCTATCAGTGATTACCACGTTTCGAGCTTATATCTTCTTCTTCTTCAGTGCTGTCATCAGCCTCATTTTTTCTATCCATCACATTCTCAGATGTTGAATTGATCCTTTTCACAGGATCACACTTACCGATGCTAATGTTATACAACATATAACAAAAACCCTGTGGTTCCCGTTAAGTACGTTATCAGGATCAGTATTCAAACCTATAGAAATAATTTTTTTTTAAAAACTCGGCGTTATTTTGTTTTAAGTCTGAAAAAAAATTGAGGAAATAAAACTATTTTTCGTAGGACTTCCTGTTAAGCTTTCCCGTTGCTTATATCCATATTTTTAAGTTCGAATTTCGAGAAAACTGCAAAAATGGTTTATGTAAATAAAAATATATCTAAAAAAGTACCAATATTAGTAAATAATACAGTATCGGTAAGTCAACACCGGCTATGAGCAAAATTGGAAGAAAATGAAATTACATTATGAAATATACTTTTTTTACTTTTCATACAAAGTGGGTCTACCCAATATTTTTGGGTGATTGGGTGTGAAGTGAACATACATAATATAAGTATGTAGTAATGATACGTAACCAGAAGATTCAATCTAAAAACTATTGAAAATGTTCAGTTATACCTGTAGAGGGAGCAAAATTACAATTTAAAATAAATATATTTAGAACAATTTATTCTTAGGTTATTAAATTACTATTTTTCACCGTATTTGATCGCATCTCTAGCTTATCATTATATGAAGTACAATTTTAAAAGCGTCAATATTTTCCGGTTTACCGCTGTCAGTAAAATTTTGCTAGTACTCTTGATTTTGCACATTAATATTTCTTTATTTTTGTTTCTAATATTCATAAAACAAATAGTTTTGACTTACTGGTGAAAGGATATACCACTTTTATTCAATTTCCACATCCGGCTGTTTTTCCCATACGTAATTATCGCACAATTCGGCACTTTTGGAATAAATTGCACCCAGCAACGCTTGATTCAAAAATTGGGCAGCGACTGCGACGTGTGTTTACATTTAAAGGTGTGAATTGACATGTTAGTCGCTACACGGGCATGGCCCACTCCCCCGTTCTATTGTGTATGTATTATAGTATTCTCTGATGTCAATGCTAACTTTGTTTTTATAGAATAAGCGTTACAAGCGAGCACAGCCCACCAGGTTGTAAGTAGATGGTGGGCTCCATAAAATCTACATCTATCCTCGATTAAGACTCAGCACTCAGCAGATGCGTTGTCACTCCTGAGGACTGAGATGGAATGCCTCGTTTCCAGTAATAGAGTTTACAGTTATCTACACTCACAATACGAAACAGCGACATTAAGCTGGTATGAATAGCAGCTTAAGGTCCTGCTATAAGTATAGTATAGCTGCAGCATGGGTCTAGCTCTAGCACGTATGTAACAGGCAATCTAATCGTTGAGTGCGACAGGTACGCGTACCACCTGCGACGCTGGGCGCTGGCGGAGTCGGGAGCGTGGGAGGGCGCGGGCGGCGCGGGCACCGTGCGCCTCACGCTGCAGCCGGCCGGCGCCGGCCCGCGCGCCTCCATAGCGCTGCACCACGCCGACCTGGTGGCGCACCTGCGCGCGCACGTGCACGTCTGGTGGGAGAAGCAGGTGAGCGCTGCACACGCTGCACACGCTACACACGGGCGCGGGGGAGGGCGCGGGCGGCGCGGGCACCGTGCGCCTCACGCTGCAGCCGGCCGGCGCCGGCCCGCGCGCCTCCATAGCGCTGCACCACGCCGACCTGGTGGCGCACCTGCGCGCGCACGTGCACGTCTGGTGGGAGAAGCAGGTGAGCGCTGCACACGCTGCACACGCTACACACGGGCGCGGGGGAGGGCGCGGGCGGCGCGGGCACCGTGCGCCTCACGCTGCAGCCGGCCGGCGCCGGCCCGCGCGCCTCCATAGCGCTGCACCACGCCGACCTGGTGGCGCACCTGCGCGCGCACGTGCACGTCTGGTGGGAGAAGCAGGTGAGCGCTGCACACGCTGCACACGCTACACACGGGCGCGGGGGAGGGCGCGGGCGGCGCGGGCACCGTGCGCCTCACGCTGCAGCCGGCCGGCGCCGGCCCGCGCGCCTCCATAGCGCTGCACCACGCCGACCTGGTGGCGCACCTGCGCGCGCACGTGCACGTGTGGTGGGAGAAGCAGGTGAGCGCTGCACACGCTGCACACGCTACACACGGGCGCGGGGGAGGGCGCGGGCGGCGCGGGCACCGTGCGCCTCACGCTGCAGCCGGCCGGCGCCGGCCCGCGCGCCTCCATAGCGCTGCACCACGCCGACCTGGTGGCGCACCTGCGCGCGCACGTGCACGTCTGGTGGGAGAAGCAGGTGAGCGCTGCACACGCTGCCCAAGCTGCGGACAGCGCTGCCGTCGCTTCTATTGACCAAAAACGAAAGAAGCTAGAAGGGCTTCGTACATTTCAAGAGATAAGCATTTCAGGAATACATGAATTTAAAATAATTTGTAGTCAACAACATGGTTTTAAGTGCATATCATCGTGTTCATCCAGCAGTGAACTTTTATGGGCTGTAAAATAAAGAAACAAGAAATATGTGTACTTGACTGTGTATCATAAGATATTGAGTTTGATTTCGGCATCACTTGAAATGTACGCAACGCTGCGTCTATCTTTTTTGTTGGTCTTATAGTAGCGCATGGACGGCGATATTTGCGGGAGTTTTGGCGGGAACTTGATCTCCGACGGATTGCTGCTCCTGTTTTATCGTTTTCAAGTACATTTTTATACAAAAAAGTGTTCCTATTTCGAGAATTTTTGCATGTGAACTATTAGTGGAAACGAGGAAACAAATGCTCCGAACAAAAGCGCTTAAACTCGAGATACTTTCGTCATCGACTGTCCGCCTGTTCAAACCGTCGTCAAAATCTCCTAAAGACTTCACAACGTGATTTTCAGTATATTATGAAGTGTTTTTAAACAAAATATTAGGAACGAGAATATAAAAGGCTTCACTTCGTTCACCTCTAACTTACTGTAGTGTATACCCATCATAAACATTCATTTATTTATTATAGCCGATCAAATATCCTCAATTTATCTTTATTGATTGTTTCATAGGGGGATATTTGCCTTGGTTGTAGGCAAAAACTGCGGTTACCATTCCGCTTGCCAAGTGCCAAGGCGGATTGGTGACCGCAGTTTTTTATTATTTTAGATTGTTATCAGGAAGATGCCGATCCTGTTTTATTACCCTCTGTTGCTTCTTACGACAGCCACAGGATTATATGGAGTAGTGAATTTTCTCATGTCGCCACTCCGTGCTAATACTAATCAGACTTTTCCAAATAAACGAACATAAAATTTTAATAAATATCATATCGTTATTTTTAATATAAAGTCACTAGCGTTGTTTTGGCTATAGGTATCATGTATACTGATAGTCCAGAAATATTTATAATATTAAAACATATTTATAATAATTTTTACATAAGAGTCTGTATATTCATTATATTATTTTTTACTATTTAATCCAGATTCAAGGTGAAGAGGGAGTTACTGCGCTATCGACAGACGGTCCTCTGCGAATGATCACTCAAGGCCAAGAGTTGACAATAGACTATGATGAGAGAACGTTATATGATATGGGGTTTAAGGACAACCAGGTAAAATTATCTTTCTGGCCTAAACATTTTGTATGACATTATTAAAATGCATTTTAATATATCATTTATATAATTCAATTACAATTTTTAGGTTTCTCCTGTTATACAACAAACCCTTTTATTTTCGTATTGTTAGCCCTTAACTGTGTTATTACAAAAACTAGTTTATAATTAGTTGTTAGCTCAAACTGGAATCTATTTCACGAAAGAAGTTTAAATATGGAAATATGCGACCTAATATTGGAAGTATGGAATTTGACAGCAAATTTCAAATTTTAGAGACTGTGGTGCCGCGACTAAGTGAGTCAATTAATGAGAAAGATTAATGACAAAATAAACCATAGTTTTACCGTCATAGACCACACCACAATATTTATATTTTTATTGGTCAAATCGAAATGTCAAGTTGTGAATTAGCATGCAACCACTCCTGCAACTAAGAACTGAACTGAAGAATATAAAATTAAAAGTCAAAAGTAGTTTACGGGTTATAGTTTTTCTTCAGTTATATTATTATGGTTGTTACACGAATGGGTCGGCTCGACCGGGGTAGGACCACGCTCTCACAGAATACCAGTGTAAAATAGCAGCTTAATGCTGCTGTGTTTCGTAAAGTGAGTGTAGAGAACTGGAGACCCTTTTTTACTGGAATCGAGGCATTCCATCTTAGTACTTACGGGTGTCAACACATCTGCGTTTTGATACGTAATCGAGGATAAATGTAGATGTCTATGTGCCACAGCAACCATTTACCATCAGGTGAGCTGTGTGCTCGTTTATCGTCCCCATTTTATATAAAAAAAGTTTTGACTAACAAATTACAAACAAACTACAATTATAATTATTTCACTAGATATAAGATTAGTTTGGTAAGATAGTTATGAACCGGTATATAGCTATATCTTTCGGGATATAAGTATATGACAAGCTTAACCATGTTAGTGGGCCAGCTCTGCAGTAGCAGCAGCAAAGCATTAGCGTATCAGCGCATTAGCAGTAACGACGGTGCGCTTGGCGGTGTTGCAGCTGGTGTTCGTGTCGGTGGGCGTGGGCGGGCGCGGCGCGTGGGGCGAGTGGCCGAGCGCGCAGCCGGCGCCGGCGCGCGCGCGCCTGCCCACGCTGCTGCTGCTCGACCCCGTCTACTTCCACCAGCTCTTCACGCTCATGCAGGCGCTCGGCCAGATGAACGAGCCCGCCACCAATGCCGTCCGTACACACACTTCTCTTATTTTCAATCATTTTTACTTTAACTTTACTACCTGACCGCTCCAGAACGAGGGTATTGTTTTTCGAGTGTATGTATGTCTATTTCTTTGGCACTCTCTTGTCCAAATACTCAAACGATGCTCTATTTTAAGACATCGTTAAGTGTCGTGCTGTTACAATCACTTTAACTTAAAAGTGATAGAAACAACACGAGAATTAACACATCTTAAAATTGAGCACCGTTTGAGTATTTAGGCATCTGTAATCTAAATGGCTTGATAGATTTTATATGGGGTATTATTAGCATTGTCTTAGTTGTAGAACTAGAAGCGACATAGAATATAAAACTTTTACCTCTTTTATTAATTTTTTTACGCATTCCGATTGTTATCTTTACTGTTTTAACCTTTGAATTTGTTTTCATTGAATTTGAATATCATAATATGCTATGTAATGTTATGCAGACGTTGGAAAATCATAACATGCATTAAAATATCAAGCATAGCAGTTAACAATCTTATAATATATTACTAAATGCACTAAAACACAGAAGCAAAGCGTTTAGTCGCGACACTGTAAAATCAAATCCCGCACAGAGTAAGCGTTTGTATGTCGTACACATAATTGTTCCGAGTCTGAATGCACATCTATATCAACAGCCCTTAAAAGTACACTGATGAAAATCAGCTTCTCCTGTTGAAAGAAGGATTTTTATTTATTTTCACGCTCGACAGGCGAATCGACAATCGCAATACCAAACGTCCCACACCCTTCACACTTCTGCCCGTCGCCGAATATTTAACACCTAGTGTAAATGAGATAATTCGTCCAACCGTCATAAGATTTTTATAGCTTCTTACGAACACCACCAGTACGAAAGGGGATGAATTCATCTCTTTCACCACCACAACGCGATACTTATCGAGAACTTTGTCCTACCTTCTACGTAATGATTTAGTGTTTGTGAAAAAAAAGAATACTGTCACATTAAAATATGCTTTAGTTTTTAATTTATTATGTTTTATATTAAATGTAATTTTGCAAATGACAATATTACAGGAGCTCGTAGCCCATACTAAAGCGCAGTTGTTGTCAAGACGTGTATGGGATATTCTTCAAGCAGTGCCCTTGAATCCGACTCTACTAGAAGCCTTCCAAAACCCAATTGAAAGCAAACTGCCGGAGCTACTCGACCCAACTAGTCCACAGAAACTTATGTATTCACTTCACATAATAGATAAATTAAGCTCCAATAATAACGGTTCAAATGTAAAAGAGTCACCTGGAAGCATAGAAAAAAGCGAAGAAGAGAAGGTAGCTGTAGAAAACTGGAGTGAGCTGTTTATTAAGAAAGGAGGATTAAGGATATTATATGACATCATGATGTCTGGTTAGTAATTATTGCTTAAATAATACGGTTGCAGTTTTATCACATACATTATGTGTATCTACTACATATATGTGTATATATGAAAGAATCTATTATCCATATCACTCTGTGTCGTAAGAAGCGATAAAGGGAAATTAAAAGAAGCTGGAAAGTAGCATTTTCCTAATAAAAATTAAAATGATTAAAACTGAGGTTGCCAATCCGCCTGCCAAGCCTGGCAACTATGTCAAATATCCGTCAAATGGGGCATTTTTTGGGGGGAGACCTGTGGTATGCAGTTTAGTCAGTTTTCAGTTCAGGTGGAGTAATATAGAGCCAGGCTGCAGCTTTATTATGGTTGTAGCACGAATGGGTCGGCTCGACCGGAGAGGGACCACGCTCTCACAGAATACCAGCGTAAAATAGCAGCTTAATGTTACTGTGTATATGGTGTAATATGGTGAGTGTACCGAAGACCCTTTTTAATGAAAACGAGGCATTTTCTCTGAGTCCTCAGGGCTGACAACGCACCTGCATTTTGATTCTTAATCGAAGACAGATGTAGATGTCAATGGGCCACAGCACCTACTTACTGTCAGGCGGACTGTGTGCTCGTATGTCACCCTTATGCTATAAAAAAAGACATGTTTGGCTATAATGGGCAATGGATGTATACATCTATAGCTATGGTCTAGCGGCCATAGATTGTGAATTTAAGAAATGTTTAAATTTGTTCTATCTCTTCAATAAATTACTGCGAATAGAGACAAGTATAGACAATTAATACTTAAATAAGCGATAATCAACGATTGCCTTACACCATTTGACATTGTAAGACTATATAGACGATGTAGTACTCGTCATGTAGGTCAACATCATCACCACCATCGTTATCATCGTCATCTAAAGTTCTACAACAGATGTTACGCTGATTGTTTCCAGACTTCCATCAATAAAAAATATTAAGATGGGATGAAATCAACTAAACTCATGCCACATGGTTTAAGTATTAAACCTTATATTGAATGACTTGTATTTGCGTCACAAGTGCCACAAATATGTATTTGTTTTTTAAACTGTATGTAAAATTTAATAAGGTCTGGGACTTGAAGAAATGATTTACGTTAAATTTTAGGGGTGCTTCAACGGAATGACGACAGTGAATGGAGACAAGATTGTTTAGCACTGCTGCTACAATTGTTGTGCCGTATCGGCACGTTGCCTTCTTCAGATCCAGCCCAGACGCCTAAACTACATCCGGTTTGTCTTTCATAGCTATACAACTGCCATTTATTTTAATTTAGTTTACGACGGGCTGTTTTCCGCAACTCCGCGTCTAAAGACCGATTGATACTTCGACAAGTACAGTAGCGAGCTTAGTTACTGGGCAGTTGACAGTAAACGTTTAACTGGGCGGTAGGGTTCAAATGTCTTCGAGGCGAGTTTAGTTAAAAAAAAAGTATAATTTTATATTTTGAGGGTCGAACGCGAACACGTTGTGTCCTGTCAACTTATGCACTGAACTAAACTCGCTCGTTCACACGAGCGGCGGGTTTAGTTGCTGGTGGCGGGAGACGCGCGGGGGGGGGGGCAACACTTGGAACTTAACTCGCCGAAAAATAGGCCGCCTATCCCGTTCAACTTAATTATTAATTTGCTACCTAACTCACTGATTGCCGTTCAAACGAGATTTTTTTATTTAACTCAACGTTAACTCGCTACTGTACTTGTCGAAGTGTAAATCGGGCTCAAGTGTAAGTGTGGGCAGGAATATTATGATTATTCGAGTCATGAAATCTCCTCGAAGAAGTTCAGCAGTCCCTTAATGTTGTGGGCAACTTCAGGGAGTGATTTAGGCGAGCCGAAATGTTTATCCCTGTATGCAGAGACCTCCGGACATGCCAGCAACACGTGTGCCGCCTTTTCCTTCTCCATACACGGCCTGCATAGGGCTGTGACACCTATGGTAAATAAATGTTTGCTAAAAAGACAGTGTCCTGTAATAGATCTTGTTTCTATCCTGATCTGTGGTTTGTTCAATCTCATTAAGACCTTGGTTAAATGACTGTTTATTGCTACCAGGGTCTCCCTAGCTTGCCTACAGTCTTGTAATTTTTCAAAAGCTGAGCGTGTTGATTAGTGAAGTGTTTACGTACCAGTGAACGAATGTTACCAAAAGAAATCGGTATGATTGGGTCCGGCCCTAAGGCGGCCATAACCGATCAACCCTTGGAAACTTCATCTGCTGCGTTATTGTCCCTGGATCCACATACCTTATTTAGTTGTTGATGACATTCATATATAAGTTTCGAGTTCACCACTTTCCAACTCAGAGCTAATAGTACCACCATGCTGTCGTACACTATTCTGATGGAGAAGTCTTTTACCTTCCTGGCATTTGCTATGGCCACTTGAATAATACCCATGCATTCAGCCTGAAAGACTGTGTTAGAACCATCTGTGAAAATTCCAAGTTCTTTTGGGTTTAATACTTGCGGCTGATTAATTTAATTTAATTACTGTTTATTGTAAAACATTTTAAGTTACGGTAATCACATTTAAACTTTATGATATTACTTATCAATCCACCCTGTTATTACTTTTTTTTAATTAAAGTATTTGTTTTTTAATAGTTATTGAATAAGTTATTATTTCCCAGTGCCAATTTTAAATATTGAAAAGGTAATTTAATCTTATTTTCACCAAACTGCCAAAATTGTTAAATATACCACAACTCCACAATGTTTTACAAGTCGGTTTTATACTTGAATATTATTATTTTATTTTAGGCCTTGCTGTCTCTTATGAATGTCGAAGAAACGACAGAAAGGTTGATATCAATATTATGTGAAGCAGCTGCAGTAAAGGAGCCAACGACATATAAGACTGGATTCTGGGGAAGAGCACAGGTATGATTAAGTTAAATTACCATTCTACCTAGATTTTTACTTTTATTTCCAAATATTAGTCTACCTTATTTTAAGAGATTACTTCAGCCCGTAGATACCAGCAATCATTTTTAAAACATAGAGGTTACAGAGGCGTTATTCCTACTATCCAGGACTAAGAAGAAATGCAATGATATATAGTTATATTATTATTACATGAATGAAATGCATGTAATAATAATATAATTATTACCCTTTCAGCTGGAATACAGCTGTTAGTGTCAGTTGGTATCATAAGACAAATGGATGTTAGCAAATATTTTATTTTTCACCTTTACTATATTGGATTTGGGCTAAATTACACGTGATTCTTTATTTTATATTATATTTATTCTTTATTCTTTTTCCCCATATTAGTAAAACACTATGTCGAGTATAAAATAAGATTGCATTAAGTGATATCTGTTATATAAGTCCATTGAATATTTATTTTAAAAGGATATATATACATGTGTGTGTATTGAATGTAATGGTCTTACATAATTTAGTTTAATCTACTTCTAACATCTGAATAATTGCAAACTGCAGACATATTTATAACATTCATTCACTAGGATCGGCGGAAATCGGGATCAAAGTGTGTTGTATTATTTTTTAACTTTAATTTAATTTATAATATAAGAGTGACAAAAGACTTAATTCCATTGCATTACTATCAATTTGTATTTGAATGAATTGTATTATATGAAATTGAAAAATCTTATACCGTTAAATTTTTATTTTTAAAGAGGCTATTAGAGTATTTTTTAACGTGGGGAAATCTTTATATAAAACTTTCGCTGTGGGGGTAATAGAAAAGTTATGCTGGACTTTTCCGAGTAAAAGTCCACGGTAGTAACCATGAGCGTGTACGAGTGGTCCCGGGACTTGCGTTTGTGACGCGAGCGGGGAGCGTGCCGCACGCCGCACGCAACTAGTGGGCGTGGCGGTTGCAGGTGGTGCAGCACGCGATGCGGCTGTGCGTGTGGTGGGCGCGCGGCGGCGGCGACGCGCCCGCGCTGGCCTGGTCGCTGCGCCGCGCCGCGCCGCGCCTGCTGCTCGACGACGCCGAGCCTGCCGTGAGCGCTCACTCATTTATTGACTAATATTTATATCTATTACTACACCACCTCTGCGCCCTTCACACTTTGTGTATAACCCGTACGGATAGAGAATGGGATTAGAAATGGCGGCTCATCAAGCCCGTACCCTCAACATGCACAGAACCAATAGCGAAAACCCGCTAATAACGGGATATCGTTATAACGTTATATTATTCGGTTAATTTGAAATTTTCTATTAATGGGAAAATATTTGGAAAGAATTATTTATCTAAGTAGGTATATTAATTTTAAATTAACATTTATAACTAGCGCACCACCCTGACTTCTCCTGGGTGTGGAATATATTAATGTGCCGATATTTAATTTCGAATCGATTTCCATTGAAATTTTCAATGGGCTGGGCAACAAGTTGGACTGAAGTTATAGAACGTATTGAAAAATGCATATCACAACATAACGCTGTGAGTATAGATCGTGACAGTGTGCGAGCGAGCAAGAGATGAATACAGGCGACGCCATTTTCGACCCCATTCCTTTAACCGCACAGGTTATACTAAATTTTATCGTGACAGCTACCCGCCCCGCCAATCCACAAATATAACATAAGTTCTGAATTGCCGGTCTAGTCTAAAAGTCTTTATTTATTAGTAGTGGTGGTCCAGTGGTTGCGTTTTATTAGTTTGTCCATTAAGCAAAATGTATTTCACTTTCATTTCTCAGCAGTTATATGTATAATGTATGCTTGCAAAAGCACAATTTTATATTATAAAACAATGTAGTATACAAAATATAAAATAAACATTTTTTGCCTTAACGTCAATGTCGAAATCTATCAGTTACTATTTCATTGCCAACATTTTATATTTCTTTGGGGATAATCTCTACTCTGTGTGACTGTTTGACTATCTACATTGGCGATATGAATGTAAACAATAAATGTTTTATTTTATTTAATACATTTATAACATATATTATGTATACATTTTAGCTTTCTGTATTCCTTATCCATATTAACTTTAACTATGCCAAATCTCATACTCCTCCGGGCAGGCAATATGCTTAAACGATATACAAAATTTTCTCTTCACGTATACATTAAGACCATCAACAGGAGATACATTGTTATAATAGCGTTAAAATAAATATATGTAACAATAATGGCCATTGGAACACTTGTTACGTCGTTTCTTCTAATATTTAACATTTATGCAGACGATTAATACATAAAATAATGGCACTTTTATAAAAAATGTTTTAATTCAATAAAAACATTATGCTGGGCCAATAATAAAATGACAATGGATATAATACATATATTAAAATATACATACAAAAATCAGATACTGGCGATCCGCCCCGGCTTCGCACGAGTGTTTTCTGGATCTCAACAACAGTGCCACCTATTGGTTCCGATTGTGAATCGTTAGATCATCCAAAGACCCACTCAGACACTCACAAACAATCATCAAAATCGGTCTAGTAACTTTTAAGTTTATGCGAGACTAACGGACGGCAATTGATTTTTATATATGGAGATAAAGTTAAAGCACAAAATAAATAATAGTTAAAAGAACAGAAGGACCATTCTCTGATAGCAAACTTGCGAGCTTAAACTTAGTTACAACGACGCTAATGTTCATAATACTTTGCACGCCTCGGAAGTGACCTTCGAGAACTTAGCCTACCGTTTATTTCGTGGAAAAAAAATTATGTGGCGCGCGTATTAAATCAAAATGCACCTTACGTCCGCGTGCGAGTGTCTATATCATTTACCCCGTTACGAGTCTTTTTAAGACCGCTTCTACTGCAGGGTTAGGTGTTGTGAGAAAACAAATTAAATCCTTTGATATTAGTTGGTGATAGAATACACCGAGGGCACATTATTGTTCTATGTAAGGAAGTTTAATATGAAACATCGAAGAAAATTAAGATTATAACAACGTGAACGTCTTTAAAACTCAGATAATTTACCTATTTACCATTTTAACCAACTTCAAAAAAAGGAGGAGGTACTCAGTTCGACTGTTTTTTTTATGTGTACCTCATAACTTTTTTCTAGGTGAATCGATTTTGATGATTCTATTTGTATTTGAAAGCTGGTGCTTATAATTTAAACATTCCATATAAATTTGATCAAGATCTGACCAATAAGTATTGAAATTATCCTTAATAATGCGAATTAGTATTAAAGTCGGTTGTACAAAATTTTTAATTTTATTAGTTGTCTCTATTCCTCTCTTTTTAAAAAACGTTACCTCCACACTAGGATTTTCCCCTATATCGCAGGGACAGTTTACATACATAGAACAAACCCAGAACAATTACTTGAAGGCCAGACAAATACTTGTTCCGTCCGGGATTTGAACCCGCACCCTTAGCACTGCAACTCATTACTAAGCCACTGCGCCACGAAGCCGTCACTTGTCTGTTTCACATTTTTTGATATTTACAACTATGCGACACGCGATTTCATTACTAATGAAAGAGTGGCAATAAGAAGGGCTGCTACTTTCGATCTTGCTTTTATCGACCAAGTATTAAACTAATAACTAGTATATTCTGATCATGCATTAGTAGGCAGTCTACTATTACAGGGAAGTTTACATACTGAACGTATTTTTAAGGTCACTGGCATTATGCGCGAAAAACTCGAAAACTATGAAACTGTGGTCGGGTCACTAATCAAATAATAAATCTGTAACTTTGGCGTCAGTAACTAAGTGCCTAATTATCTAGCTGTATCTATAAATAATAATATATTACATTTCGGTATCCTTAGGAACAGAAAAGAATGCAAAGTCGAAATTCCTATTTTTATTTAAGCACTCGTATGTTATGCAGTACCTTTTGACTTTTTGAGAGGCCATACTTGAATAAAAACTCAAAAATAAATATCATCATCATCATCATCATCATTACAGCCCTTCACAAGTCCACTGCTGAACATAGGTCTCCCCCAAGGAATGCCACAAAACACGGTCCTGAGCCACCTGCATCCACCGACTTCCTGCATGTCTTACCAGGTCGTCACTCCATCTAGTGGGGGGATGCCCTACACTTCGTTCGCCGGTACGAGGCCGCCACTCGAGAACCTCTTTCCCCCAAATATAAAGTTCAAACAAAAATTAATATCAAAAGTGCCCAAATACTTATTAGAGAAAAATTATTTTTATGTTAACGTAATGCGCGCTTTAACGCGAGCGCGCGCGTTACAACCTGACGGAATTATCCTCATGTAGACGGCCGCGCAGCGTAAGTATAATTTCATGCCTAAAGCGCAGAGTGAGACAGGCCTAGTTAAAGGGGGATATAAAGTCTGATAAATTAGAAGGGATTATTGTAGCTTGTCTTGTGTCGAGCGGGATTCGCACCCGATTGTAGCGCCGCAACAAAGCATTTAATCACTGCGCTGACGACTGGGTATCATATGAAAAGGGGTGATATAAAGGTGTCGATGGCAGGTGCGCCGCGAGGCGGGCAGCGCGCTGTACCGGCTGTGCGCGGGCGGCGAGGTGGCGGTGCTGGCGCCGCTGCTGCAGCTGCTGCTGGAGCACCTGCCGCGCGCCGCCGACATGCGCCCGCACCACGCGCAGCCACACCACCATCACCACGAGGTGCACACCATAACACTACCATAATCCCCAACAAGCCAAACACTTGCAACTAATAACAGCAAATTATAAAGAGTGTTTTCTTTTTGGTTATCGGCCCGTGAAAGCCCACTGCTGTTCGTGGTGCTCCTACGCTGTAAATAGAATTTGCCTTAATCGCCACGCTTGGTAAGGCGGATCAGCGATCGCAGTACTAGACGTGAGCACTTTTGACGCTACTGCCTGTTGCCGGTTTGCATTTTACATCTAGCGTGAACGACTTGGTTATTTCGTCATATATCGGAAGCTATAAGATTTTTCTAACATATTTTCTGATTACCTTTTTTATATAATATGGAGTGACAAACGAGCACGCAGTCCACCTGACGGTAAGCGAATGCTGTGGTCCATCTATCCTGGATTGAGATTAAAAATGACACCCTTGAAAATTAAAATGGAATGTCTCGGCCCCAGTAAAAAGGTCCTCCCGTTCTATACACTCACCATACAAACACAGAAGCATTAAACTGCTATTTTACGCTTGTATCCTGTGATTTCTATCTCTCTGTGTCTCTTATACTCACTAAACCTACAAAACGTAAACGTGATGAATTATCTTTCCTTTGCACCGTCTTCATTTGGAACCCACCAAGCCACCAACTCACGGCACTATTATGGATGTAAGGGGAATGAAAGACTATGAATATGAAATGCTAACTACACTTTTACATCCTATTAACTAACAAACTAGTTTCTAATGACGTTAGATGTCAGGATCCATGCATCCATTTCAACATATAAAAGTCCACGATTGAACATTGGTCTCCCACATAGATAGCCTCATAAGGGGAATTTTGCATTATGGGGAGTCGAGCAAGCTGGTTAATAAATGTTAGTACTAAAGGTAGTAAAATAAAGGTAGTAGTGTTAGACCGCGCTACTCGTACGATACCACGAGCACATGATCAATACCGTGTAGTTTAATAATTTTTTAACAGTGCCCAAATATGTCACAATAATTTTAAAGTCGCATATTCACAATAAGGAATTTCTTAAAATGAAAATAATGGCCAACAGCTTCATATTTATCTGTGCAATAAAATTAATCTCTAATCTTTAGCATTATTTACTATAATATGAATTATGTTATACTTAAAATACTGAAATGTTACAGGCTGTTCATCATCATGCTGAAGAAGGCAAAGAGCCTTATGGACCCGCGTGCCGAGATTACTTTTGGCTTGTTTGTAGGCTCATAGATGGTTTGCCGGAAGACTTTTTCAAAGGTAATCTATTAACTGGACGATTCTTTTACTTTTTTATAAAAATACTACTTATCTTCACGCACAATCCCTGACGGGGCAGCCAGAGAGAACAGATCGCCAAGTGTCACGATCCTTACATACCTCTTTCGCTTCTTTCAGATTCATTATCTTCTTCATACATGCACGTCTAGGTATCCGAGTACTCTTGACCCTCCCCTCTTCGAGCAGTTTGCTCACATGGTCTTCGAAAGTTAGTCTCGGTCTACCTCGACACCTTTTAATATTAACTTTCGCGATATATATTTTCTTCACCATTCGGTCTTCACTCATTCGCTCAACGTGCCCAAACCATCGAAGCACGCCATTATCAATTTTTGTGATAAGGTCATCTTTCAAACCTGCCATATTGCGAATCTCTTCGTTTCGCTTTCGGTCGGCCATGGTAACGACGCACATTTTACGAAGAGATCGCATCTCTAAAAATACTACATACTACTAAAACTATTTATAAAATATATCTCACTTTACTATCGTTTTTACGTAGATGGCGCTACTTCCGAAGACAGCGGTGCCCCGGATCTGAATGAACTTTGCGAACAGATTCGGTTATCTCTCGAGAAAAGGGAAATTATAGAGAAGCGTTCGGAACCTTGCACTCCTGATGATGGATTATACGGGCAACTAAGCTTGATGACGCATCTGTTGAAGCATCCATTAAGGTTTAAGACTTCAGAGCAGGGAACTAGAACGTTAGAAATGGTAAGGAAAAGTCTTATGTAATCCTTATTGAATACCGAACTAAACCATACAATCTGTTAGTATATTTGTATATTGTATTTGTTATCTATTCTTAGTAAAGACGATACTATTTTCATAAGTTCCTTTAAAATTGTGTATCTTATGATGTGTAGGTCTTTGGATTTCTCTTCGACGTTCCGAATCCCGAGCAACGTAACTTACCCAAATGCAAGTCGCAGAAATCTCGCGCGGCTGCGTACGACTTGCTCGTTGAACTTGTGCGCGGTGCGCCCGACAATTACATGGTGCTGCACAATAAACTTATGGAGCACCATAAACCAGGTTAGTGGCTTATACTTTACATTCTATATTATATTATTTTAAGAGATGATTGAAAGGAAACGTAAATGTACAGCCTACACATCCCACTTTTGGGCATAGTCCTCCTCTCATTTCTTGAAAGTTATAGGTGGAAATCAGTAATATTAAATGATTTATTAGCGTCTTTTTTTTTCATTTTAAATATTCGACAAACAGGTTTATTAGTTCACCTGATGTGAAGTGGCTACCACAGTCTGTTTGCAAAATAGGTAACAAATCACTGACCTCTATTATACGAGTACGGTGGACTGAATATACACCGTGACGTAATGAACCCATTTGAGTTTCGCCATTTTAGCGCTGATGAAAAAATGAGGGTCTACGGAACTAATAATAGAAATAGGACAGTATGACAAAATATATCGATAAAAAGCCTATACCCAGGCCTACCATTCTATTTATTTATCATTTTAATATAAATTGTTACGAGCTTGGGGTTCGAGACAATATAAAAACTGCCGATTGAATTACCAAAATTAACACTTTAATTACACAACGCTAATTACAATCTAACACCACACTAATAATAAAACACAATCACTTTAGTTCGCTTCGAAGTATTCTCTTGTATCGCCAATTCAATACTGCCTTGGTCGTGGTCTATACCGGCTTTATATAATGCCTCAGATAGTTTCCAGAAACTTCTACTGTAGCGACATCTAGAATGTTCGAGTACATATCGGTCCCGAAATTTCTGGAAGGATCTTGACTCTCCTAGTTCTGCTACTCGACACTAGAGGGCGCTAGTGTAACTAGTGTTGCCGTGTACAAGATATTAATGGTGGCGCGTAACAATGCTATACAATAAATAAATGTATCAATTAATACTTTTGTCTTAGACACAAGCTTTATATCTCATATAAAACAAAAATCGACGCTGCGTTTATAGTATATCTCAGTTTTTTCGTAACTATAGAACGCATTTTGTTCTGGGTTTCACTAGACTTTTCACTTAGACCAACCCTTAGTAAGATTTTTGAAAAAATTGTTCTTGATCAAATGTTAATTTTTTTAAATATAAATAATTTACTTCATAAAAATCAATTTGTTTTCACAAGGGGTCGCTCGACAACTGATGTCGGTGTTGAGCTGATTAAATATATCTTTAATGCATGGGAGAATTCACAGGATGCTTTGGGTATATTTTGTGACCTATCCAAGGCCTTCGATTGTGTTCACCATGAAACATTAATCAGGAAACTTCAACACTACGGTGTAAGAAGTGATGCACTTAAATTAATTATTTCATATTTAAGTAAAAGAACGCAAAAAGTTGTCATTAACAATATGAGCTCTTCCGGATCGATGGTACAAATGGACGTGCCTCAAGGCTCAATTCTCGGCCCCTTTCTGTTTCTTGTATACATTAATGACTTATCTTACATAGTAGGGGATAACCATGATATAGTATTATTTGCAGATGACACTTCTTTAATTTTCAAATTAAGTCGACAATTAATAAAATATGACGAAGTAAATAATGCTATATCTAAATTGGTAAATTGGTTCAATGTTAATAATTTGCATTTAAATGGCACTAAAACGAAATGTATGAAATTCATAACTCCAAATGTCAAACAATTAAATACTAATTTAATTTTAAATGGGGAGAAACTGAGTCTTGTAGATACCACCATTTTTCTTGGAATCACACTAGACGCGAAGCTTCAATGGAGCCCCCATATATCAAAACTAGCAAGCAGACTTAGTTCTGCAGCATATGCTGTAAAAAAAGATTAGAAGTCTAACCAGTGTTGAAACAGCTAGACTAGTTTACTTTAGCTATTTCCATAGCATAATGTCGTATGGTATTTTGCTATGGGGCACGCAGCTGACACTGAAATTATATTTGTTTTACAGAAGAGGGCCATAAGAGCAATTTATGATTTAAAGCCTAAAGAGTCGCTGCGACAAAAATTTAACACAAAAATAAATTATTCATTCTGTAAATACTAGGCTGTTCCTACACAAGCTAGTAGTACCAGTTACTCGACTCCATCGAGTCAGTAATTCATTCATGGGGCGATGTATACGCTTTTACAACAAAATTCCAGAAAATATACAAAATTTGACCTGCTTAAAGTTTAAAAACTTTATTAAACTAAGTTTGTATAAAAAACGGTTATTATAATATTAAGGAATTTATGGATGATAATAACCCCTGGAAATGAGGTGATCGCTACCATTTTTTTTTACATGGGGAAATGCCTACGCATACCCGCCTCGCGGGGGCAAGGACGGGTTATGTCGGACTCGCACCGACTAAAACCCCATGGTGTTCCACCCTAGTCGCATATTGGCAGGGCCACGGGAACGCTTTCGCACACTTTCGCGGCCCCACCTGCGCTGGCCGCCCCATGGCGGCCCCTCCTCGGGAGAGGAACACTCCTCCCCCATCTCCTTCTCCGGTAAGGCGCACCAGAACACATGGCGCGCCCTCCTCCTCGGCCTCCAATTTCACATGCGCAACGGACGCCCCCGTGTCCGATGCGCGAAGGTTAGGGGCCAGGAAAATCTAGCACTCAGGAGCACCAGCCTTCCTGACCCCAGCGGCGGATCTGGTCTATGGCTCCGCCGCCAACCAAAATTCGGCTGCGGAGGGTAGGGAGAGCGGCGCCTCGCAATACCGGCACTCCTCTCCCCCCGCAGCCCCACCACCACCGCATCAACGGTGCGGCCCCGTTTGAGTCGCGGAGGATAGGGCGAGTGGCGCATCGCCATACCAACACTCCTCTTCCTCCGCGACTCCACCCCGGCTGCAGAGGTAGGGGTGGGGGGGAAAAGCCCCTCTCGCAGCAGCCCACCGACACACATCCGAAGTGGGCTCGTCAAGCCCACTCGGAGTGGCCACCTCGGGCCGGCCCTACACCTCGGGCCAGCCAAGGGGTTCCTCTTTGTTCACCGTGGGTGACCAAGCCACGGCTACTAAGCCCCCCCCCGCCACGACAAGGCGGGAACCCGTTCGGGGGGGAGGTGATCGCTACCAAGCTATTTCTAATTTGTTGTGTTGTTAATTTGTGTAACATCATGATTGTAAGCTGTTATTTAAAAAAAAGTCCCGCTGGGTTTCTTGCTGGTTCTTCCCAGGACAGAGGTTTTTTCCGAACCAGTGGTAATCAAACAAAAGAGTGACTTTCAATAAGTATTATTTATGATCTATATTGAATAAAAAAGTTTCTGTTTCTGTTACTATTGAGTTTGTATGGTTCATTCGAGAGGGTTAAAATGGTCCAATAAGTACGAAAATCTGAATTTATTGTTAACCGTTCATTTAGTCCTCGTAATAGAGGAAATCAAATAAGCTGCCAAAATATTATGCCTGTTCAACAGTATCTATAGGTAATTAGAATTTTATGAACTTTAAAGTAGTTAATACCACAAAATCATTGATGTCATAATCAATTTATTTTGGAAGCTAATTCACAAGTTTTATGCTTTTAGTCACATTTTTATTAGAGAGTCAGTTGATAAATATTTGACAATTATTTGTTGTTAATGACTTTCATTGCTGTAAACAGATATAGGTAGAGAAGAACTCGTCAACCCTATTTAATTATATTGTTTGTCAAAATTGGGTAATTCAATTAGGAATCACATTTATTAAAATAAGTGGCAGGTTTTTAAGTGCCTATATTATTATATACTTTAAATTTTTAATAGAAACTGTAAATGTCTTTCCTTGTAGAATGTTACCCCACTTCTTTTCTGATAACGAACTTTACAAATCACGCACACTTATTGTTACTAAAAATACTTTTTATATTATTACTATCAACTAACATAAAATATAACCAAACTTCATAACATACGCTCTTTTTCTTGTTTAAAATTTCAAAATACTCTAACGTTTTAAGCTAAACAACGGCCAATTGTAGATTATATCAAATTTAGCCCCATTTCCCAGTACACTCAATGGCGGCGTTTCGAATCGGCACAAACGTTTTGTAGGGTATATAGTCAATCCAGCGTACTAGTATATATGGAGTTCAGTGGTAATAAATGGTATGTCATCCCTAAGGACTAAAATGAAATTCCTCACTGTCTCTTTTACTATTGAAACTGAACACAGCAACCTGCTGTTGTTTGATAACAGATATAAAGAAGAGTGTATTCGTAACCCAGATCAGGCCCTGACAACATTTCTGTATCGTTATTGATTAAAATTATATGAAAATATAAATAGCGCCTCTGTTTGACGTTAATATAGCTATGTTTGGTCTTTAAAATTCACTCGATAGCGTACTCGATAATCGACTCGTGCTTTGGGGGCTGGAAGAAGTAGGTCTCCTTTTCCTGTTTTCGCTCAGGTTAATTTACGTTATATTATATTCCAATGTACGTAATGGGAAAATGTACAGGGCCCCAGTCGGGCTACCCGTGGGACTACTGGCCGGCGGAGGAGTCGCGCTCGGAGTGCGGCTACGTAGGGCTTACGAACCTGGGCGCCACGTGCTACATGGCGTCGTGCATGCAGCACCTGTACATGATGCCGCAAGCTCGCGCCGCCGTGCTGAGCGCCGACCCGTCGCGCAGCCGCCACGCCACCACGCTGCACGAGATGCAGCGCATGTTCGCATACCTCATGGTGAGTTGCGTATCACGTGCTGCATGCAGCACCTGTACATGATGCCGCAAGCTCGCGCCGCCGTGCTGAGCGCCGACCCGTCGCGCAGCCGCCACGCCACCACGCTGCACGAGATGCAGCGCATGTTCGCATACCTCATGGTGAGTTGCGTATCACGTGCTGCATGCAGCACCTGTACATGATGCCGCAAGCTCGCGCCGCCGTGCTGAGCGCCGACCCGTCGCGCAGCCGCCACGCCACCACGCTGCACGAGATGCAGCGCATGTTCGCATACCTCATGGTGAGTTGCGTATCACGTGCTGCATGCAGCACCTGTACATGATGCCGCAAGCTCGCGCCGCCGTGCTGAGCGCCGACCCGTCGCGCAGCCGCCACGCCACCACGCTGCACGAGATGCAGCGCATGTTCGCATACCTCATGGTGAGTTGCGTATCACGTGCTGCATGCAGCACCTGTACATGATGCCGCAAGCTCGCGCCGCCGTGCTGAGCGCCGACCCGTCGCGCAGCCGCCACGCCACCACGCTGCACGAGATGCAGCGCATGTTCGCATACCTCATGGTGAGTTGCGTATCACGTGCTGCATGCAGCACCTGTACATGATGCCGCAAGCTCGCGCCGCCGTGCTGAGCGCCGACCCGTCGCGCAGCCGCCACGCCACCACGCTGCACGAGATGCAGCGCATGTTCGCATACCTCATGGTGAGTTGCGTATCACGTGCTGCAGCAGCACCTGTACATGATGCCGCAAGCTCGCGCCGCCGTGCTGAGCGCCGACCCGTCGCGCAGCCGCCACGCCACCACGCTGCACGAGATGCAGCGCATGTTCGCATACCTCATGGTGAGTTGCGTATCACGTGCTGCATGCAGCACCTGTACATGATGCCGCAAGCTTTCGCCGCTGTGCTGAGCGCTGACCCACATGGTGAGTTGCGTATCACGTGCTGCATTCTGAATGGCGTCGTGCATGCTGCAGCGTAGCTCTACCACGTATAAAATTGTCATTTCACTTCAGAATACTAATCCATTAAGCTACTATGAGATTTTAGATCAGGAAGCAGTCTATGACGCTGCCCTAGTGTTAATTTTACTTGTGCATTGTTTTAACAAAAGTAACATTTGTTTTCAATTGATAATTTAAAAACAATTTATAAATTGTTATAGGAAAGCGAACGGAAGGCTTACAACCCCCGAAGCTTCTGCAAAGTATATCAAATGGATCACCAACCACTGAACACGGGCGAACAGAAGGACATGGCTGAATTTTTTATCGATCTCGTTTCCAAGCTAGAAGAAATGACACCAGAGCTTAAGAAGCTGGTCAAGACACTATTTTGCGGAGTGCTCAGCAACAATGTTGTTTCTTTGGTATGTGTAATTTAATGTTATGGTTGTAATAATGATTTTATATTTAAAACCACTTATCTAAAATTTATAACGCGTTAATAATCTCTGCTGTAATTACCATACATTAACAAATAACAATAAACGCGAAGATTTTTTTGTATAGTTATATTCGCTATTTATTTTCTAAATGTAACAGGTAGTTGTTTGTAATAGGTAGGTAATGTAAAGATATGGTCAATAAGGTTGCTTATAAAAATCCCCTCGAATTTCTAATTCTCAACTCTCCGTGTACCAGGTGACTAAAAGTCTCGTCCGATACTAGGTGGGGTGTGACAAACCCCAAAATTAAAAAGTGACAAAATTTAGAAACTTTTTGTTTTTTGGCGGAATTAAATGTGAAAAGTGTGAAACAAAGTAATTAAGGATATATAAAAATAAACCAACATATGTTTGAATTAAGTAAGAAAAAGTGTAAGAAATTAATTAAAGATTGTATACATAATTGACAAGTGAAGCTGGCTGCCTGGATCGCTCGCTAAGACGAGATAAGGCTAGGCCGAAACGCATATAATATCTTATTTACTTTTAGTATTTGTACTGATTTTAAAGATAACATGTGTGGAGTGGGCTAAGCCCACGCTGGCCTTTTTATACTTGTAGAATATAAAACTTTATATTCTATATTTATAATAAAACAACGAGAATTATATAATGCATGCAAGTGTGTAAATACTGTTAATATTATTTTGTATGTACACTTAATCTCTGTAATAGTGAACAATGTGTTCTTTAATAGAAATAAATGTTTTCAACCCGATATTGAATGTAAACCAGTCCAGTCCGAAAACATCATCAGATTGTTAATGACAGTTTTTGAATGGCGGATTCGTACCAACGATCAACGAGAGTTATGCAGTCTCATTAATTTTTCTTTACCATTTTATTATTAGTTTATTTATAATATTATATTATCATTATTGGGATGGTTTGTCGGAATCGTCACGCTTTAAGGTGTAAATCAGGGGCAGCTGATTTCTTTTTAGCTTCCTTATTGACTTACATGTTTTGTAGGATTGTCCGCACGTGTCCCGCACCCTAGAAGAGTTCTACACGGTGAGGTGCCAGGTCGCCGACATGCGCAATTTGCACCAAAGCCTCGATGAAGTCACCGTAAAAGATACCCTGGAGGGTGACAATTGCTACACCTGCTCGCAGTGTGCGGCAAAAGTACGGGCTGAGAAGAGGTATGTTACAAATTGTTAAAAAATGGAATTAATGTTTAGTAGCTCAACCGTTACGTATTGTAAGGCCAGTTCGATAACATTAAAAAAACTTTCTGGTTTTCATAACATTTATTTTTTTACTTATAATGTCCTCCTCCAGACCGTATTTCGGCCACGGCGGCCAATCTCAACGGAGACTAGCCATCGGCGCAGGACAGGATTATAGTGCCCAAGTGTATGCGCAATCACAGGTGCACTCTCTATTCCCTCACTCTCATAGCCCGATGGGACGGTAAACCGACACGACCGGAGAGAGATCAGGCGCAGGACCAACGGCTTTACGTGCTTTCCGAGGCACGGGGGTGAAACACCGCCAACTTCCTGACTCCGGGCAGCTACTGAGAATTTCTTGATGGAAAAACTCAATAACTGATTTTTGGCCCGATCCGGGATTCGAACCCGGGACCTCATGATCAGCAGTACGCACTACTACATCCACTAGACCAACGAGGCAGTCAGTTTTACTTATAAACGTAATTAAAATATCTACAAATATAAAGCTACCATCAATCATTAATTGCAGTTATTTTTTTAAATGAAATTATCACGAAATTGTTTTTATTTTATTGTCATATAGGGCGTTCATGTTAATATGAAAAGTGAGCAGAAAGTTAAGGGTAAAGAAATTGGCCTACGCCAGAGTAGGACGAATAAACTAATTGCTCGCTTACTATACACGCGGGATAAGAATAAGACTGATATTAATGGGAACTTCACGCGTGAATACATGAAAATTATTAATAAATTAAATAAAATTAATTTATAGTATGTATTTGTTTCATTTTTTGCACGCACAAAGTTAGTGCGTATTGCGAAAAGAAATGTCAGTTTCACAGTCTTTTTTTATCCTGCGGGTGTAGTACATACATTTTGCTTAGTTGGCTTTCCAAACGATTTACTATTCCACAGGGCGTGCTTCAAAAAGCTGCCAAGGATCCTTTGTTTCAACACAATGCGATATACATTCAACATGCTGACGATGTTGAAGGAAAAGGTCAACACGCATTTCTCGTTCCCTATGCGACTAGATATGTCCGGATATGTAGAAAAACATCTGATGCCTGCCCAATATCAAGGTAATATTTTCAAGACTTGCTTTCAACTGGAAGTTTATTTTAAACCGAAGACTTTTCTTTATTATATGATTCACTGCAGTAAACAAAATTAGAAAAATATATGACATTTTTCAGAACAAGATAGTGTGTTGAAAACACGATACTCCTAATTTGATACGATAGAAAAAATCACAAAGATACCCTTAAAAATTTCTTTTAACGCTAATAAACCATACTAATGTACATGCAATCATTTTGATTTTTTGTCAGATTATTCTACAAGCAACATATTAACGTAATTGTATTTTTATTTTTCGGTCCAATCAATAGATTTTTTTAAATCGCTTATTCTTATTTCTAAACATAATACGTACGCATGTGTACCGACAGTGCCGGCCGAGGCCTGATGCCATACAGAAATTATATAAGTGTGTGCGTGTGTCATTCGAGGTCACTTATCTCTTGTAGTTCTCTTAAAAATCGTTTAAATACGTTATTTGGGATGGCAACTCAATTACTATAACTAGAGCTGATAAATGCCATTCGAGTTTCCCTTTAGATTAGAAATTGAACCTAAGTGATCATTAATCGCTTCCTGGACGGTAAAGCTAAACTTAGTTTGGAAACCTGCACACTAAGCAAAAATAAATGTGGCATCTACGTCGAAGCCGCGCGCGGACTTTTTGGTATCATAACACTCAAAATAAGTTTTTTATTTTTTTATTTTAAACCCGTGATATGCAATTTATACCTTTATAAGAGTGATTTATTTTAGACGATATAATTTTGTTATGTGTGTATATTATAGAAGTGCCTCTGTATTTTTTTTAATATTATTAAAACTACTAATGAATTTACGGTTTATTTGATGGTAAGTGGCTACTGTAGCCCATGGACAGCCGCAGCCAACAAACAAAGAAGGCTACAGAGATGTCACTTTTGTGGACTATGATGGAATACCTCAAGGCCCGTAATTGAACTGGTTCTCTGTACCCTGTAGACCGGAACACAACGGTGCACGCACTGCTGCTTACCCAGATGAATTAGACACTACTCCTACCTCCTAGTAATTTATGTTCTTACTACAATTTTTTGCTTTGTAATATTATAAATATACTTTCAGAAGAGAAAAGAAAGTCGGAAGAACTCAAAAAAGATTGCGAGGGAAGTCCAAGTGCCGAGAGTGAGGATAATTCCGAGTTTGAGGAACACTACGAGTAAGTGACGTTATTATTTTAACCATTATTACTCCATTTTTATATCTGCGACTTATAAAAAAACATTGACTTTTTGTAACCTGTGACCGAATACAATCTCACATGCTATATAAAAGATATTTTATTGCTTTGTTCTGGTTGTTATTTGGTTAAAACGATTGTAGGTGTAGTGTTTGCACAAATACACAAACATACATTTATATAAAAGTCACAGTCTCGAGCGCACCGCGTCAGTTACACGAGAGCCTCAGGCGAGAGTGGACGTGTTTAGTTAAGTGCGTGCCGAGCCTGTGTTACACTACAGTGATTAGAGAAGATAGCAGACAATACAAGTGGCGACGAGGAAAAAGATAAGTACCTATTTAGTATAAAGATATAATCAAAAATAGGTTAGCAATGTGCAACTATTGGCATTGCAATTGTAAATTAATTCCTAGAGTACCCGCGGAAAAAAAAAACCGTGGATTATTAATTATGATTTATTGTTTTAACCCTGTTATGATCATTTTAATAATTTATATAAATTATATGTTCGCATATGACCACGCTTATGGTGTGCAAAATTTATTTTCTTTATGTATTAAAGTTATTTATTATTATAATATTAAAGAATTTGTAGATGATAATAGCCCCTGGAAGTGAAGTGATCGCTCCCAAGCTATTTCTAATTTGTTGTGTTGTTAATTTGTGTAACATACATGATTGTAAGCTGTTATAAAAAAAAAAGTCCCGCTGGGTTTCTTGCTGGTTCTTCCCAGGACAGAGTTTTTTTCGAACCAGTGGTAATTATACAAAAGAGTGACTTTCAATAAGTATTATTTATAATATATATTGAATAAAAAAGTTTCTGTTTCTGTAGCAATGATAAAATAATGATTTATTTTAACATAATATGTCTATTAGCACAACTTTTATTTAAAAATATTTTTGATGGAAAAATAGTAGATGTAACTAATCACTCCTCTCGATTCGAACCGAAATACAATGTCGTTAGCTAAATTTTAGTGGCATTTTACATGTAGGTGAGATATTTATCGCCTTTAATGAAAATACTATTTTACCGCTTTCAGGGCATATATGTCTTACAAAAAATCGTGGACACTTCACGACTTCTGTAAATTGCATAGTAGGTAACTAGTAATACTGTAAATGCACATTATAGGTATTGAATTCACCCAAAGCCTAAATGGCACAGCAATGGAAGTAGTCGGTATAACAAATAAACCGAAAGAGAAGTGCGAGTATTATGGAACATATTACTATCAAGAAATTGAGTTTGTGTATTAAGATACCAACCATTAAATTGATGTTTGGTACTAAGATACCATTATTAAATTGAGTTGGGTACTAAGATACCATCATTAAATTGAGTTGGGTACTAAGATACCATCATTAAATTGTGTTGGGTACTAAGATACCATCATTAAATTGTGTTGGGTACTAAGATACCATCATTAAATTGAGTTGGGTACTAAGATACCATCATTAAATTGAGTTGGGTACTAAGATACCATCATTAAATTGAGTTGGGTATTAAGATACCACCATTAAATTGGAAGTTGGGTATTAAGGTACCACCATTAATTTGGAAGTTGGGTATTAAGATACCACCATTAATTTGGAAGTTGGGTATTAAGATACCACCATTAAATTGGAAGTTGGGTATTAAGATACCACCATTAAATTGGAAGTTGGGTATTAAGATACCACCATTAAATTGGAAGTTGGGTATTAAGATACCACCATTAAATTGGAAGTTGGGTATTAAGATACCACCATTAAATTGAACTTTGGGTATTAAGATACCACCATTAAAATGAACTTTGGGTATTAAGATACCACCATTAAATTGAACTTTGGGTACTAAGATACTACCATTAAATTGGACTTTGGGTACTAAGTTACTACCATTAAATTGGACTTTGGGTATTAAAATACCAGCATTAAATTGGAAATAAAATATAAGAAACTGTTTCAGTTTGCCCCTAAAATAATAATAATAATAATACCGCTATCAGTTTTAATGTGATGGCACATCTCTGGCTATAAGGTGTGAAAAATGGAAAAGGTATAATCTATATGGACGCAGCTGAAGTTATATCAGCACTCAATAAACGAGCTATGCTATTGCATTTTGGTGGCTCTGGGTTACAAAAAATATTCTACAATTTACAAACAACCGTTGATGTATTTAAAGTAGCCATAAAAAAACTCTACGAGTATTTTCAACCTAAACGGAGCAAAGTTTATGAGCGGCATGTTTTTCGATTGCTAAAACAGGAAAAAGGAGAAAAATTTGAGAAGTTTTTGATAAGATTGCGTCAACAGGCCGAAAAGTGTGCATTCGAAAAGCAAGATGATCATCTCATAGATCAAATTGCGGAAAAGTGTAATTCTTACAAAACGTGGGAAGAGTTAAAAAGCAAAAAAGTATATGTTTTTAATCAAATGTCTTAGACCAGACAAGACAGTATTAGCATATAGTAGTAACTCTCCTTTGGCAATAGAGGGTTCATTTGAAACTATACTCGAAGTCGGTGGACGAAAGGAACATACAACCATTTACGTGATTTCGGGGGGTACTAGAGACCTGTTGGGTAAGAACACAGCAGTCCGTCTAGGTGTCTTAAAACTTGGTATCGGGATAAATCAAGTGGAGAGTACCGATCCCCATTAAAGAGAAGGTTGCAATCAAAATTAAGGAATCACTAAACAGTGATATAATTGAAGAAGTGCAAGGCCCGTCTAAATGGGTTTCACCAATGTTCCAATCATAAAAGAAAATGGTAAATTACGTTTGTGCGTAGATATGAGATGTACGAACGCCGCTATATTGCGAGAAAACCACCCCCTGCCTACTATGGACCATATTTGCCTAAAATGAAGAAAGCTAAATATTTTAACAAATTAGACATAAAACAATGCCTTCGATCAAGCGGAAATTCACTCTGAATCCAGACACATAACGACTTTTATAACCCCAAAAAGATTATATAGATATAAAAGAATAATGCTTGGAATTACCTGTGCTTCCGAGATTTTTCAGAAGATCATTGAAAGGATGCTGATAAACTGTGAAGGGGTCGTCAATTTTATTGGTGATATCCTGGTATTCGGAAACAGTGAAGAAGAACATGGCGCATGACTAAAGAAAGTTCTACAGGTACTTAGTAAAAACAACGCCGTGCTGAATAGCAATAAATGCATATATAAAACGCAGGATGTGAATTTTCTGGGACACAGGCTTACACATGAAGGAGTAAACCCTTCAACTAGTATGTTGAGAGCATTATGAAATTTAGGGTCCCAAAGACCATAGAAGAACTCCCAAAGTTTTTTAGGACTCTTAAACTACATAAACAAATGGATACCTAACTTGGCCGCCATGACAGAACTTCTGAAGCACCTGCTAAGATAGAAGATGAGCAAAAGGAAGAGCTTGGAAAAACAATGGTCTGGGGAACAAGATAAAGCATTCCAAAAAACTCAAACGGATGCTCACGGAAATACAGATTTTAGGGTATTATGACGTCAGAGATGCAAGACAGGTGATAGCAGATGCTAGCCCTGTCGGACTTGGTGCTGTCCTTGTACAAAATGATACAAATGTCCTTAGAATTATTGCCTATGGTAATTGAACTTTGACAGACTGCAAGGGCAGGTATAGCCAAACGGAAAAAGAGGCACTAGCATTAGTTTGGGGGGTCGAACATTAATGTTTTTTTTATTTGGAAAGCCTTTTGATTTAGTCACTGACCACAAGCCGCTAGAGATATTGTTCGGGTCTAAGTCAAAACCATGTGCGAGGATTGAATGATGGGTACTGAGGCTACAGTCTTATTCATTCAAGGTTGTATACAAGCCAGGAAAACAAATATAGCTGATCCCTTGTCACGATCATGTAACTATCCTGATAACCCACCAAAAGGAAAAGACCAGCATGTGTACCAAATAGTGGAAAATTCTAGACCAGTTGCTATACCAATGAGTACCATTGTAGCATATTCAGAAAAAGACCAAGAGATTTACAAAGTGAAAAAGGTGTCTATCAGAACGACTGGGACGATTCAATTAAGAGTTACAAATTTTTTGAAAACGAGTTGTTTCCACGATAGCATTCTACTTCGTGGAAATAAAATTGTAATACCAAGCAACTCTTCAAGAGTGTATTAGATGCTGCATAGGAGGGTCATCCAGGTATCGTAGCGATGAAGGGACGCTTGAGATCAAAGGTATGGTGGCCCCGTATCGATAAAGACTTAGAACAATTAGTAAAGGCCTGTAAAGTTTGTACATTAGTGGGTTTGCCAAACCCACCTGCACCAATGAAGAGACGAGAGTTGCCTGCAGCTCCATGGATAAATGTCACAATGGATCTAATGGGACCATTGCCAAGTAATGAGTATCTGTTAGTAGTGGTCGACTACTATAGTCGATACAAAGAAGTAAAAAATTACAAAAACATCACAAGTTTACAGATTATTAAAATGGCAAAAGAAATGTTCAGTAGACTTGGTTATCCTATTTCTATCACCGCAGACAATGGCAAGCAGTTCGTTAGTGAAGAGTTTCGATCTTTCTTTAAAGAATGTAACATTAAGTTATTTAGTACTGTACCATATTGGCCTCAAATGATCGGCGAAGTTGAAAGACAAAACAGAGATATTTTGAAACGTCTTCGTATCAGTCAGATCGAGACGAAGGATTTAAAAGAATGTTTGTGGGAGTATCTTCTAATGTATAACAGCACCCCTCCTTACAGTTACCGGGAGGTTACCGTCTGAACTGTTTTTTCAACGAAAAAGTAGGGATAAAATTCCATCAATAGGTGAAATAAATTACAGACAATCATTTAGATTCAGATATCAGGGATAGAGATAAAATACAAAAAAAAAATCTTGATAAGAAAGAGATGTAGTGTTTGCACAAATACACAAACATACATTTGTATAAAAGTCACAGTCTCGAGCGCACCGCGTCAGTTACACGAGAGCCTCAGGCGAGAGTGGACGTGTTTAGTTAAGTGCGTGCCGAGCCTGTGTTACACTACAGTGATTAGAGAAGATAGCAGACAATACAGTAGGAATACCTGATTACAACCCTCTCTCCCGCTATCTTGGGTTTTGGCAATTATAGTGCACACGATTCATAGATTAAAGCTGTTTTATTACTTATAGAAAGATATAGATGTTTTCTTATCCATGTTTCGTATACACGGAATTATTCGAATTACGCGTTGCAACTGAAGTCGATAAAAAAACCCTAAGATATGTTCAAAGTCGACATTGCCGTATATGTCTTATCCCAAATTTATTATAACTCGCGCGCGATCTGGGTGCCTAGTGCGAGATGTTGTTTTACGCGCTCGATACCGAGAAAGTTAACTACAATTTGTATGGAATAAAATCAGCGCCAACTAGTGGCAATAATCGGAATCACCATCGAGTATTGACTCCCATTCGTCAGTGAGAACGTTAACGCACGTGATTGGTTGGAGCGGCAATCGAGACGTAAAATTTTACGCGGTCGATATCGAAAAAGTTTTCACCTAAATTTTTACAGTGAGATAGAAGAGTGAGAATAATTGTTGAAGAGTTAATTTTATTTCATTTTGTGAGAACGATATATAATTTAGGCAGGCCGTTTTTTTTTCGTTAGGAGGATGTTTGCAGCCACAAAGACATTAATAAATAATAATAATAGATGACTACTATTATAAAGCCAGTGTTGAAGCAAGAGCTTGTGCATATTTTAGTCCGTTGTTACACCCCAATGACAGGTAGGTAATTTAAGGATAGATATCGCCTTTTCCAATAAAGTATTCAATTAAGTCAGTAGTAAGTATCATAAGTTCACTTAACACTAAGTAACTAAATTACATTTACTGCTCCATAAATGTCAACATAAAATCATATTAGAATGAAAACACCTTCATGTTTTTTGCTTTCAATTTAATACTTTCAATAATTAACATTAAAATAAAATGGCTAATTCTCAATCTCATAATACTAACACAAACTGACGAAACCTTGATCAAATTACGAAACTTAAACAAATAGCTAATATGAATTGTGATTCCGATTATTGCCACTAGTTGGCGCTGATTTTATTCTATACAAATTGTAGTTAAGCCCGCTTTTCACTACGGGATATAATATAATATATATTACATCTGAGATATAAATTAATATCGCTCGCCATACATTTTATATGGAACCGTTTACACTGAGCTATAATATATATTACATCTCAAGCTATAAATATTTTTTCGATCGACCGAGCGATATTTTCATTTTATATTTCTCCCCCTGTACCCCGCACAACGTTCCGTGCCCCCACTGACGGTGTACGGGGTAAAGGGAGTAATCCAATGACCAATGACGAATGCACACTGGTTAAAAGATATATCTCACAGTGTGAAAGCCAATCACGGGATATAATCTATATTTCGGGATATAATATATATTATATCCCATAGTGAAAAGCCAGATTTAACGTTCTCGATATCGAACGCGTAAATAAACAAAATCTCGCACTAGGCACACTGATTGAGATTGAACCTTGCCGAATGTAACTTAACATGACGGTTTCAAATTATTTATGTGATTGGTGTTTCTGACACGATCGAAAACCAATGTCAAATTAGTATTGTAACTCGTGTATTGACTCGCGGCCTATGTCGCGCTACATTCCAGCGCGTGCTTCAGTTTCAAAAGATTGCATCCTATTCTGAACGCGCGCGGATTTTTTTTAAAACGTTACCCCCACCCTAGCATTTTCTCCTGTATCGTGGAGGCAGTTAACAAACATAAATTGTACAAGGACAAACATCCAGACCCGGAACAATTATTTGTAGGCCATACAAATACTTGTTCCGTGCGGGATTCGAACCCGCGGCCCCCAGCGCAGCAATTCATTGCTAAGCTACTGCGCCACGGAGCCGTCAAAATTATACCATGTGACAGACAAAGCCAAACATTGTGACACCGATGACGTTAATAATGCAATTGCAGATACGAGCTGATCGGTGTGACGGTACACACGGGCACGGCGGACGGCGGCCACTACTACTCGTTCATTCGCGAGCGCGAACGCGAACGCGAGCACGCCGACCGCTGGCTGCTGTTCAACGACGCCGAGGTCAAGCCTTTCGACCCCGCGCACATTGCAGCCGAGTGCTTCGGCGGCGAGATGACGGTATGCACCAATTTGTCAATAGCTCTTACAACGAATTGAGGTTTCGAGGATAGTAATGTTTAGAATTAAATTTTGATGTTCGCTAATGTTCAGCCGTCATGAGTTTGACAACAGTTTTTGTTTAGCAAGGGATCTAAAACGCCGCCTCAGTGCCAATTGTTGGGCGACTTCACATGTCCTTGAAATTGTTAAACTTCTCAACCATGTTACTTTTTTCATTATTTTTTGTTGCGAGTACTTAAAAACTAAAACTAATACTTAAAATTGCAATTAAATGTTTAATTGATATTGGCAGGAATCAAACTCCCTTTTCTGCGTAAGGTACTCTCAGCCTTGGGGCTATCGTTATCACAGTTATGTCTTCTAGATGATAACTAACGGAATAACAAACATTTTTCACGTCCTAGAAACAGTTTCTTTATTTATATATTATTATTTGAATTAAATTTGAAATAATTAAAAAAGTTTATTCTATATCATCGTTTTTGTTCCAGAGCAAAACATACGATTCAGTGACGGACAAGTTCATGGACTTCTCGTTCGAGAAGACGAACAGCGCGTACATGCTATTCTACGAGCTGAGTCCGCCGCGAGCGCAGCGCGGTTCCGACTGCGGTCAGCAGGACGAGGCACAGGTATAATTCCGTCCCTTATTCATTTAGTCAAGTATATACAGTTATTTTTCAAAGAGTAGCCAAATTTTAAAGTTCAAATATATAAATAATGACATAGATCTTTATTGCAAATTATCCCAAATTAAATGTGATTCATGGGCAACAATTACGCGTACGTGCGCTTCTCTGTGTGTGATTTTTTACGTTTTAACGTCTTTGCCGACCGATCGACCCTTACGAATGTGTATGTGCGTAGTAAAATAGTAGGCGTTAGATATTTATGTATGACAATCAATTAAAATAATGCATTACCACGCATTCTGAATTTAAAAGATAAAAGGGACAGAATATTTGACATTTTTTTTTTCAATAAATTTTTCTGCATCGGTTCTACTTATTCTGAACCTTCTCTGCAAATTTGGCTGGTTAATGCAAAATAACCCTGTATATTTTAAATTAAAACCTTACAAACCTGTAGTTGCAAACTAGTTCCGAGGGGTTGGTAGTCATATTTACATTTACACTTGTACAAGTAAATTTGTATTTGCCAATTTTGTACAAAATTGGTGATTATCACAAATATCGGAGTACGAGTGAGTTTGTTCCTCCGTGTACTGTGTAGCTTTATAATATTAAGGTTTCGTGGTTATTCCAGTCGTCAACAGCTGAAGAGTCGAGTGGCACTTGTTCGCTGGAGCGGCGGAGCAGCGACAGCGCGCCAGCCGTCGCCTTGCCGCCCGATTTGCTCAAGTGGATCTGGGACGATAACATGCAGTTCCTTCACGATAAAAACATATTCCAGCACGCGTATTTCACGTAAGTTTTATATAGTTGTTTTTATAATATAAAAGGTAATTATTAATATTCCATTCTCTTCGTTATTAATTCATAATTAAACGCTTATTAAAATACCTTATCCATTATTAAATTAATTTTATAAATAATACAGGACCGTTTTATGCATTATAAAGTAACTTATTTGTGTATATTTCCACAATTGTTTTCTCAGTTATTTCCGTACTTCTATGCATTCCACTTTCTCATTCAAATATCCTTTACTGTTACATTTGAACTCTTTATAACCGGCGGTCTCTTTTTCCTATATATAAGTATATTGAAAGTGAATTTATTCTCGACTGTCATATAATGTTGTGTTTAATTACATAGTTTATTATTGAATAATATTAATGAAATGAAATATAACTGAAGATCACTATAGAAAACACTGAACTATCTTCTATAAATATTCAATTTTATATGTATAGATTTAACAAATAATATTTAATTTGGCAGGTTTATGGGACAGATGTGTAGCTCGGTGCCACAGTCGCTACTAACGCTCAGGCCTGAGATTACCGAGGTCGCGGCGCGGCTCTCAACTTCATTCTTCATCGAAACATTCATACATGCTAAAGAAAAGGTGAATATTATTTTGCTACCTTCCTTTACATAATAACGATTACAATAATATCCTGGGTGTCTTGATAATTATCGACATATGATAAAAATATTATCAAAAATATCTGTCAAAAAACCTAAAATTATTGGCATATGATTGAAAGAAAAGTAATAATCAAGAAAATATGATATGTATACGTTCATGTATAAAAAGAGGACAACTTTGTTGCGTAAAATTCCTCGAAGTCATTATTTTAACTCTATTTCATATATAAGCTTAAATTGAGTGATAAAAACGACGAGAACGTTCTGTATTCGACGCGTATGTTTTTTAAATGAACATTTACTGAATTCTTGGAAACGGCTTATGATTCTTCGTATGGATTTTTTTTAAGAAATCTAAATCACTCCCAAAAAGCGAATAAATATAGGATTAAGTTTTACTGTAACTATGAAAACGATATTTTAAATAGTTATATATTAAATTATTGTCAATTTTTTTTTGTAATTCCCGCTGGATTTCTTGCTGGTTCTTCCCAGGACAGGTATTTTCCGAATAAGTTGTAATTTAAACATAAGAGTGTCTTTCAATTAGTATTGTTGCGCGCCACTATTAATGTCTTGTACATGGCAATACTAGTTACACTAGCACCCTCTAGTGTCGAGTAGCAAAACTAGGAGAGTCAAGATCCTTCCAGAAATTTCGGGTTCGATATGTACTCGAACATTCTAGATGTCGCTACAGTAGAAGGTTCTGGAAACTATCTGAGGCCCTATATAAGGCCGGTATATGCCACGACCGAGGTAGTATTGAATTGGCGATACAAAAGAATACTTCGAAGCGAAATAACTGCGAACTAAAGTAATTGTGTTTTATTATTAGTGTGGTTTTAGATTGTAATTAGTGTTGTGTAATTAGTGTCAATTTTGGTAATTCACTCGGCAGTTTTTAATTGTCTCGAACCCCAAGCTCGTAACAATTGGTGTCAGAAGTGGGATCAAATCATGCCGATTTTACCAAAGGACGACATGGAGGGTATCCGTACCCGAAGTCAACGTCAGCTGGAGACGGACCAGAGACGATTTGGTAATGCAACGCCGCAAACGTTGGAGGGCCAGCTGCTGACCACGGAGGCCGGCCCTTCAGCAGCTCCTGCATCTGCAGCACCTAACTTAGGTGCTCTGATGATGATGCTGCAGGATCAGGCTCGCCGACTGGAGGAACAGGCCCGCCGACAGGAGGTACAGACCCGTCGGTTGGAAGAACAGCTGCAGCGCGGTATAGAAGAGCAGATGCTCCTCAGGAAGGACCTTCACGCTACCTTCGGGAAAGAGATAAAGGAGGTGAAGTATAGGGTTGCTCAACATGACAACCGCCTGTCGGAAGCTGAAACCCGAATCGACCAAGTGAACAATCGGGTTGACAACGTGATGGCTGACGTGAAGAAAACGCTGGACGACCTCAAAATTGGGGATGGAGTTACAGCTCCCGTGGTGGCTACAACACCTTCGCTACGTGGATTCAAAGTGCCGCCGTTCGACGGGACTTCTTCCTGGTCGGCCTACAAAATCCAATTCGAGGCTGTCATGAAGGCGAAGGGCTGGAATAAAAGTCAGGCCATGACTGCACTCACCCTAGGCCTGCGCGATCAGGCCTTAACTGTTCTGGAAGCTCTCGGTAAGGAAATGACTTACGAGCAGCTCCTTGAGGCATTGGAGGCGAGATATGGCGACGCTCACCTGGAAAACGTCTTTCGTACGCAGCTCAAAGATCGCGTGCAACGCAGTAACGAAAACCTGCAGCAGTGGGCCCTTGAGGTGGAGAAGCTGGTTCGAAAAGCGTACCAGTCTGTACCCGCGCTCATTGTAGGGAACCTGGTGCAGACATTCATCGACGGCATCCGCGACCTTGAAGTCAGAGCTGCTGTGAGGCTCGAGCACCACGAGACGCTTAAGGACGCCTTGACCCTTTAACAGTGGTAGAGCCACGCGGCAGCTTTTGCTGTCGCACGGATGGGCCGGCTCGAACTGGGGTGGTACCACGACCTCACAGAATACCAGCGTGAAGTAGAGGTTTACCTCTGCGTTTCGCTTGGTGAGTGCAGGTGGCCGGAGGCCCTTTTTACTGGAAATGAGGCATTCCATCTTAGTCCTCACGGGTGGCAACGCATCTGCATTTTGATTCGCAAACGAGGATAGATGTAGATGTCTATGGGCCGCAGCAACCACTTACCATCAGGTGGACTGTGTGCTCGTTTGTCACCCTTATCCTATAAAAAAAAAACCCATGCATTGGAGGTGGAAGCCGTGCGGTATGATTATCGTCCCTACCGCGTCAGGGAGGTTGCAGCAACTACAGTTCGCGACCACAATAACGGCTATGGCCCTAGGTGCTACGGCAGTGGCGAAAGGGGCCATCTTCGATCCAGCTGCCCTAAGCGAACTGTAGAAAGGGAAGGTGATCGATCTCGAGAGGGTAGTGCGGCATATAGCACCGCCCAGCAGCAGCAGGGAAACGAGTGAAAGCCAGGACTGCCGGGCGGGTGCTGGCTGATGTTAAAAGAGCCCCAAGGATTTCGATCTCACAAACCCATGATGGGAACTGCCTAATATAATAATCAAGGGCGAAGTCAACGGAACGCCGTGTAAACTGACCATAGACACTGGAGCCTCTCGCACGGTTGTCAGTTCCCAACTTATAAGTCGGTTCCTTGGGGACTCCGCATACAACCGAGAACGCATTAATTTGGTGACAGCCACTGGTCAGCGCATACCCGCCCGTGGAGAGAAGGAGATGGAGTTAAAGCTAGGCAACATGATCTACCTGCATAATGTCATCGTGGCTGATATAATGGACAACTGCATCCTGGGCCTAGACTTTATGAGGAAGAATTGTTGTGAGATCGACGTTAAGCAAGGTGTTTTGAAATGTGGACAAAAGGAACTTTTCGTGGAAGGGGCGTTACCAGGGAATGTGTACAGCCTTAAGAAGATTGTTCTTCCGCCGAGATCGGAAACGATTGTGCCGGTTAGTCTTCCTCGGAATCCTGGGCAAGCTCATCGTTGTGTACTCGTGGAAAGGGTAGACAATGACCTTCCATGGAAAGTGACTCGAACCTTGGTCAGAACCACCGACATCTCAGGAGTAAGTGTGTTGAACCTTTGTGATCAGGAACAGATTATAGAAAAAGGTACATTGGTTGGTACTAGTGAGGAAGTGGATTGGTTGCGTCGGTGCGAATATCTATCGACTGGGACCCCCAGCAAGGATGGACAAACGAGAGTGACCACGCTTTTAGAAGACTGTCGCAGCATTCTCTCCCCGAATGAAATGGTCAAGGCGAAGAAGTTGTTACTCAAGTACGCCAATGTTTTCTCGTCAAACGAAGCTGACATAGGAAAGACTGGCTTAGTTCTACACAAAATAAACACAGGAGAAGAATTGCCTATTCGTCAGCGGCCAAGAAGATTGCCTGTAGCACGTGAAAAGGAAGTGGAAACCATGATTGAGGGAATGGTGAAGGATGGTGTTATTGAACCTTCATCTAGTCCATGGTGTTCTCCTGTGGTGCTGGTAAAGAAGAAGGACGGCAGCATGCGGTTTTGTGTTGACTACCGCCGCCTGAACGACGTTACGAAGAAGGACAGCTATCCCTTGCCAAGAATTGATGACACGCTGGACATGCTCACAGGCGTAAAGTGGTTTAGTACGCTGGGCCTGAAAAGTGGCTACTGGCAGGTTGAAATTGACCTAAGGACAAGGAGAAAACTGCATTCTCCACAGGAAAGGGTCTGTGGCAATTTAAAGTCATGCCGTTTGGATTGTGCAATGCTCCAGCAACGTTTGAAAGATTGATGGAGCTTGTACTTACCGGGCTAATTGGAGATGCCTGTCTGGTCTACTTGGATGACATCATCATCGTAGGCCGAACGTTTGAGGAACACCTTCAAAACCTGGAACACATGCTCATGAAGATCCAGAGTGCCAACCTCAAGTTTAGCCCGAAGAAGTGCTCACTATTCAAACGGCAAGTTGGCTTTTTGGGGTATGTAGTGTCGGAAGAAGGTATCCGCACGGATCCAGAGAAAATTGCCGCTGTCAAGGAGTGGCCGGTTCCAAAAGACAAGACACAAGTTAGAGCATTTTTGGGTTTGTGCTCTTATTATCGGCGATTTGTGAAGAACTTTGCAGATATAGCCAAACCTCTGCACAAGCTAACCGAGGAGAAGCGACATTTCTGCTGGGATGAAAGTTGCGATATTGCATTCCAGGAGCTCAAGAACCGTCTGTGCAAAACACCTATATTGGGGTACCCTGATGCGAGCAAGGAATTCATAGTTGACACAGACGCAAGTGATATAGGACTTGGCGGTGTGTTATCTCAACGGAATGGTGATCAAGAGATTGTGATAGCGTACTTCAGCAAGTCGTTGTCAAAGCCGGAAAGGAACTATTGTGCCACAAGACGGGAATTGCTTGCTGTGGTAAAGTCCTTCCAGCATTTTAGGAAATATCTTCTGGGGCGGAAATTCCACTTACGAACTGACCATGCTGCACTGAAATGGCTATTGCAGTTCAAAAATCCGGAAGGACAAGTTGCGAGATGGATTGAACTACTGCAGGAATACGACTTTCTAATCGAACATCGCAGCGGGAAATCTCATGGCAATGCAGATGCATTGTCAAGAAGACCTTGCCCTGAAGATTGCAAGCGTTGTACTAGGCAAGAGGGTAAGGAAGTGGTATCTGTGAGGATACTTAGGACAGACCAGCTCAGCAATGAGTGGAAGGACAGCCTACAACATGCACAGCAAGAAGATTCGGACATTAAGCCGATTCTGGAATGGAGCCTGGCCTGGCCAGTGCTCCTAAGCCCAAGTGGAGCGACGTCTCAGCGATGAGTTCGACCACGAAAAGCTATTGGACCCAATGGGACAGCTTGATGATTCAGGATTGAGTCCTGTGCCGTAAATGGGAAAATGGTCGGGGAGACAGTTGTCACTTACAAATGGTTGTGCCTAAGGCTAAAATATCGGATGTTCTACAGCTGTACCATAGTGGTTGTTCAGGAGACCACCTGGGAGTTAAACGAACTCTACTGAAGATCCGAGAACGGTTTTACTGGGTCTACTGTCGTGACGATGTCGAGGATTGGTGCCGCAAATGTACAAGTTGTGCGGCTGTAAAGGGACCTCAAATTCGTAGTAGAGGTGCATTGAAAGTGTACAATGTTGGTGCACCATGGGAGAGGATAGCCATTGACGTTGCGGGGCCGTTTCCGGAAAGTGAAAGTGGTAACAAGTATTTCATAGTTGTGATGGATTACTTCACTAAGTGGCCAGAAGTCTTCGCCATTCCAAATCAAGAAGCTTCAACAGTTGCAGATTAACTAGTTCATGAAGTCTTTTGTCGTTTTAGAGTACCCTTAGAGATTCACAGCGATCAAGGAAGGAATTTCGAGTCTCAAATATTCCAGGAAACTTGCAGAGTTATGGGTACTCATAAAACACGAACAACTTCTTACCACCTACAATCTGATGGAATGGTAGAATGATTTAATCGGACATTGGAAAGGTACCTGGCAAAAGTTGTGGAAAAACGGCAACGAGACTGGGACAGGCACATACAACCGTTTTTGTTGTCATATCGAAGCGCTGATCACGAAAGTACATCAGTGACGCCAGCTTTCGCAAACTTTGGGAGAGAATTACGGCTGCCTGCAGACCTGATCACCGGAATATCACCTGATGCCCCACGCAGTATAACCGATTATGCAAATGACTTGCGGAACAAAATGAATGACATTTGTGAGCACGTCAGACAGTCGGGCCTGCAAACGTCTGAGAAGATGAAAACACGGTATGACCGCAAATTGAACAACAAAGAGTTTGACGAAGGTTCACTAGTGTGGTTACACAATCCAGCTCGCAGCAAAGGGAAATCTCCTAAGCTTCAAGCTAAATGGAACGGACCGTACCGAATTGTGACAAGGATCAATGACGTAACCTACCGGATACAGAAAGGTGCCAGAGGTGCTCCTAAGATCGTCCATGTGGATCGACTGGCGCGTTATTATGGGGCCAATAATGCTCGGGGCGAGCATGTCTTAGGAGGGGGCAGTGTTGCGCGCCACTATTAATGTCTTGTACATGGTAAAACTAGTTACACTAGCGCCCTCTAGTGTCGAGTAGCAAAACTAGGAGAGTCAAGATCCTTCCAGAAATTTCGGGTTTGATATGTACTCGAACATTCTAGATGTCGCTACAGTAGAAGGTTCTGGAAACTATCTGAGGCCCTATATAAGGCCGGTATAGACCACGACCGAGGCAGTATTGAATTGGCGATACAAGAGAATACTTCGAAGCGAAATAACTGCGAACTAAAGTGATTGTGTTTTATTATTAGTGTGGTTTTAGATTGTAATTAGTGTTGTGTAATTAAAGTGTCAATTTTGGTAATTCAATCGGCAGTTTTTAATTGTCTCGAACCACAAGCTCGTAACAGTATTATTTATAATCTGTATGGAATAAAAAGTTTCTATTTCTAATGAAATGTTGGTAAAAAACGAGTTAAGAAGCAGTCGGAGTTTCATCTCATTGTAAGTTGTAGGAGTCAAAAGGTAAAATCCGAAAAGATCTTAATATGTAGGTACTCTGATATAACCATTTAGCCCTAGCGATGGGGAACTACTAGCAATGGACTAGTTACGGGCTGGTGGATTAAGTGGATTTACGGCGCATGCAGCGCTAAGGGCCGCGGGTTCAAATCCCGCACGGAACAAGTATTTGTATGGTCTACAAATAATTTTTCCGGGTCTGGATGTTGGTCCTTGTGAAATTTATGTATATAAACTGCCACGATACAGGAGAAAATCCTAGTGGAGGTTACGTTTTTTTAAAATATAAATTAAAAATTACGAATACTTCTAAAAGTAGAAAAATTTAAAAAAAGGTTTAAAAAATATGCAAAATAGTTTTAAAAAAAACCGATGATTGAGGTTTTGTGTATTACATACCCTAGAGACCAATAAACATTTATTAATAAGCAACTTCTCAATTATATGAAATTGTTTTAGAAATTATCTTAGTCCAAAATAGCGACATCTGGTGAACAGAAGAAGATCATTATTAAGAAGATTAATAAGAATGATCAAACTCTTCTCTACGATTACTCTTGCTAATGGATATAAGTTTGGTAAACGCTTGAATTATTTCTCAGCCGACTATGGTGTCTTGGGTGGAGCTAGTAACAAAACAGTTCAACGCGTCAGCGGCTGCGTCAGAATGGTTCCTTGGTCATATGGCGGACAACACTTGGTGGCCTATGCAGGTGAGTTTGTTCTGTTATTTTTAGCTCCAAAAAATTTTTGCGTAACACCTTCTTAAAAGCCTATTTATATGTCGGATTTAATTAAAAATGAGTAACTTTCAACGTGAAATAGTTTATTATACTTTAAACGTTGTTTTCTCAAATATCTCATTCACACTACAATTCATGTATTCCAAAAGTCAAAATTCCACTTAAAAATCCCCTGTTGAACATACAATAAAACTAAAAAGGCTGAAAAGACTATATCTTCTAATGCAGATGTTAACAACGAAAGCAGATAGTTTTAAATGTGTGGATTTTTTTTATTTTGATTAATTATAAACAACTCTAAATATTATTACGACAGCTCCGTGGCGCAGTGGCTTAGCAATGAGTTGTAGCCCTGGGGGCGCTGATTCAAATCCCGTACGGAACAAGTATTTGTATGGCCTACAAATAATTGTTCCGGATCTGTTGTTCTCGTGCAATTTATGTTTGTAAACTGCCTCCACGATAAAGGAGAAAATCCTAGTGTGTGGGTATTTTTTTTTAAATAGAAGGGTAATATGAGTGGAACCAGCTGTTCAATTTTCGTTTTCAATTCTCTATCTCGTCTCGCTGATATTACCACATGAGTAAAGAAACCTACGAGAGGCAGCGCCTCATACAACCGCGCTATGATAGATACACTACACACTACTACAATTTTAATGTGCGTGTGTGCGTGAGCACTGGCGGCTCGTTACGTACATAGGGAAACTGCCTTAAACCGTCTTGGCTTGTGCTCAAACCCAGGGTGTACACGTCGCGCATCAGTACTTGTTTTCGTTTCACGTTTGATTTGAAATATAAAAAATTGTAAATATGGCTTACTGTACTGTGTTAACAATAATAAAACGTATATTTACAATTAATAATTGTATTCATTATAAATAGCATATTATGCAATAATATTGTAAGTTATTGAAAACAAATTTAATATATAAAAGTAATTTTTGTTTGTTCGTATTGTTACGAGCTTGGGGTTCAAGACGATTAAAAATGCCGAGTGAATTACCAAAATTGACACTTTAATTACAGAACACTAATTACAACTTAAAACCACACTAATAACAAAACACAATTGTACTACTGATCACTTTAGTTCGCAGTTGTATCGCGTCGAAGTATTCGCTTGTATCACCAACTCAAAACTGACTCTAATCGCCGTGCATACCGGCCTTATATTATAATGTAAATGTTTTTTTTTCTTATGTAACTTGTATGGACTCAGTCTGAAATAAATTGATTTTATTTTATTTTTATTTTTTTTATATAGGGCCTGAGATAGTTCCCGAATCTTCTATTGTAGAAACATCTAGAATGTTCGAGTACATACTAGTCCCGATTGACTAGGTGTCGATATTTCTAGAAAGTTCTTCCATGGAAATTTCTAGAAGGATTTTGACTCTCCTAGTTCTGCTACTCGATACTATAAGGCGCTAGTGGTAACTAGTGTCACCATGTACCAGTCATTAACGGTGACGCGCAACAGTATTTTAAGCGCCGCCATACCGTTCATCATATTGCGGTAAAACTTTGTCAAGTTATTGCTTGCACTGGCGCGAAGGTTACAGATATAGTAGTATGTTTAGTTATCTTATAGTTATATCGTAGATGGCGCGCGTATAGTACCGAAAAAAAGTTATATAATATCTTGCAACTTCAATGATTGTATTATCATTCCTAAAAGTTGCAGCCTATTTACGTCCCACTGCTGGGCACAGGCCTCCTCTCATTTCTGAGAGGGTTTTAAGGCAAGGGAATGTCCGCCGCGCTGCCCCAATGCGTGTTGGCGAATTTCACATGTTTTCGAAATATTTCTTTTTCTTATTTCTCAGACATGCAGGTTTCCACACTTCACCGCCGAGCACGTGGTAAATCAGCACTTAGAATTGCAATTAACAATTTCATTGGTGCCGGCGGGGATCGAACCCGGGTAGCTTACAGCGAGCGCTAACCATCTGAGCTACCACGGCTCTATATCATTCCTAAGGTCTTCAAAATTTGAAACGATACTTCCACAATGTTTTCTTCTGCGATTGGAACGCGACTGGTACCATCTAGTAAAGTTAATATAAATATATAATTTTTTAAATATCCCAAAGACACCACTTGGTTAGTATTTGATTATTATTTATTATTTTTAATGTGGTACATAGATATCTCATACATATATGTCAATAAAAACTTTAAAAACTACTAACTAGAAAAAAAAAGAATTACTTGAGCAAACATTTCACGAATATTTTGATTTCGAAATAATCATTGTTAATATTGATAGTCATTTATTAAAGCGTGCGCAATCGTGTATGTACATAATATATGCCATGTGAGTGATAGTAGATTATTTAAGAAATAAACTATAATACATTTAAAATTTAATATTTAAGAGGCGTATTACAAAAAAACGCGAAATTACAAGGTTTCCTCGTTGAAATTTTATGTTTATCGTTCATTTCTTGAAATAACAATTACTTGGTAAAAATAGTTCGTTTTCTCTCCTCAAATAAGCTCGGAATGGATTTTAGATAACTTATTTATTTAATCAGTAATAATCATTCTCCCGATGCATGTTTAGGCAAAAACTCTCGAAGACATGATTTGGGAGCTCTAATTTGTAGATTCTATTGAATATCGACCATCAAAAAAAATATTTTTATCTCCCAAATATCCTACAATTTAATAATAATGGAATACATTTTCGTTATATGCTTTTCACACTAGGAAAAAAAATTCGACATAACTCAAAAAACGACCAAAAAAGCTTCGATGCAAGCCTCTATATTTCCGAAGTTCTACATCACTTAGACGTAAAATTTATACCAAAATAATTATCAACATTTGCTTATACTATGCTATTATTTTTACTTTTAAAATCGTTACTATTATATTATAATTAATTAAATAAAAGTACTATATATTTAACTGCGCCGGCCATCTGAGATCATTAACGCGCGAGCGCTTGCCGAGGGTGGACCTGCGTCAGTTTATTTCGGGCGCTGCATGGTTTCGATACTACTGTAGTGTGCGTCGATTGCTATCGTAGTGTGCGTCGATTGCCTGCATACTAGAACATTGTCAACTACGACCGCAATTTTTGATCGATCGGTTTAAAACTATTTTATATATTTATAATTTAGATCACGTCTCTTCCATTAAACATGGTAGGGACAACGAGTCTGCAGCATGTGCACAATTGAGCAAACAAAAAAATATTATTATAGAAAAATGTGGTCTATTCATTGACCTAGATCATTGTTATTTGAGGGCTTCACCTAATGGTTTATACAGCAACGGTCTTATTGAAGTTAAATATCCTATTTCAGCTTTCGGAATAGATTTTGATACGGCCTTTCGACAAAAAAAAAGTTAAAGGTTATAAATTCAGTGATTCAAGTGTAACATTAAATCAAAATAATGACTGGTTTTACCAAATCCAAGGCCAGCTTCATTTAGCAAATAAAAATGTCTGAATACTTGCCATAATATGTTTTGGCCCAGATTAATGCAGTAAAAGTACTAAAAATTTACAAATACGAACAATTTTAGATTTTCAATATGTTACCCAAGTTACAAGCTATTTATGAAAAGTGTGTACTGCCTGAAATTATCGAATCGAGAAAAGTTCGGTCAATGCCGTCGCAGCAAATATTTTTCTTATAAAAAATATAGTAATTGACTGTAAGTACCGATTAAAAAAATATTAGTTACATTTGGTTGTTATATTTATTAAAACAGGTTGCAACCGTTTATTTATTTATACCACTATTCTACCGGTAGTAGACATAATCGATTATTAACATTCGATTACAGCGTAACAATTAAAATATTTATGTTTACTTATTTTGACACTAAATTTCATAAATAATGAATAATATATCAAAATGGTATATAATAATAAATAATAAATTATATAATAATAAATAATAAATTATATAATAATATAATAATAAATTAATAAGATAACATTAAAATGACACACCAAAAAATATTCCATCCACTGAAGTCCATCCTAAGAAAACTTTGTATTATGGAAGATCAAGATCGTTTAATCGCCATACTCACAGTATTATAGTGCGAGCGAGTGAATAGATATGAAAGAAAGTATCGGTCGCGTAGTTTGCCGCCCGCTCGCTGCGTAAAATACCTAAATTTGCGAAACGCCGAAATGTAAGAGGGCTCTTAACTAAAAGGCAACAAATTATTCAAAAACAAATAACATGAAAATGAAATATTTAGACTAAATAGTTCGTAAAAAAATTTAAATACTTAGTTAAAAGTTGAAAACCATTTTGTCTATTAAATATTATCCTCCTCCGTCAACCCTATCAAAATAGGTAAAAATTTTGAACGCTTCTTAGAAGCTTTATCTCTGGTCGGTTTCTTTACTCGTGTGGTATTACTGTAGTTTTATATAGAGTAGGCAATGTTTAAAACTGTTTAAATTTCACCTTTGAGTTACTTAGCGTATGTTCCGATATAAACTACGAGCAAAACTCAGTGCTCTCACTGAAGGAAAATTCGTTCCGTTATGGACTGCCAGCATACTGTCGCAGTACCCTGGGGAAATATACGACGCCATAAATCGCCGCCATTTTTATACTGTGAGCACTGGCGCTTTCGAGGTAAGGTGCTGTCAATACTTTGATCACGTGATCAAAAACATAACAGCGTCTAGAGATTTAACAGCTTCCGCGAATGATTGTTATTACTATTAATTAATATTGTTATTCAAATATACTCGAACATTAAGTTTTAAAAGCAACAACATTAAAATCATAATTTTTCTTGTTGAACAGAAAACGTGTCTATGATAAATATTTTCGTTTGAAAACAGTGTCGAAAAATGGGGATGATAGTATACTGGACTGCGTTCCGTTTTAAACAGTAACCAGTATAGCAAACTAAGAAGGAACGGCTTCGCAGTATACTGAATTGACGTCAAACTTTACAGTGGTCACAGTGTATATCGGAACATACCCTAATATTTTCTTGTATCACTGACAGTTTATGTCTTTCATTTTAGGTGTTAATAAAATGTCCGAATCAAATGGTGCGTCAAATGTTCCAGAGGCTATGTATGCATGTAATTCAAAGGCTGAGGTATGTTTTAGCAAATTAAGCAACAGTATATTTTATCTATTTTCTCCTTATTAATTCTTATAATATATAATTTGTTATTCATTTGAAAATCCTATTTCAGATCTAGTCATTGTGCCTTATACCTGCAGGGTATGGAGGAAGGCGAAGATAATAGTAAATTGGGAGAAGCAAGTTGTGTTACTAGGTTTATAAGAATGTTATTATCGTTGGTGAGTACATATAGGAATTGTTAATATTAAATAAAATAGTATAATTGTCCATTAATAATCTAATAAATAAACATAAAATTAAAAATATGTGACTAGCTCATTAGTAATTATGTTTTTTTTATGTATATGATAAGGGTGACATGCGAGCACGCAGTCCACCTGATGGTAAGTGGTTACTGTGGCCCATAGACATATTTTCATATTAAGATCATATATAAATCAGATATACATCTATCCTCGTTGGCGAATCAAAATGCAACTGCGTTGTCAGCCGTGAGGACTAAGATGGAATGCCTCTTTTCCAGAAAACGGGTCTTCAGTTCTCTACACTCATCATACGAATCACAGCAGCATTGCGCTGCTATTTTTTTATTAACTAGTACAGGGCTTTCTTAACTGTGCGTCGCGACGCCCTGCTTTACAATGCATTCTACAAGAAAACTCGTTAGAAAGCCTTGATCTTTCTCTGAAACTAATATTTACACAGCACTTGTCATCATTAAGTGAACATTTTAAAAAGTATTTTCCCGAAAATTTGAAGCAATATGACTGGGTTAGAAACCCTTTCCAGTCGACCTCACCATCAACACTTTCGACAAAGGAAGAAGAACAATTAATAGAATTGTCCTGTGACTCCAGCCATAAGCTCCGATACGACAAAGACGAACTGATTGAATTTTGGAGCTCAATTTCTCACGAATATCTTGCCACATCAGCTGTGCAGCATTGAGGGTTCTATTACCATTTGCGACATCGTACTTGTGCGAAGCAGGCTTTTCTGCAGTTGCAGTAATAAAGAACAAGTATAGATCGAAAATAAATGTAGAGAAAGAGATGAGAGTGGCAATATCCAAACTTGAGCCACATTTTGAGAAGCTATGTTCAGAAAATAAAGCACATCCTTCTCATTAGTAGCCAGCTAACAAAGTATCTCTTTTCATTTTGTTCTTGTTTTTTTTTTCTTATTATTTAATAAAAATTATAAATGTTATTTGTAGTTTTTCTGGTATCTTTTTACTAGCCTAGAATTACAACTGGTAGGTATTTTTGGCCAGAGGAAGGGCGTCGCAAAAAAGTGGCAAATTCCCAAGGGTGTCACAGTAAAAATAAGTTTGGGAAGCCCTGAACTAGTCATTACGTTTATCATAACTATATTTTGCAATCCACTTTTTAGTTAGAAAGGCAAGACCTCAATAAATAAAGTGTTTAGGTAGTATATCCCTGAAATAAATAATAGCTTATTAATGATGCATTTTATTATATTACTAATTGATGATAAAACGAAAAAAATTGAAGAAATATAGTTTAGAATTAAGAAAGTTACTTGTGTGAATGTTTTAATATATTTTTATATTATGTTTTAGTATAATTTTAAGATTAAATTTGATATGCTTTTAATAGATGGAAAATGGTGCGAGGTCACATCTGCGACACTTGACGGAGTACTTTAGTCTCTTGTATGAGTTCAGTAAAATGGGCGAGGAAGAAGGCAAATTTATGTTGAGAATCAATGCCATTTCAAGCATGGTCAGCTTCTATCTCGGACAGAATTCGGCTACGGTAAGTGCTTAGTCGTAAACGATTAGAGGAATTATGCTTTTTTATACAAATACACGTTATATCTTTTAGTAACATATTGGGTATCATTTATCCTTAATTTCATCTATCACCATCTGGCAACTTTGCCATTTTTGGAAGGATTTAAAAGTTTAGGACCAATTTTCCAACAAAAAATGTACTGTCATACTGGGCGTCAATGTTAAATGTGACATTATATTCTTCATAGATTTGGTATTTATTAATAACTTAAACAAATACTAACATTAAATAGACATAATACTCACAAATAGAAAATGGCAAAGTTACCTCACTTTTGCCATCAGGGTTTGTTATGAAAATAATATGATTTGACTTCAAGGTTGAAGGTAAGTTTACCTCTTAATATAATACACAACACCCAGAGTTATGATTTGCTTCAATAATTTTGTTGCAAGTAGCAAAGTTTACGCTTGTGGCAAAGTTGCCTTCTCATTTTTTTGGGTTGTCAAAAATCCTTGATTACGTATTTAACTTAATTTTTTTATTTAAATATCTTGTCACAATTCATCATTATCATCATCATTACAGCCCTTCACAAGTCCACTGCTAAACATAGGCCTCCCCCAAAGAATGCCACAAAGCACGGTCCTGAGCCACCTGCATCCATCGACTTCCTGCATGTCTTACCAAGTCGTCACTCCATCTCGTGGGGGGACGCCCTACACTTCGCCTACCGGTACGAGGCTGTCACTCGAGAACCTTTCTTCCCCATCGTTTCTTAAAAAATTGTTTCTTAAAAAATCTAAAATATACCAAACAAAAATACTCTCGTCTAAAATTGAAATAAAATTGGTGCAATAATAAGCTTAAATCAATTATAGTATAGAATAAAAAAAGCTTGTTACAATCATTTTTAACAAGTATTCGTTTTTTATTAGTTATCTATACCATTTTATTACGGGTCGTAATAAAATGGTGTCAGGTTATAATTATTGTAATCATAAATATTGTTTTCCCACAATAGCGAAACATTAATCATCATTGAAATGACAGTGAATGTTTTGCTTAATATCAATACACAATAAGTTGAAATTATGAAAAATACTGAGTAGTAATAATATTATTAATGCCCGACAACGCAGTAAAAATAATATAGATTTCTCTATTGTTTTCCTTCATTTTTAATAAAGATGAATTGATTGACGACTCATTTGGTAAAATCGGTATAATGGGCTGCTATGGTGAAACATCGATACAAACATAGATACAAACATGGAATGTCAAGTGCAAAACACTTTGTTTAAATGGTTGTAATCGGTTAAAAATATAGGTTGATTGGTTGGTTGCAACAAAACATGGCAAAGTAACCGTAACATCGTGGCATCACTAGCATGGTAACTTTGCCAAGTTAGTTTTATAGATAAATGTCAAGGCCAACATGTTAAAAATCATATATTACATTTAATAACCATTAATATTACGTTACTACAAAGATATAGATACCTACCTACATTCAGTATTTAAAACAAAAAAAAAACTAAAGTTTCGAGCACTGAACAACGAGGTTATTTCGCCGGCTCATATCTGCGTTAAAATAAAATTCCAAAATTAACTCTCATGTTGCCATATTGAAAACAGTGCTGTCAATTAGTTATTGTATTGAATTAGTGGAGGCGGCCGTGGTGGGAGCTAGGGCGGCAGCTACCTAGCAGGGCTGCCTACATCAAAGGGGGAACTGTAGTACCCCGAGCCGCGGCCACTCAGCTGACGAGGGCGAGAAGGGTCTAGCTGACCGCTGAGTGGCAGTGAAGTCCCTCTCAACATACTGAGGGAGGGGGTGATAACCACCCGCCCCTGGGGGAACAACCCCCGACAGGGGGCGCGGCCGAGCGCCCCGCCCGTGGGAGTCGAGGGCCCGGAGAGCCCTGAAAGGAAATTTGCAACCAGACACAAAATGGCATGGCGATAGCCCTAGCCGCGCGATGGCATTACTAAATACTAAATACAAATTACTACGCGGCACAAATCAAATTACAAATGAACAAATACAAAAAAATTAACGAGTAACAAAATACCGTTCCTATCAAATCAAGTTAAATACAAATTACACAAATACAAATTACTATTTATTAGATTTATATTATTACCATTTATTAGATTAAATACGAACTACAATACAATAAAGATACATATCCCGTTCGATCTACAAAAAATGCCTTGCTCAGACAACCGACCCTTTGATAAGTAATCAACCATAATTTTACGACAACGATAATTATCCGATTACGTGATAATAACCATCTACCTAACCAACGCATCTCTCTAGAAAACTCCCGCTTGCGCAACCTACGGGCGTGGCATTAGCAACTACCCGCCAATAACAAAAAAAGCAAGCAACAAAGTAACAAAAGAAAAAAAAAAATATTTTTACGTATTACGGACGGGCTTGATTGTAGACACAAAATTAAACCAATCAAACCAACGCTCCCTGCCACCAAAATTGTTTAATTTTTATCAAACACTACGTTCGGGATCGAACGGGGAATCGAACCCGGAACCACGCTCTGCTACCACATTGTTGCGGCCTACGGCTGTTCCTACAAAGATTCAATCTTCGGGGCCCATCAGCGAAGATTCAACGAACAGACGCAGGTCGGGCCTCAATATGGCCGCGTGGAATGTCTCTAATTACAATAACCTATATGGAAGCAAACTAGAAAGCAAAAGTACTTACCTGTATCAGGAGCCAACTTCGCTCCAAGGCTTGGGCAGGCCGTGAGTGTGTGTAATGGTGGATAGCGAGTCGTGTACAGTGATGTGTGAATGTGTGGGACCTTGGGAAGCATAGGCGACCAGCAGCGGCCGAGTTCCAGGCTGCTCCAAAATGCTGCATCGCTCCAGACAGCTCCAGCGCCGGACCACTTCTTTATTCACTGTCACTGATTCAGTCTCTTAGCTTCATTGTACGTTTAACTAACTTCACTTCGCCTTCCTTCCACACTCATCGCAGAATCGAACACGTGATACCCGACACGGCAACGGACAGTAGTTCAAAGTTCAATATTCAATGGCCCGGATTCACTTATCACAAATTATAACGATATCCTGACAATTAACCGGGAGAAGCTCACAAACAAGGAATGCGCGGCTGGAATCCTAGATCGTATATCTCCTCCACTCGCGTACACTATTCCGCACTCTCGCACGAATTAACTATCGCACAATTCACATATCTACGTGACGAAGAAACACGCGCCCAAAATTCAGATTCTAGACCCTAATCAAACAAAACCTGGTCTCGCGCGAACTTCTGCAGCGTTAGCTGAAAAACCCGGCTTAACCCGGTCGCTGCTAGGAAGTCACTCTCACCTACTGTCTCGCCTGACAGCGCAAGGACGCTGGGAAGCTCCCTTCCGCTGCCTCCTCCCCGACACACGCGTGACACCTGGTACGATCGGGCGATTGGCAAAGTCGAACGTGATTGGATGACGTTAAACATGACCAAATTTAGGCGTAAACAACCACTATGACCCCGGAGAATAAACAGGGGTCTATGGTAAAAAGAGATCAGACGAGAAGAAGAGTTCAAAGTCACCTCATCGGCCGGTAAAATCAAGGCCACAGTGTTTTGGGATTCCAAAGAAATACTATTTATTGATCGAGTACACAAAAAAAGGAGAAACCATCAACGCAGCCAAATACTCAGCCACTTTACGCCGTTTGAGAGAAGCAATAAAAGATAAGAGAAGAGGAAAGCTGACCAAGGGAGTACTGCTTCTTCATGACAACGGACCGGTGTACAAGACTGCGGGTTTGAGGAAATTAACCACCCACCATACAGTCCAGATCTACTTAGATATGAGATACTACCAGCCCCTAGTGACTACTTTTTATTCCCAAACTTAAAAAACACCTTCGGAGAAAGCGATTTGCTGACGATAATGACCTCAAGTCCCGCTGTAAATAAGCATTTTTCAGATGAAGACGAAGAATATTTTTTCAAGAGAATAAAAAAGCTTTTTTCACGAACAAATAAGTAAATGTATTGATGTCATGAAAGACTATTGTACCGAGTATACATTGAACGCCCCACGTATTGTGATCCCAAATAATTCCTGATGTAATATTGGGGACATGGCATTCATCGTTGGTGGTTTATACAAACTTAGGGGGGGAGGGGGACAGAGGTGTTTGACGTCCAGATGTCTTAGTTAACTAAGACTATCTTTATGCATATCCGATTTATGCAGAATGAGCTTACAGTAGTATGTTTGGTTTTTGATTTAATTGTTTTAATTATGGGATCTCAAGCAGATGGTAGCATACAGCCATCTTCTCTATTGGAATTAGGATGTTTTTTAATATCAATAACCTCGCGAATCGCATCGGTGTTCTTTTGCGAGGATTTGTGGTGGAGTTTCATGTGATGAATAGACGCTTCGGGAAGTCTGCAGTATGTCACCATGATTAGGATCGTTTCAACCATTATATCAGATTTGATAAACCAAAAATCAACTATGCAAAATATCTCCATTTCGCATAGTTTTAATCATCTTCAAAAAGGAGGAGGTACTCAATTCGACTGTATTTTTTTTGTGTGTGTTACCTTATAACTTTTTTTAGGTGAACCGATTTTAATGATTTTCTAATTTGAAAGTTGGTACTTCTCGTGTGGCTTCATATAAATTAGATCAAGGTTTGACCAGTAATTTTTGAGTTATCCTTAATAATTTATATTGATGTCGCCTGTATAAAATTTTGAATTTTACGACTTGTTGGATTAACTGATGATAATGGTGAGTGACTTCTGTAAAGGCGGAGTCACCATCCGAAGAGGCCGGCGGCAGCGGAGCCAGTGGAGGTGGGGGAACAGAGAGCGGAGACAAGCTGCGGCCTGGCGCGCTCGACAAGATGGTGGCGTTGGTGGCCGGGCTCGTAGAGCGCTCGCGTGACGCCAGCGGACACCTCGCGCTGCCCGAGCCCGACGCGCGCGCTCTGCTGCACGCCAAGGTGAGTGTCACTGTGCGCAGCTGCAGCGCTCTGCTGCACGCCAAGGTGAGTGTCACTGTGCGCAGCTGCAGCGCTCTGCTGCACGCCAAGGTGAGTGTCACTGTGCGCAGCTGCAGCGCTCTGCTGCACGCCAAGGTGAGTGTCACTGTGCGCAGCTGCAGCGCTCTGCTGCACGCCAAGGTGAGTGGCACTGTGCGCAGCTGCAGCGCTCTGCTGCACGCCAAGGTGAGTGTCACTGTGCGCAGCTGCAGCGCTCTGCTGCACGCCAAGGTGAGTGTCCCTGTGCGCAGCTGCAGCGCCGGGGCCGGGCTCGTGGAACTGTTTATTTAACTTTAAATAAAAAAATTGTTTTCTCTTTGCCCAGAACTAATTAAATGAAAAAAAAAATATATATAGTTTATAACTATTTTGAAAATGTTACATTTATAAACTGATAATTACAAACGAACTTACACTCCTCCACCCGATGGTACGTTTTCCTGCAGTCCAGTTACGTTGTCACCTCTGTAAACTAAGATATAATGCCTCAGCCTCACAGTCTTATTGATTGTTATGCTGGCTCTCTAAACCCTTCATATATACACAGTCAGGTCATAAGTATTGTCACACAGTAAAAACTTTTCTTTTAGAATGCTGGCCACAAAAAAGTTTATTGAATTCGAATTTCGAATTGTTCATGAAAATAAAACTGTTTACTTTTTAGAATTTTACTTATTTTTAAATATGGAGTGGACGCTTAAAGAAGACCGTGTTGCAGTTATTGCGTTGCATCGTTGCGGTGGTTACGCGCCAATTCAAATTTTTGACATACTGAAAAATTTGAATATAACCAAAAGATTCGTTTACCGTACCATCAAACGATACAATGAAGATTCTCGTGTAGATGACAGGTCAAGAAGTGGTCGCCCTCGGTCTGTTAGGACTTCAGCAGTGATAAAAGCTGTGAAGGCGCGAATTCAAAGAAATCCCAAACGTAAGCAGAAACTGTTGGCCCTTCAGATGGGGTTAAGCAGAACCACGGTGAAAAGGGTGTTAAATGAAGACTTAGGGCTTCGGGCATATCGAAGAAAAACAGGACATCGTTTGAATGCTCGTCTAATGGACCTGAGACTGAAGAGATGCCGCGCTTTGTTGAAGCGGTACGCGGGAAAAAAATATCGGGAAATTCTATTTTCGGATGAAAAAATTTTTACCGTAGAAGAGAGCTACAACAAACAAAATGATAAGGTGTACGCACACAGTAGTGAAGAAGCGAGCAACCGTATTCCGCGTGTCCAACGAGGTGATTTTCCATCCTCGCTCATGGTATGGTTGGGAGTTTCTTATTGGGGCTTAACAGAGGTACATTATTGTGAGAAAGGTGTAAAAACGAATGCAGTTGTGTATCAAAATACAGTCCTGACGAACCTTGTGGAACCTGTTTCTCATACCATGTTCAATAACAGGCACTGGGTATTCCAACAAGATTCGGCGCCAGCTCATAGAGCGAAGAGCACACAAGACTGGCTGGCGGCGCGTGAAATCGACTTCATCCGGCACGAAGACTGGCCCTCCTACAGTCCAGATTTGAATATGGGCGAGAGGGCTGGGAGGTGCTTTGGGTGTCGGCATCTTCTTGGGGCATGCGCTACCCCGCCCTCCGAGTTCTATATAAGGGTACATATGTTGCAATAGTGACATATGCTGCGGCCGTTTGGGTTGATCGGGAGGGGAATTATACAGTGCGCATGGCACTGCTAAGATCGCAGAGATCTTCGCTCGTGCTGTTGACAAAGGGGTACAGGACGATAAGTACTGCGGCGCTCCCGGTATTAGCCGGCGTCCTGCCGGCCGATCTGGAGGTAACTCGTGTTGGTGGGATTGACGAGGCGCGCAGAAACGTAGAGAATGGGGAGTTGAGCAGGCGTAAGCGCGAAATTTGGGTTGAAGTTGTGGATGTATGGCAGGAACGGTGGACGAACGAGACGAAGGGTAGAGAGTTATTCTGTTTTTTCCTGGACGTGGCGGCGCGACTCAATGCAAATTGTTTCGTGCCAGACTATCAAGTCTCACAGATCCTCAGTGGGCATGGATGTTTCAGGAAGAGATTGTTTGATATGAAATTGACTGAATCGAGTATGTGTGAGTGTGGAACGGCCTATGAGGATAGGCATCACGTTCTGTGGGAGTGTGAGCGTTATGACGACCTGCGCTGTAAGATGATGGATGGAATGGTACGCGAAAAGATTGGTCCGGTTTAGTATCCGGATCTCGTTGACGGTCAGGAGAGCTTTGACCGGCTGCGTGAGTTTGCGCACGGTTGGCATGCAAGGAGGATTGCCATGGAGAGATGCGCCTTCTCTAATGAAGACCAGCCCGGAACTGAAATCGTGCAGTGTTTGTTCAGCCCAGAAAGGGAGAGTGACACAACGGGACAAGGAGTAGAATAAATAACTTGTAGAGAGTCAAGAAAGTGCACGCGGGAAAGAGCCCTGAGCAAGTACCGCGTGCATCTCTCGAGATTCGGCCCGTATAACCGTAAGGTTGGTGGGGCCATGGGAGGTGGAGTCCAGATTTGAATCCGTTAGATTACAAGATATGGCAACACTTGGAGGAAAAGGCGTGCTCAAAGCCTCATCCCAATTTGGAGTCACTCAAGACATCCTTGATTAAGGCAGTCGCCGATATTGACATGGACCTCGTTCGTGCTGCGATAGACGACTGGCCGCGCAGATTGAAGGCCTGTATTCAAAATCACGGAGGTCATTTTGAATAAACTTTAGTGTCATAAGAATCTATGTTTTGTTTAGTTCATTTTGGTATATAAATAGTTACATAATGAATAAACTTGTTTCAATTATTTTATATTAAGCATGTGAGAGAATTTATGACCTGACTAGGTAATATTGTATACTGCACAAAGGTTCCTTGCAACAGTATCGGTTATTACCGATGGCTGGAATGTAGTTACAGGAAATGAGGCAATCATGAATACCGGAATCCTAAATCCAACAATGTATGTTCTATCACAAATGTTCGTATTTAGGTTGGATTGATTGTAAAAATTCTTAAAAATTTACATTGTGTTCCACTGTTACTAATTGTAAGTTCTTATCTTTCGCAGGGGTTTCCATTTATATACCAACAGACTCGAGATTGTTTAAACTTGCAACAGACACGGTCGCTTATCTTCGCACTTTGCCGGTGGAACGAAGCATTAGCGCAAAAGATCGTCAACATGATTTTTCAAGCAATCGCTAAACATTCTGAGGTAAGACTTATAGGGGTATATATATTAAGCTATTAATCAGTTAAACGAAACAAAAAACAATAAAAAATGAACATTAATTTACCTTTGAATAAAATGTTGTATAATTAACTTTAAGTTTTGCGGTATGACAGAGCTGCGGCGCGCTGTTCAAGCTGCTGACTCTGTTGGTGGAGGGCAGCGGCGGTGGAGGAGGTGGAGGCGGAGGTGGAGGAGGGGGAGGTGGTGCGGCGTCGAGCGGGCTGCCGTGCTTCACGCAGCTGGTGCTGGCGCGCCTGTGGGACGCCGCCGACGTCTGCCCGCACGCCGCGCTCGAGTGGCTCGCTCTGCAGGTCACTGCTCAATGTTTGTTGCTCGTATCGCAACACTTTGTACTCCTGGGATCATGATAAATACAACAGATTGCTAGATATATTATAACCATATTTTCAACAGTTATTGCTATGCTAATTAATAATATTATGATGATTTAATTCGAGCGCACGTATGCGGTGGGCGATGATAAAACGTAAATTAGCTTAAGTGCTGATCGTGCTATGTACGGTTGAACCGTACCGTAAACACTGTAGACTCGTAGCATGTTAGAGAAATGATATCCATTAGATGGAACTGTATTAATACAGGTTGTTCGCCAGCAGATTTTACACTTTAATGAGGGCTAATAATCTTCCACTCACCAGATGTCGCTAGTAGCGACTGAGGTAAAGTTTTGGTTACACAGTGTCAGTTAATTGAGAAATTAGTTTTAAATAAATAGTTTATCATTATCTAGAATATTATATTAATACACAACACAATGCGTCTAGTGGTTTGATTTTGAATTTTTTGCACTTTATAACTCTTTTTTTTAAAAATCGGCTTTTGGTTATATTTTATAAATAGTTTGGTTTATTCATTTCTAATGTAATTAATATAAAATATTACTAATAATACAGAAACAAACTTTAAAGATTACATTTTCTTAAGAAATTATCATCCCCGCTATGAAATCTGTCAAATATTTTACCTCACTGTAAAGTGGCAACGCCTTGGTGGTAAAAAAAGTCGTGGATGCCCTCATTAATAATAAAAACTCAAATTTAAATGCAATCAAATTTATTTACTAATTTTCTTATAGTGAAATTCATAAATTCCAAGTTTAAAAACAACACCACTTAAGAGACCTCTTACATTTCGGCGTTTCGCAGATTTAGGTATTTTACGCACCGAGCGGACGGTGAGCTACGCGACCGATGCTTTCTTTCATATCTATTTACTCGCTCGCACTATAATACTGTGAGTATGGCGATTAAACGCTCTTGATCTTCCATAATACAAAGTTTTCTTAGGATGGACTTCAGTGGATGGAATATTTTTTGATGTGTCATTTTAATGTTATCTTATTAATTTATTATTATATAATTATATAATTTATTATTTATTATTATATACCATTTTGATATATTATTCATTATTTATGAAATTTAGTGTCAAAATAAGTAAGTACACATAAATATTTTAATTGTTACGCCGTAATCGAATGTTAATAATCGGTTATGTCTACTACCAGTATTCTGGTAGTAGACATAATCGATTATAAATAAATAAACGGTTGCAACCTGTTTTAATAAATATAACAACCAAATGTAACTAATATTTTTTTAATCGGTACTTACAGTCAATTACCATATTTTTTATTAGAAAAATATTTGCTGCGACGGCATTGACCGAACTTTTCTCGAGTCGATAATTTCAGGCAGTAGGTACTTTTCATAAAAAGCTTGTAACTTGGGTAACATATTAAAAATCTAAAATTAGTCGTCTTTGTAAATTTTTAGTACTTTTACTGAAAAATCTGGGCCAATACATATTATGGCAAGTATTCAGACATTTTTATTTGCTAAATGAAGCTGGCCTTGGATTTGGTAAAACCAGTCATTATTTGATTTAATGCTACACTTGAATCACTGAATTTATAACCTTTAACTTTTTTTTTGTCGAAAGGCCGTGTCAAAATCTATTCCGAAAGCTGAAATAGGACATTTAAATTCAATAAGACCGTCGCTGTATAAACGATTAGGTGAAGCCCTCAAATAACAATGATCTAGGTCAATGAATAGACCACATTTTTCTATAATAATATTTTCATGTTTGCTCAATTGTGCCAATGCTACAGACTCGTTGTCCCTACCATGTTTAATGGAAGAGACGTGATCTAAATTATAACTATATAAAATAGTTTTAAACCGATCGATCAAAAATTGCGGTCTTAGTTGACGATGCTCTAGCATGCAGGCAATCGACGCACACTACGATAGCAATTGACGCACACTACGGTAGTATCGAAACGATGCAGCGTCCGAAATCAACTGACGCAGGTCCACCCTCGGCAAGCGCTCGCGTGTTAATAATCGTAGAGATGAAGCGTATATACTAGAACAGGTCTAGGCACTAGGTATTAAACGAGACTAGGTTGCACCTGTTCCAGCTTTCAAAATACTTGATCCACCTAGTTTCACTGTGCCTACGCGTCGCACTGCACAATGCGGCGGCCCGCTTGAATCGAAGAAGTAGAAGTACCGGCGCGGCAAAGCGAGATAGTATTTTGTTGCCATAGTTACTAACTAGTGTGCTTTGCCGCTCACTCGTGTTTGCCTAAATCATTCGTGTGTCAGTCATTTGAATTTGAACTATATTTCAATGTATATAAAAGTAACACGACGCACACCCGTGTTGTGCAAGAATATATTCTGTCCTTTTTTAACTACACTATTCCGCGGTTTTTCTATCTTTGTCAGTCAATACTCGAGACTAGTTGGGACTTCAACCAAATACTAGGCAGATTTTATAGACTAGGTACTAGTAAATACTCGATGCGAATGGAGACCATATGAGGCAGTCGAGTGTCTAGTACGGACTCATGCGAATGTGATCTCGGCACCGTGTTGAATGATTTCGAAGTTTTGTTATGTGGTTAAAGAACTTTCACTGTTTTGGCTTAATATTAAAGTGTTTATTGTTTAAAAAAATTGCAGCAGTGTCGCTTAGGGTCATTTTACGGACAAATGCCAACAAATATCTGAGTGTAACATTTGTAAAATATAATTTAGTTTTAAAAACTCGTCCGACTGATTTTTCACACGTATGTAAAAAACAATAATTGTAGATAGGTAATTAAAAAAAAACGAAACAAAAATAATTAAAATAATAACGAAAAAAAGACAAAAATCGGATTAGTCTTAAATAAAAAATGAATTGAAATCTTTTAAATACGCCAACAATCTAAAATTTAGATAAATCTTAACGTTGACCAGTCATAGCCTGTGTAAAGTATGAATGGACGATTGATTACTATTCATTACCTTCACGTATCGGGATCGGCTGTACGTAAAGACTAAGCGTACTTTACAATACCAAACTATGCGTACTTCGTGGACTAGGTGGAACAGGTATTTGGATCGAGTATTTGTACGGAATTGGACTAAGTGCACCTAGTATATAATTTACCTAGTACGACTCATCTCTAAATGATCGCAGATGGCCGGCACAGTGAAATATATAGTACTTTTATTTAATTAATTAAAATATAATAGTAACGATTTAAAAGTAAAAATAATAGTATAGTTTAAGCAAATGTTGATGATTATTTTGGTATAAATTTTACGTCTAAATGATGTAGAACTTCGGAAATATAGAGGCTTGTATCGAAGCTGTTTTGGTCGTTTTTTGAATTATGTCGATTTTTTTTCCTAGCGTGAAAAGCATATAACGAAAATTTAATCTATTATTATTAAAGTGTAGGATATTTGGGAGATAAAAATATTTTTTTGATGGTCGATATTCAATAGAATCTACAAATTAGAGCTCCCAAATCATGTCTTCGAGAGTTTTTGCCTAAACATGCACCAGGAGAATGATTATTACTGATTTAATAAATAAGTTACCTAAAATCCGCTCGGGGCTTATTTGAGGAGAGAAAACGAACTATTTTTACCAAGTAATTGTTATTTCAAGCAACGAACGATAAACATACAATTTCAACGAGGAAACCTTGTAATTTCGCGTTTTTTTGTAATACGCCTCTTAAATGACGCCCATTTAGCTCTAAGCACTCTTGCAATCTTAACCTCATGTTGTCGAAGACTCGTTTGCAGAGATCTGGTCTGATGTTGGTGATTTCGCGACGGATATTTTTCTGTAGGGCTCTTATTGTCGATGACGAATTTGCTATATACGCGAGATTTAAGGTATCCCCACAGGAAAAAAATCACATGGGATTATGTCCGGTGATCTAGTGGGCCAGTCGATGTTACCAAAGCAGCTTATTAGTTCTCCCGGGAAAGTGCTCCTTATTTTCTCTCTTGAGACTTTAGCTGTATGAGCCGTGGTCCCATCCTGCTGGAAACATGTTCTGTTATTGAAGCCAGCATAGTTATAGTTACGTAGCTCCGGGATAAAAAAGTTGTGCTGCATCTCGCATTATCCTTCTGCAGTGACGATTTCTCACATTCGAACATTCTGTATATAGGAAATTTGTACAACGACTTTAGTTAAATTGTGGAACAAAATAAATGAAGCTTATTAGCAACGTAAACGATGCGAGATCCCCAATACTGTAGTCGTCAATACTCCTACCAAGTGTGAAGATTAGTCAACGAAAAAAGGCCCGTGTCTAGTCACGGCTAAAAAGAATGTAAAAATTTGCCGATGAAGGAGATGGCCATCAGCGTCTTAACCCTCCGACGAGTGAGAAGGTCCCTAGGGACTTTTTTGCCTTTTCAAACTGAAATTACTCCTACTTCGGCCACTACAACCCCCCCTCAAAGTTACTCTGTATTGCAAGAGTATTTTGTTGCGCATCTTTTGAAAAAAAAATCAAGCCGATCGGATCATTACTTTAGGAGCTATTGAAGTTTTAGTGAGAATAGTACGCGGACGTGTGAATAGGTCCGTATGGACCTTGTACTGAATTTCACTAATAAATGCATGTTTTTGGGCATCATTATAATTTTTTTATTGTTTCAACACATAATTTACTTGTTCTGAACACAAAGACCTAAACTCAAAGACATTAGGGATGATGATAAAAACAAAAAATTCTAAGAAAAAATTCTAAGAACAAAAAATACTAAGAACAAAAAATACTAAGAACAAAAAATACTAAGAACAAACAATTCTAAGAACTGGTTTATTGCTAGTAGTATAAAATTAGAATATTGTGCCTTTCCTTGAAAGCAATAAAGTTTATGTCTTCGAATTTTTCTTAGAATTTTTTGTTTTTATCATCATCCCTAATGTCTTTGAGTTTAGGTCTTTGTGTTCAGAACAAGTAAATTATGTGTTGAAACAATAAAAAAATTATAATGATGATGAAGTAATCCCTAAATGTCTTTGAGTTCAGGTAGACGTACGAAAGAGTATAAAAGAAGTTGTAGTTTCGTAAACCAAATCAGTGAAAGTTTAGACAGCGAAGAGTAAAATCGTGTGTGATAGAAACAAAAATATAAATATGGCAGATGCAAGTGATTTGGACGTTGCTGAAATTGTTGTACGCCGTAGTACACGTTACCAGCAAATGACTGCGGATGAAAAGCGTGCAGCTGATAGTATATTTGCTGATTTTATGGACGAAGACATGGATGAAGAAATTGATATTGCTGCAATTGATAATTATGAAGTTGAGGATGATGAAGATCGCACATACCAACCTGCTGAAGAGTCAGATGCCGAAACTGAAGGATACGTCCAGCTAAATGAAGATACTGATGACGACGATGATGAAGAGGAAGAAAATGATGGACAGGAAACGAATGAAAGTTACTATATTGGTAAAGATGGCACCCAATGGAGTAAAAAAGCACCACCAACATCACGCACTCGTAATCATAACGTGGTCGACTTCACAAGAAAGAAACCAGGACCAACAGGAAATATACACGACCCCTATACAATAATGCGTTCAATCATGACAGAGGAAATAATACACTTAGTGCTACGTGAAACAAATCGTAAAGGCAGGGGGGTTACAGCTGCATGGAATTTGGCGAATCCCACGAAGAAAAAGGAGTGGAAGCCAGTGACAGTGAAAGAGTTTGACGCCTTTGTAGCTATTCTTTTGTATGCTGGACTCACAAGATCAAACCATGAACCAACTATGGAATTATGGGGTGCGACGCGTTGCCCAATATACAAATCTGCGTTGTCGTACGATCGCTTCATGTGTATAAAGCAATTTATTCGATTCGACAATGGAAATACTCGACAACAGCGACTCATCAACAGCAAAACTGCGGCTATTGACGATATTTGGCAAATGTTGCAACATAACTTTGCAGCAGCTTACACTCCTCATGAATCACTAACAGTTGATGAGCAGTTGTTCCCTTACAGAGGCCGCACCCGCTTCACACAATATATTCCGTCAAAGCCAGCTAAGTATGGTTTGAAAGTATGGTGGTTATGCGACTCACAGAGTTATTATCCTGTGAAGGGAATTATATATTCTGGAAAACTGCCAAACCAACAACGGGAGATAAACCAAGGGCAGAACGTAGTGCTGGATCTTGTGGAAAAATATTTAGATGCTGGCCGTACTATATACGCGGATAATTTCTTTACCACTCTTGACTTGGCGCGTATTTTGTTGAGGAAGAAGACCGCATATGTTGGTACAGTGCGCTACAACAAAACATTCATTCCACAGGAGTTCAAGAAGAACCCGAAGCGCACCATCAATAGTACATTATTTGGGTTCAACGAAGGGGATATAGCGTTATGCTCATACGTGCCGAAAAAAAATAAAGTGGTGAACGTGCTCTCCACAATGCACTACACCTGCCTCGTTGACGAGCAAACCGAGAAGCGGAAGCCCTATGCCATATTAGATTACAACGCCAACAAATGCGGCGTTGATACCATGGATCAAATGCTAGGCACTTACAGCTGCAAAAGAGCAACACAACGATGGCCGTTGGCCATGTTTTATAATATGCTGGACGTCGCTGCATTGGCTGCTTTTACGATTTACAACGAAATGAAGCCTATAAAAAGGAGTGACAGACGGCGGTCGTTCTTGTTACTGCTAACGAAACAATTGGCCACACCAAATATCGAAGAACGTGCCCTGAACAACCTTATAACCTCATATCCAAGGATACGCAATGCGATGGAAGCATTCGATGTCAGGGTAAGAAAAACATCTTCAAATTCAAGAATAGAATATATATTTATTTGTTTTTTATTTTTCTTTTCATTTCAGGTATTACCAAGACTGATGGAAGGCAATGCACCGACGTTTGCGGCTAGGTCAAGTAGACCGTCATGTCGCCTTTGCCGTTCTGAGTACGGGCGGCAGCGGAAAACGAGGGCATACTGCTTCGTCTGCGGCAACGCTGTTTGCGGAGAACATAGCACACTTTTATATCGCTGCAACACTTGCGCACAGGGCGGGGGACAAGAAGTACACGCTCAACAACAATAATTTTTAAACTTTTTTATAAGTCTTAAGAAAATTCAAGCAAAAAAAAATTAAAAAAATTGAAAAAATTATTTTTGTATGTAGAATTTAGTTATAAACAATAAAAACATTAAAAAATCAAAAAAAAAAATTTTATATGGAAAAAACATGATTTACAAAAAAGGTCCGTAGGGACCTTTTCACACGGCCGTGAAGTTCAGAACTGTCACTCATCGGAGGGTTAATAACATATAATACAAAAAAATAAAAGATTCACACAATTATTAACTATCGAAGACAATCCAGCTGACTCCTAAGATTAGTTCCCTTTTTTGTGTTGTAGCTGTTTACTTCTTGTTATTTTTACCTAGCCATAGTTACCTATAATTAAGGTAAAGTTTGCGTGTTTCGTTCTAAAACATATTATTTTTCTTACAATTTGTCGTGTCTAAATAAGTCATGTTGACGTTTGAATAAATTAATAAAAACCAGTTATAAGAAATAAAACTAGTAAGTAGTTACATAGTTTATAGACCTTACAGTTGTGAAACGCCTTTGATGTCAGGCGAAGCCGCCGCTCGCGTAGGGTATATACGCGGCCAGCGTGTATGCTAGTGATTGTCACGAAAATGGAAGTAAAATAATTTTGGATATTACAATACTCAGTATCATTTATTATTATTATCTATATATTTATAAGTTAAAAACTTTTATTGAACAAGATCATTTTTATTACAGCAAGAAAAAACACAATTACAAGATTGCACTGCCAAATATTTTCGTGACACTTTCTTTTTATAGATTTTTCAGTTTTTGATTGTTAAATTTAATTATGTAGTGTATTCGCATTCGGATAAATAATATAAACAAAAAATGAGGGAAACATAAGCATGGTCGTCATTTGAATTTAATTTTACTTAGTAGCTCATATAATTATAACAGTAATTTATCATTATAGATATTATGTTTAAAACGGAATTTAAAATTATGTAAATATTAACACTTTCACACTTTCCAATGAAAGTGTGAGTGTGATATCGAAAGAAGAGTGAATGCAGGAAACATGGTGAATGGAGCTTTGCACTCCTTTATGAGTAGTCGGAAGGTGTCTAACAAGGCTCTTTTGGCTGTGCATGAGGGGGTGTTGGTTCCGACACTCATGTACGTAAGTGAAAGTTGGGTATGGCAGAAGAAACACGAAAGCAGAATAAATGCAGTTAAGATGAGAGCATTAAGAAGTATGATAGGAGTTAAACTGAGTGACAGGATAAGAAATAGTGAGATAAGAAATAGTGAGATAAGAAAACGTTGTGGTCTGAAAGAAGATGTAGTGACAAAAATTGAGAAAGGTATGCCGAGATGGTTTGGCCATGTCGAGAGAATGAATGAAGAACGATTGACGAAAAAAGTGTATAAGGCAAGTGTGAATGAAAGTGCTGGAAAGGGTAGACCTAGGCGGATATTTCAAGACCAAATCAGGGACGTCTTGAAAAAAGGCCAGGTCAAGAGCACCCTAAACCGTAGAGCATGTACTCGTATGAAGAGAATAATGAAAGTGGACGAAGCGAAATAAGTATGTAAGGATCGTAGCAAGTGGAAAGAAGTTAACAGTGGTAGAGCCACGCGGCAGAATTGCTGTCGCACGGATGGGCCGGCTCGAACCGGGGTGGTACCACGACCTCACAGAATACCAGCGTGAAGTAGAGGTTTACCTCTGCGTTTCGCTTGGTGAGTGCAGGTGGCCGGAGGCCCTTTTTACTGGAAATGAGGCATTCCATCTTAGTCCTCACGGGTGACAACGCATCTGCATTTTGATTTGTAATAGAGGATAGATGTAGATGTCTATGGGCCGCAGCAACCACTTACCATCAGGTGGACTGTGTGCTCGTTTGTCACCCTTATCCTATAAAAAAAAAAGAAGTGGTCTCTGCCTACCCCTTATTTTATGTATGTATTATTATATGTATGTATGTAAATATTAATTACTATAAAACACGGTCGCGCCAACCGCTTGTATGATCTATCAGACTCAGTGAAATGCGCTAGCACAAGGTTGGCCCGCCCCCTACTTCCGCAGTGCCCCCACCGTTGCTTTGCACAAGTATATTCTTTTCTCAACTGTAAGGTCTAAACTGTGCTTGTAGTTATATATACGTTTGTCAACCTGTCTGCCTAGCGTGGCAAATATTGCAAATTTACCACTCACCGCTCCTCTGGAAAGCGGTATAAAAGTATTTTAAATTTGTTTGTGACCGTGTAGTGGCGGTATAAGAATATCCACTACCCCATATCATCCCGCGGGTGTCGTAAGAGGTGACAAAGGGAAACAAATCAGGAGATGGGCAGAGGGGTCTTCCTAATAACGACTAAAAATAAAAAAAAACATGTTGAGTTGACTTTAATAGGTTGTAATGGTAACGGTAAATTTGTTTTTAATACAGTTGCATAAAAAGTGGCGTATTGCAGGGACGTATAGCGTTCGGGATGTGGGCTATATTACATACTCGAGCTTTTTCTTTACCTTTTCTGAACTCGTGCGTTCTCTTTCCCAACTGTCAAAATAGTGTCTATTAAAAAGAAAAAACCCATCACAAAGTTTTTACTAAAAAAAATCATAGAAGATTTTATGATTCATGCAAATATTTCTAAAAAGAAGCTATTAATTTGTTTAAATATCAGATTTAATGATCTGATTTAATGAGTTAGGTTAGGTTTCATTTCATTTCATCTCATTAAATTTCATTTTCATTTCATATCAATAAAAAAATTCTACTGAGGACTTGGCAGTATGGCCATAGTTCCCTTTGCCTACCCAGAATGGTTGAAGAAAACAAAAAAATCTCTGCTTATATTCTTTTACGGTTGGCGCCATTTTCCAAAAATGTTCTTTATTAAATTGCTTAATTTTTTCGCAACTGTATTAAAAATAGTTGTTCAGTACACGTGCGGAACCGTCATTGCAACATGTTCCGACTGTCAACGCTCACCTTCGGCTGCGCCTCGGCTCGGGTAGACATTTGTCGGAAATCTTTGCAATGACAGGCTTTCCTCACTCGTAATGAAATATACTATTTTAATGTAGTAATGTAGAGCGTGTGTGTGCAGGTGCCGCGCAACAAGGCGGCGCACGCGTGGGCGCTGCGCACGGCCGACCGCTGGGTGGAGGCGCAGCTGCTGGGCGCGAGCGCGGCGCGCGTGCGTGCGGCCGCCGCGCTGCTGCTGGTGGCGCTCGTGCCCTCGCAGCACTTCCGCGCCGGCTACGCGCGCGCGCGCCCCGCCCCCGCGCCCGCGCCGCCGCACCCGCACCCGCCGCACCCGCACCCCGCCAAGCTGCCCGACACCGCGCACCACGCGCTGCACCAGGTGCTCACTCCACATGACGCAATTCCTACGCACCCGCCTCGCGGGCCCTACGACAGATTATGTCGGACTCGCACCGACTAAAACTCAATGGCCTGGCCACAGAAACGATGTCGCACACGTTCGGGGCCCCACCAACTCCGGCCACCGTATGACAGGCCCCGCCTCGGTATAAAACTTTTCCTTCGCCCTTCTTCTGAGGTAAGGCGCACCAGAAGCACAAGGCGCGCGCTTCCTCTGCGTCCTATAACTCGCCAAGTCCACTCGAAGTAGCCACCATGAGCCAACAATATGGGTTCCTCTTAGTTCACCATGGGTGACAAAGCCACGACTACTACCCCCTCCCCCCTCCACAACTACAAGGCAGGAACCCGTTCGAGACGGGGACGCCTCCTTACAATTGCAACGATGCAGTCTGCAGTTACGTCCACTATACTCGTGAGGTCTTAGGTTCGAATCCCAAACAAGCCAAAATCAGTTCATGAGTTTTTCTGTCAAAACATTTTTATTAACAGCCCAAAGTCAAGAAAGTGGCGAAATTACACCCCCGTGCCTCGGAAAACACGTGAATCCATTGATCCTGCACCTAATCTCTCTCCGATCGTTTCGGATTAGCGTCTAATCGGACTATAAGATTGAAGGAATAGAAAATGCCCGTGTGTTTACGCACACACTCGGACACTAAAATACTGTTTTGCACAGATGAATAATCTACGTTAAGTCTGGCCGTCGTGAGCGAAATTCAGTGAGGACATTATTATTACTGCAACGATGGTTCAGCTCGACCAGGGACTTATCACGTACTTACAGAATACTAACTTAATTCTGCTGTGTTTCGTATGATGAGATATTTCATCTTAATACTTGTAGTGGCATATGACATAATTTTCGCGTAATTTCCGCCTTCCTGATGAGTGTGAGAAAAACATTGACCTGAACAAATCAAGAAGTGAACGTGAACAAAATAACTTATAGAAATTTGATGAAATACTAGGGTTTAGAATAAGGACAGTAAACATTCGTCATGCGATTGCTTTGTTATTTAATAGATGATTTACTAGATGTATATTTACTGCATTTGAATTTTGCAGCATTTGGCGGGAAACCAAACAATGATCCCCGCTTAAAAATGTTCCTGTGCTAAATGTTCAAATTTGTTTGAAGAGAATTTTGGCGGGAGCTTCAAATTATTTTTTCTAATTTCGATATATTTTGATAGTGTGACAATATATGGTAAATCATAATTATTATCAATTTACCTTGGTTGAAATCATAATTTCAAAGATATAATAATTTTGTTGTACAGGTGTACACGATGTTACTTGGAAAATTAAAAGCAGCCAAAAAGTACACGGACATCGCCGTTCACGGCACTATGAAGCTAACGGCGTACTTCGGAGTTATGTCGTACTGCGTCGTCAGTCGAGTGGAAAAGTTAATGGTTAGTTCTATATAATATATGCTTTCATTTCAAATAGTTAAGCGTATGTTTTTTTTGTTAAATTATGTTTTCGTGATGATGGTTAATGTGATGTTCGAGTAGAATAATAATAGAATAAATGATTGGAAAATATATCTCCTTTAAATTAAGTTGGATCAGCTACCGCGGTCGTTAAAAAGTGTGCTAGCTACTTAATTATATCATTGTAAAAAAGTCTTTTGAGGTATAGGTTTTTAGACCCAAAATTATACTGTTTTCTTTTTATGATAGCGATGAAATTTCATATAAGTTGCTTAACATATAATTTTACAATACTAAGTGATATTGTTTTTTTTTATGTCCGCCTGGGTCGATATCACTCTTTCTTTTTCTGCCGCCATCTGCACTACTATTAGAATAGAATAGAATAGAATAATTTTTATTCAATATACATTACATGTGTAATTCTTATTAAAAGTCATTTTTTATTTTACCACTGGTTCGAAAAAATACCCTCTGTCCTGGGAAGAACCAGCAAGAAACCCAGCGGGACATTTTTTTTTAAATAAATTTTATAATATAAATGATTACGAACTATTTACAAAATTTATTTTAGAAACTTGCTGCTTGGAAGCGACCACCTCATTCCCAGGGGTTATTATCAACCATGTATTCATTTATACTATAATAACCCTTTTTATACAGTTTCAGCTTAATAAAACATTTAAACTTGGTAATAGAGAGAACCTGTACACTTTCCGGGACCTTGTTGTAATAGCGTATACATTGCCCCAAGAATGAATTACTGACTCTGTGGAGTCGAGAAACTGGCATCACTAGCTTGTGTTTGTTCCTAGTGTTTACATAATGTATATCACTTTTTTTTCTAAAACTATCTTTGTTTTTGTGAACATACATTAAATTTTCGTAAATATACTGAGAGGCCAAAGTTAATATATTAATTTCTTTAAATTTATCTCTAAGAGACTCTCTCGGTTTTAGATTGTAAATAGCTCTAATGGCCCTCTTCTGTAAAACAAAAATAGTTTCTGAATCAGCCGCATTTCCCCATAGCAAAATCCCATAAGACATTATGCTATGGAAATAACTAAAATAAACTAATCTAGCTGTCTCGACGCTAGTGAGACCTCTAATCTTTTTTACAGCATAGGCTGCAGAACTTAGTCTGCTTGCTAATTTGGATATATGGGGGCCCCACTGAAGCTTTGCGTCAAGAGTGATGCCAAGAAAAACAGTGGATACAACAGGGCTCAATTCCTCCCCATTTAAAAACACATTGGTATTCAGATTTTTAACATTCGTTGTTGTAAATTTAACACAATTAGTTTTATTTCCGTTCAAATGCAGATTATTAACGTTAAACCAATGCACTAATTTTGATATAGCATTATTCACTTCGTCACATTTAAATGATTGACGTTTAAGTTTAAAAATCAAGGAAGTATCATCAGCAAATAATACTATATCATGACTATCCCCTACAAGAGAAGGTAAGTCATTAATATACACCAGAAACAGGAATGGGCCGAGAATCGAGCCCTGAGGAACACCCATTAGTACAGGTGACCCGGAAGAACTTTAACCATTGATAATAACCTTCTGCTTTCTATTACTTAAATATGAAATAATAAGTTTAAGCGCTGTATTCTTGACACCATAGTACTGTAGCTTCCTGATTAATGTCTCATGGTGAACACAGTCGAAGGCCTTGGAAAGGTCACAAAATATACCCAAAGCATCCTCTGAATTCTCCCATGCACAAAAAATATGTTTAATAAGCTCAACTCCAGCGTCAGTTGTCGAGCGACCCCTTGTAAAACCGAATTGATTTTGATGTAACAATTTATTAATATTAAAGAAACTTAACATCTGATCTAAAATTATTTTTTCAAAAATTTTACTAAATGTTGGTAGTACAGAAATTGGTCTAAAATTGGCGGGGTCTAATGTACCACCAGATTTAAATATAGGTATGACTTTACTATGTTTCATTAAATCAGGAAACACACCAGATTCGACGCTTATATTAAATATAGTGGCTAGATAAGGTGCTAATATATCTATTATAGATAAAATAACTTTAACGGAAATCCCCCATAAATCTGCCGTTTTCTTAACATCAATAGCTTTAAAATATTTAACGATATCTTTTGGCAGTACTCTATGGAATTTAAAAATATTAGAACAAGCCTTTACATTTTGTTTGAGCAATGATTCGGCGACAGTAGGAAAAGAATTTAATGATTTTGTTGTCAAAAAAGGAACATCAGTAAAATGTTTCTCAAAAGCCATAGCAACTTATTGATCAGATCGCGTTAAATTATTGTTAATATTCAATTGAAAATCCGAGTTGCGCGGTTTGACCTTGCCCGTTTCACTATTTATTATTCTCCAGGTCATTTTAATTTTGTCGGATGCAGTTTTAATTTTGTTGCTTAAATGTAAAGCCTTAGCAGTGGAGCACACTTTTTTAAATATTTTAGAATATGTTTTTACATAATCTCTAAATATAACACTACTATTATATGATCTTTCATCATAAAGCTCGTATAACCTTCGCCTACTTTTATAAATTCCTACTGTCGCCCATTCATTAAATGATTTGCGACTGTTAAAAGAGAAAGTTTTAGAAGTAAATATTCTACTAAATTCACAACTTATAATTTTAAATAATGTAGCATACATATGTCATAAGTCTTTTTATTATATTACTTCTAAACCTCTCCAAGCGATGTTCATTTATTGGAACAAACACAACTTTCTTATTTTTCTATTCTTTGTGTATGTGAGGTAGTGATACTAACTGTCCACAGTGATCTGAACTTAAATTTTGAATAATTGATTTATGCAAGGGCTTAACATCTGTAAAAATGTTATCTATACAGGTCGCACTAGGCCCAGCAATACGTGTTGGTTCTAAGAATAAATTTACAAGATTATACGATTTAAGCAATGAACTAAACTTAATACTAATGGAAGAAGTTTCAAGGAGATTGATATTAAAGTCTCCACATATTACAACAGACTTATTCTGTTTACTAAGTTTGAGTAAAACTTCTTCCACAATCCTTTCAAAATGGTCATAACTAGCACATGGGGGTCTGTAAACACCTACAACAATGAGGTGCTCGAGCTCGACACAAGCCATTTCTACATTATATACTACATTATTTGTTTTAGTACCAAAGTGTAAAGACAGCCAGTGAGTAATTCCACCTTTGCCCTGGGAGATGACAACGCATCTGTAGCCTTCTTTATTTGAAGACTAGCTGTTCCCCGCGACTTCGCCCGCGTGTAATTTAGGGTTTTAATAATATTGCTCAGAACTCTAATTCTTTTTCTCAAATATGAGTAGCCCAAGTTACTCCATCGAACTTCAGCTATCTCCCAGTGAAAGTCCCGTCGAAATCGGTTCAACCGTTTTGGAGATTAGCCGGAACAAATAAACAGACAGACAGACAAAAATTTTAAAAATTGTGTTTTTGTTATAAGTACCGTATATACATTCATATGCATTTAGTAAAAAACTTATTTTAACATTACAAACAGACAATTCATGATGGGCTGGAGTAGCCACTTACAATCAAGTAGATTGTGATTTCGTTTGTCATTTCGATTAAATATAATTTAAAATTAAAAATTTTGTACAGCCGACTTCAATATAAGCGACTTTAATATAGGTTATTTAAGAATAACTCAATAACCATTGGTCTGACCTTGATCAAATTCATATGGGACCACACGAGAACTATCAGCTTTCATATAAAAAAGATCCATCGAAATCGGTTCGCCCAGTACAAAGTTATGAGGTAACACACATAAAAAAAAACATACACTCGAATTGAGTACCGTCTCCTTTTTGGAAGTCGGCAGAAAATAGCTTTGTCTGGGTTACACCCCAGCCTTTAAAATTATGTGTAACATAAATATTGACCTTGATGTAGAATCCATTATCCACGAGCCTGTCTGTTGTTTATTGGTTTGCCAACTTTGTTGTGAATGAATCGGTGGTGTGTTCGTACAGTTCGGGCAGTACTTCAACGACCTGTGGGATCTGTACCACCCAGCGATCTCGGAGCCGTCGGTGGCCGTGCACCCCAACAAGCAGGCGCTGCTCACGTTCTGGCACGCCGTGTGCGTCGACTGCCCCGAAAACGTGCAGCTGGCCGTCGCCAACCCGCGCCTCACCAAGCACATCGCCTTCAACTACATACTGTGAGTATACGTCTGCTGTCAAAGACTAACATCAACGCTATGCTAATTTGTACTTTATGTGCTGTAATATATAGTTGATTTCAGTATGACTGTTTAAATTGTTACGTCTTCATTTCTTAGAGTGAGTATGATCTCCATTTAGACCATTTGCTACGTAATAAGGGCGGGCATATTAGATTGAAATTAAAATTCTTTTAAATAAATTCTCCATTTGATTGATTGAGTTAACAAAATCATAAAAGTAAACGGGGAGTTTAGTTTTTATTTGTGTTTTTTTTTGTTTTTTGTGATTGAAGGTTACGGCATACTTTTTATTCTGTTTTATAATCCGGAAGTATAATCTACATTTTCATTATAACATATATAATTTTTTTATTATAGTAAACGTATCTGCCAATTTAAAAAATTCCCTCCGGTTTATAAGTCTGGCTAAGTAATGTTGCACTTGCATCTCCTGCTGTGTTCAGGGTTAAAGGACAAGAGAGCCAGTATAATTATAGATTGTGAGGCTTAGTCCTGAGGGCTGATGAATTTTTTTTATTTTTTTTAGTTAGTTGAAGTAGGTTTTTGCTTTTTATTACCACCACCAGCAAAAGGAAAATACTTTACTTCTGCTGGTGGTAGTAGTGTAATGAAGTGATTTGCTTGTTTCAGCGCGGACCACGAGGACGGCGAGGTGGTGGCATACAACCGCGCGATGCTGCCGCCGTACTACGCGCTGCTGCGGTTGTGCTGCCGGCGCTCGAGCGCGTTTGCGCGCAGCCTAGCGCAGCACCAGAACATCCACTGGGCCTTCCGCAACATCGCACCGCACGCGCACCTCTACCCGGCCGCCGCCGACGAGCTGCTGAGGTACCTCACCACTTCACCTCACCTCACCTCATCTCATCTCATACGTTCGTGCGCAGCCTAGCGCAGCACCAGAACATTCACTGGGCCTTCCGCAACATCGCACCGCACGCGCACCTCTACCCGGCCGCCGCCGACGAGCTGCTGAGGTACCTCACCATCTCACCTCACCTCACCTCATCTCATCTCATACGTTCGTGCGCAGCCTAGCGCAGCACCAGAACATTCACTGGGCCTTCCGCAACATCGCACCGCACGCGCACCTCTACCCGGCCGCCGCCGACGAGCTGCTGAGGTACCTCACCACCTCACCTCACCTCATCTCATACGTTCGTGCGCAGCCTAGCGCAGCACCAGAACATCCACTGGGCCTTCCGCAACATCACACCGCACGCGCACCTCTACCCGGCCGCCGCCGACGAGCTGCTGAGGTACCTCACCACCTCACCTCACCTCACCTCATCTCATACGTTCGTGCGCAGCCTAGCGCAGCACCAGAACATTCACTGGGCCTTCCGCAACATCGCACCGCACGCGCACCTCTACCCGGCCGCCGCCGACGAGCTGCTGAGGTACCTCACCACCTCACCTCACCTCACCTCACCTCATCTCATACGTTCGTGCGCAGCCTAGCGCAGCACCAGAACATCCACTGGGCCTTCCGCAACATCGCACCGCACGCGCACCTCTACCCGGCCGCCGCCGACGAGCTGCTGAGGTACCTCACCACCTCACCTCACCTCACCTCACCTCATCTCATACGTTCGTGCGCAGCCTAGCGCAGCACCAGAACATTCACTGGGCCTTCCGCAACATCGCACCGCACGCGCACCTCTACCCGGCCGCCGCCGACGAGCTGCTGAGGTACCTCACCACCTCACCTCACCTCATCTCATACGTTCGTGCGCAGCCTAGCGCAGCACCAGAACATCCACTGGGCCTTCCACAACATCGCACCGCACGCGCACCTCTACCCGGCCGCCGCCGACGAGCTGCTGAGGTACCTCACCACCTCACCTCACCTCACCTCATCTCATACGTTCGTGCGCAGCCTAGCGCAGCACCAGAACATTCACTGGGCCTTCCGCAACATCGCACCGCACGCGCACCTCTACCCGGCCGCCGCCGACGAGCTGCTGAGGTACCTCACCACCTCACCTCACCTCACCTCATCTCATACGTTCGTGCGCAGCCTAGCGCAGCACCAGAACATCCACTGGGCCTTCCGCAACATCGCACCGCACGCGCACCTCTACCCGGCCGCCGCCGACGAGCTGCTGAGGTACCTCACCACCTCACCTCACCTCACCTCATCTCATACGTTCGTGCGCAGCCTAGCGCAGCACCAGAACATCCACTGGGCCTTCCGCAACATCGCACCGCACGCGCACCTCTACCCGGCCGCCGCCGACGAGCTGCTGAGGTACCTCACCACCTCACCTCACCTCACCTCATCTCATACGTTCGCGCGCAGCCTAGCGCAGCACCAGAACATCCACTGGGCATTCCGCAACATCGCACCGCACGCGCACCTCTACCCGGCCGCCGCCGACGAGCTGCTGAGGTACCTCACCACCTCACCTCACCTCACCTCACCTCATCTCATACGTTCGTGCGCAGCCTAGCGCAGCACCAGAACATCCACTGGGCCTTCCGCAACATCGCACCGCACGCGCACCTCTACCCGGCCGCCGCCGACGAGCTGCTGAGGTACCTCACCACCTCACCTCACCTCACCTCATCTCATACGTTCGTGCGCAGCCTAGCGCAGCACCAGAACATTCACTGGGCCTTCCGCAACATCGCACCGCACGCGCACCTCTACCCGGCCGCCGCCGACGAGCTGCTGAGGTACCTCACCACCTCACCTCACCTCACCTCACCTCATCTCATACGTTCGTGCGCAGCCTAGCGCAGCACCAGAACATCCACTGGGCCTTCCGCAACATCGCACCGCACGCGCACCTCTACCCGGCCGCCGCCGACGAGCTGCTGAGGTACCTCACCACCTCACCTCACCTCACCTCACCTCATCTCATACGTTCGTGCGCAGCCTAGCGCAGCACCAGAACATTCACTGGGCCTTCCGCAACATCGCACCGCACGCGCACCTCTACCCGGCCGCCGCCGACGAGCTGCTGAGGTACCTCACCACCTCACCTCACCTCACCTCACCTCATCTCATACGTTCGTGCGCAGCCTAGCGCAGCACCAGAACATCCACTGGGCCTTCCACAACATCGCACCGCACGCGCACCTCTACCCGGCCGCCGCCGACGAGCTGCTGAGGTACCTCACCACCTCACCTCACCTCATCTCATCTCATACGTTCGTGCGCAGCCTAGCGCAGCACCAGAACATTCACTGGGCCTTCCGCAACATCGCAACGCACGCGCACCTCTACCCGGCCGCCGCCGACGAGCTGCTGAGGTACCTCACCACCTCACCTCACCTCACCTCATCTCATACGTTCGTGCGCAGCCTAGCGCAGCACCAGAACATCCACTGGGCCTTCCGCAACATCGCACCGCACGCGCACCTCTACCCGGCCGCCGCCGACGAGCTGCTGAGGTACCTCACCACCTCACCTCATCTCATACGTTCGCGCGCAGCCTGGCGCAGTACCAGAACATCCACTGGGCCTTTCGCAACATCGCACCGCACGCGCACCTCTACCCGGCCGCCGCCGACGAGCTGCTGAGGTACCTCACCACCTCACCTCACCTCACCTCATCTCATACGTTCGCGCGCAGCCTAGCGCAGCACCAGAACATCCACTGGGCCTTCCGCAACATCGCACCGCACTCGCACCTCTACCCGGCCGCCGCCGATGAGCAGCTGAGGTACCTCACCACCTCACCTCACCTCATCTCATACGTTCGCGCGCAGCCTGGCGCAGCACCAGAACATCCACTGGGCCTTCCGCAACATCGCACCACACGCGCACCTCTACCCGGCCGCCGCCGACGAGCTGCTGAGGTACCTCACCACATCACCTCACCTCACCTCACCTCATCTCATCTCATACGTTCGCGCGCAGCCTGGCGCAGCACCAGAACATCCACTGGGCCTTCCGCAACATCGCACCGCACGCGCACCTCTACCCGGCCGCCGCCGACGAGCTGCTGAGGTACCTCACCACCTCACCTCACCTCGCCTCACCTCATCTCATACGTTCGCGCGCAGCCTAGCGGAGCACCAGAACATCCACTGGGCCTTTCGCAACATCGCACCGCACGCGCACCTCTACCCGGCCGCCGCCGCCGAACTGCTGAGGTACCTCACCACCTCACCTCACCTCACCTCATCTCATACGTTCGTGCGCAGCCTAGCGCAGCACCAGAACATTCACTGGGCCTTCCGCAACATCGCACCGCACGCGCACCTCTACCCGGCCGCCGCCGACGAGCTGCTGAGGTACCTCACCACCTCACCTCACCTCACCTCACCTCATCTCATACGTTCGCGCGCAGCCTAGCGGAGCACCAGAACATCCACTGGCCCTTTCGCAACATCGCACCGCACGCGCACCTCTACCCGGCCGCCGCCGACGAGCTGCTGAGGTACCTCACCACCTCACCTCACCTCACCTCATCTCATACGTTCGTGCGCAGCCTAGCGCAGCACCAGAACATTCACTGGGCCTTCCGCAACATCGCACCGCACGCGCACCTCTACCCGGCCGCCGCCGACGAGCTGCTGAGGTACCTCACCACCTCACCTCACCTCACCTCACCTCATCTCATACGTTCGTGCGCAGCCTAGCGCAGCACCAGAACATCCACTGGGCCTTCCGCAACATCGCACCGCACGCGCACCTCTACCCGGCCGCCGCCGACGAGCTGCTGAGGTACCTCACCACCTCACCTCACCTCATCTCATACGTTCGCGCGCAGCCTGGCGCAGTACCAGAACATCCACTGGGCCTTCCGCAACATCGCACCGCACGCGCACCTCTACCCGGCCGCCGCCGACGAGCTGCTGAGGTACCTCACCACCTCACCTCACCTCACCTCATCTCATACGTTCGCGCGCAGCCTGGCGCAGCACCAGAACATCCACTGGGCCTTCCGCAACATCGCACCGCACGCGCACCTCTACCCAGCCGCCACCGACGAGCTGCTGAGGTACCTCACCACCTCACCTCACCTCACCTCATCTCATACGTTCGCGCGCAGCCTGGCGCAGCACCAGAACATCCACTGGGCCTTCCGCAACATCGCACCGCACGCGCACCTCTACCCGGCCGCCGCCGACGAGCTGCTGAGGTACCTCACCACCTCACCTCACCTCACCTCATCTCATACGTTCGCGCGCAGCCTGGCGCAGCACCAGAACATCCACTGGGCCTTCCGCAATATCGCACCGCACGCGCACCTCTACCCAGCCGCCGCCGACGAGCTGCTTAGGTACCTCACCACCTCACCTCACCTCACCTCACCTCATCTCATACGTTCGTGCGCAGCCTAGCGCAGCACCAGAACATCCACTGGGCCTTCCGCAACATCGCACCGCACGCGCACCTCTACCCGGCCGCCGCCGACGAGCTGCTGAGGTACCTCACCACCTCACCTCACCTCACCTCACCTCATCTCATACGTTCGCGCGCAGCCTGGCGCAGTACCAGAACATCCACTGGGCCTTCCGCAACATCGCACCGCACGCGCACCTCTACCCGGCCGCCGCCGACGAGCTGCTGAGGTACCTCACCACCTCACCTCACCTCACCTCATCTCATACGTTCGCGCGCAGCCTGGCGCAGCACCAGAACATCCACTGGGTCTTCCGCAACATCGCACCGCACGCGCACCTCTACCCAGCCGCCGCCGACGAGCTGCTGAGGTACCTCACCACCTCACCTCACCTCACCTCATCTCATACGTTCGCGCGCAGCCTGGCGCACCACCAGAACATCCACTGGGCCTTCCGCAACATCGCACCGCACGCGCACCTCTACCCGGCCGCCGCCGACGAGCTGCTGAGGTACCTCACCACCTCACCACACCTCACCTCACCTCATCTCATACGTTCGCGCGCAGCCTAGCGCAGCACCAGAACATCCACTGGGCCTTCCGCAACATCGCACCGCACGTGCACCTCTACCCGGCCGCCGCCGACGAGCTGCTGAGGTACCTCACCACCTCACCTCACCTCACCTCATCTCATACGTTCGCGCGCAGCCTGGCGCAGCACCAGAACATCCACTGGGCCTTCCGCAACATCGCACCGCACGCGCACCTCTACCCAGCCGCCGCCGACGAGCTGCTGAGGTACCTCACCACCTCACCTCACCTCACCTCATCTCATACGTTCGCGCGCAGCCTGGCGCAGCACCAGAACATCCACTGGGCCTTCCGCAACATCGCACCGCACGCGCACCTCTACCCAGCCGCCGCCGACGAGCTGCTGAGGTACCTCACCACCTCACCTCACCTCACCTCATCTCATACGTTCGCGCGCAGCCTGGCGCAGCACCAGAACATCCACTGGGCCTTCCGCAACATCGCACCGCACGCGCATCTCTACCCAGCCGCCGCCGACGAGCTGCTGAGGTACCTCACCACCTCACCTCACCTCATCTCATACGTTCACGCGCAGCCTGGCGCAGCATCCGAACATCCACTGGGCCTTCCGCAACATTGCACCGCACGCGCACCTCTACCCGGCCGCCGCCGACGAGCTGCTGAGGTACCTCACCACCTCACCTCACCTCACCTCACCTCATCTCATACGTTCGCGCGCAGCCTGGCGCAGCACCAGAACATCCACTGGGCCTTCCGCAACATCGCACCGCACGCGCACCTCTACCCGGCCGCCGCCGACGAGCTGCTGAGGTACCTCACCACCTCACCTCACCTCACCTCACCTCATCTCATACGTTCGCGCGCAGCCTGGCGCAGCACCAGAACATCCACTGGGCCTTCCGCAACATCGCACCGCACGCGCACCTCTACCCGGCCGCCGCCGACGAGCTGCTGAGGTACCTCACCACCTCACCTCACCTCACCTCATCTCATACGTTCGCGCGCAGCCTGTCGCAGCACCAGAACATCCACTGGGCGTTCCGCAACATCGCACCGCACGCGCACCTCTACCCGGCCGCCGCCGACGAGCTGCTGAGGTACCTCACCACCTCACCTCACCTCACCTCACCTCATCTCATACGTTCGTGCGCAGCCTGGCGCAGCGCCAGAACATCCACTGGGCCTTCCGCAACATCGCACCGCACGCGCACCTCTACCCGGCCGCCGCCGACGAGCTGCTGAGGTACCTCACCACCTCACCTCACCTCACCTCATCTCATACGTTCGCGCGCAGCCTGGCGCAGCACCAGAACATCCACTGGGTGTTCCGCAACATCGCACCGCACGCGCACCTCTACCCGGCCGCCGCCGACGAGCTGCTGAGGTACCTCACCACCTCACCTCACCTCACCTCACCTCATCTCATACGTTCGCGCGCAGCCTGGCGCAGCACCAGAACATCCACTGGGTGTTCCGCAACATCGCACCGCACGCGCACCTCTACCCGGCCGCCGCCGACGAGCTGCTGAGGTACCTCACCACCTCACCTCACCTCACCTCACCTCATCTCATACGTTCGTGCGCAGCCTGGCGCAGCACCAGAACATCCACTGGGCCTTCCGCAACATCGCACCGCACGCGCACCTCTACCCGGCCGCCGCCGACGAGCTGCTGAGGTACCTCACCACCTCACCTCACCTCACCTCATACGTTTGCGCGCAGCCTGGCGCAGCACCAGAACATCCACTGGGATTCAAAACATTTCTAAGATTAAATGTCTAGGATTAAAAACATTTATGGGATTATTATTATGTGACGTCATAATGTACAAATTTTGTTGTCCAGGCTAGCGCGTATCCTGGCGGCGCGCGGAGGGGGCGGCGGTGGGGGCGGGTCGGGCAGCAGCGGCAGCGGCAGCGACGGCGTCGACAGCCGGGAGGCCGCCGCCTTCAGGCGCAGCACGCTCTCCGCATACTTACAGGGTCAATATCTTGTTGCAAACTTTTTTATATTGAAATATCTACGCATACGTCTTGTTGGAGCAAGGCTCTTCTTGATTTACTATGAAATCTCTTTTCCTGGCAGCAGGTTCCTTCAGGAATACAAGCCTTCCTACTAGGCTTCTTTTCCCATTAATTGGAAACGCTACTGAAGCCCCTTTGTCGCATAGCTAAAAACAAAGCTCCACAGATTCTTGTGAGCAGTACTCACAAGAATCTGTGGTTCTGCCTTCTTTTTTCATGAAGATCAATTTGACTTGCTTCTAAGCCGCACGAAATTAATTTGACACTCCGAAGACAGCTTGTAAACAGCTGCTTGCGTGTGTTCCACAGAGTAGATAAACTGCACTTTAGGCCTCAACCCGCTCCTAATGCGATGTTCTGAGCTCTAGCAGCTGACGGCTTGTTTCAGCTTCTCCACAGTCCCTCTATCTACCCTTACCACTGCTATGACGGCGGTAAATGTACTTAAGGAATACCGACTCCTCTGGAAAGAGCGTCCCAACAGGTTCGGATTGAGAGTCTCTGTCTCCTGGACGGATAGAGACCACTAAGGCCGGTAATTTTTCGGAAATTAAAACTTTAATGACATTATTTTTGCAATTAATTGTTACTTTTTTTTACTTATTATAAGCCAGTGCTTGACCACAATCCCACCTGGTGGTAAGTGGTGATGCAGCCTTAGATGGTAAATCGCACTGTCTTTGCGTAACAAAAGCCTTACTCTTGCCTTGAAGACGCCTAGAATGTTCGGACGGAAAGATAGACGTCGGCAAATTATATCACTCCTTTGCTGTACGCATTACAAGGACGAAGCAAACCGTTTGGTCCTAATGCGTGGAATATCGACAACACAGAAATGTAACCCGCCGACCGTCTGGTTGTCCGATGGTGGGAAGGAGAGGGAGGAATTAAAGTGTGTAATTCCTGCGCACACTCACCGAAATGCATCCTATAGAATACCGAGAGACTGGCTACTCTGCGCCTGTACTCGAGTGCTGTGGTTTCAACCAATTGAAACTTGTTTCAACAAGATTGGTGTCACCAATGAGCCTCTTAGCACGTCTCTCCACTGAGTCCAATGCTGCCAGGTGGCATTTTGCAGCACCAGCCCATATGTGACAGCATTACTCCATGCACGACCGGACTTGCGCTTTATATAAGGTAAGAAGCTGCCCCGGTGTGAAGTACCGCCGCACCCTTGCAAGGACACCAAGATTACTTGCGGCTGCTTTGACTCTGGATTTAATGAACCGCCCATAGTTTAGGTTCGGAGAAAATTCAAGCCCTAACAACTGAAGCCGGCCAAGGTGAGCGGGCTCCTTTTAGCGGTAAAAAGACACGCTTGTGTTTTGGAGGCGTTAAATCTTACGAGATTGGCATCGCCCCATTCGGAAACTGACTGTAGTGTGAGACTCACACGCTCAACCATAGCCTCTCTTTCTGACTGGATTTGATCCCGACTAGCCCGAGCTTGCTTGGTATCTCTCCACTACTGTGCTGTCGTCTGCATACCGCAGGTATCTGTCTGTAACAGGAAGAGAGTTGCGGAGAGAACGGACCCCTGAGGAACACTAGCGTTAGTCGCCACAGTATCGGATGAGCAGCCATTAACGACGACCCGGAGAGACCGTTCACTCAGAAAGTCCTTCACCCAGACAATCAGGCCAGGGGATAAGCCGTACGCTGAAAGCTTGTCCAATAGACTAGCGTGCCAAACCCTGTCTAAGGCCTTCGAAACATCGAGGGAAACAGCAAGTGCTTCACTACTGTTCTCGAGGGCTTCGCCCTACATGTGAGTGGCATACGCTAGAAGTTCCCCAGTTGATCGATTTCGGCGAAACCCATACTGGCGATCACTGAGGAGATCATTTTGCTCTAGGTATGCCATGAGGTGGGCGTTCAATATACGCTTCATAATCGTGGAGAGTATGGAGGTAATTGAAATTGGCCGATAGTTGGCAGGGTCGGTACGGCTACCCTTTTAGGCACAGGTCATTTCCAATTGGCCAGCTTCCAAGATTTAGGCACTATTCCAGTCCTGAATGAGAGGCGGAACAAGAGTGTCAACACAGGTGACAACTCAGGTGCACAGACCTTTAGAACTATAGCTGGTATACCAGCAGGTCCACTAGCTTTGTTCACGTCTAGACTTCTCAAGGTTTTAAGAACCCTTGGTCCTTGTTGGTGATACGGACCTCTGACATAGAGGTACCGCAGTGAGGTAATTGAGATGGTACGCTGTTGCTACTGTCCAGACGCGAATTGCAAGCAAATACGGCGCATGCGCCAGTGAGCCATCTGGTTTTACCAGCGGAGGCGGTGTAGACCGACAGAAGTTTGTCTCGACCGCTTTGACGAGAGACCATAAAGCTCTACTGCCAGATGGTTTGACAGAGAGAGCTTTGTGCCGATGTGTTTAATGCGGTCGAAATTGGCGTGGCGTAATGCCTTTTTGCAAGACTTGGCGGCTTGGTTAAAGGCTCTCTTCTCAAGGCTAACATCCGGAGCTTTACGGTCTCGAGCATCGAGCCAGGATAAGTACGCCACATACTTGTGCTTTTCAGCGCGAGCGCACTCGACGTTAAACCATGGGCGAGCTTTACCACCAATGGGCACGTCAGCAAAGAGGATGAAATACTCCATCGCTTGACTTATCACATTGGTTATGGCTACCGCGCAGCACGACGGGTCTTCAGAGAAGAAGCAGATCTGCCGCCATGGATGATCCGCAAAGAAATGCCGCATCTCATCCCAATCTGCTGACTTGTATCGCCACATTCGTCGCACTCCGTGAAAATCGTTGTTAGGTGGGGAATATAACGACACAAATTTCACCAGACAGTGGTCAGAAATTCTCAAGGGTGAGGTAACCTGAACATCGTACCTGTCTGGATCGGTCGTCAGCAGAAGGTCGAGGCCGTTGGCTGTGAGTCCATCCACATCAGGTAGTCGCTTGTTGTATCAGCTGAAAGAGCCCCAGCGACAAGACAAAATTCCACGCCTCTCCCAGTGTGGTCGGTCTTCTCGTATGGGAATAGGCAGTCCTGATGACAGGCATTAAAGTCCCCCAGAAAAACCAACTGTGCATTATTAGGGTACCGATTTAGAGCCACATCAGAGGCTTCACTGAGGTGTTCAAACAGCCTAGTTGTCTCCTGGTCACCGCTGTGCGATCGGTAGACACAAGAATAAATAATTTTATCCATTCCTGTGTCTATCAATACCCAGATCGTAGAGAAAGTGGGGTCTTCAAGGTGACGGAGACGTTTACAGCAGATGTCGTTACGGACGTAAACACAGACTCCGGCGCGCTGATGGAAATTGTGCTCCAATGTGTACCTAGGGTAGCCAAGGTACGTCGCATCTAGAGGACATATGATCTGCGTCTCAATCAAGAAGAGTAAGTGCGGCTTGTCAGTCTCAAGGTAGTAATGGACTGCATTGAGATTATAATGCAGGCCTCGGATGTTTGTGAGGTGCACTTTGATGGAGAGGGAGTGCAACCACTGTATAGACTTACTCTTCTTTTTCCTTTTTTTCATTAATGGTGGGAGACAATAGGTTGAGAGAATGGCAGTTGGACGAGGTGTCACACATATAACCTAGGGACGTAAACAGAGTCACAGCATCGATGGTACCTAGCATGGAGATCGCGGGGACGCCCGAACCCCCTTAGAAATCGCCACCAGGCCCTCTCCTCCGGTCGTCAACCTGCATGGGGGAGCCATTCCAGGATTTTTCGTAAAATGGCGGGGCAGCCTTTCATGAGTGGCTGGCTCATTAATTGGGCCCCCAACTATCTACGGTCGGCCAGCGATGCAACCGTGCTTCGGATCCTGCTAACCTCCATAATCAGGCACCTGACACTAAGAAACGCCCGCGTCGCAACCGGTCCGTATGCGCAACGCAACTGTCCAGACCCATTCTCCCTAAGAAATGGGTTTCACCTAACATCATACCGGAACACGATTTGCATCATTTGGCGGTATGTCGTTACCAGGTGGGTGGTAACTAATACTCGGCCGGCCCTCTCACTAGTAGAGGACCAACTTACCACTAGTATGTAGTACTGCTCGTTTAGCACTACCCAGGGCATACGTGTAGGGAATCAGGATTCAAGTAATTCCTACGGACGCGAGCAGCTTCATCCCTCAAAAAATTGTTACTTATTAAGTATTAGCATGTCATGATTACAGTTAAGTGTAATTGATATTATTTTTTTGTTATTAGGTTTAAATGGCAGAACATGTTGGACGACATTAATCTCGGCGTTCTGCACGTTAGTTGAAAACGAGGACGACAGACTCTATGTAGTTTATAACGGTGGCTTGCAGATGACTTTTGAGGTAAGTCAAATTTATATTTTATATCTATTTATTTGTTAAAACGTACTGACTTGACCTATCTACGGAATTATGTGACAAATATTTGTCAACACACAAATAATTGTGCTGGATTGGCTATACACCGTAACATAATGAGGCGATTTGATTTTCGCCATTTTGGCGCTGATAGCAAAAGTGAGCGTCCACGGAACTAATAATAGAGATAGAACAGTGTGACAAAATATATCGATAAAAATTCTATACCCCGGCCTACTATTATATTTATTTATCATTTTAATATAATGCTATACAATAAATGTTTGATACATTTAATACTTACGTCTTAGTCTTATACACAAGCTTTATACCTCATATAAAAAAAATCGACGCTGAGTTAGTCTATCTACGTTTTCTTTAGTCACCATTGGTATGTATGGTTCATTCGAGAGGTTTAAAAAGGTACAGTGAGTAGGGAAAACTGAATTTTTTGTTAACCGTTCATTTAGTCCTCGTAATAGAGAAAATCAATTAGCTGCCAAAATATTATGCTTAATTTAACAAATTCTATACGTACAAAAAGAAACTCACAAACTTTAAATTACCTACATTAAAGAATACCATACCACAAATCATTGACGCCATAATCAATTTGCTTCGAACGCCAATTCACAAGTGTCATATTTTTAGTATAGAATCAGTTGAGAACCTGTAAATTGATAAAATTTGATAATTATCTTTTGTCAGCGACTTTCGTCGTTGTAAACAGATAGATATAGGTAGAAAAAAATCGATAAATATTATTGACAAGGAACTCCTCAACCCTATTGAATAATATAAAATAATAAAAAAATAGGTGATTTAAAGCCAAACATGTTAGTGACAGATTTGTAGGAATCTATATTATCAAATAGTTTAAATTTTTTGAATATAAACCGTCAATCCCTACCTGTGGAATGTTATTACACTTCCATTTTGGTAACGAATTTTACTTTATAATTGTTACTAAAAATACTTTTTTATTATGTTACTAATCAAACTACATAACACACACACTTATTCTCGTCTAAAACTTTAAAATAATCTTAGACGTTTTGAGGAAAACAGCGGCCATTTGCAAATTATGTCAAATCTAGTTCCCGGCACACTCATTGGCTGCGCTTCAAATCGGCACAAACGTTTTGTAGGGTATAGTCAATCCAGCGTACTATTATACAGGGTTATTTTTCAAAGAGTAGCCAAACTTTAAACTTAAGTTCAAATAGATAAACAATGATATACCGTTATTGCAATTTTTGAAAATACGAGTAAATAAGGCTTCTATTTTTATTTGAAATTATTCCAAATTGAATGTGATTTGTGGCCAACAACGTATTTGTCTACCGATCGACCCTTACGAATGTGTGCGTGCGCACTAAAATCAGTTAAAATAATGCATTACCACGCATTTTGAATTAAAAAGATAAAAAGGACAGAATTATTAAGATTTTTTAAATAAATTTTTCTTCACAATTGGCCTATATTACTTATTCTTAACATTCTCTCCAAATTTAGCCGATTATTGCAAAATAACCCTATATAGAGATTAGGGTATCAAAGTAAAGGTAATGAAAATTTATTAGTGGTTTTAGCCAAGTCGACTTACTACATTTGTTAATGCTAATAGAAAACTGTGGTCGTGTAGTGGTGGCATAAGAGAATCCTTCACCCCTTTTCTTGTGCGAAGAGGTGACTATGTGGAACGACAAGAAAATCTTCCAATAGATTGTGGTATAACCCTCGCATTTATATGAGACATACATAAAATAAGCTGACCAGCGACATACAGCGGCGTGAAATGTGTTGTTAGACGTCTGGTATTGCGATCATCAGTTCGCCTGTCAAGCGTGACTGTTAAGGCAAAGGGAGTGTACAGTCAGATAGTTAAATGTTTAAATATTATCGCAATTTACCTACAATAACTCAACCACCTGGTTGCACATGAATATGGTAGGGGTTTTAGAACCTACAGACCGTAACTAAGTTCCCTATAGCTAGCAGTGCCTAGCTGTCCCTAATACCCTAGCCCCACCATATAAATATACATAAATAAATTAAATAAATGCGGGATGTCTTGCACCATGAGACCTAAAGTAACAGACGGACAGAGACAGGATGTCAGGGTTAGGTGATGGTTTTCTCTTACTGTCAGTCAAGCAGACACACAAGACTGATCTGAGGTTTTGACAGCTAAAGGTGTCTTACCGGTAAGGCAAGTATTGGACAGTTTTCTATTAGATGAAGTAACAACCTAGTAAGGTATGCGGGTAATTCAAGACGTAATGACAATAAAAATCATGTGTAGAATATTTTTCGTCTTCTAAGACGACACCGTGACGCTAGAAAATTTATTTAACTCCAATTAGATATCCAGCGTATATTTGCGGTAGTTGTTCATATACTTGGCGAAATTAAAAGCTATTTTTATTTATTTATGTTATCTCTATACAATATATAACGTAATTAACGCACACCCTCAGACACCCCAATTAGTATATTATGTTATAATCATAATACATACACTGACTTTTTAATTAAACATGTTTATGCATTGATTATTTATTAAATTATTTATACTAATTCCGGAAGAATGTTGTCACATTACATATTATCCACGAACGCACGCAGTCGCAAACGTAGGTATAGGCCTTGAAGGTCTTGCTAGACTCGTAGGTATTCGCTCGCGTTCGAGACGAGTTAACGCCGCCGCCGCTTGACACAATTGTAGGTATTAGTGCTGAAAAAAGCCGACAATACACGATTGTTTATGTTAAAGAAATACCTACCTATGAACATTAACTGATGTTTGTACTCCGAGCATCGGGTTGTTTATTAAGTCTAGTAAACATTTGATTGCATCTTTCCATCACACTTTTCAGGCTTTGGACTGACGACTCTGAATTAATTTTGTTTATTGGTTATGATTCAATGTCAATAGGCAATATTCGTTACAAAATGTTATGCATTAGCATATGCTAAAAATTAAAGGCGATACGACACCATAATCCAAAGACGATGTGTTTAAAAGATGAAATATTTACAATAATAAAAAAAATCAAATACTTAACTTACTGATAGCCTAAACACTCATGCAACGTTCTGTTTTTAATACACTTTCAAAATGTCCACCACTTTGTTCAATACATTTTAATGACCGTTTTCTTAACTGGAATTTTAATTTAGAAAGCACTTCAGTGTCATTTTTCACTATTCCAAAGGCGTTCACTATCCTAATTTTTAGGTCCTCGGCACTTCTAACTAAAATAAAGTAATTATTTAATACGTCCCCACAAAAAAAGTCAAAAGGCGTCAAATCAGCTGATCTGGGAGGTCACTGGACAGAGCCGCCGCGACCGATCCAGTGCTCTCCAAACTCATCATCAAAATGCTATCGAAATGAGCAGGGGCACCATCGTGTTGGTAGAATGCTTTTTGTAAATTACGAAGAGGTATGTCTTCTAGTAGCGTAGGTAGAGTTTCTCGTAAAAACAGTAAATATGCGTCTCCTGTTAATCTTTGTAAGAACCCAGTATATGTATACCAATGACACCGGCCCAGTGAACTGTGAAACGGTGTTCGAAGGAATCTACTTTGCATGAGTGAGGATTTTCGTGCATCCATAAATGTGCGTTGTGTTGATTGTACATCCCCACACGTGTGAATATACTTTCATCTGTCCAAATTATATTCCGCTGCCAATTTTCTAATAACCAGCGGCTGAACTGCAAGCGTGCTGCGTAATCGTTTGGAGTCAACTCCTGGCATCTTCTGAGGTGGAATGAATGTTCTTTATCACCACGAAGTATTCTCCAAACATGCACATGACTACATTGAAAGCGTGGGACTGCTTCTCGGGTACTGGCATGGGCATTCTCATCGAAATAGCAGTATTTCGTTTTGAAGACGAGTACGTGTACACACATTGGTTCCCGAGTCGATGGCTGTGTTCGGACGGAACTTTCCGTGGTCGCGAAGCCGTTGAGTAGCAGCTAACATAGTCCTGCGGTCTACTCTTGTACCATAACTTTGGTTGAATGTTCTGCAAGCTAGAGCCACATTATCACCACACTGTGCCAAAGTCCTTACCATTTCGGTGTACTGAACGTTGCTGTATTAGAAAGTCATCGAGTGCGTTCAATTATTTGCAAACAATCTCGTAAGTACTTTCCACTAATAATGTCCGGGCGTGACTAATATTGTTTACATTTAAGTTAGCTTTCATCGTAGCCGGCTAGCGCAGAGCGCCCGCACCGATATCATGCTATCTCGCTCTATCCCAGGTTCCCAAGAAATAAGGTTAATTTTTCTTTATTTTGTATTGAATGGCGGAATTTGTATTAATACAAATGGTTACGGCCTGCAACTACCTATCCCAGGAGTAGGGTCCTCCGCGGCCCATAGACGAAGAACCTACCAGCAGGTGCAGGTCGGGCGTCCTAACGCTAAGGGTGGAAAGTTTCTAATTACAATAAACAATCAGGGGGGAGCGTTCTATTCTAATAAAGGGAGCTTACTTACCTCTATCTAAGGCGACTGGTCCCTCAGGATTCGGTCAGGTCGCATGTGGATGTATAGTGCTAGGAAAGTAAGGGTCAGTGATGTGTATCTGGGTGTGGCTGGTAGAGTTATTGACCTTATTAGACCGTTAGCATCTGCAGCAGTTCGGACCTCCGCACCGCTCCCACTGCTCTCCGTCCACAGTCACTTTCTTCGTTTCTACGATGACAGTCCCTTCACTCTGTCGTACGATTAACTACCTTACAGAAGCCACTAACTCTCGTTTGTTATAAAGCTTAACACGCGAGACCGGATCAGCGGTCACTACCGTTTTGCGTGGCCACAGTTATTTCTAGAATATCAAATACCGCACTAGTAACTAATACAGTCGAATCCACTTATACGGACTCAGCGTTAAACCTAAAAGTCCCGGGTGAAGCTCTCAGCAAGGAATACGCGCTACAATTCCCAGTCAGTATATTTACTATACGCGCCTACCATTACGAGTTCCCGACAAAATGGACCGCGTGCTATCTATCGCAGCGATGAATTTGGACTGGCTTGTCCTTGCGTGTCCTCGACACGACGGGACGTCAAAACCGGTATCGTAGAGGCGCGCGCGCCCTCTGACGTCAATTATTGACATTAGCGCTTGGGGCGAACTTAAATAAAACTGCAGTTTTAAAAATCTTATTGCCTTGAGTTACGGTCCATTTCAATTTGTTTTGACTGTACGGGTTTAGTGTGACTGTAATTTACGTAGTTTTAATTATTTTTGTGATAAAAAATTACCTATATTAAAAATTATAGAAATCGATTCAGTAAACGATTCTGAACAAACTATTTTCACGATGTGCGTTAATTATGTTACATGTTGTGTATTACAAGTAGGGAAGGACGAGTGAATGTTTTTGTATTTGCGTATGTACTAGTTTTTCTTTATTTATTAGTTAGTTTGCGTATGTTTTAGTTTTCAATTGCTACTTATTATCTATGTCTAAAATCGATTAGGAGGGATATCACTATAAATTTTATTTTTGGTTCAAATTATAAGAGTAAAGTATTATATATTTATTTTTAAAGAAAACAGAGACATAATTTTGTTGGTTAGGTTATGGTCAGTTGGGCTCTGCTAGTAATATAAATAATGATTAGTTGGGAAGGTAGATGTAGGTAGATAAGGAAGGATTGCTGTTGCAGGCGCTGCACAGTCTGCACGCGGTGTACGTGGAGGGGGGCGGCGGCGTGGCGGGCGCGGGGTCGGTGCGCGCGGAGCTGACGGCGGCGCTGCGCTGGGCGCGCGCGCTGTGCCGCACGCTGCGCACGCGGCGCGACGCCAAGGAGGCGCGCGCGCTGCTGCTGGCCTGCAAGGACTGGCCCGAGTGCGCGCGCCGCCTGCTCACCATGCTCAACCTGCACCAGCGCCTCACTCACCTGCGCCTGGCGGCCATAGGTCAGCACAACCACCCTCGTCCCTTGCAGGGTTCCCTCTCCGTAACATGAAACGAATAACTATTAATATCGCTCTGCTGTCTGTAAGTCAAGAATCTTTACCTCGAGTTATAAAACAAAGAAACACAATCGAACGAATTTAACAATACAGCCATGATGGATAAAATTACGACGACATACAACAAGACAACCGGTCAAATTGACACGCAACTATTTTTTATAGAAAAAAATTATCTTATATTTCTATGGAAAGAACGCATAATACTTGTTTCAAATCAAAGAAGATTATAAAATGAAATATTGAGATAAAATGATAATATGAAGACTTTTCAAATAACCTATGTGAAGTTAAATATTAGTTTGACGGATGTATATTAATCATATACCCATATTGATACATACATTTATACATGGAGCGCCGGGAGATTTTGAGTTGTTGTGATGTTTACACAAGGAAACAGTAATTTTTCACAGTGGAAAACATAGTATGATTTACTATTGTCGCGTGACCATTTCATATCACCGAATTAGTTGTATACACATATACGCACGCACATTTACGATTACGTTTTCCGATCTCCTCCGATCACAAGCCCATTAATACTGGTATTCCACAAGGCTGCGTGCTACCCTAACGCTTTTTCTTTTGCATATCAATGATATGTTGCAAACTGGATACATACATTCCTATGCAAACGGCAGCACTGGTGATGCTTTATACACCGGCTGTGCCAATATTTCTAGGGAAAACGTCGCCGAGTACCGGAACAAACTTGTGTCGGAAATTGAGAGTTTGTTGAACAAAGTCTCGGACTGGGGGCGGCTAAATCTACTTACACTTACTTACTTATCTTCACGCACAATCCCTGACGGGGTAGCCAGAGAGAACAGATCGCCAAGTGTCACGATTCTTACATACCTCTTTCGCTTCTTTCAGATTCATTATCTTCTTCATACATGCACGTCTAGGTATCCGAGTACTCTTGAGTCCCCCCCCTTCGAGCAATTTGCTCACAAGGTCTTCGAAAGTTAGTCTCGGTCTACCTCGACACCTTTTAATATTAACTTTCGCGCTATATATTTTCTTCACCATTCGGTTTTCACTCATTCGCTCAACGTGCCCAAACCATCGAAGCACGCCCTTATCAATTTTTGTGATAAGGTCATCTTTCAAACCTGCCATATTGCGAATCTCTTCGTTTCGCTTTCGGTCGGCCATGGTAACACCGCACATTTTACGAAGAGATCGCTTTTATGCTTCTTCTGGCATACCCAGGTTTCACTGCCATACAACAAAGTCGGTACCAACACTGCGTTATGTATTGCAAGGAGTGCACTCTTCACTACGCCTTGCCTTTTGACTAACGCAGTCAGGGCACCATTGACTTTGTTCCCGGCAGCGACACGCCTGTCCACATCTAAATCACATCTTCTATCCCGGCTAAAAGCACTCCCCAAGTATACAATTTAATTTACCTGTTCTAGACATTCCTGATTTACCCATATTTCACACTTCGTTCTCTCTTCGTCCCTTTCAAATACCAGAACCTTAGTTTTATTAGCATTCAAACGGAGACCTTTAATTTCACATTCCTCTTTCATACACATGACTAATGCCTGCAGTTCTGCCCCTGATGGTGCAATAAGCACTGCATCATCAGCATACAGCAGACAATTTACTTTTATGTCACCCAATTTCACACCCAAACAGCTATCTTTCAGCTTCTGTAAACAGCTGTCGAGATACAGTATGAACAGCCAGGAAGACATGACACAACCCTGTTTTACACCCGTTTGGACGCTAAACATGGGTGACAGGTCATGCCCTACCCGCACACAGGCTTTACAGTCACAGTAATGTGACTGCACAGCCCTTAGCAATCGACCATCCACACCGTACCCCGGCAACAGTTCCCACATTTTCTTCCTTACAACCTTATCAAATGCTTTCTCAAGATCCACAAGAGCACAGAAAATCTTCTGGTTAGCAGCCAGAAGCTTTTCCGTGATCATGCGGAGAGAAAACATTTGATCCGTGCATCCTCTTCCAGGTCTAAATCCGCATTGTGCCTCCCATAGAAATCTTTCCGATTTCTCTTGCATCCTACGTGTCAAAACCTTCGAGTAGACTTTACTTGCTAAACTGGCCAAGCAGATAGCCCGATAGCACCCGCATGTAAAATGTGAACCTTTACCTTTATATAAAGGCACAATGACTGCGGATCGCCAATCATCCGGGACATCCCCCGTCCGCCAGAACAAATTGCACAGCAAATGACAGCTGTCCCAGACGCGAGGCCCACCATACTTGACCATTTCAGCAGTAACTCTGTCTAGTCCCGCAGCCTTACCACATTTCAAACTTCGAATCGCACGTTCAATCTCTTTCATACTGATGACCTCAGTGTCATCGAGGTCCGGGTCTGGCGTACCAGTCACGGCGTCATCCCCGGATCCCTCACTAAGATCATCACACGCATACATTTCTCTATAAAATTCGCTCCATCGCTGCATGACGTCCTATTTTTCTGAGAGGACGTCATTGGTTCTCGAAAGCACTTTGTTCATTCTTAAGGCCGTCGCACCACTTCGGGTCCTTCCAACCTCTTTCCAGAAGAGTTTGGAGTTCTCCTTAAAGTTGTGCGACAACTTTTCGTCCGCTTCCATTCTACACCTGTCACGCACTTCCTCAATCAATGCTTTCGTGTTAACTTTCTGCAGCTTATATCTATCTTTCATCTTCTCTCTCATATCCTTATCATTACTAGAGGTCAAGTAGTCTAACCATGCTTTCTTCTTCTTCTTTACAGCTTCTTTCACTTCATCATTCCACCATGCATCTCTTCTTTTACTACTGCCTCTTTTAATCGTTCCACACACTTCTTCCGCTGCACTTACCATTCCATCCCTAACGTTCTGACATGTTCTTTCCACACATTCTTTTCTGCCATCGATGGTGTCAAGCTTTTCGGCTACCCTCGCATGATATTTGTCCCTAGTATCCGCTTCCTGAAGCTTCCAGCTTCGGATGCGTCACTGCCGTCCGGTAGCGCCAACCCGCGAACAGACCCCTAAATCTAGTAATCACTAGATAGTGATCCGTACCCAGGTCAGCACCCCTGAACACTCGCGTATCCATCACCTGTTTTCGCAGTCGGTCATACACCAGGAACAAATCGATCATACTTCTCTCATTCTTTCTTTCTCTAGTATACATATGGATTTTCTGGTGATTAAACATAGTGTTTGTCACAAGAAGACCCTTTTCCTTGCATACCGCCAGTATAAGCTTGCCAGCATCATTAACCCTTTTATCGCCAAACTTTCCAAGCACCGGCTCGTACCCTGGTCGAGCGGTACCAACCCATCCATTCAAATCACCACTTACAACAATTCTTTCGTTTCCCCTAGCCAAATCTAGAACTTCTCTTACATTCTCCCAAAACTCCTCCAGCTCAGCCCTGGACGACGAAGCTACCGGCGCATAAACAGCCAAAAGGAATAACTTCGTCAGTCCCAATTTACAGCGAACCCAGAGAAGTCTTGAGTTCACAACCTTATATTCAGTCATAACATCAACCAACCGAGACGACAGCAGCACCCCCACTCCCTAGCAGGCGTTCTCGCTCTCCGGGACTCCGGACCATAGAGCTAACGCCCCGCCAGGGAGCTCTTCAGTACCACTGCTCTTCCGTTTGGTCTCCGACATACACACGACATCTAATTCTCTTTCTTTCATTATTTCGATCAACTCATTCGTCTTATCTCTCATGCCTCCTCTAACATTCCACGTGCCAACTCTGCACTCTGTCCTCCACCTTCCGCCGTGTCGGGCTGTGCGTGACGGGGGGCGGTCCCCATCGCCGCTTTGCGCGATGCATTCCACACCAACGGGGACGAGCTGGTGTGCGTCGCCTTGGGGGGACGCCCTAACCCTCGTTGGTATGGGTGCGCAGCTGTGTAGAATTGCAGCCCTGAAAAGGGCTGGCAGGGGTCGCGACGAGCACGCTTCTACAATGACCCTAAATCTAGTATAAAAATCTAGGCTAAATCTAGTATAGTTCAATCCCCAGAAGACACAAGTTTGCGCGTTTACCGCTAAAAAACCCTTTGTCGTATTTCCTCAGTTTCAAGGCACTCCCCTTGTTGCCTCATCCAGTATCGGAAACCTCGGTGTCGATATATCGAGTGATGTGCAGTTTCGTGGTCACTTGGAAGAGAAGGTTAAATTGGCCTCTAAAAAGTTTGGCGTGTTCAGCAGAGCGGAACAGTATTTCATGCCCGCACACCACTTCCAACTTTACAAAGCTCAGTTTCAGCCGCACGTGGATTACTATTCCCATCTCTGGGCAGGGATTCCCCAGTACCAGCTCCTTTCACTTGACCGCATCCAGCGCAGAGAGGTTCGAATCGTCGACGACCGATTTCTTTCCCATCAGCTCGACTCAGTGGCTCTGCGAAGAGATACTGCATCTATTTGCGTATTTTATCGCATCTATCACGGGGAGTGCTTTGTTTCCAGACGCTCAATTTCACCATCGCACATCGCGGTACCATCCATACCATCTGGATGATTGGCAATCCACCATTGTGCGATTTAGAAGAAGTTTTCTTCCACGCACAACTTCCTTGTGGAATTGATTACCACCAGCGATTTTTTCGGACTGTTACGATTTAGGGGACCTTCAAGAAAAGAGTCTACTCCTTTTTAAAAGGCCGGCAACGCATCTATAACTCCCCTGGTTTTGCATTTGTTAATGGACGGCGGTAGAACCTGCATGCTCGCTTGCCTCTTACCCTATAAAAAAAATCTCTGCCAATTCGTGGGCCGTGATTCTGATACATACCAAGTGAAGCACAAACGCCCGCTCTACAAGATAGCCATCGGTATTGGCCACAACATTCGCCACAATGTTGGCCAACGTGAAGAGCCGCCTTTATTCCGAATTTTTACGATCCAGTGCATTTTTTATATTGAACACTTCGCCATATTATGCCTGCACCTTTATAAACCTTTAATTTATAATACTGGTGACCATTTAACATTAGTACTCTTCCTCTTCGTCTTTTGATCACGTGAATTCCAGACATAACACAATATTATGTGAGTTTGCTAAATATTCATTATACATTATAAAAATAATAAACCTAGCAAGCTAACAGCATAGCAAAGTGGCGAAGCAATCAGTTTTTTTTTTGAGCAATCAGTTTCAAAATAGGGGGTTCAGATACCTGGGTGATCAGTAATCGAATGCTGAAAACAGAATTTGAAAATTCGAAACCGTGCTCGAGATAATCGTGGGACAGACAGATGGCACTTAATAAAAGAAGTAAAAATACGTGCAATTTTATTCAAAAGATAAGGCGTCATTCATACAAATGTTTTATCAAATTGCTTTTATCTTTGGCCAGGGATTCAAATCTAATAAGATGTTTGTTTAACCAACACTGTTATATTTATTTGGTTTGTTAATATTATATGTTTTGTCTCAGAAGTATCACGCGTACAAAAGTCAATAGAAGTTGTAAAAGTGTATAAAATATAAATTAGAACTATCCTACTGCCTCGTGCAATTTTATGCTAGCCTAGTACTATTACTAAAATAAACTAATTGATAAACACCATGTATTTTATAGAGTAGGACCACAGAATTTTCTTTCCCGGTGTATGTCTACTTGGTAATAATATTCGTAGTAGTTTTACTAATAAGATTATTTGGTAAGACTATTGGGAATACAATATGCCACGAAGATTCCTAGTAGACTTATTAGTAAAACTACTGGGAAGATTTCATTACGAAATTCACAATAGTCTTACTAGTAAGACTACTGGAAAGTTCTCATTAGGAAATTCACAATAGTCTTACTAGTAAGATTACTGGGAAGTTCTCATTTGGAAATTCACAATAGTCTTACTAGTAAGACTACTGGGAACACCCCGATTTTTCGATCTCTGTATGTTAATTAATTGTTTTCTCTTTTTTTTAATTTAACCTAATTTATTATAGTTGTGTTATTAATCGCTAAAAGAGGAGATTTATTTCTAAGAGAAAGTTTTTACAGATATTAGAAGTCAAAGTTTCTTTTATCTATAAAGACATGTGTGGCAAATTAGTTATTTATTTATTAGTAAGTTATAGTTGTATAAATCTCGCGGAGTGGTGACACATGGTTAGCAGTGCGTGGTGTGTGTTGCAGGCGTTCTGCGCGAGCTGGTGCTGATCGGTGGCGGCGCGGCGCTGGGCGCGCTGGTGCCGCTGGCGGCGGGCGCGCACGCGGCGGCGCGCTCGGGCCCGCGCCCGCGCCCGCGCACGCCGCACGCCGCGCACGAGCCGCGCCACCACGCGCCCCTCGCACCCCTCGCACCGCTCGCACCGCTCGCGCCCCTCGCGCCCGTCTACAGGCCCTACCACAAGTTCATCGGTGAGCGGGACCGTGCAATACTCGGAGTATTTTTAGCATTCACAATTACCATTACAGCCTATAAAACTACACTGCCAAATATAATCCTCCCCATAGATTGCCTCATAAGGAAGATATTTGGCAGGCGGTTCGGCAAACACACAGTTTGTTATTATTTTATCTATTTTGAGTTGTAAAAGAGACGCAGCTACCCATCCCCTATTTCATTTATCTCTGTCGCCTCTCACGACATTTATGGGATAACATTAATAATTGTAGATTCTCTTACGGCGTCACTACACAGCCAGGTACAAATACTATTATATAACTTTCATTTTTATATCAAAATTGATAAATATCATAAGTCTATAAAATTATTTCAAATGTACACTGTTTTACTTTTTTCTACCGGCAACTTTTCTCTTCTTTCTTACCCAAATCTTTTACTTTACTACCAGAAAGTAACAGCCCCCTGAGCATGAGTTTTCTATAGAATCGAACTCGTGTCACCATCTATAGTCCGTTCGCGTTATAGAAAATAGTGAGTCATCATTGTCCGCCGGCCTGGCCACGCCCCGCAGCCAATTAAAATGCAAGAAATTAGAAAGTCGAGTTCACAGTGATAATACATATAAATAAAAAATTATGTTGGTGCCAATAACTCCACGTTCAAAATGAGTGACATAAAAAAATTATTAGATGACGCAATAGCATTAATAGACGCTAATCGTTGGAAGAAGTGCTGCGACCACGTGATACGCGAAGGAAATACCATGTGGAATTTGGATGACACCATGAAACTTGCAGAACAAAATTCTTTCATAATTAATGTAACTGGAGAATCTAGCGATACTGATTAGTGATTTAAGTAATTTTAAGAAAATTTGTTTCCTTTAAACTTAATTAAATGTTGGAAAAAAAAAGAATTTTTACTCCACTGTGAATACACTTTTACCCTGTAGTTGCACTGATGACTCACTATTTTCTTAACGCGCACGGACTATAGTGACTTTATACGAGGGTGGATTGAAAAGTACTCGGCCTAACACAGATCCATTCAATTCTAAAAATCAAATCTACCCACATTATTTAGTTCAGTTCAGACTAGTTCATTGTGTGAAGTTCGAAACGTGTGCGATAATTAGTTGTGATTTTATAAATTTATTAACAAAGTAATCGGACATAATTTCCGCAAATGGAGCAAATCGAGCAGCGTGCCGTCATTAAGTACCTCCATAAGAAGCGGCTATCATTAAAAGCCATCCATGATGACATGGTCAGTACATTAGGCGATTGTGCTCTGTCATATTCATCCGTCAAAAAATGGATAGCAGAATTTAAGCGTGGTAGAGAGAGTGTGAAAGATGAACCCCGCTCTGGAAGGCCTTCGACGTCAACTACTGACGAAAATATTAAAAAAGTACTTGATTTAATAATGGGAGACCGCATATTAAAAATTAGAGAGATAGCCGAGATTATAGGCATCTCTTATGAACGAACTCAAAACATCATTGTCAACGAGTTGGGTTTCCACAAGGTGTCTGCGAGGTGGGTTCCGCGACTGCTTTCAGTTGAACAAAAAAGGACGCGATTGACTATTTCACGCGACTGTTTGGAGTTATTTGAAGCAGATGCAGATGATTTTTTGAATCGTTTTGTTACTATAGACGAAACATGGGTTCATTACTGTACACCGGAAACAAAACAACAATCAAAACAGTGGAGAAGACCTGGTTCACCACCCCTTAAAAAGGCTAAGTCGATTTTGTCGGCAAATAAGGTGATGGCTTCAGTATTCTGGGACTCGAAAGGTGTGATTATGATTGATTATCTTGAAAGGGGTCAGACTATAAACTCTGATTACTACTGCACCTTACTACGTCGTTTACGAGAGGAAATAAAAGAAAAACGTCGAGGAATGCTCAGAAGAAAAGTCCTGTTTCATCAAGATAACGCCCGTGTTCACACGTCAGTAGAGTCAATGGCTGAAATTCACAAGTGTGGCTTTGAACTGTTACCGCATCCGCCGTATTCACCTGATCTGGCACCATCAGACTTCTTTCTGTTCCCTAACCTAAAAAAGCACTTGGGAGGTCAAAGATTTTCGACAAACGACGAGGTCAAAGCAGCTGTAGACGCATATTTTGACTCTAAGGAAGAATCATTTTTTTTCAACGGTCTAAATGCTTGGAAGGGGAGGTGGCAAAAGTGTATTGAACTTAATGGTGATTATGTAGAAAAATAAAAATATAACTGATTTAGTATGTGTTTATTTTCTTGGTTAGGCCGAGTACTTTTCAATCCACCCTCGTACATTACAAAACATAGTTCAATTTACATCCACTAAAAACACTGTTCATATTTACTACGACACAAAAACGGTAGTATCAAAAACTTGAACTAAAAGCACAGATCTTTCTGGCATATCCCATAATCAAGCTTTGAAACACTAATAAAATTAGATGAAGTAATAAGTTTTCTATATAATCGTAACATATTAACATAGTACTTACTGTGGCGGGTGGAAGGAAAAGGGGAGATCTCCCGCCGGGCAAGGTGTTCTGCCCGGGGAGCGGCCAACGCTCCGAGTGGTAGTTCGGAGTTAATCTTTATATGCTGCTTTAACTTCGGAACTTTGTTAGCGCGATTTAGGCTTCGATGTGTTTCGCTTGTGGCGCGACGACAGCGCCGCCACATTACCCCCCTGCTAAGACCAGAGGTCGATAGTGCAGTCTAGATGTCGACGAATTTGCAAGTGCCAGGGAATTGCCTTGTAAGTCTGTGGTGAGTCGAGAAGAAGACAAGTAATCTGCGAGAGTGCCGTGAAGCAGAGGCGAGCAGTAAGGCTCAGAGCCGTGCCGAGCACTGTAACGCAGAGAATAGCTTAAAGGAACAGGGAGCATTTTTACTCCAGTGCTGCGATGAACCTTTGTAAAGCTAGATGGCTTGCAGAATGTGAAGACTGCAGACAATATCTGCTCAGGAGCGAATGAATGGGGTACTTGAGAATGATGAAGGTTTGAAGTTGTAGTTTCCGAAGGTTATTGGTTGCGTGTTCAGATCATCGGGGTCACCACTATGGCGGGTGGAAGGAAAAGGGGAGATCTCCCGCCGGGCAAGGTGTTATGCCCGGGGAGCGGCCAACGCTCCGAGTGGTAGTTCGGAGCTAATCTATATATGCTGCTTTAACTTCGGAACTTTGTTAGCGCGATTTAGGCTTCGATGTGTTTCGCTTGTAGCGCGACGACAGCGCCGCCACACTTACCATTATCCGTTACAGCATATAAAAGTCCACTTTTGAATATGGCTTGGCAAGCAGATTGGCAACAGCAGTTTTTTTTATTATTTTTGAGTTGTTATCAGGAGGATTATGTTGCCCATCTCCTGTTTTATTTTCCCTCTATCTATATATATCTTACGACAACCTCGAGACGAAATGAGGACGTAATACATCAAGCACAAAATAATTAAGTATTTTGATAATTATATTTCTTTATGGAAAAAGTATGACAAACGAGCATACAGCGCACGTGATGGTAAGTGGATGCTAAATCTTCGATTAAAAATCAAATGCAGACTAAGAATATCTCTTTATATCGTCGTAACATAATAATATAAAACATTAATAATAATCCAAAAAAAGTATATGATTTTAAGATCCCATCAAAATTGTTAAACTTTGTGTGTTATTTGCAGACACATGCTGCCGTGTGGCGAGAAGTCAACGCTGCATGTCTGAGCAGCTGGTACTACTGTCGGCGCTGTGCGCATTAGAAGCCGTGCCGCTCAAGTTCAATTACTTCGCCGCCTTTTGGCGTGACGTCGCCAATACACCGGTAATTATATCTTAATCTTAAATATTAGGTATTATTATTTTTAAGACTATAGTAAGGTCAACTACAAGTGGTGAGGAAATAATTAGCATTTTTTTACTTTATTAGCACGCAATAATGTCAGAAGTTGGTATCGTTAGATACTGAAAAACAGTTTCTTTCCTCCTCGTCCTCGTTTTTTTTTTGGTGATTGATCCATGTCCATCGTCGATTATTAAAATTTACAGGCCGATGCGAAGTTAGAAGAAATGCTCTTAGAATGCAGCGTAGTAACGGAATACGTAGATGCAGTACTACTGGACGAAAGAGAGTCGCTGGAGGATCCAGCGATATATGAATTCATGCAGCATTATTATCCTAAGGTATGTTAAATGTATAGTATATTTTTAAATTAAGGTAATTAAATAAACATATTTGAAGTTGATGGCGAGTGTTTAATCTATACAAATGAATAAAATTGAAGTTTCTATTTGTAATGTCAAAATAACAGCTTTTTACTAAATGCATATGAAAGTATATATGGTACAAAAATACAATTTTTAACATTTTTGTCTGTCTGTCTGTTTTTTCCGGCTAATCTCCGAAATGGCTGGACCGATTTCGATGGGACTCATTGGCAGATAGCTGATGTTATAAGGATTAACTTAGGCTACTTTAATAATTTTAGAAACATAATTAGGGTTCTGCGCAAAAGAATTAAAACCCTAAATTATACATTGGCGAAGTCGCGGGGAACAGCTATTTTAACAATTAATATACTATGTTAGTTTGTTTATTATTCTATATAATACAGTAAAGTGAAAAGTAAAGTTACAGTCTATATACATCCTATTGTTGGATACAAGCCTTCTTTAGTTACTGAGATGATTTTAGAACTTACCGTCGTAGTACTTCAGGGGTTTAGCGTTGGACCTAAATTTTATAGTACGGGAGTAATCCAAGTTCGATCTCCGCTGACACCACTGAAAGTGTTAATACTGATTTGAATTGAATTATTAAGTGCTCAGCTGTGTTGAAAAATATCGTGAGGAAATCAGCATATTTAAAAAAATTAAAAACAAAATAAAAAATATTTCAAAGACATGGGAAGTCAACGTGCATTAAGTAGTGCGGTAAACATGTACTCGAACATATGTGTATGTTGTGTGAATATAAGAGTCGATAGGTCGGCTAAAACGTTGTTAATTTAATCATATACAGAGAAGCGTGCGTAGGCGTAGTTGTTGCCCATAAATCACATTCAATTTGGGATAAGTGCAAATAACAGTAGAAGCCTTATTTACTCGTATTTTCAAAACTTGCAATAACGGTATATTATAATTAATATATTTATACTTAAGTTTAAAAGGAGGCTACAGATTGTAAAATAACCGTGTATAGTAGTAGTGGTTGAATGCCATAAAATGTTGTGTTTGGTTGTAGCTGTGCGCGCTGGCGAGCTCGTCGGAGGCGTCGGAGTCGCCGTCGGGCAGCGGTGGGGGTGGGGGTGGGGGCGCGACGAGTGGCGCGGGAGCGGCGTGCGCGGGGGAGGCGCTGGCGGAGGAGGTGGCGGCGGCGGCGGCGCGCGCCCCGCTCGGCGCGCTGCTGGGCCGCGTGCGCGCGCTGGCGCTGCTGGCGCCGCACGCGCACCCGCCGCCGCGAGCGCTGCAGCGCGCCACGCAAGCGCTGCAGCAGCGCCTGCTGCGCGCCGCCGGTCAGTGCCGCTTCATCACCTTCGACACCATCATCAGCCTATTACACTCCACTGCTGAACATATACCTTCCCACATAGAATGCCTCATACTAGAGGGAGGGGGGGAGGATATTTACCGTAGTAACTTGGCAAGCGGGTTGACAACCACAGTTTTTAAGGTTCCGTACCCAAATGGTAACGAACGGGACCCTATTGCTAAGTCTCCGCTGTCCGTCTGTCCATCCGTCCATCAGTCTGTCTGTCAGCAGGCTATCTCATGATTCATAATTTATTTTTGTTTTATTCTCTTCAAGAAAACAAACAATTATGTAATATATATAACACATAATACAGATCTTATCAAAGAAGAAACTAAGTAGTTACACAACCAACACTGTTATCCAAAAAGTAGTATCACAATAAAAATAATATTATATTGCACAACAAAGTTGTTGTATCAATATCACAAATAGATGAATAATTCGAGATTTCACTAAACAAATCCCAGCCTACACAACCACTATAGTGACTATGCTAGCCAAAACTTACCTCGAGAAACAACAGTTATACCTATTATAATATATTTAAACTGTCAGCCAAACTACGCCAAAAACTATCTGGCAATACTTTACTTAATAGTACATTTATTTAAAATACACTTTTTAAACATTACAAATGATAAAAATGTCAAAATCAATAAAGTCATCTATACGAATATATATACAAATGCGTTGGAACCGACTAGAATTGCGTAGATATATTTGATTAATAAGTTGATTACCTGCATTTTGAATCAATGAAGATGTTAATGAGCCTCAGTATCCACTTACCTTCAGGTGTAGGCTTGTGCAAAAAATATCGATATGTCGAAATATGGATATTTTTAATATATATATATCGTCGATATTTTAAATTGCGATATATCAATATTTATTTTAGCGTATTGAATTCGTATCAATTTCGATATATTTTAAAATGTTGTATTAATGACAAGACATGTAACAACAAAAGGAGGTAAAAAAGTATTCATGGTTGGTTGTGATTTTTTCGTCGTCCAACCGTCAGTAATATAAAAGTTTGGATCTTATCTTTACATCATATAAATGATGACGATATATCGATATTTATCACGCGATATATATCGATATAGTTTTCCTTTGCCCATCCCTAATCAGGTGAACTGTGTGACTGTTTGTCATTCTTAAATTATATAAAAAAAATAGCGCTACTATGATAATGACGATAACCGGAGACCTTTTTTACTGATAATAAAACATTTCATTTGTTTTTATAAGTGACAATACATCTGGTATTTTGATTTTTAATTAAAGGTTTTTTCGCTCAACTACAGAATAGATTTATGTGTAACAGTGGTATATTACGAAATTAATAAAAAAATATATTCCATTAAATTGAACTAAATATATAAATTAGTTACCATATTTTGAGATTTGTACGTTTAAGGTGAAACATACGGTCTACTCTCGGCCATTTCACCGCGAGATGGCGCTGAAGTTATCATTTTTTAGTTCATTTGGGTTTTTGTGTAATTGAAACATTTTTAAGTCGTATAAATAGCTACCGCGGTACTCGAACATTATACTTTATTGTACTAGGTCATATCATTGCTTCGAAATCTATGTCTATGAAATAAATGTATGGGCGGGCTATCGGAGCATCCATCTTAACTATTTTTGTTACTGTACTTATTCTTGATACCTTATATTTTATTTTACCTTGTTAATTTATTCTTAGCGGACTTGAAAGTCAAGTCTGAAGTCGGGGCTTTTCTTCATTAGCTGTCGTTTAAAAACTATTTATTTATATTTTAGTACATTGAAGTCGGTTACTATAATTTATTAAAAGTTTGTTTCCTTTGTCCACCAGACGAAGAGAACTCTGAGCCGGAGGCGGGCGCGGAGGCGAGCGAGCCGGCGCGAAGTCCGTCGCGAGACGGCAGCGACGCGGACGCGGATGCGGATGCGGACGCGGACGTGGACGGGGACGAGGCGGGGTCCGAGGCGGCGGCGGACGCGGACGAGTCGGGCGAGGAGGAGGCGGCGCCGCGCGGCGGGCTGCTGGCGCGCCTCACGCTGGCCGTGCACGAGCTGGCCGCCGCCAGCGCCGCAGCCGCCGCCGGCCGGCCGGAGCCCGAGCGCTGCGACGCGCAGCCCTAGTGCCTCGACCTGCGCACGCGCGCTCGCACCGCCTAGCGCGCAGCGACCCGCTGCAGCCCGCGACCAAGCGAAATTAAACACATGTAACGGATAAACGCATCACTCGGCAAGCCGCTACTCACTAGAGCGAGATGTCTGATCTTATCCACTTGACAACCTTATTGTGACACTCAAATCCAAAACGAGATATCACGTGCGTTGCTGTCGTTCACTGACGTAACTTGTTTCTTCAAATTAAAAAAGGCGCTACCCTCACAGTAGAATTTCTCCTGTATCGTAGAGACAGTTTATGTAAATTCCACAAAGAAAAACATCCAGACCCGGAATAATTATTTGAACACCACGCAAATTTTTGTTTCGTTCGGGATTTCAACACGTTGTCCTCAACACCGTAACCCAGTACTAGGTCTCGACGGAGTGCGTAGAGATAAGGAAAAGAGCGACTTTGGAGATAACATCTGATTTAAGGCATATTTGCTCACACGAAACTTACCATCGAGAGTTAATACGTTAGATAAGTAACTGATCAAGTGCTGACAATTAATCTGACAAACGTTTTTTACTTTACATGCCAAATAAATCTATAAAATAATACGAGAAAAACCGTGTATTTACTTGTTTCGTATTTTAAAAATTGGCTGAGATTTTAACGATCAAAGTGCGTATTTCCGAACGAAGATTTTTGAAAACGCGGGCGGGCGCTCACTAGCCGATGACGTCACACTCCCGCTCATACAATAATCACGCTCTCGTCTGCACGCCGCTACTCAGTAATAATCAGAATAAGTTCTCCGTGGTAAAAATGAAAAAAAAAACTGTATTGTGCCTCAGTGCTTCAATTCAACAGCTAAAACACCTGATAAACTTTTTTTTTATTTGCCTGAAGACCCCAAAAAGAGGAAAAAGTTGATGACAGCCGTAAAAAGAGTCTGTTCAATAGGCCCTAAAGCTAAAGCGAGCATTGGATAAAATTAATCAAAAATAAGTAAGCATCTCTTTTAGTAAAACAATAGGTACCTATTTGCCTAGTTAGAAAACAGATAACTACGTAAATACCTAGGTGGTAGGACTTACCCACATCTGTTATATGGTATATGGGTAAATATTGACATTTTCTGTAAGTTTAAACGAATAAAACACATAAAATAATCATCGACAACCTCGAGATGGTACCTAGTATTTTTATTGCCACCCATATTAGGTAAGTATTAAATGAAACACACAAACTTTCAGTTAGGTTTAAGTTTGTACAAATGGTATTTGTTCAAACTTAAACCTAATGCTTACCGAGGAGAGTAGGTACCTAACGCTTACTTAGAACATACCATACGTACGTAGTACGTAAACACGTACATTTTCATCTTTATTCCACGAATTTCAGCAGCCATAAAATCCTGATTTGTCATGAAATATTGTGCCAGCATCAAACTATCCACTCTTGGCAGATTGTCCGACTGTCCTTTTACAAAACCATCTTCCATTCTAGTACTACACGTTTCACTTTAATGTAATCGAATTTACAGGATAATATTATTTCTTTGAAATACAAGCACAAACACTATAAGTAATAGGAATACAAAGACGATCGAAATAAAATGAATCGAGACCCGCGTAATTTGGTCAAACCGCACCGGACCGAGCGCCGCGTTTGTGTCGCGGTCGCGGTTTGCGGGGGTGTGACGTCGTACAGTGAGCGCGCGTAATCTCTGAAATTCAAAAAAGGGCTTATACTTCTCGTCGTTATACCTTCGGAAATAACGCATGTATTGAAGTGAAATAAAAACTAATGTAATGTACATGATCTTTGCTACGATTTTAATAGTATTTGGTAGTAATATTTTGACCCTTTTCTGTTCCCCATTGCGTAACTACTCATTGTCATACCGCTGTTCATCACTCGAAAACAGTGGTTCTGAACCTTTAAAGATTAGGGATAATTTAAACGATTTTTGTCTTGCCGTGGACTACCAACTTTTAATTATAATATAATAGTAAAGTTGATTTTTAAGATTGTTCCATAAATAAAACACATACAAAAATAAATATGTAAAGTGGTATCATTGTGCACCATAAATTTATACATAGCAACACATTATACAAAAACTATATCGGCAGAGTTTTGGCGGGAACTTGATCGGCGGCTGTTTGCTGCTCCTGTATTATAGTTTAAATAATAGTTTGAAGTGGATTTTGATATGTAAAAGTGGTGCGATTTTATGTATTAACTGTCTACGCATGTGAACTATTAGTGGAAACGGTGAAACAAGTGCTCTGATGGTGATGGATTCTCAAGATAAGCTGTTTGCATAGGCGCCTTTAGATACCATCGCCAACTGTCAGCTGCCTGCTGGCTCAAGTTGCCGTCAAAATCTCCCAAGGGCTGCACAATGTGACGCATCAACATATTGTGAAGCAGTGAACTATGAAGAATAATAATACATAATGACAAGACTTGGGGAAATTATAATAAACCGAATAAAAGTACTCAAGACTTGGCCTAAAGGTCTAGATACCAGGCGATAAACTCCAAAAAAAACCATATCGGCAATATCACTGACCATCTCCAGGAATGTTATATACTGTTCTATATGCCTTTGCAGACCACTTCGGGTAACTTTAGGGACCATCGGTTAAGAACCACTGCTCTAAAACGAAATAACACATACGTCTCTCGCTCACTGACTACCTGTCGCCTCCATTGTATGTTGAGATTAGAGCGAAATTTCACGTGTGTTTTTCATTTATCTAATCTTTTACGTATCTCGAGTCTAAAGTTTGATAATGTCGAACGAGTATTTACCATCGTAGTCGTCTAACTCTAGATTAAGGCGAAATAGATTTACGTGCGTCGCTCACACGCTACCGGACAAATCTGTCACGATACTGTGTACTCATCAAGCCTAGAGTGAGATAGTGCAGCTCTGTCGCTTTCCGATTGTCTAGTTGCAAAGTTTAAAATCATTTCGAACTAAACCTGCCTCGATTGGTGAACATGCAGCTAGTGAGACTGTGATATTTGTGATTTTAACACTACCAGTGTATAAAAACTCACTGCGTATAAATCCCACCGCCAAACAAAAATTGTGACACGGCGCTTCCATTAACAACAATCGTGTTGTTAAGCGGTTGTTCTCCGTAAGTTTAGAGGTGAGGGTACGCACCATTTGCGAACCAACTGCTTGATCCATACGCTTATAGAATATTATTAGTTCCTGAAAGTGATTCAGTTTCAACTGGGGTAGCTGTAAATTCTTGATGTCTGGTCTCATGCTAGTGACGTCAGTATCCTATATTGTTGACACGGTCGTAAAAAAAACACACCGAAAATGTGGGAGGCACCCTAGGTCCTACAATTTTGATTGTCAACCGCGAGATACACGCACACAATGCATCAAGGTTCAACAATCGGCACCAGTAATGTATGCAGAGGGCGTCAGCTCTAACATTGACGTGTGCTGCATACTAGAGCTGATTGTCCCCTTACAATATTATTGTAAGGGGACAATCAGCATGGGATGTTGGTACATTCTAAATTACACGCTGATTGTCGATTTTGTTGTGATGTATATTTGTTATTATGTGTATTTATCGTATTATATAAATATTGTAGGACCTAACGCACACTTTTTAGTGTAACATTACGTTCGTATTTTTACGTCTGTGATCGTAAATTGAATTGCCTTTTCATCTTTACATGTTCTCCTTGTCCGACGTCGCCATCGCTATCGCCGTATTTTTGAGCTGTTTGTTCCACGGGCGTCATAAAATTATTTTCAGTTGTAAAGCTGCGAGCGATGGATTTACCCATCGCAATAAATAGCAACACATAAGTACAATATTAGAAGGCATTAAGCGATATTATTTGCTCACAAATTTTATTTCATATTCGCTCTACTATATCATCTTGCTCTAGTGATGGTGCTGCCTGGAACTGTATTTTAAATCCACTAATTTATTTCCTAGACATTATAAGGTGGTCCTATTGTTATATATTACATAGTCAACACACTTCATGAATTATTTTCTTGCATTACTTGACCAATAGAAATTATAATCAGCTGGTGATTATTGTTGCTAGTAAGATTGCTCCTAAGTCGGCCAATCTCGAGCAATAATATATAACTCATGTGTGTACTGTAATATATTATACAATTTTGTATTAATCTAATGAAACTTAAGTCAATACTTGAAATAAATGTTCTTCTGACAGACACAATTGTTTCAAGTTTGACACACTTTCTCAAGAAGTAATGCAGTCGATGTGTATAATTTTGTCAATAATTTTAAAGTAGATGAAAGTATTTAATGCACGTGAAACTAAAATCCTTATCTTCAAAAATATCTTTCATTTAACAGTAGCTATTTGATCTGTGAAAAATGCTCACATAGTTTTAGTATTTTATTTTGTTATATTTGACCATAGTATATTCATAATGCGTGGTTTACATTTTTTTTATTCGTTAGTAGATTTAGGAGGGTACATTAGTAGAAACGTGAAGACGGTAGCTTTTACATTTTAGTGATTTACTACTGGCTTACTACGATTCTCGCTTTTTTACTAAAATCAAATAGATTTTTTTTTCTAGCGTTTGCATCCATTTATTCATTCGTTCATTAGTTTCAAAGTTACCTGCTGCTATAATCAGCAGCCTCCTCCATAGAGTGCCTCGGGGAGAGGGGCGAGTGTGAAACCATGCCATAGTTGCGTGTGTTGCTTGAATGCCACTAGTATACTTTCCTAAAGCACCAAAATAATGTAAACCCAATTGAAAAACTTTTGATAATCGGCTATTATGAAATGTAATTTAATATAAATATAGTTAATATAAATTATATTATGATTGAACACGTTTTACTTTTTGAGTGTTAACTATACTTTAAATCACTTTTGCAGAAATTATGACGTCGACTGTTACGAAGTGATTTCAACAGAACATTCGTGACCATTGCACTTCCATTTTTCTTAATACATATAATTGAACACAATTTTAGTAACTATCAAAATTAAATGAAATGTTTCAGTATCCATATTTAAATGTATAGAACCCCATTAAAACTATGAATGAATTTTAATAAATAAGCAATGCTTCAGTGTAAATAGAGGAACTTATAGTTTAATAAAACAAGTAATATTTCACTTTATTTACACGGCTAGTTCAAACATTATAGTTGGCTCAAATTATAGGGTAGTTTTATACATTTTTATTTTTATAGTTAATATAAGTGGTCAGGGCTGTTTTTACCAAGAATATAATGTATGTGTTCCAAACATAATGGATTTAACTGAATTATCAATACTTGCTTAACATTTTTATATAACGAATAAATTTCATTAGTTTGGCCTGTCACGTACAAAGTTAGAATAATTCAGACTTTAGGTTCATTAGAAAGAATATCATAATGTATGTACTTTATTATACTATTAAAGTACATACACTACAATATTTTTCTAATAAAACTATTAAGAAAAATCATGTTTTCGTAAGCGTATCCGTTCATTGTGCATCAAATTATTGTTTTGGTTTTAAACTTAAATTGTTATTTTTGAGACTGTTTAAATTAATATTAATTGATTTTTTTATGTTTAAGTAAGAGCATTGTTTAATTTTTTTTTAATAAGTTCTACGAATAAGCCTTCAAAATGTTGTGTCGAGTGTCATATATCATGCTTGGAATCTCTTTCCTTTGCGTTATTATAATAATATGCTTATAAATTAATGATGTATAAAGCTCATGTAAAATGCCGCACTTATTTGCCGCTAAAGTCGCAGAGCGCATATGAGTATTACATTTGTTTGAGCTTTTTAAGGGAAAATGTTCCCCGAAATTGAAATCTGTTCAAAATTGTTATTACGTTTCGGCTGTGAGAGTTTCTATAGTGTAAGATAATATGTAATGTGTATCCTAAGTAATCGAAAAATAAATATTTCACTACATCCCAGTATAGCCATTAAAATATCACAATTATTATCTACTTTAAAAAATGTCACCCGTCCAACTTACTTACTCCCTTTTCGAAATTTTATGGCCCCAGCACAGCGTCGATACTAAGGCAGCTGATATGTAATTACAAGAATGTATGGATTCTTTGGTGTTGAAAGTTATGTTGAATCGGGTTGGCTGATATAACCGTTAACTTTACTTTGTCCTATTAAGCCCCATTATAATAATATGCGGCTGAATTCCCGAATGACTGATTTCTTAGAAATCGATGATTAACTCAATAGACTATTTGTAAAATCGATTGCGTGCTGGTGCTGGGGCCCTGAAATCTTAAGATCAGTATAATATTATGTACTTTATACATGTATCACGTAATTTATATGTAAAGTTAATATTTCATGAATACTATGTAAAATATTTCTTACTAAACATAACTGGTTTCGTAATGTTGTTGGTGTTTAACATAATGCATGAAATCATATCTTTTTCTATAGTAGTACCATATTACGAATTTGCGCGGTAAAGTAAAGTACAGATAATTAAAACTGATAAGTTATTCTTGATATTTGAAGTGCGACCACGTAAATTATCCACGGTCTGATAGTTATTTTTTACATTATATTGTTTAAAATCTAGTTACATATTATGTAGTTCTAAATGTTTTATTTTAACCGAATAAAAGACACCACAAGATAATAAATCTCTACGAAATATACACTGCCCAATTAAAAAGATGTTCCAAATCATACTGCATTTAATTGTACATATATATATCAATTAGTCGAATAGAAATATACATGTTCATTGCACTTTTTACCCCCACTTCACTCATCACAAAACTGCTCGTAAATATAGAATACTTATTTGTAATTAACAGATAGGCTCGAGGTGAACTGACGTCTCGAATTCTATTGTATACTTTGGTAGTGATCAATAGTTCCAACAGTTCAAATTCACAAAGCAATAATGTTTTTCATAATCTACTTCTGTTATTGAATATTTATAACGGTTGGTACTATTTTGTACCTTTAGTTGGTGCAGCGGCAGTCGTTGATCTATTATTGGAAGAGTTTTGATGTAATGTGGTGCTATCGAACGGTATGGAGCGACTGGCGATTGAGACAAAATGTGTAGTTAATTTTGTCCTGATTTTAGAGCTTATTAATATATATACATTAAATTTAGCTATGCTGTAATTATCTTTTATTTTTATTTTAAGCTGTATATCGTTTAGCGATGAGGCGCACTGTAACGTGAATGTAAGCTATCTGATAGTCGCAGTCAGAGTGCTCATTTCAGTTTGCTTGTAACGATAAATGATTTGAATTTATGTAATATACTTACAATAAAATAACTGGGACTAGAGTTTCAGTCAAATATAACTGTGTTATTGAAATAAACTTGTGAAAATTGATAAATACTGTAAATCGGACTGGAAAGCCAAAGTAAACAGTATTTTATAAAACTTGTCTTATTTTTTTATTATATCCAATCTTTATAGGATAGTTACAATATACCAAGTACAGAAGACCTCTAAACATAATGACTCTTCCTTGTCTACTGTATAAGAGTAAGGTAAACAGCTTAAATACATCCTACTGTGAGCATGGGCTAGATCTCATTTTTGAAAAGGTTTTACAACGGGAAATTGTCGTGAAGCGACAATTAAAAGAGAAGGAAAACCTAACCTACGATCAGCAAAACAACCAAATAGACCAAGACAAATAATATATTTAAGATTCGAAAATATTTACAATTTTATATATCAAAAATGGAGTATGAATATGAGGATGGATGGTGTGATTTACAAATTATATTTTAAAAAAAAGGTAATAAAAAAAAGATTTATGTCGTAGCTGAGTCCGAAGATCCCAAGCGTGCTCTCAGCGCCTGGAACGAGCACGCACGGCGTAGGTGGGTAGGCGTGGGCGTCTCTAGGCGACGACCTCAGGTGAATGCGGCGATTGCAGGATCGGCGACTTCAGCCCAGACAGGAGCTTGCAGGATCCTCAGCGACTTCAGACAGCGCAGTGGCCTGCAGGATCCGGTGACTGCAGGCGGGACAGAGGTTTGTAGGTTCCGGTGATTTCGGGCGGAACAGAGGTTTGTAGGTTCCGGCGACTCCAGGTAGAGTAGAGACTTGTGGGATCTCGGCGACTTCAGGCAGAGCAACGTTTTGTAGGATCCGGCGACTTCAGGCAGAGCAACGGATCGTAGAGTCCAGTGGCTTCAGGCAGGATAGAGGCTTGCAGGATCCCGGGGCTGAGCGGCCCCGGGATAAGGCCTTTAGAAGATGCTTCCGATACGAGAACTGAAGCAAGACTCCTTTCTTCACCGATTGTTCGGCTTTTATATCTTTCTAGAGAGAACGGAAAAATTATTTAAATTAAACGCAAATTTTTTGTAAATGGTCAAGAGGAAAAAGTATTTATGTGGAATTATCGAAATAGAAACTACAGACCGGTAACAAATTTGAATATAATTTCCATGGAGACCAAATAAACATCAGTAACAGAACATGTCAAATTTTAGTTTTAGGCTTGTTATAAGAAAATGGCAAGATTTAAGTGGAAAAGGAGATATTATTGAAATAGGAAAAAAAGTAGCGCAACTACCCACACAAAGCCCGAAATTGTAGAGTTACGGAAAACTAACTAAAAGATCGAAAAAAGGTAGACTTCATTGACACCAATTTAAAAGTGCTGATAATGTGGAAATACGAAGTAGAAATGATTTGTGATTGTGTTCTTATGGTTTGAAATCGTTACAGGATCCTATGGAAATAAAGGTGATGTAAAATATCCCGATTTGAAGTGAATGCAGAGAATTGAAACAGAATGGAAAAATGGATTTAAATTAATGTAAAATGATAAGTAAGTAGCATAACACTACATTTTCCCCCCGACCCTGGAAAATTTTTGACTCAGCAAAAATTTTGACATGTACATTCTAAAATAAACCATAAAAACACAGCTTTGCAGAAACAGGCATCAACAGGCAAAATCAGCTATACTATCTCTTACATTCATCATCTGCATTCAGGTAAGGGTGGAGTTCACATTCAATGACTACCACTCTAAAAGTGTGTTTTCGAAACGACATTAAGGCTTATTTAAGGAGTAGTCAACCGCTCCTGCGTGGAAAAAAAATAAATTAGTCGAAGAGACACCACTCTAAAAGTGTGTTTTCGAAAGGACATTCAGGCTTATTTAAGGAGTTGTCAACCGCTCCTAAGTGAAGATAAAGATAAGGACATTCAGGCTTATTTAAGGAGTTGTCAACCGCTCCTAAATGAAGATAAAAAATTAAGGGAGTAGTCAGCTGCTCCCAGGTGAAGATAAAGATAAAGAACTTACTCTTAAGCAAGCATTAGTCGCTATGAAGTTGAAGAACCCTGGAACACCAAACAAACAAACAAATTAAAAGAAATTAAAATAATAAGGTGAAAATGATGGTGATATTTATACATATATACAAATTACAAGTTATATTTATACATATATACAAATTAACAGTTAATAAATGTTTAGAAAAGTATTTATACATGTATACAAATTAACAGTTAATAAATGTTTAGAAAAGTATTTAACAGTTAATAAATGTTTAGAAAATTTATGGTTCGTCTCACTTCAGCTTCCAAAAACAATTTTATATAAAGTGCAAAGTTAAGTTTAAGAAATAAAGATTTTATTAAAAATTGTACCTCTTTAAGTTATCTAGAATAAAAATATTAGAGTGATGAATGTAACTTAGAGTGATGAATGTAAATGAAGTGTTATATGTAGGCCTAAATACAATCCAGATAAGTTGAAAACTAGAAGAAGTTTTGTTTTAGAATTTTGAAGGTATGAAAAGGATGTGTAAATGAATGATGAATAGTAAGTTAAGAACAAAAGGGAAAGCAATTAAATCAAAAGGAACTAGACAAGGCGCAGTAAAGGTGAAGAATTAAGAGAGAAAGAGGACTTTTACGTTGGGCGCCAAACTGTCGTGAAGCGACAATTAAAAGAGAAGGAAAACCTAACCTACGATCAGCAAAACAACCAAATAGACCAAGACAAATAATATATTTAAGATTCGAAAATATTTACAATTTTATATATCAAAAATGGAGTATGAATATGAGGATGGATGATGTGATTTACAAATTATATTTTAAAAAAAAAGGTAATAAAAAAAAGATTTATGTCTTAGCTGAGTCCGAAGATCCCAAGCGTGCTCTCAGCGCCTGGAACGAGCACGCACGGCGTAGGTGGGTAGGCGTGGGCGTCTCTAGGCGACGACCTCAGGTGAATACGGCGATTGCAGGATCGGCGACTTCAGCCCAGACAGGAGCTTGCAGGATCCTCAGCGACTTCAGACAGCGCAGTGGCCTGCAGGATCCGGTGACTGCAGGCGGGACAGAGGTTTGTAGGTTCCGGTGATTTCGGGCGGAACAGAGGTTTGTAGGTTCCGGCGACTACAGGTAGAGTAGAGACTTGTGGGATCTCGGCGACTTCAGGCAGAGCAACGTTTTGTAGGATCCGGCGACTTCAGGCAGAGCAACGGATCGTAGAGTCCAGTGGCTTCAGGCAGGATAGAGGCTTGCAGGATCCCGGGGCTGAGCGGCCCCGGGATAAGGCCTTTAGAAGATGCTTCCGATACGAGAACTGAAGCAAGACTCCTTTCTTCACCGATTGTTCGGCTTTTATATCTTTCTAGAGAGAACGGAAAAATTATTTAAATTAAACGCAAATTTTTTGTAAATGGTCAAGAGGAAAGAGTATTTATGTGGAATTATCGAAATAGAAACTACAGACCGGTAACAAATTTGAATATAATTTCCATGGAGACCAAATAAACATCAGTAACAGAACATGTCAAATTTTAGTTTTAGGCTTGTTATAAGAAAATGGAAAGATTTAAGTGGAAAAGGAGATATTATTGAAATAGGAAAAAAAGTAGCGCAACTACCCACACAAAGCCCGAAATTGTAGAGTTACGGAAAACTAACTAAAAGATCGAAAAAAGGTAGACTTCATTGACACCAATTTAAAAGTGCTGATAATGTGGAAATACGAAGTAGAAATGATTTGTGATTGTGTTCTTATGGTTTGAAATCGTTACAGGATCCTATGGAAATAAAGGTGATGTAAAATATCCCGATTTGAAGTGAATGCAGAGAATTGAAACAGAATGGAAAAATGGATTTAAATTAATGTAAAATGATAAGTAAGTAGCATAACACTACAAAATTTCTTTAACTTTTAATTTGAATACGTCTTTAAGCTACTGGACTGGAAGGGATATGGTATTAGCGTCAATGGCAATAACATCACACTCCTTTGAAATTAATATGTAAATAAATTACATTGTTCGACTATTTCAGTGGTAATGGCGGTATACTGCCAAATTAAATGTGACTGGCCAGCTGCGCTGACCGACCACGACTCTACTGTGTAAACGCAAAAGCATTGGGCGGATAATATTTTTAATGATTTGTTTTGTACATACACGATATCGTCATGTAATATTTGAAACCAGAACCTGATCGACTTGAAGACATGGTGGAAGGTGAGCTAATCTTTGAACCGCGTCCAGTTTAATGGCTTCATCATCATTACAGCCCTTCACAAGTCCACTGCTGAACATAGTCCTCCCCCAAGGAATGCCACGGTCCTGTGCCACCTGCATCCATCGACTTCCTGCATGTCTTACCAGGTCTTCACTCCATCTAGTGGAGGGTCGCCCTACACTTCGCCTACCGGTACGAGGCTGCCACTCGAGAACCTTTCTTCCCCATCGGTTGTCGGTTCTTCGGGCTATATGGCCGGCCCACTGCCACTTCAGCTTACTAATCCGTTGGGCTATGTCGGTTACTCTGGTTCTACTGCGGATATCCTCATTTCTAAGTTTATCACGCCGAGAAACCCCGAGCATAGCCCTCTCCATAGCTCGCTGAGCGACCTTGAGCTTCCGCATTCGGCCAGTAGTGAAGGACCACGTCTCAGATCCGTAAGTCATCACTGGCAACACGCACTGGTTGTACAGTTTCGTTTTCAGGTTTTGAGGTATGTCTAACGAAAAGATGTGTCGTAGTTTCCCGAACGCTGCCCAACCGAATTGAATCCGTCGATTGACCTCTCGGTCGAAGTTGGAATTTCCTAGTCGGACTATTTGTCCCAGGTAAACATACTCGTCAACAACTTCGAGCTTAGTGCTCCCAACAATTATCGGCATAGGTGTGAAATGGACATTAAACATTATCTTTGTTTTGTCCATGTTCATCTTAAGACCTATCCGTTGGGAGACACTATTGAGGTCATTGAGCGTAGTGCTTAGGTCCTCCAGCGATTCTATAAGGACTATATCGTCGGCAAATCGAAGGTGAGTGATGTACTCGCCATTGATGTTAATACCGCATCCTTTCCAGTCCAGTAGCTTGAAAACGTCTTCCAATGCAGCGGTGAAAAGTTTCGGGGATATAACGTCACCCTGTCTTACACCTCTCTGCAGTTGGATAGGTTTTGTACTCTGATTCTGTACTCGGATAGCCATCGTAGCTCTACTGTACAAACACTTCAGCACTTCGATATACCGACAGTCAACTTGGCACCGCTGAAGGGACTGCAACACCGCCCAAATTTCGACGGAATCAAAGGCTTTCTCATAGTCCACATACGCCAGACATAGTGGCAAATTGTACTCCTCGGACTTCTGTACAATTTGCCGAAGGGTGTGTATGTGGTCCATAGTACTAAAAAAGCCTTTTCGGAAACCGGCTTGTTCGGGAGGCTGGAAGTCGTCAATTCTGCGTGCGAGACGATTCGTAATGACTCTCGATAACAGCACGTAGACGCGGCTCAGACAGAGAAATCGGTCTGTAGTTCTTCAAGAGAGCGTTGTTGCCTTTCTTGAAGAACAAGACCACCGCACTTCTGCTCCACGCCTCCGGAGTAGTGCCACCATGGAGGACGGAATTAAAGAAAAAATTTAAAAAAAAAGTTTAATGGCTTATAAAATCAAATTTTTTCTATAGCGGAACTAGTATTTAATCAGAATGAGCATAAACAGAAAAGTCTTGATATAGAGTGACTTTCAATAAGTATTATTTATAATCTATATTGAATAAAAAAAGTTTCTGTTTCCTCTCCCTCTTATTGATAGGATTAGTCTTCGTCATTGTTCGGTAAACGGAATGGCGGACGCAGTATCTCGCACCTTTGACAATGCTCACCGCTCTGTGTATTTTATATCCTCCATAAACGATATGAATTATTACCTTCTATTGGAAGCCATTAGATTTTTCAGGCGTTCCCGTAATCCTATCTTACGACTACCACAGCACGAAATTAGGTGACAAGCAATATTAGACTTTATACCTCAAAGCACAATACAACAATTTGCATTATGTACACATTGCTTTGGGTTTTATTAGTGGAAGGAGCCAATTATTGAGTTGCTTGATCTGCGAGCAAATACATGAATAACTAACTGTCTCAAGTTCACTAACCTTTTTTTTTACGGGGGGAAATCCTCATTGACTACCTCCGCCTGGGGGAAGGCGGAGGGACGTGCCGGACTCTTACCGGCTAAAACCACCCCGGTGCCTCCACGCACGCCTCCGGGAATCCAAATTCTTCCGCAGTCCCACACTAGTGTTGCCCCGGTCTGTCCGGGCCTCGTCTCCTGCACAGGGTAGCGAGGTGTTCAGCTACCCCCCTCCACAGCCTCCAATGGGGCCAGGAAAATCGAGCGCTTAATAGCGCCCGCTTTCCCAACCCCAGCGGCGGATCTGGTCTGGGGTTCCGCCGCCTACCAAATTTCGGGCGCGGAGGGTAGGGAGAGCGGCGCCTCGCAATACCGACACTCCTCTCCCCCCGCGGCCCCACCACCACCGCATCAACGGTGAGGCCCCGTCTGAGTCGCAGAGGATAGGGCGACTGGCGCATCGCCATAGCAGCACTCCTCTTCCTCGGCTGCAGCGGTAGAGGGAGCGGACACCCCTCTCACCGCAGCCCACCAACACACATCTGAAGTGGGCTCGTCAAGCCCACTCGGAGTGGCCACCTCGGGCCGGCCCTACACCTCGGGCCAGCCAAGGGGTTCCTTTTTGTTCACCGCGGTTGACCAAGCTACGGCTACTAAGCCTTGTCGTGGCGGGGGGGCAACCCGTTCCGGGGGGAGAGAAAGTTCACTAAACTTAACCCAACTACAAAAAGTTATGAACTTTTAGAACGTGAACTAAACTATGAACATTGCACCTTTATAATTTATTGGTCTGGGAAGATTATATATTAGATATTCTTTATAATAAATATTCGACCTCTACAAACTTTATTTATCTAATACAATAATTATTTTCCATCAGCCCCTAAAAATCCACTACTGGATATCTCTTCCGTTCTGATCAGTAAAGTGATAAAAATATAAAATAATTTTGAGAAAAATATGTATGAGTCGTGTATAATTTAAAATCACCGAAACTCGTCTGCACACATAAAATTTTAAATACTCCCAGTATTTGAAATTTTATGTGATGTAGGTATGTAGTAAGTATATCCATATTGGCAGCTGGAAGCCGAGTCAAAAATGCGAGATGTCTGGTCTGTCTGTCTACTAAGCGTGGTAATTATAGCAAACTTTCCCAACTGTGGGAGAGGCACAAAACCAATAGATGTCTGATGAAAAAATTAATTATATTTTAATAGGTGAAGAAAATATTTTTTTAAATATTGGTGAAGCTATAATCAGCGAAAAGTCAAAATGCAATAAAATAGAATATTCTTGTAAATGGAAATACAAAACTTATAAAACAAAAAATCAAAGAACTAAAGCATATAACAAATGTTCAGCTTTTTTAAGTCCTTTCCATGGCACTCGGATGGCAAGCAGTAACTAAAGATTTGCCCACACACACCACGTAAATATGGGTAGACAGTTTGGTGAGTGCAAAGTACTCCATATCACCAGTCTGAAGAATTTATGCACCACTTTGTGATGAATCTTGTTGTTATTGCAAATTGTGTCATGAGTGTACACCATAGAGTAGGTGAGATGGACATTTTAATTACACCCACAAAGTATGTAAGAACTAAAGCAAACTATAAGGTAATAAGGAGATAGATGCACCATAGGCAATAATCAAAGAGTAGATACAGCAGTGAAGGATATAGAGAGCCAGTATAGTTACAGACTGTGAGATATTCCATCTTAGTCCTCAGATGTGACAAACACATGTCCTAAGGGTATTACTGTTCTGTGACAATGAGTGACTTATCAGGTAAAGCCATCACAAGCAGACAATGTTCAGAACGTATGACTTGACTAATTGACTATGCTTAGTTTTATTATTGTAAGGTTCTAATAAAAAGCATTCATATATTAACCTGCTGTAACATGAAACCACAGATCATAAAACAAAGGTTAGGTTAATAATATAAGTGATATATTTTTTGCACTGGTTTATTTTTACTTTGATTTCTACAGGGAATTTTTCTATGGAATTTTGTGCACAATTTAAACAAAACATCTGTTTATAAAATATGCTACAATCTTTGCTTATGCAAACGGGTCTATCACATATTGAACAATCTGAACCTAACATAAGAATTTCTCCTTTTCCAGTAGGGCTAAATGGATCTTTCATCACATAACTTGGATACTTGAGAACTATATTACGTGAGAATGGGGGCTTTGTTCCTTTGTAATGTGCCTTTTCACTTAAACTGCATGATGTACATGTGAATTCATAACCAACTTCTACACTATCCACATTTGATTTTTTATCACTCATTTCCTGAAATAAAAATAATATAAGTAATATGCAGTATCAAGTATTAACTTTCATTATCATTTTTCATTTCACTTTATATTTTTCTAGATAATCAAAGAATTATTTAATTATACAGAACATAATCTTTGTGATATATACAAGATAATATTAATAAGTTTGAGGATACTTAATTACCTTGTTATAGAATAAGATAAACAAACTAAACTAACGATGCTAGGTAGCAAAACAACAACAAAACAGATTAGTGTTTTGATACATTCATTTTTTATTTACATTATAGAAATCATAGAGGTTAAATGCATTATCTGGAGTGGACACATAAACAATATTTTATAACTAGATTTGAACCCATTAACCCACCACTCACAGGCAATGAGCAGCTGACTGCCGAGCAATAGGACATCAAAAAAGTTATACAAATGATACATACACTACCACATATTGTAATTCATGGCATGATGTAGATCTGTCAATATTTTTCTCAATAAATTAATTAGTTTTGTTCTTTTTTCACATTAACTTCTCTTGGAGCTTCAATAGGCCACCAGGAAGGTTTTAAAACTTCAGCTTCATAGTCTCCAACTTTCAACATTTTAGCGTCAAGGGCCTCTTTTATTCTCATTAAACCTAATCCATAATTGTGCACAATACCCTTTAACTTTCCTAAATTTAATTTTGGGTTTTCAGAAGAATTTACAACTGTGTCTTTTTCTATTGAATCTTTTATTTCTTTGGTAAATTTTAAAGGCATTATTCTCTTCCGAACTACACCAGTATGATGGACTCTAGCAGTTAATTCTTGTCCAATATAGCATCCTTTATGAAAACTAACACCATGAAGGTAATCACAGTTAGCCTCTAAAGGAAAGCTTGTTGCAGGTGGAAGGTCATCAGCTCCTTCACCGACACCTAATTTATATCTTAAATATTTATAACCATCTTCACTATTGCTTATTAATAAATCACTCCCAAATATATCTACCAATTGAGATTCATTTAAAGATAACGGTGATATTATTCTATATCCTAGTTCAACAAGTCTGGGATCTTTATATATATGCACATTTTTTTCTTTCATATTAGGTACTGTAGAAGATATTAATACCCACAACTTAATCTCTTCATTGACATCTTTAATTTCGAGTTGTCTCTTTAATTTATACATTTTCAAAAGCTTTTGCATTGCGCTTATTGTACTAGAATCACATTCAATTAGAAAAGAATCATTGTCTTTCCATTTATGTATTAAGGTATCATACAAAACCCTGCCTTTGTTGTTAAGAAACATAGCATACACAGATTTAGCGCCTTCTTCGAAGTGTCGCATATCATTTGTAATTAGTCCTTGCAAATATATGGAAGCATCATGGCCTTTCACATTAATTAATTTCCGACTTGTAAGAGGGTACAAAACTGGCTTATCTACGTAATGTTCTTTATGAGCATGTCGCAAAAATTGAGATAAAAAATGTTTTTTCCAAAATAAAGTTTTTACCTGGTGGAATTTCATGATAGTCTTCTAAGAAATATTTAATTCATGATCAGTTTCTTTAATATTTTTTTCATAAAGAATTTAATCGTAATCACTGTTATCTATATCATATCATAGATAAATAAATATGTAACTAGCTAATGTGGCTAATGAAATATATAGGTAATTCTAGCCACCAGGCACCAGGCCTCACTACCACTCACTGTCACTCTTGCTACCTGTGTGATATAATTACCTATATAATTGCGAGGCGCCCCCGAGTACGTAGTACTATTATTTATTTTGTGCTCTAGCTACCATAAAAAAATAAATAATAAATAAATTGAAATTCTTCTTCTTGAAATACTATTCCTTCTCAAACGTCAAAATCATAGAACCAAAGAGTATAGTAACTGTCCTATACAGGAAACAGAACACTATTACGTCCAAAGAGTATAGTAACTGTCAGGGTGAGGCAACTTTGTATGAAAGCTGAAAAATCTGCACACAATCATGATTTTGTCAATGTTTGTGTTGGGCTTGTTAAAATAAAGCGAGAAAAAATATCACTGTTTCTTTCCTTGATGTTGTTTTAGATTGCCACTTTAAAAATTAGATACACAAATTCATATTATATCGAAAGAAACTAAAAATGTTAATTATGTGTTAAACTTTTTTGGTTTGCTCTTTAAAGTATAATTACATACATATTACTGTAAAATTTGCACAATTTAATTCATTTAAATTAAATTGTTTAATATTAGCAGAATTCTATCAAGAGAAGCCATGAATTAAAGAAGAAAAAAATGACATTTATTTGTCAACGTCTTTCCTATTGAAAATATTTTCTGAAATTGATTAAAATTTATTTAATATGTTTAGATTTGTTATTGCTTTTTGCTGCAATTCGGTTATTATCGGTTCAGAATACTTCATTTTCGTTTGTAGTCGTTTCTTCGCGATTGTGTCTGTAAATATTTTTTGTGAGAGATATTGACTATAAATTTATTATTAAAAAAATTTATTCACGATGTGTGATCAGAATCGAAAGTAAATTAAGCGTTGTGCAAACAAAAAGCACAAAAACATCTAATTACTTTCTGCAGGTTTCCTACAATTAGTAGAAGAAAAACTTTTAACAATATTGTGGTAAGTCTTTAAGCATTTTAAATGTATTGATCGTTATTTGTAGGGATTATTACTATATTAACTCGAATTTTATCTGTTTCAGATCATGTATTTGGGCTGAGTATTAGTTTTCACCATTAGAATTTTGCTGATTTAAATTTACGTTAATGTTCTGTGAAGAATAACTCTCTGACAATAACATGTGTTATACATCAGTAACCAGCGTGGAAATATTATGTACAAAAACAATAAAAAACATCAATAATAATGTGTCGTTTATAAAACAATCTGTCTTCCAGAAAATAATATTACATAACTATACTTATTTATAGTTTTATTTTATCCCACATACGAATCTAAATTATATTCGGGTAATTTTGGTGCAACCTCTCAAAAATATGGGAATTTACCCCATAGGTTTGTGAGACTTGAGCCAAAATTACTCGAATAAGCCTTAAATAAAAAGTTAAAAGTTACAGAATACAAAGGTTTGAAATTCCCGCTAAAAAGTTTTATATGGGCGTCCACCGTAGCGCTTTTCGTGTACACTCGTAAACACGTGTTTCCGTTTTTTAGTATGAAGTTGGCGTTCTTCTCTTGGTAGAGAGTAATTGTGTTCTGTGGTAACTGTCCTATACAGTCAAAATCAAAGTATAGTAACCAAAGAGTATAGTAACTGTCCTAATGTCCTAAACTGTTGGTCCTACTCCTATCTCCTATACAGGAAATCCATAAATCACAGATTATTTTTATTAATTAAGATTTTAGCTTGGATGCTTGTCTTTTAAGACATGCCATTATTTCATTACGGATTTTGCGAAGTTTTTGGGAGATTTTGAAGACAACTCCACCCAGCGGACAGTTGATGACGATTTAACGACAGTCATTCGAGTTCATAAGGCGCCTAAACATTTAAAATAACTTGCGGTTTATGGTTTAACATTGAAGTACACTTATTTCGTCGTTTTTTATAATAGTTCAAATGCACAGGCACTTTAATACACAAAAACACATCACTTTTAAGTATCAAATTCGAATAATAAATTTGGTACGTGGCAAACGTGGCACGGGGCGATCACACAGCGGTATCTCGAGTTGTGTATCGCTAGCAACGCAAAGTCGGGAATTTGCATTTGGAAAAATCCAAAATTAGGGGCTTTTTAGGTGCTAATTAGGTGCTAAGTTTAAAAATTAGGTGCTCTAAAATTTTCACCGCAACGAACTGTTGAAATTTGCGTTGCTAGCAAAACTTCTCGCTAGCAACGCAATGCAGTTATTATATATACGATAAATATTAATAGCAAGGAATTAAGTGCTAATTAGGTGCTGCAAGTATACGCAATAACAAGACGCCCCTAATAAAAATAAAGTCGTTATTCAGAACATAGCAGATGCAAAATTCAGATTTCCTGAAAATCAAAATAGAATCAAAATTGCTTTCAGAAAAAGTCCAAATTAGGGGCTTTTTAGGTGCTAATTAGGTGCCAAGTTTAAAAATTAGGTGCTCTAAAATTTTCACCGCAACGAACTGTTGAAATTTGCGTTCCTAGCAAAAGGTCTCGCTAGCAACGTAATGAAGTTATTAGATATACGATAAATATTAATAGCAAGGAATTAAGTGCTAATTAAGTGCTGAGCGATTATCGAAACCCGATACAGATTAAAATATTATTCTGGGAATTATAGGGTCAATGACCAGCATTACCTTGTCATAAGGTATGAACGGCATTTTATGTTCTTTATCAGTGTCTAAAAATTAAGTGCTAATAAGGTGCCAAGTTTAAAAATTAGGTGCTATAAAAAATTCACCGCAATGAACTGTTGAAATCTGCATTGCTGGTAAAACGTATCGCTAGCAACGCAATGGATTTATTAGATATACGATAAATATTAATAGCAAGGAATTAAGTGCTAATTAGGTGCTGCAAGTATAGGCAATGACAAGGCGCCCAGATAAAAATAAAGTCGTTATTCAGAAAATTATTCGGCAAAGCAAATGCAAAAATCAGGTCTTTGTGTTTGTGCCATCTAGCGTCTATCGTACTTACCACCTTGAGAGTCCATCGATTTTTATTCGATAAAATGACTAGAACTATAGAACTTTGTAGATGGCGATATTTATTACAAAGCAATTTACTGGAAAGAAAATATCCTTTCGATTTAGTACACTAAAGTTTAGGCATCACATGTCTAAAAATAAGAATTGTAACATTTATTTGGTTGAAAATTATATTAAATAATTTTATAAATCTATAATATTATTCAATGTAACTTTCAACCAATTTTCAGCTATTTTCAAATATAATCAATCATATTAAATCTGAAAAACAAAAAATGCCGTTCATACCTTATAGTAAGGTAAAGGTGAATGGCTCAATAATCTTTCAGCACCTAATTAGCACTTAATTTTTAGACACTGATAAAGAACAAAAAATACCGTTCATACATTATGATAAGGTAATTGTGGTCGTGGACCCCATAATTCCCAGAATAATATCTTAATCTGTATCGGGTTTCAATAATTGTTCAGCACTTAATTCCTTGCTATTAATATTTATCGTATATCTAATAACTTCATTGCGTTACTAGCGATACGTTTTGCCAGCAACGCAAATTTTAATCGATCGTTGCGGTGAAAATTTTAGAGCACCTAATTTTTAAACTTGGTACTTAATTAGCTCCTAAAAAGCCCCTAATTTGGGCTTTTCCTAAAAGCATTTTTGATTCTTTTCTGATATTCAGATAACCTGAAATTTGCATCTGCTTTGTTCTGAATAACGACTTTATTTTTGTTAAGGGCGCCTTGTCATTGCGTATACTTGCAGCACCTAATTAGCACTTAATTCCTTGCTATTAATATTTATCGTATATCTAATAACTTCATTGTTTTGCCAGCGATACGTTTTGTCTTCGTTGCGGTGAAAATTTTAGAGCAAGAAATTTTTAAACTTGGTTCTTAATTAGCACCTAAAGAGGACCCCTAATTTGGACTTTTTCTGAAAGCAATTTTGATTCTATTTTGATTTTCAGGAAATCTGAATTTTGCATCTGCTATGTTCTGAATAACGACTTTATTTTTATTAGGGGCGCCTTGTTATTGCGTATACTTGCAGCACCTAATTAACACTTAATTCCTTGCTATTAATATTTATCGTATGTGTAATAACTGCATTGCGTTGCTAGCGAGACGTTTTGCTAGCAATGCAAATTTCAACAGTTCGTTGCGGTGAAAATTTTAGAGCACCTAATTTTTAAACTTGGCACCTAATTAGCACCTAAAAAGCCTCTAATTTTGGATTTTTCCAAATGCAAATTCCCGACTTTACGTTGCTAGCGATACACAACTGGTATCTCGCATGGATACGAAACAGCACTCGGTCAGTCACGCTAGAGTCAGTGTTTCCACTTTTAGGGATTTTTCAGAAGTTCCTAGCACATTAATGTTCGACCAATTACTTTAAGCAAATGAGTTGATGGATTATGTTTGACAATGAGTGTCTCAGAATTTAGTTTTGTTGTAGTGACACGTTTCTTACGGAACCAAAACCTTGAAGTTGTGATTTCACTTCTGTTAGCACTGCCATCATCGAACACTGAGGTGGAAAGATTATTCAGTGTTCTAAAAAACTTAAAATCCGACAAAAGAAATAGGTTTTATAATGAAACCCTCGATGGTTTGTTGCACACCAAACTCAGCTTAGAAGGTTCGATTTTGAATCCCACAATGCTACAACGAATGCAGCTAAAAATTAAAAGACAGGTTTTGAACTTTAGCGTCATACTGTTAACTTTCTACTACTTCTCTTGGTTAATTGCTTACTATCTAAGTAATAAACGGCTTATGGTTGTATAAAATAGCTATATTAAAATAAAAAAATAAGGTTTTTGTTTTATTTCTAACTCTAAATTTTACGCCCCAAATCAAGGATTTTCACAGAATAATTTAAGATATTTAGCGCAATTGTTGAAAAAATCTAAGGCAAGATTGGAAACACTGGCTAGAGTAGTATTGTGATGAACATGAGTTTAAGTCGAAGAGAACTATTGGAGCCTTGTCTTCTAATGAGAGCTGAATTGTTAATAGCTAGAGATGGTGTTCATTCAATAAATCAAGGACGAAGTAGTTTGGGCGAATTTCCTACCCATTATTATGAATTAAGGTGTCATTTAAGGAAAATTTATGAGTATACGAGAAAGAGAATGAGCTTTATTCTATCGGCAGAGCAGAGAGTATTATTGTTCTGTTCTACACATTTATGTCAATGTTCCAAAGATTCTGAGTGTGATTAAACCATCAATTTGACATTGGATAAAATTTTACCATTGATCAAGCAATAAATTATTTAATGATAGCTGGTGCTGATTATTAAGTAAAGTCTAGGCGAAATAAATTAAACAGCATGTAATCAAGCAACGTTCTGTATTCATTTATTAAAAAATAAATCATCATAAAGTATTAAAACTAATTTGAAGCTTTCTATTTTTTTTAGAAAAAAATGGCGCAGTCAAATATAGTCGCAGTCTTGGTGTTGCTGCTCACAAATCACAACTGTATTTTAATATTACTAATAAATTTTCTTATCCATGACCAATTTATCTTTTTAATCTAATATGTCAATGAAACACACACACGGCTCACTATATTGTCAATTTATTCAACAACACATATCAGAAAACGAATGTAGCAATAACAGAGCAACACGGGCCACGGACGGATCGGAGGGGAGTAGCTATAGGCAGGCGTTCCCCTCTGTCAAAGTATAAGTCCACACACGCGTACATAAATCTAGTTGCGTGGCTGAACAGACGTCCTACAGAAATGTCGAATGGTTCAGTTTTTCACTGCAAAAAGAAATCTGCCACGCCAAATTTACAGTAAGATGACCTTTCATATATAAGTAATTTTTAATTAGATTATTGTTATTTACTTCTTTTTTACCATCACACGCCGCGTGTCCTCCTACAATATGCAGATCGGTCGAGCGATTGATCCGAGTCTGTATCCGAGTAGTCGCTGTCACCGAGCGATACTGTTAGATGATGATGATGATGATTAGCCTTAAAGGCTGATTTACACGGGGTCAGTAACAGATGCCAGTGCTGGCGCCGAGGACTGTCTGACAATTTACATTATGCCGGGTCAACACTGACTTGCCTCAAGTTTGGAGCCAGTTACTGTCCCTGTGTAAATCAGATATTATACTGTATTTATATATATGTGTGTGTGTGTGAAAATGTTACTTTATTGTTATAAATGTTATGGTAAGTTTGTGAGTTTCGTAATGACATTCTATTGTTTTTGTATGTGCAGATTTCCTCCCGCAAAAAATGATAGACAGCTCTGTATCGGTCAAAACCCTATGGCTACTCCCCTTCGGCCTTCAGTCTGCCGGTGGCCCGTGTTGCTCTATGAGCAATAACATCTAAATATAAGTATATATAATATATCATTTTATGGCGCAAAACATTTTAATGTTTGTGCTTTGTTCATTATTGTAGTACGAAGATTAGGCGTGTGTGATACATAATCATAGTACACTTTAATTAAGATTTTACTTACAATAAATTATTTGTGTACAAATTTTCTTGATTACAAAACACGACTATACGTAATATTAATGAAAATACCTTACCCATATACTTAACTCGAGAGTTATGATAAATTCATGCCGTTGACTTATAAATCAATCTTTTATTTATAACTGATTATACTTTTTAGCATGTTTCGTTTACAATGTTGTGAAATGCAGATAATGCGGAAACGTTGTATGTATTAATATTAATAATTGAGCCTTGAAAAAGTGTAGAATCGTTATGCGATATAAGAATAATTCTTGTTAAATTGAGCAAAAGATTGTAGCAAAACGTTTCCTACTCGTGTTTTAGTAGGCATTTATTGGCGGTTAAAAATTTACGGCCCTGGAACCGAAAATATCGTTATCTAAGTCTTCCTGAAATCTATTCCTGAAAAAATTAAGGAGAGAAGAAGTTTTGGCTAATTTCAAAAGATCACGTCACGGCTCGTATAATCCAGTTACTTATTTCATTTTATTAATTATGGTTTGCGGCGAGTCATTCATTTCTATAGCGACTTCTTTTTTGAATCTCCTTACAGGTGTGACTTCGGGGGTGTTGAGTGCGGTTTCCTGGCCTTGTTCGATTGAGGCTGTAACCAATTCCGTTGTAGCTGTCGGCTCGGATTTTATCGAAACAGTGTCCCTGGCTGCAGGGGAGTTTAGGGAAGTTTTTCGTCGTTTCGTCTTTTTCAAATATGGAGTTACTTTCTGCAAATAAATTGAATTGTAAGATTATTCAAAATGATTTTGGGTCTCCCATGTTCAAACAAAATTTGTCTGGTAGAGAATGCTATGAGGCATTAAGAGAGCCCTTCGCAACCCCTGCTTGTAAGTGTTTGCAATTAAAAGTAAATAAATAACAACCATTATAGTTCGGCCGTTCAGAGAATGCGTTCCTGACACGTCGCGATTGAACTGACGACGTAATTTTGTAATGGCGTTGCAGTTACGATAAAAATATTTTTGCTGGTTGTTTACCGTTTTAACAATTGATGAGCATTAAAACAACATTATTATATCAATAATCAATGAATCTTATAATTTTGTGCCAAACTGAGTGTCAAATAACTTGGTAAACAATATTTTTCTAAATTATTTTTCTAAAGCGCTATTACAAGTTTTTTTTTATAGTCATGTTTATAACAAAAACTAGCGGTGTTAATATACAGGGTTATTTTGCAATATACGGCCTTATTTACAGAGAATAAATCTATATAAATAAAACGATAGAGGTTTGCAGTTGTGCGCGCATCACGGAAAAACTACTGGATAGATTTGTTTAATTTTTTTTGGCGCTTGGTCCTTATCTAAAAATGATGCGATATTTTCATTTAATATAAAGTTATCAAAGTTTTAAGAAACAACGATTTTTATATGTGGTTTTTCACACGGTCAACTGTACGTCGCTTGCTCTCGCGTTACTAAACCAGATAATTTATATATTTTAGTTACAAACGGAGCAACGAATAACATTGTTTACAAAGAAATTTTTTATGCGATCTTTTTGATGTTTTTTCCTTCGCACATACGAAAACTTTGTTAATATAATAATATCTATAATAATATTTGATAATATCAAGCAACGCGAACGAAGTCGCGGGTATTAGCTAGTAAGTAGTACAATATAGGCGAATAGGTGAATAAAATTAATTAAAAAACTTTCAAACATTCTGCCTATTTTACTTTTAAATTCATAATGCGTGGTAATGCATTATTTTAACTAATTGTCATACATAAATATCTAACGCCTACTATTTTACTACGCACACACACATTCGTAAGGGTCGATCGATTGGCAAAAACGTTGTGAATTGAATCGAATACAGAGGAGCGTATGCTCCTCTGTATTCGAGGCGTAGGCGTAGTTGTTTCCCGTTAATCACATTAAATTTGAGATAATTTAAAAAAAGTAGGAGCCTTATTTACTGGTATTTTCAAAAATTTTAATAACGGTATATCATATATTATATATAAGCGAAATGCCACTGACTGGCTGACTCAACACGATATGTCTAAAACTATACACCCGTTTGCCCCGCAGAGAAATGTATCCTAAAGGATTTCCCCAAGATGTTAATAAAACCATATCTACATTAGCAACTTCTAAGACTAAGGTACGTGAGGGTAATATGGTCACCTTAAACTTTGCCGCCCTATAGTACCGAATAATAACAAAACTAGGAGGAGGAAAGAGACAAATACACAATGACGTGTACTGTAACTAATATATTAAGAAAAAATAGCAAACAAGTCTTGGCGATGATAAGGAACACTTCGAAAAATCAACTTAAAGAAAACTAATTACACTACCCAATACTAAAATTGACTAAAATATTTACTATAATATCAACTGTCAAAATGTTGTCGATAAAGCGGTTTGACCCTTTATTATTTGAATGACGGATGAAGAGCTATCGTATCACAAAGCCATCTATGCAAATAAGGCTGTAATTTTTGAATTATAAATGACCATATTGCTCTCGCGTACTGTAGTGGTTACCTGGTGCGGGTCGCGCGCGATGGTGACGGCCGTGCGGCGCACGACGAAGTCCCTGGCGGTGAGGCAGCGCGCCAGCAGCAGCGCGGCGCCGCACGCCCAGCTGCCCCACGCGGCCGCGCTCGCCGCGCGCGTGGCCGCCGCGCGCCCGCCCAGCCCCCACCACGCCGACACACCGTTCTCCAGGTGCGCGTTCGCCGCGGAACAACTGACGCCCAAAACGACTCATTGTGGATTGTAAATAAAAAAGTTAAAGATTCTCGCCCTAAACTCTAAAGGGTCACCGTCATCATCACAACGTCCTACAAACGAGAAGGTATTTGTACTAACATGGACAAGACAAGGTAGTAGTTGTTGGTGACACTACACTCCAAATTGTTGATAAATAAACAAGTCCAATAAGTCTATCGACGATTGTAACTCTGTCGGATAGCGATCGGACAAATATGCTCGTCCAGTACTCGTTAAAATTTTAAAACTAATATCAACCAAGTCATGTATGTATGCCAGTGATCACTTATGGAATTGAGACGTGATCCTTAACCGCTGAAGGCATGGGGAAAGACACATTCGCTCAACAATTTTTTAGAAAGAATTATTGTCGGAGTTTTTCCGCGTGATGTTATCCGCAACAATGATCTTCAGATCTTATGTAGAATCAGAGTAACCGACACAGTCCACCGAATCAGTAACTTGAAATAATAAAAAATAAGTAACGAATAGTAGTTTATTGAGTGTTGCTGTTTTCGTAGTGTTCCAAAGCCAACGTTTTGTAAACAATATTATTAAGTTTCTTTTCCAACTATTTACTCAAATCTATTTACATTTTGATGTAGAACGAAGAAAGTCATGATTTCAGGAATGGTATAAAATTGACCTTAAGAATAAATTGTATTTAAAATTGTATAGAAAACAAATAAAATTCTACGGTTGCTAGATTGCTTAATATATGAAACTGAGAGCTGTGATCATAGTACGCCAAGCTAATGCAGAAATTAAGAAAGGTGCTCAAGTTTGGTTCGAAATTTTTTGTTTGTTTAAGTTGAAACAATTATACAATCATAATAAACCTAGCAAGCTAATAGCATAGCAAAGTGGCGAAGCAATCAGTTTTGTAGCGGTTTCTAACGGTTGCCGTTGAGCAATCAGTTTCAAAATAAGAGGTTCAGATGCCTGGGTGATCAGTAATCGATTGCTAAAAACAGAATTTGAAAATTCGAAACCGTTCTCGAGATAATCGTGGGACAGACGGACAGACATCGTGAAATCAATAAGTGTCTTCGCAAGCTTCGCCACTTAATAATGGGCGACACAAGGGTGAATGGACAAAAGCTTGACCCTCTAAGAGAGAGTTACCTTCTAGAATTGGTGTAAAAAAATTAGCATTGAACTAGTTAATTTCATTAAGGTCTGGAACCGAAACATAGTCGAGCCTATATCATAAAGTTTTGGGCAACTTATCTCTTTAATCACACCCTCAGCAATGAGATAACATAAGGCGATAACTAATTGTATTTAATTTTTTTAAGATAAATCAAATCAAGGTTATTATAAGATCACACTATAATGAAGTAAAAGAAACAAAAAAGTTCTTGGCTCATAATAATAATACATGCGATGTCTTTGAGTAATTACTAGTGTTTAAATATCTATTTACATAACAAATACAATATTAAGAAATTATAATTAAAAATAAAACTAAAACTAAAAACTCAAGTTATCATTCAGTCCTTTTCCCCGTGGTATCGTGCCAAGAACGCTAGCTGCGTTTGCTCGCTGAATGGCTATACTTAGCCTTTGAGCGAGAAAGAGTTTCAGTTTCATGCACATGGCAACCCCACGCAGCGATTATCTCAATGTTAGTTTAAAAATAAAAATCATATGGGTGTTATATATACGTGGTAGAGCCATGCTATATGTTATATTAGTGGTATAGTTGTAGCACGAATAGGTCGGCTCGACCGGGGAAAGACCACGCTCTACCAAAATACCAGCATAAAATAGCAGCTTAAAACTGCTGTGTTTCGTATGGTGAGTGTAGAGAACCGGGAGACCCTTTTTACTGGAAAAGAGGCATTCCATCTTAGTCCTCACGGGTGACAACGCATCTGCATTTTGATTCACAAAAGAGGATAGATGTGGATGTCTATGGGCCACAGCAACCACTTGCGATCAAATGGACTGTGTGCTCTTTTGTCACCCTATCCTCTAAAAAAATGCTTTATTGCACACTTTGCACTTTTAAGATGGAAAGGGGAAAATAGCAATAGAGCAACAAAACGTAGGAAACATTAATTTAACGAAATCCATTCTTACGTAGTAGTATTGGTTATGTTAAAGAAGGCTGCACAGAAGTCCTGTATGCCCCTGTTCGTTTTTGTGAAGTTGTGACCCGTCACTCCTACAAGTATCAAAGAAAACAGCAGTGCTGGTATGACGATACGCCATGGTTGCTGAAGTCTGTGGACAAAGTATTTTTGTTTATTGTGATAAAACTAACCCCGTGTAATTTCTTTTTCGAAAACTCTCTGATTACAAAGTAAATTATTAGAACATAACAAGATACGTCGCAAGAACATAACAAAATACATATTAGGTCTTTACCTGTGAACCGTTTTGATTAACTATCGTTTAACCGATCATGCGGGGAGATCTGTTTATGACTTTGCTTTGGCATTTTGTCTGACACAACAGGGTACTTCACCTACGTGAATTCCAGATGTGGAGGATCATGCACCTTCCTTGTGGGACCTTCTACTGACCTTTCATCCGGATCACTCACTTCCACTCATTCTCACTCACTCAACTCGCGGTTGCGTTCTGCAGGCAGCCGCCACGTATGGCCATATGAGTTGGCCGATTGGGATAGGATGCGGTGTTTTTACCCTTGGGGGCGAGTTTGCCTCTCGCCGGATGATTCCAACGTTGTTGCCGATTTTGTCGCTGATGTTGTACTTCAGGGAATGGAACTTTTTATTCCACCATCTGTAGTGCCCATTGGAGGCAGATCCCAGCCATGATTTGGTCGCTCCTGTAAAATTGCATCACGCTATAAGCAGGAGTGCTACCAGACCTGCGCTGATGCATCGAGATATAATTCTGCCTCCAGGTCCTTCAAAAGAGTCCTTGCCGGAAAAATCAGGGCACTTGGGCAGAATTGGCACTGAACTAGCCTTCCTTTGAGTACTCGTGCAATCTTTTCTCTTGCCAAAGCTGTCCAAGGGAAATTTTGTCAGCCCGTCTATGTGGCCCATGCCGCAAATAAGAAGGCCGGTTTTTTGAGCTTCCTTTTTGCGTCCAACTCGACTCTTGATGACGGGGGAATACACAGCCGACCATCCCACGATGTGAGTGCTTCATGTCAGATGTGCAGTTTACAATGCTTAAGGCACTCCTCGCCCTGGACATCAACAGGTAACAGCTCACAAAGTTGAAGATGTGAGCTCCCGAGTTGGCACCGATGCTAACGTCTTTTCCGGTACTCATACTCCCTAGGCGTACTCCCGACCTCAAGGAAGACAGCTTTAGTATACCCAATCCCTAAAATGCCGACCGGTCAGGCCCATCCAACTACATGCCTATTGTCATCACCTCTTTGTTCTCCAAAATAATAGAATCCATTATAAGCTGCCAGCTCTTGCGGTACCTTGAAGACCATCAGCTGATTAGTGACCACCAATACGGTAACACGTATAAATAAATATAGGAGAACGTAGTCGATAATGCATCTTCTACTACGATCTACTATATTTATACGTGCTAGAGCCACGCTGCAGCTATATTATTGTTGTAGGAGGAATAGGTCGGCTCTGACTATAGTAAAGGACCACTCTTTCACAGAATACCATGGTGAAATAGCAGCTTAATGCTGCTGTGTTTCGTATGATGAGTGTAGAGAATCAGAGACCCTTTTTACTGGAAACAAGACATTCCATCTTGGGCCTCTGGGGTGACTATGCATCTGAATTTTGATTCTTTATGGAGGATAGATGTTGTTGTCTATGGGCCACAGTTTCCACTTACCATCAGGTGGACTGTCTTTTGTCTCCCTTATTCAATTAAAAAAAAACTAATATTTACCTGGTCGGCACTAAGGTTGTTTCAAATGATGAAAAGATTTAATATTTTTAGAAATTTCAGTACCCTGTTCTAGAATGTCCACCTCCTGGGCACATGGTGAAGAAAGTTATCCAGAGAGCAGCGAACACCGTGGACATGATAGGCATGTATTCGGTGAACTGGCAGTCCATATCCCGTGCGAACAATGTCCGTGACGTATCCAGAACTAGACGATGGGTTTCATTTCCTTGAATAATTAAAAGAACCACATATTATTTATGCTATAATACTTAACGATCAAATCAAAACATGAAAACCGATATGTTAAAAAAAATATTATGCTATGAAGAAAATGATTAAACATGTAGCAGCGCTGTCGTCGCGTCACAAGCGAAACACATCGAAGCCTAAATCGCGCTAACAAAGTTCCGAAGGTTGTAGGTTGCGTGTTCATATCACGTCGGGGTCACTGTGGCGGGTGGAAGAAAAAGGGGAGATCTCCCGCCGGGCAAGGTGTTCTGCCCGGGGAGCGGCCAACGCTCCGAGTGGTAGTTCGGAGCTATTCTATATATTATATTGCTTTAATTTCGGAACTTTGTTAGCGCGATTTAGGCTTCGATGTGTTTCGCTTGTGGCGCGACGACAGCGCCGCCACAAACATAACCATTACATTTTCTTAAAGTTGGTAAAATTACTTTGCGCTCAATAAAATACAATAATGTCTCCTACTTAGTTTGAAGAGCACCTCCGGCCTCCCTCAATTGCGTGCACTATCCCCGTCACTACTATTCTCAACACCACTACTCTCAACACCACTACACTAGGAAAGACACACCACCGACGACAATACGACACGTGTTTCGCCTCTACACGAGGCATCCTCAGGTGAAGTAGACTCTGCGGTGCTAGATAAGACACATCATTTTATTTTATTGAGCGGATGTACGCAAAGTAATTTTTACCAACTTTAATAGAATGAATTTCCGCAAAGTAACGCCTGATTCCAATAATCTCTCTTACAAAGCAATAAGGACCGTGGCCGAGAACACTTGACTACTCTAGCGCCATCTATTATCTATCTACGGAAGCGGTTGCGATGTATATCGATATGAAAATTTGACGCGCTAAATACATCGTTCTTTATTTAATACATTTCCATAGATGTCGCTACATGGTACCGCTAAGTAAGATTGACGAAGTCATTGGGCTCTAGTTACATTACATTTTGATTTAAATAACCCCAAAATTAGAGATTTCTTGAGCTTTATAAATGAGAAAGCTTTTTTTCACAAAATGTTCACAACAAAACCGTTAAAATACAATATCCTAACCCTAATAAGAACCTTGTTCGAGCAACTCGAGTTCAAACCACGCCAGCTGCGGAAAACGTCGTGAAGATACGTCGGTGGTCTATAAAAAGTATTTTGTATCCCGTAAGGCTCTAATTCGGGGAACCTATTTCTTATTTAGTTCATACAAACCGACTGCGAAAGTGCAAACGTTACCTTACCACGGATAAAGTTATTATTAGATACGTAATATTTGAAAATTCTCCTCCGCAGCGTCTGTAAGACACTTCAAACTATTATCGGTATACAGTTTATATTAATGATATAAGTATTAGAACGCGTTTCTGAGGCTGAAGCCGAGGTATATCGACTGAGCTATCGACTAATGAAAATGATCTTGTGACTTTCCGTATTAATAATACCACAAATAAAATATTAACACCGGTAAGAAAAGGCATAGATGCGATTGCAGCAAATGGAGGAGTTCCATATTTAACAATGAGTTAGTGGTCCTTATTATGGCAAAAACCCGTGTCGAGCCGTAGAGTTTTAATAGACTGATTAGATTTTCTTCATAGAATAAGGTTGACAAACAAACACAGCACAGCACAGTCCACCTGATGGTAAGTGAATGCTGTGGCTCATAGACATCTACATCTATCCTCGATTACAAATCAAAATGCAGATGCGTGTCACTCCTGAGGACTAAGATGGAATGCCTCGTTTCCAGTAAAAAGGGTCTCCGGTTATCTACACTCACCATACAAAACACAGCAGCTTTAAGCTGCTATTTTACGGAGGTGTTCTGTGAGAGCGTAGTGTTACCCCGGTCGAGCCAACCCATTCGTACTACAACTCGTTGTTGACGCCGCAAAGGGGCGAACCTCAGTTTTTCTTAAAATTGAGGTTTGCCCCTTTGCAGCGTCAACGATGAACTAATATAGCTGCAGTGTGACTCTACCACGTACAGATGACTAGTGAAGAACAAATAACATACCTAAACCTGTCCACATCGTCACGTTCTCTTCTTCCACAATAATATCACGGTGAACGTCGTTCTCTATCGCTTCTCTTTTATTCTTACTAACTGTATTAGTTTTATTATCGTCGTGAGCCGAGTCATTTTGTTCAGTCACTGCTTCAGTTGCATAGGCTTCAGTTTTTTCAGTATTGCTCGATATTCCTTTAAAGCTAAAATATGTTGAGTTTATTTTATTATTGTCGACGTCAGCCGTATTGTTGGGCAATTCGAAGGTTCGGAATTCCAACTTCCTTGGCATCAGCACACAATTGTACTCTACTAACTGCATGGTGTTCTGGAGGAACACATAGTTCAGGATACCGAATATTCCTGCTGCGGAAAACAGTATCAAATGCCATGCTGAAAAAGAAAAAGAACATGCTTGTTAAAAATTAATACCGAATGAAAAAAAATTTAATCAAGATACCTAAATATCTATACATACATATTAATAAACTTAAATTGTGGGCCTGTCTGTTACATTGAAATAACTGCCTTATATTGAGCTAAGGGCGTCTTAGCATTTTTAAAAATTGAATAAGGGTGACAGACGAGCACACAGTCCACCTGATGGTAAGTGGTTGCTATGGCCCATAGACATCTACATCTATCTTCGTTTGTGAATTAAAATGCAGATGCGTTGTCAGCCGTGAGGACTAAGATAGAATACCTCCTTTCCTGTAAAAAGTATCTCCGGTTCTCTACACTCACCATACGAAACACAGCAGCGTTAAGCTGCTGTTTTACGCTGGTATTCTGTGAGAGCGTGGTCTTTCTCCGGTAGAGCCGACCCATTCGTGCTACAACTATACTACTAATATAGCTGTACTATACCACGTATAGTATAGCATGCCATTAAAAATAACCATTTAATTTTTTGTCTAACGTGTCTCTCCGGGCAAATTTTCGGAATGGCCGAATAGATTGTAAGGAAACTTCACGAAAAGATATAGAGCAAGGAGTGATCTACGCAATATTTTATCCGAAGTATATGGACATTGTTTTGAAATAAAAAATTAATAAAATTAATAGTGTGTAATTATTAAATCTAAATACGCCACATTAATAGATCCTACCCAAGCGAAGCCAGGGTAAGTTGCTAGTCGATAACAAAGCGTAAAAGTTTCGTCAAGTCTCGTAGTATCCGAAAATTGACGGTAGCCGTTTTTGACTTGCCGGATAAATAAACATAGGCATATCATCTTCCTAAGCAGGAAGTATACGCCCATCCGTAATCCATAACATAATTGATTAACAAATGTTCTTTACTCTTTTACAGTTGATAAGCCGCCATGATTACAAAAGCATGCAATTCACAAAAATCGTAGCAATAATTTATATAAGATATTTTTGGTAGAGCCATGCTGCAACTATATTACTGGTATAGTTGTAGCACGAATGGGTCGGCTCGACCGGGTAAGGACCAGGCTCTCACACAATACCAGCATGAAACAGCAGCTTAATGCTGCTGTGTATGGTGAGTGTAGAGAACCGGAGACCCTTTTTACTTGAAACGAGGCATTCCATCTTAGTCCTCATGGGTGGCAACGCATCTGCATTTTGATTCGTAATCGAGGATGGATGTAGATGTCTATGGGCCGTTGCACAAGTATATTAAATCAGTATATACTTTAAAGATTTAACTTAACGCTAAGCTTGCTTATGTATACTCTAAGCATTTACATAGATAGTTAGGTAGTAACGTATAGTATAGTAAATTTATTTTTGTTTAGGTAGTAAAATTCGTGATAACATGTCGTGTGATGGTGGTATTTCGAGCAGAGCGTGTCGTAAGAGGCGACTGCGGGAGATGCCATATACAAATTATGGTTTCCGAAAGATGGGACGTTGTAATCGTTTCGTTTACGTCAGGCGTAAAACAGCCACGGTGACGGGCAGTAGCTAGGCTTGCCAACCGTCCCGGATTTTCCGGGACGTCCCGCTTCTGGGTTAATTTTGGCCCGTCCCGTCGTAACCCCTTGCGGGACGCCTTTTGTCCCGGAAATCAGTGATTATATGATATTATTAGTATCTATCTCGTACCAACTACACCTTAGCCGTAGCTTCGATACCACTTTTAAATGCATCAGCAGAGAGAGTGTTTTCTCTCTGTGAAAATGCATGGACAAAAAGTAGAAATTAGCTGTTTGTTGACCACGTCAAGGCTGAACTACAAATTAACTTTGATTTTTATCAAAAATGCAGTGAATTTTATAACCAATGTGTGTTTTTTTTTCTAAACAATTTGTATGTGGTGTGTCGTGTCCCGCGTAATATACCCAAGTCCCGGATGTCGAGCTGGGTAATCCCGGAAATGCCTTTTTTGTAGTTGGCAAGCCTAGCAGTAGCATCAACAGTGGGAGTTGGGTGGGAGACGTCTGGCAATGCGATTGTGAAGCGTTACAATTATGGCAAATCTATCCTACTGGAACAGACACATGTCCAGTAGTGAGTGAACTTTTAATGGTCCACTAAAGATACATTATATATACGTATAATGTATTTTAGTACTCGTATAGTGTCGACATTACTCCCTGTGTGGTGTATAATCTCTTTGTCTCCGAGAAAAATATTTGAAATCAGGATTTTTAAGCCGTCTGTGGATGCTACCAGATTTATTTTGTTTTCTTACGCTACCTGTACACGACGAACATTGTGCTTGGCATAATCGATGCTGCGTTCAAGTTATCCATCGACTGCGTTGACTCGAACAAAAACCTTATCTAAAATATTTATGCTACCTTCACTTATATCGCTCACATATGTACTAAAATTGATGTTTCGTTTGCTAGTTGTTTTAATATTCCAGAACCCGTTTACATGGAATTATGCGAAAGCTAAGATGAATATTTACGTTACATTGATCTACATCTCTCAAATAATGCTCAAGTATTTTTATTGTTTCCATAATACAAAAAATGATTCAAGAATTCCGCAGTGAGGCGGCCTTGTTCGATAATACGAGTACTTATAACATACCTTCATCCCATAGGTCTGTATAGAGTGATATTTATAACTTTTACCGTACTTGCCAGCGGAGATCGTTATCTAGATGCGTTCAGGCGCGAATATTTTACCTACTTCCAGATTCTTTACAATAAGCTTTGCTTTGTTAACAGCGAATGCACAAATAAATTGTATACCTACAATAAGCCAATAACGTCGTATAATATTTTCTTCCTTTTCAATAAGAATATTGATAATTTGATACAATTTTTTTACCTGGTAGAGCCATGCTGCAGTTATATTATGGTTGTAGGACGAATGGGTAGGCTCGACCGGGGAGGATCACGCTCTTACAGAATCCCAGCGTAAAATAGAACCTCAATGCTGCTATGTTTCGTATGGTGAGGGAACAGAACCCGAGACCATTTTTACTGGAAACGAGGCATTCCATCTTAGTCCTTAGGGGTGGCAACGCATCTGCATTTTGATTCTTAATCGAGGATAGATGTTGGGTCACAGCATCCACTTACTCTCGGGTAAACTATTTGCTCGTTTGTCACCCTTAAGCTAAAAAAAGTATGCTATAAAAATATGATCAATAGTAAAAATAGTTGTCTAGTTTCAAATATCGTATGAAGATTGGAAACAATTTCTTTACATTTTTTAACCATTATAGTAGTCAAATAACAGGGTTTATTTGATTACTATCCCACATGATGATAAGTAAGCTACTATAAAACTACGTCGAGGTCCACTGAAAGTTTTTTCATAAATAAAACAATATGTAGACTAATAAATTTACCACTTTCAAAGTTGCCATTATGTACATTTTAAACACTTTTCTGCCGACTTCCAAAAAGGAGACAGTACTCAATTCGACGCGAATTTTTTTTTTATGTGTGTTTCCTCATAACTTTGTACTGGATGATTCTTTTTTTATATGAAAACTGATAGTTCTCTTGTGGTCCCATATGAATTTGATCAAGGTCAGACCAATAGTTTTTGAGTTATTCTTAAATAACTTATATTGAAGTCGACTGTACAAAATTTTTAATTTTAAATTATTCATTCGAATTTTTGAAAACAAAAGGACCACAGAATGCATGTTTTTCACGTGCTGGTTAAAAGCTATCAAGGTCTCTTCTGGCTCCGTAAATGTCAATCCTCTCATCAAATCTTTAATTTATGGGAAAATCAATAACTCGTATGGTGCGTGATCTGGACTGTGCGCGGTATGGGTCACAAACTCCAAATTTTCAGAAGTTAAGAAAGATTTTGTATGAATTATTCTTGGTATGCGCCGAAGCATTATCATGGTGCAGTACGGTGGGATTTCTTGATCGTTTATCCTTAACTTTTTCAGAGACATCGGGCAAAGAAATGGTGGTGTACCACTCAGCATTAACTCTCTAGTGCTTATCTATCTATATCTTATCGCCTGGAAGAAAAAAATGCAATAATTTTTTGGCTCGCTCCTCTTGCCTGCCTCAATTTTGTTTGATTGCTGACGTCTTAGAACAATACCCATACAGAGAGCAATATGAGAAGGAGGGAAAGAAGACTATTGCTTTCTTTCCGGAATGTAACAAACGATATATTCATATTTCAACACCTGTCACCATGTCGCCATGTCTTCTGTCACTAGTTAGTCGCACTTAGGCCCGCCATATACATACGGAATTCCGTTTCGGGATTCCGTTTCGGCATTCCGAACGGGTCGGCCACACACATACGGAATCCCGTTTTGCCCGCAAAATTTCGAACGGAAAAATACCGTACGTGTGTGGCGGGTCATAGATTTTATATGGACTTGCTGCGTTCGGGACTCCGAATCGGAATATCGAAACGGAATCTCGAAACGGAATTCCGTATGTACGTGGCGTGCCTTATATTTCAAGTGATTATTTAAAATGGTACCGATCGACTCGTGAGGCACAGAAAGTTCGGCGGCTATCTCTCTCAAATTTGAATGAGGATTTTCAGTCACAATTTCCTTCACTTTTGCGATATTAACTTCAGTTGCAGACATTGATGGCCTACCAGAGCGAGGCAAATCTTCCATCACATCTCGACCGCTTTTGACCACTCATAAACACGTGTTTTTGATAAAGTCGATTTGCCTTCTATAACATTTTCAGTGACTCCGAACACGAAATTCCATTGGCGATGCAAAATTTAAGACAAGCTCTTTGTTCGATGTTTTTGTCCATTGTGAAATTTGCAATACACACTAGATATGATATAACTAAAAACAGCTCGGTATTTAATCTAAATAACAGATGTAACTCAAACTCCGCGCCAAAATGGAATACAGTTGTGCCAATCTAACAACAACAAAAGAACAAAAAAAAAATAATTTGGAGCCATAAACAAATTATCCCTTCCCGATATTTTTTTGAGTGAAGAATAGGTCTTTACCTATGAAGTTGCCGTATTTTTATGAAATAAGTTAACCTATTTCTTTATTTCTATTAATCAAAGTAATCACCCATGCAATCGATGCATCTTTGCCAACGCAGTGATAGTTTATTGATGCTCTTCTTGAAAAAATCAGCTGGACGGGATGCAATAAATTCTTCCAAAGGCATTTTGTACTGGCACTATTCTTAGATGTTTTTAACGTCATTGGCTCTATTGAATTCTTTAACCAACCAACTTGCTGAGCGCTTGCGTTTATCAAACAGAATCCATTTTTCGTCGCAGGTAAACAATGCGGTTGAAAACTCCTAAAGTACCTACGTAACATTTTAAGATACATAAAGTGTAAAAAAAGGAAAATATAATTTATTAAGCCCCATAATTTTTTAATTATGAATTCTTTTTGTACTTTTAATGATTGTATTCGCTTCGTTGAAACTTCAAAAAAATAAATAAAATAAAAGAAAGCATACCAAAAAAAGGTTATGTTAGGTTAGGTCTATTTGATGATTATTGAAAATTATTTAGAATCCGTATATCTCAAGACCTGTTCATTTTCGGCCATACATATGGGGGATTAAATTTGTAGCATTTTGAATCCCCTATCACGCCCTGCCAGGAAGTTGGCGAGTTCCCAGTAACCCTGTATATACATATCATTTATATATACACACTATATTTTACTAAGTTAACTGCAATTCTTTATCTTAATCTTAGTAGGTCATCACAACAGCCGTCACGACTTATATTACCTAGCTATACCTATAACATTTTGATGTAGAGATTTGGAAACGGTCGCGTATAAAAAAATGCTGCCATTTTTAAAATAGAGTACGTTAAAAGTTCGGTGTAATATATACACTCTCAAATCAAACCACCTCAACTTGACATTCTAACAATCCATTAATGATATCACACTTTTGATTTTTAGCAGATAATATGTTCTTATTTATGATATAAATAATAAATAATTTAAGCCTTGAAAGCTATGTACTTCAATCGTCTTGTGAGTACTGAGTACACTGTTTTAATACATATTAATCTGTAATAATACATTTCACTCGAATGTAGCAGTTTATTCATGGAATTTGTTTATCAACTGAACCATTTGTATGTAAGGTACTTACATTTGCAAGTCTACTACGAGTACAAATCAAGGGAAAGTGTTGTAACCTGACCTCGTTCACGACAATCGAAATTTCGTTAGTGAGATGTATTTTATTAGATAGTATGAAACATTTTTTTTATGTAACGAATCTAATTTTCTTAGACGGTTTAAATTAGGTAATCTTTTATTATACCATGACAATCTTCCACTCTTCGAGTTGTCATTAAAACTATTATTCAGATACATTCTAAATTACGAAATTAAAATTTGACCGGGGAGGACCACGCTCTCACAGACTACCAGCGTAAAATAGCAGCTCATAACTGCTATATTTCGTATGGTGAACATCTCACTTGGTGAACGTGGGAACCGAAGAACCTGTTCACTGGTAACTCGGAGGGATGGCAACACATCTACCTTTCAATTCTTAAGGTATCTTTGGGTCACAGCATTCATTTACCATCAGGTAGGTAAATTGTATGCTCGTTTATCACCGTTATTCTATAAAATAGAGGAAGAAGGCCTTTGCCATTTGTAAACTTCTGGGACGTAGATTAGTTGGTTGCTGATTTAAACGTAGGGAACAACAGCAGTAGCTACTTATTCGTAGCAACAGGTAAACTGTTAGCTGATTTATCACTTAAATAAAGAAATCTTATTAAAACAACGGTAGAATGTTTTTGTTTTGTACAAAGTATATTTTTGTGTCTTTACTATAACGATGACGACATTTTATAGCGATGCGCTATCAAGTACAAGTTATATTTGAACTAAAGCTGCGACCTTCAAAGGATTGTTTGGGTATCACGCATCACGTCCGAGGCCGTGTGGACAAATGAGATAAAAATGCGTGTATTTATGTTTATTTCAATGATTTATAATCTTCAATGTAGTGCTTTACTTAAATGGTTTGTAAATTGAATAATGCTAATAAGCAAGTGATGCTTACAGCTCTAAGTGTTATTAAATTATCACTCAAATCTTATTTCTGAACAAAAGTGTATACAAACTCCCTTCTAAAGCTTATTTTTATGGCTTAATTGTACACTCTTGTCAATAAATAACAAAATAAATAACAGCCATCATTATCATCATTACAGCCCGTCACAAGTCCACTGCTGAACATAAGCCTCCCCCAAGGAATGCCACAAAGCACGGTCCTGAGCCACCTGAATCCATCGACTTCCTGCATGTCTCACCAGGTCGTTACTCCATCTAGTGGGGGCACGCCCTACACTTCGTCCGCCGGTACGAGGCCGCCACTCGAAAAGCTTTTTATCAGAAAATAAAGTTCTTTTTGTATTATATTCATTTTCGATTCCGTTCAAAACTCAATTTCGAACGCTTATCTTTCTGTAGTGTAATAGTTTCCTTGCAGACAAAATAATAGCTGTAATACAGCTGTTATACAGCATCATTTATGCTTGTAAAGCTACTGTAGAGCACTATAAATGCTTTATGCTGTATAATTTGTGCCAATTTTTTACTTCTAAGAACTGTAAAAGCGCTTATACAGCCTATATACAGCCAGAAAATACAGCCTCTAGTATAAAAACAAACTTCAATACAGCTCGTTTACAGCTTGCATGATGCTTGGACTGTAACCCTGTCCTGCGCAGATAACTAGTTTCCCATTAAGACAGGCCGCTGTGACCGAAATTCGATGGTACTTTATAAAGTTCACTTAATGATTACATAAATTTAAACAAGTCCATTTGTATTTACTCATATTTATGAGATTAGCGATAAAACCCTTTCAGAAATAAAAGAAGGCCTGTGCCCAGCATTGGGATGTATATAGGTTGGAACTTATGAAATTAAAGTAAACAGAATAGAAACAAACCTATAGTCCTATCTACACCTGATGATAAGTAACACAGATCCAGACATCTAAGGACTAAGATGGAATGCCTCATGACTTTTTTTTTCTGAAAGTGTATGCTGCTGGCCCTGCATCCTTTACAGCTTCAGCGAAATAGGCTCGTAAGTGAGGACTTACGAGCTATTGAGTGCAACAATTCTGCCGGAGGCGAGGCGGCGCCAAGGACCGCTTTGCCGACTGCAGTCCCGAGGCATCCCGGTCTCTGTTTTCGGAATGAGGCTACTCTCGCTGGGGGGGGGGGGGGGGGGGGCTCAAGGTGATTCAAGGGTCCCTCAGAAGGAGGTACGAACCTCGGCTTGAACCACTATCGCAATGCTCTCATAATTTGTTATGATACTGGCTTCTTATACAACAAGAGGTTCTTCATTTTCCCATTCTTGTCCGATTTATCGAGACTGTCTGATGATATGTGATACTACCCAAAGGCATTATATTAATACAAACACATGTAAAGTCATATTATAAAACTTATCATATAAATAAATAATTTAAGCTCGTCTGTCAATATCTTTTTTTATAGGATAGGGTGACAAACGAGCACACAGTCCACCTGATGGTAAGTGGATTCTGAGGACCATAGACATCTACATTTATTCTAGATTAAGATTCAAAAATCATCTAGAATAAGACTTTTGACTCCTGAAGTCTAAGACGGAATGCCTCTTTTCCAGTAAAAAGGGTCTCCGGTTCTCTACACTCACCATACGAAAGACAGCAGCATTAAGTTGCTATTTTACGCTGGTATTCTGTGAGAGCATTGTCCTTTCCCGGTCGAGTCGACTCATTCATGCTACAACTATACTATTATTAAAGCTGCAGCATGGCTCTACCACGTAAAAACACTGTTTTTTTTTAAAACGTTACCCCCACACTAGGATTTTCTCCTGTGTCGTGGAGGCAGTTTACAAACATAAATTGCACAAGGACAAACATCCAGACCCGGAACAATTATTTTTAGGCCATACAAATACTTGTTCCGTGCGGGATTCGAACCCGCGGCCCCCAGCGCAACAACTGATTGCTAAGCCACTGCGCCACGGAGCCGTCCAGTAAATAATTAACTATTGGTTCCAACGTAATAATTTACGCATTGAGTCCACATGAGTCTCTATACGTGAATAAAAACAATGGTAGTGCTTATTACGAAATTAATTACCTTTCCATGCGTTGAGATGTCTGGAGGCTCTCTCCTCCAATTCGTAATAGTCATAAATTAATATCGTCATCGTAGATAATCAATCCTGCAACAAAAATTATTATAAAAAAAAAACATTTATTTTTTAACCCGATAGAATAAATATTGATTATGGTGTATAAATTTCGAATTTAAGTTAAATCAGAGGCGGCGTAAGTGAATTCGGTGGAGGATGCGTCAATGGGATATTTCAGAAAGATCTTATAACAATAATATAAGTTGCTAACTTCGTGCTGAGCTGCCTTAGCAGTTTAGAAATGGACGAGTGACGTCGGGGATACCACGGAGGTCAACACTGAAAATGTATCGGGTACTAGAGCCCAATGACTTCGCCAATCTTACTTAGCGGTACCATGTAGCGACATCTATGGAAATGTATTAAATAAAGAACGATGTATTTAGCGCGTCAAATTTTCATATCGATATACATCGCAACCGCTTCCGTAGATAGATAATAGATGGCGCTAGAGTAGTCAAGTGAGCTCGGCCACGGTCCTTATTGCTTTGTAAGAGAGATATAGCGTATCTGTATCTGTGGTTGTAGCAGAACCATAAGCCCTGTAGGTTATCCTGCAGCATTACGTTGAGTATAACCTTTTCACTGACTCGATACACACCACATAACTTGTATTTTTAAACTGCCATACTTTTTTATTTATGTGGTGTGTATAGTGCCATTGAATAAATGTCTTTCTTCTTCTTTTAATACTGTGTTTTAAAAGTTAATTATCATCTATAATTTTGTAAATACGTAATTCATTTTCTTTCTTTCTTTCTTATGGTTTTCGACTGATGACGGTATAACGATCGCATAAAATATCCAAACCAGTGACAAGGAGTAGCGTCAAAGGTGCGACACGTCTGATACTGCAGTCGTCTAGTGTAATATAATGTAAAAAATTTACAAGAAAAGAAAACATCATCTGATCGACTCTCATTAATAACTTTTAAACGGTGTTGAGTTCAATAACAAAATAAATATTGATCCTCCTTAGTTAGTTAATACATGGAATCTTATTTAATACTATGTATCTCAATCTACTGCTTACATTTCTATTAAGCCAGAAGCCTCATCGAAGCACATACCAAAGGACGGCAGTCCATATATTTTTTCAATTACATTTTTGAAGTTATATTTCTTTTGGGACGTTTGGAAAAAATGATGCGAGTGAATTTTTACGATGCGCGCGTACACCGACACCTAAAAACGACACCATGAAGTTGTTACGATGCGCGCGCGCACTGACAACTAAAAGCGACAACTTCAGTGGGTAATTATCTCTCAAGTTTTTGTTTTATTACGCTAAAGAAGTATAATTTCCTACTTGCGTACATAAGTACACACACACTTTTTTTGTTATGTATTCTAAAGTGAATCAATTAGAAAATAAACTAATGTTATAATTCAATGTCTCAATAATAATATGGATGTGATGTCTAGTTGAAAGTATAAGAACGATTTTATGTAGCGAAATTGAGGTATGGCCACATATCGAGAGTAGAGCACTCCCTCACGTTGTGAGGGGTGCAAATTGCCAATCGTGACGAACGTGGCAAATCCACCTTACAACGTGAGACTCAGGCACTGGTCTTTTGTGGAACATGTGATGGGCTTTATTCGATTTATGACCCGAGAGAGGAAATTAGTTGATTAATTTTAAGGCAAGTTCTAAAACAAAAAATACTCCACAACCTAGTAATAAATGTAATACATGACCTAATTATTATTAAGTTATTGTCCTAACAGATCGATTATAATCAACTAATGCTAATTGAAACTGGTCATCTATTGTTTGGACGTCCCTTGACATTGGGTGGGTCAAATTCATATTATGCCAGTCATAAAACATTTTTGACATTATGTTGAATCGTAATAAATAATAAATAGTATAATATGTAATAAGTACAAAGGATGTGTGCATGTGTGTGGGCGTGTGTGTGCGTTATAAGAAAATTCATTCCCTGCATTTTCTATTCTGGTTTATTTTTAAAACTAAAGTGGATGTAAAATTTTGTTTTTTTCTTCATTATCATCAGTTCATAAAAGTCCACTGCTGGACATGGGCTTTTCCCGTTTGATGGATGAAGGATTTGCTTGGCAGGCAAATTGGTGACTCTTGAAACCTAAATAATATTCAAAAACCATAGCAAAAAAAAACTAAAACTAAAAAATTAAGTTATCACTTATCACACAGTGAAGGATTGTGTGATAAGTCCCCGTGGTATCGTGCCCAGAACGCTGGCTGCGTTTCCTCGCTTAATGGCTATACGTAACCTTTCAAAGAACAGAAAAGGAAAAAAAACAGCCCTCTTATCACCAGCAGTGACGCACAATCGCGGATATACATAGTTCCTTTAGGAACTTCACCGGACGTGGACCCCACGGAACGACAGTTTCTACAGAAAATGGCACAAATATGTAGTCATCTCTCAGAACGTTATATTTGCCCTACTTACTTATACTTAGTTCAATGGCCTCATTGCACCGTTGAATTGCAACCCTGCAGCATTGCACCGTTGACGATGCTCCTAGTCGCCGGTCTGGGTATTTTTGTTAAAAAAGTCGCTATGCGCTGGCGTAATGGTTAGTGATACGTAAATACAGTGTTCTACAAAAACATTTAACTTTACTCCATCTAAAAAAAAGTCCGCGATACCATATGCCTTTTTCTTATACATGGCCACAACAGCCACACCTTAACCTACTCTTATTCCGCAGATTACTTAGAAAGTCTGCAGATTAACTAGTTGAAGTGAGAACTGAATAAGTTTTTCGCATTTTAACGGATTCAACCAGGTAACCTGTAGTTGAACTAGCTAATCTGCACTATAAACTTATTTACGCACTTTAGTGATAGCATCTACACTCGGCAAGGTGCACGAACGACACATAACCATAACCGCCCGATGAGAACCGAAAGAAACCAGCAGTGAAATGAATGCTTATACAATAAGCGAGGTGTCATGTCGCGTTGATCAGACGGAAGATATACACACAAGGACAGCTAGTATGTACATAATATAATATATATATATATATATATATATATATATAATAAAAAATATATATATAAATATATAATAATCTATTCTATATTATGATAAAATTAGTTTTCTTGATGCGAACAAGAGCAGCAGGACGGATGTTAAAGCGTACTCTATTAGCTTAACATAAAAGCACGTCACCACGTGGCATCAGGTCCTCCTTTTTCTTGCAAAATATATAAATGTACAGCGGCTTCTGTAGGTCCCACGTCGGTAAAAATATTTTTTTGATGGTAGAATACTACAAAAAAACGCTAATAATGCAGTCTGTAATAGTAAGTTAGTGCTTCTATAAAAAAAAATTAGGTAATACACAAACAAACTTAGTATCATGAAGACGAGGGTGTGTCTCTTCACTGCAAAAAGGATCCACCCATATCACACCCATAGACACGTAGTACATTGAAAATAATTTTACTACAATAGGTCAATGCTCTCACTCTGGCTCCTACTAACAACTAGGTGTTGAGATTTTTCTGAAACTCAACTTTGGGCGGTTCCTTGAGTCCAGAGCCAAAGTTGCCGCAAGAACACTAGGTGTCCTTGTCATGGGTATGGCGGTTTGTAGGCAGTCTCTGATCCCATATAAAGCGGTCCGGTCGGTAAAGTCCGGTCGTTCATTGAGTACTACCATCAAATATGGGCTGGTGCTGTAAAATACCAACTAGTAGCGTTGGACTCAGCGAAGATGCGTCGTGATAAGAGGTTTTTTGGGTAACCTTGATTTGGTTAAAACCAATCTTGTCGGCACACTCGTAGAGATCATTTTAGGAAGGGTGTACAGAAATTAAAAGTTACCTTAATTCCTCCCTCTCCTTTCTACCATCTAACAACCAGGCGGTTGGCGGACCTACACCACTTGTTACACTGATATTCCACGCCTTCGAGCCAGTTTGCTTAGTCTTTCGTAATGCGTGCGGCAAAGGAGTGAATGATCTATCTTTCCGTCCAATTTACAATCTTCAATGCAAAAGTTATTAGGCATTTATGTTAAGACAGTGCGATTAGCCATCAAGACCTTAATTACCATTTTCGGAGGAACCACAGAGAAGAGATAATTTAGTTTGATGGACGATGGATAAGTAAGACTGGTCTAAATTCACATTTTTTTATCTTCGTACTTGGCACATAAGATGATTATTTCATCAATAATAAATACAACACGATGATTACATTTTAAATGCAGAAAGCATAATTAAAGGATATGTAGTGAATATTATTAATGGCAAAACAGCGAGGAAAATGTTAAATCAAGAATATTGACAATTTTTTCATTTGCACGTTAATTAACCTTCACCGAGATGCATAAATAAAAAACACAACCTTGCAAATAGATTAAGTAATTTGGAAAAGTTATTATTATTTTTAGCAAAAATATATTTACATATTAAAATGTAATGTTACCTACATGAAATATAATTTTATGTTATTTATTTTGTCGTAAACTTGACAGGTTTTACTAACAAAAATAAAGTGACGGTTGCTGTTGATCTGCAAGCGAGACCTGCAGCCAACTTCACCTTTGAGGACTAAGGTGGGGAATTCACAAGTTGTAATTTTACTGGCTCTCTCTATCCTTCAGACCGGAACACACCAGTGCAAGCACTGCTATATGGCAGCAGTAATACATAGGTAAGAGGATGGTGGTACCTATCCGGACGGACTCCTAGGCAGAAAGTGCCTACCATCTAATATGTACGACCACTTAATCTATAGGCATGTGCTTTAATACCTACGAGGGCGACACTGAAAGTTTTTAGAACTGGCCACTTCTAAACGATATAATAAAAAAAATAAGTTCAAATTTTGAAAATGGAACTCTTTCTTTTTATTGTGTATGTATTTTATTAGTTTCCATTTGTTTACGATTTGGTGGCAAATTGAAAATTGTCTGTGTCAGCATGAATTTAACTTTCAGTGTCACCCTCGTACTAATAATACAAATAGTACTTCGGAGAGTGTGCTCATGAGCTTCATAAACTAATACCGCCGTCTCCATTCTCCTGTCGGAGGACCAGACTTATTGCAGGTTATCATCCACACTTGGTTGACATTCCGGTTATCTTTTATAATGCGCACAGCCAAGGAGTGGAATGCCCTGCCGGCGATTGTTTTTCCGTGTGCGTATAACCTGAACCTCTTCAAGGTGCGTGTGAACAGGCTTCTCTTGGGAAAACTCGCTCCATCGTAGACCTCGGGCCAGATGGAGGTCAAAGTCTTGATAAAAAAATGACACAACTATTTGTAGCAAAGAACAAAATATTTTTAGAGAAAAGAATTTCTGTTTATGCAGCAAAGAGTGAGTACGGCCATCGTAAATATATTGTTTAGAGAATTATTTATTCTTTTACTTTGTGTGTCATTTACATACCACAGAACACTATGTCATAAAATTATGCATGTTTTTTCTTCCGTTATTGTTATCAGTAGCGTGAAGTGCCCCACCACTTCACCTCAGGCGGCAGATATAAGAAGATGATATTTTGGAAAGGAATACTCAGCTCCTGATGCTTAGTAAAAATCTGAAAATTAGTTCTTACTGAATACTTTTGTTCAAAATACAACGAAAACGTTTTATAGTAAAAGGGGATCAAACTAGCACACGGTCACTACCCGATGGCAAGCGGATGCTGTGGTCCATAGATATCTACATCTATTGTAGGTAAGAAGAATCAGTTAAGAATAATCAAAATGCAGATGCGTTGTCAGCACTGAGGACTGAGATGGAATGCCTCGTTCGCAGTTAAAAGGGTCTCTGGTTCTCTACACTCACCATACGAAACAGCAGCATAAAGCTGCTATTTTACGCTGGTACTCCCGTGAACTGGTAAACTGTTGCATTGAAGTTAAAAATTGGGAAAATAATAATATTTGCGCAGTTCACACGTGGTAGAAGTTAAACCTTCAGAAAAAACTGTATACTGTGTTCTATCTTTTTATCTCGCAGGGTAAATCTTATAGATGTATGTGTATGTGTAGTAGTATGTGTTTATCTCTTTTTAGTGTTGCTTTTTCGTTTCATTGAGTTTCAATCATAACGATTCTAAAGAAGATTTCACTTCAAAATACATTTGGTATGTTGTTTTTACAAACACTATAGAAAAATTTCACCGATTTTATTTTTTATTTAAGATACTTGCAAAAATGTTAGTATGAAGGGCTTGCGAAAATGAGGGGATTTTTAGCTCTTTCGGCCCCAGGCGGTAGAAATCCATGCTACGCCGCTGTGATTTATGGTTCAATTTAGATTTTATTATGTTGTGATGTACGTAATTTGGCTATAAATGTTAAAATCTGCCAAAAAAGTTTCGGAGTACATATCCTCATATAGACTATAGATTCCTAACGGGGCCGATACCGCTCTCCAGTGTGCGCTAAGTACTTCCATAATGCGGCGGCCGTGGGCTCTATCAATACGAAAATACTTAAAATAATATATATTTACAATATAATATATATATATACACAACGTGTATATAGAAAGAAAAAAAAGAAGATAGATGAGAAAGAAATAATAGGCCCATATTTTTTTATAACTTGTTTTCCTAGAGTATTATACCATTTTGGAATGTTGGTTAGTTGCGTCAATTTTTAAAAAACTTGCCATACTAGTGTTCATACTTTTTTTTTACACCACGATAAGTTAAATTTGGTTAAAAGTAAAAGTCTTCAAAAATTTAGGGAATAAAATAAGTTTCATTAATTTTCGTGATAAAACAAGAGGTATTCTGGAGTTTTTAAGAATTGTGGTAGATAGCAGTACTATTCAGGTTGCCTATAAAAAAAAAAGAAAAAAATATTTAAAAAATTGTGGTCATGGTAGTGAAAAATATCATAAACGGTCTCAATTTCCGAAGAATTTCATTTTTTTTATATAACTTAAAATATAATTGGGATATATTTTTTTTTTCTTTTTTCCCCCGATTAGTCCGGGGCAGGTCTATCCTCCGGTGTTGGCTTATCGTTGAATTTTGGGACACGTTGTATATTACAGTATCTCTGTATGTAATTGTAATTTGTTTTAATTTAGAATTGACAATTTGGTGGCAATTTTTCTTTTAATTATTGTAATAGAAGTCATAGCAGTACATAATTACATTCAGCACACCACGTAATCTCTTCAATGGGATGATGACGTAATGCACTATTTAGCAATCCGCATACATTAGCTTCGACCAGTTGAACAACACATGATTTGTTATTGAAAAACTTTACCAATGTTGATAGCAAAGGTGAGACACCGCTAAAATACTATCTATGTGGCTAACCTTAATACGAACCGATATTGACATAATATATTACACAGCAATTATCAATAATAGCACAGTTAAAAGACAAATTTTTAAACTTAAAATAATAGTTCTTGTACTATTATTTATTCTGTGATAATAGCGTGTAGCCTCTGTCCTCTGTGGTCGCTTTCATCAATCAGAAGATATTGTTATAATATTGTTTATTTTAAAAGAAACTTATTAAGTTCGTCCTTAATCGTTATATAAAATTTGTAGCCAAAAAGTCAAGGATACGGGTGCGTTTTTAAGTTCGCGTAATGGGGGGTAAGGAGTGGAAATAAAAAGCCAAATTATTTTTTTTCCTTTTCAATATATTCACCTGCTACCCTAATACATTCTTCGGATCTTTCAATTAACTTATGTATACCCTCAAACAAAAAATTATTTGTCTTTGTCAAAAAAATACGCCGAAACTGCTTCCTTCACTTCTTCATCACTTAAATTTTTTTCCCACGAAGTTCTTTTTTTAAGTTTGGAAATAGATAATAATCACTGGGTGCCATGTCAGGACTATAGGGTGGGTGTGGCAAAATTTCGAAGCCCACCACTTCTGCAGGGCTGCCATCATAACATGGGACTTGTGAACAGGCGCGTTGTCGTGCAGAAGAAAGATTCCTCTGGTCAATTTTCCCCTTCTTTTCTCCTTTATGGCTTCCTTCAATTGTTCTATGATGGAAGCGTAGTAATTTCCGATTATGGATACACCTTTATCTTTATAATTAATCAATAGGATTCCTTCTGAATCCCAAAAAAACTGTCGCCATGATTTTCTCAGCCGATTGTGCCACCTTAAATTTCTTGGGTGGTGATGTGCCTTTTTTGTGCCACTGCGTAGAGTCCTGTTTGGACTCAGGTTCATAATGGTGAACCCAAGTTTCGTCACCAGTAACAATTCGAGCCAACACTCCATCTTTGTCTTCCATACAGAGGTCCAAAATGCACGAGAACACTCCACGCCCTGTTGCTTTTGAGGCGCACGGCGTGGGCATTCTAGGCACCCATCTTGCGCTGACTTTAGTCATGCTAAGATGATCATGAAGGATTTTGAAAATGGTTGTATCTGATACTCCAACCACTTCTGCGAGCTATTTTTTTTTAGGCGGCCATTTTCTAATATCAATTTTTCGACTTTTTGAATAATTTCCGAAGTGGTCACCTCGATCGGCCTTTCTGGCCGTGGGTTGTCTTCAAGTGACTCTCCACCTTATTTAAGAAGGGTATGCCACTTGTATACCATAGTTTTACTTGGACAAGAGTCCCCGTAAACGGATGACATCTCTTCCAGTATAGTCTGCACTGATTTTCCGCGCTTGGTCGATTTTCTCCATATTTCACAATTTCTTCCCGATTGACTTGTTTGGTTGACGATAACTCAAAGACTAATGATCTAATTATTATTACGGTATTTATACTAATAATGAGTTGCTCAATTAGCACGTAATTCTGCGACGTCCCCACTACCTACCTACCCATTCCGCGAACTTAAAAACGCACCCTCGTACGTACGTCGAGTGCTTGCATCGGGAAATGTTCTTACGAGTCGTTAGAGACCTGATCTCTGTCAAACTGATGAAAGACTGAGGCAATGGTGTTGTACTGATTACTTAAAATATTAATGTTAGGTTTAAGATGCAATCTGCGTCAGTAATTTGTAACAGATAAGGTAAGTTGCTACTGCTGAAACAGTTGCAAGAGTAAAATACTGAACACGCAGAAAAATAACTGATGTTATTAAGCTCGAAAATTATTATTTCAATTTATTATTTATTTTAAGGAGATTAATATAATTTTGCGGCGAAGAATTACTATTGCAGCCATCGCAACTCCGCAGTTGCGGAGTCCCGGCTCACAAGTCCGTACTTGTGAGCCGGGGCACTATTTTTAAAATTTTAATGATCAAAACAATCTTTGCAAGTTTGCTTCACTGTTTATCGCGGATTTGGTTGCGCTGTTTGTTTATTTGTTCAAACAAATGCCCGTTATAGGTACTTCATTCAATCGATACTACCCTTGACTATTGCCAAAAAGAGATCCCTTGATGTTACGAGCGAAAGGACTATTCTTAAACTTCTTAGAATTTGGTGATGATGGCCTTTCCAAGTCATAAATAGACTGTAATTTTATTTCAAGATCAAACGGTGATTTGAGAATCAATTTATTTTATTAAGGTATCTTACGGATGTACCAGCCACCAGCTTCACCAGTGTTTTTTTTTAAAATTGCTGTGTTTGTAGGTACCTCATTTTCACTCATATTCGAACGCCTTTTGTAAGTGATGTGAAACGGAGATTTTTTTTACTCGTAGCGAAGTATTCCATATTAGTATCCAATGGTGACGCATCTGATAGATGTAGATACAGATATTGCTCGTACACTTACCACTTTACGTTTTTTTACAATTGATTACTTTCGACAATCTTCGGAAATTACTACCACAATTACATAGACGCTCAACTTTGTTCAAATCAAAACGATTTATAGGGTGGATGGTCCTATTACCAGCCTTTTAGTGCCAATTTCAACTTTAAAAATTCCTGCTATTTTAATTAGGGCACAATATTTTTAAACATTTGTTTTACATAATCGATAGGTTATTTATCTAAAAATATAATGAACATTTATTTACAATCATATTATTTCAAGAACAATTTAAAAAACGACGATAAGCAAAAAAAGGCGTTTTGGCTCAAATTCCAGCCACCCTGTACCGAATGTCGTCCTTTTGTGTACTTAATGCCAGCATAGCATAGGGTTGTGCCTTTTGAGTTTTTGGTAAGTACTTATTGCAGGTAAGTTTTAGAGGTACAGTAATAAATTCGTAACAACTTTTAATTTTGAATCTGCATGTGACAAGCATGGGATATGTATTAAGGCAGACGACAACATTATTTTATTTTAATGTTTTACTACTGTGTTTACTGTGTTTAAGTTGAAAGCTGTTAAGCAATAAATTAAAGCAAATTATGATAAAATATTATGTAGTATGTCGATTTGTAATAATTTAAACATCCAAGTTTTCAAATCATCATCGTCATTACAACCTTACACAAGTCCACTACGGAACATCCCCTCCATCGACTGCCGCAAAGCCTGCTCCTAAGCCACTTTCCTTGTCATGAGTTTTTCATTTATGTTCTTAGTTGTAATTAGTATTACTAAGTTATAGTTTTTGCTTATATATACTATATTTATTGATTGTTTTTCTTCTTTCTCAAAAAAATAATTGAATACATAAGGTGTCCTTAATATATGCCGAATATCAGATAGAAAAGCTAGTACATCTTTTACTAAACTCTAAAATCTAAAACCAATTTTAAAAGAGGAATTGATCAAATCAAAAAGCTTATATGTGAGATAATGTAAAGTAGAGCATAATTTTACCCGGAACATAACTTGTCAAAAAAATAGGAAAATTAGCGTTTTTCCTCGCGTACGTGTTTTAATTTTTAATATAACACTGTTAGGTTTAAAACTGTGAGGTAATATTTGAAATATACTTTCCTCTAATTACGAAGAATTTTTTAGGTGACAACATTTGTAGTTAAGACTAATAGAAATCTTATTTACGAAGTAAAAAAGCGAAGAGGCTGGAATTAGGGGCATGGCTGGTATTAGGGGCATCCACCCTAGGTAAAAGAACAAGCCAAAGTACCTACGAGTAGGCCCTACAAAAGATCTTACGTCACAGAAGTTCCACTTGAGCGGAGGCGTTTCTTTAGTTGATACCCAAAGGTCAAGGACAAGTGTATCCTATCCTTGATCGTATGTAGTACTGATATGTTATTCATGACTATTATCGTACCTAGTTATTTTAATATTATAACTTTATGTGATATTTGTTTTTTAAACCATCAGATCCAGTGCTTGACGCAAATTATCTTTTTGGGGGTTATTGTCCTATTTTCTTTAATTTATAAAGCATGATTTACACTAAGTTGAGATGTTATTTAATGTAAATATTTTATTAAATTTCCTGTTAATGAATATATAAATCGGCGACGGTAGCATTAAAGGTGCGAGAGACATTTAACAAGTAACCAGGGTGAATTAACGGGAGGAGTCCGTATCCAGAAGTAGGCTTCTAGGGGGCTGACGAAAGGGCAACGGACATAATCATAAAAAAATATTAAATTATATATATAAAAAATTCATTGCAGTCTGTTAGTATCACTAAAACTCGAAAACGGCACGACCGATATTGATGAATTTATTGTGTTTGAGTGGGTCTCTGGATGATCTAAACGATTCACCCGGTAGGTGACGCTGTTGTCGAGATCCAAAAATCATCCGAGCGAAGCCGGGGCGAATGTACTGTGCGATGGTAGTGTAAGTGAATCCATAACCCAATATTGTCCCGTGGGTGTCGTAAGATCGCCTCTCGATATGCCAGAAAGGTCTTATGGCTTCTGATAGATCACGATATAAATATCAATTGCGCCATGTGTTAAATATCAAGATCAGCAACGGGGAGCAGCGTCAACGGTGAGTGACTTCTAGTTGCGATCCTCAAACTAACAGAGGCCTTATTCAGCGGTGGACTTTCATTGACTGATGTAGAAGTTTTTTTTATACGTTTCTAGTAAAAAACGGTATCCGGTTCTCTACACTCACCATACGAAACACAGCAGCGTTAAGCTGCTACTTTACGCTGGTATTCTGTGCGAGCGTGGTCCTTCCGCGGTCGAGCCGACCCATTCGTACTAAAACTATAAGTAGGTACTACTAATATAGCTGCAGCATGGCTCTACCAAGTTATGCATATTGCAATAAAATAAACGTCAACAGAATGCCATTTAATTAGACATTGAAGGTTTGTTTAACATTTTTATTCGTCCGTGAAGATTTATGATCACCATATCTCTCTGAAGATGGAGCGAAGAGAAGATAATTCAGATGCAGTCGAATCACTTTTTCGAGAAAATCGAAGAATTAGGTATGCATAGTAGAGCTTAAGTGAGAGCTGGATTTGGATTGGATTATCAGCAATGCAAACCGTTATTTAGCACTAACAGTACTTAAGCGTTGATCAAGATGGGTGCCGCACAAACCTACCAAGATGGCGGCGAAAAAATACGATTAAACATGACTACGGCTGCCGATTAAACATGGCTATATAATTATGGTACCAAAGTCAAGCGAAGGCATACTGCATGGTGCTTTGAAGATGAGCCTACTCTAACGAAATACCGTGCGTTAAGCACACAGAAATAGTTGCCTAATCTAAATCTATCAACTTTGGTGTGGCATCTGCTCTAGCATCACGACAACGCTTGAAAGTGTCAGCCAGTGTTTTACAAGATTGATAGAAAACTCGATTCTTTTTAACCGACTTCAAAAAGGAGGACGTTCTCAATTCGAGTGTATGTTCTTTTTTTGTTTGTATGCTACGCGATATCTTCGCAGATTGTGAACCGATTTTAATGATTCTTTTTTTTTAATTAAATAGACTTTACCTCAAGGGTGGTCTCATTCAATTATGAAGAAAAACTTCTACCACCAGTCAATCTATTTATTTAAAACATAAAATATTTTTAATATTAATATGGTCACTATAAGATGTTAGGTTAGCTAATTACGTAATAACTTAAGACAGAAGGACCCTTAAATAGGGACTGAATAAATTAACCGACTTGGTATTACATGGATCTCACAACTTTTTACGGTAGAAGAACTGAGTTGCGAGACTTAGTTTTTTTAGAGAAAAAATTTCACCCCTAAGGGTAGCAAACAAATGACTTATTTTTTAGCAATTTGAAGTCAGTTTTTACTTTTTGTTAAAGTTATAATTATGTAATTCAAAAAATGAGTTTTATATCTATAGATCCTTCGTCGTGCGTGCTACCTACCATATACCCTGATCTAAGCCACGTATAATTTTTAACAGCTTCTAAATATCGTTTAGCTGCAATCGGTGGCAAGAATGGTAAAAGGTAGGTAGGTACCTACTATTTTCCAAGTGGTTTAGACGTTTGGAAAAGTGTGTAGGGTGCTCAAGGTGAATACAAAAGAGTTCAGAGTACGTTTTCGCAATAATTTGGAATAAATATTACAATTGCCTATAATTTTTGGTACCTATCTTATTTTTTTAAACAAACATTACTCTAACTAACCCTCCTATCATAATATATTTTAATTAAAAGTTTAAAAATGCACAAACAAACAACACACGCACATATTGTCTTTATTTTGTCACTTTGTATTTAGTTTACATCTTATTATCTTTTTTTATAAATAGTTGAACTTTCATAAGTATGTTATTACTCCAAGGTTTTATCTATCTCGGGGCTCAGGGGGTGGTCTCGAGACCAGTAACATAAGTTTTTCAAAACATAATATGGACACCAGTCCTTCACACTTATTTTTTTATCATGTATCCTTATGAACTCAATGCATTACAGGAATGGAACTGTAATGTTAAGCCGCGTCTCCACCAAAGTTTTGTTGTCAACACAACATTTGCCAACACGTGTTGCCAACAAATGTTTCTGTCAACAAGCGCCTCCACCGAGGGAACAAATGTTGGCAACAAGCGTATTCCTTTGATGTTGCCGCCGAAAATGGAAACAAGTTTTGTTGGCAAATGTTATGTTGACAAATGTTATGTTGACAACAAAACTTTGGTGGAGACGCGGCTTTAGAAGGAAAATAAAGGTAACTATATACATACATATAATCATAGCGAAGACTATAATATATATATATATATATATATATATATATATATATATATATATATATATATATACATAGACATCTACAACTATCCTCGTTTGCGAATCAAAATGCAGATGTGTTGTCACCCGTGAGGACTAAGATGGAATGCCTCATTTCCAGTAAAAAGGGCCTCCGGCCACCTGCACTCACCAAGCGAAACGCTAAGGTAAACCTCTACTTCAGGCTGGTATTCTGTGAGGTCGTGGTACCATCCCGGTTCGAGCCGGCCCATCCGTGCGACAGCAAAAGCTGCCGCGTGGCTCTACCACTGTCCACCTCATTGGGGGGATAATTATCATTATAACCACCACGCAGATTTTTTTATTGTAATTGTTAAATTGTTATGCCATCAAAAACATAACTTGTAAAAAACCGTGTTACGTTAGCTAATTACGTAATAACTTAAGACAGAAGGACCCTTAAGTAGGGACTGAATAAATTAACTTTTTCTTTATAGAATAGGGGGCAAACGAGCATGCGGCTCACCTGATGGTAAGTGACTACCGCCGCCCATGAACAACCGCAACACCAGGGGAATTGCAGATGCGTTGCCGACCTTTTAGAAAGGAGTAAGCTCTTTTCTTGAAGGTTCCTAAGTCGTATCGGTCCGGAAAATTCGCTGGTGGTAAGTGATTCCACAAGGAAGTCGTGCGAGGGAGAAAACTTCTTCTAAATCGCACAGTAGTGGACCGCCAATCATCCAGATGGTATGGATGGTAACGCGAGTTTTGTCGCGATGTGCGATGGTGAAATTGAGCGGATGGAATTAGTCCGAACAATTCCTCAGAGCACTCCCCGTGATAGATGCGATAAAATACGCAAAGAGATGCAACATCTCTACGCAGTGTCAGTATCGAGCCGATCAGAAAGAACTCGAAAGAAAAAGAAAAGAATCCCAAAACTGACTTGGTATTACATGGATCTCACAACTTTTTACGGTAGAAGAACTGAGTTGCGAGACTTGTTTTTTTTTACAAGTTATGTTTTTGATGGCATCTCATTTCTTTTTGTAGAAAGTTATATCTAGGTACCTATCTACATCTATTATTCCATTATATTATACATATATAGGTACATTGATTCCCTCGTGCAAATGTAACTTTGTAATCCTATATACTTGTATATAGGATTACAACTGTGGTGGTGTGTCTCGAAAACTGGACCGATATTGCAAAATATTTTAATTTTTCCTTGATTTATATACTAATCAATAATTGTATTCCAATTTTGAAGCTTCTATGTCTGCTAGAAGTGCCTTAGAATTTTGATGATCGGTAAGTCAGTGAGTGACAAAATTAAGAAACTTTGACTAGTTATAATTCTTAAACGACTGGATCAAATTTAATGAAATTTGAAATATACTGAGTCTATACAATGCCTACTTGGCTATTGAAAATTCAGGCTTCTAGTTTTATCTACAACGAAGTTATAGGGTTTCGAAAATGGCCTGAACTGCTTCGAGAAAAGGATGGTACGGCCGTGCCGCTTTTTTGCTCGACTTGGCCGTGCCCCCAGATTGAGGAGATGCTGTTGCCCATCTCTCTTGTTTTCAGTTTCCCTATGTTGCCTTTCCTTTATAGGACAGTTAGGTAGACCTACTATACTTTTTGGTTGCCTCTTACAACACCCACGGAATGATATGGGATAATGAATTATCTTAGGCCGCCACTACAAGCCAATAAGTATTTTATTTATTTACAAATTCATGATGATATAAAATGTTGTTTGTTGTGAGGAACATTACGACATATAATTTCATCGCAGAGTTCAAATTTACTATAATATTTCTTTATAATTAGTTAAACTTTAAAAAAAATATTAATTTATTATATTATTAACTTATCATAAATCATAATATAAAAATCTATATTGTTAATTATACTTATACTATATTATTCAAAACGTTGCTATAACCACGAATAAAAAAAATCATTTATTAATATTACAAATTCGATAATCTGATTGCATTTGTAAATTTGTAATGTCTTAAAAAATCGTTAACTACCTTTTCGTTTATTCGCATTTTATCATTCGCATGTTTTTTTATGATGGTTTATCTATCCTAAGATGTATTTTTTAATACGTCTTTGGGTTTATCAATAAAAACTAGATCATGCATCTTACCTTATAAATGCTTTAATTGAAACGAAGCGTAGTCATGTTAAACATATAAACACAAGGATCGATTTTTTTTCATCTTTATTAATACTTTTTGTAATCACATCAAGTCAACCACAATACAAACAAAAAAAAATCCACACAGCACACACTGTCACGGCTACACCACGCATCGACTGCAAATAGATAGAATAGAATAGATTTCAAGTTAAGACCTTTTGGTTTTAAAATTAGCCTGAAACGAGAGAGAACACAAGCTGATATACCCAACCGTATACGCGAAAAAGATGTCTAGATACATGGTTATTCTGCTTAAATTGCGTTTGACGCAACCGCATGATGTCATGCCAATGCTGCCATTTTACGATACCGTTTTCGTTTTGGTTTACCGGTGTATAACCAAAACAATTTGATCTTTCGAAGATGTATTACATTCCCACGTACGAATTACATTTCTATAAACCAAATACTAAAACACTGGATCTATTTTATGTTATTTTCTTTGCATTGGTAATAAATAGTTGTGATGTTATAGTAATGAGGGCATCCACGACTTTTTCTGCCACCAGGGCGGCGCCACTTTACAGTGAGGTAAAATATTTGACAGATTTCATAGCGGGGACTATAATTTCTTAGTAAAATGTAGTCTTTAAGGTTTCTTTCTGTATTATTAGTTATATTTTGTATTAATTACATTAGAAATGAGCAAATCAAACTATAAATATAACTAAAAGCCCATTTAAAAAAAAAGAGTTCTAAAGTGCAAAAAATTAAAAATCAAACCACTGACGCATTGTGTTGTGTACTCTAGATAATGATAAACTATTATTTAAAACTAATTTCTCAATTAACTGACATTGTGTAGCAAAAAACTTTACCTCAGTCGTAACTAGCGACATCTGGTGAGTGGAAGATTATTAGCCCTCATTTGACACCATGGACGAGCTTGGCCTAGGTATCTGGCTGGTAACTACTGGCGGTTACTGTGTCATGGGTTTGATCCCAACCGGCACAACCCAACAATATTGTACAAATATGGCTGGTTCAGAATAATATTATGTCTTAACATACTTCATGGGCGGAGGTAGTCACTTATCATCAGGTGAGCCGCATGCACGTTTGCCCCCTCTTCTATAAAAAAAAAATTGTTCTCGTATACTGTGGCTCATCTTCCGAGTTTTACGTCGATCCAATTGTATGGAAGGTATTAAAAAAGACAAACAGACCTTACGTTTATAATACCTATAAGTCTTGCAGGGGCATGCTGAGTTTCGATTTAATGTTATTATCAATTGGGATCCCAAACGAATGATAGCATCCATTAAAATATGGATGTTTTTAATTGCCTCATGAATAATTATTGGTATGAATCGATTTTTTTTTATAGGATAAGGGCGACAAACGAGCACACAGTCCACCTGATGGCAAGTGGTTGCCGCGGCCCACAGACATCTACATCTATTCTCTATTACAAATCAAAATGTAGATGCGTTGTCACCCGTGATGACTAAAGCTGAACGCACATATGTCCGCGCCGTACGCGCCGTACGCGCCACACGCGCCGAATTTTAGAATTCGTTGTATGAAATCATATGAAACCTCGCACACTACACCCGCACCGTACGCGCCGAATTTTGTAAAATGCGGTAGGTATACGATATCGAAGGACGAATGCTGATGACGTCATATAACGCGGCGCGTTTGGCGCTTGTGGATACTCAGTGTTGTGTAATGTTGCCAACTTAGTGGATTTTCCACTAAAACTGGTGGTTTCGACTTACGGGATAGTTTTTGTATTTTTATAACTTAATTAATTCGTAATTAATTATACACAATTTGATTTTTTTTACATCGGTTATCAATATGAATACTTAGTGATAAATTATTTACATACTGAACTAAAAAAATGGTTAAATTTAATTCAAAAACCCAATTATACCTGATTACTTAATTATCAATAAAAATACTTACCTCAAACATGCAACAAGTCTTTTTTTTGGTTCAATTGGTCTTCTTAATCTTGAGTTTTCCATAGAAAGATATGGTTTTAGTACATGTACCAATTCTTGAAGTACCTTGTATGTTAAATGCAAATATCTGAAAAATCGTTCATCATCACCTAATAAATCTTTAAATAAAGTATATCCCCTTCATATTCTCCATACAATTGCCTTTTTAAATTTATATTATGAATCCAGAATCTTCTTTTTCTCCGAACTTTTTTTTCTTCTTCCTATGCTAATAAGCAGGCTATTACTATATTTCTTTCCATAGTGATTTCGAGCGATCAATTTCAATGTACTGTTTCACACCAGTGGTTGGGAAAAACTACAAAAGTTGTTGGTAATACAAAAGATTTGCGGACGATGCGGACGATGCGTACGGACATATGTGCGAGGCCATCAGTAAAACTCGGCGCGTACGGCGCGTACGTTGCGTACGGTGCGGACATATGTGCGTTCAGCTTAAGATGGAATGCCTCATTTCCAGTAAAAAGAGCCTCCGGCCACCTGCACTCACCAAGCGAAACGCAGAGGTAAACCTCTACTTCACGCTGGTTTTCTGTGAGGTCGTGGTACCACCCCGGTTCGAGCCGGCCCATCCGTGCGATAGCAAAAGCTGCCGCGTGGCTCTACCACTGTTAGAATGTTCTTGCTTGAGGATTTATTGTTGTACTTAATGACGGCGACGTCCTTGAACATCTTCACACAATGGCGTAACATAGCTAGCTCCCTTCAAAATATCTAAGTTATCCAAAAGTCTTCTATAGTATGTATTTGTATTTCACAAGTGGTAGAGTCACGCCGCAGCTATATTTTAGTTCTAGCACAGAATAAATAATAGTTGGTTCTAGTTCGAACGGGTCGGTTCGACCGGGGTAGAAAAACGCTCTCACAGAATACTAGGTTATATATTTTAGGTTATATTAGCTAGGTTATGTCAGCGTAAAATAGCAGCTCCGCACTCACCATACGAAATGCCTTTGTATTTCGTATGGTGAGTATAGAAAACCGGAGATGCTTTTTCTATTATTTAAAGTTTTTAAATGTGATGCTAATAAGTGAACTACTTGCTCAAATACCACTATTATAGATCTGCAGATATTGTTTAAATTCTACGGAAAAGAATTCGCTGGTAAAAGCTAGTATAATAAAAAATAAAAAAAACAAGCAATACAAACATTGTTGTATTTAATTTATTTCATGAAATTCATACAAAATTAGCATTAACTTGGACCCTTCTAGGGTTTATAATATATCTAAATAATTATAAATACAAATGAATATGACATTTTAGTTTTTTTTAATATAATAAAACAGTAAAAATTTAATAAGATGTTATAAACAAATTAATACTGATCTATTCGTTGCTATAACTTGTCATCAAAATAATAAAATAATAAAGTAATGTACACACTGTACTCCAAAATAAGTATCCTACTATTAACAAATATTTATGTATAGGTATATTAAGAGAGATTTTCAATAAACTTGCTAAAGCGCATACAAACAATTAACCTAAATCACATCAAATAAAAGCGTAATTCGTTCAAAATCATTCCAAACACAATTTTGGAAAGCTTAAACCAATTTCATGGTAAAGTATCAGAACCAAACCAGTCTTCGTCTCAACATTATCTAGCAGCGATCAGCAAAAGACGTACGGTCTCACGCAAATTGGACATCTATCAGATGTCGCAAGACATCGTCTTAAACAGTCTGCGTGGAAGAAGTGCGCACAAGGAGTGACCCGGGCTGACTTCATACTGCCAAGGCAAACTGCGCACACATCTTCAAGTGTAGACAGTTCCTCAGGCGTAGCTCGTCGGAACTTCGCCAATGAATCACACGCTTCGTTCATTTTAACAAGTGCCTCCCCTAACCTATGCCTTCCATGCATAAAGACACACACATATAAAATGAGAACAGACAACCTCCATCGTTCGCACCATGCTAACGCCGGCACTAGTGGTATAGCCAGCGCCGTGGTAACACCTCTAGCCCAAACTCCACAATATAGTGCCTCCATACCCTCCAGTCTCTCTAACTTCATTGCAGACAACGCGATGGGCCACAGTTCAAGGAAGGTTCTTTCTGTTAGAAGGTAATAAGTGCCGGTAATAGCCGTGTATAATGCTGTAGGTCGAAAATGCTCCAGTCCTTGTTCAAGCCCAAGCGTGAGGAGAATAAAGGTGATTGTCACTATGAAGGTAACAGCTTTAGTCCATTCGAGGACAATTTTCGTGGCTGACATGGCGAGATGCTTGACACGAGAATGTCGGGTGACATTGACGTATGGCGACCAGTCTTCTTTGGTGCATAATTCACGCACGTAATTAACTGAATATGTGATGACGTTGTAAAACATGAGCGAGTAGAGGCATGTCAGTCTTCCTTGGGACACGAAAAGGCGGTCGCACGCAGTAAACACCAGTAACTGAAAAAAAATATAAGTAAGATTGATAACGTAAGTATACTCCAATTTAATCTTAAAATGATATAGTGGGCCGATTTTTCAATGTTTTTTTTAGGATAAGGGTGACAGCCCACTCGATGGTAAGTGGATACTACGGCCCATATACATCTATCCTCGATTAAGAATCAAAATACAGATGCGTTATCACCCCTGAGGACTAAGATGCAATGCCTTGTTTCCAGTAAAAAGGGTCTCATTTACACTCACCATGCATAGATGAAATGACCTCAAAGATAGAATGCTTCGTTTCCAGTAAAATGAGTCTCCGGTTCTCTCTACACTCACCATACGAAACACAACAGCATTAAGCTGCTATCTTACGCTGGTATTCTGTGAGAGCGTGGTTCTACCCCGGACGAGTCGACCCATTCGTGCTGCAACCACAACATGGCTCTACCACATATATTTAACACATATTTATTAAGTAAATTTAAAAAATGGTGATAGAATTAACACTTTAAGGCAGTAAGAATAATTAAGAAAATTAGTAAATACTTTATAGTATTACCATAAAGTGATCGTAGGATGTTTCACAACTGTGACGTAGCTTCTTATCAGCGGTGTGAGTATTTAGCGACACACTTTACACGATGCTTTTAAAATTGTGTCACCATCCATAGAAGGCCATACTAGATCTCAAATATTTATTTAATTGACTTTTACGAATTTCATCATACATCGTGTTATCCATCATTACAGAGTGATGGACGTTCGTCTAAAGCTAACTTAGATATTGAATATAATTTGATATTTATTATTGATTATTGATTATTATATTGATTATTTGATATTAAATAAAAACCTGAATATACAGCAATATAGTTTGTACTAAAAGATTTCCTAACTCTGTCCTGAGTATGAATTTTAAGCAACATTTACAAAACATTCTCACCTGGCTAATCATAGTGGAAAGATTGTTCATCTGCAAAAAAAGTCGCTCGGCACGCTCAAGTGGCGCGTACACAGTCTTAACAACTCCCAGAAGACACGCCCCTGGTGCTCGAAGTCTACGGGCGACTTCTGAAAAGGATCCATTCATAAGTAAGTATTTATTACGTATACTTATTCGTTTAGATCTATGCTCTAGCTATATTACGGTAGTTCCTTCCAGCTTTGGGTCCTCCTAAAGCTACTACCATAATATAGCTGGAAGCTCCTGCTTCCAGCAGAACGGTCTTCTTGGCAATCGACCATATTCAAAAGCATAAAATCATTTGAGGAAAGCCGCCTCAAGACTTTAGACGCAAAACGCCAACTGTGCAAAGAGAGACTTAAGCCCTCCAACACATGCACTTACAACTCAGCTGGACAACTCTACTGCGACATATTATGTCAGAGAACTTTTAAGACCAAGTTTGGCCTAGCAAGCCATATCAGAGCTCATGATAAGAAAGTATCCTAATTTCTAGGGCCGCTGTCATCGAAATCGATGAGGAGGACGGTATATATATGGTAGTAGCACGAATGGCTCGACGGGGAAAGGACCACGCTCTCACACATTACTAGCGTAAAATAGCAGCCGTGTTTGTTGAGAACCGTGTGACTGTTGAGAACCAGAGAAAGTCTTTACTGGGAACGAAGCATTCCATCTTAGTCCTCAGGGGTGACAACAAATCTTCATTTTGATTCCTAATCGAGATTAAATGACTGAAATCCATTTATAATCAGGTGCGACTGTGTGCTCGTTTGTCACCTTTATACTTTAAAAAAGCCATAATACCGCAAGATTTACATGGATGCTGTCTCATATGCCATTGTATAAGTTTGTTGCCTTGTGCATTAAGTTATTTAATTAATATTGAAAAAGAAATAGGAAAACATAATGTAGGATCTGGCCTGGCCGGATGGAGGCTTACAGCCAGTGGCGTAGCTACCCAGGGGCTAGGCGGGGCAGTGCCCCGGGGACCCCAAGCTAAAGGGGCCCCCCGGCCTCCAAGAACGACGTTCGAAAAATTATGTACCATTCTTTGTATAAAGAATTTTCGAGTTTTAACTTTTTGGCCCCTGACCGCGAACGGCTCACAAAAATTACTCCCACTTCCAGAATATAAATATAACATTGTTAAAGATTATTGTCTACTTCGTTTTATTGTCTTTTTTATATAGAAGAGTGGGACAAACGAGAATGTGGTTCACCTGATGGCAAGTGTCCACAACCGCCTATTAACAAATAGAACATCAGTGGACTAGCAGAAGCGTTAGCGGCTTTTTAAAAAGGAGTAAGCTCGTTTCTTGAAGCTCCCTAAGTCGTATCGGTCCGACAGTAGTGGACCGCCAAACATCCTGATCATGTGTATTTGTGAAATGATGAAATTTTGTGGCTGGAATTAATCCGAACAATTCCTCTGAACATTCCCGGTGGTAAATGCGATAGAAAATGCAACATCTCTTCGCTCGTCTTTCGTCTTCGTCGGTCGTCGACGATTCGAACCGTTGTGCGCTGGATACGGTTAAGTGGAAGGAGCTGGTACTAGGGAGCCCCGGCCCAGGGATGAGAACAGTAATCCATGTTAGGCTGAACCTGCCCCGTGTAAAATTGCAAGCAGTGTGCCGGCATAAAATATTGCCCCGCTCTGTAGAGCACGCCAAGCTTTTTAGAGGCCAATTCAGCCTTCCCTTACAAGTGACCACGAAACTGCACGTTATTCGATATATCAACGCCAAAGATTCCGATACTGGCTGGAGTGCCCTGAAATTGAGGAGTTACGACAAAGGCGTTATTTTTAGTGGTAAACGCGCAAACTTGTGTCCTCTGGGTATTGAACCTAATTAGATTTAGTCACCCCAATCCGAGCCCTTATCCGGCAAAAACTCGACTTCAGACACAAGTTTGTTCCGGTACTCAGCGACGTTTTCCCGAGAAATATAGATACAGCCGATGTATAAAGTATCACCAGTGCACGTTACTGGTTTGCAACATATTATTGATAAGCAGAAGAAACAGCGTAGGTGATAGCACGTAGCCTTGTGGAACACCAGCATAAATGTGCTTGTAAATGGAACATGCATGTTCTACTACGGCTTTACTGCTCCAATCTGCAAGAAAACTACTGATTCAGTTGCACAAATTCTCGGGAAGCCCACAGGAAGGGAACTTCGAAAGAAGCGCTTTGTGCCAAACCCGATCGAAGCCCTTCGCTATGTTTAAACTAACGGCCAGTGTCTCCCTCACTGCCTCCGCCAATTTATGAGTCAGGTAAGCCAGAAGATCACCAGCTGAGCAACCCCGACGGAAATCGTACTGGCGGTCACTTTTCAGTTGGTGATTCTCTACCTCATGAACTGGCAGTTCACAATGGTTTTCATTATTTTAGAGAACAAGTTGGATAGGTCTGAGCGGTCGAGAATAATCGACCGCTCAGACCTATCCAACTTGTTCGGTCGGTTATTTTTTAGGGATCTGGTGCACTAATGCAGTCTTCTTTGAGTTGTGGACTACGCCTAGGGAGAAAGAGTTTTAGAAAAGACACGTAACGACTGGTGCCAACTAGGGAGCACATGTCTTCAGGACAATGGTAGGAACTCCATCAGGCCCACTCGAATTGACGTCTAGGGAGAATGGTGCTATGCTCACCGAGCGCTGTGTAAATCATATCGTACCGACCTGAAGGCGAAATTATATTATTTTAAACAGCGCTGGTGAAGCACTCCTATTATAGCGCGATGAAATTTTACAGGAGCGACCAAACCAGGCAACACAGATGATAAAATAAAGAGTTCCATTACATGAAGTACCACATGGTACAGACCCGGAACAATTATTTGTAGGCTATACACATAATTGTTCAGTGTGAGATTCGAACCCGCGGCCGTTAGCGCTGCAACTCATTGCTAAGCCACTGCGCCACGAAGCCGCCTTTAACTAAATTATTGTTACGGGTCTGGGTGTTTTTCTATATGATATTTGTAAAAAGAGAAGATAATATAATTTAATAATAGATCAAATATCTAACGGTCACATAAATAGTGTTTAAAATCAGCATAATCTGGCTGAGTTTCGTAATGATAGTGTAAAAGACCGACAAACTTCCCTTGAGGACAGCCTCAAGGGAAGGATCCAAAAAAAGACCGCATCCTGTCCCAATCAGCCGACCTATAGTGCCAAACACGGCGGCGATCTGCAAAACGCAACAGCGATGGAAGTGTGAGTGGCACCATAGTCTAGATCATACAATGGTCCAGTAAGCCAAGAGGGGCGTAGACGGAGACCCGATATCTCTCTGGATGAGAGGTCAGCAGAAGGTTCCTACAGGGAAGGTACACGATGCTCCACATCTAGAATCCGCGTAGGTAAAGTAATCATTTGTATCGGACCATATGCCAAGGCAAAGTCATAAACAGATCTTCCCGCATGATCGGTTACGAGGGTGACACTGAAAGTTCTTAGAAAATCAGAAACTGAACAATCTAGCAAGTTATTAGTTTTATTATATCTTTTCAAAATAGTGTTAATTTACATCGATGTTTATGCGTAAACGTAGTGGTTATATTCTCTTTGTTTATGCATTACACATAATACTTAGTAGTAAGTAGCTTTGCTTTATTATGCCTTGCAGTGGGCGACAAGGAGCTGAGGTAGTTTTGCACCTTCAAAGTATTTACTGTAGTTTAAATAGGGCCCCAATTTCATTTTTGCCCCGGGGCCCTTGGTTACATAGCTACGCCACTGCTTACAGCAACTTGATGAGTGACGGTAAAGATTGATTGTCTGCCGACTTCCAAAAAGGAGACGGTACTCAATTCGGGTGTATGTTTTTTTTTAATGTGTGTTACCTCATAACTTTGTACTGGGCGAACAGATTTGGATGATTCTTTTTTTATATGAAAGCTGATAGTTCTCGTGTGGTCCCATATGAATTTGATCAAGGTCAGACCAATGGTTATTGAGTTATTCTTAAATAACCTGTATTGAAGTCGGCTGTACAAAATTTTTAATTTTAAATTATCTTTCAATAACTATAATATTAATAATGAATTGAAAGAAAATGTTACGTAATGCCCTATGCCTTTGGACCGGCTATGTTTGCAGTGGGCTGAAGAGGAATGATGGAATAAAATTACGAAAATGATAACGTTGAAATTTAATTAAATTACTTTGAAAATGTTCGTTTTCTTACAGATTCTTCGGTTAAAATATAAGTAGACTTTAGCTTGAACTGATGTTATTTCGCTTAATAAAGTTATATAATTAGTTGACTGCGTGAATCAGTAATCAGAGTATTTGGTTACACAAATAGTACGAGTAGGTGCAAGTAGGGTAGGGTAGGACGGGTTCGAATCCCATCCGAGGCTAACTGATTAACGATTGATGTTTATTTTATAACTAGTTTAATAAATCAAAAATTAATATGTATAAGAATTTCTTATAGATTGTATAGCAACTGATCTTTGTAACAAGATCGTGGGCGATGGAGACCTGTCAGAACTGATCTTAGTTTTCCGTTTCATAGATTTTTTTCACTCATTTGCATGGAAGATTTTTCTCGTATTTTTAAGGCAATGGCTAAACGATATCGGGAAGTCATAATGCGAAAAGTAATCAAGAACATTTAATAAAACTAGTCAATTAAAATAAAACGTACTTATCTTTATAAATACTTAAATATATATATATATATATATATATATATATATATATATATATATATATATATATATATATGAAGTTCTCTTTAGTTTTCGTAGGCTTGCTAATGATTCTAGCCATGGAGATTTGAAGAAAATTGCATGGTGATGTAGCTAAAAAAATCTATACATATAAATAAAGTTATTTAGCGCAGGAAGTTATTTGCATGCCATTAAGACACGAGTAACTATTGTTAAAATTATCTTGTCTGTCTGTTTGTCTATGCGGGCTGATCTTCGGAACGGCTGAACCGATTGTAATGAAATTTCACGAACAGATGAGCATGAGAACAGAGAGCAATGCCATGAATGATCTAGTCCGTATTTTATACGGAAACCTTCAAGATTTTTTTAAATGCATAAAACTGTTTAAATAAATGATCGTTCATGATTATTCTAAATCTAAATAACACCACATTAAGAAACCTCATCCAGGCCAAGCCAGGCTAGTAAGCAATAGTATAAATAGCAATAGTAAAATAAAAAAGTGTAAATAGCAATAGTAGCAAGTAATATTAGACTTAAAAAAACTTAAAACTGTATTGACCTTGAGCTGTGCTCATCTAGGGTTACCAGATGAAAAAATTAAAAATTCGGATAAAAGGCCTGATTTCCATTTAAAAATCCTGAGATTTTTTACAGTCTGAGAAGAAAACCTTACTTAAAAAGGTATCTTCACACATTAAGTATGATAAAACTATTTAAGTACCTACTTTTAATTGTGCAATTATTACCAAAGTAAGATTATTTTTAGTTTGCTTAACTTTTTATTAAAGAGATATTTAAAATGTAAGCTGTATTATATTGAAAGTTCTAAAATTCCTGAGATTTCATGAAATTTGCAAAATCCAACCGCAATCCTGAGAAGAGTCTAAAAATCCTGAAATCTCAGGACAAATCCTGAGATATGGTAACCCTATGCTCATCCTAGTGAGGATATAAGGTCATAGTTATGAAATTATTGTATTGTCAACGGTTCTTATTGCGTCTGCAAAATTTCAGATTATTATGACGTTTGAAAGTGGTTGATTAACATTTATACAAAAATAGATAGTACATACAGATCATAATTACTAATAAATATATAAATCGTGAAAATAGCGGCTGACTTGGGACGAAACGATTAATTCTCAAGTAGTCTAGTGAATGGCAACAAGAGAGAACCCATTACCGCTTCTTGTTAAGTGGCTAGAATAAGAGTCCACTAAAGAACAATGCCGAAGAGATCTGTCTGACCTGGACAAATTAAACTATCAGCACTATATTACTTTAACCTAGGCTCGATGAATAACTGACACCTAAGACCTTTTAATTTTTTTTATTTAGTTACCGTTTAACTACAATTCCATTTGATGGAAAGTAAGCATACAGCCTAATATTATCCTATCTGGCATATAATGTACGATATTATATTAATTTATTCGATTTTAGACTGTGGGCACGAAAACTACTAAAGCAAAGCGCTTTGTTCGCGATCCAGTTATATCTTATATTAGTGAATATACGTATACTAGTGAAAAGAAGATGGCGGAATCCTGGTTAGCAGTTGCACACTCCCCAAAATATATATACTGTAGAGGATAGACAACAACTTTTTGACGGTAAAGAGGCTTTGTAACCGTTCTTTAACAAAAGCATCGCCTACAGGTGAGTGTTTGACAGCACTGGTTTAGAGATAACAGATTACATAGATAAGAAATGACGACTGAATAGCGCAGTGGCTAAGTATTTGATTGCAGCTCTGCGGGTCGCGGGTTTTAATTCCGCACGGAGCATGGGTTTGCATGTCCTACAATGAATTGTTCCGCGTCTGGATGTTGGTTCATGAGCGGGCTATATATTTAAGAGCTCTGCGATACAGGATAAAATCCTAGTTATTTTTATAAAATGGACGTGACAAAAGAACTTCCAGACCGTCTGATAGTTGGCTATTGCAGGCCATGGACACCTGCAACTAAAGGTGTCTACTGACATGCCTGCCGCAGGGGCAATCTAGGGTGTAGAAGTGGGGATGACCCTTAATTGCCTCCTTAATGGTGATGTGTGTAGGCAAGTAGGGGCAAATTTTTAAGTTGCCCCTGCGACCTTCGATATTGCTCCGATCGCTGTGCTCCCTAGATTGCCCCTGCGGCAGGCAGGTCAGTAGGCGGCTTAACAAGTGAAGAACGCTACAGATGTGTAGTCACCCCTGAGGACTAAGGTGGAACTGGCTCCCTATACCTTTCAGACCGAAGGGCAGCAGTGCATGCACTGCTATCTGCCGACATAAATAGATAAGAGGGCAGTACCAACCCAGAGAAACTTCTAGACCGAAAATGAGTGTGAGCTAGTAACATAATATATTTTTTATTTTATAGAAAATGATGACCAACGAGCACACAAAGTTGTAGCACGAATGCGTCAGCTCCCGGGGGAAGGAATACGCTCTCACAGAATACCAGTGTAAAATAGCAACTTAATGCTGCTGCGTTTCGTGTGTGGGCCACAGCATTTAGGTACTTAACATCAGATGCACTATAAGTTCTTTTAATTTTAAAAAAAGGAAAGATATTTTGAAAAATAGAAAAATACGAGTTTCGTGCCTTGATTTACAAGTGGTACACTTCTTTAAGCTTTAAGCAAGGCATATACTCGCTTGTAGACGATCGTAGGGTAGGATGGCTGTCGAGGTAACAACTGCATTTTAAAAACAAACGAAAGAAATGGAGAAATGTATGCAACGTTTTGAATAATCTGCATGATCGTCTTGGTATATTAAAATACACGCATTATTGGCGCTGATAATGCTGCGAGTTTCTGTACCTTTTTTTTGTAAGAACAATGAAGTAGTTTTAGGTCGGATTAGAATAGAATCATTTTTATTAAATATAGATTAAAGATAAAAAAGTTAAAGTTATATACGTCCCACTGTTAGGCACAGGACTCCTCTCATTTCTGAGGTTATAAATGAATATAGGTATGTATATACCAAACAAAAATTTCAAGTTGCCGTATCACTCGAAAACTGGAGGCTACAGACTTTTCCGATTCAAAATTATTCCTTTGTACACAAGTGTTTTGATAACGAGAGAATAATAAGGCTGAGATTGTGTTTGAACAATAATTGATGACTTAAAAGAAGGATGATGGCAAAAGGCGAGGAAAATTGAGCAAGGCGTACCTCTTGCCACTAAAGAATAGGATGTGAAATTTCGGAACACCCACCCATTTATATAGGTATAGTATTTATATAGGTATAATAGGCGTGAGGGTAACATGGTCATTCGGTTAATATGGTAGTTTTTTATAACTCAAAAACTAGCCTTGTTTACTAGGTTGGTCTGTGATGTGATACTCTTCATCAGTCAATCAAATAATGAAGAGTCAAAAGGGCGCTGCTTTATCGACGCCATTTTGACAATTGAGTAAATATTTTAGTCGATTTTAGTATAGTGTAGTATAGTTAGTTTTTTTTAAGTTGATTTTTCGAAATTTTCCTTATTATAGCCAAAGCTTGTTTGCTATTTTTTTTTCTTAATGTATTAGTTATAGTATACGACTTTGTTTTTGTCTCTATCCTCCTCTTGGTTTAGGATTTTTAGGGCGGCAAAGCCTCACGTACCTTACTATTTCAAAAATTAAAAAATCTGCATTAAAAAAGCACATAGCGATAAGATTAGAGCTTATTGTCACCGGCTCTTTCTCCCGTATTATCTTTCTATTTTGATATATTTTGTGTGATGGATTTCTGTCTATTTTTCATTTGGCATGAACATCTTAATTAATAGAGAGGGAATTTTATTAGTCCTAAGGGGAAATTGATAAGAAAGGGAAAATAATTTTATAAAATATTTTTATAGTTTTTGGTCTCCATTCCACGAACCTTCCATACCTCCTCATGTAGTCTATAAAATTCAGCTGATGTACATTTGTCCATTGAATGACGTGAATGATTGAAGAATGCGCCATAATTCATGTATTATACTATAGAATACTTCCTGAGACCCTCGCATTCGTTGCTCCTTATAACCAGGCTGTGGTATGATGAGTGCATTTTTTGCCATCAGGCGGTCATCACAGCTGGAGTCGGAAATGGAAAGACCTTTTCCATCAGCTGAGTGCATCCGGTGAGGTTTTCATTTGAAGAAAGTTTCGCGTAATTTGCTTTGCACCATAATTAACTTAACTGAATGTAAATACACACGTAAGTATATTGACGATTTGTAAGTATTAAATAATAATATATAATTATGAAAATTTCAGAAAATTAAAAATGTTATTATTGTATGAAACGATCCGCCGATCAACCTTTATTCTCCAGTGGATAATTTTCTTTACAAAAATGTTGAGTATAAAAGGGCCACCCTAATGAAGACAAACCAGTTCAGAGCAACCCTCCGCAACAAGCAACAGCTAGAACTAGAAGAACTAGAACTTCCTCAAATCTCTCTGGTAAGTTATCTTTAATTTTTTTGAATTAATTTCTAGATTTTGAAATAAATTCTTATTTAATATCACATAGGTTACGATGACAGAACGCAAACATGTTAAACTCTAAAACAAGCACGAGACTTTTTTAATGGTAGAGCCATGCTACAGTTATATCATAGTTGTAGCACGACAGGTACTGTCTGGCATCCTTAGCAGGCGGGTAGCTAGCCTACCTGCCAAGCGTGGTAACAATGTCAAATATCCCCCAATATGAGGTCTATGTTCAGCAGTGGACCTTTGATAGGCTGAATGAACGAAGCATGTATGTTATTTTGCCAGTTTGGTTTTTTTTTCTATTATCTATCTTTATTTAAAAAGGCTTTTATCCTACAAGGATATGTCAGCCTTATCGTAACCTAACTTGTTCCTGTTACACAAATGCAATTTAGAAAGGGGGAATCAATGTGGTAAGAATATGGAAATGAATGATTTTTCTATCGCTGTGGCTCCGCAAGTATACTCAAAAACCAACCCGTTTCACCCAAATCGATATTAAATTTTTGCACCAGATTCTCCCTTTCCCTTTGATATTTGACATATTCTGCTAGCATATGTTGGACATCTTCTATAATATGACAAATATCGCAATTGGGCGAGTCTGTTTTTTTTTTCATGAAAAATACAAATTTTTATTGGGATAGTGCCCAGAACGTAACCTATGAATAGCAATTATATGGTGTCTATTCATTTCAATATTATTATACCACAGTATCCGAAGAGCCAGTTTGTTATTTTGGCTAGAATAAATAATGTTGACTTTTAACTACAAGGATGAGGTATCCTATCGCTTCAAGGCACATCAGATAATATGCACAGCGAGCGATTAACACGGCGCCACATTCAAAAATTATTTTATTATAATAAAACATTTTATCACAGTAGGTTTTTTACCATAGACTTTTTTATCGTAGAGGCATTTACTTGTGTTAATTCAACATAGACAAACATTCAGATCCGAAACAGCTATTAATAGGCCATTCAGTTACATATTAGATTCGAGCTGCCGGCTCTGCAGTGCAGAGTTGCAACGCTTTACCCTTTACCACTTCGCGACCGAGTGGTTAAGCTTCATGTCCCATTTTGTAAATGATTGCCCCCTACTGGGATTTAAAATGGATTTAAATCAAAATACGGAACTGCATAACTAGATTACTTCTACAACGGCACATTAGCAAACAATAAATTATCATCGGGATAGCCCACGTTGCGCGTCTTCATATGTTTTTGTTTAGATTAAGAAAAGTACGATCCAATGACGCACACCCACTGGCTGTAAGCCAGCTTCCGTTGCCTCATTCAGCGCCACTCCGGCAATGACCCGACAAACTGAAAAGGCGAGTAGGTAAATAAACATAACTGAGAAGGGAGCGTCACAAACAAAGTCTATTTCGACGAATCTTCTAAAGCCTGGTTAATACATAACAAAACAAATGACGCGCATTTTTTTTATTTGTATTTAGAACGCTAAATACGATTGACGATGCAATGTTTGGCGGATAGCGAACATATCTGCTGATTGCAAATCCAAGGTTCATCTTTCCTATTGAAACCGAAAGTAGTACACACAGTTTACGGATTTATACGAAAAGCCTCGCCTGTTATGTCTTACAACAATGTATCCAATGTTAAAAATCGCAGTCATTTAAAAGAAAACACAAGAGGGAGAGTGCTGTGTTTGCATCTTGGCAACTGATGATAGTGGAAGAAGGAGTTAATAGTTGCTTATTCGTAAAGTATTTAAAAATAATTAATTTTTTTGATTACAAATCTTCTCTTCTATATAAAAATGAATTGTTGTCCGTTAATCTCGCTAAAACTCGAAAATGGCTCCACTGATTTTGATGAAATTTTCTGTGTGTGTTTGAGTGAGTTGGACAATTGGACCCGGTAGATGGCACTGTTGTTGAGATCCAGAAATCACCCGTGCGAAGCCGAGGCAGAACGATTGTTTACAAATAATAACAGGTGATCTAGCACATCTCTGTGCACGTGGCCAAGATATCATCTATGACAAAATAAAGTATGAGAACGAGATTAAAGGTACTGTTTTGGCTCATTCATTATTTTCAAATGCGCCTTACATTATTTGTTGTCGGAAAAACATGGTGTAAAAACAATAACTAACAACGTATTAAAACTATTTCGCCTCTAAATCTCTCTCTCTCTCACTGAATCTAGTAGCATATACGTGTGTGTATTTAGTAGGTATTTACGCATTACCAACTGTTTATCACATTAAGTCAGGGATTTCGCTAAAATTTTCCGTTTTTTTTTGAACGACGTTTATTTTTGAAATTATATTTCTTTCTTGAAATTATATATATTATTGAATTATATTTGTTATAGTAACTATAAATGTCTGTCCAATCACAGTGCCTATTTGCAGTTATTATATTTAATGATCTGGCAACGACGGAGGCCATTACACGTCTCCAAAGGGAAAGTCGATTTGGCAAACTCCTTTGTTACCCCACTGCTCTAAAGTTGAGTTATTCGGGTGTATATGTACATATGTACGCTTGTAGATATATATTAAATTTCTTCGTGACCTCTTGTAGCCGACATGGGTTGATGTATTTGGATTTTTCTAAGGAGTGTCATGGACTAAGTACATTTTATATACATATTTTATATACATCAGCACCAACGTGATAGCAGCTCAAAATAATCAAAACTCGCCTGCCAAACGTGGCATCTATGGCAAATATCCGTGGCATATGAGGCAGTGGGGAAGGCTGATTCATGGACTAAGTAGATTTTATAGTACGAATACCCATACGCGACAAAGACGGGCATCAGCACCAACGTGATAACAACTCAAAATAGTAAAAACTGGCCTGCCAAGCGTGGCATCTATGGCAAATATCCGTGGCATATGAGGCAGTGAGGAAGGCTTATGTTCAGTAGTAGACTTTTGATAGGCTGTAATAATGATGAATATGCCGAATACAAGCCATAAGCGTTTGGTCGATAACCGTATACCTATCAGTAATAATTGATATCGTTCCTTCATAGCAATCGGTTCCTTTGTTTTGTAAATTCGAATATTTACTAGGTTTGTGTTCAATATTTTTAATAAAACTGATTTAGCGTAATGTGACATATATATCAGGTCAATATAAAGAATTACGTACATACATTAGGCATTAAAAAATATCAATCTTATAATGAATCATATTATGAGTCCGTTCAAAAATGTTCATACCTTGTGCAAGTCTCGCTACAGCGGGATACCATCTCGCTGGATAGTGATAGTTTGCTGATATTAGAACGGGCACCACTAAACAGGTGTATGCTGCCATTAACCACGCGCCACCCAACGCTACCAGAAGACCTCTTGGAGCCCAGTACGGCAACAGCAGCACCAGTGACAATAACCACACTAGAAAAAAAAAACAAGATTATTGTATGATGGATTGCCTATTTGTAAGGAATTTCTGAAATTCCCTAGAGCCTTTTTTATAGGATAAGGGTGACAAACGAGCACACAGTCCACCTGATGGTAAGTGGTTGCTGCGGCCCATAGACACCTACATCAAACAAAGTGCAGCTGCGTTGTCACCGGTGAGGACTAAGATGGAATGCCTCATTTCCAGTATAAAGGGTCTCCGGTTCTCTAAACTCACCATACGAAACACAGCAGCGTTAAGCAGCTATTTTACGCTAGTATTCTGTGAGAGCGTGGTCCTTCCCCGGTCGAGCCGACCTATTCGTGCTACAACTATACTACTAAAATAGCTGCAGCATGGCTCTACCACGTAAAATCCCTAGTGTCGAAAGTAGCAACGGGCCTAATGTTTAGGAGGAAAAAAAATCTCTGTCACTAACATAAAAAAACTCCACCCGCTTTTATATTCAAGAAACGCTTCGTTTGCCGTTACGATCCGTTTTAATAACAAAAAGTGGACTTTACGTAGAGCCATGTTGCAGCCATGCTAAACAAACTAGCTGCAGCACGAATAGGACGGCTTGAGCGGAGTAACACTAAGCTCTCGTAGAATGCCAGCTCGAAACAACAGAATATTGCTGCTGTGTTTCGTATGGTGAGTGAAGAGAATCGGAGCTCCTATTTACTGGTAACGAGGTTTTCCTTAGTCCTCTTTTCTTAGTCCTTAGGAGTGACAACGCGTCTGCTTTTTGATTCTTAACCGTTAACTGTGTTACACACTATAAACACAAATAACCCAAACGATTGAAAACGCGTTGATGAAAAATGTTTCTTTCTTTATAAATGGTCTTTCAATGTTTGAGACGTAAGTCACGATCCAATAAATAGCTTCAGTCTTTGTTCCATAAAAATAATTTAAATATTTTTATTTGAAAGTTTACGCGAATAAAGCTATGAGTAGCCAATATAGTAGAGAGAACATCAAAGGGTCGTTAATGCATATGTAATACGTAATAAATGTTATGTAATTACAAGAAGGACGAATTCCTTCTATGAAGCAAACATTTTCTGGATATCCTAAAAAAAATTAAAACATTTAAATGGAATTCGAAACGGAAAAAATTGCAATGAAATACATGCGACGATATTGTTGTTACATTTGGTACTGTGTTTTTCACTAAGTCAAATCTTAGAAAGCTAGCCTACGTTTCTATAGACATTTTTAATTTATATCTACAGTCAAACTATAGGAATATACCTAGATTGGGACAAAATCATTTGTAGGCCCAGCTAATGTTCATTGCGTGCAGAAATCGCGACCCTCAGTGATGCAGCCAAACACAGAAACTATTGAGCCACCAAATGTATAAATATCGCAGCACGTGAATACACAAAAAGACGAAAGCAATAACAAAAACATCTTCAAATAGAATTTTACAAAAATTTATAATGACACAATATATAATAATGTTGCGCTTTAACTTCCATATAACGACAAAAAATGATGCATTTCTGTTTTCTTACCAATGTTAGCTATTTTATCCTCCGATTTCATCGTGTGAATCTTCGAGAAAGAGTCACTTCTTATTCGGCCTCGCACACGTGAAATCATACCCATATTAAAAATTTCTTTTTACAGTTTCACTACACACTTCTTGAAAAGAAAACTATAGCTTGTATTATAATATACGTTAAAGTTAATTTATTCTTTTAAAACACAGCTTTACTGGAAGTAGTTCTGTATCACATGAAGTCTGAAACACGAATGCGTAAATATGATTTTCTTTTGGGCGGGCGGCGCATACGCAGACGAAATCATTATACTATGTTTTCTTCGAACGTGCCAATTGCAGTAATTTATTTTTATTTACATAGCTAACTCCAAATCCATATCTGAATAACATGAATAATATACACATAATGGCAACTCTTTCAAAAACCAAAAAATTCATAGGTTAATCCAGGTCATATTAATCTTTGGGTTTATATAATGACGTCTGCATTTAAATTTAATCCAATGTCAGTGACTCGAAGGACAAGAACCTTTCGAATTTTATTACTCACTCCATTTCCATATTTACGATTGGGCCTAATTTTATTTACAGTAAACGTACGTCATATAATAAGGTTTCATAAATTATTTTTGGATTGACTCGTGATGTAGTATAAAATAAATTGATATACTGACGTACAGATTCTTTATACCGTTACCGTTACAGTCTATTAGAGTCATACATAGGCCTCCCCCCTAGATTCCGTCAAAGGGGGATATTTGGTATAGTTGCCACGCGTAGCAAGCGGGTTGGCGACCGCAATTTTTATTTGTAGTCGTTATTAGGAAGACGCTGGTGCCCACCTCGTGATTTGTTTTGTTCTGTGGCCTCTTACGACACTCACGGCATGATATGGGGTAGTGGATATTCTTACACCGCCACTACACGGCGATACTTTGTGATAAGTATCAAAATAAATTTGTAACAATTTGTATCAATCACTTTTGATAAATAAACATCTTCACTATTCCAAGATATTACACAAATTCAAAGGTCTATGACTATGTTCGAAGTAGGTGTCTCTTGATTTAGGCTAAGTACCTATTAGAACCTATGTTTTTGGGACATTCGATCACAATGGATAGCTGATTGTTTCTGTAGCGCATCGGACATATAAATTCAAATATTGTTAGTAATAAAATATCAAGCACTAAAGTGCACTCGGGTTACGAGATTAACTGAAGAACCAACGAGTATTTTCATCACTTTATTGCGTCTTGATCCTCAACCACAATAAAAAGTGAGCCTGAGGCTAAAATTTTTCGGAGCAACAATGCAATGATACACGCAAATACTGTGATATTGCGTGCAATGGCGAATTATGCAAGTATGAATTCTTCACCTTAGACATCTTCTTCATTTTTAATAAAAATTCTAATGTATATTATTATAGACCCAAATTTAAACGTGTTAACGGTCACGATTGCAGCAGCCTCAGGCATACCTAGACGTCATAGGGGGCGTATGCCAATTCACAATAACAAGTGAGTGTAAACTTCTAAAAATATCATGCGTTCACGACTACTCCTAGTTTATTCAACGTCTTAGTATTATTGTTTCCTTTTAATACAAGCTCGTGACATAATGAGTAACTTTGTCTGTGACAGAAATTCTCCGTCACGAACGTTGTACCGTCCCACAGTTTTCAGTTTCTATTAGTCTAATTTTGGAACGTTTACTAGTTCATTCATAAACACTAAAGAATTTAGAGAATTTAGCAATTGAAACGTATATATTATTTTAAAAATAGCCACTGATACACACGCTATCAAATGTACTCATAATAATTATTTTCCTCGTAAATTACCAAGAAAAAATATTGAGTATGTATCAATGTAGCTATTTCTTACAAAATACTATATTTTCAAATATTACAAATATAATATATTTCCAAAGCATGGATTATCATTTTTTGTATATATGTATAAACAAAGAGTAATAATCCGTAATCTCAACCGATTTTCAGCTTTACAGCTTGAGTGAGGTATAATCAGAATAATAAATAACGTCTTTAAAATAAACATCAGATTCCATAACCCATTTTGGTAATTTTTTTTTGTATTTGATTTATTTACCAAAATATAAGGCTTTAAAGTAATCTGCAATATAACAATTCTTCCCCATCTTATTTATTTAATAATCTACTAAGATTTTGGAGGTGTCTGATAAAATTTCAATCCCATCTTATATAATTTAAAATTAAAAATTTTGTACAGCCGACTTCAATATAAGCGACTTCAATATAGGTTATTTAAGAATAACTCAATAACCATTGATCTGACCTGGATCAAATTCATATGGGACCACACGAGAACTATCAGCTTTCATATAAAAAAAGAATCATCGAAATCGGTTCACCCAGTACAAAGTTATGAGGTAACACACATAAAAAAAAACATACAGTCGAATTGAGTACCGTCTCCTTTTTGGAAGTCGGCAGAAAAATAGGCCATACTTTATAAATTGTTACTTCTATTAAGTATAAAAACTATTTATGTATTAACTTTACAAACATACATAGGTTGTGAGTGCGTGGCGGCAAATAATAAATACATTATGTGTATTATATAAATATACTTTTAAATTTAATTTAAATTAACCAACTGCATGGAGAGAATGAAACGGAGAAGAAGACTCCTCCGTTCGATTCTATTTATGGCAATCGACAAAAATTTGCATTCAGATCGATGACCGGTGCGTAAATACATTTATTGGCTATGTTTTAAATATTTTTATTACTCAGATTCTACTGCATTAATTTATTTAATTAAATAATTAAAACTTAGCTAGTGGTGGCGATCTAAGAGTGTGTAAAGTATCGTCGTAAAGGGCGACAGTGGTATGCCAAAACAGATATTGTAGATTTTTTTTTTATAGTATAGGGTGACAAACGAGCACACAGTCCACCTGATGGTAAGTGGCTGCTGTGACCCATAGACATCTACATTTATCCTCGTTTGCGAATCAAAATGCAGATACGTTGCCACCCGTGAGGACTAAGATGGAATGCCTCGTTTCCAGTAAAAAGGGTCTCCGGTTCTCTACACTCACCATACGAAACACAACAGTGTTAAGCTGCTATTTGACGCTGGTATTCTGTGAGAGCGTGGTCCTTCCCCGGTCGAGCCGACCCATTCGTGCTACAACTATACTATTAATATAGCTGCAGCTTGGCTCTATCACGTACAAACATTTCGAAAGATATAACCATCTTATACCAAGCGTAATATCACAGACCGACCATACTCTATATGAAGCAGCGATAAATCCTCGCCCCAGGTTACATAATATCCTCCCAACACCGACATCAGGTAATATATACTCGTAGATCATCTACACTAAGTTTTTACGAGCTGGTGTAGAGAATATGCTAAAACACAAATACTTATTTTGATTATCAGAAAAATATTAGGGGCTTATACAGAACCGCTACTACAAATTATGTGGAATCAGATATTAGATTTTCTTAGTTGCAAAGGAACTGTATTTATTCTCTTTACTAAACTGTCATTGCACTAGAGTACCTACTACAAGTTGTAGTCTACCACCATTCCATGTACCTACTGTCAGTAAAATTCTCCCGCCTGCCCTTGCTATAGCTGTAATTCAGAAAATTTTGGTATTGATGACTTAGATTTTAAATATTTCAGTTACTAAGTACGCCCTTAATTTTTTTCTGTTATAAAATAGTAGTGTAAAGAATTTAGTAGCATATAACTATATATAAATTTAAGAAGAAGACACATTGAGACAACTGGACGTACAAAACTGAATATGAAAACTGAAATGGAGCGGCTCGGTAGAGGCGTAGAAACGAGGCATTCAGTCTTAGTCTTCAAGGCTGACAACGCATCTACATGTTGTTTCTTAATCTAGGATTGGTTTAGCTGTCGATGGATCACAGCATCCACGTACCATCAGTAAGACTATGTGCTCGTTTGTTGCTATAAAATACCCTTACTGCTGTAATAAAAGAAAAAAAAAACACAAACGTAATGTCTCTATCCATTTTATCATCATCATCATCTTCATCTAGTAAGCAAGGACAGAGTCTGTATTTGACACGTAACTCTTAATAAGTATCTGTCGCGCAGTACTATATCAGTGAGGGCTTAGTAGTTAGCCCTTATAGTTACGTTGTCTAGTTAGCTTCTGGATTAATCACGGAGAAAAGATAGAAGGTCTTTCTTAACTGCATTATGATATTAAGGATATATTTACTGAAATTTATGAAAAAGATAAAGAAAATATGGATGAACATTATTTAAGACGTAAGTATTTTTGAGTGTATGCATTTATTTTTATTTTTAAAATAATCATTTAGAACTCCGAGGAACATGCATCTTCTGGTCTATATCCTGCTTATTGCCTACACTACATGCCTGGCTCACTACAGAGGAGGGTATGAAGGTCGCAATATGATAGAGCGCGAGGAGCCCCAGGATGATTTTGACGGGTAATTGCATTTCATTATATTTAAATTAAAACATCTAATAAATATAGATTATATGTTACAATGATTAATAGAACCAATCTCGTACACCGCTCAACAGTAGTCATTAAGGCACCAGAGATTTATCACCAGAGGAAATTGTAGTCGAGAATTGGTTGCTCTATCGTATGGTTCGGCCTCACATGGAATACTGTTCCCATCTCTGGGCAGAGCCTCCCCAGTGCCAGCACTTTCCACTTCACAGCATCCAGCGCAGAGCGGTTCGAATCGTCAACGACCGAGTTTTTTCCGATCGGCTTGACTCACTGGCACTGCGTAGAGATGTTGCATCTCTTTGCGTATTTTATCGCATCTATCACGGGGAGTACTCTGAGGAATTGTTCGGACTAATTCCAGCCGCTCAATTTCACCATCGCACATCGCGACAAATCTCGCGATCCCCTCCATACCATCTGGATGATTGGCGTTCTAATTTAGAAGAAGTTTTCTTCCTCGCACAATTTCCTTGTGGAATCGATTACCACCAGCACATTTTCCGGACCGATAGATACAACTTAGGGACCTTTAAGAAAAGAGCCTACTTCCTCCTTTTTAAAAGGCCGGCAACGCATCTGCAATTCCCCTGGTGTTGCGGTTGTTCATGGACGGCGCTGGAAGTCGCTTATCATCAAGTGAGCCGCATACTCGTTTGCCCCCTCTCCTATAAATAAAGATTACTAGTATTTGCATTGTATTTGCACACTGCAGGTGTAAGTGTAATATTAAGTGTCGTTCTACTTGTTCGAACTTACTCATTATCGTAAAGTGGAAGGCTCTTAAAAATTTTAAATAACTTTAAGTTTTACCTAAACCTTAGAGTATTAAACTAACTAAATACTCAAAGACCTAAACGCACTACGTTTCTTTTTAATAAAAGTTTATTGTAAGATTAGGTATATTTCTCACGCTTGCTAATTAAGTACCAGAAGTCCACTCCTCAGACACAACTGAGCCTATTATTTTAGGTCTACCTTTTAGATATACTTAAACCAATATCTACATTGTAAATTGTTATAAATAAATATTTAAAAAAAAATTACCGCTGGGTTTATTTCTTGCTGGATCTTCCCAGGGCAGAGGATTTTTACGACGAGTGGTAAAAATATGACTTTCAATGTAATTTATGTCGAATAAAAATTATTATATTTTATTCTATTCTATTCTTTAGATATTTCACCACTTTTTTTTACTAACGGTAACTTGTTACATTTTATACAATAGAGTCCTAGTCGAGTGCCCAGTATGCGAGACCACCAGTTTGCTGCCTAGCCGAGAAGAATGCAACATTGTCAGGGGTAACAAACAATACAAGAAATGTGAATTTGGTACATATATCAACGAGATCTGCGGCAACCGACGTGATTGCTACAGGGTAGATATTCATTTTGTTTGAGATAAAACAATGTTTAGATTAATTTTCGTAGTCATGTGCTTTTCTTTTAAAAAATAAACAAGCAATCCTAATATTTATTAACTGATAAAGTTTTATTTAAGATTTAGTTTTGAATTTTTTATCTATCAAGTTCAGTATCAACGTTTTAGTATGTTATAAATTAATATGGTGTCAATACTGTGATAAAACGAGAAAATAAGCATATTGTAACGCTTGACGTGTCATCCCGACAAATTAATTTGCTACTAAAGACTTTTTACTATAGGCCTATCAATTTTTTTAATGATTTTTTTTGGAACGAAGTTCTTTTTTATCTGACGGTACGATTTTGGCGGATGGGGGGCTAGGCGAGAAAAGTGTAAGATTTTAACTTACCGTTAGACCACTTCTGACGTAGTGTAGACAGCCTTTGCGGCTATAAGGAAGCGAGATCGAATAGGTAATATCCATCGCCCTCGCACTTTTTCTTATCTCGCCTTGAAAGAAATATTATTTTATTTTAAATGATTATAATAATTAATATATTTGTATTTATTAATTAATTAATAATATAATACGTTTATCAATAATAATGTATTAGAAGCATCAGTAGCCTAATGGCAGGGCGCGGACCGTCGAAAGGTCGTGGGTTCGAATCCGCCATTCGACTACTGTCGTGGACCACTTCTAATCAATCATTTTAAGCTTACCAGAAGTAGTTTAAGGGAATATTAGTAATGTTTATTACCATTACTAGTATTTAAAAAAAACTGCGAAAGAAACTTCGTTCCAACCGAGTATTCCAAGACACTCACGCATGTTTTTTAGGAGAGTACCTGTTCGATTTTTATTATATACTAGCTGTTCCCCGCGACTTCGCCCGCGTGTAATTTAGGGTTTTAGTTTTATTGCGCGGAACCCTAATCATTTTTTTTAAATATAAGTATCCTAAGTTACTCCTTGTAACATGAGATATCTAACAGTGAAAGTCCCGTCAAAATCGGTCCAGCCGTTTCGGAGATTAGCCGGAACAAACAGGCAGACAAACTGACAGACAATAATTTTAAAAATTGTGTTTTTGTTATAAGTACCGTATATACTTTCATATGCAATTAGTAAAAAGCTGTTATTTTGACATTACAAACAGACACTTCAATTTTATTTATTTGTATAGATTTTGGTCACAGTCACCTTATAAAATGATGTCTGTTATAATATAGTTCAGTATATTAAATAATTCTATTATTTGCTTGCGGTAAACATGTAGCTATGATTTAGTAATTTTCTTCAGGGTCCCGGGCAACAGTGTACGGAAAAAATGGAATATGACGTCTATGGACAGAAATGCGCTCACGGCTATTACTGCGACAACACTTTCAACGTTTGCACCGGATTGGACTACACGATCGACAGCCATCTTCAATGGCTCTTGAACTACATGTATCGCTACCCACTGCGTGATGAAAAAACCCTCAACAAACATAAGTCATCAGTTATGATCGTCGCGTAAGAATTCAAATCTAAACTAAAATGCATGTACTCACAAAGAGATATGACCTCAGCACTAATGTACTAATGATTGTTTATGTATTGTCAACACTAACAGTTCGTATTAACACACAATACTAATAAGCTATAGGTACTTAATAAAAGATTGCTTCTACACATACATTATTGTCATTTATTTCATTCATCTTTATCGTTATTACATCTTACTAAATTTTCTATTGTAGTATTACCTACTAGCCTACTACAGTGTTCTCGTAGGTATACCTGACTACTGGCTTATACTAAGAGGAATTTACTGACATGTTTGTCAATTTATTATTATTTCCAAGGAGGTTATAAATTATTTCTTATATAAGAGATTCATTTGAAGATTTTAAGTGTTTGCCTACATTATGCCTACCTCTGACCTACTATTGATTTAAACATACCTAAATGTTTCTTGAAATTCAATTTACCCTGTTTAATTATGAACACAAAGTTTAGATCTGTAAGATTTTTTTTATAGAATATGGGTGGCAAACTATAGTTCGGCCGTTCAGAGAATGCGTTCCTGACACGTCGCGATTGAACTGACAACGTAACTTTGTAATGGCGTTGCAGTTACGATAAAAATATTTTTACTGGTTGTTTACCGTTTTAACAATTGATGAGCATTAAAACAACATTATTATATCAATAATCAATGAACGTTATAATTTTGTGCCAAACTGAGTGTCAAATAATTTGGTAAACAATATTTTTCTAAATCTATATTGCGCTATTACAAGGTTATGTCAGCGCTTTATATATTTGTAGTGCTGTGCTAACAATAACAGGCAATAACAGTATCGTAGTCTGTTCTTATACAGTTATACTTTATAAAATAATACGTTTTGTTTTTCTTTTTAAGAATTTGAAAATAATGGACTATAAGATAACATTTATTAAATATAAAAATAAAACTACGACCAAACCGAACGCGCGAAAGAAAGTAGCATTTTTATATTTAGGTTGAAAATGGTAACCCCAAATGGCGTTATGGGCCGCCATTTTGTGACGCTAAAACAGTCGTCTGTTGTCGTTTCGTGCGCATAGACCACGTTCTTCAAGTGTTTTCCATCTGTTTTTATTTGATTACCCGGCTTTCGTTTAATGGACTGTTTTTGCTTTTCAAACTGACATTGGAGCTAAATCGGACTTCGATTGTGTTTTGTATTGCGTTATTTTTACTTTTGGTGCATAATAATGCCTAAACGTGGACAAACATTGAAAAATGGAGCCCGTGAGTTAATCATCAAGCTGCAAGATTACTTTGAGCGGGAGCGGCAAAATGGCGGACCCCTGTTACCTGTCAAACAAGTACAAGAACGCGTCTCTAAGGCGCTTGGAGTTAACAAACGAATGATAACAAATATTAATAAAGAAAAGTTCAGCTCTACTGGCACGGAAGATAATATTTTACGTACTCCGAAGAAGAAACGTAGAACTAAACCCGTGACAGATATTGACACCTTTGACGCCGATGCAATCAGAAATCATATATATGGTTACTATTCCAGAAATGAATATCTCAACAGGAAGAAGCTTTTGGCATCGTTAAGAGAAGCTGGACTGTTTAGCGGGGGTAAAACTGCTTTAACCAAAATCTTAAAAGATATTGGTTTTTTGTATAAAAACACAGACAAAAGAAAAATTTTATTAGAACGATACGACATAATTTTAAAACGGATAAGTTTTTTGAGAGAAGCAAAAAATATTGATACCTGGGATAGTGTCGTGTTCATTGACGAGACATGGCTAAACGCCAATCACACGGTTTCCCGTTCTTGGACGAATGATACACAAGCGTCGACGTCGAAAGTACCAATGGGGGCCCGTCTGATAATATGCCACGCAAGTTCTGCAAAATACGGCTTTGTGGAGAACGCGTTACTGGCATTTCAATCAAAAACCACAAATGACTACCACGAGGAAATGAATGCCACTACATTTAAAGAATGGTTCCAGAACGTGCTTTTGCCCAGCCTACCAGAGCCTTCTGTAATATTCATGGATAATGCCTCCTATCACTCGGTTCAAATACAGAAACAACCTACCCAAGCTAATAAAAAAGAAGAAATGGTGGCTTGGTTACAAGAAAAAGACATTGACGCAAATATGGAGATGCTAAAACCACAGCTAATTAAATTAGTTAAAGAAAATAAAGCGGCAAATGTGCGATACGAAATCGATGAACTGGCTCTGGAGTACGGTCTTCGCGTTCTAAGAATTCCACCGTATCATTGCCAATATAACGCGATTGAGCTAATCTGGGCTCAAATAAAAGGTTACGCCTCCCGCTACAATACTTCCCCGCCATTCAGTACGAAAAAGACGATGACCCTATTAAAAGAAGCCTGCGGGGAAGTCACAAGAGATGACTGGGCAAAGGTTGTTGAAAAGACTAAAAACCTGATTGTGGAACATTTTGACCGAGGTATCAGGATTGATTCTGTTATTGATAATAATATAATGTAGGCGAAGATGATGATGAAGACACCACCTCCTCAAGCGAATCGGAGTCTGATTAATATTCTGTACGCACATTCAATTCAATGTACTTTATTGCATAGAAATACAGATTGTAACTTTGTAACAAAGAATAAATAAAACAATTTTATTATATTAATATTACCTTTTTTTGGTTTCCACTTAAATTACTAAAATATAAATTTTAAATGATTCCGCCAATTTAAAACGAAATTAATCTTAAAAATAACGCGGCGGTTCATTTTGGAGGACCAGTAACGAACTCAGTGTTATGTTGTGCCCATCACTAGTCGTGACTAACTGATAGGTGTCAGGAACGCATTCTCTGAACGGCCGAACTATAGCGCAGTCCACCTGATGGTAAGTGGATTCTGTGGCCCATAGACATCTATATTTATCCCCGATTAAGAATCAAAATGCAGATGCGTTGTTTCCCTGAGGACTAAGATGAAATGCCGCGTTTCTAGTAGTGATGGGACTCGAGCCGTGTTTCACTTGAGTCACTCGAGTAGCTTTTATTTTACTCGCACTCGAGTAACATTTAAGAGAACTTGGATTACGAGTGACTCGAGTAAACTCGAATGACTTGGACCACTTGAGTGGCCTGTACCAACTCGAGTGAGAAGTTAAGACAGGTTTAGCCGATGTATCTTCCTTTTGAAATTAAGTACAAATTTGTTTTAGTGAGTTGTTTGTTTTTAGTAATATGTTTGTTTAAACCTGTTTGTTATTATAACTATTTATTATGTAAGTTAAATTATAGTACATGTTTAAAATGAGTGATGGTTCCAAAAAAGCTATAGTGACCACACTATAGTTTTTTTACGACCTAACTGTGGGACAAAAACAGGTATTTGTGAGTAGTGCAAGAACTTTCTTGCACTACTTACAAAAACTTTGGGAATACTACCAACTTGATGTCTCAATAATATGAAGATTAAACACGAGATTCAGTATAAGGATATTAGGGGTGAGTCAAGTTCATCTCATGCGTATTTTTAAACTTCTGAGTTCTGCTTTCACATCTACCGATCCCAACTTTACATCAATGAAACGGTGTTTTTAGCAACTACAACTTTGTAAGGTCTAATGCATATTGGACCTAATAATAGAAAAACTGAAATGAAATTCGATCCCGAGGAAAAAAAATCATATTTTCACAACGTTTTATTAACATTATACACGCTCTATTATGTTAGTACAGCTAAATGAAACGTTAATTTCATAAAAGAAAATCATGAAAATACTTAAACAATCAACCAGCAGTGGAATTACAATCAGCTGACTAGGGGTCAATGTACGCGCGGACGCCGAATTCGCGCAGTCCGCAGCTAGCGATGGAACCACAATACCTAATAATTTACAACACTTGTCTGAATACCTAACTTATCTACTTAACCTACTATTTTGCCACTGTGCTTGTCTCCACATAGCCACTTTATTCACATGTTAAATAAACCAAATACCTGGTTCGAATTCCCGCTAATAAAAAAAATACTTAAATGAAATTTTTACAAGGTTAGAGTCATGCTTTTTTATACATCATGTAGGTATGTTTATTATTCTGATGTATTCAGTTATGTATCTATTCAGATGAGTTCAGTACTAAGTTATTTAAAAAAAAAAATTAGGTATGAAACAGCATACCGATCTAAATTCTACGTGGCCTTATGAGATTCTTCAAGGCACATTAATATATTGCCGTATTCACGAGCACTATAAACGTACCTACGCGTTATACATTATTAAAACAAAACAAGAAAAACAAAACGTAACAACAAGTAATAACAACAAGAATGAATAAACAAAACGATTGAACTGTCGCTCACGCGCACGTGATAGTCAACACGGAACTGTCTCAAAATCAGAAACTAAAATTAATAATCAATCCCGCCAAAACAAATGCACACGAGCCATTCGTAACGTCCTTGAACCACTGAGCATTTCCCCAGACTGTGCCCTACAGGCACAATTGTGTGCTGGGTTGGTGGGGAATAAAACCACTGAGATATTTTCTTTCTTCTATATTCGATGTTTCTTCCGAGGTAGCTGGCCGCCGACTGTGTCGAACGACTTTTTTGCGCCCAGAAGCAATTGGAAAGGGCTACCCCGATTGCGCGAGGAAGTGGAGAATGCTTTATGCATACCACGACAGCCGATCTGTCGTGGTTATGTGGGACTAACTGTGAATACCTACTGTGGACCCTAAGTGATACCCACTAAACTCCACTTTGGGGACTGATAATTGGCCGATTAAGCCGCTTTATCGGATCGGAAGCGACCCTCTTTTGGGAGAAGAGGACGCAGGCGGCTACAAAGAGCCGCTGAGGAAGAGCCTACTTAGTCAAATTTAAGAAGAATCAGCCTGAGCCGACAGGAGGCAGTTCAGGTCGGTTGAAATTTTATTTGGCGGGTCCGAGAGTGTTTCTCGGCCTGCGGACTCGATAGCGAGAGTGGGGCTGCATAAGTAGGTGCCTCACGAATAAAATGATTGGAATGCGACTCTGAGGCTTTGAAGAATTTCTCAGAGAGTTTTTTAAGGAATTGTTGGATTGTAGGGAGCTCTAAGTCCCGATGAAGGTTGGCATTACGGACGTACCAAGGTGCGTTCACAGCTCGACGGCAGAAGAGGTTTTGAACTACTTGGAGTTCATTAATAATTTTAGGGTCAGCATGGGCAAAAATGGGGCCCGCGTAGGACATGACTGGTCGTATACAGACCTTATAAAGGGTACGCTTGTTTCTGAGGGACATTTTACTGTGTCGGCCCAACATACTGATGAGCCTACTCAGGTAAAAACGTGCGTGACGGGTTACTCTTTTGACGTGGGGCCTGAAAGTGAGCCTTGTGTCAAGGGTGACGCCTAAATATTTGGCAGACGTATGCCAGGGGACAGAGGTCCCTAGGATACGTATTGGTGCAGTGTTTTTGAGACGGCGTCGTTTATAATCGAAGTGAACGGCGGAGCTCTTCTCCGGGTTCATATCGATGCGCCATTTTCGGAACCAAGCTCCTAGGTCATCAACTGACTTTTGGATCTTGTTCCGTATGAAAGGTAGCGAGATACCTTTACAGTAGAGGGCAGTGTCGTATGCAAAGAGGGAGAGCTGAACACCTTACGACGGGATGGGAATGTCGTTGGTGAACAAGATGTACAGGAGAGGAGCAAGTACTGAGCCCTAAGGGACACCAGCTTTAATGGGGCGCTGGGACGATAGCGTACCTTCGTGTCTAAAACGAAAGGAACGATGCTTTAGATAAGAGGCCACGAGACGTACTAGACGATCGGGGAGACCCATTTTATATAGTTTGTAGATGAGGCCTTAATGTCAGATTCTATCAAAGGCTTTATCTATGTCGAAAAAGACCGCGATGGTCTTATGACGACGAGGATAAAAACCGCTGAGGATATATTCCACAATACGGTGAACTTGTTGGGGACAAAAGTGTTTCGCTCGAAAACCAAATTGATGGGGGATGACAAGAGGGTCACCGTCTGTGGGAAACAGATGGAGCCTCATGCGAGTAAGAATGACTCTTGCGAAGAGCTTGCCCATGGCCTTGAGGAGGCTAATGGAGCGATGACTGGAGGGGAGGTGGAGAGGCTTTCCTGGCTTGGGAATACCATTCACAGTTGCCTCTTTCCACGTAGTGGGAAAATAATAAAGATTGAAGCTGGCATTGAAGATAATAGTTAAAAGGGTTAACACCTGCGCAGGAAAGTGTTTTAGGGCTTGGTTGGAGATGCCATCTGCGCCCGGAGCCTTTTTGTGCTTAAGTCCTTTGATGAGGGATGAAATCTCATTATTGGACACAGAGATAGGTTCGGAGGCTGTGGGGGGTGAGTTCCGGTGGAGGACCTCATCCTCCACTGCCTGGACGTGTGAGGGGTCGACGGGTTGAGAGCTAGGAGAGCATTGTGCGGCAATGCTGTCTGCAAAGCACTCAGCTTTTTCCTCGTCCTCGAAGGCAACCGTACCGTCGGGAAAGGAGAGAGGGGGTGTGTGGGTGATAGCGTCTATGCGGAGGGCTCTTGCCATCTGATAGTACGCTGTATGAGAGGGAGAGATATTCTCCATGAGTTTATTCTTTTCGAGGTCTCGAAATTCAGAGAGGTGGAAACGGAGTTCTCGTTGAAGACGATTGGCCGTGCGCTTATATTCCGGGGTGGGATATTTTGCTGCTCTCCGGAAAGCAGCTTTCTTGGCTTTTAATAGGTTGCTAATATGTAGGGGAAGCCCACTATTATTAGCAACCGGGACGACCTTTTCATTCTTCTTAAAGGAGGATTTAATAAGGGTGGAGAGTGAATCGACCGCGGTGTCAATTTTTTCGGGACTGTCTAAGTCAGACGATAGGGAGATGAGGGAGAGTTGTGAGTCCAGAGCTTTAGCTAGAGACTCCTTGAATCCCTTCCAATTAGTGAAGGTTTTCGTGGAGGCTGTTGAGGGGGGTGGCTGATGGCCAAGAATGAGGGAGACCGGTCGGTGGTCGAATCCTAGATCGTCTAGTGTCTCGTTTGCCCTGAGGTTGAGGGAAACACTTTTGAATAGTGCAAAATCTAGTAGGTCGGGGTTGTAATCGGTGGCATCGGGATAGTGAGTAGCACCGAGAGGACTGTGGACGATAAGGTCAAGAGACTGCGTGATATCGAGCAGTATCCTGCCATTGCGGGAGGTAGTACGGCATGTCCATTCAGTAGGTATGCTTGGAGTTAAAATCTCCAAACATAATGACTGAATTGCCTAAAGATAAAATAGCCTCAAAATCTTTTTTGAGGGGATGGGTTCCTGAAGGGATGTAACAAGAGGCTATGAAGATGGACTGATGTCCAGTCATAGCTAGCCTGCATACCGTGGCTTCCATGTTTTTTTTTTTTTACTAGTTCCCCCTAACATGGAGATCAGGGACTTTTTTCTGCTTTTTATATTTTTTATTTCATTTCTTTTTCTTTTCTTTATTAATTTTTTTTATATCTTTTTTTTGCTTCTTTTTTTTCTTTTTACTTTCTTTTTTACAAATGTCATACAATAGCATTCTTATTTCTATTTTACATATGTCTTACTTTTCTAATACATTTAACTTATCATTACATCTTATTCTACTTTATTGGGTTAATTTACAAAAAATAATGGGACTATTTACATTATATGCATATATATAATTTACAGTTCCCTTTTTTATACTTTCATTTATTCTTATGTACTACTTTACTAGACTTACAATATTTTAAAAACCTATCTCTTATATATTTATTTCTGATTATGTTGCATATGTTATCTTTACAAATTTTTATTTGTAATTCGACCTCTATGTCGTTCCTATCTTTGCTATATACTGGACATTCCGTAATCACATGCATTACACTTTCCTCTTTTATGGGATCGCATGCCGGGCTCTCCTTACCAGGCCCAGGACAGATTTAGTTCCATTCCATTTAGTAAGCGCTAGTGTTGCATCTTGAATGTCAATGTCATTCAAATGTCAGTCAAATCTTAATCAATCAGTCCACAGATAACTGTATAATATTCAGAGAAATCAGTCAGTCTCACAGACTATTATGATGCTTACAGCTTACACATGTCAGTGCATGTCCAGTGCATGTCAGTCTTGTATTGTGTGAGTTGAAATCTGCGGGTATATTTTGTTTTCTCCTCGGTTTATACATTGAGTCGAGATCTCAAAGTCCACCTGCTTTCTTACCCAATCAGTGATTGTGAGTGTGTCTAACGTAGAACGATACATGATGTCGAAATTGCGGAAGTGTTAGTTGTATTATGTTGCCATGCCAACAACAAAACTCATCACCTTTTTAACTTTCCAAAGGACGATAAATTACGGAATTGTGGTTGTCTTTCTTGGTGCCTGTTAATATTAAGCTTAGCGGTTTGTCTAAGGAACAATTGTTAAATAGATGTGTGCCAAAAACACTTTGACAAACAGCAGTTTGACGGTATGGGTAAGCGTCTTGCACATGGTTGGTTATCCCTGCTAACTTTACTAACATTACTTAAAACTATCGCTTTCAGTACTTAAGAATTAATTTTCCACTGTTAAAATAAATTCTTAGTTTATTTAATCTTTTTTCAGCACAAGATCACATTAGTGATCATTATGTTTTGAAATGTAACGTTGAAAAGGGGCCGCTAATTGAAGAATCCACAAATTCTAAAACTGATGGTAGGTTACAAGAATTATGTATTCAATTTTATATATTCATTAATACTTTTAAATAATAATAAAACGTCATTATCAGTAATTCCATTTACAAACACTGAAAATTGAAAAAAACTAGACCATTGATGCAGTCAATATCCCATAGTACAAAACATATTTTACAACACGTTTCTGAAACCAAGTTGAGTTTGTCTATGTAACACACACAAACTTGCAGAAGAAATCTTATGTGATGGCTTTTATTTACCAATTTATTTTGTTCTGTTTTTAGGACACATATGTGCTACTGACATGCTACAAATAACAGAACCTGCAGAATTTGTGGCAAACTTCTCTATATCATCATCAAAGGCAGAATCAAGAGGTATTTTTATGTCTTTTATTTCCTTTTTTTAATATATATATATATTCATAATCTCCTCAAGACCGAATTTCAGTAATTATAGTGGTTAATCTCAGTAGCCACCTGTGCATGGTACAGGATTATAATGTATGAATGTGTGCACAAACACAGATATTCTATTCCTTCACTCTCATAGTCCGATCACAATTAGAAAGAGATCAGGCGCAAGACCAATGGGTTTATATTCTTACAGAAGCGGGTTAAACGCAGCAACATTCCTGACTCCGAGTTGTTAATAGGAATTTCTTGACAGAAAAACCTATCAATCCATTATAAAAAGACACTTCATAATCAACAATTCCAAATAATTTATAGACATTAGACAAAAAATTGACAATACTTCACATTTATTTTTCTACTAATTTCAGATATGATTCGCAATGTTGAGCAAAATCGAAAAAGAAACGCACCAAAAAGAATTCGTAGTGGAGGTATAGTATTTTATAACACACTAGCGACCCGCCCCGGCATCGTGCGGGTGCAATGTAGATACTTATATGGGGCAGTGTGGAGAGATTAATAATATTATGATTAGTCTATACTACAGGATGTTTTTGTATACAATATTTACAGCTGATTTTTCATGAGACAGTACGAACATGTTTTCTTTAGAGATTATTCTCGAAAGCGCGACATATAATTGGCCGTGTGAGAAACACTCAACGCTCATATCTAAACCTGCAACGTTGAATGTTTGACCCTGTGACTTATTATGGTCATTGCAAAAGATAGCTTTACCGGAAATTGCAGGCGCTTATATTGAAACGGTAAATCCGATGATATATGACAAGTTTTATTTTTATTTTTTAACAGTGGTAGAGCCACGCGGCAGCTTTTGCTATCGCACGGATGGGCCGGCTCGAACCGGGAAGGTACCACGACCTCACAGAAAACCAGCGTGAAGTAGATGTTTACCTCTGCGTTTCGCTTGGTGAGTGCAGGTGGCCGGAGGCCCTTTTTACTGGAAATGAGGCAATCCATCTTAGTCCTCACGGGTGACAACGCATATACATTTTCATTTGTAATAAAGGATAGATGTAGATGTCTATGGGCCGCAGCAACCACTTACCATCAGGTGGACGGTGTGCTCGTTTGTCACCCTTATCATATAAAAAAAAATTACTGGCTGGAAAACACCAGTAGACGCGTGCGAACGCTACGAATTATACAATGCTAAAGGGCGTGCCGCGGCGATCGACACGGCACACCTTGCGTCCCCCGACCGCTGCCAACCGGGACGAAACGTACGGTCCGCCAGCCACTGTGCCTCCGCTTTTTAAATCTCTGATATCTTTTAGGATGTCCAATTTTAAGTTGTTAAGGGCAGTTTTGATTTACATGAAATATACAACGCATGTAATGTATTTAATTGGATAAGGAATAATACTGTATTGTATAAAATAGCTTGGTAAATAACACAATTTTTTTGTAATATGTAAAAGATAATAATGGTTACTGTGGGTTATCCTTAAGAGATAAATATATATCATTGCGGACGTTTCATCTATCTTTTTAAGATATATAATTTCGTAGTACATCAATTTGATCTTTCTCGTAAGGTGTAGCCAGCGTTTGCGATTTATGTTTGTTACGACAACATATTACAAATATTTATACCTATTTTTCCACTTTTCTGTGCTATAATATGTTTGTATTATACATGTAAACCTTTTTCTTGAATTACTCTATCTAATCCTGAACATATCATTAAATTCCGTTAAGCAGTTTAAAAGATCTAAGCTAACAGACAGCGAAAGCGACTTCATTTTATACTATGTAAAGATACCTCATAAGAGCTAGTTATATAATAATATTAGTGTATATTATTAGCTTTGCCAGTTCGGTCGCATAGAATTTTTGTTAGTAGTTTATTTACAGACATCTTCCTGGCAATCGTGACATCTATGGCATATAACTCTCACATTGGGAGAGGTGCATGTTTTTGAGTAGACTTTTACAGGCTGATCATGATGAAGAAGAATAGTTCTAGTTATTTTTAGACATCTTTTGGTTGTAAAGTAATACAAACTTTAGAATTGCTCCTGCAAGTTAGGAACTAAATTGTATAATTTTATATTATCCTTTTACAGCCAATAAACTGACCAGAGATTGTATATGCTTCATAAGAAGAATGAAAAATATTGCTGTCGAAGAAAATAAGCTTGAAAAGCCATTTTCAGAAACGTTTCATGCTGCTAAAAATCTAAACCATAACGTGTTATTTAATAAAAGTTTTGGCAAAATTACACAACATTCAAATCGAAATTCAATCCTAAGGTTGAAAATAAATAAAAAATTATAAAATTGTTTTATTGTAATTTAAGACTGAATTCATACAACAGATATTTATTCGCTGAACTTTTCAAATAAGTATTTTAAAATAAGAAAATAATCCTTGCATATCAACTTTTTACCTGTGCATCACTAAACAATCGATATCGACACTTGAATATTAGACCTAGTTTTCATCACTATACGACACTAGCGCTTTGCGAATTCATTGGAACTAACCGTCAATTAAAGAACTGTCCCATCTGTCTCTGACTAGTATACAGTTATCTGTGCTCCTTACACTTGAATCGGTGCAAGTATTCTGAGAACCCGCCATGTCCCGTCATCATCTGTACAGTGAGTGGATCTATTTTTATCTTCCTTATAATAGGATATGCGCTTAGAGCGTCTGGGAAGAACACTTTCGTTACGGAGGCGGTTTCGCCTTCCACGTAGCGTCGGTTCCAATCGTCAAGCGAGTTGAGACGGATTTCTCGCTTGACGAATGAGATCGGGCACTTCTCATAGTCCGATTTCCGTTTTAGTTTTAAAGCGGCTTCCTTAGCTAACTCATCTGCTCTCTCGTTTCCCTCCAGCCCTGCGTGTGCCTTTATCCAAAACAATTTTACTTGTGTGCCTTTATCCAAAACAATTTTACCGTGGCTTCCATGTTGGTAAGCTGCGGAGTAGAAATGGGAGAGCAGTGAAGTGTCTTCTTGTAATAAATGGCCGTACCGCCGCCTCGGCGGTCGGCCGGTCGAGTCTGTCATTACGAAGAAGAGAAAGTTTTTAATGGAAAGGCCTTTAGTGTCCTTAGTTTTGAGATTAGTTTCCTGTAGGAGGAGGAAATCGGCTTCACAATTTCGAAGAAAGAGCTTAAGCTCTGGGAGGTTATTACGCAAACCGCGAATATTAAAGGAGACAAGCGATAAACCCTTAGGTTGGATACAACCGTGAGACTTTGGTAGAGCAGACTGCTCTGTCATTGTAGAGTTAAGTTAATTAAATTAACTTAACTTACAACGCCAGGAACGCCCTGAGGACTGACGAGAAGATCGTGGAGCTGGAAGAAGAGATAGACAAGTTACGCTGGCATATTATAGGATTATCCGAAGTCCGAAGAGAGGGGGAGGACACGGTAATCCTCGAATCCGGCAACTTGCTCTATCACCGGGAGGGCGACCATCTGTCCCAAGGAGGTGTCGGATTTATCGTCCACAAGTCTCTCGTTAACAACGTTGTAAAGATCGGGAGTGTGTCGACGAGGGTTGCGTACCTTATACTCAGAATCACCAAACGGTATTCGCTGAAGGTCATACAGGTTTACGCACCAACCTCGGCACACCCCGATGAGGAGGTGGAGGAAATGTATGAGGATATCTCTAGAGCCATGCATTCCTCCAAAACCCAATATACGGTGTTAATGGGAGACTTCAATGCAAAACTAGGCACAAGAGAGAACGGTGAGCTGAAAGTAGGGAAATTTGGAATAGGGCAACGGAACCCAAGGGGCCAGCAGCTGGCCGACTTCATGGAGAAAGAGGGACTCTTTATGATGAACTCTTTCTTCAAGAAGCGGCCCCACAGGAAGTGGACCTGGTCGAGCCCCGACGGTTCGACAAAAAATGAGATTGACTTCATTATGACGACCAGACGACAACTGTTCAGTGATGTCTCAGTGATCGCGAGGGTGAAAACCGGCAGCGATCACCGAATGGTTAGAGGCACACTGAACCTAAATGTTAAGTTGGAGAGGTCTCGTCTGATGAAGTCAACGCTCCGTCCCCCTCGTGCTCTAATCCAGAGTCCCGAAACCTTTCAGCTCGAGTTACAAAACCGTTTTCAGTGCCTAGAAGACTGCAATGAAGTGGACGATATGAATGACAAGCTCGTGGAAACTGTCCATGCGGTCGGAGCTAAGTTCTGCAAGACCCACCGCAGAAGAACACAAAAACTCTCCGATCACACTCTTAATCTCATGGCTGTTAGACGGGAGATGAGGCTACATTCTTCAACAGATTTCACAGCATACAGGCAACTGAACAGACAGATCTCCAAATGCATGCGGCGAGACTTACGCAACTTCAATACAGCTCGTGTTGAAGAAGCGATCGAGCGGAACCAAGGCTCCAAAGTCTTTGCCAGAGATCTGTCTGCCAGAAAGAGCCAACTGTCAAAGCTGAAGACCGAGTGTGGCAGCATCGTTTCCGGGGCACCTGAGATTTTGAGTGAGATTGAGAGGTTCTATGGGCAGCTGTACACGTCATCGTTGGAGCCACACGCAAGTGTGAGTAACGATCCAAGAGCGAGTCTTATTCGACACTATTCCGAAGATATCCCGGACGTCAGTCTGAGCGAGATTAGAATGGCTCTCCAGCACCTTAAAAACGGCAAGGCCTCAGGCGAGGATGGAATTACAGCGGAGCTTCTGAAAGCGGGTGGAAGACCGGTACTTGAAGTCCTTCAGAAGCTCTTTAATTCCGTCCTCCATGGTGGCATTACACCGGAGGCGTGGAGCAGAAGTGCGGTGGTCTTGTTCTTCAAGAAAGGTGACAACGCTCTCTTGAAGAACTACAGACCGATTTCCCTTCTGAGCCGCGTCTACGTGCTGTTTTCGAGAGTCATTACGAATCGTCTCGCGCGCAGACTTGACGACTTCCAGCCTCCCGAACAAGCCGGTTTCCGAAAGGGCTTTAGCACCATAGACCACATACATACCCTAAGGCAAATTGTACAGAAGTCCGAAGAGTACAATTTGCCACTATGTCTGGCGTATGTGGACTATGAGAAAGCCTTTGATTCCGTCGAAATTTGGGCGGTGCTGCAGTCCCTTCAGCGGTGCCAAGTTGACTGTCGGTATACCGAAGTGCTGAAGTGTTTGTACAGTAGAGCTACGATGGCTATCCGATTACAGAACCAGAGTACGAAACCTATCCAATTGCAGAGAGGTGTAAGACAGGGTGACGTTATATCCCCGAAACTCTTCACCGCTGCATTGGAAGACGTTTTCAAGCTTCTGGACTGGAAAGGATACGGAATTAACATCAATGGCGAGTACATCACTCACCTTCGATTTGCCGACGATATAGTCCTCATGGCAGAATCGCTGGAGGAGCTAAGCACTATGCTCAATGACCTCAATAGTGTCTCCCAACGGATAGGTCTTAAGATGAACATGGACAAAACAAAGATTATGTTTAATGTCCATGTCACACCTATGCCGGTAGTTGTTGGGAGCACTAAGCTCGAAGTTGTTGACGAGTATGTTTACCTGGGACAAATAGTCCGACTAGGTAAGTCCAACTTCGACCGAGAGGTCAATCGACGGATTCAACTCGGCTGGGCAGCGTTTGGGAAGCTACGACACATCTTCTCGTCAGAAATACCTCAAAACCTTAAAACAAAATTGTACAACCAGTGCGTGTTGCCAGTGATGACTTACGGAACTGAGACGTGGTCCTTCACTGCTGGCCGTATGAGGAAGCTCAAGGTCGCTCAGCGAGCTATGGAGAGGGCTATGCTCGGAGTTTCTCTGCGTGATAAACTTAGGAATAAGGATATCCGCAGTAGAACCAGAGTAACCGACATAGCCCAACGGATTAGTAAGCTGAAGTGGCAGTGGGCCGGCCATATAGCTCGAAGAACCGACAACCGATGGGGAAGAAAGGTTCTCGAGTGGCAGCCTCGTACCGGTAGGCGAAGTGTAGGGCGTCCCCCCACAAGATGGAGTGACGACCTGGTAAGACATGCAGGAAGTCGATGGATGCAGGTGGCTCGGGACCGTGCTTTGTGGCATTCCTTGGGGGAGGCCTATGTTCAGCAGTGGACTTGTGAAGGGCTGTAATGATGATGATGATGATGAACTTACAACGAGCACAATAGATTATGATGCTCTGCAAGAGCGAGGAGACGGTCCTCAGGGGACCTCCCAGCGCGCAGTTTGCGTGCTAACACGGCGATTTCCCCAACATCGATATTCCTAGTAGCGGAATACACCGTTTTTAGGTCATCAACCATTGAGGGCTGTTATTGTTGAGGGGCGGAGGATGTCCGCGGTGGGTCTGCCTTTTTGGGGCCCCAGGGAAAAACTCGAGGCTGCATAGGCCGAGAGAAGCCCGGAGGGGGCCGAATAGTGCCCTGAGGGGGCCTAGGGAGACCCTGAGAGGGCCGAGAGAAGCCCTGGAGGGGCTGAGAAAAGCCCTGACGGGGCATTCTTTGATAGAGAGCCGGGAATGATTGGTCACTGACCGGCGGTGGAGCTTGCCTAATGGGGCGAGGATGAGGTGCGCAGGGGCAGTCTTTGTAATTTGCCGGGTGGCCTGTTTGTTGACACAGGACGAACGCGGGTGGGGATTCGGCGTTTTCGGGCCGAGGACACTCTTTAGTGTTATGAGGTTCTAGACACTTAACGCACCTGGGTTGGGCGGAGCAGTTGGCCGCCGCGTGACCATAAAGTTGGCAGCGGTGGCACTGCGCCGGGAACCCGCGCCTATGTGGGGGCTCAACCCTCACTCTCGACAGGCCGCACACAGTGCGTACCTGCCGGAAGATGGCTTTTGCCTCCGGCACGTTGGTTAAAATTACTAGGGCAAGCAAGAACATCTTGCCCGTTCTGCTGTGCATCTTGTGAACAGCCTCTACTGGGAGTCCCTGGGACTTAAGGTCCTCAAGGATTTCTTCGTTTGCGAGTTCGAATAGAACTCCGCGAATGACGGCCCTGACTTTACGCTCTTCCGGAAGAGCGTATGTATGGTAAGATACTCGTTCGGCTGTGAATAGCCTGGTGAGACGACGGAAGTCATCGATTGAATTGGGGATGTTTTTAATAGCCTCCTCGAGGTTGATGGCGTGGTCATACTTAATGCCTGCGTCGTAGCAGGTTTTGGACAATTTGGTGAATTTTGCCTTGTCTCTTATGAAGACAGGGGGCGGGACTTGCTTCTTAGCAAGTATAGGGGCACAGCGGGAAGCTGGCTTAGAAGGTGAGGCGATGTCTAACGACATTCGGGGAGCCTTAGCAGCGGCGGGGGCTACGGGGGCAAAGACGACAGCGGGAGCTGCGGGGTTTGAGTCAGCGGCGAGGGCTGCGGAGGTTGAAGGAGCGGCAGGGGCCGCTGAGACAGGGGGGGTGCGGTTTTTCGAGGCGCGTTTACCGCTGCCTTTTGACGTCACCGTAGTGAACGACGAATCACCGGTTCTGTCGGAGTCAGAGGACTCCGATGAACCGGTGTCAGACTCGGTGGCAAACCTCTTCCGGGAGGCTGACGCAGAGGACCCGGACTTGGAGTAGGAGCACTCCATTTCCAGGGGCGGGAAAGAGATTTTGGACTCTAGAAAGGCCGCGATAACGGGCGGCGGTTGGTGTGCCTGAGTGGCAGGGGGGGCGACATGGGCGGCGATAGCGGCTAGGGCCGTCTCATCCAGATTAAGGCCCAGACCAAGAGTTTGGTTTAGGGCAGCGACGAGTGACCTAACTTGGTTCACTGTGGACATGTTGATGATAGGTGGGGACGACGTGTTCGAAACGGTAAGGGGATACTGTTCTGAAAAGAACAGAGACGTTCTACACCAAGGCAGTAAGGGCGGGATTACCGTTCTCAAAAGAACGGAGACGTTCTCAAAAGAACGGAGACGTTCTAATTCAAGGAGTAAGTGCCCCTGTTCTCAAAAGAACAGGGCCTTGCTCTGAAAAGAGCAAGTAACTCCCTAGAAACAGTATACACGTACACGTTATACAATAAATCAATAACGAAAACAAAATTAAAAATAATTAACAATAAAAAATAACAATAACAAAAATTTAACAAGCACAAACCTGTTGGTCAAACCTCCCCGCCCGAAGACAGGGGGGCAAGAACTGAAGTGAGCGTTAAAGAACTTACCCGGCGTCGGCGCTGTACAGCGCGAGCAGGACAGCGGAGGCGCGAGAGCGAGGTAGTTGTAGTGTCTACCTAATATATATACACATATATATATATATATATATATATATATATATATATATATATATATATATATATATATATATATAATTAACAGTGGTAGAGCCACGCGGCAGCTTTGGCTGTCGCACGGATGGGCCGGCTCGAACCGGGGTGGTACCACGACCTCACAGAAAACCAGCGTGAAGTAGAGGGTTACCTCTGCGTTTCGATTGGTGAGTGCAGGTGGCCGGAGGCCCTTTTTACTGGAAATGAGGCATTCCATCTTAGTCCTCACGGGTGACAACACATCTACATTCTGATTTGTAATAGAGGATAGATGTAGATGTCTATGGGGCGCAGCAACCTCTTACCATCAGGTGGACTGTGTGCTCGTTTGTCACCCTTATCCAATAAAAAAAAATACGTATGTTTGGGTATAATTTAATATATAAACTTAACAATAACGTAATTACAGACAGTCTAACGTCAACACTCAAGTGTTTCATTTTCCTCGTCCTTACATGGCGACCCTGCCAGGCGGTGCGCTGCGGCAATGCAAGCACACCACCGGGCCTATTTAAAATAAAAAAGATGGGAATAAATATTGCTAAATTAAATAAAGAAGACCTGAATAATTTAAAATTAAAAATTTTGTACAGCCGACTTCAATATAAGCGACTTCAATATAGGTTATTTAAGAATAACTCAATTACCATTGGTCTGAACTTGATCTTATTCATTTGGAACCACACGAGAACTATCAGCTATCATATAAAAAAGAATCATCGAAATCGGTTCGCCCAGTACAAAGTTATGAGGTAACACACTTAAAAAAAAACATTCACTCGAATTGAGTACCGTCTCCTTTTTGGAAGTCGGCCGATAAAGTAATATTACAATGCAATGAATTCAACACCAGACGTGCGAAACATAAATAAATATGAATTCGAGAAGAAGCCACAATAACACAATAAGAATTTTATAGAAGCTGACTGAAAATTTAAAATATATAATATACAACATGTCCCAAAATTCAACGATAAGCCAACACTGGAGGATAGACCTGCCCCGGAATAATCGGGGAAAAAAAGAAAAAAAAAATATCCCAATTATATTTTAAGTTATATAAAAAAAATGAAATTCTTCAGAAATTGAGACCGTTTATGATATTTTTCACTACCATGACCACAATTTTTTAAATATTTTTTCTTTTTTTTATAGGCAACCTGAATAGTACTGATATCTACCACAATTCTTAAAAACTCCAGAATAACTCTTGTTTTATCACGAAAATGAATGAAACTTATTTTATTCCCTAAATTTTTTGAAGACTTTTACTTTTAACCAAATTTAACTTATAGTGGTGTAAAAAAAAAGTATGAACACTAGTATGGCAAGTTTTTTAAAAATTGACGCATTTAACCAACATTCCAAAATGGTATAGTACTCTAGGAAAACAAGTTATAAAAAATATGGGCCTATTATTTCTAAACAGGGGCCAAATTCCTTAAATTGTAATTGTCAGTAATCACTTTTACTACATGCCCAAAATGGGTTCCTGTTACAATTTCTAGGAATTCGAATGGGGCATTAATACCTTAGATGTTAGAGAGAGATAGATAGATAGAGATATTTACGTTAAAAAGAGACAACAACAGGGCAGGTAGAGAAGCTGTTATTATTCTCAGCAAGTCGGTTCAGTACGCTCTGCTCCTTTGTTTACTGCGCACCGTTCCCAATTCAACTTACGTGGCCCTCGTACATACTATCGACTTTTGGCTTGGCTTTTTGGACTGGAATCGACCTGCAAACTTAACTGACCTGGCATTATTTGGACTGGAAGTGATCTGCAAACTGAACTGACCTGGCATTATCTTGGACTACGATTGTGTGTTTTGTGATTTAGAGTTCTGGCGCATTTCGGACTGTTTGGCGTTTAACATGCCGCAACCGTACACACCACAGGAATACGCTAATATGCATTTAATCTATGGAGAATGCCGATGTAATGCTAACGCTGCTAGCAGACTGTATCGAAAAAGATTCCCAAATGCTCAAAAATATCCTGATTATCGAATGTTTATTAATGTGCATCAAGCGTTTTCGGAGGGTCGTATGCCATCCAATAGGAGAAGCGCTGGAAGATCTAGATTGGATCGTGATGAAGAAGTTCTCAATGAGATAGAAAATGACTCGACTAGTTCGGTACGTGCCATAGAAGAAGCTACAGGAATCCCGAAAAGTTCTGCACATCGAATATTAAAATGTCACAAGCTTCACCCATATCACTACAGGCGTGTGCAGACGTTATTACCGCGGGAATATCCGCTACGGGTCACATTTTGCCGTGTAATGCTGCAAAGGCACAGTGAAGATCCCCACTTCCTAGACAAAATTCTATGGTCGGATGAAACAACGTGCAAGAAAGATGGATATTTAAATCTTCACAACCTACATAGTTGGAGTAATGAAAATCCACACTTGATGAGACAAGACAAATCCCAATATCAATTCAAGGTTAACCTATGGATATTAAATGGAAAAGTAATTGGGCCCTTTGAGTTACAAGGAAACTTAGATGGCAATAGTTATTTAAACTTTTTACAAAATGACATGCAAGAATTGTTAAACGACGTGCCCTTAAGTAATCTTCAAAACATGTGGTTCCAAAATGATGGTTGCCCAGCACATTATGCCCGTCCTGTGCGAGAATATTTAAATCAAGAGTATCCAGGGCATTGGATCGGGCGACTTGGTCCTATCGTATGGCCACCCCGTTCACCCGATTTGAACCCCCTAGACTTCTTCTATTGGGGTTGTCTTAAAAACAGGGTCTACTCAAAACCCATTGTGACATTGGACGAGCTTCGTCGAAATATCACTCAGGCTGCTGATTACATTAATAGCAGAAGATATGCAAGACAAATAAAACGATCATTTTGAAGGCGATGTCGTGCATGTATTAATGCTGGTGGCAAACAGTTCGAACATTTGCTATAATGTTAATAACTTAATAAATTACACGTGAAACTGTTTGTACCATTTGTTTTGAAATATTAATCATTTTTCAAGAAGTAATACTTTTATTACACCCGACCGTCATTTGGCCCCTGTTAAGAAATAATAGCCCCATATTTTTTTATAACTTGTTTTCCTAGAGTATTATACCATTTTGGAATGTTGGTTAGTTGCGTCAATTTTTAAAAAAACTTGCCATACTAGTGTTCATACTTTTTTTTACACCACGACAAGTTAAATTTGGTTAAAAGTAAAAGTCTTCAAAAAATTTAGGGAATAAAATAAGTTTCATTAATTTTCGTGATAAAACAAGAGTTATTCTGGAGTTTTTAAGAATTGTGGTAGATAGCAGTACTATTCAGGTTGCCTATAAAAAAAAAGAAAAAAATATTTAAAAAATTGTGGTCATGGTAGTGAAAAATATCATAAACGGTCTCAATTTCTGAAGAATTTCATTTTTTTTATATAACTTAAAATATAATTGGGATATATTTTTTTTTCTGTTTTTTCCCCGATTAGTCCGGGGCAGGTCTATCCTCCGGTGTTGGCTTATCGTTGAATTTTGGGACACGTTGTATAGTACTATGAAGACAACTAACGAAGAATAAAGAAATAAAATATGGTGACCAAAGTTCAAAATTCAAGAAACGGCAGATTAGTTTTAAAAAGAAAGTAACAGTTGTACTTTTGCAAGCTTCATCTAGAAGAATATGAAATATGAGACAAAAAGAACAAAGAAGAGGTAACAACGCATTAACCTACTTTTTGTAATTACTTTATAAGATTTCTTTAAAAAGTTTTAAATATTACAAAAAAAAGTTATGTACTAAATATTCTGTATTTCATATATGTTTAAGTGACATTTATTAAAATATACAATACTAAAAACTATAATAATAATTAAAAAAAAAACTAAAACTAGAAACTTAAATATCATATAGTCCTACTCCCCGCGGTATCGTGCCAAGAACGCTGGCTGCGTTTCCCCGCTGAATGGCTATACTTAGCCTTTGAGCAAGGAAAGAACCAGCCCTCTTATCACCAGCAGCAACGACCAGCCGCGGATGGAGTTCCTTTAGGAACTTCACCGCACGTGGACCCCACGGACCGATAGTCTCTACAGCAAATGGCACAAATATGTAGTCATCTCTCAGAGACTCATACTTGCGCCACTTACTCAGTTCAGCTGCCTCTGATGCCGCCCCGGCTCTAAACGAGGTACCCCTGAGATGAGAGACCGCCAGAGTGTCTACGCAAGTAGCATCCCACACTAAGGCTTTACCTCTCTCCCAAGGGACCAATGTCATACCGTCGGGTCTCCTGCCATCGTCTCTAAATATTCCACAAGGCTCTAAAACCGAGGGCACATTTATAGAGACAAGAGCCCTTCGGATGACATCGTTCAAAGAACTGTGTCGTGAGAATCTACCAGCGCTTTTCTTACATGAAAGTCCGTGGAGCCCAAACTTGTCGACGCTGCTACCACAGGGACACTGATGGGGTTGACAAATCGCCGCTCCTAGTCGGATTCCTACGGCAATGCGTAAGCTTTCCGCATCAAGTAATGTGCCGAGATTACTTGATGGTAAAGCGTGTAACCAGTGACTAGATTCCTTAGTCGAAACAGCTAGAAAGCGTGCCTTATCTAGGTCACTCCGGAGATTATGAAACAAATCCTTCTGCACGCCCTGTACCAATGGAATATCCCACTGTTTTTGTTGGTTAACTTCCAGTGGAACATTTTCACCAGGACAGAGCGTTTGCCATGTCTGCCCTGCTTCCGTAGCAAAGCATAGGTCTGCTTTATTATTTAAAATTATATTACATAAGTCACTGACACTATTTACGGAAGCAAGGAAAGCAGGCAATGCAATGCTAGAAAGATTTCTCACACCAATGCCACCAAATTTTATAGGTAAAGTAGCTTGAGTCCAGGCTGTAGTATTTAAAGTTAAATTTAGAATTTTTTCAATAGCTATTTTAAGATTATTATCAATATCTTGTAAAATATCCGAACATTTCCAGACTGGACTCGAGCGGAGTAAGTATGTAAATCTAGGTACAAGAAGACAATATTTTAAAATAGTAAGAGCTATGTGGGGGTTTAATTTATACAATTTATCAACGTGGTTTAAAAACTGATCAAATTTTGTTTTTAAAACAGGTTTAATACTATCGAAAAACAACGGGGCACCTAGCAGGTATAGTGATTCCGTACTGACGGTTTTTATTCCTGGACAAATATGATTAAAATTTTGAATTAAAGTGTCTCTATGAGAAGTAGATAAATTATTGGAAAAAAATATTTCACATTTATTGCTATTTGGTTCAAGACCAATATTTTTAAAATTTTGAAAAATATGAGTAAGATCACTGAGGACGTCATCTGCTCTACCTCCCAGTGTACCGTCGTCTAGGTACCAGACATTCAGCTTGGATTTCAAATTTGAAATAATTGGTTGAATTCCCAAACTGAAAAGTGCTGGACCCAGTGGGTCACCCTGCTGAACACCGACAGCGGAATCGATAACATGGTTTTCGTAAAACAAGTTAGTATTTTGACTATAACATTGCCAAACGTAATGATAAATTTCGGGGGTATTATTAGCCACTTCTTTCAGCAAGGTTACCCTATCGATAGAGTTAAAAGCATTCCTTAGGTCAACCTTCACAAGAACATCTGCATCAGAGCTTGTTAAAAATGTACGCACTGAATGTACCGCCGCCTCACAGCCACCTCTAGTGCCAAAACCTAGTTGACTAGGCTGAAATTTGGTCTTAAGGTTAGAGATTATGTGCCTGCAAGCTAATTTTGAAGTTAAACGTCGAAATGTGGAACCAACGGCAATAGGACGGATACCGTTATCCTTTTTTTTGAAGGCACATAATCTTGCCCCATATAAGAATGGAATGAAATTTGGATTAACATTACCAGAAAGCATAAAGTTACATAATTTTGTAATGTCTTTAAGAAGTACTCCGCCGGCGTCACCGGCAGAAGCGCTTACAAGATCTTTAAGATGTTGAGGCGTAATTCCGTCAATGCCGCCAGCAGAGCCATTCGAAAATGACATAATTGCTTCTAAAGTGTCTTTTTCCGAAATTTGTAAAGGTTGCATAGAAGTCCTGGGAGGCAGCGGTAAACTCTGAGGATGTTTGACCGAAGGATGCTTTTGACGAAGGCTTTCAAGTGTTTCGACATTACGAGGAGCCAGGATGTCGTCTGAGAATAAAATACGGGATGCATTTTTTAAGTCGCCATCCATTACTTTCGACTCAACTACTTTTTTTAAATCAAATTTAGGACGTGGTCGAGATAAATGAGTATTAATTGGGTAATCTAAATTTTGAAAAGATGTCTCTTTTAGTTGAGACGTAACTGATTTATTTATTGTTTTATCAAAATGAAAATGGGAATACGCGAAAGTAAATAATTTTTGCCAACTATTTTCACTATTAGTGAAACAATTTTGAATAGTGCATGACAATGCTTTAGCAAGCTGCATCCTCGCACCTCTAGGAATTCTTTTAACCACTGGTACATTACGATAATATTTATAAATTTGCTCCGAAAACAGGGAAAAATTTGTGTCATTAGAGGAATCGCTAATAGAGTTATGAATTTCTACGGCAGGCTGTGAAGCCGAAATACTTTTACTATGGCATCGTTTAATATGTATATTTAATCCCCTTTTACCTTTAAACAGCCTACCGTCAGCACAATTTTGACACTGTAGGAAATCCGGCTGTGACTGTAGCGGAGCAGAGACATTCATGAAAAAATCTAAACGATCTCTACAACACTCAAAAGTCTTTATATTACATATTCAAAGTAACTTGAAATGTGCTGTACTCCACATCTTTCCCTGAAACAATCAATTACGGCCTAAATAAAAGCACTTTACTCTATAAATTAAATATTATCACATTACTTCCCTGGATTTATTCCATATTGATAAAAATTGTATGTAGTCGTTACGCTTTGACAGTTGTCAACGGCGCAGCAGAAATATTTTCCTTTCTTAATTAGTATTATGTCTGAAATCAAAAAAATATTATTATAACAACTCTCTTATATATTTTCTGATCTTTTTGTTAAATTTTTTAAGCCAGAATTGGCCTCCAAATAACAAAATAAAATAAGATAAATATACGTAGCTTTTGACAGTGAAAAATTTTGACATTAATTACTTCTAGACTCTGTTTGTCTTTCTGTTTAAGTTGAAATTAATTATTAGATATTTTATATTAACGATTTATTTCTTATTTTATTATTGTTTAAAAAAATCATATTACAATAATTATAAATTAAGTTACGTAAGTGCTTCAGTGGCATTTGTATTAAAGCACTAGACGATTTTATATTCACTTTTATTCAGTAATTGTTTTGCAAAGAAAATAATGAAATAATATGAAAGATAAAATTTTTACGTACTTAATTTCACCAAATTTATTGTTAAAACAACATGTGATACATTTCGTTGTTTTTTTTCTGTAGTCTTTTAATATAAAATTATACAATTCATTCAACAAACTAATTCTACACATTCAACATCATATTTTTTATTATGTTTTAGACTATATAAAATAAAAAAAAATGTACATAATGTATTTAATATTAAATGTACGTTATATACAAGTAACTTGAAAATATTTGTCACATTTTATAATATTTCTAGTAGGTACTGTATTAAAAAAAAAAATTCAATATATTAAGCTAAGTTTTAGGATGACCAACTTCGGATTACCTAGAGCGAATATATTTTTAAATTTAACCCAAATTTATTTCTGTAGTAATTTTTATTTAAATGTATATAATTTTGAAGGATTTAAAAAAAATCGCTATTAATAAAAGTCATAATTATTTTTCTTCTTTTCTAAAGGTATGAAAACCTTGAAGCCTTTTTAAAGTTATAAATAAATAAATATATAATCTTTAATAAAATCAAAATCAAAATCAAAAATCAAAAAATGTTTATTTCAATAGCAATGACAGTTTTTTTATTACAATCAAAGGTTGGGGCCAAACCTTTTAAGTATTATATATACTTGTGCCAGGAGGTCCCGCTCTTCCATAACTAAGTTTGATAGTTTTAAATTTGAAAAAAAAAATAATAATAAAAGAAAAACAATAATCTTAATAGTATTAGTGTGTGCAAACATGCGGAGTTTGTGTGTGTGTGTGTGTGTGTGTGTGTGTGTGTGTGGTTGTGAGTGTGGGTGTGTGTGTGTGTGAGAGTGTGTGTGTGGGTGTGTGTGTGTGTGAGTGAGTGAGTGTATTTTTTATTCAGTTAGTTTCTTGAAGCTTTAATTCTATATCATGATTCGTCATTTCTAAAAGCCATTTACTTACAGTTTCCTTTAATACGGAGGATTTTAATTGAAAAATACCAAATTGTCTATTTAACTTATTATAAATGTATACAGAATATGCAGAGTATTGACGTTTGGCAAATTTAGTTTTTACAATATTGGCTATTGCAACTCTATGTTTTCTTCTATTATGTAGAAGTAATTCAGACCTAAATGGTAATGTTTTGTGCAATTTTAGAGAGGTCAACAAAATGTACAATTTTCTCACAGACAGGAGTTCACAAAATTTATAGAGTTCTTCAGTGGGGTATCTTAAGGGTTTATAGTACATTACCTTAAGGAGGCTGCGCTGACTTCTTTCAATTTCCAAAAATTTTGTTATTGTTGCACCTCCCCAAACGGGGATGCAGTAGCCTATTATAGATTGTGCCATAGTGATATAAATTTGTGTGATTAATTTTTTTGTTGTTGCAAGCCCTTTTAAATAACCTTAAAGTTAATATAACCTACTTAAAAATGAAAATTGTTCTTCTCAATGTTTAAATAAATTAATGTTTTGTTTATATAAACTTGGTAGCCGTTATAGTGATGACGACTAATGTTCCCATTATTATTTCTTTGTTTAATTTGAAAATGAAATGGAATAATTTTTAATTTTTTTTCTATTATATATTTATTGAACTTTTAAATCATAAACTTTTAATTTTTATAATTCATCATTTCCTGGGAAAATGATAAAGTTTGGATTATTTAACTTATTTGTATACATGAGAAAATAATTTCTTCAATTTATTTATTTAAATTTTGTTGTGATCATTGTGAGCCTCATTCCCTGATTGAAAATGATGTACCTAAATACTACAAGAGACCATATAAGCGACTTATTTAATAAATTTGTAAAGACGTGAGTTAATTTATGGCTACTATATTAAAGGATAATATAATATAATTAAGAAGCTTTCGGGTAAGCCTCACACCAAGAGAGCGCGTCCCCAGGCGGCGGATAGGGGAACGCTCAGCGACACAGCCGGGTAGGAGGGAAATAAAATACCTCCCGCGGACCAACAAGCCGGAGAAGGAAACTCCGTTATCAAACCCCTGCTACGAGCTGCTTCAACATATGTGGAGTTAAGGTCGTAAGCAGTGCTGAATGCTTAGGCTGGAGCACTACAGAAGGGACGGCGGCGGAGGAGCTCATGACGAGTCAACGGCGGCGCCCTCAACCTGGAAGAGGGTGACAGTCTTGGCGTCAGGTGGCAACCGGCTGTAAAAATACACTGCCAAAACAAAACATTCTCCTAGTATGAAAGCACAACATATAAGAGAAAGTATACGGGCTAGGGCGTACCCCTCAAGCGACGACCAGATACGATCCCAAGCGAAAAATGCTAAGGCGTCCCCTTTAAGCGACGAATCAAGACGCAGCGCAAATAATTTGCGTATAGCTACATGGAACATCGGTTCCCTGACTGGACGTAGCTAAGAACTATCAAACATATTGCATGCACGAAATATTAATATCTGCTGTATACAAGAACTTAAATGGAAAGGGTCAAAATCCAGAGATATTGGTAGAAACTATCAACTACTGTATAACGGCACATCTACGACAAGGAACGGAATCCGCATCATCCTCGACGAAATACTACAACAACGAATAATCAAAGTAGAAAGAATAAGCGATAGAATCATGTACGTTAAATTAGCTCTGGACAACTTATTAACGCTAAACATAGTCTCAGTATATGCCCCTCAATTTGGATGTAGTAATGAAGAAAAAGATATGTTCTGGGGAAATATAGAAGACCTTTTCGTAACCATACCTTTAGACGAGAAAAAAATAATACCAGGGGATTTTAATGGCCATGTAGGTATGAAAGCACCTGAAAACTCAAACATATAAGGAAATTTTCGATATGGCATCTCTAAGGATATAATAAATTTAGCGACCCAATTTGATCTCCCGATCGTTAACACTTACTTCCAAAAAAAAGATGAACATCTCATAACCTACAAAAATGGTGGTTTGACCTCACAAATAGACTTTTTTCTCTGTGACAGATCTATTCTACGCAATTTCAGGGACTGCAAAGTTATACCAGGGATCCCACTAACAACCCAACACAGACTATTTGTAACCTGTTTGAAAATGCCAAACTGGAATGTAAAAGAGAAATATCAACAACATGAACCCCGCATAAAATGGTATAACATACACAACGCTGAGGGCACTATATTTACTGCACAGGTTGATACATACTTGAAAGAGACATATCTACACACAAAAGATAGCAACATTCTATGGAACGAATTTCACATGTTCTGCCTAAAAACCGCCAGAACAACCCTAGGTATTACGAAAGGAAAATTGAGGAATAATGAACATCCTACCTGGTGGGATGAGAATGTTAAATTGATGTTGTTGGAAAAGAAAGAATCTTTCAAGAAATGGCAACAATCAAAAAATGACAGCGATCGACTTGACTACAATATAATAAAAAAGAGAGCTAAAAATGTGTTGCAGTAACAAGAGCAATATCCAAAGATCACTTTTACAAAGAATTAGAAAACGCAAAATCCGAGACGGAAATATTTAAATTAGCAAAACGCCGAAATAACCAAACAAAAGATATCAAACGCAACAAATATATCAAAGACTCATCGGGTAAATTGTTAACCACAGACAAAGAAATTAGTCAGAGGTGGCGAGAATACTACCAAACACTATTGAACGAAAAATTTCCACAGGAACCACTCACACTCCTCAGATCCACGGAAGAACCAGTTGAAGTAATTTCACCTCAGGAAGTAAAAGCAGCCATTCAAAAAATGAAAAACAGGAAAGCAGCCGGACCGGATGAAATTCCAGCTGAACTATGGAAAAAGGTGGGCAATACCGGCGTAGCATTGCCGACAAACCTATTTAACATAATTCTTATAAGCACCAAAATACCAGATATGTGGAGAAACAACAATTTAATACCCTTGTACAAGAATAAAGGGGATGTCGCGGACTGTGGAAATTATAGAGCAATCAAACTAACTTCTCAGACCCTTAAGATCTGGGAATATGTCCTCGTAAAAAGACTGTCAAAAATTACAAAAATTACACCAAAGCAGTGTGGATTCACTAGTGGAGTGGGCACTATAGAATATTATAGCAATTCACTCAGTGAAAATACTTATGGAAAAGTACAAGTCACGCAAACAAGATCTTCACCTTATTTTCATTGACCTCGAAAAGGCGTTTGACCGAGTTCCTAGAGAGCTAATCTGGCAAGCACTAAGAGCGCAGTTGGTGCAGGAACATTATATTGAGCTCCTCAAAGATCTGTACCACGACGTAACAACAAAAGTGGTCAGACCAGCAGGGAAAAGTGAACCATTTGAAGTCGGAGTGGGGGTTCACCAGGGCTCAACCGTTAACCCTCTCCTATTCGACCTAGTAATGGACTATATCACTATGGACATTCAGAAACCAGCACCGTGGTCACTTCTATGCGCTGATGATGTAGTACTCATAGCCGAATCGTTGACAGAAATACAATCAGACCTGACACTGCCATAGTGTCCTTAGGAGTCCTTAGAAAGAAGAGGGATGAGAGTGAATAGAGAGAAGACTGTATACATGTACTGTAACTTTTCTGGTGCCCATATGGATGTTATTCCATGTCCATCTATCGAAGGTCAATCTCTTAAAAGAGTTCAAGAGTTTAAGTATCTCGTATCCATTGTAGCACCAAAGGCATGTACAGAAAGAGATATACAAAACAGAACCCAAACAGCTTGGTTAAAATGGAAATCGCTGTCTGGCGTACTATGCGACTCCCGTATGCCTATTAAAATAAAGGACAATATATACAAAAGAGCAGTAAGACCAGCTCTGCTATATGGATCGGAGTGCTGGCCGATGAGAAAGACGGACGAACAAAAACTTCACGTCACTGAGATGAAAATGTTACGTTGGTCTGGAGGAGTTTCTAGAATGGACAAAATAAGAAACTGTTATATTCGTGGTAGTTTCAAGGATGCTATGGTGCACGAAAAGCTTAGAGAAAACCGTATGCGTTGGTACGGACACGTGATGAGACGGGATGATAGCCATGTTACTAAAAAAGTTATGAACATAGAAGAGGGGAAGAAAGGCCGTGGACGACCACCAATAACCTGGGTGCAAACACTAAAAAACGACCTAAAATCTATTAACATGCCAGAAACGACAACCCACAATCGCACGATGTGGCGCAAGATTACTAGTAGGGCAGATCCCAATTAAATTGGGACTATAGCCAGGGAAAAGAAGAAAATAATATAATTAATAAATACGGAATTATAAATGAAAAATATTAATAGAGTGTAGTTGTGACAGTTAGGCAAGTAAAGAAAATTATCGGGGATTAGCATATCCACATACAATTGGTGTTCAACTCCCAGTAGGTGGATAGGTCGAATTCGAGGGTGTGTTACAAGGGAAGTCAATAAAAAGGCACCCTTGTACACCAACAGTATATTCCAAAAGGTACTCCAAAGGTACAATTAATTTTACATAGTACAATGGTATATGCATCTAACAACAAACCTTATTAGCGCGACAGAACTATGTGCAACGCCATCTATAGAAAAATTTACGAACTATAATGTGGTTTGAGTCTGAGTTTGTACATTTTCCGCCCACCAAGGACAAACTGAATTTTGTCCTTAAATATACAAATCCGCCCACCATGACTAAACAAACCACCAACTAAGGTTTTAAGCATATTTAGCTAAACAAATTCATTGGGCAAAAAAGAATAAAATCTATTTTCAATAGCCATTTTAAACAAATAATAAAAAAGTACATAAAAATTTCATTGGGTTACAGGTAAAATACAAATTTTATTTGTGGGGCGCTTTATTAAAGAATTCTTGCACCTAACTGTGACCACCCTCGAGATTCCATCCTGACCTGGATGTTCTTCAACTATTTTACCATAAAGCCAACGACATGGGGGGAGACCGTCCTCCTTAATCAAAACAATATCTTCGGGTTGACCATCGGTATCTATGAAAAAATTGATTTAAGTACTCTCTTGACCATTTGCGCCAAAATTCTTGACTCATGCGTTGAGTGTATTGCCATCGCCTGAGAGAACTTACGTTAGACGTCTCATAATTATAATCTGGGGCCATCACTAAAGGTTCGCCAATTAAAAAATGCCCTGGTGTCAAGACGTCAATGTTCTCATGGTCTGCGTCTAGTCTCGAGAGGGGTCTTGAATTGAGACAAGCCTCAATTTGTGCTAATACTGTTGCCATCTCTTCGTAAGTCAACGTAGACGTACCGATAACGCGTTTAAGATGCGTTTTTGCGGATTTGATACCGGCTTCCCACAGCCCACCGAAGTTAGGCGCGTGCGGCGGAATGAAATGCCAGGTAGTGTTGTTGTTTGCCAAGATTTCAGCTATATCGGGTAAAATACCAGATTTTTCCTGCGAAAACAACCGTTTGAGCTCCGCTGAACTCCCATCAAAATTGGTACCATTGTCGCTCCAAATGTCCTGACAATGACCTCTCCGTGCGACAAACCTCTTAAAAGCCTGAAGAAAACCTTGTGTTGTAAGGTCACTTACGGCCTCTAGGTGCACAGCCTTTGTACACATGCACACGAATAGGCAAATATACCCTTTGTACGATCGATGTCCACGACCTTTTGCAGTACGCATTTGTATGGGACCCGCAAAATCAACTCCGCTGAGCAAAAATGGACGAGCCGGAGTTACCCTTACTGTAGGTAATTGTCCCATGAGCTGATTTTGAGTATGTCCGTTCTTTTTTTACACAAATGACACACTTTCTTATGTGCGCCCTTACTAACTGCTTAACCCCTATTATAAAATATTTGTTTCTAATGTAATTGATTGTTAATTGTGAACCTCCATGCAATGTTTGTTTATGTGCATCAGCAATAATTAACTCTGTTAACTTCGATTTCTTTGCCATTATTATAGGATGCTTTCTACTCTGTTCTAATCTTGTATTCTCCAATCTTCCTCCAACTCTTAAAATCTTTGCTTCATATAGTATCGGCGTTAAAGTTTTTAATGCACTGTTCTTCTTAATTTCTTCTCCTATATTTATAGCCTTGATCTCTTCACTGAAATTATTTTCTTGATCCTTACGTATGCAGACTTCTAACGCTTCTTTTAATTCTTCAGTTTTTAAATAATCTTTATGTCTTTTACACTTAGGTTTCTTCTTTTGTAAAATTCTTCTGCAATACGCTATTACTCTTATCATTCTCCTTAATGACGAAAATCTTTCCCAAATTTCTTCTTCCGTCTTCACACAATGAACTTTAACAGCCTCTAAATTGGTCTTTATTCCTTTCGGTTTTTCTCTCCTAATCATTTAATCTCCTTTCCTGAAAGAAAACAAGGCCCATTTACCCATACTATTTTGTCCTTTAATTCAGCACAAGATAATCCACGAGAAGCATAATCCGCAGGGTTATTATCAGTACTCACATGTGACCATTGACTCGGGTTCATTGAAGTTAATATTTCCGAAACCCTATTGGCAACAAATACCTTCCAACGACTAGGTAAGCTGTTGAGCCAAGCCAACACAATTGTTGAGTCAGTCCAGGCGTGCAAATGAATATTTTCTATCTTCATGATATTAGCCACATCCACCATCAATCGTGTAAGTTCCACAGCACCACAAAGCTCTAATCGAGGAATCGAAACCTGCTTTATGGGTGCTACCTTAGATTTCGCTGCCACCAATGCCACCTTAACGTTACCAGCCGAGTCAGTCGTACGTAAGTAAACAACCGCCCCATATGCCATTTTCGAGGCATCGCAAAACCCATGCAACTCTCTTTGGACATCAACTGATTGAGTACCTAACCACCTAGGAATTTTAAAATCTTTCATATTCCGTAGATCGTTTCGGAACTGACACCACTTCTCTAAAATTTCTTTTGGTGCTTCTTCGTCCCAGGCAATACCAGCAATCCAGAGCTTTTGTATCATAGCTTTTGCAACGATGATGAATGGTGTAATCCAGCCAAGTGGGTCGAATAAGCGCGATATATCTGCAACAATTTTCCTTTTGGTGATAGGTGGTTGCAGTTCTGGAAGAGTGATTTTATACTGAAAATTATCTGCCTTTCTTTCCCAAGTCAATCCAAGAATTTTTGTCACTTCATCCATCCTTAGATTTATCTCATCCTTTACTCCTTGCTTCTCATTTTCCTTTTTGCCCTTTCCCTCATTTTCCCTAATGTGTTCCATCAATTTCTCATCACTACTTGCCCATTTCTGTAATTCAAACCATCCTTCTTGCAACAATCCTTTCATCTGTTTATAAATCTCTATTCCTTCCTTTATTGTTTCGCATCCACACATCAAATCATCCATATAAAAGCTTGTAGAAACCTTATCAGCAGCTAAAGGATACTTCTGACCTTCATCAGTTGCAACTTGTTGAAGTGTTCGTACTGCCAAAAACGGAGCAGACGCAGTACCAAAGGTGACTCGAAGCAGTTTAAAATCTCTGACTTCTTTACTCTCGAAGTCCATCCACAATAGCCTTTGGAAATCGGTATCTTCTTCATTTACCTTAATTTGGCGGTACATTTTAACAATGTCCGCTGTTAAACAAATTTTATTCATTCTCCACCGTAAAACTAAATGACGCAAATCCGGTTGTATTGTGGGTCCTACGAGCAGTTCATCGTTAAGTGATACTCCATTTTTACCAGTTTGAGAGGCGTTGAAGACGATTCTCAACTTGGTCGTTTCTTTATCCTCTCGAATTACAGGATGATGAGGGAGATAAAGTGACTTGTCTTTTTTGGTATCTGTTTCCTCAATTTCAACCATATGTTCCATCTCTAAATATTCTTCCATCACCGCTTTATACTCCGCTTTTAATTGTTCATCCTTCTCGAGTCTTTTAACTAAACCTTTTAATCTTTGCTCTGCTATTGATCTCGAATCTCCTTTTGTACAAATAGGGTTATCAGTTTTAAATGGCAGTTTTACCACATACCTTCCTGTATCATCTCTTGTTGTAGTTTCCTCATAGTACTTTTCGCATTTTCTTTCCTCCTCTGTATAACCTTTTTCTTTAGTTAATCCTATTCCATTTTCTATTTCCCAAATTTTTTTCAAAAGTTCGTCGCTTTCCTTTAATTGACAATGTAATGCCAATACCCCCGTGTCACTACAACCCGATGTCTGAATAGCACCAGACAAGATCCAGCCAAGGCTTGTGGCTTGAGCAACGATTGAACCACTAGGTACTTTGCGAATCCCTTCCTGAAGAATTTGACTATAAATTTCTGCGCCTAATAATAAATCAATTCTATTAGGCCGATTATACTCAGGATCTGCAAAGTCAATTCCTTCAAATTCTGAAAACGCCAATTTCTCAACTTTCCTCCCCGGAAGGAAAGAGGTAATTGATTTCAGAACATATGCCTGTATCGTAAATACCGCATTTGCCTCAATCCTGGATTTAATTTTTAGAGTGACTAATGCTTTGGAAATTATTTCTTAGTTATTACCAACTCCAGTTATAGTACCTCGAATATATTTTCTTTTCAACTTTAAACTCTGGACAGTTGCTTCTGTCACAAAATTACCCTGAGAGCCCTGATCCAATAGAGCTCTCAAAACAAGTCCTTGGCCATTATCACCCTCAGCATTGACCAATGCTGTGGCCAACAACACTTGGTTTTTACCACCAGAAAAATTACAGGCTACAAAAGCTGAAGAATTATCTATACTTGCCTCTATAATAGGTCCTGACCCTGATCCCTTAGACGATCCCTCTGGTTCAACCTGCACAACATCAGCAGTAACTCGCGCCCTTCCGATTCCCTTTGGATGAAGGAGTGTGTGATGACGACGATGACACAAACTGCATTTAAAATTAACCTTACACGCTTTCACCCCATGATTGGCTCCTAAACAATTATAACATAAACTATTAGACTGAACAAAATCTCAACGTTGGTCAACAGTTTGGTTTGAAAATTTCTTACAAGCACTCAATTTGTGAGCATCAGAACAAAATAGACATTGGATCTTTGTTACATGATGAGCTTTAAATTTAACCACATTATTATTACATGTACTTGGCTGGAACTTATTTAATACAACCTTAGTATCTAACAATTCAAGTGCTCGATATCTATTAGTAAGAAACTCCTGAAATTGTTTGAATGTGGGTAGTTCCTCAGATTGAGTATTATCAGTTACATTGAACTCCCATTGCTTTCTAGATTCAGGATCTAACTTCAAACATAGAATATGTATTATAATTATGTCCCAATTATCCGTTTTGATACCTAGATTTTTTAAACCATTTAGGCAATCATTGGTAGTATCAATTAATTCTTTTAAACTACTCGAAGATTCTACTGTTAAATTTTTCTGGCTCAATAAACGTTTCAAAATAAAATGAGATAAATATCTTTTATTGTCATAACGAGATTTCAATTGTTCCCAGCACCAATCATAGTTTGATTCTGCAATTGGGATTTGTCTGAGAAGTTGTTCTGCTTCTCCAGACAAAGAACTCTTTAAATAGTGCAATTTTTGCACTTTGTCAAGTTTTGAATTCTTATGGATCATGGACAAAAACAAATCCCTAAAGGTGATCCATTCGGTATATTTACCTGAAAAAGTGGGAATTATGATCTTTGGCAATTTAAAAGTTTCTGAATTTTTGTCTTCTGATTGCTTACTAGATTGACCATTTGGAGAGTTATCAGACAATGCCTCAATTTTAGCTTTTAATTCCGTTTTATAATCTATATACGCTTCTTCTGTTTGTCCATAAAAATCTTTTTCACAGTACTCATGTTCTTTTAATTTAGATTTATAATTTTTTACTAATGATTTGTGTGTTTGAGTAAATTCTGTCCATAACACTTCTAACGATTCTAATCTGGTCTGACAATAAACTGTTGTTATACGGTCCTTTGGAGACTTCCTAAAATTGTTTCTAGCCTTGGCAAGTTTTTCATAAATATCAACTTGTACATTTATTTCAGATTCCATTATTGTAAATAAATAAATTTAAAAGGCCAATAAGCTTAAAATTTTGCAAAGCGAGAAATATAAACTAAAGTAATTTATCAGTTCAAGGCAGCACAAAATACTACAGCTGTTTAAAAGCTTGCGAAAATTTTGTGTAAAGCAATCAGTTCCTTAAGCCAAATATTACAAATTCAAGCAATTTCGAAAATTTTTCTAAGTCTTAATTTCACAGAAAAAATTATAAATATTCTTAAAATCTAACTAAGTTAATGTAAACTATCACTAAATTATTCTAAGTCCCAAATAGCTAAAAATTTTCTAAGTCAGCAAAATAGCAAGAATTTTTCTAAGTCCACAATTTCTCACTGCATTCATTATCTTTACTAATCTTCCAAGTAAATATTCTTTAGAATTTAAGGTTTAATTTCCTTTAACTTTCAAACATAGAAAATGTTCAAACACTCACTATTGTTGTCCCGCTCACTCACTTGTGACGTCAACCTTGTTTGTTGTCCTTGTCTCACACCAGCTCGACCCTGGCTCCTTATAGTTCCTCCTAATGGTACTTCATCAGCAGAGATTGTCCCGAAATCCAAAGCCGGATTCACCACCAAGCTCGGACCCCTGCTGCAACAGCTCCGACTCCTGAAGCTGGAAACTCCTCTTCCAAGGTACCTCCCTTAATGCTCCAAAAAATGCGCCACCGCTGAGACGACTTCCGGAAGGGGGATGAGCTTATCCCAGATCCGACTCGAATGGACCATGTTCAACTCCCAGTAGGTGGATAGGTCGAATTCGAGGGTGTGTTACAAGGGAAGTCAATAAAAAGGCACCCTTGTACACCAACAGTATATTCCAAAAGGTACTCCAAAGGTACAATTAATTTTACATAGTACAATGGTATATGCATCTAACAACAAACCTTATTAGCGCGACAGAACTATGTGCAACGCCATCTATAGAAAAATTTACGAACTATAATGTGGTTTGAGTCTGAGTTTGTACAATTGGCCTGATCAGCTGAGAGTTTGGAAAAGCTAATAACTGAGTAATTTTTTAACGTTGTTCGGATGCGATTAACGACGTAATCAATTTTAATGAGGGAATGATAATTTATTAAGTGGCGAAGCTTGCGAAGACACTTATTGAATTCACGATGTCTGTCCGTCTGTCCGTCTGTCCGTCCGTCCGTCCGTCTGTCCGTCTGTCGCACGATTATCTCGAGAACGGCTTCGAATTTTCAAATTCTGTTTTCAGCAATCGATTACTGATCACCCAGGCATCTGAACCTCCTATTTTGAAACTGATTGATCTACGGCAACCGTTGGAAACCGCTACAAAGCTGATTGCTTCGCCACTTTGCTATGCTGTTAGTTTGCTAGGTTTATTATGTATTGTATAGGAATAGTGTCCATATTCTTTATCATGTATGTACGCGACCATGTACGTGAAAGTATATTATGGTACAATTTAATGATGATTAATTAAATAAAATGAAACAAAAGTTGACCTTGACAAACAAATAATGGAGAGATACGGGAACGTCTATCACTGGTGTAGCATATAGTCCTCGAGAAGGATATGTTTCCATGATTGGATGAAAAAATCGGAAGTATCGGGTACTAGGGAACAATACCTCCAGTACAAGTGAGATGTGAACAAGTTTACTCATATTAGTACTGTTGGGGACAAGAGAAGTCTTAAATGTGTTACCCTTGATAATGGTACATAGAGGTCACATCCTTCATTGGATCATAGTGTGAACTTAGTTTTCCTCTGTGACAATTGTTGGAGTCCTTTTAAAATGACTTAAAAGTTGACCTCGAGGTTGTGCGCACAACCCAAGGTACAGTTTTACCTTGATATAGTATGATAAAAAAAGTTTATGTACCAATAAAATTAAATGAATGTTATGAAAAAGTAATATAATACCCAAGTAAATGGGGGGCCCATAATTATAAAGTACCCGCGTGATAAATATTACGAAGTAAAATATAAATGAAGTGAATTAATACTCCGATTCCCGCTATCTAATTAGAAATAAATATATAAGGGACGAGAATACTCAAAGAAATAAAGCTAGTTAAAAGTGAAAAATATTAAGAAAGAAATGAAAGTACGTACAAGAATTATGAAATAAATAAATAAATAAGGCCTGACAACCGAAAACAAAAGAAATGAGATTAGTGTTAACATGAAAAGAACTAACATGTAAGGACGAGGGAAATGAAACACTTGAGTGTTGACGTAAGACTGTCTGTAATTACATTATTGTTAAGTTTATATATTAAATTATACCCAAACATACGTATATATATTAGGTAGATACTACATAGCACTACCGTACGGGGACGAAAGCGCGGACTACCTGAACACAACCGCTCGGGAGCGGTGGCACAGGGGGAATGTGTCGAACGACTTTTTTTTTTAGCGCCCGAAGCAATTGGAAAAGGGCTACCCATTACGTAGGGAGGCAGAAAATGCATTACGCATGCCACGATAGCCGGTCTATCGTGGTTATGGAGGACTCACTGCCTACTGGGGAACCTAAGGATACCCCCTAAAAACCGCCTTTGGGGACTGGCAACCAGCTGTTTAAAGCTTCTTATGCCGTATCTAAAGCGACTCTCTTTTGGGAAAAGAGGGCGCAGGCGGCTACTAGCCGCTGAGGGAGTGCCTACGAAGGCAAATTAATTTTGAATAATTTAATTTAATTAGAGTTGGCCTGAGCCGCCAGGAGGCAGTTCAGGTCGTTTGACAATTTATTAGGCGAATCCGAGAGAGAGTTTCTCGGCCTACGGACGCGATAGCGGGAGGGGAGTAGGGCAGCATAAGTAGCTGCCTCACGAATAAGTGACTTTGTATGAGACTCTGAGACTTTGAAGAAGTTTTCAGAGAGTTTTTTAATAAATTGTTGAATAGTTGGGATTTCTAAGTCGCAAAGAAGGTCGGCATTACGGACGTACCAAGATGCGTTCGCAGCTCGACGACAGAAAAGGTTTTGAGCTACTTGGAGTTCATTAATAATTTTAGGGTCAGCGTGTGCAAATATAGGGGTCGCGTAAGACATTACCGGTCGTATACAAACCTTATAAAGGGTTCGCTTATTTCTTAAAGACATTTTACTATGTCGGCCCAACATACTGTTGAGCCTACCTAGGTAAAACGAGCTAGGCGGGTTACTCTTTTGACATGAGGCCCGAAAGTGAGCCTTGTGTCAAGGGTGACACCTAAAAATTTAGCCGACGTATGCCAGGGGACAGAGGTCCCTAGCATTTGTATTGGTGGAGTATTTTTATTGATACGGCGTCGTTTAAAATCGAATTGAACTGCGGAGCTCTTCTCCGGGTTTACATCGATGCGCCATTTTTGGAACCAAGCTCCTAGGTTATCGACTGACTTTTGGACCTGGTTCCTTGTAAAAGGTAGTGTTTTACCTTTACAGTATAGAACAGTGTCATCTGCGAAAAGGAAGAGCTGTACACCATTCGACGGGATTCGAATGTCGTTGGTGTACAAGATGTACAGGAGGGGAGCTAGTACTGATCCCTGAGGAACACCAGCTTTAATGGGGCGTAGAGAGGAAATCGTGCCTTCCTTGAGGACATTCTACCTTGCGTCTAAAACGAAAGGTACGATGTTGTAAGTAAGAGGCCACGAGACGTACTAGACGATCGGAGAGTCCTACTCTATATAATTTGAAAATAAAGCCTTCATGCCAGACTCGGTCGAAGGCTTTGGCAATGTGGAAAAAGACCACGATTGTCTTTTCACGACGTGCATAAAAACCGCCGAGGATATATTCCACAATGCGGTGTACTTGTTGGGGACAGGAGTGTTTCGCACGGAAACCAAATTGGTGTGGGATGACTAGGGGGTCACCGTCTGTGGGAAACAGATGGCGCCTCATTCGATTTTGAATGACTCTTTCAAAGAGCTTGCCCATGGCCTTTAGGAGGCTAATGGGACGATGACTGGAGGGGAGGTTAAGAGGCTTGCCTGGTTTGGGAATACCGATGACAGTTGCCTCTTTCCACGTAGTGGGAAAGTAACTAAGATTGAAGCAGGCGTTAAAGATAATAGACAAGAGGGTTAACACCTGCTCTGGAAAGTGTTTAAGGGCTTGGTTGGATATGCCATCCGGGCCCGGAGACTTTTTGGGCTTAAGTCCTTTGATGAGGGATGAGATCTCATCATTGGACACAGTGATAGGGTCAGAGGCTGTAGGGGATGAGTTCCGGCTGCGGACCTCATCCTCCACTAGACTTTATGGGCTTAAGTCCTTTGATGAGGAATGAGATCTCATCATTGGACACAGTGATAGGGGCAGAGTCTGTAGGGGATGACTTCCGGCTGCGGACCTCATCCTCTACTTCCTGAATATGTGAGGGGTCGACAGGTTGAGAACTAGGAGGGCATTGTGCGGCTCAGCCTTTTCGTCGTCCTCAACCGTACCGTCGGGGCGGGAGAGAGGGGGAATGTGGGCGGTAGCGTCTATACGGAGGGCTCTAGCCATCCGATAGTACACTGTATGTGAGGGAGATATTTTCTCCATGAGTTTACTCCTTTGGAGGTCTCGAAGTTCAGAGAGGCGGAAACGGAGTTCTCGTTGAAGACGATTGGCCGTGCGCCTATATTCGGGGGTGGGATATTTTGCTGCTCTCCGGAAAGCAGCTTTTTTAGCTTTTAATAGATTGCTAATATGTAGGGGAAACCCACTGTTATTAGCAACCGGGACGACCCTTTCATTCTCCTTAAGGGAGGATTTAATTAGGGTTGAAAGTGAATCGACCGCGGTGTCGATTTTTTCGGGACTGTCTAAGTCTAAGTCCGACGATAGGTAGATAGGGGAAGTCCTGTGAGTCCATAGCTTTAGCTAGGGACTCCTTCAAACCCTTCCAGTTAGTGAAGGTTTTCATGGTTTTTGGGGGGGGGGGGGCTGATGGCCAAGAATAAGGGAGACCGGTCGGTGATCGGATCCTATATCGTCTAGTGTCTCAATTGACCTGAGGTTGAGTGAAACTCCTTTGAGTAACGCAAAATCTAGTACATCGGGGTTGTAATCGGTGGCATCGGGATAGTGAGTTGCACCGAGAGGACTGTGAACGGTAAGGTCAAGAGACTGCGTTATTTCAAGCAGTTTCTTGCCACTAAGGGTGGTAGTATGGCATGTCCATTCAGTATGCTTGGAGTTAAAATCTCCAAGCATAATGACTGAATTGCTTAGAGATAAGATGGCCTCAAAATCTTTTTTGAGGGAAAGGATTCCAGGGGGAATGTAACAGGAGGCTATGACTAAAGACTGATGTCCCGTCATAGCTAACCTGCATATCGTAATATCGTAGCTTCCATATTGGTAAGCTGCGGAGTATTAATATGAGAGCAATGTCTTCTTGTAATAAATGGCCGTGCCGCCGCCTCGACGGTCGGGCCTGTCATTACGAAGAAGAGAATAATTATTAATGGCAAGGCCTATAGTGTCCTTAGATTTTAAGAAGGTTTCCTGTAAGAGGAGGATATCGGCTTCGCGATCTCGAAGGAAGAGCTTAAGCTCTGGGAGGTTATTTCGCAATCCGCGAATGTTAAATGAAATAAGCGATAACCCTTTAGGCTTGACACGACCGTGACTTTTAGGTAGAGCAGAAGGCTCTGTCATTGTAAGCTAAGTTAATTAAGTTAACTTAACTTACAACGAACGCAAAAGATTATTATGCTCTACGAGAGCGAGGAGACGATCCTGAGGGGACCGAGCAGCGGGCAATTTGCTCGCTAACACTGCTATTTCATTTATGTCGATGTTCCTTATCGCGGCGTAAACCGTGTTAAGGTCATCGACCATTGAAGGCTGTTTCTGCTGCGGAGCAGAGCTTGCCGGTGGTGGTTCAACCTTTTTGGGGCCCCAGGGAAATACTGGGGCTTGCGCGAACGACGAAAATCGCCCCTCTTTTATACTATCTCGTCTGGGTCAATAGATACGGTGTAAGTATCGTGCAAATGGCGGTGACCAATCAGCGCGAGGCGTGACAGAGCAAGTGACGATGTTAAGTGACCACCTTGCTGAGTCACGTTACATTGTTTACATTAAAGCTAATTCTACTATACAAAATATAAACACTAAACTATAATGATTATTTCCTTAACATAACATGAAATGCTTATATCTTATTTATGTATAACTCTAAACTATAATGTTTATTCAATTACTATAACATGAAATGCTTATATCTTATTTATCTATAAATCTAAACTATAATATTATTCCATTAATATAACATAAAACGCTTGTCTTATTTATGTATTGGCCTATCACTATTTTTTCACGTCCGTAGATAGAGGTAGGATCACAAGCTTCCTCACTGGCCGGCGTAGGACACCTCCTTTGGTCAGCACGTCCACCGTCCGCACGATGTTGTCGGGACCCGGATATGTAGCGATGACTCTTCCTCGTATCCACACGTTGCGGGGCAGGTTGGGATCGACGATCTGTACGAGGTCGTCGACGCGTGTTGTTTGGCCTCGTCCGTGGGGCTTCCGCCCGTGTTGGAGCTCCGGGAGGTACTCCTTCACCCAGCGTAGCCAGAAGATGTCGGCTAGCCTCTGCGCAGCTTGCCAACTTGACCGCAAGAGGGTGTCTTTTCTTCGTCGGAAGGTTCTTCCGCTGTTGCTCTTGCGGTTTCCATCGGCCAGGAGTCTTCTGTTAGGTATAAGAAGTTAGGTCCTTTGAACCATCGATGGTCTTTATTAAATGCTGCTGGTACGTCTCGTGTGGCGTCGTCGGCCACGTTTAGCTTTGTCGGAACCCAGCGCCAGTCGTTGACTTTGGAACTCTCTTCTATTGCTACTAGATGATGAGCTACGTAGGGCTTGTATGAACGTGACCCTGTCCTTATCCAGGTTAGTACTGTTTGGCTGTCCGTCCAGAATACTTTGCGGTCAGGTTTCCTCTCGTGTTCTTCGACCGGTGGCGGACCTCATCCTTCACTGCCTGGACGTCGACCTGAGAGGTCGACGGGTTGAGAGCTAGGAGAGCATTGTGCGGCAATGCTGTCTGCAAAGCACTCAGCTTTTTCCTCGTCCTCGAAGGCAACCGTACCGTCGGGACAGGAGAGAGGGGGAGTGTGGGTGATAGCGTCTATGCGGAGGGCTCTTGCCATCGGATAGTACGCTGTATGAGAGGGAGAGATATTCTCCATGAGTTTACTCTTTTCGAGGCCTCGAAATTCTGAGAGGCGGAAATGGAGTTCTCGTTGAAGACGATTGGCCGTGCGCCTATATTCGGGGGTGGGATATTTTGCTGCTCTCCGGAAAGCAGCTTTCTTGGCTTTTAATAGGTTGCTAATTTGTAGGGGAAGCCCACTATTATTAGCAACCGGGACGACCCTTTCATTCTTCTTAAGGGAGGATTTAATAAGGGTGGAGAGTGTATCGACCGCGGTGTCGATTTTTTCGGGACTGTCTAAGTCCAACGATAGGGAGATGGGGGAGTCTTGTGAGTCCAGAGCTTTAGCTAGGGACTCCTTGAAGCCCTTCCAATTAGTAAAGGTTTTCGTGGAGGATGTTGAGGGGTGTGGCTGATGGCCAAGAATGAGGGAGACCGGTCGGTGGTCGGATTCTACTAGTGTCTCGATTGCCCTGAGGTTGAGGGAAACACTTTTGAATAGTGCAAAATCTAGTACGTCGGGAGCGTAGTCGGTGATATCGGGATAGTGAGTAGCATCGAGGGGACTGTGGACGATAAGCAGTATCCTGCCATTGTGGGAGGTAGTACGGCATGTCCATTCAGTAGGTATGCTTGGAGTTAAAATCTCCAAACATAATGACTGTATTGCCTAAAGATAAAATAGCCTCAAAATCTTTTTTGAGGGGATGGGTTCCTGAAGGGACTGTAACAGGAGGCTATGAGGATGGACTGATGTCCAGTCATAGCTAGCCTGCATACCGTGGCTTCCATGTTGGTAAGCTGTGGAGTAGAAATGGGAGAGCAGTGAAATGTCTTCATGAAAATGACGTAACGACCCATGTCTAGTGTATATGTAGATGTGCATGTGTATACGCACGCACACATTCTCACAATATTGTGGTGAAACTACACCAGATGGCGCTAGTACTCCTCGGTTGACAGATTTCGCACGAGTGGGCTCTCTTTTCATGTATAGGACAGTTACTATACTCTTTGGGGACACTTTTCATATATAGAGATGGTCCTCCTTCTCTCTACACTCCATAATTTTGTCACAGTGTTCTGTCTCCATTATTAGTTCCGTGGACGCTCACTTCTGCTATCAGCGCCAAAATGACGAAAATCAAATCGCCTCATTTTGTCTTGTCACGGTGTTTAACCCACTGACTTAGAAGTATATGGACTGGGTATACCAAAAGAATTAGCGTGACTACCTAAACAAATCTGGCGCATAAAATGGCCGCTTTTTATAGGGTTGTAACTCAGCAATATGGGCAGCTGATATCGATATTTTTACTAATATGAGTTTGTTATTATTTCATATAATTATAAAAATTAAATCCATAGCCGAATTGCGTAACACACCTAAAATGGCAAACCATACCAATTTGACAGTGTAACAACATCTATTGCGCGGTTTTTGTTGTCGTGCAAAACGAATTTTTTAATCACATGAGGCAATGAATATTGTTGGGTTGTTAAATTAGTTTTGGATTGGTATCCCTTAAATTTCGCTTGAGCTTCTTCACGAGGCTTCATCGCATATGTACACTTACGCAATGCACACTCTGCTACAGATTTTTTGTGTTAGGTACATAGTCAAACAAAGAGTTTATGCAGGCAGCTAACTTCCAACTTGTTCTAATCAATGTTTTGAGTGTGCTAAGTGCTTACTCAAGTTTTGACGTTATACTTCTTTTGGCGGGTTTGAGAAAAATGATGAGAGTGAATTTTTTACAACTTCAATTGGTAATTGTCTATCAATTGTTAAGTTTTCCTGAGAACTGATAACTATATTCGAGGTAGTTATTCAAATATATATTAATGTATAAAACGTGTTTTATTTTAGTTATTTTTGTTTTGTTACGCTGAAGAAATATAACTTCTTACGTGCGTACATAAGTACACACACACGTTTTGTTTTATATCAATGTGAATGTAGGCTATTTTCCTACATTTATAAAATTATATATTTATAACATTTATTATATAGCATTATACATATATATATATATATATATATATATATATATATATATATATATATATATATATATATGCCGTGTAGTGGCGGTCAAGAATATCCACTACCCCATATCCTCCCGTGGGTGTCGTAAAAGGCGACAATGGGAAACAGGTGGGAGATGGGCAGCAGCATCTTCCTGATAATAGCCAATATTATAATAAAAAAACTGCGGTTGCCAACCCGCTCGCCAAGCGTAGCAACTATGGCAAATACCCCCCAATGACGAGAGTAACAAAGATACGGCCCCCAGTCCCCGGCGGCCCCGCTATTCCTGGCTACGGTGGCGACCATGGTAACGGCGGGGCAGGGGGTGCTAAGAATCTCCGGTGGAGGTTTGGTTGCCACCTACGACGACTGGACCTGGCAACATACAACGCACGCACCCTGAGGACTGACGAGAAGATCGTGGAGCTGGAAGAAGAGATAGACAAGTTGCGCTGGCATATTATAGGATTATCCGAAGTCCGAAGAGAGGGGGAGGACACGGTAATCCTCGAATCCGGCAACTTGTTCTATTACCGGGAGGGCGAACATCTGTCCCAAGGAGGTGTCGGATTTATCGCCCACAAGTCTCTCGTTAACAACGTTGTAAAGATCGGGAGTGTGTCGACGAGGGTTGCGTACCTTATACTCAGAATCACCAAACGGTATTCGCTGAAGGTCATACAGGTTTACGCACCAACCTCGGCACACCCCGATGAGGAGGTGGAGGTGGTATGAGGATATCTCTAGAGCCATGCATTCCTCCAAAACCCAATATACGGTGTTAATGGGAGACTTCAATGCAAAACTAGGCACAAGAGAGAACGGTGAGCTGAAAGTAGGGAAATTTGGAATAGGGCAACGGAACCCAAGGGGCCAGGAGCTGGCCGACTTCATGGAGAAAGAGGGACTCTTTATGATGAACTCTTTCTTCAAGAAGCGGCCCCACAGGAAGTGGACCTGGTCGAGCCCCGACGGTTCGACAAAAAATGAGATTGACTTCATTATGACGACCAGACGACAACTGTTCAGTGATGTCTCAGTGATCGCGAGGGTGAAAACCGGCAGCGATCACCGAATGGTTAGAGGCACACTGAACCTAAATGTTAAGTTGGAGAGGTCTCGTCTGATAAAGTCAACGCTCCGTCCCCCTCGTGCTCTAATCCAAAGTCCCGAAACCTTTCAGCTCGAATTACGAAACCGTTTTCAGTGCCTAGAAGACTGCAATGAAGTGGACGATATGAATGACAAGCTCGTGGAAACTGTCCATGCGGTCGGAGCTAAGTTCTGCAAGACCCGCCGCAGAAGAACACAAAAACTCTCCGATCACACTCTTAATCTCATGGCTGTTAGACGGGAGATGAGGCTACATTCTTCAACAGATTTGACAGCATACAGGCAACTGAACAGACGGATCTCCAAATGCATGCGGCGGGACTTACGCAACTTCAATACAGCTCGTATTGATGAAGCGATCGAGCGGAACCAAGGCTCCAAAGTCTTTGCCAGAGACCTGTCTGCCAGAAAGAGCCAACTGTCAAGGCTGAAGATCGAATGTGGCAGCATCGTTTCCGGGGCACCTGAGATTTTGAGTGAGATTGAGAGGTTCTATGGGCAGCTGTACACGTCATCGTTGGAGCCACACGCAAGTGTGAGTAACGATCCAAGAGCGAGTCTTATCCGACAATATTCCGAAGATATCCCGAACGTCAGTCTGAGCGAGATTAGAATGGCTCTCCAGCACCTTAAAAACGGCAAGGCCCCAGGCGAGGATGGAATTACAGCGGAGCTTCTGAAAGCGGGTGGAAGACCGGTACTTGAAGTCCTTCAGAAGCTCTTTAATTCCGTCCTCCATGGTGGCATTACACCGGAGCCGTGGAGCAGAAGTGCGATGGTCTTGTTCTTCAAGAAAGGTGACAACGCTCTCTTGAAGAACTACAGACCGATTTCCCTTCTGAGCCGCGTCTACGTGCTGTTTTTGAGAGTCATTACGAATCGTCTCGCGCGCAAACTCAACGACTTCCAGCCTCCCGAACAAGCCGGTTTCCGAAAGGGCTTTAGCACCATAGACCACATACATACCCTACGGCAAATTGTACAGAAGTCCGAAGAGTACAATTTGCCACTATGTCTGGCGTATGTGGACTATGAGAAAGCCTTTGATTCCGTCGAAATTTCGGCGGTGCTGCAGTCCCTTCAGCGGTGCCAAGTTGACTGTCGGTATATCGAAGTGCTGAAGTGTTTGTGCAGTAGAGCTACGATGGCTATCCGAGTACAGAACCAGAGTACGAAACCTATCCAATTGCAGAGAGGTGTAAGACAGGTTGATGTTATATCCCCGAAACTCTTCACCGCTGCATTGGAAGACGTTTACAAGCTTCTGGACTGGAAAGGATACGGTATTAACATCAATGGCGAGTACATCACTCACCTTCGATTTGCCGACGATATAGTCCTTATGGCAGAATCGCTGGAGGACCTAAGCACTATGCTCAATGACCTCAATAGTGTCTCCCAACGGATAGTTCTTAAGATGAACATGGACAAAACAAAGATTGTTTAATGCCCATGTCACACCTATGCCGGTAGTTGTTGGGAGCACTAACCTCGAAGGTGTTGACGAGTATGCTTACCTGGGACAAATAGTCCGACTAGGTAAGTCCAACTTCGACCGAGAGGTCAATCGACGGATTCAACTCGGCTGGGCAGCGTTCGGTAAGCTACGACATCTTCTCGTCAAACATACCTCAAAACCTTAAAACGAAATTGTACAACCAGTGCGTGTTGCCAGTGATGACTTACGGAACTGAGACGTGGTCCTTCACTGCTGGCCGTATGAGGAAGCTCAAGGTCGCTCAGCGAGCTATGGAGAGGGCTATGCTCGGAGTTTCTCTGCGTGATAAACTTAGGAATAAGGATATCCGCAGTAGAACCAGAGTAACCGACATAGCCCAACGGATTAGTAAGCTTAAGTGGCAGTGGGCCGGCCATATAGCTCGAAGAACCGACAACCGATGGGGAAGAAAGGTTCTCGAGTGGCAGCCTCGTACCGGTAGGCGAAGTGTAGGGCTTCCCCCCTCGAGATGGAGTGACGACCTGGTAAGACATGCAGGAAGTCGATGGATGCAGGTGGATCAGGACCGTGCTTTGTGGCATTCTTTGGGGGAGGCCTATGTTCAGCAGTGGACTTGTGAAGGGCTGTAATGATATATATATATATATATATATATATATATATATATATATATATATATATATATATATATATATATATATATATATATATATTATTCTAGATTTACTAGCAACCAAGGCTAGTAATTCTAGCAGTATGAATGGTGATATTGAAAGGAAAAAGGCAGTCTTTAGACACCTAAATAAGAGAGTAAAAGAAGTAGTTGAAAGGAAAAAGCAAGAAAGAACGGATAAGAATGATAGAAGAATATCGGATAACTTCCACGCAAACATTAAAATGTTCTGGAAACTCGTAAGAACTACCAGGGGACATTCATAACAGCCTAGAATGAATGCTATACGAGACCAGAATGGCTGTATTCTGAATGACGAAGTTTTGAGTTTAAGGAAATGGAAGGAATACTTTGAAAGCGTGTTTATGAGTGATGAGACGTTTAAATTAAATGAAATAGAAATTCCGAGAGAAGACGAAATAGATAGAGATGTAAGTATAGATGAAATAATGAAAGCAATGAAAAGTATGAAAGCAGGTAAGTCAGCCGGTTATGATAGAGTATCTCTCGTGTTCGAGACGGCCTAAAATGACTTTAAGCAAAAAGTGATTAAAGAATATTAATTTGTTTAAAAAGTGAAAATACGGACAAAATCAATCAAATAATGTGTTAATATAGTATACCATGTATTTACAACTCTTAATATGTTTGTATAGAAGGTCGTTTTAATAACAACTTAATTTTGTTTAAGAAAAACCGATCAATCACAGCGCGCCGTGTCGTAGAACTTTCTGGAAATTTAAATTAACTGCGTAATAGTTTGTACCAAAAAATAATGAGAATATTTTTATGTTCTAAAAGAGTTGTAAATATGACATTTAGTTAGCATATGTTGCATAGATCATGATAATAAAGAAATATTTCGTATAATTAAACACATTCAATAATTATAGGATAATTAAAGAATTAATATGCCCATTTATTGTAAAAGTTTGGGACATTTCACTTAATAATTTTTTTGAATGTAAATATATTAATTATCCTTTATCACGTACTAATGAAGAACAAAAATGCCTATTTAATGTTGTATAGCGTGTTAGAATTAAGATTAGTGTTACATAGAAAATGTTGCAATTTGTGCCATTTGCATAAAGAAAAATGTTTAAAAATAAAGAGGCAAATGGGAAATGGCAAGCGGCTCACTATAGAGTATAGCCGAAGTCTACCTTATGGGGGCGAAACCATGTAACGTCGTAGTAGGAAGAACTACCAGTGCCCAGCAGTAGTATCCGGTAGTAGTTGCAGTGACTAGCAGAAATATATAGTGAATAGTGAAAGTGTTAGCTAGCCGAAAAAAGTGGCAACTGAAAATTCGGTGTTGCATATAGTAAAAAAGTGTTAGCTAGCAGGAAAAAGTCGCAACTGAAAATTCGGTGCGGCATATAGTGAAAAAGTGTTAGCTAGCTAAATAAAGTGGTAACTGAAAATTCGCAGTTACATATAGTGAAAAGTGTTAGCTAGACGGAAAAAGTGATAACTGATATTCGCAGTTACACAAGTGTTAAATTCAACTAGTTTTAGTTGATTAGCGGCTGCTAGTCAGTAGTGTCAGAAAAACCAGCTACTCCGGACAGATATTTTATACTACCGCTCATTTAAATTAAATATTTTAAAATATATAGTGACCAACCTATAGTGAACAACCGTAGTTGACCAACCGTTTTGAATAATAGTGATAAATAAATAATAGTTGTAAAATTTCGCGACAAATTAATTAGTCGAACCGCTGGCCACTCCCTTGCTATTTAAATTTATAATCGTGCATTTTAATTTTGAACCTCAGTCCACAGTTTATCCGCAGCAACCGCAGAGACGGCAGTGAAAGACGGCAGAGGGAGGATTCCGGAACCTACAGGTGTAGAACGTGAGCGACTCGCGGAGTATCTTCGACAACATTTACTCCGGAGAGTTACGCCCGTCCGGCACATTTTATGGTCCTTCGAGCCGGATTCTTCCGACTGTACTGCCGGCTGGACCATTTTATGGTCCTTCGAGCCGGATCTATCCGCCTGTACTGCCGACCGGACCATTTTATGGTCCTTTGAGCCGAATCATCCGTATACACCGGACCACATTTGCTGGTCATTCGAACGGGATTCGTCAATCCGTTAGTATTTCGGAACCGGGTACATAGTCACTACCGTTTTAAAGTTGCTGAATTTTCAGAATCAAGATGCCGATCACTCGTTCGCAAGGAAGGGGAGCCATGGCGTGGACTGTCGGTCTGGATGAAGGGCCGTCGTACAATACCGACACCGTCCGCCACCAGATGCCACCACGCTCACCATCCACAACAGAAGGCGCTGAGGCGCCAGCTTGCCCCCGCGATGGGGGGTTACTCCTGCCTGTGCCAGCCGCCGTTAAAGCCGGTAAACCGAAGCAGAGGGAACAAATAGCTTGCCCCCGCGATGGGGGGGTACTCCTGCCTGTGCCAGCCGCCGTTAAAGCCGGTACACCGAAGCAGAGGGAACAAATAGAAGGCAAAGATGACATTCGCTCTGCATCACCGCCAACAGCCCGGGTATTCTCCCGCGCCGAAGAGCCACCAAGGAGCCACGCCGACAGAAGTATAAGGTCAAAGAAGACCACTCGGCTCAATAAAAAAGTTTTGAAGGCTCGTGAGGAAGTGCTGAGAATCAAATTGGAACTCGCACAGATCTCATTACAGATGGCTGAAGAAGATGATGAATCGGACGACTATGATGAAGATGGTCACTCCAAAAGTGAGTATGTCCGATCTTGGCTCGAAAATTCTGTAGCCAAGCAAAAGCCAACGCAAGGCGCAACCACCGGTGGGGAGGCCCCACTTAATAAAAACATCACAAAGCCACCCCCGGAGGTTGTCGACCTCAGTGAGCCGCCGATGAAGCTCACAAACAAGGATTCGAAGGTTGATGAAGACAGGGAGCTCCTACCTGTTGTATCAGAGCTCACCTACCAGGATCCCAATGCAGAAAATATACCGAAGAGTCCCATACCTCAGAAGATTTGCCAGGACTCCAAGGTTGATGAAGAGAGGGGGCTCCTACCAATTGTATCAGAGCCCACCTACCAGGATCCCTATCCGGAAGAAGCAACCAAGAATCCCATAACAAAAAGGCCTAACCAGGCACCTGTCAGCAATGAAGACAGGGTGCTCCGACCATTCATATCGGAGCTCACGTCCGCTATAGCCACACTCGCTGACAAACCAAAACCAGAGAGTGCATCGTCGCATACTTTCGCAGCGTCAAAAGCTATAATGACACTGCCGAGCTTTAGCGGAGCACATACCGAATGGCTTTCGTTCCGTGCCATTTACGAAACAACCCGAGGCTACTTCAATGATATCGAAAATACTGCAAGACTACGAAGAAGTCTACAAGGAAGAGCCTTGGAAACAGTCAGTTCAGAACTCATCGGGCATGCTAAGCCAGATGAAATTATGCGAGAACTGGAGCTACAATTTGGGCGTCCAGGTTCAATCGCGCAAGCCGAAACCGAGAAGTTACGAGGATTGCCACGCTGTACAGAAGCACCCAGAGACATCTGTACATTCGCGAGCAAAATGAGGGGAAGCGTCGTCACTCTTCGAGCACTCAAACGAGACCATTACCTCGTCAACGCAGAGCTGCTACGACACCTCACAGACAAACTGCCAAACTCTATACGTGCGCAGTGGTATAGAATTTATACTGAGAAATACAACTCTAGACCAGACCTCGGTTCCTTCAGCGAGTTTATAACCGAACAAGCTCGCTTCTGCAGTGCATTTGCGCCTCTTGAAATTATAAACGGAGGGCAAAACAGTCGTCCAGTACATAGAACGCACACGGCTACCACTAAGCCGCCTCCGAAATGCAGTGTGTGCGAAAAAGAAGGTCATTACGGATCCGACTGCAACAAATTTAAAGAAGCAGATATTGATAAAAGATGGCAACTCGCCAAGCAAAGGAATTTATGTTTCCGGTGTCTACGTTATAGAAGTCAGACACACAGATGTAAAACCACAAAGTGTGGAATAAAAGGATGCACCGCGGCACACAATCGACTTCTTCATTATAATAAAAAAGAGAAGACAGAGGTCACGCTAAAAGAACCTCAAGAAACAGTTGCAAACTCATTCGCTGTGTCAAAGCATCAAGCTTACCTGAAGATAATTCCAGTTCGAGTAATTGGACCGGTGGGAGCGATAAACACACACGCTCTGCTGGATGATGGGTCGACAGTCTCATTAATGGATCAAGAGATTGCCAATCAAATTGGAGCTACAGGGCGGTTGGACCCATTTAAGATCACCGCTATCGGGAACACTACCCTCGATTCGCCGGACTCTCGAAGAATCAAAGTGTCGCTGAAGAGTCTCCACAGAAAAAGGGTGCCATTCAGAGCACGCACGGTCGCCAGCCTAAACTTGGGGCCACAGACTGTGTGTGCAGCAGATATAGAAAAATGTAAGCATTTAAAAGACTTAAAGGAGCAATTGATATATGACTCCGGCAACCCCAGGATCCTAATAGGTCAAGACAATTGGAGACTCTTGATAGCCACTCAAGTCCGCAGAGGTCCACCGCACCAACCAATAGCCTCGCTCACAGAACTGGGATGTGTGCTACACGGGGCACACACTAAAGCCCCACATCAGCGCGTCCACACGGCCAATGAGCTGTATACGAGCGAGGAGAACATAAATGACCAACTCCGCGAATACTTCGCGCTGGAATCTCTAATAATCAATCCGAGAAGACCAGATTCCGATCCAGAGAAGAAAGCTGAAGAAATACTAAATAGCAGCACCCGTCAGTTGGAAGACGGGCACATAGAAACAGCGCTTCTCTGGAGAAAGAAAGATGTCGAAATGCCTGGTAATTATGAAACGGCAATAAAAAGGCTCGTTTCCATCGAGAAAAAATTAGATCGAAACGAAGATCTAAAGCAAAAGTATAGTGAACACATGAATTCCCTAATACAAAAGGGATACGCCGAAATAGCACCAAAAAATAGTACACCAGGAAAGACATGGTACCTACCCCATTTCGATGTCCATAACCCAATGAAACCAGAAAAGTTTCGCATAGTACACGATGCCGCAGCTAAAACAAAAGGAATGGCATTGAATGATTTCCTGCTCACGGGTCCAGACCTACTACAATCGTTACCAGGGGTCATGATGCGCTTTCGCCGCCACAATATTGCTGTCTCCGCGGACATAGCCGAAATGTTCATGCAAATTAAAGTGAGACCCGAAGACAGGGATGCCTTGAGATATCTCTGGAAAGGAGATCGACGCGATGAGGCTCCACAAGAATACAGAATGACGTCGATCATTTTCGGTGCAGCTAGTTCACCCTGCACAGTCATATTCGCAAAAAACTGGAACGCTAAAAGGCACATAGAAAAATATCCAGAAGCCGTAGAAGCTATCATCCAAAACCATTACATGGATGATTATCTTGACAGTTTCCAGTCCCTGGAAGATGCGATGCGAATATCGAAGGAAGTACGCGATATACACAAAAACGCGCACTTCACATTAAGGATTTTTTTTTATAGGATAAGGGTGACAAACGAGCACACAGTCCACCTGATGGTAAGTGGTTGCTGCGGCCCATAGACATCTGCATCTATCCTCGTTTGCGAATCAAAATGTAGATGCGTTGTCACCCGTGAGGACTAAGATGGAATGCCTCATTTCCAGTAAAAAGGGCCTCCGGCCACCTGCACTCACCATGCGAAACACAGAGGTAAACCTCTACTTCACGCTGGTATTCTGTGAGGTCGTGGTACCACCCCGGTTCGAGCCGGCCCATCCGTGCGACAGCAAAAGTTGCCGCATGGCTCTACCACTGTTAAAATGGGTTTCCAATGCGCCGGAGATTGTAAAAGAGTTAGAACCTGACAACGAAACGACTGAGTCAGTCAACCTGGGCAACAAGGGAACCGAAGAAAAAATACTCGGTTTAATCTGGAAACCGAGTACCGATCAGCTGAGCTTCAATCTAAAGCTCGCTCGACTTCCAATCAATTTGCTACAGAAGAAACCAACAAAGAGGGAAGCGCTGAAAATAGTGATGTCGCTGTATGACCCGCTCGGCCTCGCCTCCCCAGTTACCATACGAGCAAAACAAATACTGCAGGAAGCATGGAGACGAGGAACAGACTGGGACCAGGAGTTGGACGAAGACCTGAGTAACCATTGGTCCACATGGATCCAACACCTGGAACGACTCAAAACAGTAAGCATACCAATGCTACCCGGGATACAGCGACGCACGCTCCCTCCAAGTGCACGTATTTACCGATGCCAGTGAGAGCGCCTACGCAACGGCAGTCTACTGGAGAGCAATGACACCCGATGGGCAAGTACACGTGAGCCTCATCATGGCCAAGGCGAAGGTAGCTCCGCTCAAGGTAACATCCATACCTCGCCTCGAGTTGCAAGCCGCCGTGATGGGAAGTCGCGTAGCTGCTGCTGTCATTCAGGAACATCGCGTAAAGCCCGAAGCTGCCACTTATTGGACTGACAGCAAAACTGTCCTCACCTGGATAAAGAAAGGGTCCAGGAGCTACAAACCTTTTGTGGCACATCGAATAGCAGCAATCGAGGACCATAGTAAAGTGGACGACTGGCGCTGGGTACCTACAAAATTGAATATAGCTGACACCGCTACGAGGGACGTACCACCTAACTTCGACTCTAACCATGAGTGGTACAACGGCCCATCGTTTCTCTACAAAGAACCGTCAGCATGGCCGACCGAAAGACCCACGTCATCCGAACCTACTGAGGAAGAAAGATCCCTCACCATCACAGAAAGGTATAGAGCACTGCTATACAGAGAAGCCATTCCCGATCCGACAAAATTTTCAAAATGGGAACGCTTAGTGCGAGCTACGGCCAGAGTGCTTCAATTCATAACACTCTGCCGCAAAACAACAGACAGGACCTTTTACAAAAGGACCAAAAGAAATAAAGAGGAAGATCCCGACTGGAGGAGATCGAAAGGTAATCCGCGACGTCTCGCGCAGCCTCCCAGTCAGGTGAAAAATAAAGATGTAAACAGATACATCACACTCGAGGCCGAATACATAAAAAAGGCCGAAAAGCTCCTGATACATGTCATCCAGGAAGACTCCTTCACACAAGAGATAGCCGATCTCCGTAACGATAAAAAGGTCGCCCATGATAGCCGCCTACGACCGCTTCAAATACAACTGAAAGACGGGATCATCGCGCTACGAAGTCGCATAGCCGCTGTAAAAGGAGTCTCGAAAGATATGAAAGGGCCAGCTATATTGGATGGTGATCATCACATCACCCAATTGTATATCGATTGGACACATCGTAGCCTGCATCATTGTGGAACCGAACCTACCATCAACGAGGTTCGACAGCACTACTGGGTAATCCGACTAAGACCCACCACGAAAAGAATAGTGAGCCAATGCGTTCAGTGCCGCATTAGAAAGGCACAACCATCAGTGCCAGCCACCGGTGATCATCCCAGCACACGTCTCGCTCATCACCAGAGACCGTTCACGTTCACCGGTCTGGATTATTTTGGGCCACTCTCCGTCACAGTGGGACGTCAACATCAGAAGAGATACGTGGCTCTCTTCACCTGCCTCACATCCAGAGCTGTCCACTTGGAAATTGTGGCAGATCTCAGCGCAGACTCCGCCATACTGGCATTAAGAAGATTTGCAGCGCGCCGAGGGTGTCCCACCGAGATTTATTCCGACAACGGCACCAATATGCACGGTGCCGACAAGGAGCTTCGAGAGGCTTTTCGAGAAGAAGCCAGCCGACGAGGCATAGTGTGGCGTTTTATAACCCCCTCCGCGCCTTTCATGGGAGGGGTGTGGGAACGCCTTGTTCGATGCGTGAAGACGGCACTATACACCGTCCTTCATGAGAGACATCCGCATGAAGATGTTTTAACCACGCTGCTCTGCGAGGTGGAGTACACAGTAAACAGCAGACCATTGACTCACATCTCAGTAGACAGCAAAGACAACGAGTCCATCACTCCAAATCACTTCCTATTGGGAGGATCTGCGAGACTGCCAACACCTGGAGTTTTTAATGAAAAAGATGCGAATAGCAAAAAACACTGGCGACGCTCCCAGATACTCGCTGACATGTTCTGGCAGCGTTGGGTAAAAGAATATCTGCCGGAACTTCAAAACCGGCAAGTAAGACATTACCGGTCGTATACAAACCTTATAAAGGGTTCGCTTATTTCTTAAAGACATTTTACTATGTCGGCCCAACATACTGTTGAGCCTACCTAGGTAAAACGAGCTAGGCGGGTTACTCTTTTGACATGAGGCCCGAAAGTGAGCCTTGTGTCAAGGGTGACACCTAAAAATTTAGCCGACGTATGCCAGGGGACAGAGGTCCCTAGCATTTGTATTGGTGGAGTATTTTTATTGATACGGCGTCGTTTAAAATCGAATTGAACTGCGGAGCTCTTCTCCAGGTTTACATCGATGCGCCATTTTTGGAACCAAGCTCCTAGGTTATCGACTGACTTTTGGAGCTGGTTCCTTGTAAAAGGTAGTGTTTTACCTTTACAGTATAGAGCAGTGTCATCTGCGAAAAGGAAGAGCTGTACACCATTCGACGGGATTCGAATGTCGTTGGTGTACAAGATGTACAGGAGGGGAGCTAGTACTGATCCCTGAGGAACACCAGCTTTAATGGGGCGTAGAGAGGAAATCGTGCCTTCCTTGAGGACATTCTACCTTGCGTCTAAAACGAAAGGTACGATGTTGTAAGTAAGAGGCCACGAGACGTACTAGACGATCGGAGAGTCCTACTCTATATAATTTGAAAATAAAGCCTTCATGCCAGACTCGGTCGAAGGCTTTGGCAATGTGGAAAAAGACCACGATTGTCACAATGCGGTGTACTTGTTGGGGACAGGAGTGTTTCGCACGGAAACCAAATTGGTGTGGGATGACTAGGGGGTCACCGTCTGTGGGAAACAGATGGCGCCTCATTCGATTTTGAATGACTCTTTCAAAGAGCTTGCCCATGGCCTTTAGGAGGCTAATGGGACGATGACTGGAGGGGAGGTTAAGAGGCTTGCCTGGTTTGGGAATACCGATGACAGTTGCCTCTTTCCACGTAGTGGGAAAGTAACTAAGATTGAAGCAGGCGTTAAAGATAATAGACAAGAGGGTTAACACCTGCTCTGGAAAGTGTTTAAGGGCTTGGTTGGATATGCCATCCGGCCCCGGAGAATTTTTGGGCTTAAGTCCTTTGATGAGGGATGAGATCTCATCATTGGACACAGTGATAGGGTCAGAGGCTGTAGGGGATGAGTTCCGGCTGCGGACCTCATCCTCCACTAGACTTTATGGGCTTAAGTCCTTTGATGAGGGATGAGATCTCATCATTGGACACAGTGATAGGGTCAGAGGCTGTAGGGGATGAGTTCCGGCTGCGGACCTCATCCTCCACTAGGCTTTATGGGCTTAAGTCCTTTGATGAGGGATGAGATCTCATCATTGGACACAGTGATAGGGGCAGAGTCTGTAGGGGATGAGTTCCGGCTGCGGACCTCATCCTCCACTTCCTGAATATGTGAGGGGTCGACAGGTTGAGAACTAGGAGGGCATTGTGCGGCTCAGCCTTTTCGTCGTCCTCGAAGGCAACCGTACCGTCGGGGCGGGAGAGAGGGGGAATGTGGGCGGTAGCGTCTATACGGAGGGCTCTAGCCATCCGATAGTACGCTGTATGTGAGGGAAATATTTTCTCCATGAGTTTACTCCTTTGGAGGTCTCGAAGTTCAGAGAGGTGGAAACGGAGTTCTCGTTGAAGACGATTGGCCGTGCGCCTATATTCGGGGGTGGGATATTTTGCTGCTCTCCGGAAAGCAGCTTTTTTAGCTTTTAATAGGTTGCTAATATGTAGGGGAACCCCACTATTATTAGCAACCGGGACGACCCTTTCATTCTCCTTAAGGGAGGATTTAATTAGGGTTGAAAGTGAATCGACCGCGGTGTCGATTTTTTCGGGACTGTCTAAGTCTAAGTCCGACGATAGGTAGATAGAGGAAGTCCTGTGAGTCCATAGCTTTAGCTAGGGACTCCTTCAAACCCTTCCAGTTAGTGAAGGTTTTCGTGGTTATTGGGGGGGGGGGCTGATGGACAAGAATAAGGGAGACCGGTCGGTGATCGGATCCTATATCGTCTAGTGTCTCAATTGACCTGAGGTTGAGTGAAACTCCTTTGAGTAACGCAAAATCTAGTACATCGGGGTTGTAATCGGTGGCATCGGGATAGTGAGTTGCACCGAGAGGACTGTGAACGGTAAGGTCAAGAGACTGCGTTATTTCAAGCAGTTTCTTGCCACTAAGGGTGGTAGTATGGCATGTCCATTCAGTATGCTTGGAGTTAAAATCTCCAAGCATAATGACTGAATTGCTTAGAAATAAGATGGCCTCAAAATCTTTTTTGAGGGGAAGGATTCCAGGGGGAATGTAACAGGAGGCTATGACTAAAGACTGATGTCCCGTCATAGCTAACCTGCATATCGTAATATCGTAGCTTCCATATTGGTAAGCTGCGGAGTATTAATATGAGAGCAATGTCTTCTTGTAATAAATGGCCGTGCCGCCGCCTCGACGGTCGGGCCTGTCATTACGAAGAAGAGAATAATTATTAATGGCAAGGCCTATAGTGTCCTTAGATTTTAAGAAGGTTTCCTGTAAGAGGAGGATATCGGCTTCGCGATCTCGAAGGAAGAGCTTAAGCTCTGGGAGGTTATTTCGCAATCCGCGAATGTTAAATGAAATAAGCGATAACCCTTTAGGCTTGACACGACCGTGACTTTTAGGTAGAGCAGAAGGCTCTGTCATTGTAAGCTAAGTTAATTAAGTTAACTTAACTTACAACGAACGCAAAAGATTATTATGCTCTACGAGAGCGAGGAGACGATCCTGAGGGGACCGAGCAGCGGGCAATTTGCTCGCTAACACTGCTATTTCATTTATGTCGATGTTCCTTATCGCGGCGTAAACCGTGTTAAGGTCATCGACCATTGAAGGCTGTTTCTGCTGCGGAGCAGAGCTTGCCGGTGGTGGTTCAACCTTTTTGGGGCCCCAGGGAAATACTGGGGCTTGCGCGAACGACGAAAATCGCCCCTCTTTTATACTATCTCGTCTGGGTCAATAGATACGGTGTAAGTATCGTGCAAATGGCGGTGACCAATCAGCGCGAGGCGTGACAGAGCAAGTGACGATGTTAAGTGACCACCTTGCTGAGTCACGTTACATTGTTTACATTAAAGCTAATTCTACTATACAAAATATAAACACTAAACTATAATGATTATTTCCTTAACATAACATGAAATGCTTATATCTTATTTATGTATAACTCTAAACTATAATGTTTATTCAATTACTATAACATGAAATGCTTATATCTTATTTATCTATAAATCTAAACTATAATATTATTCCATTAATATAACATAAAACGCTTGTCTTATTTATGTATTGGCCTATCACTATTTTTTCACGTCCGTAGATAGAGGTAGGATCACAAGCTTCCTCACTGGCCGGCGTAGGACACCTCCTTTGGTCAGCACGTCCACCGTCCGCACGATGTTGTCGGGACCCGGATATGTAGCGATGACTCTTCCTCGTATCCACACGTTGCGGGGCAGGTTGGGATCGACGATCTGTACGAGGTCGTCGACGCGTGTTGTTTGGCCTCGTCCGTGGGGCTTCCGCCCGTGTTGGAGCTCCGGGAGGTACTCCTTCACCCAGCGTAGCCAGAAGATGTCGGCTAGCCTCTGCGCAGCTTGCCAACTTGACCGCAAGAGGGTGTCTTTTCTTCGTCGGAAGGTTCTTCCGCTGTTGCTCTTGCGGTTTCCATCGGCCAGGAGTCTTCTGTTAGGTATAAGAAGTTAGGTCCTTTGAACCATCGATGGTCTTTATTAAATGCTGCTGGTACGTCTCGTGTGGCGTCGTCGGCCACGTTTAGCTTTGTCGGAACCCAGCGCCAGTCGTTGACTTTGGAACTCTCTTCTATTGCTACTAGATGATGAGCTACGTAGGGCTTGTATGAACGTGACCCTGTCCTTATCCAGGTTAGTACTGTTTGGCTGTCCGTCCAGAATACTTTGCGGTCAGGTTTCCTCTCGTGTTCTTCGACCGGTGGCGGACCTCATCCTTCACTGCCTGGACGTCGACCTGAGAGGTCGACGGGTTGAGAGCTAGGAGAGCATTGTGCGGCAATGCTGTCTGCAAAGCACTCAGCTTTTTCCTCGTCCTCGAAGGCAACCGTACCGTCGGGACAGGAGAGAGGGGGAGTGTGGGTGATAGCGTCTATGCGGAGGGCTCTTGCCATCGGATAGTACGCTGTATGAGAGGGAGAGATATTCTCCATGAGTTTACTCTTTTCGAGGCCTCGAAATTCTGAGAGGCGGAAATGGAGTTCTCGTTGAAGACGATTGGCCGTGCGCCTATATTCGGGGGTGGGATATTTTGCTGCTCTCCGGAAAGCAGCTTTCTTGGCTTTTAATAGGTTGCTAATTTGTAGGGGAAGCCCACTATTATTAGCAACCGGGACGACCCTTTCATTCTTCTTAAGGGAGGATTTAATAAGGGTGGAGAGTGTATCGACCGCGGTGTCGATTTTTTCGGGACTGTCTAAGTCCAACGATAGGGAGATGGGGGAGTCTTGTGAGTCCAGAGCTTTAGCTAGGGACTCCTTGAAGCCCTTCCAATTAGTAAAGGTTTTCGTGGAGGATGTTGAGGGGTGTGGCTGATGGCCAAGAATGAGGGAGACCGGTCGGTGGTCGGATTCTACTAGTGTCTCGATTGCCCTGAGGTTGAGGGAAACACTTTTGAATAGTGCAAAATCTAGTACGTCGGGAGCGTAGTCGGTGATATCGGGATAGTGAGTAGCATCGAGGGGACTGTGGACGATAAGCAGTATCCTGCCATTGCAGGAGGTAGTACGGCATGTCCATTCAGTAGGTATGCTTGGAGTTAAAATCTCCAAACATAATGACTGAATTGCCTAAAGATAAAATAGCCTCAAAATCTTTTTTGAGGGGATGGGTTCCTGAAGGGACTGTAACAGGAGGCTATGAGGATGGACTGATGTCCAGTCATAGCTAGCCTGCATACCGTGGCTTCCATGTTGGTAAGCTGTGGAGTAGAAATGGGAGAGCAGTGAAATGTCTTCATGAAAATGACGTAACGACCCATGTCTAGTGTATATGTAGATGTGCATGTGTATACGCACGCACACATTCTCACAATATTGTGGTGAAACTACACCAGATGGCGCTAGTACTCCTCGGTTGACAGATTTCGCACGAGTGGGCTCTCTTTTCATGTATGGGACAGTTACTATACTGTTTACGCAAAAGCGTTGGTGTCAGGCATCGACGTTAGATGGCTCTCGGCTCGGCTGATACGGGATGACGTTCGCGCGTGTTGAACGTCCGAGCTTACTGAACGGTGGGAGTCGAGAGCGAAAGATTAGAAGTCTTCTTCGCGTCGAAAGAGAAGGCAGTCCGTTTGTTTGGGAGCTCTTAGATCTGATTAATGTTGGGCGCGTATATTAAATATACCACTGGGAATGATAGCGCGTGTTGAGAGTTTACCCGGGACTTTAGGTTTAACGCAGAATCTGTATAAGTGGATTCGACTGTATTAGTTACTAGTGCGGTAGTTAATATTCTAGAAATAACGGTGACCTTTGACCCGTACGTTCTGTGTTCATTTTCGCGAGTCAATCGTAACAAAGGAAGAAAGTGACTGCGGAAGGCGACCTTAGCTTGGAGAGGAGCTGAGGGCCGAACTGCTGCAGGGGGAACGGTCAAATAAGGTCAATAACACTACCAGCCACACCCAAATACACATCACTGACCTTTACTTCCTAGCACAATACACCCACACGAGACCTGACCGAATCCTGAGGGACCAGTCGCCTTGAATAGAGGTAAGTAAGCTCTGTTCAATAATTGTAACGCTCCCCCCGGATGGTTTAGTGTAATTAGACTTTTAACCCGTGGCGTGAGGACGCCCGACCAGCATCTGCCCGTAGCTTCTTCGTCTATGGGCCGCGAAGGATTCTACTCCTGGGATGGGCAGCTGCCGGCCGTAACATTTGGTAGCAGAACGCGGTGCTGGGATCGATTCCTGGTCGATCCACCGACCATAGTATTTGATAAAAATTAAATAATTTTGGTGGCAGGGAGCGTTGGGTTGATTGGTTTAATTTTGTGTCTACAATCACGCCCGTCCGTAATACGTTAAAATATTTTTTTTTATTATATACGTAATAATAAAATTCCTTTCTTTGTTAGCTTGCTTTGTTGTTTGCGGGTAAATTTGAAAAACCACGCCCGGTTCGCGCGCAAGCGGGAGATTGCGTCATGTAGGTAGATGGTTATTTTTACGTAATCGGTTAATTATCGTTGTCGGATGGTTGTAGTGTATTACTTATCGAAGGGTCGATTTCCGAGCAAGGTATTTTTTGTTGATGTGTATCTTCGTTATGTATCTTTCGTATTGTAATTTGTATTTGAACTAAAGAGTGGTAATTTGTATTTACGTAATTTGAATTTAACTTGATTTGATCGCACTAGTATTTGTTATTGTTAATTTGATTTGCCTTTTCTTTTGTACTAACTTGTGTTTGATTTAATAAATAGCGGTTCTTATTTGTGTAATTTCTATTCAACTCGATTTGATAGGAACTGCATTGGTTAGCTGTTATTTTTTTTGTATTTTTTATTTGTTATTTTTGTAATTGTGCTCGAGCGGCGTCGTAATTTGTATTTAGTAGTGATGTCCTCGCCCAAGATGCTAATCCGTTGCCTGCGGACTGAGTTACGCTGGGCCACCAGCGCCCATGCTTTGATAGGTCGACCGGATAGGGTCCATAATTTGATGAAGCGGTTCGAGCAGGTCGATGCTCGAAGGGCTGCAGTGGAGGAGGCTTACGCTGAGCTCGAGGATTCGGATGTGGAAAAGGGAATCCTGGACTCCTGCTTCGCAGACTACGAGCAGTTCTTGTGGCTCACGGACGAGTTGATCGAGGCTGAAGGCAGGTATGCCGAAGAGGCGCGTGAAGCTCGGACGAGTGGCCTGCCCGAGTCCGTTCGGAAGCAGCCTCAGCCGGAGCTGTTGGGACGACTCCCAACTCTGGACTTGCCAAAGTTCTCCGGGGTCCTTTCCGAGTGGCTGACCTTCGTTGGTCTTTTCGACGGCCTAGTGGACGCCCGGAGTGACTTGACTCCGAGCCAGAAGATGACGTACTTCTTGGCCTCACTGGAGGGGGAGGCCCTGGGCGTTGTCAGCCATTTGAGCTTGTCGGACGACGCCTACCAGACTGCTCGGGACCTCCTAGCCAGAAGATACGCCAACGTCCGGCGAATTGCGGACGAACATGTTAAGCAGCTTCTGAGCCTCCCGCTGCTGAGTGACCGGGCCAGACTACGTCCGGACCTGTTGGATCCAGTCTTGGTAGCCTGTAATATGTTGAGGCGGCTGGATTTACCAGTGGGCGAATGGGCCTTCTTGTTGCTCCGCATCGTGCTGTCCCGTCTACCTCTCGACCTTCAAATGCATTTTGAGGAGAGGTACGGCGGGGACGAGGCCTCCTATATTCCGCCCTTCTATGACCTGCTGCGGTTTTTGGAGGAGCAGTGCCGACAGATCAAGCACGCGGCGGGCACCGTCGACGACTTACGAGCCGTGCCCAGTGAGAGGCGAAATTCGCCGGGCAAGTCGTCGTCAACCCCCCCCTGCTCCTATTGTCGAGCATCTGATCACCGGGTAACGTCTTGCCCAAAATTATTAAGTAAGCCGGTTCCGGCGAGGCGAACTATCGTCAAGGAGCGCCGCTGGTGCTACTCCTGTTTGGAAGGGCACCTTCAGCGAGACTGTCCGCACCAGCGGCTCTGTCTGCATTGCCAGGGCAATCACCATGCCGTACTGTGCCTGGGTGCAAACGGCGTCTCCTCTCGGGGCACTGCCAGGCCCTCGACCCCCACGGGCGGGGGCGCTCCGCCACTCCCTCTGACGGGCGACGCTCGGCGCCCGCCGGCTAGCCACCAGGCCCCTAGGTTTGAAAGGGGTCCCTCACCCGACCAGTCGGGGGGTAATTCCCCCAGGGGCGGGGGTGTCATCACCCCCCCTCAGCGTGCGAAGAGGAACTTCACGGCCACTCATCGGTCCGCTGGACCCTTCCCACTCCCGTTAGCTGAGTGGTCGCGACTGGTGTACCACTGTACCCCATTTGATGGAGGCGGCCCTAGCTAGCTGCCGCCTTAGCTCCCACCATGGCTGCCTCTACTGAGCCTTAAGCCGTCAACAGTCCACTTGTCAAGCTGTTCTGTTGCCGACGGCCTCAGTGAGGGCGTACAACCCGAGTGGCGACCGTTAGCGGTTGCGCTCTGTCAGTATCGGGTTCACGCGGTGTGGCCTCCACTTGGTGGTGGGAAGATTAGGGCCCCCTGGAGCGTTGAATCACGCTCTCAAGGGGTATTAGATTTGGTTTGGTCGAGCACTTAGTTAAAAATTCTTTAAATTTAAATTAAAATGCTTTGAGTTTTCCGCGAAATACATATTGTAGCGGTTGTGATTAAAAGAATTGAATTTAAAATACTCCTTTAAATGCTGCTGCATATGTTTTGTAAATACATTTGATCACTGCGTTTGCTGTTGCACGGAAAATGGAGATTAAATTGTGTGCCCTTTTTGAGTGCTTGTGCGTATGCTTGTAATTGTATTTGATTGTCGCGCCTGTGCTGAAGGGAAGTTTGAATTCATTTGAAATTTGAATGGCGCTCTATTTTGAAAATTATGTATATGTTTGTGATAGTGTTTAATCATTTTGCTTTGTGATAAGGAAGGTTGAAATTAGATAACCCTGTGGTTGCCGAAGGAAATAGGAGTCAATTCTCTTTTGGTTTAGATTTTGTTGGCACTGTCTAAGATATTTATTTGAAATAAGAAATAGGGCTGTCCCTTACGTTTATTGTTTTGTTTACTTTGCCAAGTTGACCTATGTGCATCGGTGATTACTTGTTTTAATTAATTCTGTAATTGAACATTGATGCTTTTGAAAAATTAGTTGAAATATGAGCATAGGATCACCTGCTAGGGACCATCTGTGCGTTTCGTTCAGCTCTCCACAGACGACGTTCATGGGGAATTTGGGGGTGCTCTCTGCACTGAAGCTTGAAGGTCCCTCTGGGCCGCTTCGTGTCGCGTCGCTGTTTGCAGACCTGATCCGGTCGAGTTGCGGAACTAATCATAGGAGTGCAGATAGGTGTTTGAAGGAGGTCGTCTGACTTCTGTCTAGAAATAGGACTTGTTTATGTGCTGCGATGCCCAGGAAGGGCATCCAGTTCAACTTTCCGGCTAGCCCACGTTGGGGCTGTAATTTTGAGGCGTTGGTCAGGGTTGCAAGATCTGATTGGGTGCGTAGGGTGGCCTAGTTTGGTTGTAGATTCGATCTTGCAACTTGCCGTCGCGACCCTGTCCCGCTGACCGGTTTGCTCGCGGACCTAAATCCTTATGTCCGGGACGGGGGTTTGTTTACGCAAAAGCGTTGGTGTCAGGCATCGACGTTAGATGGCTCTCGGCTCGGCTGATACGGGATGACGTTCGCGCGTGTTGAACGTCCGAGCTTACTGAACGGTGGGAGTCGAGAGCGAAAGATTAGAAGTCTTCTTCGCGTCGAAAGAGAAGGCAGTCCGTTTGTTTGGGAGCTCTTAGATCTGATTTATGTTGGGCGCGTATATTAAATATACCACTGGGAATGATAGCGCGTGTTGAGAGTTTACCCGGGACTTTAGGTTTAACGCAGAATCTGTATAAGTGGATTCGACTGTATTAGTTACTAGTGCGGTAGTTAATATTCTAGAAATAACGGTGACCTTTGACCCGTACGTTCTGTGTTCATTTTCGCGAGTCAATCGTAACAAAGGAAGAAAGTGACTGCGGAAGGCGACCTTAGCTTGGAGAGGAGCTGAGGGCCGAACTGCTGCAGGGGGAACGGTCAAATAAGGTCAATAACACTACCAGCCACACCCAAATACACATCACTGACCTTTACTTCCTAGCACAATACACCCACACGAGACCTGACCGAATCCTGAGGGACCAGTCGCCTTGAATAGAGGTAAGTAAGCTCTGTTCAATAATTGTAACGCTCCCCCCGGATGGTTTAGTGTAATTAGACTTTTAACCCGTGGCGTGAGGACGCCCGACCAGCATCTGCCCGTAGCTTCTTCGTCTATGGGCCGCGAAGGATTCTACTCCTGGGATGGGCAGCTGCCGGCCGTAACAATACTCTTTGGGGACACTTTTCATATATAGAGATGGTCCTCCTTCTCTCTACACTCCATAATTTTGTCACACTGTTCTGTCTCCATTATTAGTTCCGTGGACGCTCACTTCTGCTATCAGCGCCAAAATGACGAAAATCAAATCGCCTCATTTTGTCTTGTCACGGTGTTTAACCCACTGACTTAGAAGTATATGGACTGGGTATACCAAAAGAATTAGCGTGACTACCTAAACAAATCTGGCGCATAAAATGGCCGCTTTTTATAGGGTTGTAACTCAGCAATATGGGCAGCTGATATCGATATTTTTACTAATATGAGTTTGTTATTATTTCATATAATTATAAAAATTAAATCCATAGCCGAATTGCGTAACACACCTAAAATGGCAAACCATACCAATTTGACAGTGTAACAACATCTATTGCGTGGTTTTTGTTGTCGTGCAAACGAATTTTTTAATCACATGAGGCAATGAATATTGTTGGGTTGTTAAATTAGTTTTGGATTGGTATCCCTTAAATTTCGCTTGAGCTTCTTCACGAGGCTTCATCGCATATGTACACTTACGCAATGCACACTCTGCTACAGATTTTTTGTGTTAGGTACATAGTCAAACAAAGAGTTTATGCAGGCAGCTAACTTCCAACTTGTTCTAAACAATGTTTTGAGTGTGCTAAGTGCTTACTCAAGTTTTGAAGTTATACTTCTTTTGGCGGGTTTGAGAAAAATGATGAGAGTGAATTTTTTACAACTTCAATTGGTAATTGTCTATCAATTGTTAAGTTTTCCTGAGAACTGATAACTATATTCGAGGTAGTTATTCAAATATATATTAATGTATAAAACGTGTTTTATTTTAGTTATTTTTGTTTTGTTACGCTAAAGAAATATAACTTCTTACGTGCGTACATAAGTACACACACACGTTTTGTTTTATATCAATGTGAATGTAGGCTATTCTCCTACATTTATAAAATTATATATTTATAACATTTATTATATAGCATTATACATATATATATATGACATTATATATTATTCTAGATTTACTAGCAACCAAGGCTAGTAATTCTAGCAGTATGAATGGTGATATTGAAAGGAAAAAGGCAGTCTTTAGACACCTAAATAAGAGAGTAAAAGAAGTAGTTGAAAGGAAAAAGCAAGAAAGAACGGATAAGAATGATAGAAGAATATCGGATAACTTCCAGGCAAACATTAAAATGTTCTGGAAACTCGTAAGAACTACCAGGGGACATTCATAACAGCCTAGAATGAATGCTATACGAGACCAGAATGGCTGTATTCTGAATGACGAAGTTTTGAGTTTAAGGAAATGGAAGGAATACTTTGAAAGCGTGTTTATGAGTGATGAGACGTTTAAATTAAATGAAATAGAAATTCCGAGAGAAGACGAAATAGATAGAGATGTAAGTATAGATGAAATAATGAAAGCAATGAAAAGTATGAAAGCAGGTAAGTCAGCCGGTTATGATAGAGTATCTCTCGTGTTCGAGACGGCCTAAAATGACTTTAAGCAAAAAGTGATTAAAGAATATTAATTTGTTTAAAAAGTGAAAATACGGACAAAATCAATCAAATAATGTGTTAATATAGTTTACCATGTATTTACAACTCTTAATATGTTTGTATAGAAGGTCGTTTTAATAATAGTTAATATAAACAACTTTATTTTGTTTAAGAGGACTACAAGAGCCAAGTGACCTTGAATAATGCACGCACACATTTACACAATCCATGTGAGCGCCATCTAGCGACAGTGAGGTTTAACACTAACGAATTAGCGAAGTTACGCCGGAGTGTTATAATCATGAAGCAAATACAAAGTCTTTGTATTTGCTTCGTGGTTATAATAGACGAAACGCAGGTCAGATAAAGATGTAACAAAGAAATAGATGGGACAACGAAATTATTTTTAATTTTAATTTAATGTTACTTGAAAGTTTATGGATGTGGGTGATTTTGAAATAAAACTGATTCGATGAAACTTAAATTATATTTATTTATATAATAATAGTAATAAACTTTATTTATATAAAAGTGATTGTAGTACATGGGTAGGACATTACATCGTTTGTACTAACTATAAAATATTATATTCAAAGTTAGGTTACGGAATAACCTGTGTTAAGGAGTAACAGTCTCAATCCCCGTAATAGTAGGTATATAATAAGTACATACTTACAGTTGTAAGTGCTACAATGATAACAAAATCTAGTTCTCAAATTATTAAATATAAAATTGAGAAATATATGCACATGTATGTGTGTCTGTGTGTGAGTGTGTGTGCATGTGTGTGCGTTTGTGGCTATTCATGTTACATTACAACGTGCGGCTGATGTTATGAATATTACCTGTGTACTATAGGCGTGAGCGACTCGCGGAGTATCTTCGACAACATTTACTCCGGAGAGTTACGCCCGTCCGGCACATCTCGAAATGCTAAGGGCTGGAGAAGGAGTGGTAGCAGACCTGCTGTACACCTTGTTTAATTTATGTTGGGAACTTAAGCGGGTACCGGGAGACTGGTGCAAAGCCGTGATAGTCCCAATATATAAAGGAAAAGGATCACAGCAGGACTGTGAAAACTACCGTGGTATCAGCCTTCTTAGCATTGTGGGGAAACTGTATGCTAAGGTACTAATTGAAAGAGTTATGAAAGAAACTGATGGAAAAATTTGGGATGTGCAAGCGGGATTTAGAAAGGGAATGGGATGGGTCTTTTCCATGCGCATGATCGCGGAGAAGTTTTTGGACAAAAACCAAAAAGTTTTTTGTGCGTTCATAGACTTGGAGAAGGCTTATGACAGAGTGGATAGGGATGTGTTATGGCAAACACTGAACTCATTTGGGTTGAGCGCTGGCTTGATACAGGCATTGAAGTCTCTATATAGGGACTCGAGTGCCAGTGTCCGTATCAACGGGGCCTACTCGGACTGGTTTGGCATCCATAAAGGTGTCAGACTGGGCTGTGTGGCTTCCCCGTGGCTGTTCAACCTATTTATGGACAGTTGTTTGGAAAATTTGAAAGTAGAAGAATGTGGTTTAAGAATGGGTGAGTTAACCGTCAAATGCCTTTTGTACGCCGATGATCAAGTCATACTTGCGTCGTCGGCAGCCGAGTTGCAAATGATGGTTACATTAATGAACAGGACATTAAAAGAAAAGGGAATGAAAGTGAACGCAAGTAAGACGAAAGTTATGGTTTTTGAAAGAGAAGAAAGTAAAACGATATGTGAAATAAGAATAGAAGGGGAGTTGGTAGAGCAAGTAGATGAGTTTGTGTATTTGGGATGTGTGTTTAGCAGGGATGGTAGATATGATAAGGATATAGAACGACGAGTGAATGCAGGAAATAGAGTGAATGGGGCTCTACACTCTATTGTGAAAAGTCAGAATGTGTCCAAAAAGGCACGTATGGCAATTCAAAATGCTGTGTTAGTGCCTACTTTAATGTATGGTAGTGAAAGCTGGGTGTGGCAGAAGAAGCACGAGAGTAGAATAAATGCTGTAGAAATGCGGTCATTAAGGATTTTAACAGTGGTAGAGCCACGCGGCAGCTTTTGCTGTCACACGGATGGGCCGGCTCGAACCGGGGTGGTACCACGACCTCACAGAAAACCAGCGTGAAGTAGAGGTTTACCTCTGCGTTTCGCTTGGTGAGTGCAGGTGGCCGGAGGCCCTTTTTACTGGAAATGAGGCATTCCATCTTAGTCCTCACGGGTGACAACGCATCTACCTTTTGACTTGTAATTGAGGATAGATGTAGATGTCTATGGGCCGCAGCAACCACTTACCATCAGGTGGACTGTGTGCTCGTTTGTCACCCTTATCCTATAAAAAAAAAGGAGTATGTTAGAGATGAATCTGAATGACAGAGTGAAAAATTGTTTAATAAGAGAAGAGTGTGGTTTGCAAGATGATGTTGTGACCAGGATTAAGAAAGGAATGCTTCGGTGGTTTGGTCATGTAGAAAGAATGAATGAGGAAAGAGTGACAAAGAAAATTTATGTTGCAGATGTGAACGGCAGAGTCGGGAAGGGTCGCCCTAGGCGAAAGTTTATTGACCAAATTGGCGATATATTGAAAATGGGCCAAATCAAGAGTACCTTTAACCGACGAGCGTGTATGCGTAGGTATATTGATGTGGAGGAAGCGAGAGAAGTCTGTCAGGATCGTACCAAATGGAAGTCCATAGTCTCTGCCTACCCCTCTGGGTGACAGGCGTGAGTGTTTATGTGTATTCATTTTTATGTCTATAATATTTATATAAAGTAGTATAAGTGTTTTATATTAACACAATACATTATTACACTCAGCCAGCGAGCTGTCGTGACGTATATCGCAAATAGAAACAAGCATACCGAGACCGGTTCCTTTGTTTTCGCCACCTCGTTCGACTCATGCGCATCGTCCGAGTTTTACGGACCTCCCGCCAGTCGGAACCTGCTCCTGACGCAAAGTGCATGTCGCTCGACGCTAACCGCTTTGGAATTGCCCGCTTTCGTATTATCGTTCTTAGTGTTAAATTATTATTGTGAACTTTCTCTGCTTCTTCTCTGTACTCTACACTTTCTTGCAAACTATCTGTGCTTGTGCTATACTCCTTCTGTATATATATGGTGTTTCGTTGAAATTTGGAGTAAATATCGAAAGACTGTGAATAACATTTTATTTCACCTACGCAACCCACATGAACAAAGTTAAAAGGTTATAACGCACACAATAAAAATGAATATTGACAGAGTGGTAGGAAAAGGAATATTTTTGCTTGTATACCAAATACCTTTGTTTACAGTACAATAATATTGTAAAGTAAACAAATGTATGGAGATGGGATGGAGATCCTTGATTCCATATTGTAATCCTATATTATAATATTTTTAAAATAAAATTAAAATAATTAGTTGAGTAAAAATTAAATAAACTGTTTTTAAAATCAATACTTATTTATTATTAATTGGTATATAGGAACGTTCTACTCATAATTGATCACAAATGGTAAGTTATATAAGCATGTTCGGTCCTGCCGGATATCATATTTAATTTTTTTATTCAGATTTTAAATGAAAAATATTCTTATTTTCGCAGGTACATTAATTTTGTTCATTTAAAATTCGAAAATCTGGCATGATTATGAAACGGTGAATGAAATATGATATCCAGGATTTATAAACTATTATTAATATTATATATTCATTTCTGAATAAAATTAATTTACTAAAATAATTTCTATCGACACCATGGATACGTACGACACTATTTCACTGCTTTTTTTGACAGTTTGACAGCAGATCTACCTCAAAACTTGGCGCTTAACATGGCGGCGCAGTCACGCAAGGATGAGCTAATGACGGCACACGAAAGTATTACCAAAATAAGCACTTTACAAACTGTAGATGTCTCTCTCTTCTATTGCAGCTATTGCTTTGTTAAAAAGAGACAAAACTGACAATAGTGTGTCGATATTATAGATATTTGTATTACTATTATTTCTATAGTGGAATATCTAATAATCTCCATAGGTATATATCTCTATGGTTTAACCAGTCCAGCGTAGATACTTGTTTATTAGAGGACTTTAGACTCCAGACTCCATTGGAGTTTATACTATTATATCTATGGATAAATTAAAAAATACATAACGTCATCATGTTCTATTGTACTTGTTGTCTCTGAATTGGGATTTCCTGATTGCTGGGTATAGATTACAGATTAGTCGTTTGCTTATATTAGGACTTGTTACCACAGACTAGATAAACTAACGTGTCTTGTTAATTTAGATGTTTAGGGTTGTTATACTTTTTTTTTGTCTTAATGTACTCTATGGTGATCATAGTCTCCTTAGGGTTATCATAGGACTCCCCAGGAGAGTAGTATTTTCCACAGAGTACATTATATATAGGAGAGTATTTTCCTTGAATAGGACAGTTATTGTACTCTTTGGGTTATATGTTCTGTGATCAGAGTTCAAAGTACTATTCTCTAGTACATATACAGTAATCTATGGTACTATTTTTTAAACACACCCGAAAAATTTAATCATTGGCACAAACTGTTATTCGGGCTTGATAAAAATAAAAATCCGATAAAATATATTTGCATATTACCAACCAGTATTAGAATTAGAACCAGTAGTGCCTGTAGGCATATAAAATATAGTGTAACTTTGTAAATAGGTATTTAGTAGTATACTGTGATATTATCAGACAAATTGCTAACTTTGGTAAATTTTGAAAAATGGACGGTGAGTTCATATTTCGATCTGGTTTGTATGATTCAATTTCTGATTTATTTCTTTACTTTCTTCTTAAACTTGGATTAAAGTTTATGAATAAAGTTTTAGAAAAAGTAAGCATAAGTTTAGTTGTAGGTATTCAATACATTTAAAGTTTTAAAGTTGTTCTTCTTTATTTTGTATTATTATTTGAATTCAACTATTTGTCTACCGTTAGTTATTTTGTTATAATTGCAATTGCAAATCAAAAACAATGACATATTCATAACATACGTGGAACTAAATCTGATCTTATGGAATTAGGTTTGTCCGATCATAAAGCTCAATATTTATGCTGTCCTGTAAAAAAGACCAGTTTATTTGACTACTGGTTCTCATATAAAAGTGATTATTCTGAGTGTAATTTGAGAAAGTTTAAAGACTGCAATAATGAGCTCAAATTCAGTGAAGTTTTTGAAACATGACGCAAATAAAGCTTTCACTTTGTTTTATGATTTATTTAGATTATTTTATAACTTATGCTTTCCTATATTAAAAATTAAAAATAAGAAAAAAATACGACCAAAATGGCTCTCTGTTGGAATCAATAAATGCAGCAAACATAAACGTTCACTCCTATGGAAATACAGATTATCTAAAAACCGTAAAGATAAATTACTTTTTAAAACATATTCTAAGAGGTACAGAAAAATTATCAAATTAACTCAAAAATCTCAAAACAATCACTTTATTCTAAATGCTAAAAATAAATCCAAAGCCTCTTGGAATGTTATTCATGGCAATAAACCAAAACTACCCCCTGAAAATATTAAAGAATTGATAATAGATGATCATAAAATTACAGATGCTCCGCAAATAGCAGAATCGTTCAATAATTACTATGCAGATTTGGTTATAGCTCAAAATATAAATAATCCCAAAAAAAGCAAACATGCACGTATAACTCATCATATTCCTTTTTCTCAAGTCCCACATGACTCTTCTATCATAAATAATTTAAAAAACACTAAAAGTACTGGGTTTGATGATATTTGTGTATCGGTGTTAAAATATGTTTTTTCTAGTATTGCGCCCATACTTAGATACATAATTATTTTATGTTTTGAACAGGGTATTTTTCCATCAGCATTAAAGACTACAATAATTAAACCCCTCCATAAAAAAGAAGCTAAATCCGATATTAAGAATTTGAGACCAATAGCCCTAACTCCTACATTTTCTAAAATAATTGAGAAGGCTATATATAATAAATTAAACAATTACTTCAAACGGAACAACATCTTTACCGCTGATCAAAAAAGATTCCGAAAGAATATGTCAGTAAGCCTAGCTATCTATAAATTTTTAAGTATGATATACCCAAGAGTGGATGCTAGACAACCTTCTTATGCCTTGTTCATGGATATGTCAAAGGCCTTTGACTTTGTGGATCATGCAAAACTTTTAAATAAACTTGATATATACGGTGTAAGGGGCAATACCCTCGATTTATTAAATTCGTACCTCAGTGAAAGAACTCAAATCACGGAAATAAGCAAAATTTGTTCCAAACATAAAAATGAAATACATTATAGATCCAGTCCTAGAAGAGTTAAATTTGGTGTCCCACAAGGAAGTGTTCTGGGGCCACTACTTTTTATTATTTATATAAATGACCTACCTAAATCTACTAAGAATCGGATAATATTGTTTGCAGATGAATGTACAGTTATTTATAATAATGAAAACGCCATAAATAGTAGCTCAAAGTCAATAATTGAGTGCCTACAAAACAATAATTTAATAATGAATATAGATAAAACTAAGATAATGCAATTCAAACAAAAAACTAAACATAGTTTTAATACACAAATACAATATAATGACAAAGAAGTCCAAATAACAACAACTACAAGGTTTCTTGGCGTTCACATTGATGAAAATCTGAAATGGCAAACCCATATAGAATTTGTATGCAAAAAAGTGACGCAGTCGTCTTATAACCTATATATGCTAGCAAAAAAAGTCAGTCTCCCCACATTACTTGTGGCTTATCATGGTTATGTTGCATCCAGGCTTAGATATGAAATATTTTGGGGAAACGCCACTAACTGGGATAAAGTATTTAAATGTCAAAAAATATGTATATGTGTGGTTTAAAAGGAACTGATAACTGTAAAGATTATTTCATGAAATTAAAACTACTTATCGTACCATCACTATACATATTTGAAATAGTTTTATTTATCAGGCAATATCCATCACTATTTAAATTAGAGATTTCGCAATAGAAGCAGGTTATATAATAACCTTGGTAGAACATATAAAACTACCTTGTATGGAAAAAGTGTGTTTGCAATGGCTCCAAAAATATACAATAAGATTGTGAATAACATCAAGGAGTGTAACGATATACAGATTTTCAAAGATAAATTGTTCCACTTTCTAATTGAGTATTCATTTTATTCGATGATGAATTTTTTGCCGAGCGTCAGAGATAATAAAAGTCTAACGGATACTACATAATTTTATCAAAATTAAAGTTATATATAAATTATTTTTTTTTATAATTTAAATGAATGTTTTGATACAAATATTATTTAATTTAATTTTCTATATAATTTTATTATATTTAATTAATTTACTTTTTCTATTATTGTAATTATAATTATTATTATCATTGTTCTTTATCTGACATGACAATGTGATTGTTAATTTAACTAATGTATTGATGTAATCTAATAATATAAATTAATATTTTATAATTGCTACGCCCAAACCGGGTTTCAAATACAGACTATTTTTTAAAACACATCTATTGTTACCATTTGATTGCAATAAAGATTATGAATTATAAATTATGACGTATTAACTCTTTGTCTCAAGAGAATTTAATTACTACAGTACAGAGTACTTTGAATAATGCTACAGTTTTATTTGTAATTAGTAGGTATCATGTATTTATCGACCCGTTTTTTATCAAAAAAATAAAGAACTCTTGTGTTTTTATTGTTGAACTAAAGTATTATTTTTAAAGTAGATTGTTAATTTAAGTTTTAAGAAGCAGTTAATAGTATTAATAAATAATTTCAGGGAAAATGTTTTGCTGTGCTTGCGGTGTCGTTGATGAATATTACGATGAAAATGCTATAGTTCATCACAATGATACACCTAAACATGTTTGCAATTTGATTTTAATGGCATATAAAGAAAAAAAGTAAGTGAATTTAGCTTTTATAAAGTTTTTTTGCAGCATTTTCATTTAATTCATATATGACATATATTCATATATTCGGTATGACATTCGTCCCTTGGGAGAGAGTTAAAGCCCTACTTTTGTTTTGTTTAATTAAGTTTCTAGTTTTAGTTTTTAATATTGTTATAGTTTTTATCTTCTTTATATATAAAAATTACGTGTCACGTTGTTTGTCCGCGATGGACTCCTAAACTACTGAACTGATTTCAATGAAATTTGGCACACTGTCTGCAATTTGGTCCAACTTGAGAGATAGGATAGCTTTTATCCCGATAAATGACCCTGAAATTTTTTTATTGCGAATTTAAGGATTTTTATAGGAAGGGTCGTTGGAAAGGGTAGAACAACGTCTGCCTGGCGAGCTAGTATTGTATATAATTAAATTCATATACAGTAAAACTCACTTAATATGATCACGTTTAATACGATTTCTCGTTTAATACGACATTTTATGTCAGTCCCAGCAACTTGAGGCATGTTTTCATACATTTTTAACACGCTTAATACGATTCGTCATGCCGTCTAATAAGCCATCTGTGCAACACCCGAGCCGAGTTGCATTATAAAGTAGTACCATTTTAAAGAATAGACAAGAAATTAACGAAAAATACAGATTGGGAGGTGTGAAGAGAAAAAAGCAAAAGGTAGGAAAGTTTGATCAATTAGAGAAAGTTTTAGTGAAATGGCTTCATCAAGCATGAGCTTTAAAACTGCCCATAAGTGGACCCATGTTAGGCGAAAAAGCGCATAAAATTGCTGAAAGCTTCCAAATCACAGATTCTACCACTTGAAATGGATAGATTGTTTTAAATATCGTCACGGCATTGTGTATTGTCAAATCACTGGGGAATCGGAGATAGTGGCAGAACAAGATGTTGATACACGGATAGCACAATTTCCTGCATTATACCCATAACCCTTTGCATTCTGAATAATTTAATATGACCTATCAGCAAATCCGACTCATTTTTCCTATGGGCTATTAGCTAGTCCAGGCTATTATCAATCGCGCGAGCGCATCGCTGTAGAATATTGAAAATTGCTTTGTCATAAAAAAAAATACACTTTAAAAATATGCTTTATTAATACAACATTAGAATGAAAATATAAAAATACAATAAATTTTATAAAAATCACTGAATTTTTTCATTTTATGGTATCTTGAAAAACAGTCCCCAAGGTGCATTCTTGGCTTATCAGGGCAAGTATCACAATATTCACTCGTTTCTCGTCTTTCACCTTTCTTCTGTCTATTCAAGCAAACAATGCAATCTCTTTTTTTACCTGTGTCAGATGATAACGTAGAAGCTCTAGATTTTTCTTGTGGAAAATTATTAATCAGTTGATCGACTAACAGTTTAACATATTTCAAATGTATCAATGGTTTTTCGTTTTGTTTTGTTTTTTCAATTTGACACTTCCAGGCCCCAAAAAAACATTTTTCTCCACCATTTAAGAGACATTCTCTAAAAACAATAGGTAGATGCATAATGATCACCTCGATCTACACCAACCATAGAATTTGTGTAATTCACTACTACATTAGGCTTTCTAATATTTACTTCCGTACCCCCTCAAAGAATTCTTTTTGAATCTATCATCCCAGCATCATTCCAAGTACCTAAAAGTGAGACAATCCTTTTGTCTTTCCAGGCTAAGAACATGATTTTTCCTTTTTTACAAACAATAATTTTTTTATCCGAAAACCTTTCCTGTTAGCTTTTATACCATTGACGTGGCATTTCAATTTCATTAATTCTTCTGCTAAAGGTATACTGGTATAATATCTATCAGTAAACATATGGTAGGCCTGTGCCTCTGGGATTTTATCTAGCAGCTTTTGATATAAATGCAGACGAAGATTAGTGCTAACTGGTAAATCTGAACGAATAAGATTTTCAGATGTAATACTTCCATAATAAGGTAAGATAGAATAGATATATCCTGTTTCAGAATCCACCATTGCATAGATTCTTATACCCCATTTTGTTGGCTTAATAGGGTTGAAAGAAATTTTCCCTTTAAATTTTACAATTGATTCATCTACACAAATATTTTTACCAGGAATAAAGTGTTCAGAAAATTTTGAATCTTTAATAGTCTAAAAAAAATGCTGGCTCGTTGTATACGAGTTTAAAGATTTTTGCTCCCCAAATCAGGTGTTTTTAATTGGACCATCCAAAATATTTGATTGAATCGAGCTCTTGTAAATACATCGGAAAAAAAAGGTTTTCTACTGTTATGCCGTGTAGTGGCGGTCAAGAATATCCACTACCCCATATCCTCCCGTGGGTGTCGTAAAAGGCGACAAAGGGAAACAGGCGGGAGATGGGCAGCAGCATCTTCCTGATAATAGCCGAAATTACAATAAAAAAACTGCGGTTGCCAACCCGCTCGCCAAGCGTGGCAACTATGGCAAATACCCCCCCAATGACGAGAGTCTGCAAGACCCGCCGCAGAAGAACGCAAAAACTCTCCGATCACACTCTTAATCTCATGGCTGTTAGACGGGAGCTGAGGCTACATTCTTCAACAGATTTGACAGCACACAGGCAACTGAACAGACAGATCTCCAAATGCATGCGGCGGGACTTACGCAACTTCAATACAGCTCGTATTAGCGTAATAGAAGCGATCGAGCGGAAGCAAGGCTCCAAAGTCTTTGCCAGAGATCTGTCTGCCAGAAAGAGCCAACTGTCAAAGCTGAAGACCGAATGTGGCAGCATCGTTTCCGAGGCAACTGAGATTTTGAGTGAGATTGAGAGGTTCTATGGGCAGGTACACGTCATCGTTGGAGCCACACGCAAGTGTGAGTAATGATCCAAGAGCGAGTCTTATCCGATACTATTCCGTAGATATCCCGGACGTCAGTCTGAGCGAGATTAGAATGGCTCTCCAGCACCTTAAATACGGCAAGGCCCCAGGCGAGGATGGAATTACAGCGGAGCTTCTGAAAGCGGGTGGAAGACCGGTACTTGAAGTCCTTCAGAAGCTCTTTAATTCCGTCCTCCATGGTGGCATTACACCGGAGGCGTGGAGCAGAAGTGCGATGGTCTTGTTCTTCAAGAAAGGTGACAACGCTCTCTTGAAGAACTACAGACCGATTTCCCTTCTGAGCCGCGTCTACGTGCTGTTTTTGAGAGTCATTACGAATCGTCTCGCGCGCAGACTTGACGACTTCCAGCCTCCCGAGCAATCCGGTTTCCGAAAGGGCTTTAGCACCATAGACCACATACATACCCTACGGCAAATTGTACAGAAGTCCGAAGAGTACAATTTGCCACTATGTCTGGCGTATGTGGACTATGAGAAAGCCTTTGATTCCGTCGAAATTTGGGCGGTGCTGCAGTCCCTTCAGCGGTGCCAAGTTGACTGTCGGTATATCGAAGTGCTGAAGTGATTGTACAGTAGAGCTACGATGGCTATCCGAGTACAGAACCAGAGTACTAAACCTATCCAATTGCAGAGAGGTGTAAGACAGGTTAATGTTATATCCCCGAAACTTCACCGCTGCATTGGAAGACGTTTTCAAGCTTCTGGACTGGAAAGGATACGGTATTAACATCAATGGCGAGTACATCACTCACCTTCGATTTGCCGACGATATAGTCCTTATGGCAGAATCGCTGGAGGACCTAAGCACTATGCTCAATGACCTCAATAGTGTCTCCCAACGGATAGGTCTTAAGATGAACATGGACAAAACAAAGATTATGTTTAATGTCCATGTCACACCTATGCCGGTAGTTGTTGGGAGCACTAAGCTCGAAGTTGTTGACGAGTATGTTTACCTGGGTCAAATAGTCCGACTAGGTAAGTGTAACTTCGACCGAGAGGTCAATCGACGGATTCAACTCGGCTGGGCAGCGTTCGGGAAGCTACGACATCTTCTCGTCAAACATACCTCAAAACCTTAAAACGAAATTGTACAACCAGTGCGTGTTGCCAGTGATGACTTACGGAACTGAGACGTGGTCCTTCACTGCTGGCCGTATGAGGAAGCTCAAGGTCGCTCAGCGAGCTATGGAGAGGGCTATGCTCGGAGTTTCTCTGCGTGATAAACTTAGGAATGAGGATATCCGCAGTAGAACCAGAGTAACCGACATAGCCCAACGGATTAGTAAGCTGAAGTGGCAGTGGGCCGGCCATATAGCTCGAAGAACCGACGACCGATGGGGAAGAAAGGTTCTCGAGTGGCAGCCTCGTACCGGTAGGCGAAGTGTAGGGCTTCCCCCCTCGAGATGGAGTGACGACCTGGTAAGACATGCAGGAAGTCGATGGATGCAGGTGGATCAGGACCGTGCTTTGTGGCATTCTTTGGGGGAGGCCTATGTTCAGCAGTGGACTTGTGAAGGGCTGTAATGATGATGATGATGACTATTATGTCTAGTCGACCAATATTCTTGCATGTTAGAAACAGGCATTGTACTCATATTTAAGATAAGTCCAATGAAAGCCCAAAATTCATCTTTATTTACATCACGCCATGTTTGCCATATAGTCTCTAGATATGTTCTTTGAATTCAACACCGATTTTGTAGTTATTTGTTTCTTTTATCATTTCCTCTACAAGCTGTTCTGAGAAAAATAGTTTGAATTGAATTGAATCGCTTCAAAAATATTAGATGGAGTTTGGGGGCCTGTTACTTTTGTTCCTATTGAAAAATTTACTCTTAGGGGCATATATTCATTCTCTGTAATACTGACCCAATCATATTCGGAGGAGGAGATACTTGCATTATCATCGGTGTCACTTTCAATAGGCCGTGCTTTTCGTCTTCGATGAACTATTATGTCGCTGCTATTACTATCAGTATTTACATCTTCATTTATATTATTTATTTGAGCCAAATTGTCGCTGTATAAGTTAAATTCGAATTCATTTTCACTTTCGGAAATTATTTTCTTCCACTTCGGGGGAAAATATACAATAAATGATAATTTTAACGCGATTATTTATAAAAACTAAGAGTATAGAACTTGACGAAGAACCAAAGAATATTTAAATTAAATATATATTTATATTTAAAATAAAAACATTGTTACTGTAAATGTCGCCGCTGCGGCGACAACGGAGTAGAAGTTAACATACAAAGTCGCGTCAGCGGCGACAACGGAGTTATATGATTACCTTACATTGTCGCCGCAGCGGTGACAACGGAGTGCTAAGGGTTAAAAAATTATGAATTGCGAAACATTTCTAACGCAGACGAATTTGGTTTATTTTATAAATTGATGCCAGATAAATCGTATGTTTTCAACGGTTGGCAAAGCAAGTAAAGAGAGACTCACTATTCTGGCCTATGCAAATTCTGATGGCTCGGAAAAGTTACGATAATTAGTCATTGATAAAATCCATGTTGCTTCAAAAACGTGAAATCGCTCCCTGTAATATAATGCACAATCTCGAGCTTTCATGATTGGCCTTCGTTTTATTAACTGGTTAAAAGCTTTAGATGATCACTTCCAGATTAAATGTGGACGCATAATTCTCTTAATTGATAACTGCCCCGCTCACCCTAAAGATGTTGAACTAAAGAACATCACGCTTGTTTTCCGAATGCGACAAGCAAGTTACGTATACCTATAATTCAATACCTACACAATATTTGTAAATGATGTTTTATTTTCCCCATCCCGCAATATACGCTTTCCCGCTTAAGTTGCGACTTTGGCTGGGTCCCTTCAAAATCGTATTAAGCGGGTTTTACTGTCTGTCAAGATAAATATACTTGTATTTAATAAGTCATGACACTTACTATAACACATAATAAATAATGAAAAAAAATTAATTGAAATTAAAAAGCAACTTCAAAAAACTAAATAGAAAAAAATAAATTTCACATAATAGCTTATGAAGTCAGGGTTTTAAATGTCCTATTCTTTCTGGCTTAGTTACAGAGGTCCATTCTAATATCATTCAGAGTGATGTCCAGGATATCCTTGGAATAGTATTTAGATAAGACTTGCTCTTGAATTACTACTCATAACAAGTGGCTCCAACAATAATGTGTAGAACTCATTGGTATCACGTAGTATATTAGCTGCAGGATATTTCTTTTTATTTATAAAACATTGGTAGCGGACTTGACACTATTATAAAATTGTTTTCAATTTTGAGGTGGTCTAACCCATTAGTTAGTTTGAATACTTGGTTGATGAAAGAAAGATTAAAAATAGCAGCACTTCTCATTGCCACTCTTTCATTAATAATGAAGTCGCGTGTCGCATGATTGTAAATAGCAAAAAATGTGAAACAGACAAGTGACAGTTCCGTGGTGCAGTGGCTTAGTAATGAGTTGCAGCACTAAGGGTTGCAGGTTCAAATTCCGTACATAACAAGTTTTTGTATGGCCTACAAATAATTGTTCTGGGTCTGTTCTATGTATGTAAACCATCCCTGCGATACAGTAGAAAATCCTAGTGTGGAGGTAACGTTTTTTAAAAAGAGAGGAAGAGAGACAAGTAATGAAATTAAAAATGTTGTATAACCAATTTCAATACTATTATGCATTACATAGGCTGCACTAAAAGTATCGGGAATGGAATATTTCCACTGTTCCTGTCAAATTAAAATCTTTTTAATTGAAAACTCCTTGGTTTTCGAATCGAATACCATTTATTTATTTAAAAAAAGATTCTCGGTCTTGTCACAAGGTTTTGTCAAACTTGTTTAGTCGTTGAGAAAATGGAATTGACTCGAGAAAATTCAAGAGCGATGATTTATTATGACTTTCGAAGTGGTTTAACACAAAAACAGTGTGTTGACCGGATGATTTCTGCATTTGGTGATGAAGCCCCATCCAAAACCACAATTTATTGCTGGTTTGCTGAATTTCAACGTGAACGTGTCAAGCTCAGTGATGATCCCTGTCAAGGTCGTCCAAAAACTTCAGTCACCCAAGAAAACGTTGATGCTGTGCGTAAGCTGATTGAGGAAGATCGACATGTGACATACCGCGAAATTCAGGCAACTTTGGACATCGGCATGAGTCAAATACAAATAATCTTGCATGAACAATTAGGTGTAAAAAAATTGTTTTCCCGATGGATACCGCATTCGCTCTGTGAAGAACAAAAAGCGGCTCGCGTTACTTGGTGCGTCAGAACTCTCGAAAGATTCCACGCAGGATCCTCAAATGTTGTATACAACATCGTATCAGGTGACGAATCCTGGATATACGCGTACGAACCCGAAACAAAAAACCAGTCACGAGTTTGGGTGTTCGAAAATGAGTTAAAGCCAACAAAAATTGTTCGTTCACGGAGTGTTGCAAAAAAATGGTGGCCACGTTTGTCTCCAAAACCGGCCATGTTACGACTATTCCTCTTGAGGGACAAAGAACGGTTAATGCAGAATGGTATGCTAGCATTTGTTTGCCACAGGTCGTTTCTGAACTCCGTAAAGAGAACTGCAACCGCCGTATCATCCTCCATCACGACAATGCGAGTTCTCACACCGCACACAGAACAAAAGAGTTTTAGAGCAAAAAAACATAGAATTATTAGACCATCCGCCGTACAGCCCCGACCTAAGCCCTAATGATTTCTATACCTTCCCTAAAATAAAGAATAAATTGCGTGGACAGAGATTTTCATCACCTGAAGAAGCTGTGGACGCCTACAAAACGGCCATTTTGGAGACCCCAACTTCCGAATGGAATGGTTGCTTCAATGATTGGTTCCATCGTATGGAAAAATGTGTCAAATTTCGCGGAGAATACTTCGAAAAGCAATAAATACGTTTTTAAATAGTAATGTTGTTTCACTTCCTTGATTCCCGAAAATTTCAGTGCCGCCCCCGTATTAAGGATAAATCCAACACTACTGGTTAGATCTTGATCAAATTTATATGGGGCTACATTAGAAGCACCAGTTTTCAAATAAAACATAAAAGACACAGTCGAATTGAGTACCTCCTCCTTTTTTTGAAGTTGTTTAAAAATGGTAAGTAGGTAAATCATCTGAGTTTCAAAGACATTCACATTGTTATAATCTTAATTTTGCTCGATGTTGCATATTAACCTTCCTCACATTGAACAATAAAGTTTTTATTATCAGCAAATTGATGGTTTCATTATGCAGTGGCCTAGCAATGAGTTGCAATGCTGGGGCCGCGGGTTCAAATCACACACGGTCTTGATGTTTGTTCTTGTGCAATTTATGTTTGTTAATTGTCTCCACAATACAAGAGAAAATCTTAGTGTGGGGGTAACGTTTTTTTAACACTATATGAAATACTAATACACATATAGTAGAACACACCTTGGTGTATTCTACTATATATCAAAGGATTCAATTTGTTTTCTCACAATACCTAACCCTACAGTAGAAGAGATGTTAATACTGCTTTTACTGTAGAGTTAAGTGTTTGGGTTCGCTAAACAAAGGCCTAAAGCTAAGTGATAAAGACACCCGCACGCGGACGTAAGGTGCATTTTGATTTAATACTCGAAGTCGAGTTTACAGTCCATTATGATAACATCATCTATATATACTAAGCAAACATCTTCTAAAAGGCCCCCAGCTGCTAACAGGAGCCAAAACAGCTGCTATTTATACAACTCGCTGACGCAACCGCTCCACACTTAAGTAGACAGCGTACCAATGTACAATACACTGCTGGTCCTTTAAGAAATCCAGGCTCAAAATGCAGTCATTGATGACATTGGCAATCAACACGGGATTGACGTACGTGTTTCGTTGACGTCTGTAGTATCACCAAGGACTTGACTGGTTGTTTAATTGCCGTTCATAGTAAATATGGAGATCGCTGCATCCACGATATAATCCGTTTCAATAGTTCCTGTCTCACAATAGTGTGCGATGCTCCTGTGTCAATTGTAAATCTGTAGACTTTTCCATTTAAAGTACCCGTAACATGTAACATGTCGGACCATACCGAGATGCTTCTTTTCTTCCGTTCGTGATACTTGTAAGCAGTCCATGATGATGTCTCGTGAAATTGTGGTCAATAACATTTGCTTAATGTCTGCGCCAACGCAACCGGGAATGAGTTACACTAACTTATTTTCAATTTTTGAAAATCCCCTGAGAGTACCTGAAGACTGCAATCAGTATTGTTGAGTCCGTCTTCAAGCGTTTCAGTTTTAAACGCAACTTTTCATCATATCACTGAGCATTTGAAGCCATTGTGTTTAACTGATGATATTCTGTAGTTCTTGATGGGCCCTTACCTGCTATTGCCGAGCTGCTGCCAGTTCTTTTTAAACTTCTTGTCGAGTGGCTTCTTGTTCATGAGGACCCGCGACTAATAACTCAGCCGTGTTCCCGTCTAATGCTGGCCCTGATGGTGACCCTCCTGAAGGAATCGGTTTTTAGTCAGCAGTATGCCCCTCAACTCTTCCTGATCATGTTGCTGTCCATCTCCGCTTGCCTCCTGGCAATACGCAACTGGCTGTCGTAACTATATAATGCACTAATTTAAGAGTGTAAGCCTAAATAATTAGGAAACAAAGCATTTTTAAATTAAATCTAAAAAGAATACTTGTCTTGTTCTTCTCTTTTCTTAACAGCCTCTTACAGACCACTGCTGAAGTTGGGTCTCTCTCTATTGTAAGGAAGGATTTGCACTAATTGCAACGCTTGGTAAGGGAATTGGCTATTGCAATATCTGATATCTCGCACCTTTGATCTTGCCCTTCATGTGGTCTGGGTAATTTACTCAGAATGTGTCATGTGGGGTGTGGTAAACTGCCATCTATCGGAATCCAGTAAAAATTTACAGCTTTTCGCATATTCACCTCTTACGACGTTTAGAGTACGAATTGGACTGATGGATTCTCTATGCTGGCCGCTGTACACCTCATGGAAGTCGCAAACACAAGGCAACAATGTAAAATACAACACATAATTTAATATGTAATGTTGGAAGGTGTTGCATTTAAAAATATATTTGCTTTAATACGAACCTTGTCATCGTAAAACGTAACTTAATATTTTGCATTTTTTTTAGAATACAATACCTACTAAAATATTATAAAATGTTAAAATATGACAAATATTTTCAAGTTACTTGTATATACCGCACATTTAATATTTAATGCATTATTTATTTATTTAATATAGTCTAAAACATATTTAAAAAAAAATTAAAATTAATATAATTATTTATTTTATATTATAATTAATGCGACATTACTTCTTATATCTTCTTTTTCCTTTTCGATTTAATTTTCATATTTTATTGGACAAAACTCGCTAAAGTACAACTGCTCCTTTCCTTATTAAATTAATTTGCAGTTTCTTGAATTTTGGTCTTTGGTCATAATTTAAAAAAATCACTTTTTATTGTCCTCATTCTTTCTTAGTTGCCTTCATAGTTATATTAAAGATAAATATATTATATTACTTCATATACATTATAGTTTTTAATTTTTCAGTCAATTATTATTGTAATTCTTGTATTCATATTTATTAATTTTCGTCACATCCGGTGTTGCGTCCATTCCGTTATAATATTTCTTTTGTCAAACGTTTCACTTCATTATTTAATTTAATAGTATTTATATTTACTTTTTAATTTTAAATAGGCCCGGCTGTGCGCGTGCGTTGCATCAGCGCACCGCCTGGCAGGGTCGCCGTGTAATAAAGTATTCAATGTGTTTAACAGAAAAAACTTCAGCAAGAATCGTGATGGTGTCATCATCCTTGGCAGTGTTGAAAGTGAACCCTTGCCTGGTGCCGATATTAATAAAGTGGAGAATACAGATCACCATAAGATAAGGATAATGGTAACTGTTTTGGCATAGTTCTTTAAAATATTTCTTTATCTTATAATTAAGCAGAAGATTCTTATAATACAAAAGATTGAGAAATTATATTATATCGTTTTTTAAAACAAAATCTATGACTTGTATATTTGGACGTGGTTATGCAAAAAGGATCCAACCCGAGTTTGTGTCAAAAAATATTGACATGAAAAATAATGTTTGTGGTCTATACTATTATGTGATGTAACAATTTTAGCAAACGTAACACAAATAAGAAGAAAAATTACAAACAGACAGAAACCATACCGATAATTTGAGTTTATGATATTTGAAGTATTTAACTTATTGCGGGTTGGATCCTTTTTGCATAACTACGTCCATTTAAAAAGAAATATAGTCATGTTTTAAAAATAAATAATAAACTGAAATATTTATTAAATTGCACAGAATACAGTATTCAATGTATCTGTACTCAATCAACCAGAAAAAAAATTTGCTCTAATTTTATGTGTAAATTATTGCTATATTTTAGATAATGTTTATGTTAATAGTAGACTTTTTTAATATTACGAATGTGACAAAAGGGCTAATGGTCTACTTGATGGAACATGGTTACTAACAGTTAGACACAGATGTATTGCCATCCCCATCGGTTGTGGGTTCTTCGAGCTATATGGCCGGCCCATTGCCACTTCAGCTTACTAATCCGTTGGGCTATGTTGGTCATTCTGGTTCTACTGCGGATATCCTCATTTCTGAGTTTATCACGCAGAGAAACTCCGAGCATAGCTCGCTGAGCGACCTTGAGCTTCCTCATCCGGCCAGCAGTGAAGGACCACGTCTCAGTTCCGTATGTCATCACTGGCAACACGCACTGGGTGTACAGTCTCGTTTTCAAGTTTTGAGGTATACCTGACGAGAAAATGTGCCGTAATTTCCCGAACGCTGCCCAACCGAGTTGAATCCGTCGATTGACCTCTCGGTCGAAGTTGGACTTAGCTAGTCTGGACTATTTGCAGGAAGTCGATGGATGCAGGTGACTCAGGACCGTGCTTTGTGGTATTCTTTGGGGGAGGCCTATGTTCAGCAGTGGACTTGTGAAGGGCTGTAATGATGATGATGATGATGTATAGCCATCCTGTCTACTAAAAAAACCCAGCCAAATGCGAGTCGAACTTGTGCATGAAGGGTTCCGTACCATCGTAATACACGTTTCTAGTAGCTCCCCTACTAGTAACGTGTCCCTTCTTATATTTAATTTATTTTAATTATTTTGTGTTATAGCGCCAACAGAAATACACATTTTGTGAAAATTTCAACTGTGTACCTATTACGGATCATGAGATACAGCCTTTGACAGACAGACAAACGGACAGACAGCGGAGGCTTATTAATAGGGTCCCGTTGTTTACCCTTTGCGTATTGAACCCTAAAAAAGCATTTCACCCTTTTTTTTCTAATAAGATAAAGGTGACAAACGAGCACACAGTCCACCTGATGGTAAGTGGTTGCTGCGGCCCATAGATATCTACATCTATCCTTTATTCCAAATCAAAATGCAGATGCGTTATCACCCGTGAGGACTAAGATGGAATGCCTCATTTCCAGTAAAAAGGGCCTCCGGCCACCTGCACTCACCAAGCGAAACGCAGAGGTAAACCTCTACTTCACGCTGGTTTTCTGTGAGGTCGTGGTACCACCCCGGTTCGAGCCGGTCCATCCGTGCGACAGCAAAAGCTGCCGCGTGGCTCTACCACTGTTAAATTATCTCTCTTAACACTTCAAACAGGATCATAGCAGTATTCTACCTTTTTCTGCCGCCAAACAACAATTATAGGTGCACATAGGGTGGTGCAAATCTTGAAGGAGTCCTAGCCAGAAAAGGACGCTTTTTGTTTACGTTATTTATGCTTTTAATATTTGTTACATTCCAGGCTAAACCCAACCAACCAGTGAAGTTTTCATTCAGTATTACTAATGATATGCGAAATGAAGACTTGTTAGTTGTTGGTATTCAGTTGGCTCATCCACAGTCACAGTTTCTTATGAATGAACATCCATACATATTTGGTGAAGAACCAAATATTTTGGAGAAAAGTAAGTTCCATAATATTAAATAAAATTTGCAATAGTGATTGATGATTATTTTACTTTTTGCATGTTCTTTCGTTACAGCCTAATGACCATAGTTGCCACGCTTGGGAAGCGGGTTGTGGTAACCGCAGATTTTATTTTTAATCGTTATTAGGAAGACCCTGCTGTCCATCTCTTGATATTTGTTTCTCTCTGTCGCCTCTTACGACACCCACGGGATGACATAGGGTAGTGGATATTCTTACACCCACCTTCAGCCCTTACCTACAATATTTTCGATGTATATTTGCTAGTTTAAATTTGTTGTTCCAATATCTTACTACTTTACTTGAGATTCCCAAATGTTATTTAAGTCCTTTTCAAACTGTGGTGACCATGAAGTTCCCGTTTTTAACTTGTTTGAGTTTTCTTTCGCTGACGCTGTGTCTGCGACTATGGAAAAAACGAAACACGTTATTTCTAATATGAGTTCCATTGTGGCATCAATGCTATACAAACGGCGTACAATAACGAGTATGAAACAAGTAGCGCAAATGAACGCACGTTGCGTTTTTTATTTGATGGCTTTTGTTCTGGAAATTTCTACCTCGACACCAAGCCCCGTGGACCTGAAAACAGATGATAACGTCGAATAGAAAGCTTGAGTGAATGAGTATTTATGTCAAACCACGTGTTAGCAGCAGCCTTAAAAGACTTTGACTAATTTGCGTAAATAAATAAGCCCTCATTCGGCACAGAATTGAGTGGATTTTAGGAGACTAAATCAAATTTCTTGTGATTGTACGATCATCATGTGCCAGATTTGCATTATACATTATTATCATGAAAAACGTTTAAATTTTTACAACTAGATATAATATAATATTAATTCGATATTTTTTTATTTTATTTGTTATTTCAGTAAAATAAAGGCTAATATATGTATGTAGACATACATAAATCCAATATATTTTTTTACATAATTATTTAATTATCACTATTGTTGCAAATGTATTGTTGACATCTTCTTTTGCTGTGCGATAACACGAAATCTTCTACGAAAACGTCGGCACACGATACCTTTGAGCCATTATTCTTTAAACTGGACACGAGCATGATATGATAATGATTTAAGCATGAGTAACTTTATTATTTGTTACTACGTATGTAAAAAAATACTTTTAGCTTAAGGCCTACACACTATAGTAGTGACAGTGTAAGGATGTCCACTGCCACACATCGTCCGTGGGTGTCGTACGAGGCGTCAAAGTTAAACTAACCAGGTGATTGCCAGCAGCGAGATCCTAAAAACTACGGTTGCCAACCCGTTTGTCAAGCGTGGCAACTTGGGCAAATAAATTAAGCGAGAGTTTTCAGCAGTGGACTTTGATAGGTTGTAATGGATGAATGAATGATTTTAGCATATCCGATAATGTATTTAGTAGTTTATTCACCTGTTAGACGTCAAAAACAGCAGTCACTAAATAGTAAAGCTGAACAAAGTAAAAGAACAAAATTCGGGCACCTAACATTCTTAATACATCCCTAGAGTTGTTACTCTTGGTTTTGAGATAGCTTTAGGCCAAAAAGAATTGGCTGCGCTTGTTCAATGTGTTTTCCAGAATTCAAATTAACTATTTTCTTTTGATTGATGAGTACTCCTTATGTCTTTTGCTGCAAAGCAAGTTGTAAATCAACACTTAAAATTGCAATTAATAATTTAATCGGTGCTTGCGGTAATCGAACTCGGTTTGCTCGCGTTTTATCATGAAATTTTAAGACAAACGCTTAATCCCCTGAGTTACTATGCCTCCCACAACAAAATAAGAGCAAGTAACAAAATTAAAGTTAAATACTATATATGTACCACTGCTGGTCACAAGCCTCCTCTCATTTCTGAGAGAGATAGCAGGTGATAATTATTATGTTTATGAAACCGATGTGCTCACAAAAAGCTATGGTAAACACCCTACTTAATTAAAAGCAAAAAAGCAAACCACTTTACGTCACATGTTTTACAATCAATGCGAGCTATTTAAAATTATATAGTTACTTCTGTATATACACTTCCTTTCTTTTAATTTATTTCTATGCTATGCTACCAGTTAATATTCATTATCGGGCAAAAATATTTTTGTAGAGGTAAAGCTAGTGTTAGCAAATAATTCCTGTCAATCCGTCTCCTTAGTCTACAAGTCTTCACAAAATCTATCGCAAACTTACAGGAGTTTCTTCGATTGCAATTTTCATCAGCCACTTGTACACGCCAGATCTTGTTCTTAGTAATTTTCGTTTAGTTTTTCAGTATTATATGGCATCTTTTACAAAAAGAAATAATTTATTTTAAATCTGTTGTGGAATAAATATTTCCGTCCCCAGGAATTCTAGTCTAGTATACCTTGGATATAGTAGCATACTCATACATTGGTACCATAGTAAAATTGACACAATTTGGTGTATTGAAAAGAAAACGAAAACTGATATCTGTATTACCTAGTAATATTATGTGTTGTTAATTGGATTCTTATACAACATTCAAAATGCCATGTTACAGAGACCACCATAAAGGATCAAGTTTTTGTAACATTTGTGTCTTCAGATATTGGACAATATGAGATGCCTATTATGTTCACATTTCATAGGAGAAGTGATGAGAAAAATATCATATTTGTGCGAGAAATGGTAAGATGGTCTTTTATTGCAACAGAATTTGTAAGAATATTCAATTTTATTATTATTATTATTTATGTAATATAATTTCCTTAGTACATTAAGCAAGAGCTATATAGCCCTTGTTTTGTTTGTCATACTAATCCGTTAATATAGCTCGAAGATCTGACAATGGGGAAGAAAGGTTCTTGAGTGGCAGCCTCGTAACGGTAGGCGAAGTGTAGGGCACCCCCTACTAGATGGAGTGACGACCTGGTAAGACATGCAGAAAGTCGATGAATGCAGGTGGCTCAGGATCGTGTTTTATGTCATTCCTTGGGGGAGGACTCTTATGTGCAGTGTCGGACTTGGGAAGGGCTGTAATTATAAGTATTGATGATTAAACAAGAGCTGTGTGATGTACTAGTGGATTAAAATTTTTTAGTACGCAAGAAATCCGCATTTGATTCTCACCAATACATCTATAATTGTCATTTTATTATAAGTAGTAAGTACGCGTTAAATCACTTATAATTGTAAGTGTTTTAATGTGTACTCGGTGGGGAGGCAAAATGTTGCGATAAAACCTACATTTACTATGATATAAACAAGGAAAGACATAGAAGTCGGCCAACACAGCAAGGGAGAAGAGCCACCCGCTTCCTAACCTGAGAAATAAGAGAAAGCCTTTCTCCTACAACGAGACATACAAGGGAGTTAAATAAGAATGTTGAATGGGGGCCAACATCAAGAAAATTGTAATCAATATTATTTGTCCTTGGACACATACATTTTTCAGATCAGTTAATAAACACGCTTTTGTTATTGCGATAACAGTAATCTTTCATACTGTAGGAGAGGATAGAGGGGAATACAGCACCAGTCTATTTTCGGATTTATGTGTAGGATGAGTAAAGTCAACATGATAAGTTTAGATATTTATGTTGGATATGTCAAATTGGATATGTTTATGTAAAGGAGGCGAGAGAGGTGTATCAGGGTTGTGCCAAATGGAAGTTCGTAGTCTCTGCCTACCCCTCTGGGTGACAGGCGTGCGTTTTTATGTATGTATGTTTGTCAAATTGGCTTAAATTTAGTGGTTTAAAGTAAAAAAGTAACGTAACAGCCTTCATAATTATGTACACGGGACTCTCACTTTTGAGAGGGTCTTTGGTTGTCAACACGCAGCTAACAGTTGGCGCAACATCTTGGCGGCCTGCGCATATTCACGAAGTGTTTACAATTTCCTGTATTTGTTTCCCTTCAACAACTACCGGCGTAGCTATGACATGGATGTTTTTTTCGTCGCAGCAGTGCTGGCGAGAATCGATTGAATTTGCGAGCGATTTTTTATGAAGGCTCGACCGATTATTAGACCAATCTCGGGGGCTCACTATATGTATCGTCAAACACAGCAGAGTGAAACATTAACCTACTATAAAAAAAATCCACTTCCATTTCCACCATTAGGTGATAGTCATGTGGCTTATTGTCAGTGAAGAATACTAAATACACACATAGGATAATTGTTTAGCCAAGAGAATATGTTACAAACAGCATTGTTGTCATTTTGTTGTAGGTTGTTTCAGTCTATGAAGAGCATTTTGTTTACAAATATGCAAAGACCCCTTTTACCAACAAGGATTGGGAGCGAGCCGATCACATACTGTCGTGCCTTGTGTTAGTATAATTTGTCTATTTTTCTTAAGTTTTGAATGAATAAATACTATAGTCTTTGCGTTATAGCATGGTGCGGGTGACAGCGTACAGTTTAGCGTGTCTAGAGATGGAACAATGTTAAATCGATTTAAAAAAGGCGATTAACGATATACAAAGCAAAGCAAAAATTATCGATAAAAAATTTAAACCATAACATATATTTCTTTATAAATAAATTACAATGTATGCAAATTTTAGTTACAGTTAAATACAAATGATAACATTATAGTTACATATCATACTCTGTGCTAATTTTAAAATAATAAATAAAAGAATTATCTTATCTACTATGTTAATTGCAACATTTATCTTGACATTAAAACAAAATGATTGCTAGCACCTGTGATATTTACTACGGCGTTGACTACACCTGCAGCTTTTCAAGGTATGAGTGTTAGCGCCTTTCCCTATAAATGAGTATTAGTGTTGCCAGATCCAATGAATCTGGCAACACTAGTACACACTGATCAGAATAAAGGAAAAACAGGTTTTTGTAGTCCTTTTTGGCCGCCATGAGCTATATTAAAGTCTTAGATGATGAGAAATGAGCTAATGAACTAATAATTTATCGTCCAAACATCGGAAAAACTGCATATTCGTCTATGTGCGTTTTTCTTTTTCGCCAAATCAGAACTTGCTGAACGTTTAGTGATCGTGGCAAACTGATTATTCGGAATAACTTATTTTAAGGTTATTCTGAAAAAAGTAATAAATCTTATCAACTCTTCTGCACTTCAAAAAACCTTCAAAAACAGCATCATAATTAAAAAGCACACATTCATTCTTAATCAAATTATAACCTCAAACTCTCAGATAAAATACTGATATCGCCCGCATAATGTTACTTTATTAATTGAAATCAAAAGTTGAAACCTACAACCGCTTGAAGAAATTGAATAGTTGAGAAACTAACCCACAAGAGGAAAAAATCTCTTGCGTTTTAATAAATGTACTTATCTAAACCGCAGCATGTATGTTAGGTACTGTACTAATTACTACTATTAGAATTAAATCAATAAATAATAGTCGAATTGACGACGTCGATGCATAGCGTGGCAGACCGGGCGGCATCACTCAGTGAGAGAAAAAACTAAACAGCATGAATGATATCTGTATCTCGCTAACACAATACACAGTATGTTGCAAACGCACGGAAGTTACGTTCTAGTGACCTGTCACCCCTCACCATGCTTATAACGCAAAAGTTTGTCACGGTTATGGATCTTAGTTTTCTAAATTTGTTTTTTGAAAAGTAAGATCCATATGCCTGATGGTAAGTGACTACAGCCGCCCATGAACAACCGCAACACCAGGGGAATCGTAGATGCGTTGCTGGCCTTTTAAAAAGGAGTAGGCTCTTTTCTTGAAGGTCCCTAAGTTGTATCGGTCCGGAAAAATCGCTGGTGGTAATCGATTCCACAAGGAAGTTGTGCGAGGGAGGAAACTTCTTCTAAATCGCACAGTGGTGGACCGCCAATCATCCAAATGAAATGGATGGTATCGCGAGCTTTGTCGCGATGTGCGATGGTGAAATTGAGCGGCTGGTATTAGTCCGGACAATTCCTCAGAGCACTCCCCGTGATAGATGCGATAAAATACGCAAAGAGATGCAACATCTCTACGCAGTGCCAGTGAGTCAAGCCGATCGGAAAGAACTCGGTCGTCGACGATTCGAACCGCTCTGCGCTGGATGCAGTCAAGTGGAAAGCGCTGACACTGAGGAGCCCCTGCCCAGAGATGGGAACAGTATTCCATGTGTGGCCGAACTGTAATAATAATAACTATAACTGTCACATTCAAAATGGTGTAATTGTTTTAAAAAAGCCCAAATTAGTCCCACCAAAATTGGTCATTCTGCAGACCCCTATGAAACTTTTTTAATTTCTTTAATACTTTTCGCCCTGAGTACATATACTTTTTTAAACTAATTATTTTTCAATTTCTAGGCCGCATCAATCGAAGTTTAAAATACCAAAGTTATTAAAATTACTTTTACCTCATGGTTTAGAAGAAAAAGCCTTGGAAGATATAAATGCCCCTAGGGAAATTATAGAAAAACTACGGCTGTTAATAATTTCTACAAGGTAAAGAATTCTTGTAATATATTTATATGATTATATTTTAATTCTTTAAAATTATAATTTTTCAAGCAACTATGTTTAAGTAAAATATAAATTATAATATATACAACGTGTCCCAAAATTCAACGATAAGCCAACACCGGAGGATAGACCTGCCCCGGACTATAATTGGGGAAAAAAAGAAAAAAATATATATCCCAATTATATTTTAAGTTATATAAAAAAAATGAAATTCTTCAGAAATTGAGACCGTTTATGATATTTTTAACTTCCATGACCACAATTTTTAAACATTTTTTTCTTTTTTTTTATAGGCAACCTGAATAGTACTGCTATCTACCACAATTCTTAAAAACTCCAGAATAACTCTTGTTTTATCACGAAAATTAATGAAACTTATTTTATCCCCTAAATTTTTTGAAGACTTACTTTTAACCAAATTTAACTTATCGTGGTGTAAAAAAAAAGTATGAACACTAGTATGGCAAGCTTTTTTAAAAATTGACGCAACTAACCAACATTCCAAAATGGTATAATACTGTAGGAAAACAAGTTATAAAAAAATATGGGCCTATTATTTCTAAACAGGGGCCAAATTCCTTAAATTGTAATTGTTTGTAATCACTTTTACTACATGCCCAAAATGGGTTCCTGTTACAATTTCTAGGAATTCGAATGGGGCATTAATACCTTAGATGTTAGAGAGAGATAGATAGATAGAGATATTTACGTTAAAAAGAGACAACAACAGGGCAGGTAGAGAAGCTGTTATTATTCTCAGCAAGTCGGTTCAGTACGCTCTGCTCCTTTGTTTACTGCGCACCGTTCCCAATTCAACTTACGTGGCCCTCGTACATACTATCGACTTTTGGCTTGGCTTTTTGGACTGAAATCAACCTGCAAACTTAACTGACCTGACATTATTTGTACTGGAAGTGATCTGCAAACTGAACTGACCTGACATTATCTTGGACTACGATTGTGTGTTTTGTGATTTAGAGTTCTGGCGCATTTTGGACTGTTTGGCGTTTAACATGCCGCAACCGTACACACCACAGGAATACGCTAATATGCATTTAACCTATGGAGAATGCCGATGTAATGCTAACGCTGCTAGCAGACTGTATCGAGAAAGATACCCAAATGCTCAAAAATATCCTGATTGTCGAGTGTTTATTAATGTGCATCAAGCGTTTTCGGAGGGTCGTATGCCATCCAATAGGAGAAGCGCTGGAAGACCTAGATTGGATCGTGATGAAGAAGTTTTCAGTGAGATAGAAAATGAGTCGACTACTTCGGTACGTGCCATAGAAGAAGCTACAGGAATCCCGAAAAGTTCTGCACATCGAATATTAAAACGTCACAAGCTTCACCCATATCACTACAGGCGTGTGCAGACGTTATTACCGCGGGGCTATCCGCTACGGGTCACATTTTGCCGTGTAATGCTGCAAAGGCACAGTGAAGATCCCCACTTCCTAGACAAAATTCTATGGTCGGATGAAACAACGTGCAAGAAAGATGGGTATTTAAATCTTCACAACCTACATAGTTGGAGTAATGAAAATCCACACTTGATGAGACAAGACAAATCCCAATATCAATTCAAGGTTAACCTATGGACCGGCATATTAAATGGAAAAGTAATTGGGCCCTTTAAGTTACAAGGAAACTTAGATGGCAATAGTTATTTAAACTTTTTACAAAATGACTTGCAAGAATTGTTAAACGATGTGCCCTTAAGTGATCTTCAAAACATGTGGTTCCAAAATGATGGTTGCCCAGCACATTATGCCCATCCTGTGCGAGAATATTTAAATCAAGAGTATCCAGGGCGTTGGATCGGGCGACTTGGTCTTATCTAATGGCCACCCCGTTCACCCGATTTGAACCCCCTGGACTTTTTCTATTAGGGTTGTCTTAAAAACAGGGTCTACTCAAAACCCATTGTGACATTGTACGAGCTTCGTCGAAATATCACTCAGGCTGCTGATTACATTAATAGCAGAAGATATGCAAGACAAATAAAACGATCATTTTGAAGGCGATGTCGTGCATGTATTAATGCTGGTGGCAAACAGTTCGAACATTTGCTATAATGTTAATAACTTAATAAATTACACGTGAAACTGTTTGTACCATTTGTATTGAAATATTAAACATTTTTCAAGAACTAATACTTTTATTACACCCGACCGTCATTTGGCCCCTGTTAAGAAATAATAGGCCCATATTTTTTTATAACTTGTTTTCCTAGAGTATTATACCATTTTGGAATGTTGGTTAGTTGCTTCAATTTTTAAAAAAACTTGCCATACTAGTGTTCATACTTTTTTTTACACCACGATAAGTTAAATTTGGTTAAAAGTAAAAGTCTTCAAAAAATTTAGGGTATAAAATAAGTTTCATTAATTTTCGTGATAAAACAAGAGTTATTCTGGAGTTTTTAAGAATTGTGGTAGATAGCAGTACTATTCAGGTTGCCTATAAAAAAAAAAGAAAAAAATGTTTAAAAAATTGTAGTCATGGTAGTCAAAAATATCATAAACGGTCTCAATTTCTGAAGAATTTCATTTTTTTTATATAACTTAAAATATAATTGGGATATATTTTTTTTTCTTTTTTTCCCCGATTAGTCCGGGGCAGGTCTATCCTCCGGTGTTGGCTTATCGTTGAATTTTGGGACCCGTTGTGTATATATATATATATATTTCTTTTTAGGGCTATTTTTGACGAAGGACCAACGAAAATGAATTACATGGCTTACTTTCATCACCTACTCTGGTGGGAAGAAATTATAGCAAAAATGAACTTACGGGTAAGCAATTGTAAATTACACGTTGTAATACGATATACATATTAATCTAAAATATTTAAAAAAGTGTGCTCCACTGCTAAGGCTTTACATTTAAGCAACAAAATTAAAACTGCATCCGACAAAATTAAAATGACCTGGAGAATAATAAATAGTGAAACGGGCAAGGTCAAACCGCGCAACTCGGATTTTCAATTGAATATTAACAATAATTTAACGCGATCTGATCAAGAAGTTGCTATGGCTTTTGAGAAACATTTTACTGATGTTCCTTTTTTGATTAAATCTCTCATTAAATTCTTCTCCTACTGTCGCCGAATCATTGCTCAAACAAAATGTAAAGGCTTGTTCAAATACTTTTAAATTCCATAGAGTACTGCCAAAAGATATCGTTAAATATTTTAAAACTATTGATGTTAAGAAAACGGCAGACTTATGGGGGATTTCCATTAAAGTTATTTTATCTATAATAGATATATTAGCAGTTCTTCCGGGTCACCTGTACTAATGGGTGTTCCTCAGGGCTCGATTCTCGGCCCATTCCTGTTTCTGGTGTATATTAATGACTTACCTCACCTTGCAGGGGATAGTCATGATATAGTATTATTTGCTGATGATACTTCCTTGATTTTTAAACTTAAACGTCAATCATTTAAATGTGACGAATTGAATAATGCTATATCAAAATTAGTGCATTGGTTTAACATTAATAATCTGCATTTGAACGGAAATAAAACTAATTGTGTTAAATTTACAACAACGAATGTTAAGAATCTGAATACCAATGTGTTTTTAAATGGGGAGGAATTGAGCCCTGTTGTATCCACTGTTTTTCTTGGCATCACCCTTGACGCAAAGCTTCAGTGGGGCCTCCATATATCCAGGTCTCACTAGTGTCGAGACAGCTAGATTAGTTTATTTTAGTTATTTCCATAGCATAATGTCTTATGGGATTTTGCTATGGAAAAATGCGGCTGATTCAGAAACTATTTTTGTTTTACAGAAGAGGGCCATTAGAGCTATTTACAATCTAAAACCGAGAGAGTCTCTTAGAGATAAATTTAAAGAAATTAATATATTAACTTTGGCCTCTCAGTATATTTACGAAAATTTAATGTATGTTCACAAAAACAAACATAGTTTTAGTAAAAAAAGTGATGTACATTCTGTAAACACTGGGAACAAACACAAGCTAGTGATGCCAGTTTCTCGACTCCACAGAGTCAGTAATTCATTCTTGGAGCAATGTATACGCTATTACAACAAGGTCCCAGAAAGTGTACAGGTTCTCTCTATTACCAAGTTTAAATGTTTTATTAAGCTGAAACTGTATAAAAGGGTTATTATAGTATAAATGAATACATGGTTGATAATAACCCCTGGGAATGAGGTCGTCGCTTTCAAGCAGTTTCTAAAATAAATTATGTAAATAGTTCGTAATCATTTATATTGTAAAATTTATTTAAAAAAAAGTCCCGCTGGGTTTCTTGCTGGTTCTTCCCAGGACAGAGTGTATTTTTTCAAACCAGTGGTAAAGTCCTCCAAATGTCATATCTTGTAATCAAGTGGGTTTAAATCTGGACTAGAAGAGGGCAAGCCTTCATATCCGATAAATTCAATTCCACGGGCGGTCAACCAGTTTTGCGTGTTTTGTGCCCTATGAGCTGGTGCAGAGTCCTGTTGGAATATCCAATGTCTGTTTTTGAACATTGTTTGAGAAAGAGGTTCCACGACGGTATTTTGGTACATCCCGGCACTGGTTTTTACACCTTTTTCACAGAAAATCGCCTCAGTTCAGCCTGAATATGAGACTCCAAGCCAAACCATGAGTGACGAAGGATAATGTGCTCGTTGAACCTTCGGAGTACGCGTGCTGGCTTCTTCACTGCTGTGGGAATACACCTTAACTTTTGGTTTATTATAACTTTCTTCCATGTTAAAATTTTTTTCATCCGAAAACAAAATTTCGCGGTATTTTTTTCCCGTGTAACGCCGTAACAAGGCACGGGATCTATCCAGCCTAATTTTATTTCAAACGCTTGTTCAAAAAATGTCAGGTCTTCTTACAATAAGCTAGTAGTCCTAGGTCTTAATTGATCACTCTTTTGACCGTGGTTCTGCTTAGGCCCATCTGAAAAGCTAAGATTTTTTGTTTACGAACAGGATTTCGTTGGATTCGCGCCTTCACTGCTTTGATGATCGCGGGTGCCCTAACTATACGAGGTCGGCCGGTCCTCTTACGATCTTCAAAAATTGAATCTTCAGTGAATTGTTTGATAGTCATCATTCATCATTACAGCCCTTCACAAGTCCACTGCTGAATATAGGCCTCCCCCAAGGAATGCCACAAAGCACGGTCCTGAGCCACCTGCATCCATCGACTTCCTGTATGTCTTACCAGGTAGTCACTCCATCTCGTGGGGGGTCGCCCTACACTTCGCCTACCGGTACGAGGCTGCCACTCAAGAACCTTTCTTCCCCATCGGTTGTCGGTTCTTCGAGCTATATGGCCGACCCACTGCCACTTCAGCTTACCAATCCGTTGGGCTATGTCGGTTACTCTGGTTCTACTGCGGATATACACATTCCTAAGTTTATCACGCAGAGAAACTCCGAGCATAGCCTTCTCCATAGCTCGCTGAGCGACCTTGAGCTTCCTCATACGGCCAGCAGTGAAGGACCACGTCTCAGTTACGTAAGTCATCACTGGCAACACGCACTGGTTGTACAATTTCGTTTTAAGGTTTTGAGGTATGTCTGACGAGAAGATGTGTCGTAGCTTCCCGAACGCTGCCCAGCCGAGTTGAATCCGTCGATTGACCTCTCGGTCGAAGTTGGACTTACCTAGTCGGACTATTTGTCCCAGGTAAACATACTCGTCAACAACTTCGAGCTTAGTGCTCCCAACAACTACCGGCATAGGTGTGACATGGACATAAACATAATCTTTGTTTTGTCCATGTTCATCTTAAGACCAATCCGTTGGGAGACACTATTGAGGTCATTGAGCATAGTGCTTAGGTCCTTCAGCGATTCTGCCATAAGGACTATATCGAGTTTCGGGGATATAACATCACCCTGTCTTACACCTCTCTGCAATTGGATAGGTTTCGTACTCTGGTTCTGTACTCGGATAGCCATCGTAGCTCTACTGTACAAATACTTCAGCACTTCGATATACCGACAGTCAACTTGGCACCGCTGAAGGGACTGCAGCACCGCCCAAATTTCGACGGAATCAAAGGCTTTCTCATAGTCCACATACGCCAGACATAGTGGCAAATTGTACTATTCGGACTTCTGTACAATTTGCCAAAGGGTATGTATGTGGTCTATGGTGCTAAAGCCCTTTCGGAAACCGGCTTGTTCGGAAGGCTGGAAGTCGTCAAGTCTGCGCGCGAGACGATTCGTAATGACTCTCGAAAACAGCACGTAGGCGCGGCTCAGAAGGGAAATCGGTCTGTAGTTCTTCAAGAGAGCGTTGTCACTTTTCTTGAAGAACAAGACCACCGCACTTCTGCTCCACGCCTTCGGTGTAATGCCACCATGGAGGACGGAATTAAAGAGCTTCTGAAGGACTTCAAGTACCGGTCTTCCATCCGCTTTCAGAAGCTCCGCTGTAATTCCATCCTCGCCTGGGGCCTTGCCGTTTTTAAGGTGCTGGAGAGCCATTCTAATCTCGCTCAGACTGACGTCCGGGATATCTTCGGAAATTCTTCGGATAAGACTCGCTCTTGGATCGTTACTCACACTTGCGTGTGGCTCCAACGATGACGTGTACAGCTGCCCATAGAACCTCTCAATCTCACTCAAAATCTCAGGTGTCCCGGAAACGATGCTGCCACATTCGGTCTTCAGCTTTGCCAGTTGGCTCTTTCTGGCACACAGATCTCTGGCAAAGACTTTCGAGCCTTGGTTCCGCTCGATCGCTTCTTCAATACAAGCTGTATTGAAGTTGCGTAAGTCCTGCCGCATGCATTTGGAGATCTGTCTGTTCAGTTTCCTGTATGCTGTCGAATCTGTTGAAGAATGTAGCTTCATCTCCCGTCTAACAGCCATGAGATTAAGAGTGTGATCGCAGAGTTTTTGTGTTCTTCTGCGGCGGGTCTTGCAGAACTTAGCTCCAACCGCATGGACAGTTTCCACGAGCTTGTCATTCATATCGTCCACTTCATTGCAATCTTCTAGGCACTGAAAACGGTTTTGTAACTCGAGCTGAAAGGTTTCGGGACTCTGGAACAGAACACGAGGGGGATGGAGCGTTGACTTCATCAGACGAGACCTCTCCAACTTAACGTTTAGGTTCAGTGTGCCTCTAACCATTCGGTGATCGCTACCAGTTTTCACCCTCGCGATCACGGAGACATCACTGAACAGTTGTCGTCTGGTTGTCATAATGAAGTCAATCTCATTTTTTGTCGAACCGTCGGGGCTCGACCAGGTCCACTTCCTGTGGGGCCGCTTCTGGAAGAAAGAGTTCATCATAAAGAGTCCCTCTTTCTCCATGAAGTCGGCCAGCTGCTGGCCCCTTGGGTTCCTTTGCCCTATTCCAAATTTCCCTACTTTCAGCTCACCGTTCTCTCTTGTGCCTAGTTTTGCATTGAAGTCTCCCATTAACACCGTGTATTGGGTTTTGGAGGAATGCATGGCTCTAGAGATATCCTCATACATTTCCTCCACCTCCTCATCGGGGTGTGCCGAGGTTGGTGCGTAAACCTGTATGACCTTCAGCGAATACCGTTTGGTGATTCTGAGTATAAGGTACGCAACCCTCGTCGACACACTCCCGATCTTTACAACGTTGTTATCGACAGACTTGTGGACGATAAATACGACACCTCCTTGGGACAAATGGTCGCCCTCCCGGTGATAGAGCAAGTTGCCGGATTCGTGGATTACCGTGTCCTCCCTCTCTCTTCGGACTTCGGATAATCCTATAATCGGCATATTATGCCAGCGCAACTTGTCTAACTCTTCTTCCAGCTCCACGATCTTCTCGTCAGTCCTCAGGGTGCGTGCGTTGTACGTTGCCAGGTCGAGTCGTCTAAGGTGCCCCCCCCCCCCCTGCCCCGCCGTTACCATGGTCGTCACCGTAGCCAGGAATAGCGGGGCCGCCGGGGACTGGGGGCCGTCTGTTTGTTGCTCTATTCATTGGGGGGTATTTGCCATAGTTGCCAAGCTTGGCGAGCGGGTTGGCAACCGCAGTTCTTTTTATTGTAACTTTGGCTATTATCAGTAAGATGCTGCTGCCCATCTCCTGTCTGTTTCCCTTTGTCGCCTTTTACGATACCCACGGGAGGATATGGGGTAGTGGATATTCTTGACCGCCACTACACGGCAGGTTTGATAGTGCGATAAACAAATTGTAGGGTTATTTTAAATTTTTGTAGAATATTGAAAATCTCTTTTGGCGCGTAACCACAGCGGTGCAACACGATAACTGCTAGATCTATCTTCTTTCTTCGACCACTCCGTTTTTGAAAATGAATGAAAATTAATGTCTTTTTTATTTTCGGCAAGCGCAAACATTATATTTTTAAAGTTGGTGAAGTTCATCTATTACAGCCAGTATTTAAATATTTTAAATAATGAGGTTTTGACAAAACCGACTAAGTATATACATAATCACCCAGGCCGATACGAATGGGGCACGTGGGCGATAGACAGTTTTTTTGGACGTGTGGCAGTATTGCCACCCGATGGTTGCCCGCACCGCATGCATTTTTAAAAAATTTAAAAAATAAAAAATCAAAAAATATTTATTCTCAGACCAGTAATACTTAAAATTAAATACATTATTGGAACATGAAGCATTGCCATGTGAGCTTTCCATTTTGTTATGTGGGGTATTTTTTTAATTTTATATCATTATTTTCATTAAAGCCCAATACACGTCAACTGTTGAACCTATGTGGGGGAGGCATATGCCTCCCCTAAGAAAGGCGGCCATAACTAGAACTTGTTAAAAAATGGTGTCTACCTGAGTAGTGGTGACATCTATATTAAAAACTTTTAGTCAGCGTGTTTTTGGGTTAAAAACACGATGTTTTATTTGAAAGGCAATATGGTGGAGAATAATAATAAATCATAAAATTTCCTGGTATTGGGGGCATAATAGTTTCTGTTTCTGTTTCTGTTTAATCCTGAGAAAATTAGAGATCATTGAAAAAGTTATAAAAAAATGATTTGTTTTTCACAAAAAGCAAAGTCATGATGCCACTTTTTTGTGTGTTGTTACTTTATCCTTACCGCCAAGTACGTGAATTATGTGGGCTCCAGCCAGAGATTGCAAAAAAAGCAATCTTTATTTAAAATATATTTAATTTAAAATAATAATTACAATTAATTCTTATAACTAAGTGAGGTGACTCTAATTCGATGTTTGAATCTAGAATGATTTCACACGGTAAAATATTAGAATCAGGTAAGGTAAGACACTAGACACGTTATGCTGACACGGCGCCTCGTGATTGTCGTAAGCCGATGCAACGCAGCAGATTGCCTGGATTAGGGCTGCGTAACACCTCCCCCCGAAGAACAGCGACTATGGAAGACCTTGGTCGTGAATTGAGCTGGGAGTTGATCGGGATTAATCTTCTCAGTGTCTGGAATAGCGTATACCCTTAATGATTTAGGATGGTCCTCTTCTGTGTTTCTTTGCGTAACTCCAGTTGGCTTCGGCTTGTATTTTCTATATAGTACGCATAGAATCAGTGCACCTGCACTTATTATTAATGCGTAAAATGGTATTGTAGTATGGTATAGACTGTAGTCCTCGTTTCTCCATAGATTTATTGGTGCTTGCTGGGATATTTTAGTGTTCGTTGCATGAAGATGTTGAAGGTTTATTGAATTTAGTTTATATGCCGATGCAGGAGATGGAATGCTGGTGTTTTCCTCAGGTATGTCCATTAGCTTTAAAGCTTGTCCCTTCAATCGATCTTTAGTGTTTGAGATCAAGAATAGTGGCGTTTCTATATAGCATTTCAGAGGGACAATAACGAGATAACTACCTTGAAGTATTTTGTAGAGATCTTGTCCACAGGACAGATGTACTTTCGTTGGTGTGGGGAAAGTGATGGTGTAGTGCTTGTCGTCCAGTTCTTCGTAAGCTGGTTTATTTAGGGTGACCGTGAACGGGTTACATACTGCATTCGTTTGTTGTTTGGTGATGAGGTGATGGATGCAATCAGGGGATGGTTGACCTCTCAGGCTCCGCTTTTCCTTACAGATGTACCATTTACTGGTCTTCGGGCATTCTGCCTCTATGTACTGAAAATCTTTCTGATAAATGGCTAGGAATGGAAAGGGTGGTGTGAGGATTTCGTGTTTCTTGTTAGGAACAATAGATAACTTATACATATCATATATATGGGGTAATAAAATTGGGAACTTAAATACTATTACTATTTCATTTCCTACATAATATGAACCTAATCTAATAATATCATAATATTCTCTTATATCTAAATCTCCAACCTTTTTACTTCCATAAAGTCGGGTTGCCCTATTAATCATTATTCCGATAGATTCTAAATTAATTATAGAGTGGTGCATAGTGTTAGCTCTTATAAATGCTAAGTTATTCTGTAACTTAATTAATTCCTGTGAAATGGAATCAACATTATCACTAAGGATCATTAATACTTGTCCAAAATGGGCATATTTAATTAGGTCATAGTCTCTGGTAGCCTCGGATTGATTTATTTTACCTATTAATATTTCTAATTTATTTTGATTATCCACAATGCTATCTATTATTTTGGAGTATTGATTTGTTAAATCTTTAGTTAAGCTTACATGATTATTAAATTCCGTAACGATTTTATTTTCGTCTTCGCGGATGGATTTTACAGCGCGATTAAAATGATCTGCATCTGTATAATCAAGGTTACCAGTTATACTTTTTATGATGGAACCGAGACCATCTACGAGTCCTCTTTTCTCGCGGTTCGTTTTAAAGCTTCTCAACTGTATGGTGACACTTTCAAGCTTATTTTTAAGATAATCAATATGAGGCTGAAATAAGGAATTAGTAATGTTGTTAAGGTTAGGGCTAATACTGATTAACTGTATTTTAACTGAATTTACTTTATCTTCTAATTCTTGGAGATTAACATATTGCAGAAATGCATGGTAGTGGGATAGGATTCGAGCGGGGCCTAATTTGAAGGGTAATATACCAGGTCCATCACTAAGACTTTCAAGTCTTATCTCCTGCATTAGAGCTGGTCCCAGAAGGAGATGAAGTACTAGGAGAGTCCTGTAACAATTGGTTCGTTTTAGGTATTCTCTTCAATCGAGTTTTTGCTACGGGACCTCGTTTTTTCTTTGTATAAATGTGAATTGGGAGATTTGCCATTACTGTGTCGTGTGTGTATCGAGGAGGTAATTTCTGACGGAATGCGAATGGATTTTTTATAAAGATTTGTTGTTCCGGGGAATATTCAGCTTCCTGTTCTCGGTTTTTATTGCGAGTATCAGTCAAGTCTTTACGCATGTCATTACATAGGTCGTGAATAGTTTTATAGGTCTCAGTAATTCTGTCTTTATGGTTTACGACGTACTGTTGAAGTAAGTGGGCGGACAGATCTATGTCAAAAGGATCGCGAGGGTCAAAATGTCCTGTAATTACTTCTATTGGTTTGCATTTTGTGAAGCTATGTATACTATGATTGTAAGCTAATAGAGCATAGGGCATAAGGTTAATAGCGGATTCATTCTTTTGATTTATCTTTAAAATACGGAGATGTTCTAGTATGGTGGCGTGAAATCGTTCAACGATACCATTTTCGTTGGGTGCATGTGGGGCTACTCTATGGTGCTGAATTTTATGAAGTCTAACGAATTCTGCAATAAGCTGGTTGGTAAACTCAGGGCCGTTATCGGAAACTATGGTAATTGGAATTCCATGATGTGTGCAGAAAATCAGTAAAGCTTGTACTACACTGACAGCAGTGCCGTCTCGCAAATAATACGCCTGAGCATATTTAGAAAAACTATCAACTATTGTCAAATACTTTTCCCCTTGAATTGTTAATAGATCTACGTGAACTAGTTCAAAAGGCTTAGAAGCTGGTGGTACAATTTTAAATTTCTGTTTAACTGGATTGCGGTCGTATTTAGCTTGTCCGCATACTGTACAGTCATTAATAAATTTAGTAACGTGCTCTCTCATTTTCGGCCAGTAATATTTGCGGGACAAAGCCGAGAAACACTCGTTAATGCCTCGATGGTTCGTCTTTCCATCGTGATATTTATGAATGATTTCTTGCTGTCTTAAATACTCCCTAACGTTTTCCAATTCACTTTTTGTTAGAAAAAGATTAAGAGATGAACTTTTAAAAGACTTTTGTATGATTGGTATGACAGTGTACATTGCAGAGTTTGGATTAATGAGTAATCCTGTCCTAATTTTCGGATGGACGTATTCTTTTATAGCATTAATGACATCCTCTTCTATGTTTGATCTTGTTGGTGAATGTTAAAGGTTCACCATCAAGGTAAAACACGTCGGCATATGAGGCGCATAACCGTTGTAGGTTTGCTAGCTCTTCAGGATTAAGATGATCGGTGCGAAGACGGGATAAAACATTTTTAGCGCGATCCGATAACGTTTCAGTAAACTGGCACTCGACATTATATATTTCGGCTTCTACCGGACGGTCCATTGAAAAAATTACATCATTTGAGCTGTTATTGGTAATTTCGACCCAACCACGATTATTAATTACTTTCGTTATACAATCAGAGATTATGCAGTTGCAAATTATTTGATTTTCAACTACTACGTCACCGTCCTTTGAGTTTATAGGCAACCTAACTAATTTTGATGACTGCGCGGGTATAATTTCCTCATATAAATTTGCGTTACGTGAGTCATACATTTCGATTGGAATTTTTGCGTTACGAGTAATAAGTAATTTATTTCTAAGATCGATATTAGAACCCCATATGTCTAGTAAATCAAACCCTATCAGTCCGTCAAAGTAATTATGAAATTTATAAATGAACAAGGTTATATTATCTCTTTCATTAAATTCTAAAGGGCATGGGAGAGTTATAGAATAATTATTTTTACTTGTCGCGTGAACATTGGTGACCTCGAATGGGTCATAATTCAGTGAAATATGGCTAAAATGTTTTCGTACAGCTTTGGGACTAATAAATGATTGGTTTGCGCCGGTGTCTATTAAAAATTTCAGTGGGGGATTACTTGTCTGAATGTAACCGAGTTGCCTTTGTATGTGGAAATTGACTTCTATTTTTGTTTTTCTGAATTGGGGCACTTCCGAAAATCCTCATTGTTAGTCGGGGTAAAACTAGTGTCTACTTCCTCTACGATAGGAGCTTCCGCGTGGTTATACGGTTGCTCGTATCCATAATTGGGATATTGTTCGTAAGAATAATACTCCTGATTATCGTTATAGTCAAGATAGTCGTATTCATAGTACGCGTCGGTGCTGTAGTCGTAGTCAAAATCAGTCTCGTTAAAGTTTACCTCCCGTGTCTTAAAGTAATTGCTCGGCGGTGGGTTGCCAAACCGTCTCCAGTCATGTCCAGTCGGTGGTAAGGGTTTCGTAACAAATGGAGTGACACCGCTCATAGGAGAAGGGCGCATGTTATTATGTAAGTTGAAGCCCTGTGGTTGTTGAGGTCTATTAGCAAGCTTAAATACATTGCTCTGGGGGTTATAATTTGGTGGAGGAGCACGCATCATCTGTTGCGTACGAGTGGGACCGCGTGGTTGATGCATCTGGGGTGGTAAATTGGGTCTCCAGCCCTGTGCAGCATGCGGTTGCATAGGTGGCTGTCTAAACGAGTTCAGCATATTATTACCCTGTGGTCTAGGTAGCGGCGGCATGTTAAACGTGGTAGGTTTTGGAAGGAAATTATTTAATGGTAGGCTATGTGAAGGGTGAGTCCATTCCTTCTTGATCTGACTGCCTTCATTTCGCTGTTGGAGGTAAAGGGTGTTTAATTCCTCCTGTACGAATTCAAGTGCTTTCTCCATACTTTCGGGACGCATACATCTTATTCTAGACCCTAGGGGGTCTTTTAATCCGCGTAAATAAGCTTGCAAGGTCAGTTTTTTATAGAGTGCGCGCTTAGCTTCAATTGTCGTACTAATAGTTTCATGTAAAATGACATAGGTCATTATTGTACTAAATAAACTTTGAACTCGCTCGTAAAATTCTTGCGGGGTACTAGACCCTTGGGTTTGTAATGATAAATCGCTGTATAATGCGGTTTCGTCGCGATGGTCGGCGAAGTTATTTATAAGAGCGCTTTTGATGCCGGCCCAGGTTTCGGGTATTCCATTTGAATTTATTAGCCTAGCCGCGGGCCCAGTTATTTTATTTAAAATCCCGTTAATGAGAGAAAGATTGGCTAGTTCGTATCCGGGCTCATTTCTTACGTGAGCTAACACAAGTTGATCGCACAGGTTAATAAAGCGCGTAAGGATGTACGGGTTACCGTCAAATTCGGGCAAAACTCTAAGTGACTTATAAACTAGGTCTATTTCGTTTGATTGTGCCATACTATCGGTTTCCAAACCTCTGTTCTCGTCTATAATACTAAGCTTAGAAGACCTACTACTATCTAACCTAACGTTCCGTGTTCCCCTTGGATGGAAAATTTTGGAAGCTTTATCCTAACACAGTTATATGTAAAACACAGTAAAATACAATAGGATAAAAAATGTATATAAAATTAGGATAGAGTAAAAAAAATTAATTACGGAACTAGGAAGGGTAAGGATTGAGGTCTTTTTTTTGCGGAATCGATGCCTGGATTCGCCTCTGGACTGGTGCTCCCGTAGATTCTGTATCTTCTTGGTCACTCTTGAATAACTGACTCTACTTTAGAAGATCCTACCGACTGCGCCAATTATGTGGGCTCCAGCCAGAGATTGCAAAAAAAAGCAATCTTTATTTAAAATATATTTAATTTAAAATAATAATTACAATTAATTCTTATAACTAAGTGAGGTGACTCTAATTCGATGTTTGAATCTAGAATGATTTCACACGGTAAAATATTAGAATCAGGTAAGGTAAGACACTAGACACGTTATGCTGACACGGCGCCTCGTGATTGTCGTAAGCCGATGCAACGCAGCAGATTGCCTGGATTAGGGCTGCGTAACACGTGGCATAATATTTATTTTAATTTTAAAGTAATCGTAAACTCACTACTTGGAAGAAATCGTTATTTTTTGTACATAGAGTCTACATAAGATTATAAATTTCGTCAATAATAAGTATATATATTATTTTTTTCTAATTTTTTGTTGACAATTTATGGTCTAGTTTCAGCCCCTTTCGGGGTTGTCCTTTACTGAGGAACACACTGTATATTTCATATCCATATATCTATGCATACATGCTCGTCGGTTAAGTATACCTTAACCGGTTCAGTACGGATGACACGACAGGCGTGCCGTCCATTATTTTTTTGTGTGGCGTATGACACGCGAGTCTTGTCTTTTTAAAAATCGTTATAACTCGCTCAAATTGCGTTTTTGGAAAATTATCCAGAACAAAATATTCATTATTTTGCAAGTAGTTCATGTCTACGGCTTCGTTTCTGGATATTTTGAAAATTTGAAATTTTTAGGGGTTGACCTTTTTTTAACTCGTACATGGTACTCTTTTTACTTTGTGGGTTTTAAATCATCTTGTGGAAAAATAGTCTAATAAGTAACAAATAATAGCACTCATTGCGATCACTCACAAATTCAAGTTGTAAATAATTTACTGGAAAACAAGCCTACTGTTAAAAAAAAAACAATGGGTTTGTCTTATTGTTTAATTTTGCTTAAAATGGTTGAGCTGCCGTCTTATTACTATCATATGGCCGAATAGACCTACGAAGTACCATGTGCTCTTGTCATATAGTATAATGTTTATTTTTGCTTGAAACAGTTTGAAACCGTTCATGCATAAAAAAAGTTCGCTAATAAATAGTCCTTTTTCAATCCGCCGCCGTATAGCGCCGGCGTTTTTTTTCCTTTTGAAAACACTTGTTTTGCTATTCTTACTAATTAGTCGTTTTCAGATCGACTTTACTTTTACATTTGTATAACATTTAATAATATTTAACATTTGTAAATATCAATGAATCATAAACCCTTATTTTTTTCCAAATTAAGGTTCTAAACAGAAAATAGTACAAAAGGTTTGTAATCTCTGCAAAAAAAAGTCACTTTCTCTCAATTTCAAAGAAAACGTGTAGAAAAACACGTAGTTACTCACTAAAAACAAGTATCTCTCTGTTTGCAACTGATGTTTGATGCCAACTAAACTTAATTAGGTCTAAACAAGTGAAAAAAGCATAAAAAATAACATTACTCTTACACATGGCTGATGGCACAATAGGCGTTGGCGCTAGACACGACAGGCGTGTCACGAAATATTTGTTCGCCGCCACAGTTAAAAGTTGTCGAAAATCGATGCCGCAACGAATCGGTTAAATTTAGCCCATTTTCAATATATTGCCAATTTGATCGATAAACTTCCGTCTACGTTTTACGTGTTTTTTGTCGAATCTGTCACATACTTCTGCAGCATGAATTTGCTTTGTGACTCTTTCGGTCTCTGATCACGACATATTCTTGCAAATCACACTTTTCTTTAATCACACAATTTCACAGACTTATAAACAATGTTGTTTTCAGAAATACAACATGTCCAATGTTATGATTGAAAAACGGAACGACGCGTATTACCTGGAAGTACCAGGACTGGCCGAAAAAAGACCATCTTTACTGCGAGGTAAGAATTTTTCCTTGTGCAATAAATTACATTCTCCATACTCAAACACGGAACATAGTTATGGAAATTTTGGTGTAGGGGGCGTTCATTAATTACATGAGGCAATTTCGGCCACCCCTTACCCCTGGTGAGATGACGAAAATGTGAATTTTCGTCATCTCACCTTTCATTCACTAAAAATACGCAATTATATATAATTGCGTATTTTTAGTGTAAATATATTAATCTGTGCTTGATTGCGTTGGATAAATTAAAAAAAACATAACTTGCTTAATTATTTTAATATAATCTGTGGAATTCGCATAACCGCGATAAATATTATTGTTTAGGATTAAGCCGACACCGCGAGAAAATGCACCTCCTTTCATCGCATAGTATAGGACTTATGTAGGACACGACTAACGAAACTGGAATTTTGATATAGATAAATTCATGCCTTTACCTTGAATTTGCTTGTTCAAAGACACGATTGTACATAGATATGTATATACTAAATCTATGCGATTGTATAATTTTGACTCGATCATAATTATTTGCGAAAACCCCTCTAAAAATTCACTATAGTTGAAATTACGAAATTACTTGAATCTATATGTTTGGGAAATGAGAATCACTCAAATACATTTATAACATCAATATTCGTAATTTACTTGCTCATTATTTTGATTACTTAAATCAATATTTTTTTTAAATATTTTAAGATTCTAAGCGATTTCTTTAGCGATAGATTTAGCTGTCTTAATCGTCGCGGGCGCTACTCAATTTTAGACCTTATGTCGGCGTTTTTTAAGTTTTTATAGAAATTATGTACTTGGGTCAGTCCGGCAATAGCCTGCTTCAACGGTTTTCGATGTGTGTATTAAGCCCATATTTATATATGGGCTTATTTAATTGAAATTTAACTTTTTTTTTATATTATCGAAATTTTACTTGCGGAAAAAAATTAAGTGATTTTTGCCGAGACCCTACCCTACCCCTTATACCCTCCCTAAACACCTCGCTTAATTAATGGACGCTCCCTATACACTTTCATGATTAAAATTTGTCAGTTACTAAAGGGGTAAGGTTTTTTAACATTTAAAATATTTTGTCATTAAAATATTTATCAAATATTAATCTAAAGTTGTTAGTTTGGGGGATAAAATTCAAAGTAAAAGAAAACTTTTTTGGGATCATTGTTTTATTTCGTTATTTTCAATGTGTGTATCTCATTATTTTCCTAAAAATAGTTTTTAAATTGTTGTCTCATCATATCTCGCATAGTAATTACTTTTTAAAAACTTTTCACATACACTACATTACACACACTCATACACACGTACATTATCGGAAATCATATTTACTTTACCCATCTTACAATGATATATAACTGTTGTTGAAATTATTGAATAAACTATTGTGTCATTGTTTCAGGTGACAGAGTGTATGTTAAGCCACTTGAAAACACTAAGATTATATTCGAGAGCACTGTAAAAGACATTGAAGATAGTCATATTCAATTAGAAAACTTTGACGAAACGTAAGTTGAATTATATGTCTCATGCATCATCTCATACTGCTGTATATAATTCCATTGTAGTTAAATAATTTCCCCCACAGAAATAAAAGAAAGCTTGTGTTCCGCAGTGGGAGATATAAAGCCTGTAACTTTTGTTCTAAAATAAAACTAATAACTATTTTTAATATAAAAAATAACTTTCAGTAACAGAAGTGGATTTTGATGCCTACTACAGTTCGAAATAAACTTCAATTTTAACTAATAAACTTAAGATAGTCTTTTTTTTCTTTTTTTTATAGGATAGGGTGACAAACGAACACACAGTCCACCTGATGGTAAGTGGTTGCTGTAGCCCATAGACATCTACATCTATCCTCAATAAAGACTCAAGATGCAGATGCGTTGTCACCCGTGAGGACTAAGATGGAATGCCTCTTTGCCAGTAAAAAGGGTCTCCGGTTCTCTACACTCACCATACGAAACACAGCAGCGTTAAGCTGCTATTTTACGCTGGTTTTCTGTGAGAGCGTGGTCCTTCCTCGGTCGAGCCGACCCATTCGTACTACAACTATACTACGAATATAGTTGCAGCATGGCTCTACCACGTAAAATTTGATTATGAATAAAACATATGTGCTGTTTCACCATGTTTATTCAAATTACTACTCCATAGAAATTTAAAACATTACTTTCCCTGTTGTAAATTAACTTGCTTTTGTCAAGTGTCCTTCAATTATTTAAATGAACAACGATTTTTCGTTTTTGTTCTAGATTTCATATGTACTACCATGCCGAAGCTCTTTTTGATGTACGCTTCATATTGTCTTGCGTACCAGCCGAGCGTATGCATGAAGCGGTTAACCGAATTTTTATATCCAAACAGGAATCCCGAGTATTTCCAGTGGCCCCCAAACGAAAAGTGAATGTTAAACCTATTAATAAGTGAGTGCATTTTAAATTACCAATAGTTCGAATAAAACTTATTTCACGCGATAATATCGAATTTTTCATCTGACTTCAAAAAAAGGAAGAGGTTCTCATTTCGACTGTATTTTTTATGTGTTTTACTTCAGAACTTTTTCCTAGGATACCGATTTTGTTGATTCTTTATTTGAAAGCTAGTGCTTCTCATGTTGTCCCATATAAATTTGATAAAGATCTGACCAGTATTTTTTAAGTTATCCTTAATAATGCGTATGGTAATAACGTAACGTAACGTAATAATGGACTTGACCTCAGTGATGATATTCTCATTTTGTTTATATTGAAGTCGGTTGTACAAAATTTTTAATTTTACCACTTCTTTTATGCGATAAAATCCTTAAAATTAGATTTATTGTGGTTGACTGGTGAGAATGCCTAAAGGCATTATAAGTTCGCCAATCGTACATCTTAAGTATAATAAAGATTTTAAATAAATTAATTTATTCAATGTGTAACATTTGTGTAAATATAAGAAACCATAATGTGCAAATGTACACTTCGTTTTTTCGATATTTTTTTCTATCTCTCTCCCTTTAATATCATTTTATTGATGAATATGAACTTTTTCACTTTCAATCTTTTGAGGCATTCAAAAGTCCTCTGCTGAACATAGGACTCCATTGACTTCCTGCAAGTGTTATCAGGTTGTCAGTCAATCTAGTGAGGGGCCGCCCTATACTTCGCTTACCGTTACCGTTAAAGTAAAGTATCTATGATTTTAGACTTGGTGGCTGGTGGGATGCCCTCTCATCATGTCTTCCGTGCCAGTCGTGGGGGAGTCGCGGGAGAATAGATGTGTCAGTGTATGGCAATGCGCCATCCGCCATATCCTCCTCGATTCTGGTGGACCGTTACCGCTGATACGGTGGTGGTGAGTCCGCTGGGAAAGAGGAGTGTCGATATTGTAAAGCGCTGCCATCCCTACGGGTCGGGAAGTCGGGTCCTGTTCCGAGCCTTCGCCCAGGGTGTCTGTTTCAAGAAGACGTGCCCGTGTGTCGCCAAGACCCACGAATAAAGCTGATATAGCCAACGCAGACTACGATTAGCGCTATATAGTGATGTACCTACATAATGAAATATTGACTTATAACCTCCACGGTGAACTAAAGGCCAGTTTGTCTGGTGCTTTCGAATGCTCGATTTTGCTCGGTCATGGCTTCTATGGGTTTGAATTAGGTGATGGATTCGTTGCGAGTCTGATATAACCCGTACTAGTCGCCGCGAGGCGCCTATGCATAGATATTCCCCATGAAAACAAAACAGGACCTAGACAGCACTTTATCGCCTTTGAAAACCAAGTTAAATAAGAGGCATTTATATGTAAATTCCTACCAAAGAAATATAAAAAAGGCAAGCAAGAAACGGGCTTGGAGTTGTGGTGCTGAAATAATAATTTAGAAGTTTTATTTACTTTATTCATACTTATACAACATCTAACGTAATTAACGCACATCCTCAGACACGCCTCTTAGTATATTATGTTATAATCATAATACATACACTGACTTCTTAGTTAAACATGTTTATGCATTGATTATTTATTAAATTAATTATACTAATTCCGGTAGAATGTTGTACTCACAGTACAAATCCACGAACGTACACAGTCGCACACGTAGGTATACGTCATATGAGGGTCTTGCTAGCCTAGTAGGTATTCGCTTGCGTTCGAGACGAGTTAACGCCGCCGCTGCTTGACACAACTGTAGGTAGGTATTAGTGCCGAAAAAAACCAACAATACACGACTGTTTACGTTAAAGGAATACCTACCTATGAACATTAACAGATGTCAAAACTCCAAGCATCGAGTTGTTTATTTAAGTCTAAAGTCTCTGTCACTCCCGCGTAAATACAATGAGTCTCGCTTGCACAGATGCAATGGCCGCCGTCCTCAGGGATTGTAAACCTTTTACTGGAGACTATAAGGTTTGTTCTTGTTTGCATAATGTGGTTTTGGTTGGCCTTGAGTCACGACAAAAAGTCCGTGGTTTGCTTGACCTTGACGTAATTAATAATGTTTAAATAACGAACGACATTCCATCTTGGGATGCGTTAGTGATCGCTCAGTTTTCGGACACATTTATTTACCTATTCTTAGTTTGTTGTTGTTTGTTAGTTTTTGTTACCTTGTTTTAATTGTTAAGTGGTTTTGTTAATTTGTTAAGTTTTATTCACTCTTTTAAAATGGAACCAGCGCCGTCTACCTCGCGTCCATTCAAGGAGTTTGTTTCTCCGCGGAAGAAAAGAAAATTGTTACACTTTAGTGTATCTGAGAAGGTAATGATTATTAACGTATTTAAATACGTTAAAGAATCCTGGCCTGCTGATAAATATCCTTCAAAAAAAGATATTAAGGACAAAACAGCCGATATCTTGAGCATTTCGAAATCGGCCATATATCGTATCTTAAAAGAATATACCGACACAGATACCGTCAAGCCAGCTGCTTCACCGAAAAAATGACTCATTAATTGAAAAGATTGATGGGTTCGATAAATAGTGCATTAGAAGAATAGTGCACACCTTTTATTTAAAAGGAGAGTTACCTACAGCAAAAAAGGTGCTACATATCATAAATACAGACGAATCCTTACCAAACATGGGCTTGACATCGTTGAATAAATTACTGAAACATTTGAAGTTTAAGTATGTCAAACGAAGGAGAAATAACGGGTTAAGCGTCTCCCACACAGAAGCGGCTTGCGGTGGCGGCTAACCGCGAGCCGCGACTCCAGCCGCTGCAACAACACACCACCGAGGTCGCAGGGGCGGCCTGAAGCGCCATTCGCTGAGTTGTCTGTACTACGATTGGACGTCAGTAACATGACTAACCGCGGCGAAGTCTTTTTATATTCAGCAATATTATCATATCTTTTGTTTCTAATCCTAATGCTTTTGTAATTACGTAGCGAATTATCATAAAGTACTGGATAATTTTGCGCTGTTTCTATTAAAATCTCTGAATTTAACATCATTTTTCACGCGGTACGCGCGGCCTGTTGTAAAAATTTGCAACTGACCGCGCTGCGGCCACCGACTGACCGCGTACTCGCGTACACACGTGTTGGCAAAAGGGGGCGGGGCATGCGGCTGCGGCCAGCCGCTTGCAGATCGCGACATGGCCGCGTGGGTTTGCAGACTCACTTACATTGCAAGCGAATACAACTGGCCGCCACCGCGGCCGCCACCGCAAGCCGCTTCTGTGTGGGAGACACTTTAATCGATAGAGATGACATATCATTGTGGTGTATCAAATATTTGAAAAATATGAAAACTTACCGACAGCAACAACGACCAATATATTACTTGGATGAAACTTGGGAGAATGCGGGTAAGACTTATTTTTATTATTTTCTAACTGACTTAAATCTATACTAAAATTATGAATGTGAAAGTAACACTGTCTGTCACTTTTACACATATTTATTCATTTATTTTTCAGGGCACACTGTTGGCAAGGTGTGGGAAGACACTACAGTGCAGTCACGGGTTCCAAGAATCCTACTTCCAAAGGCAACCGGCTAATTATTTTACATATAGGAGGTGAACAAGGATTCGTGCCAGAATAGGAATTGGTGTTTGAATGCAAAGGTACAGGCGATTATCACGAATCGATGAATGCAGCCAAGTTCGAACATTGGTTTCAAGCAATGCTACCGAGACTTGAGCCAAACGCAGTGGTTGTCATGGATAATGAAAAATCCCAGTTACTAGTTGGAAAAAAATAGATATTCAAGAATGGCTTTCATCAAAGCAAATTTCTTTTGAGGCAAAGGAAACAAAAGTCCAGCTCTTGAAAAAGGTGAAAGATGTCAAGATTCAGTACCAATCGTACGTGGTCGATGAGCTGGCAAAAGCAGTTGGTGTGGAGGTATTGAGATTACCTCCGTACCATTGCGATTTGAATCCCATCGAACTAGTGTGGTCAGACGTCAAGGGGTATGTGGCCCGAAAAAATACAATATTTAAGATGGCAGATGTTAAAAAGCTGCTCTAGGAGGCTTTAGGCAACATTTCAGCAGAAAAACGACTAACTTACTGATAGGCTAAATTCTCATGCAATGTTGTATTTTTGACACTTTCAAAATGTCTACCACCTTGTTCAATACATTTTAATGACCGTTTTTTTAATTGATATTTTAATATTGAAAGCAATTCAGTGTCATTTTTCACTATTGTAAAAGCATTCACTATCCTATTTTTAGGTCCTCGGCACTTGTTGTTTCACTAAAATAAATTAATGATTTAATACGTCCTCACAAAAAAAAAAGTCAAGAGGCGTCAAATCAGCTGATCTGGGACGTCAATCTGTATCTGATCTGTATTTGTAAAGACTAACTTGTTTGAAATAAGGTTCATTTTTCTTTATCTTTTTTCTTTATTTCAGTATTGAATGACGGAATTTGTATTAATACAAATAAAACTGCACTTTTAAGTCTTATTGCCTTGAGTTACGGTCCATTTCAGTTTGTTTTGACTGTACAGGTTTAGTGTGACTGTAATTTACATAGTTTTAATTATTTTTGGGATAAAAAAATATCTATATTAAAAATAATAGAAATCAATTCAGTAAACGATTCTGAACAAACTACTTTCAGGATGTGCGTTAATAATGTTGTGTGGTGTATATCGTCGTTGTGCTTGCTACGTCAAAAAGTAACTTTTCTGAAGAAACAGTAACCTTATCTGGTTTTGGAAAAATCATTTGTATCGGTTAACTTACCATAGAAATACAAACATTATAGTCCAATTCATTCAAACAGTCAGATTGAAATCTTCCTTTTTTAAAGTCAATAAATCTTAGAACTTGTTAAGTATTTTTATAACTCTATTGCTTTTAGGTTTTACAATCCGCTGATTGTAGACAATGAAGAGCAAAGATCAGCAGTTGAGCATATAGTTGCTGCATCATCAGGAAAAGCTCCATACATTGTCTTTGGACCACCTGGCACCGGAAAAACTATAACTATTGTCGAAGCAATAATACAAGTAAGTTTTATATTTTAATAGCATTTATTCATAAATAAATCTTAGACCATTTAACTGTATGGTTATAGTAATCGTAGTAGGTTATAGTATTCTCTTCCAAAATTCCGGATTGAAATTGGTAAAACCATGGCGAAGTCGCAATCACACAGCATTCCATCCCACAGTAATTATATTTAAATTCTTCAATTTAAATTTCATCCTCTTTTAAATTTCATTTTGCCACTTTTGATGGTGGAATTTTTTTCTCCAAATTTATGTGGGACCACCCCTAAAGTATCTAGTAGTACCTATTTAATAAAAAAAGACTAATCAAAAAAGAATAATCAAAACTGGTTTACAGTTGAGGAAGATATCGCGCAACATACATACAAATAAATAATAACATACAGGAAAAGACAGATCGGCTGCGATCGACCGTGTGTGTTTTTATTATGATGTTATTTTTATAGTGTGTGTAGTAATAGGATTCCTATTACTACACACACTATAAATTATCTGTTCGCATTTGTCAAAGAAAGATGCCCATTTTTTTCACCTGACTATGTATAGAAATAAAATAAATCTTAAACTTTAGGTAATTAAATTGTAAATTAAATACGCTTATCACAATGTTAAAAGAAACGCATGAGAAAAATATTTTTTAATATTTATTTATCTACGTCAAGGGTAAACTTTGGGTGAATGGTATTACCACCATATTTTGAACGCATCTCAACTACCCTTTTTCTAGGACGTTCCATTTTACACACTGCTATTTGACTTAATTGAACTCTGTTTCTGAATTTTAAACATTATTTTATGTTTTATTTAATCAGTAAGTACTTCTTTATTACTCTTTGTATAGTACAAATTAATTAAAAATAACATAATAATTAAATTAATTAATCAATCGGTATGTCATTGAGTGAAACACGCACAGGTGAAACGGATTTTTTTGACATTCACCAGGTCTACGATTGGCATCGGCGCAGTCCTTCGTTGTTGTCAAAAAGAATATAATCACTTGTTGCGTTTGCATCTCGTTGTGTATTGTGCCATTTTGTTTTCTGCCGACTTCCAAAAAGGAGATGGTACTCAATTCGACTGTATGTTTTTTTTGTGTGTGTTTCCTCAACTTTGTACTGGTGTGGTCCCATATGAATTTGATCAAGGTCAGACTAATAGTTTTTGAGTTATTCTTAATAACTTATATTGAAGTCGGCTGTACAAAATGTTTAATTTTAAATTATTCATGGATCATATAGAATAGAAATATGGAAGTGGTAATAGAACATTAATAAGAGATTCCAGTCCATGCACATTTCGCCAAAAAAGTTTCAAAAAAAACCTTTTTTTCCTTTATTACCTATTTGGTAACGGCAAATCCTAACCTTAAGAGTAACATAAATATTTTTGGGCTTCGTAGCGTTTAAATCGTAAAAATGACTACATGACATTATTTTCTAAACTTACAGGAAGTTTTTCTACTATACCTTATAACTATACATAAACTTTCACTATCAGGTTTTTAAATGTATGAAAAGTGGGCATGGTTCTTTCCGTAGTGTGCTCCATACAGTTAAATGCTCTAAGTTAACTATCTCTCAATAATTTAACTCTTCTTTATTAACGATTTTAACAATTTTAACAGCTTGTAATGCGTAACCCCAAAAACAGAATAATGGTCTGCACTGATTCCAACATGGCTGCTGATCATATTGCTGTAATGCTTTTGAAATATAACAAGACTTTGAATATAAGCAATTTTCTTATACGAGCCAACTCACAAAGCCGTGAATGGTAGGTAGTTTTTTTATTAGTAACTAATTTAAATGTTAATGTGATTAATGTTATTGTCCATGTGAAACACTTTAACATAGCTCGTTCTCCAGCGATTTTTCTATAATAACTATACGTAACTGGGGCTTTCTCATAGGCCACATACATAGGACAAAGTGGCAGATTATATCTCTTGATCTTCTGCACAATTTTCGAAGGGTGTGTGGATGTAGTCTAATAGTATTTAAGCCTCTTTGGAAACCGGCTTGTTCGGGAGGCTAAAAGTCGTAGAGGCTAGAAGAAGCCTGCATGCGAGACGACTCCTTATTCGTTCACTCATTACGTTTGTAATGACTCTCGAAAACACCACGTAGACGCGGCTGTAAAGGGAAATCGGTATATAGTTCTTCAGTAGGGCATTTTTGCGTTTCCTGAAGAACAAAACCACTGCACTGCTGCTCCAACAAGACAAATATTATGTGAACTTCCAAGTCATAATTATTACATAGGTTACGTTACGTAAATTTTGGGCAACTAAAAACCCTTAAAAGAGTGAATTACCACTTGTTGCCAGTGATGACATTATTGTGAAGTGGTTTTTTATTACTGGCTGTATTAGGAAGCTTAACATTGTTTAGCAAACTTTCGAACTTCTTGAGATAATCTTTGCGTGATAAAATCCGTAACGATGACATCCAAAGCGGAATCAGAGTAACAGACATAGCCTAACACATCAGTAAGCTGAAGCGGCAATTAGCCAGTTACCTGCTCGGCGAACCGACTACCGATAGGGAAGGAAGTTTCTAGAATAGCCGTAGATGCCGTGCTTTGTGGCAATACTTGGGGCTTGGGTTTAGATGTGGACTTGTGGAGGGCTGTAATAAGGATCAATGTTATTGTGATGCAATCGGTATAAATTAATGAACTTAGTACACTATTCTTTAAACTAATTATTGTTCATTCAGTCACTGGATAAGCGCCATAAACCACATTTCATCAAAGGAATAGTGACTCTGTCCATCATTACTTGATATTTGTGTTATCTCTTCCCTATGTCATAAACAATAATATATATTATGAAGTAATAAATGTATATCTACAAATTATCTTCACAAAATAAACGATTAAACTAAATTAAGAAAACTAAATTAATTTATTTTTTATGATTTTGGAATAAAATTGTTTAGGGTTATGGTAGTTAGACAAAATATCCTAAATTTTAATTTTGTTTTAAACTCCCTCTACTTTACTATCCCATACCATCCAGTGGGGTGTCGTCAGAGGCGACAGGGGGAAACTGAAACAGGAGAGTGGCAGTAGCACAGAACACAATTACTCTATCGAGAGAAGAATGCCAACTTCACACTAAAAAAAGGAAACACGTGTTTATGAGTGTACACTAAAAGCGCCACGGTGGGCGCCCATATAAAACTTTTAGCGGGAATTTCAAACCTTGTATTCTGTAGCTTTTAAACTATGTTTATTTAAGACAAATTTGAGTAATTTTGGCTCGAGCCTCACCAACGTATTGGGTGAATTCCATACATTTCAGAAGTTGCACCAAAATTACTCGAATAATTGACTTTAGAGGAGTATGTCAGATAAAATAAAACTAAAAATAGGTATAGTTATGTAATTTTATTTTTTGGAAGAGATAGTTTTATACACTATATATCATTATTGATGTTTTTATTGCTTTTGCAGATAATATTTCCACGCGTAATATTGATATATAACATATGTTATCATGAGAGTTATTCTTCACAGAACATTAACGTAAATTTAAATCAGCAAAATTCTCACGGTGAAAGCTCAACTCAGCCCAAATACATGATCTAAAACATAAAATTTGAGTTAATATAGTAATAATCGCTACAAATAACTATCAATTAATTAATTTAAAAATACAGTCTTGGACATGCCCGTATTGTATTAGCAAGCAACCGAAAACAGGTGACAATAGCAACACTCCACTTAAATCTACGTCAGAAGAAAATTCTTCAGTCTGCTCTTATCTACAGGAATCATCTGAATTCCGAACGGACATCCTAAATTCTCTTAAAGGTGAACTCCGAGTTCTTATGAGAGAGGCAGTTAAAAGCGAATTAAGCTCGCTAAAATCTCAAATATCAACAATGGAAACTACCCTTAATTATATAAGTACCCAATACGATGACCTCATGAAAAATCTAACATCCACCAGAGCTGAACTTAAGTGCCTAAAGGAAGAAAATGCGCGTCTCCAAAGTGACACAGATACTAATACTAGACGTATTAAACATTTGGAAGAGGAGTTTGCAAGGCAACAGCAGTGGAGTCGCCTTCAGAATATAGAAATTACAGGTGTCCCCGAGTACAAGGATGAGGACACTGTTGGAATTATTATTAAGCTGGGCGAGAAATTAGGTGGCACCATTGACAACAATGAGGTGGAGTTTGCACATCGTGTGCAGCCGCGTAAGCCGAGCAGTTCCATCAATCACCGTTCCATCATTGCCCGGTTTCGTCACCGCATCACAAAAGACTCGATTGTAGTCGCATCGCGTAAACATCGCGGCATCAAAGTAACGGATATCGGAATGGAGTACAAGAGAAGGAACGATAATGCTAGAAATAATAATAATATTTATATTAATGAGCATCTTACACCATATAACCGGGATTTATTAAAGCAGTGTAAAATCAAGGCTAAGGAATTTAATTTTAAATTTATATGGACAAAAAACTGCCGTATCTATGTGCGTCGCAACGAAACTTCTCCCCCTATAACCATTATAACGACGACCGATTTGACAAAGATAATTTAATTTTTACTGATTGTATAGCGATGTTATTCTTAGTTATATTACACATTCTTACACAATACACATTTTTCACTCAAGTTCATTATATTATACCTCTTTACAGTTTAACACAAAACAAGTTGCAAAATTATCACACCACATATGATTCACTACTTCAATTTATTATTACTCACACTACTAAATACTATGAAAAAATACTACATTATATAAAATATTATGATAATATATCAATAGGGATTAAATACTGCACTTCTTTTTTATTTTTTTGTAAAAAATTATATTGTGTTTTATTGTCGTGGAAAAAGATATTTAGCATTCACTACTTATTTGTTGCATTTTTTGTGTGGTAAAAATGATAGCAGTTGTTAGAATCCTTTATGTGTATCAATCTATAACTAACGGTGTACTTAATATTTATAATAGAAAAGTGCAATAGTGGATTAAGACTTTTTTATCAAAATGTAAGAGGCTTACGGACTAAGACTGACCAGTTTTATAATAATCTATTTCTATCTGATATTGACATCGCTTTAATTACAGAGACATGGTTATGCGACAGTATACTTGATACGGAACTGTGCAGTTCTGACAAATACGATCTGTTCCGTCGCGACCGCGGTGCTCTCGGTGGTGGAGTGATGATCGCGTGCGCTTCCCGGTTTAGGGCGTGCAGGCGCTCTGACCTTGACCGCGACGATCTTGAGTGCATATGTATTACAATACCGGCGCGGGCGCTTGACTTACTGCATGATTTAAATATTATATTTGCTTATATACCGCCAAACCGTACGCATGCATTCAATATGCAAAATTTTATACAATTACTTACTGCTGCGATTAGTTCAAAACCAGATGATCATTTTATAGTGATTGGTGATTTTAACTTGCCTTGTATAGATTGGAAATTAAAGAAACCTATAATACTAAAAAAGGGAAATGTCGATATGCAGAATTCTGCTATCGATCTAATTAATACTACTTCGTATTTTGGTTTATCTCAACACAATTATTTATCTAATTCACATGGTAATATACTGGATTTAATTTTCTCTAATATATCATTAACTATCGTAAAATCTAAAGTACCAATAGTAAATGAAGATGTATTTCATCCGTCAGTCGATATTCATGTGAAGGATATAACAGTACCAACGATTAAACCAAAAACTAGAAAAAGAAACTTATTTAGGAAAGCTGATTATATTAAATTAAATACTTTCGTCTCTAATTACGATTGGTCTTTTTTAAAATCTCATGATTTGGAATACGTAATTGACACTTTTTACGTAACTTTAAATACCGCCATCTCTAATTTTGTGCCACATAAATTGTGTCGTATACTTACAACTATCCTGTTTGGTATAGTAATGCCTTAATAAAATTGATTAAAGAAAAAGCCAAGTATCACACTTACTGGAAAAAATATGGAAACCCAAATGATTACGAATCTTTTTCTATACTGCGTTCGCGATTGAAAAAACTTGAAAGGGAATGTTATTCGTCTTATATAAATTTTTCACAAGAAAAAATTAAAACTACACCAAAATTGTTATGGGCTTATATAAAATCCAAGAGGAAAAATAAATCATCTTATCCTCACATAATGCAATATAATAATAATGAATTGTCAAATCAAAATGATATTTGCAATGCTTTCAATGAATTTTTTAGTCGTAATTTTAGTCAACCGGCATTACATTATGGAAACTTTATACATAACAATTTCCTTGGCAATGATGTTATTAGTGATATATATCTTTCTGTTACAGACATAAAAAAGCTTCTTGATAATCTCGATTGTTCTAAAGGCGCTGGATGTGATGAAATCCCTCCATATTTCTTTGTGAAGTGTGCAGAATCACTAGCGGCTCCTATTACATTAATTTTTAATCGGTGTTATGCTGAGGGTTATTTTCCCAAGATTTGGAAAACTGCTAATGTCGTTCCGGTCCATAAAAAAGGAATGAAAACGGCCATCGAAAATTACAGACCTATATCTATTCTTAATGTGTTGAGTAAACTGATGAAGAGAGTTGCGCATATGCATTTGTATCCCCTGATTATTCAACACATTCCTCCGCAACAGCATGGATTCGTTCGTGGTCGCTCAACCAGTACTAATTTATCAATTTTTTCCAATGATGTTCTTCGAGGTATGGATGATGGTTTTCAGATCGATGCCATTTATACAGATTTCGAGAAGGCTTTTGATCGCGTGGATCACATTATACTTTTGCGTAAACTCCAGGAGCTAGGAATTCATGGAAATCTACTTAGGTGGATAGAGTCCTATCTACGTAACCGATCTCAGGCTGTTATAATAGCTGGACATCGCTCTGATTTCGTGGAAGTCCCATCTGGAGTTCCACAAGGCTCGATATTGGGACTGTTACTGTATGCATCATACTTGTATGATATAGGAGACTGCTTTAAATTTTCCAAGTTCCTCATGTATGCAGATGACACTAAAATTTACGCATATATTAAGTCTGAGGGAGATGCACACCAACTTCAAAAAGACTTGAACCAGCTTTGTTGTTACTATCACTATAACCGTATTACTGTTAATATTTCAAAATGTTATCAAATTAGCTTCACCCGTAAAAGGCATCAAATTAAATACCAATATAAATTAGAGAACATACCTTTGGAACGCATCTACCAAACCAAAGATCTTGGTGTTGTTTTTGATTCCAAAATGCTCATGTCTGATCATGTCACAACAATTGTTGCAAAAGCGTATAAAAACTTAGGATTTGTTTTAAGAGTGTGCCGTCCATTCTCAGATTCTGAATGTATTAAAGTTCTGTATTATTCTTATGTACGAAGTGTTTTGGAGTATTGTTGTAATGTCTGGAATCCAAATTACTTGTCTTACATAGAGAATATAGAGCAAATACAATGTAAATTTATTAAGGCATTAAATTATCGCACACAACATAAAAAAATCAGTTACAAGGAATCTTGCGAACATCATAACTTATTACCGTTAAAGGACCGACGTACACTTCTACAAATTTTGTTTCTTCACGACGTCTGTAGTAATAAAATTAATAGTCCTGAATTGACATTGCAATTTCTACAACTCAACACTCCTTCGAAACGTACCAGACACACATCTCTATTTCATGTTCCGTTTAGTCGCTCAAAATATGCTCAAAATTCTGTGATTAGTCGTACTCTTAACTGCTATAACAAAAACTTTTCATCTATTGATATTTTTCACGACAGTAAAGCTTCCATAAAAAAAGAAATAATCTCAATTCTAAGAAATAAATAGTAATACATAATAATAATAAAACATCACACACAAATCACAAACATGTCACACCTCTTCACATCCATCCCTACACTACTTGCACTTCACTACTTACATTTAAAAATCACACAAACACACACACACACACACATACACTTAACCTTATACTTACTAAATCAAAACACTACTAGATATACACATATGCACTGTGTTTTGTAAAATACGTACCTTAAAATACCCATAAATATCTTCAAATATGTGGGTAATTGTCTAATGTTAGAAATATTATATTCACACATTTGTAGCGATATGTTATAAGATTATTTTATATGAAGTAAGAACCTGTAATTGGCAGTAAAAAATGTAAATATTTACTAACTTTATAATGTTACTGAATGCTGTTGGTTCTGTTGACAATAAATTAAAAAAAAAAGAAAAATCAATAAATTCAAAAAGCTTAAAGACTCACCACAATATTGTCAAAAGTTTTTCATCTTCTATTGTAGGAAACCTGCAGAAAGTGATCAGATGACTTATGCTGTTTGTTTGCAAAACGTTTAATTTACTTTTCTGATCACACTTCGTGCATAAAATTTTTAAATAATAAATTAATTTATAGTCATTATCTCATACAGAGTCAACGTCTCACAAAAAATCTTTACATACACAATCGCGAAGAAATGCCTACAAACAAAATTGAAGTATGCTGAATCGATAATAACTGAATTTAAGCAAATAGCAATAAAAAATATTAAAATCTAAACTTGAATCAATTTCAGACAATATTTTCAATATGAAAGACGTTGACAAACTAAATTTATTTTTTTCTTCTTTTATTTCAAGGCTTCTTTTGATAGAATTCTGCTTATATTCAATAATTAAATTTTAATCAATTAATAGGTGAATTAATTGTGTAAATCTCAGAGTAATATGTAATAATTATACTCTAATGAGCAACCAAAAAAACACAGAATTAACATTTTCAGTTTCTTCTGATATAATATGTATTTTTGTATCAAATTTTTAAAATGGCAATCTGACAACGTGAAAGAAAGGAATAGCGATATCATTTTCACACTTTAATTTTACACGCCCAATCCACACATAGATAAAATTATGATGGTGTGCAAGTTTCTCGGATTTCATACAGAGTTGCATCAACCTGTGCAGTAGCATCTTCCTGACAATAACCCAAAATAATAAAAACCTGCGGTACCAATACGAGTTTTAATTGTTTATAATTATGATTTCAAACTAAAATGTGAAGTATGTAATTTGTCATTTGGTTGTAAATTTCCATACTTTAGGTAGTATTGCATTTTATTTCGCGTATTTACCATGGAACCCCTTTATTGAAACAGACTAGACTTATTATTAAGAAGGATTGTGTTTTCAATACTTCAGAAGCACTAAAATTTATACATTCCCGATGTCATTATGTTATTGAAGAATTTACTTGACATAACCAATCAAAATTTTAAGCCATCTCCTAAATAATATTTATGTTTGTTATGTTGCAGGACTGTTATGCCTCCAGCACTCGCGCCCGTGTCAAATGGCACTAGCTACGAGACATTCTATTCATTAAGCAACGTACATGTTGCTATGTACAGAATATTCGTTACCACATTACTACATGCGGCAAAGTATGGGTCGTAAGTACAGTTTGTTTATATAATAATCCTACATTTCTTTTGGTAGTATAAGTAACTTATTAACTTGTAACCTTTGTATGTTTTTTTAATGCGTGTTACCTCATAACATTTTACTGGTGAACCGATTTCGATGATTCTTTTTTTATTTGAAAGCTGGTGCTTCTCATGTGGTCCCATATAAATTGGTGAAATAATTGATCAAGATCTGACCAATAGTTTTTGAGTTATTCTTAATAATTTATATTGAAGTCGGTTGTACGAAATTTTTAATTTTTAATTATTTTATTTGACTTTAAACAACCACCATAGACGAAATTTGAGGGTATTACTATTTATTATTAGATATTTCTGACATTTTCCTTTAATCGCTCTCGTTGACTTCGTTCGACGATTATAAGTTTTTTAGGAAGTACGCTACTAATTGGGTTGTGACCTCGACATACACGATATACAATATAAAAACAACCTGTCTGATCCAAAATTAGCCCCTTTTAGGGCGAGAGGGGCAAATGATATTACCAAAAAAATTGCTTGCCTTTACTACAATTTGCTTAATTTTTAAGATTTTTTTTTCGCCAGCGACGGTATCTTAAGTGACTAATTATGCAGCCTTTTGTGTTTTTTTATCGTTGTTTCTAACGAACGAACAAAATGTTGACCTCTATATATCATCATCCGACGCGACGGCCGAGGTCCCGCACCGAATGTAGTGCCATCTAAAGATCACTGCATACGTAACGTGTTTTATTCCGGAAGGAGCGGGACGTCAAATTTTAGAAATAGTTTCATGAAAAATGTACGTGAAAATACATACGTTACGAATGCATGAACGGGACGAGAAAAATATCGTCGGCGATGATGTTTACCCCGTCCCGCCCCGTGGGCGCCACGTCCCGTCCTTGGTTCCGGTGCGTATGCACAGTCGCTCCGCCAACTCTTCAAATGAAAAATCCATCTTTCGCAACACTAGCACGTTAGTTTTGAGTCACTGTCACATTGCGTATGCATTAAACTCCCGTCCGTGTTGACACACAACCACGTTCTGTTTCCATCCCATGTACGTGCTGATTCGGTCCTGTATGCAGCTACCTTTAGTCTCCCCATATAATTAAATTTTATTTCTTGAATGATTGACGATACCTAAAAGGTATAGATAAAAAGGTTAGGTCATGGATCGGACAGGGTTTTTTTTTAAAATTATTAAATAAACATTAAGACAAGGTGGGTCATATCTGTTTAGAAGGGTTAGCTCATTTTATTCACTTAATACAGCCTATCAAACGTCCACTGCTGAACATAGCTCTCCTCCATAGATTGTCCCATAGGGAGGCTATTTGTAATATTTGGTTGGAAGCGCTATATTTTATTGTTTTAATTATCAGGTAGTACGCAGTCCATCTTCAGTTTCATTGCCGATTGCCTTTTACGACACCCACGGCATGAGCTTTTACATGGTACTTGTCAAGCGATGCGTCAGCTATATTATTATGGTTGTAGCACACATAGGTCGGCTCGACCGGGGTAGGACCCTTTTTACTGGAAAACGAAGCATCCCTTCAAGGATTGATGTAGATGTCTATGGACCACAACAACCACTTACCATCAGGTGGGCTGTGTGCTCGTTTGTCACACCCATTCTATAAAAAAAAAATGATACAGGGTAGTGGATTCTCTTACGCCCCCACTAGACAGCGAGTTGACTACATTATAAGTGTTATCAATTTATGTATACACAAAGTGTTGTTACAAAGTAAAATATAAAGAGAGTTTTTTGTACAAAGGCACTGCTTATTTTATATTCAAAATTCATCCAGCGGGTGTTAATTATTCAATAACAATTGAATGATTGTATAAATATGTTTTGTTAGACCAAGAAGCCAGTCAATGTATAAGCTGCAGATGACCCATTTGTTTATCGACGAAGCGGCCCAATCCTCAGAGCCAGCCACTCTCGTGCCAATAACCAATCTTTTATCGCCAAGCGGCTTTCTTGTGCTGGCCGGGGATCCGATGCAGTTGGGCCCTGTGTGTATTTCCAAGGAGGCGAACACGAGAGGATTGGGTATGTTTTATTTTCCATGTTGGTTTTTTATAGTGGTCCAGACCTCGCACCATGCGATTTCTTTATTTTCCTATTTTTTTTTAACAAAGATTTGATGAGAGGTTGGACCAGGTTATATAGTTATAACTAAACTAAATAAGATAGTTTTTGTCCCGATAAGTGACCCTCAATATTTTTTTTGCGAATTTAAGGTTCTTTTTTTATTAGACAAAGAGTCGTCGGAAAGAGCAGAACAACGTCTGCCTGGTCAGCTAGTATATTATAAATGTAAACATTCGATATTTTCGTGTATAACTAAAACATTTTCAAAACAAAAAAGTTACTTGAAAACAATATTTTTCGTATTTATTTGTTTCCAAAATTACATAATTTTGAATTCATGGATGACTTCTGCAGAGGATCGATATGCTTGCTGCTAAAAACTTTTCATTTTGCGATTGAAAACATTTTAATTTAATCAATGATCATTATTTTGCAGGCACATCCCTAATGGAACGTCTCAGGGTGACCTACGAAACTTTTTATAACGACAATCCGAACTACGTAACCATGCTCGTAAAGAACTTTCGATCCGATCCAGATATACTGGCAATACCGAATGAGCTGTTTTACAACAAAAATTTACAGGTTAGTTATTAAGTGGTAGCGCTTGTTTTAAGTCTAGTTTTTCTTAGTTGTTACCACACTCATGTTTATTTAGCTGCCACAAAGCTGCAGTGAGTTCACTATTATGTTCTGCTTTCAAAGTATTTAGAGTCATTATTGGCCTCATGCATGACAATAACTGTGGCTGCATGTTTTCATGCTGCTATATTTCGGAGAACAGGAGACTTTTTTACTGATAACAAGTTAACATCTTAATCCTAAGGAGTGATAACGTATTTCAATTTTGATCCTTAATCTAGGAGAGATGTGATTGTTTATGAACCACTGCATCATCTTACTGTACTACTGTGGACTGTGTGCTCTGTGGTCGTTTTTCATCCTTAATTGTTATTTTCTACCGACTTCAAACTGGAGGAGGTACTCAATTTGACTGTATGTTTTTTATGTGTGTTACCACATAACTTTTTTCTGGGGGAATCTATTTCGATGATTCTTTTTTTATTTGAAAGCTGGTGCTTCACATGTGGTCCCATATAAATTTGATCAATTTCTGACCAACAGTTTTGAGTTATTATTTAGTAATTTATATTGAAGTCGGTTGTACAATAATTTTAATTATTAAGTGGCGAAGCTTGCGAAGACACTTATTGATTTCACGATGTCTGTCCGTCTGTCGCACGATTATCTCGAGAACGGTTTCGAATTTTCAAATTCTGTTTTCAGCAATCGATTACTGATCACCCAGGCATCTGAACCTCCTATTTTAAAACTGATTGCTCAACGGCAACCGTTAGAAACCGCTACAAAGCTGATTGCTTCGCCACTTGCTATGCTGTTAGCTTGCTAGGTTTATTTAGTTTTAGATTCCTTAATAGAATATAGAACATCAAGGTGGGTGGACTGCATTTGTCACTATTTCTGCTTATCATGTGCGCGGAAAGAGGCCACTTTTAGTGTGAATTGCTTCCATAGTAGAAAGGATTTTCCGTCTCGCATTTGACACTCCATATTGATTTACGAAAACAAATCTATCATAGGGCACACCGTTGTAACCATTACCGTTACAGCCTACTGAAGCCCAATGCAGAACTTAGACCTCCCGCATAGATAGCCTCATAGGGAGGATATTTGCCATAGTTGCCACGCTTGACAGGCGGGTTGGTAACCGCAGTTTATTTTTATTTTTAGTCGTTTTTAGAATACGCTACTGCTTCAGATCTCCTGATTTGTTTCCCTCTGTCGCCTTTATGACACCTACGGGATGATATGTATAGTGTATATTCTTACACCGCCACTACACGGTTTAGAGGGCACACAATCTGAACCTTTTTCTACGTTGCTACCCACAAAATGTATACAGGGGCGATCGTTTCCCTCACGTCGCCATCACACAGATGTCATTCTCATGTTATAAAAAGATACTTAGTTTTTATTAATTTTACATTAGAATAACAACTTATAAGTGGCACATCTGGGCACAAGAACTCATCAAAAATTACAGAGATGACGATGTTGCGACAGATATATGGGCAATATGTGGGTAGTTTGTTTGATAGCTCCTTCTATGATCGGTGTTGACAAACCCAATCCATCTTATTATAAAAAGTAATATATAATTAATGAGAGTCTTATACTAAAGTCTGTTTCAATAAAGAAGTCTCTAAGGAAATGTGCTAACTAAAATCTAACGTATGGAATGTACAGCACTACGCCTAAGGGACTTCTTTCGTGACAAAGACTCTTCTTCAATCCCGAGATTATCAATAACACACGCAAGACCAAATAATAAATTTATTCGGTGTTTATAAGTCAGTCCCAGAGTTTTTATAAACCAAACATTTTTTTACTGCATAGCCAACAAAACAAAAAAAAAGGAATGTTAACTAACTTTACAGGAGGCTTAGATAAATTTACTTTGGTAGTTTCATCGTTATCATTACAGACAATCAAAATCCACTGCTGTATGTATATATAGACCCCTATTAACTACTTCTTTCGTGACAAAGTAACTCTTAATTGACTGACTCTTAATTTAAGGTTATCATTAACCACGTTTTGTGATAAGGTCGTATGTGATCAGTCAAAAAAAACAGATGACAGATTCTATTCTATTCTTCTTTTATTCTGTATACTATCCTATAATGCATTGATAGAATTGGAAATAGACAGTATGAGAAGCAAAACGCTTTCCATACTGTATATTTCCAGTGTCTTCAGAGTTGGTTAATGATTAATGCCAAGATTATGGGATCGCTGCATAAATGGGCAATGTACAATTTTACAAGGATTGATTTTATTAGGCGTTTGCAAATGTGACTAATTTTAGCTTTCCAATAATAAGTTTAACTGTGGAATTTACCTTAACCTATGTACTCATGTAAGTGACATGCATTTGTCTTAATGAGATATAATAAAGAACTTTAAACCTAACTTAACTACGATATAATCAATATCCGATAGTATATTTTACGGGAACTTGCCATTGTGCTATATGTTGGCCTTTAAGCCTTTATTACATTTTATTTATAGCCACTGGCGCCACCGGATCCACTGAGCCGAACGAAAATCTTAAATGTACCTGGTGGTGAGCGTGCTATTGTGTTTCATGCGGTAAATTCAAGGGAGCAGAGGATGGGGAATGCCCCAAGGTAAGATAATTTTAGCCACTTTAAAAAAGAGCTTTATAATTCGATTGTATGTTTTTTTTGTATGTATTTTACGCGATATCTTCATCATTTGTGAACCGATTTTGAAATTTTTTTTTTATAAATTTGTACTTAAGGGTTGGTCTCATATAAAATTATGAGACCAACCGTGAAAAAATATACCTATGTGATGGGATGGGGGTTTAAATGTAACTATATATTTAGACAACATTGGGACTGTGATATCTACAGCATCCACGATTTTTTCTGCCACCAGGGCGGCTCCACTTAAAATGAGTTGTAATTTTGACAGATTTCATAGCAGGGAAGTTAATTTGTTCGACACATGTAAAGGTTAATATTTCTTTCTGCACTATTGGATAAATTCTATATTAATTATATTATATTATTTAACAGTGGTAGAGCCACGCGGCAGCTTTTGCTGTCGCACGGATGGGCCGGCTCGAACCGGGGTGGTACCACGACCTCACAGAATACCAGCGTGAAGTAGAGGTTTACCTCTGCGTTTCGCTTGGTGAGTGCAGGTGGCCGGAGGCCCTTTTTACTGGAAATGAGGCATTCCATCTTAGTCCTCACGGGTGGCAACGCATCTGCATTTTGATTCGCAAGCGAGGATAGATGTAGATGTCTATAGGCCGCAGCAACCACTTACCATCAGGTGGACTGTGTGCTCATTTGTCACCCTTATCCTATAAAAAAAAATTAGATTAAAAAAAAATAAACCAAACCCATATTCATAAAAGTAGAAAAAATTATAAAAATAATTAAAAATGTGCAAAAAATTGAGTAAACCACTGAGGAATTGTTTCGTGTATTAATATTATACTCTAGAAACTGATAAACTTTTATTAAAAACTAACTTCTCAATTAAATGAAATTATGTAAGAAAAAAACTTCAAGAAAAGAGCTTACGCCTTTTTAAAAGGCCGGTAACGCACCTGCAATTCCCTTGGTGTTGCAGTTGTTCATGGGCGGCGGTAGTCACTTACTATCAGGTGAGCCGCATGCTTGTTTGCCGCCTCTTCTAAAAAAAAACACATTTTCAAGTCGGGGATTTAACTGTTTCATACATGTTTTAGCAAGTCCGTGGGCTGCAGTAGACATTTACCATCAGGTGTACTGCATGTTCGCTTATCACATAAATTTTATTTAAAATATATCGTGTTGAGGCTACCGCTACCAGTAACGGGCTTAAAATTAATTCTTGTATGCCGAATCTAAATTCCGTTGGTCGTTATAGTGCCCATCAGTCGTAATGGGAAACAGCATTATCGGTGCGAGTCTTGGATTTACGCTTAGTACCCCGCCTGCCTAGCGTAATTGGTGCCTTCATGGAAATCCTGTATATCCAGATATGCCAAAAAACTATTGAGAATAAAATTATTTATTTATTTGAATGGTTATAGCGCTCTATGGATGATGCAACAAAACAATTTTCATCCACGGATTGAAATATATTACCAGAAAGTAGGATTTAAATCTTATTATACTTATAGCTTCTTCAATGACAAGGAGTTGGATGTCCTGAAAAAATATATCAAAGCTCTGATAGAGCAACACCAGATTTCTCCAAAGGATATAGGAATTATTGCACCATATATAAGACAGGTGAGTTTCATTTCTTCATTTTTTATTATTAAACATGTTTCGCACACTTTTGAACATACATCTATGCAATTTTGATTTAGAAATTCCGGTCCGTAGTTTTCCGTCAGATTGTATCTGCTGACATGGTAAAATCTTCGGACTATTATTGTCTTTCGACCCATATTTCGTATTCTTAGGTCTTTAATCACAGATGCGTTTTTTCATCTATTATCATCTTGAAGATGTTAAGCCCAGACAGCTTTTCATTTTGGCAGACATAACTCCGAATATGTGAATGAATACCATTAAAGGACAAAACTCGTAATCAAGATAAAAATCTCAAATCCACATAGAGGTGGATGAATAATTATTATATTTCAGTCATTATTATCATCATCCTGTTGCAGTTTACGTTGAGCTGGACAAGGTGCACGATTTTCGGCTTCACGCATCTCGTGATTGCCTGCCTTTGTTTTTTTACTGTTTCAATGTTAACCCTTTCGCTGTCCCGTGCATTACATATAGGACATTGCTATTGGCTTACTATTGTGTCTGAAAACCGGACAGGGAACGTGTTAATTTTGAAATACAATCTTACTCTTCAGTGATATTCGATACCATCCCTTTCTTAGATTTCGCGAACCATTCCTCAGCTAAAATAAATAACTTAATAAAATTTAGAAGTGCAGCCTCTATTGCCTTTCCCTAAATCCGGCCCTGATAAGTGTTGGTCCAGGTGAACGTGTAACGTATGAAGTTTATGGGACATTCATGCATACATGCATCATACATGCAGCCCATAATTTGAAAGCATAATAATTAACACTGTTCCAGGCTTGTTTTTCGATAGTATTAAATAATTGTGTGAATTTGTCACTGTTCATTTGTTTTTACTTATAGTCCGACGAAAATACCCGCTTTTAATTTAGTTTCAGATAATTTGGGAAAGAGGAGTCCCTTTAAGTTGAAAGCTCCAGGGTGGCCCGAGAAATTCAAATTTTCTTACGTTTTTTGCTATTTGTAGGTCAGTGTCAGGTTGTATGTTTAATAAAATATGTTTCGCGACCGTGACGGTTATGTATTTACAGAATAATAATCATTATAATCATTAACACAACCCCCTATTAGTATTGATTATTTTAATGATAATAGTTCTGTAAACACATATTCGTTACAGTCGCAAATCATATTTTGTTAAACATTCAACTTTACCCTGATCTGCAAAGTCCAAAAAACGTAAGAAAATTTGAATTTCGCGGGCCACCCTAGAGCTTTCACCTTAAATATTCGGAGGCTTCAGAATTTTATTCAGAGCATACATACATTGTTTCATAAGGCCCAATTTTTTATATGCAACAACGGCGTCGATATATTCTTAGGCTGTACAATTGGTTCCAACTTGACATTATTATTTAAATCTTGTGTTTTAAATTATGGAAATGTTGAAAGAATGCAAATATTTCGAATATATTGTTAACATTAAAAATTATGAAAAAGATCTATTGGGGTTAATTCTGATGATTTTTCCGTTTAATAATAACAGTTATTGAGTATTGAAGTTACAAAAATGTTAATATGTTCGAAACTTTTTAGTTTCTTATCTTCTTACGTATTTTTGCAGTTAACAAAGTGAGGTAGCCATTTTTTATCTTGATGCCAAATTCGCAGGTTAAAATAGACTTCATAGCTTTCAATTTGTTGCTAATGAAAATTAGAACTTGCTGAAAGAACTTAGAAATCAATTAAGGACGTGTTTGCAAATCGGGCAAAATTATGCTGTTTTTCGGTACATTTTGTGACAAAACTAAACCAAATCATATATAACTAATAACAACCACGTAGACTGATTCTTCATCTTCAAATGGTAGTAACTTTTTGTGTTGAAAATAATAGCTTTTTATATTGTAAAACAATCTTCCCTAGCCATTTTCTATTAAATTAACTATACCGGCTCCAGTTTAGGTACATTTTTTGTTCTATTATCAACATATATTAAGATTTCTAAATATACTGTCACAAATAGTCGTAAAAAAAAACTGATACTTATTTTTTCACGTATTTTGAATGAATCATAATCGATTGCAATAAGGGTTATTTTATTTAGGTGCCTGTTTTGATTTGTTGTATAAAAATTTCAATGAAACCACAGTCCCCCCATAGATAATATACTAATACAATTTGCAATTTTTTTTATTAAAATTAAACTTTTTAATTTTCAAATTTTATGAAGAAATGTTATTTCTTTAAGTTTAAATACTGATTCTGATAACGCACTTAAAGGGAACCACAGGGTTTTTGTTACACGTTGTATTTCAAAACCTCGCTAGCATGATTTAGGCTTCGGTATAAATAATAAATACCAGCAGTGGCGCCATCTTCTTAATAATATATATATATATATATATATATATATATATATATATATATATATATATATATATATATATATATATATACATATACAGTGGTGGTCACATAATTAAAGACACTGAAGGGATATTAAAACAACATAGTTTATCTACTGTTTATTTGCTTGTTGAAATTTAATACGAGCTAGAAACAATATTAAAATCATTCGGACATTCACTGTGAAATGTTGGAATTAAACATTAAAAATAAACCTCATGTGTCCCGAATATTTATTCAGTTTAACTACATTTAGACCACTATGACCCTTTTTTTTTATAGGAGAGGGGGCAAACGAGCATGCGGCTCACCTGATGGTAAGTGACTACCGCCGCCCATGAACAACTGCAACACCAGGGGAATCGCAGATGCGTTGCCGGCCTTTTAAAAAGGAGTAGGCTCTTTTCTTGAAGGTCCCTAAGTCGTATCGGTCCGGAAAAATCGCTGGTGATAATCGATTCCACAAGGAAGTTGTGCGAGGAAGAAAACTTCTTCTGAATCGCACAGTGGTGGACCGCCAATCATCTAGATGATATGGATGGTATCGCAAGTTCTGTCGCGATGTGCGATGGTGAAATTGAGCGGCTGGAATTAGTCCGAACAACTCCTCAGAGCACTCCCCGTGGTAGATGCGATAAAATACGCAAAGAGATGCAACCTCTCTACGCAGTGCCAGTGAGTCAAGCCGATCGGAAAGAACTCGGTCGTCGACGATTCGAACCGCTCTGCGCTGGATGCGGTCAAGTGGAAGGAGCTGGCACTGGGGAGCCCCTGCCTAGAGATGGGAGGCCGAACCTGCGCCTTGTAAAGTTGCAGGCGGTGTGCCGGCATGAAATACTGTCCCGCCCTGGTGAGCACGCCAAGCTTTTTAGAGGCCAATTTGGCCTTCTCTTCCAAGTGACCACAAAACTACACGTCACTCGATATGTCGACACCGAGGATTCCGATACTGGCTGAGGCAACAAGGGGAGTGCCTTGAAACTGAGGAGATACGACAAAGGGAATCTTTTTAGCGGTAAACGCGCAAACTTGTGTCTTCTGTGGATTGAATTGGACTAGATTTAGTCGCCCCCAGTCTGAGACTTTGTTCAACAAAGTCTCGACTTCAGACACAAGTTTGTTCCGGTACTCGGCGACGTTTTCCCGAGAAATATTGGCACGGCCGGTGTATAAAGCATCACCAGTGCTGTCGTCTGCATAGCAATGAATGTTACTGGTTTGCAACATATCATTGATATGCAGAAGAAACAGCGTTGGTGATAGCACGCAGCCTTGTGGAACACCAGCGTTAATGGGCTTATAATCGGAGCATGCACCGTCTACTACGACCTTGATGCTCCGATCTGCAAGAAAGCTGGTGATCCAATTGCACAATTTCTCGGGAAGCCCATAGGAAGGCAGCTTCGAAAGAAGCGCTTTATGCCAAACCCGATCGAAAGCCTTCGCTATGTGCAAACTAACGGCCAACGCCTCCCCCTTGGACTCCACTGCCTCCGCCCATCTATGGGTCAGGTAGACCAGAAGATCACCAGCTGAGCGACCTCGACGGAAACCGTACTGGCGGTCACTAATCAGCTGGTGATCCTCAAGGTACCGCATGAGCTGGCTGTTAGTAATCGTTTCCATTACTTTGGAGAACAAGGAGGTGATGGCGATAGGCCTGTAGTTGGACAGATCTGAGCGGTTGCCTTTTTTAGGGATCGGGTGCACCAAAGCTGTCTTCCATGAGTCCGGGACTACGCCTAGGGAGTAGGAGTACCGAAAAAGACGCGTTAAAACCGGTGCCAACTCCGCAGCACACGTCTTCAGCACAATAGGTGGGACTCCATCAGGCCCACTCGACTTGTTGACGTCCAGGGAGAGGAGTGCTTTACGCACCAAGCGCTGTGTAAACAGCACTTCCCGCATGGAGCACTTACACCGCGGGATGTTCGGCGGTGTATTCGCCCCGTCATCTAGAGTCGAGTTGGATGCAAAAAGAGAGCCTAGCAGATCGGCTTTCTCCTTTGCGTCATGGGCCAGTGAGTCGTCCACCCTGTGCAGAGATGGCAGAGATGGCTGACAGAAGTTCCCTTGGACAGCCTTGGCGAGAGACCAGAATGCACGTGTTCCCGAAGGGAGGCGAACTAGTTTCTCGCCAATTCTGCCGATGTGCTCTGACTTTGCCTTGGCAATGACACTTTTGAAGGACCTGGAGGCGGAATTGTACTTCTTTTTAAGAGCGCTGGTGTTTACATCCCGGGACGTTGATGCGTCAGCCCAGGCCTGGTAGCACTCCTGCTTATAGCGTGATGCTAGTTTACAGGAGCGACCAAACCATGGCTGGGATCTGCCTCCGATGGGCACCACAGAGGATGGTATAGAAAGTTCCATACCCTGAAGTACCACATCAGCAACAGAATCGGCAACAACGCTGGGATCTTCCGGCGAGAAGCAAACCCGCCCCTAAGGGTAGGATGCAAAAAAAGACCGCATCCCGTCCCAATCGGCCGACCTATAGTGCCAAACACGGCGGCAAGCTGCAGATCGCAACTGCGATGGGAGCGTGAGTGGCACCGTACTCTCCGGATCAGACAATGGTCCGAAGAGCCCAGTGAAGCATCGACGGAGACCTGATATCCGTCCGGATGAGAGGTCAGCAGAAGGTCCAACAGGGAAGGTACATGATCCTCCACATCTGGGATCCGCGTAGGCGAAGTAACCAGTTGTGTTAGACCATATGCCAAAGCAAAGTCATAGACAGATCTACCCGCATGATCGGTTAAACGAGAACCAAGCCATTCAGCGTGGTGGGCGTTGAAATCACCGAGTATCACGATCTCTGCGGATGGGACCTGTTGTAGCACGGAGTCTGCAGCCATTTGGACGTGGTCGATGAGTCGGTCTGTGTCGGCATTACCGCTATGGGACCTATAGAGGCACCCGTAGACGCGGGGATGGTCGTCGCTGTCTACGCGCAGCCATAGGATGGACAGGTCCGTACCTTCAAGACTGCCGAGGCGTCGAAAACAGATGTCCTCCCTGACGTATACGCAAACTCCAGCCCGGGGCACAAAGGAGTGTTCAAATTTGTACCCCGGGTAAGAGAGATATGAAGTATCAGCCGGAGAGGACACCTGAGTCTCGGTTAAAAAGAGCAAGGCCGGCTTCGCCGTCTCTAGATGGTAATGGACAGCGTTAAGGTTGGAATGAAGTTCCCTGATATTGCAAAAATTCACGGATAGCGTGAAAGGGGTCGCCTTGGTCTTATTGCTCAGCTTGCCCCGAGCAGTATTAGTCGCGAGCGGAATTTTGCCCCCCCCCCCCCCCCCCCAGAATACGCGGGGCAGCCTGAGCACCCACGCCCAGGAGTGGAGTGGTTTGGTCGTGGATGCTCAGCGAGGGATTCTCCAAGGGTGCTGGTACCCTCCTGGGGTAGTCTTCTGTTCAATTCCACTACCATGGTAATGGGGGGGGGGGGGGGAATTGGGCCTCCGGCCACCTGCACTCACCAAGCGGAACGCAGAGGTAAACGTCTACTTCACGCCGGTATTCTGTGAGGTCGTGGTACCACCCCGGTTCGAGCTGGCCCATCCGTGCGACAGCAAAAGCTGCCGCTTAGCTCTACCACTGTTATAACCTAAGCAAAGACTTGGCCAACTAATTAAAGACGCACAAACTAAGTAATTATAAAAAAAAATTGTAAATATTGAAATCAACTTTATTTTGATAAATTTAAGACATATTATAAAAACAAAAAACCACGTTATTAATATTTTGTCGCGTGTCCTTTAGCAGCAATAACAGCCTGACATCGCCTTGGCATTGATGCGACCAATTTATTGCAAGTTTCAATTGAAATTTGTTCCCATGCTTCTTTAAAAGCCGCATAAAGTTGGTATACGTTAGTCGTACGTTTTGATGCCACTATTTTCTTAACGCGGTACCACAAGTTTTCAATGGGGTTGATGTCAGGGCTGTACGGTGGCCTATCTATATCTAACACTTACTGACTGGCTCTTTTAGGAATTCTTTGACAACTTTTGCTGTGTGTTTCGGGTCATTGTCGTGTTGTAAAGTCCAAACCACCGGCAAACTATCCTCAGCATAGGGTATCCTGACTTCCTCTAAAATATTCTTGTACTGGAATTTATCCATGTTCCCTTCTATTTTCTTGATAGGTCCTATACCATGACTAGAAAAACAACTCCAAACTTTAATGTTTCCGCCTCCATGTTTTACTGTTTTCTTGGTGAACTTTGGATCCATTTATTTTTTAGGAGGACGTCTCACATACATTTTTCCATCAGAAGTAATCATATTAATTTTCGTTTCATCAGAAAAAAGTACATTTTTCCACTCACGTTCTGTCCAGTGTTCATGTTTTTTGGCAAACATTAATCTAGCTTGGTATAATAGTGGCACCTTACGAGATATTCTTCCAAATAAGTTTGCTTCACACAATCGCCTTCTTATCGTTCTTGCAGACACTCTTTTCAATCCTTCCTCACCAAATATTTCTGAGCGAATCAGTTCTGATCCTTTATACGGTTCCCTTTTTGCCAACAACACTATTCTTGAGTCTTGTCGTGGGGTTGTTTTCCTAGGTCTAGTCTTCGTGGGCACATGTTCAGTAGTATTAAAGTTCTTAAAATGCCGGATAGCATTCATAACCATATCTTTAGAGATCCTAACTGATCTGCAATCTTACTATATGACCAACCTTTGCCATAAAACTTGAGGATCGTCTTTTCCATAATAACACTAATAAAATTTAATAATTTCTATTAAGTACAAAGCTAGTTTTTATTTTTATTCTATGTACCGTGAAAATTCGCGTCAAATGAAAAATAACATAATTGTTTTAACATTATATTTTAAATTTAGAACACGAAAAACACACTGTCTTTAATTAGCTGGCCAGCGGTTAACTTGTCGAAAAAGTTTTTATTTTGTTTAAAAAAGAAATAAAATTTCAACTATTGCTAAATACACGTTTTTGATGTTTCCATTTTAATAATACGATCTCCGTGTAAAGATTAATAACTATGAAATATAATTAATACCTACTTTGGGTACTCTACACGTCTGTAATACTGTTGTATGTGGTCACACAGAAGAGTGTCTTTAATTATGTGACCGCCACTATATATATATATATCGCTGACGACTTCTTGCGTCTTTTTACGATAGATACTTATTGCATCTTTTGTTACCGACAGAATTACAAAAGTTTCAAACCCATTAACCGTTCCCTGTAGCTGATCTCTTTCTTTTATAACACTTGTGCATTCTGTATGTAACTTAACCGTATCACATTTCAATTGTGTATTTTTGGCAATTATGCTAACTATTTCCCTTTCATTATCATCCCTTTCCTTAAGCAACAGTTCACACTGCTCCCTGGACGCCTTAAGTTCTTGGAGCGCAAGCTGGAGTTGGTTCTCCATCTGGCGCGTCTTGGCGTTGCGAGTATTCATTACTATTTATTATAAATAATAAAAGAAAACAAAGATCGAAAACAGAAGGAGCAGAGTAAGCTAATGTAAAGTTGTTGTTGTTGTTTTTTCTCAAAGTCTCAAATCAAATTATCGTTAAACAATTCGAAAAGAAACCCGCAAAGAATGTAATAACCCGAGTAATAGAATAAATCTTTAATTTATAAAAGGAATGATGTGAAATAAGGATTACAAAAATTTGAACAATGTTCGTTACCTGTCACTTTTTGTTCCAACACCAAATTGTTGTTATAATATTTATGTACTAACTTTCTTAAATATTAAATACAAAGCGGCAGTAATTATTAGCTATAACATAAAATTGAGGTGGATATGGTGAATTTACAATATTTAAATTATTAAAATTTATCGGGACCAATTACTTTTACAACTTATCACCAGGGTTGCGTCTTTGCTGAACAAAGTCTCGAATTAGGGGCGACTAAATCTAGTCCAGTTCAATCCTCAGAAGATACAAGTTTGCGCGTTTACCGCTAAAAAGAACCCCTTTGTCGTATCTCCTCAGTTTCAAGGCACTCCCTTTGCTGCCTCAGCTAACATCAGAATCCTCGGCGTCGACATATCGCATAGCGTGCAGTTTCGTGGTCACTTGAAAGGGAAGGCCAAATTGGCTTCTAAAAAGCTTGGTGTGCCCAGCAGAGCTAGACAGTATTACATGCAAAAACGCAAATTCGGCCTCACATGGAATACAGTTCTCATCTCTGGGCCGTGACACCCCAGTCCCAGCTCCTTCCACTTGACCGCATCCAGCGCAGAGCGGTTCGAATCGTAGACGACCGAGTTCTGTCCGATCGGCTCGATTCACTGGTGCTGCGTAGGGTTGTTCCATCCCTTTGCATTTCTATCAAATTTATCACGGGTGCCCTCCGAGGTATAGTTCGGATTAATTCCAGCCGCCAAATTTCACGAACGCACATTGCGTCAAAATTCACGATAACATCCTCACCATTTAGATGCTTGGAGGTCTACCACTGTGCGTTTTACTAGGAGTTTTCTTTCTCGTACAACTTCTCCGTGAAATTGTTTACTACCGGAGATTTTTCTGGACCGATTCGACTTAGGTATCTTCAAGAAAAGAGCTTACCCTTTCTAAAAGGCCGGCAACGCACCTGCAATTCCCCTGGTGTTGCAGTTGTTCATGGGCGGCGGTAGTCACTTACCATCAGGTGAGCCGCATGCTCGTTTGCTCCCTCTTCTATTAAAAAAAAACCTTACCGTGCGTACACTCCTGTGTGTGTGACTCGTGTCAATGTTAGTTCGATTCTATACCTATCAATTTTGAAAACGCGTCCTTAAAATCTTCAGAACTTATTTATCAACATAAAACCGACAAAAGGAAACATAAACAGCATCAGAATTTATGCATAAAAATAGAAAGCCAGAAAAAAGTTTTTTGTTGACCTTTGTTATCTTTTCCCCTTAAACCTTCGATCAACAATACCAACTAGATATCGGGTCGGCGCAAAAAATACGGCGAAGTAAATAACAGCGCACTGGAGACGTGAGTTCTTATTTCGTTTTGGTTGACTTGAAACACAGCCAATATAAAGACGTTTCACAATGCCGCAATGTATATTTAAAAGTTGCAAGAATAATGCCCGAAAAAGCAATTTAACAGCCGGAGTGTCTTACTTTCGGTAAATACATGTAGAATAAGTTATATTTTAAGCTCTAAAGTAACAACTATTATCATATTTGAAACAAAATTACCGATTTTAAAGCACCCCTACAAATGTTTTGCCAAGGTTGGCCAATACACGCGTAAACATTTGTAATCAAGAACAGTAGAGTACATGGAGTAGATTTGTATTGTAATCATTTTTAGTAATTTGTTACCAGAATTTTAAATAATGGTAATTGTTACTTTTGTCTCTGTTTGTGTAATTTCATTAGATACTTAGCTTTATTATTTTTATTTTAGCAATCCGTATGTTGAAAAATTTATTGACGTAAGGTTACATTATATATGTAAAGAAAGACACGTAACATATGAAAAATAAATGAAAACGACAATTGTACAATTAATAAATAAATATTACTTAAATATATTAAATAAATTTAACTTATTTAAAGGAAATTAATTCATGTACACACAGAATGGAAAAATCTTTAATGTTGAATCATTGTAAATATTTTGATTTTTGATTTATTGAATGCACTGAAAGAACAATGCCCATTTTTCACCTGACAATGTATAGAAATGAAATAAATCTTAAAATTCAGCTAATTGAATTGTAAATTAATTACGCTTATCACTATGTTAAAAGAAACGCAGGAAAAAAATATTTTTACATATTGCTATAAGTTTATTCTACGTCAAGGGTAAACGTGTTATATGTTTTGAACGCATCTCAACTACCCTTTTTCTAGGACGTTCCATTTTATACACTGCTACTTTACTTTAACTTTAACTCTGCTTCTGAGTTTTATACATTATTTTATGTTTTATTTAATCAGTAAGTATTTATTTATTTGTATTTGTATAGTACATATTAATATAAAATAATATAAAAATAAAATAAATTAATCATTCAGTATGTCATCGAGTGCGGACGAATGAAACGGATTTTTTTTGACATTTGACAGTTCTGCAATTGGCATCGGCGCAGTTCTTCGTTGTTGCATTTGCGTCTCGTTATGTACTGTGCCATTTTGTTTGTGTTACTTCTTTTTACAACCCTATATGGTATCAAGAAAATATTTCTGCTCCAGCAGAATTTCTGGATGACGTGGTGGTGAGAGATTTAAGTGAAAATGATGATGATTAATAAACCAAGCCACTTTAATATAGTGTTTTATTGGTTTATCCCATTTTGTTCATCAGTAAGTATATACCATAGGCCAATGAAATGTGTTTGGTTGATAAGTGATCATTTTGATAATATAAGATGAACTAAATGTAGTTAGTAAGTATTTATGTGTGTTGAAGAAGTAGCAGATAGAGCTAGACACTCAATTTATGGTGACAATCATCGAGAGTAAGCGGTGACTTAGGGGCAGTTGGTTTCAAGAAATTCACAAAGTAAAAAAGACGTTTTAGACCATAACTAGATAAGTATTGTTATCTTAACTTCGAGCGTTAATAATAAGTTATAGCACATTTATTTCTTTATTACCTATTTGGTTACGGCAAAAACTAACCTAAAAAGTGAGATTAGTATGTTTTGGGATTCGTAGCGTTTAAATCGTAAAAATAACTATATGACATTATTTTCTGAGCTTACATGTAGTTTTTCTACTATACTTTATAATTATACATCAACTTTCACTATCAGGTTTTTAAATGTATGGAAAGTGGGCATGATTCTTTACTTCTATTATAAATATTTTAAAGATATGTATACAAATACATACACACATATATATATATATATATATATATATATATATATATATATATATATATATATATATATATTACATATACTACAAACATATATACATACAAAAACTAAAATAAATATAATGAATTATCTAATCAAATGTAATCATTATACTACATACTATATTATATTTAATGGCTAGTGTATGTATACTAACAAACATAAATGCCAAAATGTAAATAATTTTAACTAAAAGTATGATCATATTATAAATTATTTTAGTGTTCATCGCGACTCCATAACTTTTGTAGCTAAATTCGAAGTAGCAAACAGAAACAAAACAAAACGACGTAGTTTGCAAAGCAATAACGGGAAAAAATTCTTTAATTTGTTATAACTTAAGGTTGATTTCACACTAAATGTTATTTAACCTATGTCTTTTCATATCCAAATGACAGGAGTAATGCATTGAATTGTTCTTTTTGTAACTAATGATCGTAAGATTTGTGACTTTATTACTAGATGCCATGGTTGTAATTGGGTTGAACATAAAACTGTTTTAATTTTTTGTCTCAGTTCTTTAGTAAACAAATGTAGCTGTATAAGTATATATTCACGCGGACAGCATTTTGCTATGATTTTGTACGTGACCCGTTATCTAGTTGGTATAGTTGATCGAAGACTTAAACTATATGATTCTACCAAATTAAAAACGATATTGCAACTGTCAAAACGGCTTCCTGACGCCTAAATTAATGTTTGTCTGTCAGTGGCCATGATGTATTAGTATGACCTTTCACGTAGCCCTCTAGTAGAGACACGGACGCAAAACTGGGATAATTGATTCTATTACCACCATGTGGTGTCTTTTACTAAACTAACTTTAATTATCATTTCCTCAGGTTTACAAAATGAAAAACTGGCTCACGAGTTCACATTACAATGACATCGAAGTTGGAACTGTAGAGTCGTTTCAAGGTAAAGAGAAGAGAGTGATCCTGGTTTCAACCGTCAGAGCAAATTGCCGACTGCTGGACTATGATGCCAAGTATGGACTAGGTTTTTTAGTTGATGACAAGGTAAATTATATGTTTTAAATTATTAGACCAGATGCTCAGGGTTTCCCTGCGTGATAGACTTAAAAATGAGTATACCCCCAGTAAAACTATAGTAACCGACATAGCCCAACGGATTATTAAGCTGAAGTGGCAATGGGCCGGCCATATAGCTCGAAGAATCGACAACCAAAGTGGTAAAAAGGTTTTCAAGTGGCAGCCTGGTACCGGTAGGGGAAGTATAGGGCGTCCTTCCACTAGATGAAGTGTCGGCCTGGTAAGATATGCGGGAAGTCGGTAGGTGCAGTTGGCTCAAGACCGTGCTTCGTGGTATTCCTTGCTGGAGGCCTATGTTCAATAGTGGACTTGGCAAAGGCTGTAATGATGATGAGACCATAGTAATAAATAAATATAAGTAGGTATTTTTTGAGTTTTTACGAGGGCTATCCTATGTGTATGATGAGTCGGTGTGATTTTTTGAGCCGTCACCACTTGGCAATATTCGGTATTGATTTGAATTTTTTTTAATGTTTAAAATAACAGTAGGTTATATCGCGATCTGTCGTGATGAGAGTGGATTTGTGATAACTTAAACAAACACTCACCCACTTACATTCATATCCTGTTTGATATCCTTTTGAGATCAAATCATGTAACAAAATATCTATCAGATACAAAGTGTGACTTATAATTAAGAATAAATCCTCCAGGAGGCCTTATACAAAAATTAAATTTGACGAAATTTAAGGTCAAGATAGTTTGCTTAAATTCTAAAACTATTGAGAAAACTTACGTAGCATCAAAATATTTCCCCTTTTCCTTCAACGGTCAAACTTATGTGTCTATTTATACCATACTAGCTGACCCGGCAAACGTTGTTTTGCCATATAAGTACATTATTTCTAAGAAATATTTTTTTAGTTTTAAAAATCGCGATTAAAAAACAGGGGTTGATCGTAGAAGGGTGAAAATTTGAAGTTTTATGTGTTTTTCAATGCTAAATCATAATAAAATAAAAATAAAAAAGTTTTCTCAAAAAAATTAAAAAAAATTTAGGGGTGGGTTTGAAAAATAGACGTTGGTTGAATCAGACCTACCCGATATGCACACAAAATTTCATACAAATCGGTTCAGTCGTTTCGGAGGAGTTTGGTAACAAACACCGCGACACGAGAATTTTATATATTAGATTATGTCCAATCTAAAAGTTTTCATGTAGGTATTCCAGTGATTCCAAGCGTGACGCAACTGTGGCAAATATCCCCTCTATATTATGGTATGGTAAGCCTATATACTTGTGTTGAGCGTTTTTGATTGACTTTAATGGGAAAATGTAAGATTACCGGCTTATAATCCGTACTGTTATATTTACGCTATACAGCTAAACCAAACGTTAAACGTCCAAACGAAGCCAACTACGATTTCCACCAAAGTTCATGACCTACATTCTATCCCTTTATTATTTTTGGTTAATATTCATGATTTTTTTTGTTTATTTTTTTTTATATCAACTTTCACTGGATTTGCAGCGATTTAACGTCACACTGACACGAGCCAAAGCAAAACTAATAATTATTGGGAATCCTACGTGCCTCATAAGGGATCTCAAATGGCGCAAGTATATGAGCTTGTGTGCCGAATTCAAATCTTACTATGGACAAAATGCCCAACAGCCGGAACGTACGTCGCAACTCCTCATCGATATTGCACGGACAAGGTTCGATAAATGCCGTATTTCAGAAGAGCTAAAGCCAAATTCGAAAAATAAAAAATAATTTTACTGATTTCGAAGTCGAAATTTGAATCGTAGTTTTAGACGACTTGGATGCGAGAATTATGTAAGAATTTATAAAAGCACCATTAATTTCTTTTTGGAATTTAATGAATGTATTTAATTTTAACTAGATTTATAAGTACACGTTAAATATATTTTTTGATAATTTTGTATTTTGTACAAAACTATATATTTTTGATACAATTATATTTTTGAACTTGTTAGAAATGTAAGTATTTCTATTTCTGTTTCTATTGGCTACTTTCTCTCTTTATATTGTAGGCTATTCCTTATTACTAGTACTTTCTATTCTTCCATTACTTTGACTGTATTTGTATGGACTGTCTTTTCTAACTGTATTTATACTAGAATTGTAAATTTAATAACTAACATTTATCATTTATTTTGACAAGTTTAATAAAATCAAAACATTCAGGAAGTATCAAAAGCAAATTCCAAAATGTATTCTGTAAATATTATAAGTTTTTTTCAATGCATCCATTTACCTGATACCTAATGTATTATATCAGAAAAAATATATAAATTTAAAGTAAATAAATAATTGATTAAACAAATTATATTTTTGCAACATATCGAATATATTAATCAGAGGGCCATAAGAAAATTTACAATAATGTGTGTTTATTTAGTTTTGTTTAATATGTTTGATATATTTTTTTTTAGTTTTTCGACTCAATAAGAATGTTTCGAGCGATTTGTGCAGAGTTAGAACATAGCATTACAATTTTCTAATTTGACTTTATAACTCCATAAATAAAAATACAACTCGATCTGTGCAGGGTTAGCATATTTAAAATGTGAGACATTTTAATAATATAAGTTATCATTTCGAAAAACCATTTTATCGTGTCTAACTCTACATAAGATGAGGTTTCATTTATTCCTAATTGATGCAATCTGAATCACATGGATACAGATATACTCGCAACATACTTACTCTCGAAAACATTTTAAGGACATGATAGCAACACAGATATTGTTTATGCAGAAATTAAATGTGAAAGAGATTAGTAGACAAAATCAAATATTATTTTTGATAAAGAATGCACAAATGTTTAAAATATGTTGACAGAAACAATTTTATTAGACTAAGTACAGTTAATTGTTATGTACATTTGGTAACTAAATTACTTTTTTAAAACTGACCAGTATTGCTTTTCTTTATATCTAATATGTATAACATAATTTTTCATAAAGACGTTTAATTTTGTAATTATATTGTTAAGTGTTTTTAGTTTAAATAATATAGACGTTTTGACAGTGATATAAAAATAAGATAATTCTTCTTCAGAATTAAACTATACTAATGCTCTCTTTTACTCCCAATTTGTAATTGTAATTCCATGTATGCATTTTACACCTACTTTGGTAATTTATTGTATGTATTTTATTGGATACATGCGACGTGAATTTATAAGGGAGTCCAAATTACTGTAAACAAGTAGTACATAAAGAAACAGTCAATTTCCCACTGTCAGATTGAAAAACTTAACTTTTAAACTTAAAGTATAATATGAAGTGTTCTATTTAACAAAAACTGGCAAACCACGAAATTAAAACCAAAGAAAATACATCTCAAATTAGTTGATTTCAGTAAATAATTGTTGTAATTCATCTCATGACATCATCCCGTTATATTCGCAGATAGTTTTGCATATCAACTATCTTTACTTTTTAATTAAAGATATAAACTAAAATAGAGTATGATGATGTTGATTTGTCAGGATTTTAAAATATTTAAGTAATAAATATTAGTCTTGCCGTAGTGCGACAGTCTGCACATATATACACTATTACACATATTCTCACCAAAATGTCCAACAACACAACAAACATTTAAAAGCGTAATATGTACGAACATACAATATAGTTGCTATTTTCTGTGATATTAACGCTATTATCCAGTTCGCCTCTACATCTTCTTCGGATTCAGGGCTCGCAGCCTGATATAAAATAATATTTTGGTCACTATATTGTAATAGTCTGCATGTACAGCCTTTGAGCATCGTAACGTTTAACATCAATGCAATTTTAAAATGTATTGCTACATTTTAAAATTGCATACCACTTACAAATTAACATGGTCACACACTATTCAATACATCTATACGTATATTAACATCTTATTTTATTAGTGAAAGTTAATATGCTTATCTGCGAATAAAACGACGGCCCGTGTTACTTTACCATGTATAATCCATTAGTCATCCATTACAGCCTATAAAAATCCACTGACGAACACAGACCTCTATAGGTTTCCTCACGGAGGAGACTGCTATAGTTGCCACGCTTGGCACGCGGGTTGAAAACCGCAGCACCAAAAAGATGTTGCTGCCCATAACTTGTTTCAGATCCCTCTGTCGCCTCTTACAACACCCACAGGCGATATGGGGTAGTGGATACTATTACACCACCATTACATGGTTAAACCATATTATAATATAATAAATATTGTCAATAGTCAATACATGTAAAAATCTTATGAATATGGTGCGTTTTTTTCATATTTACTGTTCATAAATGACCTCATTATGTTTTAAATGTTTTTAGAAAAATTTTAAAGTTTAAAATAGTTCCTGTCCATTATTTTTATTATAATAAGTGTTAAAGTTAATCATTATTAATTGACAAACTGTGATTGCGATTTAATTAATATAATTGTATTATGACAATTTACATTCGTTTCTTTTTTTGCAAGTAGATGTGTAGCAGACTATGATAAATTTTCCTTTAATATTATATTTTTAACTTCCCATTTGGAAATTGAGAGACCAAAATAAACCATATGCACTATAATGGGACTGTGTGCTACCGGTGCGGTTAAAGAATGGGATTGAAAATAGTGTTGCCTCTATTCACGTCTCGGTCGCACACTGTCGCTATCTATACGCCGGTGAAGACTGCAAAAAATACGTTGCAATATGCGTTTTTCATACGTTCTGTAACCAGGAACTTACGTTACGCGTAGTTCCAGTAACGATAATTCGTACCGTTCCACTAGGACCGTAACAAAATTAATTCCTTGGTTGTAACGATACTATCCGTAGAGATCGTGATACATGGCGATTTTAACACCCACCACGCTGAATGGCTCGGTTCACGTTTAACCGATAATGCTGGGAGATCTGTTTATGACTTTGCCTTGGCATATGGTCTGACACAACTGGTTACTTCGCCTACGCGGATTCCAGATGTGGGGGATCATACACCTTCCCTGTTGGACCTTCTGCTGACCTCTCATCCGGACGGATATCAGGTTTCCGTCGATGACCCTCTCGGCTCTTCGGACCATTGTCTGATCCCGAGTGTGGTGCCACTCACGCTCTCCTAGCGGTTGCGTTCTGCAGGTTACCGCCGTGTTTGGCATTACAGCTCGGCGGATTGGGACGGAATGCGGTCTTTCTTTGCATCCTACCCATGGGGGCGGGCTTGCTTCTCGCCGGACGATCTCAGCGCTATTGCTGATTCTGTCACCGATGTGGTGCTACAAGGAATGGAACTATTTATTCCATCATCTGTGGTACCCATCGGTGGCAGATCTTAGCCTTGGTTTGGTCGCTCATGTAAGATTGCATTACGCTGTAAGCAGGAGTGTTATCAGGCCTGGGCTGAGGCTTCGTCAGCTCAGTATGTAAACACCATGCTTAAAAAGAAGTATAACTTCGCCTCCAAGTCTTTCAAAAGTGTTATTGCCAAGGCAAAGTCAGAGCACATAGGCAGAATTGGCGAGAAACTAGTTCGCCTTCCTTCGGGAACCCGTGCATTCTGGTCTGTCGCCAAGGCTGTCCAAGAGAATTTCTGTAAGCCATCACTACCATCTCTGCACAGGGAGAATGACTCACTGGCCCACGCCGCAAAAGAGAAAGCCGACCTTTTAGGCTCCCTTTTTGCGTCCAACTCGACTCTTGATGACGGGGGGGACACACCGCCGACCATCCCGCAGTGTGAGTGCTCTATGCCTGATGTACGATTCACACAGTGCTCAGTACGTAAAGCACTCCTCTCCCTGGATATCCACAAATCGAGTGGGCCTGACGGAATCCCGCCTATTGTGCTGAGGACGTGCGCTCCAGAGTTGGCACCAGTTCTAACGTGTCTTTTTCGCTACTCCTACTCTCAAGGTGTTGTCCCGAACTCATGGAAGACAGCTTTCGTGCACCCGATCCCTAAAAAGGTAACCGATCTGATCCGTCCAATTACATGCCTATCGCCATCACCTTCTTATTCTCGAAAATAATGGGAGTCCATTATTTATTAACTGCCAGCTCATGCGGTACCTTGAGGAGCACCAGCTGATTAATGACTGCCAGTACGGTTTCAGTCGAGGTCGCTCAGCTGGTGATATTCTTGTTTACCTAACACATAGATAGGCGCAGGCGATCGAGTCCAAGGGGGAGGCATTGGCCGTTAGTTTGGACATAGCGAAGGCCTTCGATCGGGTCTGGCACAAAGCGTTTCTTTCGAATCTTCCTTCCTATGGGCTTCCCGAGTAATTATGCAATTGGATCACCAGTTTTCTGGCTGATCAGAGCATCAAGGTCGTAGTAGACTGTGCGTGCTCCGATTACAAGCCTATTAACGCTGGTGTTCCACAAGGCTGCGTGCTATCACCAACGCTGTTTCTTCTGCATATCAATGATATGTTGCAAACCGGTAACATACATTGCTATACAGATGACAGCACTGGTGGTGCTCTATACACCGGCCGTGCGAGTATTTCTCGGGGAAACGTCGCCGAGTACCGGAACAAACTTGTGTCTGAGGTCGAGACTTTGTTAAACAAAGTCTCGGATTAGAGGCGACTAAATCTAGTCCAGTTCAATCCCCCGAAGACACAAGTTTGCGCGTTCACTGCTAAAAGGAACCCCTTTGTCGTAACTCCTCAGTTTCAAGGCACTCCCTTTTTTGCTTCAGCCAGTATTAGAATCCTCGGCGTCGACATATCGAGTGACGTGCAGTTTCGTGGTCACTTGGAAGAGAAGACCAAATTGGCCTCTAAAAAGCTTGGCGTGCTCAGCAGAGCGGGACAGTATTTCATGCTGGCACACCGTCTGCAACTTTACAAGGTGCACGTTCGGCTTCACATGGAATACTGTTCCTATCTCTGGGCAGGGGCTACCCAGTGCCAGCTCCTTCCACTTGACCGCATCCAGCGCAGAGCGGTTCGAATCGTCAATGACAGAGTTCTTTCCGATCGGCTTGACTCACTGGCACTGCGTAGATATGTTGCATCTCTTTGCGTATTTTATCGCATGTACCACGGGGAGTGCTCTGAGGAATTATTCGAACTAATTCCAGCCGCTCAGTTTCACCATCGCACATCGCGACAAAACTCGCGAAACCATCCATACCATCTGGATGATTGGCGGTCCACCACTGTGTGATTTAGAAGATGTTTTCTTCCTCGCACAACTTCCTTGTGGAATCGATTACCACCAGCGATTTTTCCGGACCGATACGACTTAGGGACCTTCAAGAAAAGAGCCTACTCCTTTTTAAAAGGCCGGCAACGCATCTGCAATTCCCCTGGTGTTGCAGTTGTTCATGGGTGGCGGTAGTCACTTACCATCAGGCGAGCCGCTTGCTCGTTTCTCCCCTCCTATAAAAAAATACTAACAAACGGAAGGAAATCTACAACTATTTAATAACAATATTAAAAGTATATCGTTATTAATATAACGATATAACATCGTTATTAAGATGATATAAATGATGATGAGATAATAACGCTATTTACTTCGATAAGCAACGTTGTCAATTAGCTTCTTCATCTTGAGCAAGAGAAAGCATGAAAAGCATATTATGATCTTGAGGGCTGCGGCCACGCAGCGCGTCCATACTAGATTATTCCCGAGTGAATCTGTAACGTTTCACCCGTAACGATATTAACATATAAGCAGATATAGGCATAACGTTACTGATACCCATTACGTAACGAAAAATATTGTTCTAGGAAAATGATATTATTTAACGTTGTTTTTTATAACGTTATTGATAATTTTTTGTTCTAGTATCGTTACAAACTATGGAACGTTATGAGATAACATTTAATGTAACGAAACGAAATTCATGTCGTTTTCAAGTCCCTGTCTATAACTTCAGTTCAACTTTTTATTCATCATCATTACAGCCCTTCACAACTCCCTGTGAACATAGGCCAACCCCAAGGAATGCCACAAAGCACGGTTCTGAGCCACCTGCATCCATCAACTTCCTGCATGTCTTATCAGGTCGTCACTCCATCTTATGGGGGACGTCCTACACTTCGTCCGTCGGTACGAGGCCGCCACTCGAGAACCTTTTTTCCCCATTGGTTGTCGGTTCTTCGAGCTAATATGGCCGGTCCATTGCCACTTCAGCTTACTAATCCGTTGGGCTATGTCGGTCACTCTGGTTCTACCGCGGCTATCCTCATTTTTAAGTTTATCACGCAGAGAAACTCCGAGCATAGCCCTCTCCATAGCTCGCCGAGCGATCTTGAGCTACCTCATCCGACCAGTAGTGAAGGACGACGTCTCAGTTCTATAGGTCATCACTGGCAACACGCACTGGTTGTACAGTCTCGTTTTTAAGTTTTGAGGTATACCTGACTAGAAGATGTGCCGTAATTTCCCGAACGCTGCCCAACCGTGTTGAATCCGTCGATTGACCTCTCGGTCGAAGTTTGACTTACCTAGTCGGACTATTTGTTTTAGGTAAACATACTCGTCAACAACTTCGAGTAACATGGACGTTATACATGATCTTTGTTTTGTCCATGTTCATCTTAAGACCTATCCGTTGGAAGACACTATTGAGGTTATTGAGCATAGTGCTTAGGTTCTCCAACGATTCTGCCATAATGACTATATCGTCGGCAAATCGATAAGGTGAGTGATGTACTCGCCGTTGATGTTAATACCGTATCCTTTCCAGCCCAGAAGCTTGAAAACGTCTTCCAATGCAGCGGTGAAGAGTTTCGGGGATATAACGTCACCCTGTCTTACACCTCTCTGCAGTTGGATAGGTTTCGTACTCTAGTTCTGTACTCGGGTAGTCATCGTAGCCTTACTGTACAAACACTTAAGCACTTCGATATACCGACAGTCAACTTGGCACCGCTGAAGGGACTGCAGCACCGACCAAATTTCGACGGTATCAAAAGTTTTCACATAGTCCACATACGCCAGACATAGTGGCAAATTGTACTCCTCGGACTTCTGTACAATTTGCCGAAGGGTATGTATGTGGTCTATGGTACTAAAGCGTTTTCGGAAACCGGCTCGTTTGGGAGGCTGTAAGTCGTCGAGTCTGCATGCGAGACGATTCGTAATGACTCTCGAAAACAGCACGTAGAGGCAGCTCAAAAGAGAAATCGGTCTGTAGTTCTTCAAGAGAGCATTGTCACCTTTCTTGAAGAACAAGACCACCGCACTTCTGCTCCATGCCTCCGGTGTAATACCACCATTGAGGATGGAATTAAAGAGCTTCTGAAGGACTTCAAGTATCGGTTTTCCACCCGCTTTCAGAAGCTCCGCTGTAATTCCATCCTCGCCTGCGGCCTTGCCGTTTTTAAGGTGCTGGAGAGCCATTCTAATCTCGCTCAGACTGACGTCCGGGTTATCATCGGAATAGTGTCGGATAAGACTTGCTCTTGGATCGTTACTCACACTTGCGTGTGACTCCAACGATGACGTGTACAGCTGCCCATAGAACCTCTCGATCTCACTCAAAATCTCAGGTGTCCCGGAAACGATGCTGCCACACTCGGTCTTCAGCAGATCCCAAGCAGGTGGTAGTAACCAGCCTCCCTCTCTATTAACACGTTCACTGTCCGGTTTTAAAACACAATAGTAAGACAATAGCAGCAGTGGTAGAGCTAAGCGGTGGCTTTTGCTGTCGCACGGATGGGCCAGCTCGAACCGGGGTGGTACCACGACCTCACAGAATACCAGCGTGAAGTAGAGGTTTACCTCTGCGTTGCGCTTGGTGAGTGCAGGTGGCCGGAGGCCCAATTCCCCCCCCCCCCCCCCATCAACATGGTAGTGGAATTAAATAAAAGACTACCCCAGGAGGGTACCAGCACCCCTGGAGAATCCCTCGCTGAGCATCCACGACCAAACTACTCCACTCCTGGGCGTGGGTGCTCAGGCTGCCCCGCGTATTCTGGGGGGGGCGAAATTCCGCTCAAGACGAAACCTGCTCGGGGCAAGCGGAGCAAGAAGACAAAGGCAACCCCTGCCACGCTTACCGTGGATTTCTGCAATATCAGGGGACTTCATTCAAACCTTAACGCCGTCCACTACCATCTGGAGATAGCTAAGCCGGCCTTGCTCTTTTTTACCGAGACACAGGTGTCCTCTCCGGCTGATACTTCGTATCTCTCCTACCCGGGGTACAAATTAGAACACTCGTTTGTGCTCCGGGCTGGAGTTTGCGTGTATGTCAGAGAGGACATCTGTTTTCGACGCCTCGGCAGCCTTGAAGGTACGGACCTGTCCATCCTATGGCTGCGCGTAGACAGCGACGACCATCCCCGCGTCTACGGGTGCCTCTATAGGTCCCATAGCGGTAATGCCGACACAGACCGACTCATAGACCACGTCCAAATGGCTGCAGACTCTGTGCTACAACAGGTCCCATCCGCAGAGATCGTGATACTCGGTGATTTCAACGCCCACCACGCTGAATGGCTTGGTTCTCGTTTAACCGATCATGCGGGTAGATATGTCTATGACTTTGCTTTGGCATATGGTCTAACACAACTGGTTACTTCGCCTACGCGGATCCCAGATGTGGAAGACCATGTACCTTCCCTGTTGGACCTTCTGCTGACCTCTCATCCGGACGGATATCAGGTCTCCGTCGATGCCCCTCTGGGCTCTTCGGACCATTGTCTGATCCGGAGTACGGTGCCACTCACGCTCCAATCGCAGTTGCGATCTACAGCTTGCCGCCGTGTTTGGCACTATAGGTCAGCTGATTGGGACGGGATGCGGTCTTTTTTTGCATCCTACCCTTGGGGGCGGGTTTGCTTCTCGCCGGAAGATCCCAGCGTTGTTGCCGATTCTGTTGCTGATGTGGTGCTTCAGGGTATGGAACTTTTTATTCCATCCTCTGTGGTGCCCATCGGAGGCAGATCCCAGCCATGGTTTGGTCGCTCCTGTAAAATAGCATCACGCTATAAGCAGGAGTGCTACCAGGCCTGGGCTGACGCATCAACGTCTCGGGATGTAAACACCAGCGCATTAAAAAAGAAGTATAATTCCGCCTCCAGGTCCTTCAAAAGCGTCATTGCCAAGGCAAGGTCTGAGCACATCGGCAGAATTGGCGAGAAGCTAGTTCGCCTTCCTTCGGGAACCCGTGCATTCTGGTCTCTCGCCAAGGCTGTCCAAGGGAACTTCTGTCAGCCATCTCTTCCATCTCTGCACAGAGAGGACGACTCACTGGCCCATGCCGCAAAGGAGAAAGCCGATCTGTTGAGCTCTCTTTTTGCGTCCAACTCGACTCTAGATGACGGGGGGAACACACCGCCGACCATCCCGCGATGTGAGTGCTCCATGCCGGATGTGCGATTTACACAGCGCTCGGTCCGCAAAGCACTCTTCTCCCTGGACGTCAACAAGTCGAGTGGGCCCGATGGAGTCCCTCCCATTGTGCTGAAGACGTGTGCTCCGGAGTTGGCACCGGTTTTAACGCGTCTTTTCCGGTACTCCTACTCCCAAGGCGTAGTCCCGAACTCATGGAAGACAGCTTTGGTGCACCCGATCCCTAAAAAAGGCGACCGCTCAGACCCGTCCAACTACAGGCCTATCGCCATCACCTCCTTGTTCTCCAAAATAATGGAAGCCATTATAAACTGCCAGCTCATGAGGTACCTTGAGGATCACCAGCTGATTAGTGACCGCCAGTACGGTTTTCGTCGGGGTCGATCAGCTGGTGATCTTCTAGTCTACTTAACTCATAGATGGTCGGAGGCAGTTGAGTCCAAGGGGGATTCCATTGGCCGTTAGTTTGGACATAGCGAAGGCCTTCGATCGGGTCTGGCACAAAGGGCCTTTTTCGAAGCTACCTTCCTATAGGCTTACCGAGAAATTGTGCAAATGGATCACCAGTTTCCTTGCTGATCGGAGCATCAAGGTCGTAGTAGACGGTGAATGCTCTGATTTCAAGCCTATCAACGCTGGTGTTCCACAAGGCTGCGTGCTATCACCAACGCTGTTTCTCCTGCATATCAATGATATGTTGCTAACTGGCAGCATTCATTGCTATGCGGACGACAGCACTGGTGATGCCTTATATACCGGCCGTGCCAATATTTCTCGGGAAAACGTCGCCGAGTACCGGGACAAACTTGTGTCTGAAGTCGAGTCTTTGCTTAACAAAGTCTCTGATTGGGGGCGACTAAATCTAGTCCAGTTCAATCCCCAGAAGACACAAGTTTGCGCGTTTACCGCTAAAAAGAACCCCTTTGTCGTATCTCCTCAGTTTCAAGGCACTCCCCTTACTGCCTCGGCCAGTATCGGAATCCTTGGCGTCGACATATCGAATAGTGTGCAGTTTCGTGGTCACTTGGAAGGGAAGGCCAAATTGGCCTCTAAAAAGCTTGGCGTGCTCAGCAGAGCGAGACAGTATTTCATGCCGGCACATCGCTTGCAACTTTACAAAGCGCAAGTTCGGCCCCACATGGAATACTGTTCTCATCTCTGGGCCGGGGCACCCCAGTGCCAGCTCCTTCCACTTGACCGCATCCAGCGCAGAGCGGTTCGAATCGTCGACGACCGAGTTCTTTCTGATCGGCTCGATACACTGGCACTGCGTAGAGATGTTGCATCTCTTTGCGTATTTTATCGCATTTATCACGGGGAGTGCTCTGAGGAATTGTTCGGACTAATTCCAGCCGCTCAATTTCACCATCGCACATCGCGACAAAACTCGCGTTACCATCCATACCACCTGGATGATTGGCGGTCCACGACTGTGCGATTTCGAAGAAGTTTTCTCCCTCGCACGACTTCCTTGTGGAATCAATTACCACCAGCGAATTTTCCGGACCGATACGACTTAGGAACCTTCAAGAAAAGAGCTTACACCTTTCTAAAAGGTCGGCAACGCATCTGCAATTCCCCTGGTGTTGCGGTTGTTCATGGGCGGCGGTAGTCACTTACCATCAGGTGAGCCGCATGCTCGTTTGCCCCCTATTCTATAAAAAAATAATAGCAATGACCTATATATAGTGCACGGGACAGTGAAAGGCTTAAGATTAGAATGTTTTTTTTTAATTTAAATTGCCTCACGTATCATCTTTGGCAGGAATCGATGTTCTTTCGCAAGAATCTGTGATTTATCAAATCTAATGTAATGGCGAGGGCCGTCTAGGATATGATCACAAACCGCTGACTTCCCGGAACGTTGGTGTTTCACGTCAGCTATGTGTTATTTTACGCGGGTTTTGATAGACCGTTTTGTTTGCCCTATATATGAGAGACAACATTCACAATCAAGCTTGTACACTCCTGCATCTTTTAGAGGGATATTGTACTTGACGAATGGTAACAGAAACAGAAACTTTTTATTCAATATAGATTATAAATAATACTTATTGAAAGTCACTCTTTTGTTTAGTTACCACTGGTTCGAAAAAAAAACCTCTGTCCTGGGAAGAACCAGCAAGTAACCCAGCGGGACATTTTTTTTTAAATATAACAGCTTACAATCATGTATGTTACACAAATTAACAACACAATTCACCTCAAGATCACCTCATTTCCAGGGGTTATTATCATCCATAAATTCTTTAATATTATAATAACCCTAATATTATAATAACCCGAGAACTGACTGATCTTCTTCGGCGGCTTGAAGAATGTTCTAATAGAAGCTCGCTTCAAGATGTAGCAAATCTTGTCTGTGACACCCGTGACATATGGTAGTACAGCAGGTACGCGCTCCACTGTGTAGGTGCAGGACCCGAAGCTTGTTGTCGTGCAGAACCTGCTAGACGTGCTGAAGCTCCGCGGCCAGGAGTTTGCTGGCACAGATCCCTCGTGCTCTTTGTAACAAAGATATGCCCACGGTAACTAACTGTGAAGGATGATGGTGGGATTCACCGTTTAAATATTGGTTCGTATAGTCGAGCGTGAAATATTTTGTGATTTCATAAAAATAGAAATAAACACTGTGACTTTATTGTGATAATGAATTACTATAGACTGGTATTATATGAGTATGCATAGAAGTTTTTGATAGTTTATAATTTAACATAATTATCCCGAATTATTATAAAACCACATGAAGTGCGTCAGTGTATGGAAGTGAATGCTGGGCCGTCAAGAAGAAGGATGAAAATAGACTGCATGCGAATGAAATGAGAATGTTACGATGGATGTGTGGTGTGACAAGGATGGATAAGATAAGGAATGAGTATATAAGAGGAAGCCTGAAAGTAGCGCCAGGGGTAGAAAAGGTGAGAGGAAGCAGATTGGCATGGTTTGGGCATGTGATGCGGAGGAATGAAAGTCATGTCACAAAACGAGTGTTGAATATGAATGTAGAGGGACACACGGGCAGAGGAAGGCCGAATAAAAGATGGATCGATTGTGTGAAGAGTGATATGAGAATGAAAGGAGTAAGTATGGAAATGACGGCTGATAGAGAGGAATGGAACAAAAAGATTCACTGCGCCGACCCCAGATAATGGGAAATGGTTTAGAGAATGATGATGAAGTGCGTCAGTGTTGCAGAAGTACCGAACATTTTTTGTAAACAAGTTTGAGCTAGTTCTATACAAGTCTAAGAAATAACGTTTTTTTAGAGTGGGTGCAAATGGTAAGTAAATTTATTTTAAATTACTGAATATATTTGTTTTTGTGTAAAGTACTAATTATTAAATATGTTTATCTCGTGTTTCATCATATAAATATTAACTTGAAGCACATTATTTTTGAAAAAAAATGAAATAGGTACTGTCAGGGGTCGTAAACCATTAATTTTTTTTAAATATTAAATTTTTATCATAAAAATTTCCATACAAATTTGTTTGATGGAAAGTATTATTAATACCATCAATTGGCAGATTATGCTGAAATACGTTTTTAAATAATTGTAGATTTCTCATAACGGTGTATTTAACTTTGTGAATATTTGACCTAATATGTGGACGATTTTTAACGACGAGGCCATGTTCTGCAAGGGATGTCATCTATTGATCCAAATCAAATCAACACTTTTGAGCTTTAAATTTTTATATTGAAATACTTATTCAAATCGCATAACTACCTATCCCATTTAACTCAATGTATTATTATCCTGTACTTTATGTTTTCCAGATAGGAATCGTTCGTTGTCGTTTAATATTTTAGGATATAGTCAAGTTTGGTTACTTCCTCATCTTAGTCGGTATTGGTGCCACAAATAAAGCCAAAACACGAAAGTCCTCGTAAGAAGATTAAAAGGAATTAAAGTGTGAGTCAACATGCGATGATTATGAGATACGTCTCTTAGACATATTCTCAGAGTAAATGTACTTTTTGGTCAGTTGGCGGCTGAATAGTTGAACCATATTATACCCTGGCTTCATACCCGGACGTATGCCAAACTTTTTAAATGAAGCAAAGGATTCTCCACTTGCATGAAATAAATACGATACTCAAATTGATTAATACTGATTTTGCACAATATATAGATAATTAAAATCAAAGTGCAACAATGAAAAAGCTACCTTTTAGAGTTTGTATTTTTTAACATTATTCATTATTAAAGTAATAACTAACTTTAATATATATTATTATTCATTCTAACTAACAAATTTCCAATATTATTATATTTCTGTCCTTATTTATTTCTATAATATTGTTACTCATTTTTTAAAGTATGACTTAGAATCAGTGTTTTATTTCAAAGTGTGTAATTAAAGTATATTTATAAGAAGTAAACATAATTTATATGTAAAAAAAAATGTGTTTTCTTATAGTTTATACCGACCGGTTAGATGTAGTAATAGGTATTTATTTCCTATTACTATCACCACGGAATATAAAAAACAAGAGGAAGTAGCAAAACGCATAATTTGTAGCAGAACCACTGTCGCCAAACTGTATCCTTCTAACTGTCATCTGTATAGCAATGTATGTTACCGGTTTGCAACATATCATTGATATGCAGAAGAAACAGCGTTGGTGATAGCACGCAGCCTTGTGGAACACCAGCGTTAATAGGCTTGTAATCGGAGCACGCACCATCTATTACGACCTTGATGCTCCGATCAGCCAGAAAACTGGTGATCCAATTGCACAATTACTCGGGAAGCCCATAGGAAGGAAGCTTCGAAAGAAACGCTTTGTGCCAGACCCGATCGAAGGCCTTCGCAATGTCCAAACTAACGGCCAATGCCTCCCCCTTGGACTCGATCGCCTGCGCCTATCTATATGTTAGGTAAACAAGAAGATCACCAGCTGAGCGACCTCGACTGAAACCGTACTGGCAGTCATTAATCAGCTGGTGCTCCTCAAGGTATCGCATGAGCTGGCAGTTAATAAATAATGTACTCCCATTATTTTCGAGAATAAGAAGGTGATGGCGATAGGCATGTAATTGGACGGATCAGAGCGGTTACCTTTTTTAGGGATCGGGTGCACGAAAGCTGTCTTCCATGAATTCGGGACAACACCTAGAGCGTAGGAGTACCGAAAAAGACACGTTAGAACCGGTGCCAACTCTGGAGCGCACGTCCTCAGCACAATAGGTGGGATTCCGTCAGGCTCACTCGATTTGTGGATGTCCAGGGAGAGGAGTGCTTTACGTACTGAGCACTGTGTGAATCGCACATCAGGCATAGAGCACTCACACTGCGGGATGGTCGGCGGTGTGTCCCCCCCGTCATCAAGAGTCGAGTTGGACGCAAAAAGGGAGCCTAAAAGGTCGGCTTTCTCTTTTGCGGCGTGGGCCAGTGAGTCATTCTCCCTGTGCAGAGATGGTAGTGATGGCTTACAGAAATTCTCTTGGACAGCCTTGGCGACAGACCAGAATGCACGGGTTCCCGAAGGAAGGCGAACTAGTTTCTCGCCAATTCTGCCTATGTGCTCTGACTTTGCCTTGGCAATAACACTTTTGAAGGACTTGGAGGCGAAGTTATACTTCTTTTTAAGCATGCTGGTGTTTACATCCCGAGCTGACGAAGCCTCAGCCCAGGCCTGATAACACTCCTGCTTACAGCGTAATGCAGTCTTACAGGAGCAACCAAACCAAGGCTGAGATCTGCCACCGATGGGTACCACAGATGATGGAATAAATAGTTCCATTCCCTGTATGAATATTACTTGTAATAAAGGCAATCTGATATTTTGTTCATGTTTAGTAAAGTTTCCATCCAAAAAAAGGAAAAATTACACGTGCCCAAGGGGGAGGCATTGGCCGTTAGTAGTGGAAACACCTCAATTCAAAATATTTTTCTTTTTACTTTCGTTTTTGTCAACCTCTACTACTCTCTACTAACACTCTAATATTGCCAAAAACGGCATATTTTCGCATATATCACTTAAGCAGCGATACGTCAGCTCGCAACAATTTGAGCCTGCGACTGACAATCAATTACGCTCTACAGTCACTAATTGTGACAAGCCTGCCCCGCCCACTTTGGGCTCCCTCTTGTTTTTTATATTCCGTGACTATCACAATGCAGTAGGAAACAAATACTATAACCAAAAACACTAGGTAGTAAGTATCCGTGATTACATAAATATCCATTATTTGCTTGTAAAAATCAATTGATAAGAAAAAAAAAGAAAAAATCCTATCAAAAACATTTTCGTTTTCTCAAAATGAACATATAAGTATAATTAGAGAAAAACCGTTACCGCTACACCCTATTAAAGTCCACTGCTGAACAAAGGCCTCGCCCATAGATTGCCTCATTTGAGTGAATGGTGGTTTCGACCCTCCTTTAAGTGGAGCAATATTGTTTTTATGGATTTTTTTAAAGGTGGAAAGAATTCATTAGTGAAAATATATCACTTGGTCACACTTGTTGAAGTATATTTCTACTTTGCCAGAAGTTGCATGCAGTGGAGATGCGATCTCTTCGTAAAATGTGCGGCGTTACCATGGCCGACCGAAAGCGAAACGAAGAGATTCGTAATATGGCAGGTTTGAAAGATGACCTTATCACAAAAATTGATAAGGGCGTGCTTCGATGGTTTGGGCACGTTGAGCGTATGAGTGAAGACCGAATGGTGAAGAAAATATATAGCGTGAAAGTTAATATTAAAAGGTGTCGAGGTAGACCGAGACTAACTTTCGAAGACCATGTGAGCAAATTGCCCGAAGAGGGGAGGGTCAAGAGTACTCGGATACCTAGACGTGCATGTATGAAGAAGTTAATGAATCTGAAAGAAGCGAAAGAGGTATGTAAGGATCGTGACACTTGGCGATCTGTTCTCTCTGGCTACCCCGTCAGGGATTGTGCGTGAAGATAAGTAAGTTGTTTAAGGAATATTTTTTTACTATGTAGGTAACACTAAAACTATTCTTTAGGAAATCCCCACGAATAAAATTTTATCACACACACACTGTCACTTTTCGTTAAATTTCCTAACCCTCCGTTTTGGTGCTGCAATCGCCCCTTTCGATATACGTAGTGATTATATACTCATTGCATTTTTTTTTTATAGGATAAGGGTGACAAACGAGCACACAGTCCACCTGATGGTAAGTGCTTGCTGCGGCCCATAGACATCTACATCTATCCTCTATTAGAAATCAAAATGTAGATGCGTTGTCACCCGTGAGGACTAAGATGGAATGCCTCATTTCCAGTAAAAAGGGCCTCCGGCCACCTGCACTCACCAAGCGAAACGCAGAGGTAAACCTCTACTTCACGCTGGTTTTCTGTGAGGTCGTGGTACCACCCCGGTTCGAGCCGGCCCATCCGTGCGACAGCAAAAGCTGCTGCCTGGCTCTACCACTGTTTCGACAGATGAGTAATAGCTACAGTCCATTCACAGTTATTTTACCTATAACCACATGAGTAAAGAAACCGACCAGAGGGGAAGCTACATACAAACGGCTCGCTGCGAGTACACCCATACATAGCGCAGCGATGTGTGCGTGGGCTCCCACCGACAGGTTCACCGACGCTTCGTCGGGGTACAAACTGGTTTGCGCCGGCTCAGTCAGAGTATCCATGAAAGGGCTGTTAGTCGTGCGCATTTAAATAAATAGACCAACAATATTTCGAAATTTTATTCATCAATTAATTCATTAAGTATTTTTGCAATTATTAAATAATTAGATTAAAGTATTTTAATAAGAATAATTAAGAATTAAGTTATTATAAATTTATATAGGTAAATAATAAGTTTTCTGTATAAGCAAAAATGCCTAATAGTTGTACAGTATGCATGAATAATTCTAGAGAAAATAAGGATATTTCCTTTTTTTGTGCCCGAGAGATCAAGTGAAGTAAGTACCTTTTTACGTATTATATACTTACGTTTATATACTTACTTACGTTGTTATTACTTACGTATTATATACTAGGTAATAACATTGATAGATAAGTGAGAATGTGTTAGAAAGGTGCGTCGCCGAGTGATGAAGTCGGTCTCACCTACTTGAAACGTTAGTCAGTCTAACATTGACAGTGCCGTAGATGGCAGGATATCCTACGTAATAAGGCTAAATATGTGACTTTATCCACCCACATTAGTATAGAGGTAGGTTGCTTCCTGGGGAAGGATATAAGTTACTTTTAGCGCGTCGCGACCGCAGGGGTAAATGCCACTGCATTATGGTTGGAATACAACCGCCAGACATTGGTGGGGGTGGTGGGATTGGTGTTGGTGGTAGTAGTGCTGGTGTTGGTGGATAGTGTTGCTGATGGTGTCAGTGTTGGTGGGGGTGGTAGTATCGTAGGTAGTCGTAGTAGTCAGTGGACCAACAGTGGCTTCATCAACACTACCACCATCACCACCATTACTCCTCACCTCCACCGCCACTGCCCACGACCACAATCACAGCCACAACTACCACCCCCACCACTTACACCAAAACCCTTGATTTCGAACAATTAATAAATATATTGTTACATTAATAATATAAGTTATAATTAATACACATGTTGTCTTATGCTATACAATATTTTTATTTTTTCCTTAAAATTTTCAGATGCATCAGGTGACAACCCTATCAGAATAGGTATAGATTTTCGACATTGTTAGGAAGCTTCCCCTCTGGTCCTCTTTACTCTGTGCTATAACTATAAAGTTGGCTAACTTGAATTCTGTGCTGCCATGTGAGGTTTGTATGATTCCCTTGTACATAATATTTTAGTAGTAGGCATTTTAAATAACAGCACATTTGTATAATAATGGGTGTTCATACATTTAGTCTATTATACGCTAGTAAAAAACTATTTTTTTTATAACTTCCATTTATTTTGAATATGAGTGATCCATGCGGATAGCTAATGTCGATAAGTCACTATTTTTTTTATTAGGAGAGGGGGCAAACGAGCATATGGCTAACCTGATGGTAAGTGACTACCGCCACCCATGAACAACTGCAACACCAGGGGAACCAGGGGAATTGCAGATGCGTTGCCGGCCTTTTAAAAAGGAGTAGGCTCTTTTCTTGAAGGTCCCTAAGTCGTATCGGTCCGGAAAAATCGCTGATGGTAATCGATTCCACAAGGAAGTTGTACGAGGAAGAAAACATCTTCCAAATCACACAGTGGTGGACCGCCAATCATCCAGATGGTGTGGATGGTATCGGGAGTTCTGCCGCGATGTGCGTTCGTGAAATTTGGCGGCTGGGATTAATCCGAACAATTCCTCAGAGCTCTCCCCGTGGTAAATGCGAAAGAAAATGCGAAGGGATGCAACATCTCTTCGCAGTGCCAATGAATCGAGCCGATCGGAAAAGACTCGGTCGTCAACGATTCGAGCCGCTCTGCGCTGGATGTGGTCAAGTGGAAGGAGCTAGCACTGGGGAGCCCCTGCCCAGAGATGGGAGGCCGAACCTGCGCCTTGTAAAGTTGCAGGCGGTGTGCCGGCATGAAATACTGTCCTGCTCTGCTGAGCACGCCAAGCTTTTTAGAGGCTAATTTGGCCTTCTCTTCCAAGTGACCACGAAACTGCACGTCACTCGATATGTCGACGCCGAGGATTCCAATACTTTCTGAGGCAATAAGGGGAGTGCCTTGAAACTGAGGATATACGACAAAAGGGTTGTTTTTAGCGGTAAACGCGCAAACTTGTGTCTTCTGAGGATTAAACTGGTCTAGATTTAGTCGCCCCCAATCCGAGACTTTGTTCAGCAAAGACTCGACTTCAGACACAAGTTTGTTCCGGTACTCAGCGATGATGAATATAAATCATCAAAACTGCTGTCAGATTCTGTATCAGACTCGTCATTCAATTCTATTATAAACTTGTCCATTTCAGCATCTATACATCCATCAGTTTAAAAAAAAAAACAATCTTCAATGTGGCGCACATGTTCGCATTACTCTTGCCAATCTTCTGCAGTTATAGATTGTAAAGCTTCTTTGAATAATTCTACTATCTTATCTTTTTCCTGTCCAACATGGTTACTACAGCTACACGCCTCTTAAAAATTCATTGATAACAAATTCATTGCTATGCATTATGCATTCAACTCGCAGTGGTACGATGGAAGTCTGGCCACTTTGTGTCGATGTGCCTCAAGCAATTGATCAGCTTCTTATATTGGAGCTTCTTTATGCTCTTTTATAATTTCGTACCATAGGCTATTTGACTAATTTTGGAAAACCATCTACTGTATTAACAATAAAAATCAAAGTTAAAATGTAAATTTCAAAAATCGCGCCAAAAACGCTGATTCTATAATGGTGCTAGTCATATGTGACGTCACACACGTCTAAACAACCGTCACTTACCGTAATAAAACAGTGCAGCTGAAGTGAATTTTATTATTTTTTCTTTAAATTTATTCAATAAAATGGTGTGTATGTAGTGCCACAATGTATTAATATTTATATATAAAAATTACGTGTGACGTTGTTTGTCCGCGATGGACTCCTAAACTACTGAACTTATTTCAATGAAATTTTGCACTGTGTGTATTTTGGTCCAACTTGAGAGATAGGATTGTTTTTATCCCGCTAAATGACCCTCAAAATTTTTTATTGCGAATTTAAGGATTTCATAGGAAGGGTCTTCGGAAAGGGCAGAACAACGTCTGCCTGGCCAGCTAGTACGACTATAAGTAGTCCATAGAAAATGTTTGTTTCTATTGCAACGATTCCCAAAAGACGAGAAATGTGGTTATAATTAAACCGAAAAGACCCAAAGAGCATTTTATCTCATACTAATGTTTTTATGTGTGAAGATCTTTCATATAAAGTAATAACATATTTAATACCTGACCTCTTAATATGGCTTAATTTTACAACATAGGTTGGAAGGATCCTTTTCAACGAAACCCTACAGGAAACCCTGACCACGAAACTGCACGTCACTCGATATGTCGACGCCGAGGATTCCAATACTTTCTGAGGCAACAAGTGGAGTGCCTTGAAAGATATTCGACAAAAGGGTTGTTTTTAGCGGTAAACGCGCAAACTTGTGTCTTCTGAGGATTAAACTGGTCTAGATTTAGTCGCCCCCAATCCGAGACTTTGTTCAGCAAAGACTCGACTTCAGACACAAGTTTGTTCCGGTACTCAGCGATGATGAATATAAATCATCAAAACTGCTGTCAGATTCTGTATCAGACTCGTCATTCAATTCTATTATAAACTTGTCCATTTCAGCATCTATACATCCATCAGTTTAAAAAAAAAACAATCTTCAATGTGGCGCACATGTTCGCATTACTCTTGCCAATCTTCTGCATTTATAGATTGTAAAGCTTCTTTGAATAATTCTACTATCTTATCTTTTTCCTGTCCAACATGGTTACTACAGCTACACGCCTCTTAAAAATTCATTGATAACAAATTCATTGATATGCATTATGCATTCAACTCGCAGTGGTACGATGGAAGTCTGGCCACTTTGTGTCGATGTGCCTCAAGCAATTGATCAGCTTCTTATATTGTAGCTTCTTTATGCTCTTTTATAATTTCGTACAATAGGCTATTTGACTAATTTTGGAAAACCGTCTACTGTATTAACAATAAAAATCAAAGTTAAAATGTAAATTTCAAAAATCGCGCCAAAAACGCTGATTCTATAATGGTGCTAGTCATATGTGACGTCACACACGTCTAAACAACCGTCACTTACCGTAATAAAACAGTGCAGCTGAAGTGAATTTTATTATTTTTTCTTTAAATTTATTCAATAAAATGGTGTGTATGTAGTGCCACAATGTATTAATATTTATATATAAAAATTACGTGTCACGTTGTTTGTCCGCGATGGACTCCTAAACTACTGAACTTATTTCAATGAAATTTTGCACTGTGTGTATTTTGGTCCAACTTGAGAGATAGGATTGTTTTTATCCCGCTAAATGACCCTCAAAACTTTTTATTGCGAATTTAAGGATTTCATAGGAAGGGTCTTCGGAAAGGGCAGAACAACGTCTGCCTGGCCAGCTAGTACGACTATAAGTAGTCCACAGAAAATGTTTGTTTCTATTGCAACGATTCCCAAAAGACGAAAAATGTGGTTATAATTAAACCGAAAAGACCCAAAGAGCATTTTATCTCATACTAATGTTTTTATGTGTGAAGATCTTTCATATAAAGTAATGATATCTTTAATACCTGACCTCTTAATATGGCTTAATTTTACAACATAGGTTGGAAGGATCCTTTTCAACGAAACCCTACAGGGTTTCCTGTAGGGTTTCAAATGTTTTCTGTTATATTATTTAGCTATCTTTATAATGATTTCTTATATTTATGCGAACACTACACATTGAATAAAACAACTTTTACGGATTCTATCGCGTTTAATTAACTTATTTTTATTAAATTCTCGACGTTTCGGGTGCTTTACAGCACCCATGTTCACGGGGAACCACAGAACACTAATACCCTAAGGCGGGGAACTGAGGTGATTGCACAAACTATATAGAAACACTACGCGTTCAGACGGACGTCTCTGGTACCTACATTTAATTTGGACCGTAGAGCAAATCAGAACATGACATTTCGTTTTTTTTTAAAATATGAATTGGTTATAGGCAAAGGAATAATTTTATTTCAGCCTAGTATAATTTATATATATATATATATGTAATTTTAATTACTATTTTTATTATTAATTTATTATGAAGGAGGATTCGTAGAAATAAAATGCATTGTATATATTATTTATTATATGATTTATTTTTTAACCTTTTTTATACTAGTTTAAGGCTTTTTTTTGCATTGGAGGCAATGTAAACTTTTCGATTCTAATGATGTCCGTGCCTTTCAGAATCCCATCTGTGGTATGTGCTATAGAGTAAACATTTAATTGCTCTCTTGCTGCTTGCACTTGAATATTTTCAGTGAAAAGGTTCTCTTCAATACATTCGATATCCAGAGTATTGAGCTGGAAAAAGGAAAATTTAAATATGTAAATTACGTTTGAATACGTGCGCTAATTGTAATTGTTGTTGTTTATAAATGTTTACATAGAAAATGTCAAGACAAGAAGAGGCCATTGTAATCAGACAAAGTTACTTTCACATAAATCTAAGAAGCTTTCACAATTATACAGAAATTTCCAATAATTTTTGAACACAATTATCATTGGTACCTAAGATAATTAAGTATACTGTAGCAATTTGTGATAGCAGTGTGGGAGGATAAAAGTATTTGTAAAGTAGCCAATTATCTATTCGAGTCTACACATTCATGTTCTACTGCTGGGCACAGACTCTGTCTCATTTCTCAGATGGGTATGAAATAATGACTTGGGCAAGGTGCTTATTGGTAGACTACATCTTTAAAATATTTTTATTCCTTGAACACGATAAAAAATTGGTACATCCAAATCGGCATGCGTTAAGCGCCTTAAAAAAATTACGTATAACATGATTATACGGAATTTTTTAAAGTAGTTTAAATACATTTCGACAGCACTATCGACTTCAACACCCTCGAAAAGCATGAAAATGACACCCATGATGAAAAAATTGGTACCTACTTCAGCCGCCATCTTGGATTTACATTTCGACAGCACTATCGGCTTGAACACCCTCGAAACCCATAAAAATGACACCCATGATGAAAAAAATTGATACCTATTGCAGCCGCCACCTTGTATTTACATTTCAACAGCACTATCGGATTCAACACCCGTGAAAACCATGAGAATGACACCCATGATAAAAAAATTGATATCTTTTGCAACCGCCATCTTGCATTTACATTTCGACAGCACTATCGGCTTCAACACCCTTGAAAACCATGAAAATAATGACACCCAAGATGAAAAAATTGATACCTATTGCAGCCGCCACCTTGGATTTTACATTTCGACAGCACTATCAGCTTCAACACCCGCGGAAACCATGAAAATGACATCCATGATGAAAAATTGATTGAGCGATCTTTTTGAGCCGCTGCAAACAACCGGTACAGTATCCACTCACAATGGCGGTTGACGCCGAACTAAGCGAGGAGGCACAGGCAGTCTCTATTTACTGAATTAATTCTAAAACAAGGCTACCAAATCAACGAAAATTTTGCCATTTTGGAGCCGAAAAAAATTAATTATAGCTAAACAAAACAAAATTACACTGCCATTTACATTCAGTGGCTTCCCACATGATAGATGAAGAGATTAAAAAATAGATTGAGTTAAACAATTGATATTTTCAAAAGTTAGAGTGTATACAAGCCTTGCGGACTTGATAAATCCACACCATAAGCTACTAAAACCCCTTTTTTATGTAAAAATAGCAATTAATCGATTAAAAAAAAAATATTAATAAGTTCAACAATCATTTATGTTTCTGACAATTTGCTTTTACATCATTTATATGTATAACATGATTGCTAGATACGATTTCATTCAATAAAACGTTGGAATCTTAATTTTTAGACGATAGTAGAACATACCTTGCACTTTCGTTTAAGGCATGTAATTAGCACTTAAAATTGGAATTAACATTAATTCATTTATTTCAGTGGTGTAGACAGAGATCAGATTTGCTCAAAAACATAAACATATTACTAATCCTAATAAAAATATTATCTGAACTAAAGTTTTAGAATGGCAATTGTTTTGCAATTTAAATTTCACATGATTATTACCTTAATTTTTTTTACTTCATTGGACATCACATGTTCATCATTTAGTTTATGTGACAAGCGCAATTGAGTATGCTTGCAGTCTGTTTAGTACACGTCATCTTGCCATTTTGATACATTTCCATCAGTTATTATGTGTTTTGACAGCAAAATTATTCCTCATACCTTTTTTATGATGGCTGATCAAATATTACACTATGTTTATTTGAACTGTATCATCTGAAATAAAACCATAAAAGATTGTTTGTCATTGTCATTCAGACAACCTTGATTTTGTAATTATTAAGACTAGAAGTGTGCGATTGTGCTTAAAATAATGTTGACAATTAATTATTAAAAATAATAGAATTCCATAAAAATACTTCAGCCATTAACTTAAAATTTTAATAAATTATTATAAAAAGAATTTATTATTATGTTTCATTCATCATTAATTCATTGCAGACTATCATAAAGCTACTGGTAAACATAGGCCTTTATAGGTTATCATATAAAGTGTACATTTTCCATAGTTGTAACACTTGGCAGACAAGTTGGCAACCAGTTTATTATTATTACTAAGTTGTTATCAAAGAGATCACTTGAAATGCCAGGAATTAAGTAGTTTTATTCAATGTACAATACTCCCATACATCTTTATTACAATTTTTTAAATTTTATATGAATACTGAATGTACTGAGCAGTTATGTTTATTAATAAATGTACATACCTTTGTCATCTTTGATGATAAACCTAACTCAACTTACTCCAACGAATAGTGTTGAGTTTATCCAACCTTTTTTAGCTTTATTAATGTCAGATTTAGCAGTATGAAACCCTTTATTCAAAAATTTTGTGACTAAGCAGGTTTCTTGAAAAGGTTACTAGAATGCAGTATACTTTTAAGTTTGTCACAGTTTATTAAGTCCAACCACTTGTTTCTTTGGCCTTCGTCAGACTCTTCTCTGTTACTTGCACAATTGGGAATGAAACACTTAAAAATACATTTTAAAACTAAAAATTATATACAAAATACACTAAAGCTATAGAAAACGTCCCTTCGAAATATATAACCTATTAAACAATAAACACCCTTTCGTAAAATAGCAGTAAAATGCCAATAAAACTTTATTTATAATTTATAGTTATAGTCGTATTTTTAATTAGACGAAGTCAACTGACGTTTACTGTGTTGTCAGTTTTTGATGAAATAAAGATAGTGTTGTGACAAAGTGAATGATTGAAAAAGCTCCTGAATGAATGAAATTGCCTCGATTGTCTAGTGAATAGTTAGTGTGCCAAACTGCCGATATCAGGTACAGGGTTCGAATTTTAGTCGTGCTTTGTACATACCAACGAGTTTTCGACGACTATATTCCTATAATATCTACCTATACTGAATACCGAGTGTTTAAGCATTAAGGAAAACATTGCGAGGAATTTTGTAAGACTGTCCTATTTTCAATACATCATATAGTTAAAACTATATATGTATAAAATATAACAATTATAGGTAGGTAATGAAAATAAAAAAACATCGCTTATTACATAATTTGTTTTTATTCATCATCAGATAAAAAATCATTACTATCGCTTTCGGTGACATTAATTATAAATCTGTCTGAAACATTGTCGATCATGTGGTCGAGACCATACATTTTGTCTTCTTCTTTAATTATATGAGACACGCAGCTACTCCATTTTTCAGGTGTGATATGTTGAAGTCCTTCTTCAAAAAGTTTTTTCACTTCTGTCATTTTGAAGGTTTTGTTATTTCTTGCAACATATCCTTTAGCCTGCGCCCATACCAACTCAATGGGATTGAGTTCACAGTGGTATGGGGGCAGACGTAAAACAATTATCCCACGCTGCGCTGCCATCTCATCCACAACATACTTATCGCAATCTTCTTGTTTGTGCTGCCGTACAATGTCTATAAGAGTAGCTTTAACCATTGTTGCTTCGAATGAAATATTTTTGCTCGTTAGCCACTCTTGTATTCTAGGTTTAGTCCAAGACATTTTAGGCAGCCATTCTAGTTTCCTGGAGTGGTAGGGGGCATTATCCATCACTACTACGGAATTTGGTTTTAGTTTTGGTAAGACCCTGCTAAACCACTTCTCAAAGGAATCGGCATTCATCTCTTGATGCTAATCTTCTTTATTTTTTTTGCTTCAAATATGAATAAGCTGTCTTCTATGAATCCTTCTTCCCCGCCTATGTGGCCGATAATTAATCGTTTGCCCTTTCCTGAAGGCTGTTTTAAGCCAGTGGTCAAGCCATCTAGGAAGGCCTGGTGGGACGATAACAATGTCTGGTCAATCCATGCCTTCTTCGTTGCATGACCTTCAAGATAGTGAAAAATATCAATTAATTATTGAAAGTACAATTTAATGTAAAGAAAACAGAAAATTGTAATTACCTTCATTGATCCAGGTTTCATCTTGGTAATAAATATACCTTCATCCCTTCGATACTCTTTAATTTTTCGAAGGTATCCCTGGCACCATAAAATAATGTCTTTCCTGTCAATTAAAATGCTTTGTCTTGATTTTGTGACATTTTTTAAATTTAAATGTTTCATAACATTTCTTAATGTACTCCATGAAAAATTGGGTAAGTCTGGGTCTTCATTGACAACCTTAAGAATCTGTAAAGTAATAAAAAAAGTTTTTGAGTAAGGAATTCTACGCAATATAATACTTTGGTTTTACAAAGAACATTATGGTGGACACAGAATATAATGCAGTAGAATAATTAAGTTTAAGTTACCTTTATAATGGTGGGTGACTCATTTGCATAAAAAATTATGTACTTTTCGCCTTATAGCGGCAAAAGTAAAATCGTTTAAACTGTGTTTCGGTCTACGTTTCTCGGGAGACTTAAATTGTTCATTTTCTTTGCATTCTTTTAACACACTGTAAACTGAGGTCACACCAATTCCCAAAATGTCAGCTGTTTTTGAAACACATTCTTTCTTTTCGGGAGCCACAATAGGTAATAGTGAAGCAGCTTTCTCCTCAAATACGTTTTTGTAGACGTTTTGTATCATAAGTTTTTCGGTTACGCTTGAAGCAATCCACGGTCTCTTCTTTCTTGGAGACAAGTTTTGGCTTGAAGTACTTGGTTGAGGATCCATATCGTTTGTACGAAACAATATAGTAACAAATAAACACAACAATTACCACAAACACAACGTAACGAAAAACTTAACAAAAACAATAACTAAACAGCGTGAGCGCAGACAAACATTCGTGCTATCAAACCAGAGGTTAGAAGCCGAATCACAAACAAAATGGCGACCGTCGCGCGCGGCGTTGATCGGTGTTGGCACTAGTAGCCGCGCCGCGCTTTGTAATAAGTCGTCAAAAAACTGATTATAGTTACATTCTACTAGTAACTTATATCAGAGCACTTTTATACAATTTTATTGTAAAATAGAAATAATATTCTTTTATAGTTTGAAATAATTAACTATTCGCACTCATTGTTCATTCATTTGATTGAACGAGTACTGAACGCATCACTATTACTTTAAATATGGCAACATTATTTTACAAAGTGACATTAGCTACTGTCAGTTGGCTTCGTCTAATTAAAAATACGACTATAGTTCATACTTCATAGAAAAACAAAATAAAAATTTCCAAGAAAACTTCTAACTTGACAGCTATGCGACATCGACAATACATGCTAGCGATGAGCGTTGAGCGTTGAATCAACGAACTAGTTGAATCAACCGTTGATCTCCTGTCAACGTATTAACGTTTACCGTTTATGAATCAACTAGTTGAATTCGTCAACGACGTTTATGAATTTAACTCGTGCGTCTCGTTAACGCAACGAACTGAGCAAGTTAAAAAACTTATGTTGATAGTAACGTCATAGATTGTGAGCAATGGTCATGTCATATAATTTGAACTCTAAGTAACTTAAAAAGAGTTTATTTTCGAAATTTTTATTTAAAGAATAGTACTTACGACGATATTGGTGGAATGGCAAGCCCCGCTCGTGCCTTTGAGAGAAATAGGTCAATATTAGTTTGTTTGTATATTATGCAACGATAGGAAGTTCGCTTTCTTTAATTTTTTGATTGACGGTTAGTGACGACCAGAAGTGACGGTCAGAAGTTATTTTGCGGCACATCGTAAATGTTTAGAGTTTAGAGTTTTTAGTTAATGTTTATAATTACAGTGTAAATTTGTTTCTGTTAATATGATTGTGTATATTTGCATAAAATAGGATTACTTTAGTTACAAAATTGAAAATGTCAGGACGTACTGGGGTTACAGTGAATCGTGGCTGTATTTCGAAAAATTAAAAAAAAACAAAACTATAATAAAACATATTGTAAATAATAATTGATTTGCGCACACGAAATAGATGATCTTTTAAATACGCCTGAGTAGAATATGATTTATAGATAATTGTATTCAATCAGTCTTAAACCTAAAGAAAAAGTATGAAGGGAGGGTCATCTAAGTAGAACCATCAATCAAACGATTTCCAATAGATGCATTGAATCAAATTGTTTCTAAAATTGAAAGTCGTAACGTTGAATTAAACCGTTCAATGAATTAACTTTTTACGTTGCAAGTTGACATAAGTAGTACGTTAACTCGTTGACGAATTTAACTAGTTGATTAACTAGTTGACAAAGTTAAATCAACGTTAACGTTTCGTTAACGGAGAAACCGTCAACGACCCATCGCTAATACATGCTAACATGACAAAATGGTGGCAGCGGGAAGGGGCAAGAGGTGTGAGGGACGAGGGAAACGTCATATTCTGTTCTGCATTGCTCAAGTCTATGATTGCTCATTGCATTTCATACGGTCAAAGATGGTCATACACATAGAATTATAACGCATAGAAACGCAGTCCGGTACAAAACACGAGCGTTAAAATGATGCAAAGTCATTATGTTAGTGGGCGCGAGTCGAATTTGCCTACGCTCGTCACACGCAACATACACGCCATTCAGTGATACCAGTTTCTGGCGTTTGCAATCAAATTGTGCAAATTACTATTTTTTGATTAATTTAAAAAAATCGATATAATAAAGATTACGTATTACGTACGAAGATTATTTAGTAGAAGTATTTTATGAGAATATAAAATGGAATAAAATAAATACGATTATGATGTTATTAATATAACTTTATTATACATATATTAATGGTAAAAATGCAGACGTAATAAAATTTAAGACTATTATTAAACACAATTAATTTGCTCCAGTACAATAAGCCCATCGTGTAATGTTTTTTTTAACGACTTCAAAAGTGAGGAGGTTATCAATTCGGTGTATTTTTTTAATGTTTTTTACCTCAGAATTCTACAATTTCTAAACCGATTTAGATTTTTTTATTTGAAAGGATATACATACAGATTGATCCAATATACACGCTGAAATTTTAATGGTTGTTTTCCCGAAGTAAAGTGATTTTGCCTTAGTAGTACAATAGATTTATTAAAATAAAATTATTAGGATGTAAAAATGGCAGATTTACAATCGAGAAAAACAAAACTCGAATGCGATCTCAAACCAATAGTAATATCTCGCAAGTAGGTCGGGCGTACAGGCTAGGTTATACCGAATTACTATAATAAAGTCTAAAAAAAAATCGCTGGACGTAATGTAATGTTACGTCTATCGCACGTGCCACCGCGCGTTTCCGACACAGTGAAGGGCCACTAATAAATGTTCATAACATGAACTCTCAAGCGTAGTGATACGACATAAACTAGTTTGGACGCCCGAATAGCTTGTGAGGTATTACTATTGTAAATCTGCCCTTTTTTAATTGTAATAATTTTAAATTTAATAAATTGACTCCACTATCGAGACAGTATAATTTGGCTGCGGGACAACAACCACTAAAATTTCAGCATGTATTTACGAATTGATCAAGCTTAGAAATCAGTGTACATACATATTGATAACCTTTCTTTTTGGGAGTCGGTTAAAATAGGCTATGTTTCGGTCTTACGTAACATCTGGTTAATGTTTGGATGTAAAGTGACATCTAGTTAGTAAAAGCGTTCTTATTAATAATGTCATGATGTTGTAAATAAAAAAGTTTTTATTCTTTACTCTAAAATGTAACCTTAGTCAATAAAAAAGCAATTAAAATAAAATAGTTGCGTTAAAATGGCGTCGACGAATCGCGATTAGCTGATCACTCCGTATAAGTTTTAAATAGGCACCCATTGTTAATATAATGTTAACACTTAGAGAAGTAGGTATCTATATATAAACATTTGAGTTTTACACAGAGCGTTGCGATTAAACGTTTTTAACACAAATAGAAAATAAATATTTTTAAAAGAAAATTGTGACTTTTTCCCCACAACTAGCAACATTTGTATTATGAGAGCTTAGGTAAATATTTTTTTAGTTTTACGTACTTATAATGAATTAAATGTATAAACTTATATGTGAAATGTAATACCATCACTTCTTTTATGTTTATCATCACCGTTGTGACAATATTTTAGAACACAAACGGTAATTTTTACAATTTTTCGCGAGCTCTTCTCCGTAAGACGTGACGTTGCGCACTGACGCGTCGCTTAGTCAACTTACGCGATTTCGCGTTAGTTTTACTTGCTTCACTTTCGGTGCGCGTACTAGTATTCTATGCGTAATAATTCTATGGTCAAAGATTTTTGCTCAAAGATTACCAGCCGTGGGTGATTGACGTCCCGATGTCAGAGTTAACCCAAGTTAACCTAAGTATCTTCAGCTTTTTTAATTATTAGTTTTGGTCCGATCTACGCAGAATGAACTTACTGTGTCTTGAAGTCTTGCAGTGGTATGCTTGGGCTTAGTATTAACTTTGTTAATTACAGGATCCCAAGCATGTGGTAGTACCCAGCCTCCCTCTCTATTGAAATTAGGATGTTGTTTAATTTCAATAGCCTCACGTATCATCCTTGGCAGGAATCGATCTTCTTTCGCGAGAATTATACATACACTATCTGTGACCACGAAGGACATAAAGGAAGAACTTGCGTCTCTGCATCATGAACAAACTAATTTACAGCAGAAAATACACCAAATAGACAACAGGCATGATAACTTACAAAGGGATGTATTGGAGATTCAGAATGCACAGAATGCACTGGACTTTAATTGTGATATGAATGATAAATTGGGAAAACACGTCGAAAAGCTAGAGAGTGATTGTGTAAAAAAGAATAACACCATCGAAATCATATCTTCTCTTAAATCGAATATGGAAGCTCTGGAGGAGTATGCCAGGAGCTGTAACAATGAGATATGTGGTGTTCCAGAAAAAAGATGAAAATGAATGATGAAAGATGAAAACTTGATGGAACTAGTGGCAAATATTGGTAAACATATTAATCTATATATATACATATATAGATTAATATGTTTACCAATATTTGTTATAATAGATATCTCTCTGCTGTATATATATATATATATATATATATATATATATATATATATATATATATATATATATATATATATATATATATATATATATATATATATATATAACTAATTATAAGAGAACATATTGAGTACGTTGCGCAAGGCTAAAGGCGTTACAACTAATGATATTGGCATTTCTGGTATACCCAAGTTGGTCTTTATGAATGAGCATTTCACATTGGAAAAGAAGAAGCTCTTTCGTGACTGTTGTGAAACTGCAAAGAAAGAGAACTAAGAATACGTTTGGATTAAGCACGCTACTATTCTTGTACGGGAATCCAACAAACATGCGGCTATCGCTATACATACGCAGGGAGTTCCCGAATAGTTTAGTAAACGCATTTACCTACTATCCTAAAATAGTGATTTTTTCTAATTTAGATTTTATATTTGTTTTGTCCATGTCACACCTATGCCGGTAGTTGTTGGGAGCACTAAGCTCGAAGTTGTTGACGAGTATGTTTACCTGGGACAAATAGTCCGACTAGGTAAGTCCAACTTCGACCGAGAGGTCAATCGACGGATTCAACTCGGCTGGGCAGCGTTCGGGATGCTACGACACATCTTCTCGTCAGACATACCACAAAACCTAAAAACGAAATTGTACAACCAGTGCGTGTTGCCAGTGATGACTTACGGAACTGAGACGTGGTCCTTCACTGCTGGCCGTATGAGGAAGCTCAAGGTCGCTCAGCGAGCTATGGAGAGGGCTATGCTCGGAGTTTCTCTGCGTGATAAACTTAGGAATGAGGTTATCCGCAGTAGAACCAGAGTAACCGACATAGCCCAACGGATTAGTAAGCTAAAGTGGCAGTGGGCCGGCCATATAGCTCGAAGAACCGACAACCGATGGGGAAGAAAGGTTCTCGAGTGGCTGCCTCGTACCGGTAGGCGAAGTGTAGGGCGTCCCCCCACGAGATGGAGTGACGACCTGGTAAGACATGCAGGAAGTCGATGGATGCAGGTGGCTCAGGACCGTGCTTTGTGGCATTCTTTGGGGGAGGCCTATGTTCAGCAGTGGACTTGTGAAGGGCTGTAATGATGATGATTTGTTTTTTGTCATAACTCATTTGCTGTTGATATGCTGTATCAATCTGATCTGACAAGTTTAAATGTATGTGCAGTCGAATTGTTAATAAAGTTGTTTCATATTTGGGATAGTATGCAATCATCTATTATGTAAAATATCATATTGTGCTGGGTTCGCATTCATTATTTATCGACGCACAGGTGAGCGGATACCCGCTTTAGTACGACATTTAGCAGTTGCGAACAGCTTACGAACGCGCACCTCCCGCCTATGAACCGTTCTTGGGACAATATAACATAATCTGTTGGTCGAGTCAGTACAATCAAATTTATTATTAATGATGCTATGAAGTACCATACACACAAGGAGCTTTCGCCTGGACTGAAGAAAGTGCAGTTTGTATCTTTTCAACAACTGATCATATGACATATATGTGCCATAACACCTGTTGTGCACGGATAGCAGATATTTACACTGCACATTTTCAATTAAGTCTACATACTTATTAAAGAGAGGGTTCCATATTGGCATGGCATACTCAAGTTGGGAGCGTACTAATACTTTATAAAGATAAAGATACGTGCAGGGTTTCTTAAAGTTCTTAGATGACCTCATAACAAAACCATAAATTTGAAAGTTTTTTTTTAACAATTTTGTCAATATGGAGGTTCAAATGCAAATTATTATCCTATATGATACCTAAATCACGCAAAGGTGTGACTTTGTTTAATAAGACATTACAAAGAGAATAGCCATAATGTACAATATGTTGTTTTTTTTTTGAAAAATTATTATAACTACATTTGGACAGGCTCAAATGCAATTTATTGTCATTGCAGTATTCAGAAAGTCTGTTCAAATCCTGTTGTATTAGAATGCAATCAGAGATAAATGTTATAGATTTATAAATTTTTAAATCGTCTGCATACAAGAAGAAGTTACAATTGTGAAAACATATAAGCGGACCAAAAATGGACCTCTGTGGCACGCCTGAAATCACATAAATACTCTGAGATTGAAACCCATTGATAACTACTTTTTGACTTCTGTTCATAATGTATGACGAAAACCAGCGTAACAGATTACCCCGTATGCAATTATAGGCAATTTTCTTTAACCCTTAAAGACTACAATGAATTTGTATACTGCTAAGACTACAATGGGTGTAAAAACACCCGGATTTATTTATTAGAAAAAATTATATGAATGAATAAATATATTATTGTTTTTTTTAATATTCTTAAATTATGGATAATGTTCTTGGATTTATTCATTCATAGGTTTATTTTTTTTAAATAACAACAATTTAAATTGCATGTTCAAAAAATCTTCCCAAAAACATAGTAATTTCGAAGGGGTTTGAAAAATAATTGAAAAAAAAAAGAAAACTAGTACGAGTTTTTAATCAGTTTTTATATTTTTAATTATCATAAATAAGCCTTGAATTTGGTATATTATTTATCCTAGTATATAAAATAAAACATATGAAATTTTCAAATCAAAATGATAACTAGATAATTTTTGTTTTAAATGCTTGTAACACAAAATAAATATAATGTAACCTTCTTTTTACTAATTATAAACAAAAATAATGAAAACTAACAATTACTTCTAAATTGCGTTATTCTTTGGTTAACAAAATATTACTACTACAGTTAACGCACACCAAACTACGGTGTACTTTACAAATAAATACTGAACAATTAGAGCATTTAGCTGTGAACTTTTTATCTCCTTTCGGTTTACAAATTCTGCATCTGCCTTGTTTAGCTTTCGTGGCCCTCTCTTGTGAACCTTCTTTATTATCAATTCGTGAATCTCTCAAGGACTCTGTATTATCAACTCTTCGAATGCTGGTACCCGACAGAGTACCTTGATTATCAGAGTGTAGCTTTCGGTGTTCACTGATTACGCTTTCGATTTTGTCTCTAATCTTGTGCCGTAAGTTTGGAATTTTGAGTCTGTCTTTTATGTATGGTAACATTAGATCCAGTGACAACTTGTATAGGAATTCGGCTCGAGATTCCTGGCTTTTGCCATTCCTATTATTGTTGTTATTGAGAATCGTGTGAGAATTTATTCCTGCTACATCCAACATGTTGTAAAAAATAGCCAACGGCCATCTTTTTGTTCGTCTCGAACAACTGTAGCTATGACACATCTGATCAACAGCATCCACTCCTGCTTTAGTAGAATTATAGTATTCAATAACCTCTGGCTTCCCGCTTGTTTCTGATATTGCTGATTCATGGTGCATATTCGACAAAAGTATCACAATCTTATTTTTTTTTGGACAATACGTAGAGAGTTGAAGTTTATCATGTGTATTGTATAGAAACACTGAACTTCCTATGGGACGATTCTTCGTTACGATGGTGTCTTGCGGTATCTCTACTTTGTTCTTGCGCATGGTACCAACCGTTGTTAGTTTGTATTTATTTTGCATATTATTTGCCATAGGTACAGATGTGAACCAGTTGTCACAGGTAATGTTTATATTTGTACTATGAACAGATTTAGTCAAATTTTCAACATAATACTCTGCAAGAGGTTTGCTTCCATTTGGCGTCCCTTTTCCTAGATAGGGCATTCCAGATATCACGTACCGATCATAAGAATCACACATGAGGACCAGTTTCAAACCATACTTATCTGGTTTGCTAGGAATATAGATTCTAAATTTGCATCGTCCTCTGAAACCCACAAGTTGTTCATCAATAGTACAATTTACGGATGGACGATACAGATCAGCGCAATTTTTCATAAACAGTTCCCAAATATCAGGGATATGTGCAAATTCATCTGTACTTTTTCTGATGTCCCTGGTCATACGGTCATCAAACCGTAAACAATTGGTTAGAAATTTGTAACGCTCTTTTGACATGATGGCTGAGTAAATTTCACTGCCAGAGATGCCCCACAAAAAATTAGTTGATACTCTGTTATCTTTCTTTACTGCAGTCAGATACAAAAGGCCAAAAAAGGCTTTCAGCTCTGAGATGTCAACATCTTTTGTATATGAAGTTTGCGGGCCATAATTTGCTTTTTGTTTAGCGATTTCCTGGTTAGAATGAACAAGAATAGTATCAATAATTTTTTTATTGAAATACAATTCAAACGCATCCAGTTCTGTAGTCACTTCTTTGGCAACACCCACAGGACCTGGTAAATATGGGACTATATTGCTACCAGGAGTTCGATGAGGAGGCGGTGGCTTAGTACTCCATTTGTAGGTAGGGTATCCTCGCTTTTCCTTGCCCTTCAAAACTTTTTTTTGGGGTAACAACATGTTTCCAATACAAGTAAAATGTGTATTACCTAATTTTACTTGTCTTCCATCCAGTGGAGAAGGAGACTCATCAACTTCCATCTCCAACTGAGCTTCTGATATATTAGAAGTAGTGTCATCGTGGACACTTTGTGCATCTTCTTCATGAATATCCATTTCTACAGAGTCCTCCTCTTCTGCCGACTCTTCATCCGATGCCAGCAGTGCATTTTCTATTTCTTGTTCCCTCATTTGCTGCATAATCTGAGATAAAAATATCATAATATACATCTAAATACAATAACACATCAAATAAAAATAATAAATACAATACACATAATAATACACACACGAATATCATATTCTATACACTAGTACACACGTACTAAAAATAAAACAAAAAAAGTTAATTACCTAAGTTGTAACCCACTATGACTACTATGGGTGAAAAAACACCGGGTCACTAGTGTATCTCGGGACGGGCGCTCGCGCACAACCACTCTCCCCGCGTCCTCGAGGGCTACTGTCGATATACGAGAATACACGAAATCTCAAGGCGCTGCGTTAAAACTGAAAAAAGATACAGGTACAAAATTAAGTCACTCGGGTGTAAAAACACCGTAGTAGCCTTTAAGGGTTAAAAGCAGTTCATGGTCTACCTTTTTCGAAGGCTTTTCGAAAGTCGGTATATATAGCATATGATTGAGCATTATTGTCCATATTATCAACAAGAAAGGATACACAGATCATGAGATTAGTGATAGTGGATTTTCCGTTTACGAAGCCATGTTGTTCTTTCAAATGCTATTATGTAAAACTGGATAAACTTCATTATGAACCAGTCTCCCGAAAAGTTTCAACAAGACAGACAGAATAGAAATTGGCTGTTACGGCCAGCAGCTGCTTATCCAACAGTAGAGTCTCCCGAGCCCATCGAGGAAGAACCTACAAGCAGATGTTGGTCGGGCCTACTACAGGCCAAATGTGGAAAGTTTCTAATTACAATAAATAATCAGGGGGGAGCGTTCTATTCTATTAAACGGAGCTTACTTACCTCTATCCAAGGCGACAGTTCCCTTAGGATTCGGTCAGGTCGCATGTGGTTGTATAGTGCTAGGAAAGTAAGGGTCAGTGATGTGTATCTGGGTGTGGCTGGTAGTGTTATTGACCTTATTAGACCGTTACCATCTGCAGCAGTTCGGACCTCAGCACCGCTCCCACTGCGGCTCTGTCCACAGTCACTTTCTTCGTTTTCTACGATGACAATCCATTAACTCTGTCGTACGATTAACTACCTTACAGAAGCCACCAACTCTCGTTTGTTATAAGGCTTAACACGCGACACCGGATCAACGGTCACTACCGTTTCGCGTAGCAACAGGTCTTTCTAGAATATCAAATACCGCACTAGTAGCTAATACAGTCGAATCCACTTATATACGGATTCAGCGTTAACCGAAAATAAGTCCCGGGTGAAGCTCACAGCAAGGAATGCGCATTACAAACCCTTGACCGTATATTTACTAGACACGCGTACTATTCCGAGTTCCCGACAAAACGACAGCGTGTCATCTATCGCAGCGCAGAATTTGGACTCCTCCTCTTTTCTAGCGCGTTCTCGACACACACCACTCAACACGCTCGGCCGAACTTCATCCCGTATCGCGCCGAGCCGAGTGCCATCTAGCGTCGATTCTTGACATTAGCGCTTTGGCGCGAACATTGGCCTTTAATTCTCCACCTCATGCCTTGAGCCGTTTTTATGTACAGGCACTATGTTTGCCCTTTTCCAGATCTCAGGAAAGTTTCCAGTTGCAATGTATATGTATATATTAATGAGTCTACACTAGTCCGAAAGCCTACACTAGCACTATTTATGGAAATGACCAAAGCATTTGACAATCTTAAACATAAAACATTTCTTAATAAACTAGAAAGGTATGGTATAAGAGGCAAGGCCCTAAAGCTAATCGAATGTTACTTATGCAATAGAAGACAAATTACTCATATAACCAAAATTGACTCTAAGACCGGTGAAAATAAAACTTACAGATCGAAAGAGAGTCAAGTACACTATGGCGTACTACAGGGAAGTGTATTGGGCCCTCTCCCACCACCATCATATGACTATTTTTGCTGACGATAGTACTGTTTTATTTACTTATGATAATGAGAATAAAATAAACATTGACATCTTTATTCAAATTGCTGACATTAAATAACCTGATAATTAATTTGACGAAAACGCATATAATAAACTTTAATCAAAGAAATAATTACCCTTTGAATTTTGATATTAACTACTCTGGGAATTCAATTAAAGAGGTAGACACTACAAAATTTTTGGGTTTGACTATAGATAATAAGCTGACATGGAAACCTCATATTGATAATCTAATTAAAAAACTAAACCAATTATTTTATGCTCTTTATAAACTAAGGAAGGTTACCAGTGTTAAAACACTCCTAACAGCTTATCACGGATATGTTGCATCAACCTTAAGGTATGAAATAATGTTTTGGGCCAACACTACTGAAAAACAAAGTGTCTTCAAAGCGCAAAAAAAGTGTTTAGATCCATGTTCGGTCTCAACCAGGATGATTCACAGTGAACCGTACTTTTGCAAATATAAAATTCTGACTCTGCCGTGTATGTATATATATGAGGTTGCAAACTTTGTTCGAAATAACCCAATTTATTTTGAAATGAAAGTCGCACATTGAAAGTTAATCACAGATATAAAACCCTTTATCGAAAAATGTGTGTAAATTGCATGGCACAAAAAATCTATAATAAAATCCCATTACATATCCGATTAATTAGTGATGTCAAAAGATTTAAAATTGCGCTCAATGGTTTCATTGCTGAAAAAGTGTACTATGACATAAGAATATTTTTTGATGACAAATTTAAAACTACTTCAATTAGAATAGAATAGAATAGAATAGAATGATTTTTATTCAATATGGATTATTACATAATACTTATTGAAAGTCATTATTTTATTTACCACTTTTCATTATGTTTATATACCTTTAAGATGAAACATGGCTGTACCTAATAATAATTTTGTATGTGACACCTGTAACACCAAAGACGTAATAAAAATAGACAAGCGCAGGTAGTACCATATCTACGTACAGATTTTTATTATGACACGTTGCGCTTAGAAAAAGAGACAAATGATAGAGCATACCTATCGTTAGAAAAAAGATGAATATACATCATTAGTTGCATATTGATTGCTGCTGAACGCTCACAGGCGCGAGCGCGTGACATACCGATATGGAAAATGAACACACTAGCTAGCGTCAAAGTTGACACTAGCGGTTAGTGTTGAAATAATAAAACCAATTATGAACAAAACATCTATATTCAAAATATTAATGAGACGTTTTTCCTGTCTCTAACAGTTGCTATGTAATTTGTGCACCACCTAAAAATACAGGACATTTTTGCTACGAATAACTAGAAGATTTACCAGCTATAGCGAAGTATAGTCACGACGCGTGAGCTTGCCCGACTGAAAGTAGAGCCACGCGGCAGCGTTTGCTGACGCACGGATGGGCCGGCTCGAACCGGGGTGGTACCACGACCTCACAGAATACCAGCGTGAAGTAGAGGTTTACCTCTGCGTTTCGCTTGGTGAGTGCAGGTGGCCGGAGGCCCTTTTTACTGGAAATGAGACATTCCATCTTAGTCCTCACGGGTGACAACGCATCTACATTTTGATTTGTAATAGAGGATAGATGTAGATGTCTATGGGCCGCAGCAACCACTTACCATCAGGTGAACTATGTGCTCGTTTGTCACCCTTATCCTATAAAAAAAAAAAAAATGCAAGTCGGGCAATTACCTGACTTTCGTATTGCCATTCTAGAGCGAGTACGACGTATCTATACTTTTAAAAACATCTTAGTGTAACACCCGTGCTTATGAATTAATAAATGATTAATTGATTGATTGAAGGAACACTACTTCCCGGCTCCCCGCCCTCTTACTTCTCTTTCGATAGTGACAGCGCGCAATGACTGACATTAATTGGGCGCGAAAATAAAAAATGGTCAAATCGCTATAACTTTTTTAAAAGTAAATATACCACAAGGTTCAATTCTTGGCCCGCTATTGTTTTTAGTGTATGTTAACAATATTTGTGATGTAGAGTTACACGGCCATCTCACTTTGTATGCAGACGACACGTGTTTGTTCTACTTTGGACAAAATATAGATGACCTTACTTTGCTTGCTCAACAAGATCTTGACACACTACACAGATGGTTTCAGTACAACCTATTAACAATAAATACCGCCAAAACATCTTACGTATTATTTAGTGCAAAATTACATAATAATGGAGAAATGCTACGCCAATCTAATCAAGAAAAATACCTTGGACTATTTCTTGATAATATTGATTGAACATTGACATCTGTCATGGAATGGTCATTTATCAGTTATAAAAAATAGGCTTTCATCTCTAATAGGTTCTACATACGGTATGGCTCGATGTATACCAGCAAAAGCTCGCCCTTTGATCTATAACGCGTTGGTTAAACCACACTTACTTTACTTAATAGAGATATGGGGTACAGCAGGCAAAACTTATCTCCAAAAGCTATAAATACTGCAAAATAAAATAATTAAAATTTTATATCATTACTTTTTAACATCGACTAAAAAAATATACCATGAAACAGAATTCTTAAACATTAAACAATTTATCAATATTATGTTTAACACTTGTATATTAATATACTGGGTGGCGCCCAGGTTATCACGTTAAATAGCACAGCAGTTAATACAAGTTGATATATGTCTGTTAAAATAATAAAATAAACAATAATAAAAGAAAATAAAAAATGCATTTTTCAAACAAAATAAATAGGGTAAAAAATTGACAAGAAATAAATCAGCCTTGATATATAGGTTACTGACCTGAAGTGACTTACAAAACGTCGCACACGCCAGAAAAATAATAATTTATATTAACACCCGATGCCATTTCTTGTCACTTTGCGCGTAAAGAATTATGCCTTAACTCCATTATTTTAAGTAAATTTTTCGCTTGAATTTGTTTTCACACACCCGCAGAGCGCGGTTCCTTGTGTTTTTAATTTCCCGCATAAAATTATGCCTTAAATTGTTAGCCGTAAGTACAGTTTTTGTTTGATTTTTTCTTTATTTGAGTAGTTCGGATTGACAACCTATATTCGCCTTCAAATGGCATGGGTCTTTGACCTTCTAGAATTCATCAGGTGATATCTGTATGCATTTACATGATGTTATTTAATATTAAAACGAAAAAAATGCTACCGCGACTAATGTATTAATTGTTATATATTTTTTTTAGTTGTGTATGTTTAAAGAAATTTATGTAGCATACGTCTTTTCAATTTATGTGATAACTTTTTCGTCACTCGGTATAAAATCACGCGTAATATGATCAATTCAAATATAACGTTCACCACAAAAGGAAATACACTAAAATACTCATCACGCCGCGCAAATCATCTTGTATATAATTCCACATAAATACTCTTTCCTCTTGACCATTTACAAAAAATTTGCGTTTAATTTAAATAATTTTTCCGTTCTCTCTAGAAAGATATAAAAGCCGAACAATCGGTGAAGAAAGGAGTCTTGCTTCAGTTCTCGAATTGGAAGCATCTTCTAAAGGCCTTATCCCGGGGCCGCTCTGCCCCGGGATCCTGCAAGCCTCTGTCCTACCTGAAGCCACTGGACTCTACGAACCTCTGCTCTATCTGAAATCGCTGGACTCTACAAACCGTTGCTCTGCCTGAAGTCGCCGGGTTCCTACAAGTCTCTGTTCTACCTGGAGTCGCCGGAACCTGCAAACCTCGGTTCCGCCTGAAGTCACCGGAACCTGCAAACCTCTGTCCCGCCTGCAGTCACCGGATCCTGCAGGCTTCTGTGATGTCTGAAGCCGCCGAGGATCCTGCAAGCCCCTGTCTGGTCTGAAATCGCCGGATCCCGCAATTACCACATTCACCGGAGGTCGTCGCCTAGAGACGCCCACGCCTTCTCACCTACGCCGTGCGTGCTCGTTCCAGGCGCTGAGAGCACACCTTGGATCTTCCGACTCAGCTTCGGCACTAATCTCTTTTTTTTTATTACTTTTTTAAAATAATCTGTAAATCGCATCATCCATCCTCATATTCATACTCCATTTTTGTTATATAAAATTGTAAATATTTTTGAATCTTAAATATATTATTTGTTTTGTTGTATTTTTGTTGTTTTGCTGTTCTTAGGTTAGGTTCTTTCTCTTTTAATTGTCGCTTCACGACAAGCCGTTCCTTGTTAATCGTAGCATCAGACCAGAGGACACCTTTGAGTCAAAGGTGCAAGATGTCGGGCAATGTACCTAAGCTTCAATCCGCCTGCCAAGAGCAATTCAGTAATTGCGTCGCTAAAGCAAGACCGGCAATATCCAGCAGTAGACCGGTAAAGAAGGGCCAGTAAAGAAGAAGACGACATTATTAGGTACAATAGGCATTATGACGTGTATCAAGAGTTAACAACGTGAAAATAATTCGATTGCAAATATCGGTCGGGCTATGGAGACCGAGTAATGGCGAAAAATCTGAAAACGCTGCAACCAAATTTCAGCCCGATAAATGGTAGCAGCATTGCCAGGAGGCGGGTGTCAACTCTGAGCTTAGAAACCCGTATGGCTGGCATGACTTATTTGGCTGTTATGATCTCACCTTTCAGATGGTACAATCTGAAGGTGGGTATAGGATCTCAGTGACGGCAAGTTCTGTCTCGCCAGCAACTCAAAGTCGGGAATTTGCATTTGGAAAAATCCAAAATTAGGGGCTTTTTAGTTGCTAATTAGGTGCCAAGTTTAAAAATTAGGTGCTCTAAAATTTTCACCGTAAGGAACGATTGAAATTTGCGTTGCTGGCAAAACGTATCGCTAGCAACGCAATGAAGTTATTAGACACGATAAATATTAATAGCAAGGAATTAAGAGCTAATTATATAGGTGTTGTAAGTATAGGCAATGACAAGGCGCCTCTAATAAAAATAAAGTCGTTATTCAGAACAAAGCAGATGCAAAATTCAGGTTTTCTGAAAATCAGAATAGAAAGAAGAAGTTGTAGTGCCATTTGCCCCTTTTATGGAGATAGATTTGTTTTTATGCACACTCCCATGCTGCGACGGTAGTTGTAGAATACCTTCGAGACGTTAAAATCAATGAGTGGTCAGGCCACTCGCCTGACTCAACCCCATAGGGCATCTTCTTCTTCTTCTACCGAGCTTTTATCCCGGTTGCTCATCCCGCCCAGCGCGGGAGAACCCAGGGTCCGCTTTCCTGCACTTCCTCCTCCACTTTGCCCGGTCTTCGGCGTCCCTCACAACTAGCCCATTGGCGCGCATGTCATCCTGCACGACATCAAGCCAGCGTTTCTTGGGTCGTCCTCTACTCCTGGTACCAGGCAGGGTCATATCCAGGCATTTGTTGCCCACGTAACTTGCCGGTCGTCGTAAGACGTGGCCGTACCAGCGGAGGCGACTTTCCTGCAGCTTGTCAGCAATGCCACGGACATGGAGGCTGCCGCGGATGTATGTATTCCGTACACGGTCTTTCCGCGTGACGCCACACATCCACCGCAGCATGTTCATCTCCGTGACATGCAACAACTGCCGGTGTCGCTCCAGCACCGGCCACGCCTCACTGCCGTACGTAAGGACAGGCCTTATGATGGTCTTATAGACCTGTCCCTTCAGCTTGACCAGCATTTTGGGGTCACAAATGACACCCGTCACCTCGCGCCATTTCGCCCAAGCCGCTGATATACGGGCCTTGATGTCGCGATCGATGTCTCCGGACGCATCAAGCACAGATCCGAGGTACTTGAAATTGTCCGTGCGCTCGACGGTGTCGTCGCCTATACGGAGAGACGTCAGATCTGTGCTGTTGCATATTTGCAGTTGCGTATTGCGCTCTCAGTCTTGTTCTTGGTCTTGGTCTTGCAGCAAGAGTCTCGCAAGTCTCGCAAGCCTATTGCTATTTATTAAACGTTACTTTAGATCTTAGAACAACTTAACACAGTAGGCACATTTTGAGCTTGAATTAACATAGCCATAGAAAGACCAACCAAATTAATAAATGTCTAAACATTTAATGAGAAATTCGAAAAATCAACTAATACCGGGTGGGGTTTGAACCCACAACCTAAGCGATCCGTGCCGATGCTCTAACCAACTGAGCTGTCTACCATGTCTCACGGCCACGGGAGTTAGTCTGTTTCTTAATAAACGTTTACATTTAATAAGCGTACATATGCTAAAACTTAGTCAAAACATATAAAAAACAAATTAATGACATTAACTTGACTGTATTATAAAGAACATTATCTGTCTAGAAAGAGATTGATAGACCCTTATATGAAATGGAATAACAGAGTTATACAATTTACCATTTATTTAAATAAAAAAATAAAATACAATACAAATTAAATTACATAACAGTACACAACAGCTTTGACATTACTGTTACTTTATATTAATTCTTTTGACCAAGAATTAATACAAACTAACCATCTGGCTGACTCATCACTTAAACTATTTCTATGTTTTCTAATTACTAATGATGCTTTGGAAAATAATCCCTCAGCAGGTACTGAAGTTGCAGGTATTGAAAGAAAATCACGGGCCATCTTCGATAAAGTCGGATATTCTGTCTCATGCGTTCTCCACCACTCTAAAATGTCTTCCGAACTGGCGGTTCTGGGTTTACTTAGGTACTCCTCCAACTCGTCTATAACTAAGCCTTGATGAAAAGATCCAGATCCAGATGACGTCGAGGGACATGCATACAGTTTCTCAAAGTCTATTACGTCTTCATCATCATCATATTCACATACTTTCTTTTCATTTCTTGGTGATTCTAGAGATGTATTCACTGAGTGTAGACTTTTATATTCTTTATAAAGTTCATTAAATTTGCGCAGGCTTTCTGTTTCAATTTGCTTCCCCCATAATGTCATGTCAAAAGTCTGAGTTTTATGCCTTGGGTCTAAAATTAAAGAGGTACAATAAATCCAGTTGCTCTTTTTATAATGTATAAGCATTTTGTCTCGAGCTGCTTGAAAACCCAGAATGAGCCTTTTATCCACTTCGGATCGATTAGGTTTCTCATCTAATTGTTTTACCATGGATTCAATTTTATCGAGCAAGAGACTGAATGATACAATGACTAGCGGTAATGTAAAATATTTTTCTCCACCAAGTTTCGTTGATAGAAGTTTAAAGTTTATTAGAAACTTATGTATTTTTTCGAGTATTTGCCATTTCCTATGTGTGATTTGAAAATCATTCAATTCGGTGACAGAAGTACACAATATGTTAATGCCAGTTCTCACTTTTAAACCAAATCCAATCATATCATGTGTGGAATCCCATCTCGTTGGACAGTCGAGTATGGGGTTCAGATTTGATGGCACGCCAGCTTCTTCACAAGCAGACTGAAACTTCCTCTTCAATATCTCACTTCTTTTTATTTTACTGGAAATACTGCGTAATTTTTTTATAGCTGTACGTGAGTCAGCAATATTTGGCGCATATACTTTATCTTCCTCAGTTTCATCTTCATTGTCTTCATACTGCTGTTCTTGTCCCTTATTGTCAGTTTCACTGTGTAATGCTAAGGTCTTTAATAAATCTTGTACACAAAGGTTCAAAATGTGAGCAAAGCACCGGAAATGTTGATTGTCTGAATCAAAATGTGGCAGCTGTTTGTCCAATTCATGCATAAATTTGGTATTTGCAGTTGCGTTGTCGACCGTGATAGGCTGTATTTTATTAATTATGTCATATTCCAATAAACATTCGTGGAAAATCGTTGCACTATCTTCCCCAGTATGTCGACCGCGTGATGGTATAAAATCAAGGACTACAGATCGATACTTCCATTCGTTATCTATATAACGAAGAGTGACCCCGTAGTAACTCCTACCAGCAATTGATGTCCATCCATCAATGGTAAATGACATTTTAGATGAAAATTGTTGTAGTCGTTTCTTAAGGCGAGGTGTATAGACGACTTTTATGAATTTGAGGGGGTGAAGCAGACGAGTAAGGGACGAGTAGTCCCGCCCACTGCGGGGTGCACCGCGTGAATCTCGCCGACGCTCGACGTAAAATGTACAATTGGTACAGCGCGCCGCCGTCCGCCTTCGCACTGCGTTTCCGCGATGTCAGGTGGTTCGAATCCCATCAGATATATATTTTTTATATACAGTTTCTACGTTTATTTTCGTATCTAAAATATGTACATATTTTTTTTTAGTTATTCTAAAAATATTATGTACCTACATATTTTCGTGTTGTTATTTTTAAAATATGTACATATTCTATTTTCTTAATTTTAAAATAATCAATAATTGTTATTTTCTAGAAAAGGTTATCGAGAACTTTTGTAACAGATTCATTAAATGAATAATAAATTAATGCTTAAATAAAATGGCTTCGGACCAAAATAGTCATTCATAGAAATGGCCTATTCTCGAAACGGCAAATTGTCAAAATTGTGAATTTATAACAACAATAATTTTTATTCCTATAGACATTTTTCTTTAGAATCAAGAGTAAAGTAAACTATAATGAGCAAATTTTACAATAGCGCTAGCCCTAAAATCGAAGAAAAAAACAGCCGCTTCATAATTTTTTTCCTGAGTGAATAACCTTTTTGCATAATTTTTTTTGGATTTGTGGGTTGTTTGAAGAATACATAAAAATTAAACATGCTAATTATTTTAATTTTATTTTATTATTTTGATGTATTTACGCATACGGCGGGAAATCTAATTATATAAATTGTGGAAAGAAAAATAATTCACTCAGCATTTTTCTGTGCACCAAGGCATATTTTGTGTCTTTGGTTACAGCTCTCAACTTATTGCAAATATTGCGCAACACATGGTTTCGGCATTCAACTTTTTGAACGGTATGATTCAATGACAATGCCTTATAATTATTTCCGTAGGATCGCGATGACCAACAGCCGTTAGCATTTATGTCTGTTAGAGGTATGCCATCTTTGCTCAATGTTCCTTCAGGTATCACTACATCACGCTTACGCATAGCTGCTGCCGCCGTCACCAAAGTACACATTCAGGTCTCTGCATCAAGTTCGGAGGTAAGGTCTTATCATAACTAACAAAACGAGTCCAAGCTCGGCACACTTAGTTCTACTCGTTCAGGAGTCCCAGTAGCAGTCACTGAAGTACACCACCTGGTCTCTCCATTAAGTCCGGAGGTAAGGTCTCATCATAACTAGCAAATCGAACCCAAACCCGGCACATCTGGTTCTACTCGTCGAGGAGTTACAGAGTAGCAGGCACTGAAGTACACCATCAGGTCTCTCTATCAAGTCCGGAGGTAAGGTCTCATCACAACTAACAAATCAAGCCCAAACTCGGCACACCTATTTCTACTCGTCAAGGAGTTCCAGTAGCAAGTCACTGAAGTACACCATCAGGTCTCTCCATCCATCCCGGATGTAACGTCTTATCATAACTAACAAATCGAGTCCAAACTCGGCACATCTAGTTCTACTCGTCGAGGAGTTCCAGTAGCAGTCACCGATGTACACCTTCAGGTTACTTCATCAAGTCCGGAGGTAAGGTCTTATCATAACTAACAAAACAAGCCTAAACTCGACACACCTTATTCTACTCGTCCAGGAGTTCAGAGTTTCAGCAGCAGTCACCGAAGTACGCTTTCAGGTCACACAGGTAGATAGATATTCGATTTCGTATCTAAGTATATTTTTATAGTTGTAAAAAAAATCAATATTTCAAAGTATCAAAATGTTTTACTTGATTACGATTCTCGCAGCTAACCGTGCGTACACTTGTGTGTGTGACCCGTGTCAATGTAATAGTTCGATTCTATACCTATTAATTTTGCAAATGCGTCCTTAAGAACAAACAAATACGTAAATGATTTTTGAACGGCGAGCGAAACAAATTGGTACAGGTACGTCTAGCAGCGTGCTTCAACGATCACTGTCGCTCCTCGCTCCGCGTTGAAATGAAAGAGAAGCGAAAAGACGCCACGATGGCGCGATGCGAAACATCGATTCGTTCGAGTTATTTTTCATTAAATATATTAATATTTACAAATATTTCATTTCAATCGATATATAAAAACAACAGTTTCCCTTATTATTATATATTACATCACTATTATTAATTTTATTAAGATTTGCTTATAAATAATACAGTTAAAATTGCTGGAAATTCAATTTCAATGGCTATTATATGATTTTTTTCTATCGAGAAAATTTACCGAAAACGTGTTTTGAAAACAATGGTCCACCCATAAATGTGATCAAGATTAACATATATTTTTTTTTCCGCTCTAAAATGTATATATTTTGTTAAAAAACTGTTTTGTGAAGCCTAGTTTGACTAGGTACCGCGCCTTAAGATTCAATTGAAGCTCTTCAAACCGTTCTTTGACCTTCCTTCTAAGTGTGGACCTTTCAGGAAACACCATATTTGGGCAAATTGATCGAAAATATACTTGTGTAGCTTCGTCATCGAAAAAGAGAAGGGAAGATATTTTTTAACCATCCAATCAACTGCAGCTGTCGTGATGTTGTCACTGCTATTTTCAGACTGAAATAAAACAGTAAATCATGTGTCTCGCCGATTATAAAAACAAATGAAAATATGAGTGAATTATAAATACATATTTAACACTATAATCATAACTAACTAACTATATCTAACACTATAATAAATATATATATATATATATATATATATACAATTTGTAACGTAATTAACGCACATCCTCAGACACCCCAATTAGTATATTATGTTATAAGCATTATACATACACTGACTTTTTAATTAAACATGTTTATGCATTGATTATTTATTAAATTAGTTATACTAATTCCGGAACAATTTTGTGGTCACAGTATAAATCCACGAACGCACGCAGTCGCTCACGTAGGTATAGGTTTTGAGGGTCTTTCTATCACAGTAGGTACCTATTAGCTCGCGTTCGAGACGAGTTAACGCCGCCGCCGCTTGACACAAGACACTAGGTAGGTATTAGTGCTGAAAAAAGTCGACAATACACAATTGTTTATGTTAAAAAAATACCTACCTATGAACACTAACTGATGTTCGTACTCTGATCATCGAGTTGTTTATTTAAGTCTAGTAAACATTTGATGGCATCTTTCAATCACACTTCAACCATTGGACTTTCGTCTTTGAATAATTCTGTTTATTGATTATGATACAATGTCAATAGGCAATATTCGTTACAAAATGTTATGAATTTGCATAACATCTGAATTGTAATTGTAAATAATAATAAACTGCTAAAACTAAGAGGCAATAAGAAAACATAATTCAAAGACGGCGTGTTTAAATGACGTGAATCAAGATTACAATAATTTTAAGAATCAAATATTTAACTTACTGATAGCCTAAACTCTCATGCAATGTTATATTTTAATACATTTTCAAAATATCCACCACGGCTTCGTGGCGCAGTGGCTTAGCAATTGCGTTGCAGCGCTAAGGACCAAATACTTGAAATAAGGTTCAATTTTCTTTATTTTGTATTGAATGACGGAATTTTTATTAATATAAATAAAACTGCACATTTAAAAGTCTTATTGCCTTGAGTTACGGTCCATTTCAGTTTGTATTGACTGTACAGGTTTAGTGTGACTGTAAATTACGTAGTTTCAATTATTTTTGGATAAAAAAATTACCTATATTAAAAATGATAGAAATCGATTGAGTAAACGATTCTGAACAAACTACTTCTCAAAATGCGTTAATTATGTTACGTGTTATATATAACTACCACTCAGTGACTGACTATAACGATATCTCAGGAACTATAAAACATACAAACTTGAAGTTTGTAAGGTAGGTTCCTTTTATGGCATAGAGATCAGTTAAGAAACGGTTTTGAGAAATTCTATCCCTAAGGGAGTGAAATGGGAGTTGGAAGTTTGTATGAAAATCCTACGTTTTTGAAGTTAGAGACACGAAAATCGGCATTAAAGTTATAAGTTTTCAATAATAAAATCCTGAATAAGCTGTTTTATGAAATCCTAACCCTAAGGGGGTGAAATTGGGGTAAAATGGTTACATGCAAGTCCTATATTTTTAAAGTATAGATATGAAGATCGACATTTACTTTATTAGTTTTAAATAATAGCCATATAGCTCGAATGACGAAAACCGATGGGGAAGAACGTTTCTGGAGTGGCAGTCTCGTAAAGGAGGGCGAAGTGTAGGGCGTTCCCCCATTGTATGGAGTGACGACCTGGTAAGACATGCAGGAGGTCGATGGATGCGGGAGGCTCGGGACCATGCTTTGTAGCATTCCTTGGGGGAGGCCTATGTTCAGCAGTGGACTTGTGATTGGCTCTAATGATAATGATGACGAACTTTACTGTTTCTGAATCTAAATCCGATATGTAAATTAAAGAAAGAAAGACATTTATTCACTGGGACTGTATACATCACAAAAATAAAAAGTAAACAGTTAAAAGTATTGTAGATTAAAATTGCAAAAGATGGGGTGTGTATCGAGCCAGTGAAAAGGTTATGACTCAGCGTAATGCTGCAGGATAACATACAGTGCTGATGATTCTGTCATAACCACAGATACGTGCACGAACCGCCTCTATGTGTTTATGAAATACATTTCAATAATTATTTTAAAAATTGAAATATTTCGTTGCTCATAAATATACCTATATATAAATTTAGGGATATACACACATACATACAAGACATATTATCATCATCATCATCATCATTACAGCCTTTCATAAGTCCACTGCTGAACATAGGCCTCCCCCAAAGAATGCCACAAAGAACGGTCCTGAGCTACCTGCATCCAGCGACTTCCTGCATGTCTTAACAGGTCGTCACACCATCTAGTGGGGGGTCGCCCTACACTTCGCCTACCGGTACGAGGCTGCCACTCGAGAACCTTTCTTCCCCATCGGTTGTCGGTTCTTCGAGCTATATGGCCGGCCCACTGCCACTTCAGCTTACTAATCCGTTGGGCTATGTCGGTTACTGTGGTTCTACTGCGAATATCGCCATTTCTAAGTTTATCACGCAGACAAACCCCGAGCATAGCCCTCTCCATAGCTCGCTGAGCGACCTTGAGCTTCCTCATACGGCCAGCAGTGAAGGACCACGTCTCAGATCCGTAAGTCATCACTGGCAACACGCACTGGTTGTACAATTTCGTTTTATGGTTTTGAGGTATGTCTGACGAGAATATGTGTCGTAGTTTCCCGAACGCTGCCCAGCCGAGTTGAATCCGTCGATTGACCTCTCGGTCGAAGTTGGACTTACCTAGTCGGACTATTTGTCCCAGGTAAACATACTCGTCAACAACTTCGAGCTTAGTGCTCCCAACAACTACTGGCATAGGTGTGACATGGACATTAAACATGATCTTTGTTTTGTCCATGTTCATCTTAAGACCAATCCGTTGGGAGACACTATTGAGGTCATTGAGCATGATGCTTAGGTCCTCCAGCGATTCTGCCATAAGGACTATATCGTCGGCAAATCGAAGGTGAGTGATGTATTCGCCATTGATGTTAATACCGTATCCTTTCCAGTCCAGAAGCTTGAAAACGTCTTCCAATGCAGCGGTGAGAGTTTCGGGTATATAACGTCACCCTGTCTTACACCTCTCTGCAATTGGATAGGTTTCGTACTCCTGTTCTGTACTCGGATAACCATCGTAGCCCTACTGTACAGACACTTCAACACTTCGATATACCGACAGTCAGCTTGGCACCGCTGAAGGGACTGCAGCACCGCCCAAATTTCGTCAGAATCAAAGGCTTTCTCATAGTCCACATACGCCAGACATAGTGGCAAATTGTACTCCTCGGACTTCTGTACAATTTGCCGAAGGGTATGTATGTGGTCTATGGTGCTAAAGCCCTTTCGGAAACCGGCTTGTCCGGGAGGCTTGAAGTCGTCAAGTTTGCGCGCGAGACGATTCGTAATGACTCTCGAAAACAGCACGTAGACGCGGCTCAGAAGGTAAATCGGTCTGTAGTTTTTCAAGAGAACGTTGTCATCTTTCTTGAAGAACAAGACCACCGCTCTTCTGCCTCACGCCTCCGGTGTAATGGCACCATGGAGGACGGAATTAAAGAGCTTCTGAAGGACTTCAAGTACCGGTTTTCCACCCGCTTTCAAAAGCTTTACTGTAATTCCATCCTCGCCCGGGTACTTTCCGTTTTTAAGGTGCTGGAGAGCCTTTCTAATCTCGCTCAGACTGACGTCCGGGATATCTTCGGAATAGTGTCGGATAAGACTTCACTCTTGGATCGTTACTCACACTTGCGTGTGGCTCCAACGATGACGTGTACAGCTGCCCATAGAACCTCTCAATCTCACTCAAAATCTCTGGTGTCCCGGAAACGATGGTGCCACACTCGGTCTTCAGCCTTGACAGTTGGCTCTTTCTGGCAGACAGATCTCTGGCAAATACTTTGGAGCCTTGGTTCCGCTCGATCGCTTCTTCAATACAAGCTGTATTGAAGTTGCGTAAGTCCCGCCGCATGCATTAAGAGATCTGCCTGTTCAGTTGCCTGTATGCTGTCAAATCTGATGATGGCTGTAGCTTCATCTCCCGTCTAACAGCCATGAGATTAAGAGTGTGATCGGAGAGTTTTTGTGTTCTTCTGCGGCGGGTCTTGCAGAACCTAGCTCCGACCACATGGACAGTTTCCACGAGCTTGTCATTCATATCGTTCACTTCATTGCAGTCTTCTAAGCACTAAAACGGTTTTGAAACTCGAGCTGAAAGGTTTCGGGACTTTGGAACAGAGCACGAGGGGGACGGAACGTTGACTTCATTAGACGAGACCTCTCCAACTTAACGTTCAGGCTCAGTGTGCCTCTAACCATTCGGTGATCGCTACCAGTTTTCAGCCTCGCGATCACGGAGATATCACTGAACAGTTGTCGTCTGGTCGTCATAATGAAGTCTCATTTTTTGTCGAACCGTCGGGGCTCGACCAGGTCCACTTCCTGTGGGGCCGCTTCTGGAAGAAAGAGTTCATCATAAAGAGTCCCTCTTTCTCCATGAAGTTGGCCAGCTGCTGGCCCCTTTCGGGTTCCGTTGCCCTATTCCAAATTTCCCTACTTTCAGCTCACCGTACTCTCTTGTGCCAAGTTTTGCATTGAAGTCTCCCATTAACACCGTATATTGGGTTTTGGAGGAATGCATGGCTCTAGAGATATCCTCATACATTTCCTCCACCTCCTCATCGGGGTAAGCCGAGGTTGGTGCGTAAACCTGTATGACCTTCAGCGAATATCGTTTGGTGATTCTGAGCATAAGGTACGCAACCCTCGTCGACACACTCTCAATCTTTAAAATTTCTCAATTTTTTCAATCAAATTTCATTTCAATCTCGTAAACGTTGTTAACGAGACACTTGTGGACGATAAATCCGACACCTTCTTGGAACAGATGGTCGCCCTCCCGGTGATAGAGCAAGTTGCCGGATTCGAGGATTATCGTGTCCTCCCCCTCTCTTCGGACTTCGGTTAATCCTATAATATGCCAGCGTAACTTGTCTATCTCTTCTTCCAGCTCCACGAACTTCTCGTCAGTCCTCAGGGTGTGTGCGTTGTATGTTGCCAGGTCGAGTCGTCTTAGGTGGCAACCGAACCTCCACCGGAGATTATTAGCACCCCCTGCCCCGCCGTTACCATGGTTGCCACCGTAGCCAAGAATAGCGTGGCTGCTGGGGACTGGGGGCCGACTTTTTGTTACTCTCATCATCATAGGAGGGTATTTGCCATAGTTGCGACGCTTGGCGAGTGGGTTGGCAACCGCAGTTTTTTTATTAACAGTAATTTTTTATTAACGATTCGAACCGCTCTGCGCTGGATGCGGTCAAGTGGAAGGAGCTGGCACTGGGGTGCCCCGGCCCAGAGATGAGAACAGTATTCCATGTGAGGCCGGATTTGCGCTTTGTAAAGTTGCAAGCGATGTGTCGGCATGAAATACTGTCTCAGTCTCGTTAATGGGAGACTGTAACGCAAAACTAGGCCCAAGAGAGAACGGTGAGCTGAAAGTAGGGAAATTTAGATTAGGGCAACGAAACCCAAGAGGCCAGCAGCTGGCCGACTTCATAGAGAAAGAGGGACTCTTTATGATGAACTCTTTCTTCCAGAAGCGGCCCCACAGGAAGTGGACCTGGTCGAGCCCCGACGGTCCGACAAAAAATGAGATTGACTTCATTATGACGACCAGACGACAACTGTTCAGTGATGTCTCAGTGGTCGCGAGGGTGAAAACTGGTAGCGATCACCGAATGGTTAGAGGCACACTGAACCTAAACGTCAAGTTGGAGAGGTGTCGTCTCATGAAGTCAACACTCCGTCCCCTTCGGGCTCTAATCCAGAGTCCCGAAACCTTTCAGCTCGAGTTACAAAATCGTTTTCAGTGCCTAGGAGATTGCAGTGCAGTGGACGATATAAATGGCAAGCTCGTGCAAACTGTCCATCCGGTCTCCAAAGTCTTTGTTAGAGATCTGTCTGCCAGAAAGAGCCAACTGTCGAAGCTGAAGACTGAATGTGGCAGCATCGTTTCCGAGACACCTGAGATTTTGAGTGAGATTGAGAGGTTCTATGAGCAGTTATACACGTCATCGTTGGAGCCACACGCAAGTGTGAGTAACAATCCAAGAGCGAGTCTTATCCGACACTATTCCGATGATATCCCGGACGCCAGTCTAAGAGAGATTCGAATGGCTTCACGCGCCCACCATAATTATTATTCTCGTGGGAATGAGTAACTGTTCGCGCCAAGCGCTAATGTCAAGAATTGACGTCAGAGGGCGCGCGCGCCTCGGCGATACCGGTTTGACATCCCGTCGTGTCGAGGACGCGCGAGGGCAAATATCAGTTCAAATTCAGCAATGCTATAGGCGGCACGCTGCCTTTTTGTCGGGAACTAGGAAGCGGAATACGACACGCGCATCTAGGAAATATACTGTTTAGGATACGAAACGCGCATTCCTTGCTTGATAGCTTCACCCGGGACTTATTGTGTCTAACTCAGAATCTGTATAAGTGCATTCGACAATAATAGCTAATGCGGTATTTGATATTCTAGAAATAACTGTGGCTACGCGAAACGGTAGTGACCTTTGATCCGTACGTTCTGTGTTCGTTTCGCGGGTTAAGCGTTATAACAAACGAGAGTTAGTGTCTTCTGTAAGGTAGTTAATCGTACGACAGAGTTAATGGACTGTCATCGCGACGAACGAAGAAAGTGACTGTGAACGGAGCCGCGGAAGAATACCATAATTTGGAGCGGTGATGAGGTCCGAACTGCTGCAGATGGTAATGGTCTAATAAGGTCAATAACACTACCAGCCAGACCCAGATACACATCACTGACCCTTACTTTCCTAGCACTATACAACCACATGCGACCTGACCGAATCCTGAGGGACCAGTCGCCTTGGATAGAGGTAAGTAAGCTCGGTTTTAATAGAGTAGAACGCTCCCCCCTGATTGTTTATTGTAATTAGAAACTTCCCACTTTGGCCTGTAGGAGGCCCGACCTGCACCTGCTTGTAGGTTCTTCCATTAATGGGCCGCGGAGGACCCTACTCCTGGGATAGGTAGTTGCAGGCCGTAACAGTAACTTTTGTGAGCTATAAAGTAGCCTCTACAGATCTCAATGTCCTTTTCCAAAATTCAATTTATATCTACATACCAAAATTAATCCAAAATTATTCATTGGTTTAATGGAAAACACGTAGCAGTCAGAGAAACAGAATGAATTTCTAATTTTTTAATACTAGTAATGTTATTACATCTATTTAAATTTATTTCATATTTTTATTTTTTACCGTACAGAATGGCTGACGGTAGATCACGCTTGTCGGGACGCCAATATATAAAACGAAGACATGAAAAATATGCAGTGCGACAAAAGCAAGCAGGGGCATTAGTCTTTTTGAAAAAAGGTGAGCTAAACAAACCATCGTCACCCATGCCAGAAACCGATGCTATAGCTGAGATTCCGCTTAAACCTCGAGAAAAAAATACGTCCGATTCCAATATAATCTGTGAACCAGCAACTCCAAGTGTTTCTACAGAATCAACATCTATTTTAGATGTCGACCCAACCACGTGGTCCAATAGATTAACAGGTGCAGAAAGAATATATTTGGTAAATAGAGGTTCTCGAGACCCACTGTATGAATTTGAATTTCCACAAGATATCAATGGTCGGAGGTTTACTTCGAGATATTATAAGAGAAAGCATAATAACGGTGAAGAAATTTTGAAAGATTGGCTTGTATATTCTGTGGCAAAAAATTAGTTTTATTGCTTTTGCTGTAAAATCTTCAATACAACTATAACTTCCGGTCTATCTGAAGATGGCTACAAAAATTGGAAGCATGTAGGTGATATGCTTAAATCTCATGAGACATCACGAAACCATGTAGAAGCTGTATTATCTTGAGTAGAACTTTCACGTAGGCTCAAATCGTGTCGTACGATAGATGCCGAGTCACAGAGAATAATTAAATTAGAAACAGAACACTGGAATAGAGTATAGTTACGAATTGCCCAAATCATCAAAATGTTGGCTAAAAATGGCTTGGCTTTTCAAGGTACTTCTGATAATGATTTCTTATATGTACGTGAACACTACACATTTAAATAAAACTAATTTTACGGATTTTATCGCGTATATTAACTTATTTTATATTCCCGACGTTTCGAGCACTTTACAGCACCCATGGTCACGGACTGAGGTGTATGACGTCCCAATGTCATAGTTAACCACGGCTACCTCCAGATTAAAAATTATTATTTTTTGTTCAGATCTTTGGAAGGAATCGGTGTTCTTTAGTGAGGATTTGTGGTCTATCAAATCTAATGTAGTGATTGGGGCGATCCTGCACGTGTTCACAGACTGCAGACTTCCCGGAACCTCGATTCTTATGCCGAGGTGTGTTCTTAAATATTGCACAAAAAATCCCGAAATGTTAGTAAAAAAGCAAGGAATCACTTTTTACCGGTAAGTAAGGTACTTAATTAATAAAAAAACATTATAGATTAATAATTAAAAAAAATATTTCTTTGGCGCCAACTTGTCATGGAATATAGATTATGAAATTAATTTGTTCAGATACGACATTTCTGTGAGCAAGTGTAGGACGATTATATTATGCACAATTTTTTTTGTAGAAATAAATAGAAGTATTTATAATTAGGCTAAATTTCTTACGTTTATATTTGCTGATTATTGTTTTATTTTATTTTTAGGTTTCCACGTCCAAGCCACGAAAACTGAGAAAAGTGGATTACATTTGTCCATAATAATCGTAGAGAAGATATGTGGTAACCAACAAATCATATATACATTTGTTCATTGCATTTTAAGGAAGATGATAAATATAGTATGAAGAAGGCAAAACTTAACAAAACTTATATTGTTTAAAGGCACTTAATTAAATTCCTAATATATATTTTTACAATAACATTTATACATTTTATTGATTGAAATTAATTTTCAGCAACAACAACAAATAAGTGTATATACGTATAATTCATGTGTAAAAAGAAATGGTAAAGTTTTTAAAGTTTTACTGTGTTTTCTCACAGTAATTCATAAAGCATAATATAAAAAGTATCAGCTATGTGTCCATGCCTCACGCTAACTTAGGTTAATGCTTTTGGGGGCCTACTTCTAGATTTAAATAAATATATTTCATTAGCTTCGATTCCTTCCAATTTATATAGTTATTTTATAAAATATTTTATAAAAATATACCTAATTAAAATGCTATTGTGACAATATTATATATTATCATATTAATTTACCTCAATTTTTAATAATTTGTCATTTTCAATTTTTAAAATTGAAAATGCCAAATTATTAAAAATTGAACTCGTTTTAATAAATTAATTAACAATATATGTACTCTAAATAAACAATAATTAAATACCTACTGATCATTCTACCTACGCATAATCTATTATGATAATAATTTAAAATTAAAAATTTTGTACAGCCGACTTCAATATAAGTGACTTCAATATAGGTTATTTAAGAATAACTCAATAACCATTGGTCTGACCTTGATCAAATTCATATGGGACCACACGAGAACTATCAGCTTTCATATAAAAAAAGAATCATCGAAATCGGTTCGCCCAGTACAAAGTTATGAGGTAACACACATAAAAAAAAACATACACCCGAATTGAGTACCGTCTCCTTTTTGGAAGTCGGCAGAAAAACCGCGCATGCGCGGTAAGACTGTTTACGGCGCATTCGCAACAACATAGAGTAGCGCACAGTTTTTGTTTGAAATAGCTGTTCTAGTACGTAAGTACATTATAGTATAATGTACTATATAATGATTATACTTCAATGTTTTACGGTACCTTTTTTGTTGCAACCAAACCTTTGTGGGCAATTTTAATTCATCCCACTTCTGATATATTAAAAGTATAATGAAACCAGAAGATGATATCACTATCTTTATTGTCCACGCATATTTTTATCCAATTGACAATATTTAAAAGAACTATAAATTAACAATAACAAAAAAATACGTTCAACGGTCGTGCTAAAAAATATATTGCGCAGTTTTTGCTTTTTAAACAATATAACGGTCTGCCCAAAAACTTCCCTCGAGCTGTTATTAGATTGCGTTCCGCTTCGTTCGGAAACGGAAGACAATACAAGTCCTTTGAAAAAGTGCTAAATGTACAGATAATATTATAATGCTAAACAATTTATAAAAATGAAATATATCAAATCTAACAGTATATGTACTTACACCCCCCAACATAACTAGCTCAAGACTTATATGGTTTGTGTATGTAAAGGGCGGCGAAAATTATCTTTGCCCCGAGCGGCTAAATAGCTTGATCGGGCCCTGCTACGTGAAAGTCATTGTGTTTGAGACTTTCTAAACGACGAATTACCTTGACGAATGATGCTTGATTTGACTGAACGGACTTCGTGACTTTACAATACATTGCCAAACATTACGACAAACTACTCCTACAGACAGTGAATGTGCTCAAAAGAAATTACTTGCAATACTTTCTTACCTGGTTTGTCAAAGAAGTATATCACCTGTGCCTTGAAATTCAGTGAAAACAATTTCTAATATTTGTAAAACGACAACAGTGACGATTTTTCTCTTTACAATTTGCTACATTACAGTTTGCACTCACTGCTTTTGCAGACATTTTTATCTTTGTTGTAGAGCTTTGTCATTTCGTAAAATCTCACACGAAGTGTTTTTGGCATACACCGTCACTTTAAATTCGTTACTTTTGTACTTGCGGTTTATGATATGAGGACATAAATACATAGATCTAGAACAATGGAGCAATTTTGTATATTTAATTCATTTTCGACTACTTGTATGAGGTTCGTCCTTTTGCAGCGTAAGCAACGAAATATTTGAAATGTACTTTCCACTTATTACCATTAAAGTATAATTAATAATAATATGTGTTTAGGCCAAACAATTAACATTTAAAATTTGCATTAAACACTCGTGTCCGCCCGCTGACTTTGTAAAGGTCACCGTCGCCCCACTCCTGTGTGCGTTGCTCGGCAGAGGACGCGGGCGCAGAACGCGAGTGCGAAGTAAGTAGCTTGACAGCAGCGGCGCGGTCGATTAACGTATTTTGTGGTTTTTGGTTTTGTGGTCTAGATTTGAGTATTTATGCGCGTTTAATTCGCTATTGAATTTGGGTTTCGTTTAGACCGCCTCGAATTAGTTTGTCTAAGTTTTACGTTTCGTGACAAGAGGCTTGTATTGAATTTGACTGATAAAAGTAATTTCGGTTGCAAGTAATTACGTCAATTGTATAGTGATTGCATGTTCCGCCGCGTTCGATCCCGTGTTTGTAAATTTGTGCTACGTGAACCCGGAATCTTGAGTATTGAACTTTGAACGACTGTTAGTTACTTGTGTCTGGTGTCACGTGTTTGATTTTGATGAACGTTGAATTGGTTGACTTTGAATTTAATTAAATGTACAATGGAGTTGATAGACTGAAATAGTGAAATGAAGAAAGAAGTTGTCAATTGGTGACGTCCGCTGGAGTGATGCCACGTTGTGGGGCGGCATCGGACCGGACCGCTGCCCGATCGCCTGTTGGGTCAGGTTACATTATAAACACTACTACACACCACTCACATGCACCTACACCTACCTACCGCCTGACCGAGCCTTGGGGCAGTCTTAGCTTCCGAACCAGGTACGTACTGTTTAATTACCTAGCCTTATATCTATTGTGTAGAATAATAAATCTCCATAGGCCGTTGGGCCCCGTCCTCTGCTGCCCGTCGATTGGGCTACTGATGGGCCCTAGTCCAGTCGACCTTTGTTGAGGCAGCTCAGGGCGTGTACAATATGTATATTACGTAATACACATTACTTTAATGGTTATTAGTACGAATAATTTTTTAGTTAACTATCTTTGTAATTAATAAAAATATTATATACTTACCTTACTTTTGAAGTAGAAATGCGAAGAGGCTATTAAAAATAAACAAAATGACTTTACTTATAACTTTTTTATTTTGTAACTTTGCAGGTTTACATTTATTTATGATTCAGCTTCTATGTTAACAAAAACAATTGTATTAATTTATTTTTATTGTGATACTACTTTAAACTTATTTTATTTATTACTGCTGAGAGTTCATCTTCATCGGAACTCGTCTCAATCAAACCATAATGAGTGCCATATTTACGACATGTCGTAATGTATTTATTCCACAAAGGATCTGTGCTTAGACACAATGGATTCCCTATCACGACGACTTTCGCTTTAGCCCGAGTCAGCGCCACATTGAATCGCTAAAATCAATAAAATAACACATAAAAAAACATGTGTCCAGTTTCGCACGCAGTAGATGTAAAACTTTTAAATGAAATGAAATATAAAACAAAAACATTTCACAGCAAACGATTTATTACATAAGATAAAAGTTTAATTTTACAGCAAATAAACGTTACCATCCTTATTTTTAGACATGCAGGATATTTTCTTTCGACTAAAATTGCTTTGTATAAGCACAGCTTAAACTGTGGTAATAGTGACGTCTACTTCATTCTATAGGCAAAATCATTTTATAGAACAAAAATTGATTGACTCTCAAGGTGGTCTATAAAATAGACACATTATGGCCTAAACACGACTAATCTCTATTTATTAAAAATCAATTGCCATCTGTTAGTCTCGCTAAAACTCAAAACTGGCTCGACCGATTCTGATGACATTTTTTGGCGTGTTTTTTGAGCGGGTGGTTGTTTTAGATCTGGATGGATATGAAATCGTGGATTTTTATGAATGGTTCGGATATGATAATTTTATTCAAAATAATTAATTTTATTTATCTATACATATAATAAAACTGTAAATAGCAGACGTCTGTACATTTTATATTTTTGTAATAAAAGTGATTCAGATATACTAAATATAAGTAATTAAATACATTTATACCATTTTTAGAATTTTCTGTCTGTCTGTATGTTTGTTTGTTAAAGTATCACGTATAAAATACTAATTTATATCATAAGAATCGTTAAGGAAATTATAAAGTGTATCATCGGGTTACATTTAGTCTTTATTTCATTAAAATCAGTTCATTCCATCAAAAGTTATGATAAATATTCTGAAGTATGTGTACGAACTACGAAGTATAGATACGAATTTGTTCAATGGTGGCGTTGGTTGAGTCATCAAGTGCATTTTAAACTAATATCATAGTATAAATCATAATTAAATGATGTAAAATAATGTTCTATAATGATATAATTATATTTAAAACGCAGTAAACAAAAGTATTAAATAACGTAATAAATACATACAAAAATATATTAACCTTATTATCTAAATCTAAAGTACAATAGTTAACTGTGTTCAGTTCCCACGTTCCCAGTCAGCGTGTGTTATGCGATGACAGGAAATAAAGTGCATGGTCAAACTTTACGCGTTCCAGGAGTGGACCTCAGTACTAACTGTTTTGTACATGGCCAACTCTATGTTGCTTTTTCCTGCGTTAGTAGGCCCCGTAACCTTTTTGTGTATGCCCCGGTTAAGTCTACTTCTAACGTCGTTTACACAGAAGCTCTATCATAAACGACTTAGAACTTTGAGGATAACGATTTATTTTGTTACCACTTATTGATACAGTAATGAAATAAATCGTTTAATATTCTCTTACCTAAACGTCAAATTCTTTAAGTAAAACCTATATACGCGAGCTACGACGCGGGCACAGCTAGTTTGATAATAAATTTGTAAGACTACACTACACAGAGGAGACCAAGATATAGAAAACGCTTTATACTGAACTACCTGTTCCCCGTGTATATTACGCTCTAGGCCGCGCGACATGACACCTCCCTTATCAAGGTGTTCACTGTGTTTCTCCCGGTTCTAATCGAGTGTTGAATTATTTATATTTTTCATTATCACTTAAACTATACGTCCAAATAACATGCTATAAAGAGCAAAGTTTTCATGAAAATGTCTTGGTGATGAGGTATTTTTCGTTCGTAAGGATTAATATGCCATACCTAATATTAACGCTCATAAATCACTTTTTAATCTCTAATATTTTTGTCACAAAATACCCTATTGTAGCTTATATATAAGAAATAGGCCTATGACATCGCGGACTTTTTCTAGATGAAGGAAAGATCTATATTTTTGTAGAACATAGTATTTACGTATCACTAACCATTACGCCAGTGCGCACGGATAAAGCAGTTCGAGATCGCTTTTTGTTCAGACTTGCTTAACAAAAAACAATATTTACGGCTAGCTGAGAGGTGTAGCCTAATGCTAAATAACCTACCAGAGTTCTCCAAAATACGACCCGCGGGCCAAATCCGGCCCGCTAGTGCCATCAATTCGGCCCGCGACAGGCAATGTCTTATTGTTGTTACTATTGCTGTGATAAGTTGAAGAAGAAAACACAGAATGATAATTACTCGGCTTAATTGAATTGAAAGGTAAAACTTAACGACAGAAATGATGAAGCATAAAACTTAAGTATCTAAGCTTAAGCATATTAATAACTAAGAAATGATTGAAATTAATAATAGTAATTGTGATTTTACACCGACAATAGTTTGTAGTTGTGGATCAATTTTACTTGTACCAATTATTAAATGAGATTAAAGATGCTCATCGGTTAATTTACATCTGTAAATATTCTTTGTGTACTTCATCTTAGAAAACGTTTTATCACACAAGTAGTACCAAAACAGAAAAGAACTCTTAATAATTTATGCAAATTATCAAATTGTACCAGTGCGGGACTTATAAAATTCCAACAAAGATTAATTTTGATATTTGTTCTTAATCATCTCACTGCACTGATGTAAATCAATAATTTCCATTTGGACTTCCGGAGCCAGGGTTTCAATGTCAGAATCAAAAAGATTTTGAAAAAGCTTAATTTCATTCGCATTGACATCAAAGTCTGAGAAACGCGTATCAAAATTTATCTCTAAAGCTAAAGTTTCGATTGCAAAATGGACGGGAAATTCAGTCTCTGTAGTGTGGATGTTTTAAAATGTCAAACATTTTTTACGTACCTAACTGCTATTGAAATAGTATTATTTTCTGCCTGAAGGATTTGAAACTGGTGTATAAATCAGGGAGAAGCTGATTTTCTCCTTGCAATCTCAAATTCAGTTCGTTCATATGATTTGTTAAATCGACATAGAATCGACATAGATTTGTTAATTCCACAGCCATTAATTATTTTCTAAATCAGCAAAAGGGCGATGCTTCTCATTCAAAAAAAAATCGATCTCTGCTCGAAGTTCAAAAAAGCGCTTAAGGACGTTTCCGCAACTACTAAAAGCCAGCGTACGGCAGTATGATATGGTAAGTCATTTTCTCCAATCTCTTCAATAAACCCGTGGAATTGTCGGTGATTCAGCCCAGCAGATCTGATGAAGTTAGCAATTGATATGAATGGTTTTAAAACTTCAGACATATCCAAACATTTTCCGCACAAGGACTGTTGATGAATGATACAATGTAAGACTAATAAGGTTTTGAACCGCCATCATTTTCTATAGCCTTTTACACAAGTGCAACCACTCCTTTATTTTTACCACACATATTTTTGCCTCCATCAGGTGTGATAGATTTCAAGTATTTCCATCGAAGGTTCTTTTTATTTATGGTATTTTCAACTGCCTTAAAAATATCTGCCCCAGTTGTCGTGCCATGATAACGTTAAGGGCAGAAAAATTAAAACTGTTTTGGCCCATGGGACATACTGGTAAAATCATTAAGGCCCTAAAGCTTCAAAGTTTGGAGACCCCTGACCTATATTCCTCGTGAATCTGGCTATCATATACAAACATTTTTTCAAATCGGACTGGTAGATATTAGCGTGTTTAAACAAACAAAAATCATCTTCCGCTTTATTATATTAGTAAAGATTCTAACTCATTCTCTCGTAGGCATATCCTATAAACATATATTTGTCTCTTTTTAGTTTCGCTTATTCGTTTCATTTAGTTTAAAATCACAACGATGCTAAAGAAGTTTTCACTTCAAACATAAAAATAAACTTTATTAGTCACTAACTGTACCCGCGACAGCGTTTTCGTGGATGTTTGTAAAATAGTGTCGTTAATTATTTTTATTACTTATGAAATTGCCGTTTATTATAAAATAATTTAACGTATTTTTTTTCTATTTTTTTATTTCTATTAATCAAAATAATCACCCATGCAATCGATGCATCTTCGCCAACGCAGTGGCAGACGGGAGGCAACAAATTCTTCAAAGGCATTTTGTACTGCCTCTCGGGTATAGAATTTTTTTTTCGCTAAAAATATATCCAAATTCTGGAAAAAGTGGAAGTGTAGGCGCTAGGTCTGGTGAGTACGGCGGATGACGAAGCGTTTCCAACCCCAGCTCTTGTAACTTCTGAGACATTCTGTTGTGCAGTATGAGATCGCGCGTTGTCGTGCAGGAGCAGCGGGGAAGAGCGATTGACAAAAGCTGGTTGGAGACGTGCGAGCTTCTCCATCATTGTGTTCATTTCTTCATAATACACATCTGCAGTAATGCTCATCCCGTTTGGTAAGAAGCTGTGATGAATCACACCGGCGCTAGACCACCAAACAGTGACCATCATTTTTCTAGGGGTAAGTTTTCATTTAGGGCATTGTTTAGGAGCTGAACCAGGTCTAACTTGCTGAGCATTTGCGATTGTCAAACCGAATCTATTTTCCGTCGTAGGTAACAATGCGGTTCAAAATTCCTTCGTTTGTTACCTTGCCAATTTGATGCAAATGGACCTAAATTGTTTTGATGCTAACGTCGAAAGCTGCTGCTAATTTAGCCGGCCATAGATTGAATATCATCACCTTCCACAATCGCTTTTAATTCGTCTTTGATGACCAAAGTTTTCGGACGACCACGGGGTTTTTTCCAGGTCGAAATTTCTAGAACGGAAGGGGCAAACTAATAACAGGTGGTGCGTTCGTTTATAGTATTCGCTCCGTAAACGTTGTTGGTGTTGCTTGCCGCTTGTACCGCGTTGGTGCCACAACGGTATTCATATTTCATAATTACTCGAATTTTTAAATTATCCATGATGACAAAAAGATTAAAATGCGATGGAAACATAACGCTAATCAATAAACAAATGACAAATTTCGGAAAATGAATTCAATGTTGTAAAACAAAATTAATTTGAAACTAGAATTCTTAGCCAAACAAAAATTATTTTGATTTGAAATTGCCAGTACTGCAAAACGGCAATTTCAAAGGTAGAGAACTATTATACTAAACCATTATGTATACGATTAAGTGATATGGTTACCGACTGTACACACACATGGCTAATATTTCGCAAACAGAGTCCTGAATTGAAAGAATGTTGGTCCTTATCCCCAATATTTTTGATATACCTATCTAACACCCCACATAATGGACTAGACGGGTAAAAAAATCCTCCTTTTACCTGTATGGAAGGTACCTAAAATAAAAATATATTTTCAAGACTTTATTTCATAGTTTTGTAGGCGTGAATAATATCTATAATTGTGCCAAATTACAGATTTGTAGCACCTAGGGTCTCTGAGTAAAATCGCGGACGGACGGACGGACATATCGAAACTATAGCCTTGTTGTTGTACAATGGAATCCTAAAAACTAATTAAAATATTAATTTTCAGATACATTTTACTCCACTCCTGAGCGTGAGTGCTCAGGCTGCCCCACTTATTCTTGGACAAAATTCTGCTCAAAACAATTACTGCTCGGGGCAGACTGAGTAACAAGACGAAGGCGACCTCTGCCACGCTATCCGTGAATTTCTGCAACATCAGGGTACTTCACTCGAACCTAATCGCCGTCCACTACCATCTCGAGACGGCGAAGCCGGCCTTGCACTTTCTGACTGAGATGCAGGTGTCCTCTCCGGCTGATACTTCGTATCTCTCCTACCTGGGGTACAAATTGGAACCAAAGTCCCATAGCGGTAATGGCGAAAGAGACCGGCTCATCGACCACGTCGAAATGGCTACAGATTCCTTGGAGATTTTAACGCCCACCACGCCGAATGACTCGGTTCACGTTTAACCGATCATGCGGGTATATCTGTTCATGATTTTGCCTTGATATGATCTGATACAACTGGTTACTACGCCTACGCGGATACCAGATGTGGAGGATGATGCACCTTCCCTGTTGAACCTTCTGCTGACCTCTCATCCGGACAAATATCAGGTCTCCGTTGATGCCCCTCTTGACTCCTCAGACCATTGTCTAGTCCGGAGTGTGGTGCCACTCACGCTAAAATCGTGGCTTCTTTCAGCAGGCTGCTGCCGTTTTTGGCACTATAGGTCGGCCGATTACGATGGGATGCGGTCTTTCTTTGCATCCTACCGTTGGGGGGCGGGTTTGCTTCTCGCCGGACGATCCCAAGATTGTTGCTAATTCTGTTGCTGATGTGGTACTTCAGAGTATGGAACTTTTTATTCCTTCCTCTATGGTGCCCATCGGAGGCAGATCTCAGTCATGGTTTAGTTGATCCTGTAAAATAGCATCACGCTACAAGCAGGAGTGCCACCGGGCCTGGGCTGACGCATCAACGTCCCGGGATATAAACACCAGCGCCCTTAAAAAGAAGTACAATTCCGCCTCCAGGTCCTTCAAAAGAGTCCTTGCAAAAGCGTTCGCCTTCTTTTGGGAACTCGTGCAATCTCGTCTCTCGCCAAGTCTGTCCAAGGGAACTTCTGTCAGCCGTCTCTTCCATCTCTAAACAGGGAGGACAACTCACTGGCTAATGCCGCAAAGGAGAAAGCCGATCTGCTAGGCTCTTTGTTTACGTCCAACTCGACTCTCGATGACGGGGGAACACACCGCCGACCATCCCGCGGTGTGAGTTCTCCATGATGGATGTGCGTTTCACACAGCGCTCGGTTTTTTTCCGCTGCTCCTACTCGCAAGGCGTAGTCCCAAATTCAAGGAAGACACCTTTGGTCCACCCGATCCCTAAAAAAGGCGACTGCTCAGAACCGTCCAACTACAGGCCTATCGCCATCACCTCCTTGTTCTCCAAAATAATGGAATCCGTTATAACTTAAATAAGTATTAACAAAAATAATATAATTGTGTATAGCGATGACATAGGAAAAAATCTAGGCATAACTTTAAATTACTCTTTAAAGGGACAAAAAATTACAAATTGCTGCATGCCTGGAGCATCTTTTAGTGATATCCTAAATAAAATTATTGTTACTAAATTTTGCCCAAATAGTACAATAATAATTTTTGTTGGTAGAAGAGGCAGTGTAAACAACAAACAGTTATTAAGATATATTGAACAACTTAATAACTTAAATGTACTCAAAATTGTCTTGTTCACACTGCCTTATATACAGGGATTGCCACAGGAAAATAATTTAAGACATAATTTAAATATACAAATGCATAATTTAATATGTAATAATAATTTAAATTTGACATATAATTGTAATGATAATAATGACAAATTTCATGTAATTGACATAAATAATTTAATAAAAAAGTTTTGGACAAAAGATAGGTATTACCTATCCAAATATAATTTAAGACTAATAGCAAATGTGCTATCTTATTATTTACTTTTTAACTCAGCCAAGTTTTTGGCTACCAAGACTGCTTTTATTGGGCAGGATAATTATTTGACAATTAATTTGGAATCAGTTCCAACTAATTTAAATTAGTAAATGCGACAATAGAGGCAATCTCTAGCAATAATGAGAGTTTAATTAACTTTGAATGTAGCCCACAAATAAGTAATAAAAATTGTTTACACCTGGTGCATCAAAATATACAAGGCATGATGGGCAAAGAATTAGAAGTTGAATTGTTTTTAAATAGTAACAACATACATATCCTCTGTATTACTGAACATTGGCTAAAAGATTATAATTTCATGTTTAATTTCAGAATTCACCAGGTGGTCAGTTCCTTCAATAGAGAAAAAAGTTTACGTGGTGGCTCCTTAATACTAGCAGATAAATCATTATTATATAAAGAACGTAAGGATATAGTGAGCCTCTCTGTTGAGCGAACTGTAGAAATGGCTTGTGTCGAGCTCGAGCACCTCATTGTTGTGAGTGTTTACAGACCCCCATGTGCTACTTATGACCATTTTGAAAGGATTGTGGAATAAGTTTTGCTCAAACTTAGTAAACAGAACAAGTCTGTTGTAATATGTGGAGACTTTAACATCAATCTCCTTGAAACTTCTTCCATTAGTATTAAGCTTAGCTCATTGTTTAAATCGTATAATCTTGTTAATTTATTCTTAGAACCAACACGTATTGCTGGGCCTAGTGCGACCTGTATAGATAATATTTTTACAGATGTTAAGCCCTTGCATAAATCAATTATTCAAAATTTAAGTTCAGATCACTGTGGACAGTTGGTATCATTGCCTTAGATACACAAGAAACAGAAAAATAAGAAAGTTGTGTTTGTTCCAATAAATGAACATCGCTTGGAGAGGTTTAGAAGTAATATAATAAAAAGACTTCCATCATTTTCATTTAAAAACAGTGCTAATTATTTGTATGGTACGTTATTTAAAATTATAACTTATGAATTTAGTAGGATATTTACTTCTAAAACTTTCTCTTTTAACAGTCGCAAATCATTTAATGAATGGGCGACAGTAGGAATTTATAAGAGTAGGCGAAGGTTATACGAGCTTTATAATGAAAGATCATTTAAAAGTAGTGTTATATTTAGAGATTATGTAAAAACATATTCTAAAATATTTAAAAAAATTACATTTAAGTAACAAAATTAAAACTGCATCAAACAAAATTAAAATGACCTGGAGAATAATAAATAGTGAAACGGGCAAGGTCAAACCGCGCAACTCAGATTTTCAATTGAATATTAACAATAATTTAACCCGATCTGATCAAGAAGTTGCTATGGCTTTTGAGAAACATTTTACTGATGTTCCTTTTTTGACAACTAAATCATTAAACTCTTCTCCTACTGTCGCCGAATCATTGCTTAAACAAAATGTAAAGGCTTGTTCAAATACTTTTAAATTCCATAGAGTACTGCCAAAAGATATCGTTAAATATTTTAAAACTATTGATGTTAAGAAAACGGCAGATTTATGGGGGATTTCCGTTAAAGTTATTTTATCTATAATAGATATAATAGCACCTTATCTAGCCACTATATTTAATACAAGCGTCGAATCTGGTGTGTTTCCTGATTTAATGAAACTTAGTAAAGTCATACCTTTATATAAATCTGGTAGTACATTAGACCCCGCCAATTTTAGACCAATTTCTGTACTACCAACATTTAGTAAAATTTTTGAAAAAATAATTTTAGATCAAATGTTAAGTTTCTTTAATATTAATAAATTGCTACATAGAAATCAATTCGGTTTTACAAGGGGTCGCTCAACAACTGACGCTGGAGTTGAGCTTATTAAACATATTTTTTGTGCATGGGAGAATTCAGAGGATGCTTTGGGTATATTTTGTGACCTTTCCAAGGCCTTCGACTGTGTTCACCATGAGACATTAATCAGGAAGCTACAGTACTATGGTGTCAAGAACACAGCGCTTAAACTTATAATTTCATATTTAAGTAATAGAATGCAGAAAGTTATTATTAATGGTAAAAGTTCTTCCGGCTCACCTGTACTAATGGGTGTCCCTCAGGGCTCAATTCTCGGCCCATTCCTGTTTCTAGTGTATATTAATGACTTACCTTCTATTGTAGAGGATAATCATGATATAGTATTATTTGCTGATGATACTTCTTTGATTTTTAAACTTAAACGTAAATCATTTAAATGTGACGAAGTGAATAATGCTATATCAAAATTAGTGCATTGGTTTAACGTTAATAATTTACATTTAAACGGAAATAAAACTAAATGTATTAAATTTACAACAACGAATGTTAGAAATCTGAGTATTAATGTGTTTTTAAATGGGGAAGAACTGAGCCCTGTTGAATCCACTGTTTTTCTTGGCATCACTCTCGACGCAAAGCTTCAGTGGGGCCCCCATATATCCAAACTAGCAAGCAGACTAAGTTCTGCAGCCTATGCTGTAAAAAAGATTAGAGGTCTCACTAGTGTCGAGACAGCTAGATTAGTTTATTTCAGTCATTTCCATAGCATAATGTCTTATGGGATTTTGCTATGGGGACATGCGGCTGATTCAGAAACTATTTTTGTTTTACAGAAGAGGGCCATTAGAGCTATTTACAACCTAAAACTGAGAGAGTCTCTTAGAGATAAATTTAAAGAAATAAATATATTAACTTTGGCCTCTCAGTATATTTACGAAAATTTAATGTATGTTCACAAAAACAAAGGTAGTTTTAGTAAAAAAAGTGATGTGCATTCTGTAAACACTAGAAACAAACACAAGCTAGTGATACCAGTTTCTCGACTCCACAGAGTCAGTAATTCATTCTTGGGGCAATGTATACGCTATTACAACAAGGTCCCGGAAAGTGTACAGGCTCTCTCCATTAGCAAGTTTAAATGTTTTGTTAAGTTGAAACTGTATAAAAAGGGTTATTATAGTATAAATGAATACATGGTTGATAATAACCCCTGGGAATGAGGTGATCGCTTCCAAGCTGTTTCTAAAATAAATTTTGTACTTATATAGTTAGTACAACCATTATTGTAAAATTTGCTTTAAAAAAAAAAGTCCCGCTGGGTTTCTTGCTGGTTCTTCCCAGGACAGAGGTTTTTTTTTCGAACCAGTGGTAAAGTAAAAAATGACTTTCAATAAGTATTACAAATGTGATCTATATTGAATAAAAAATTATTCTATTCTATTCTATTCTGTTATATACTGCCAGCTCATGCGGTACCTTGAAGATCACCAGCTGATTAATGACCGCCAATACGGATATTGTCGGGGTCCATCAGCTGATGATCTTCTAGTCCACCTGACACATAGATGGGCGGAGGCAGTAGAGTCCAATAAGGAGGCATTGGCCATTAGTTTGGACATTGCAAAAGCCTTCGATCGAGTTTAGCAAAAAGCGCTTCTTCCAAAGCTTCCTTCCTAAGGGCTTCCCGAGAAATTGTACAATTGGATCACCAGCTTCCTTGCAGATCGGAGCATCAAGGTCGTTGTAGACGGTGCATGTTCTGACTACAAGCCTATTAACGCTGGTGTTCCACAAGGCTGTGTGCTATCACCAACGCTGTTCCTTCTGCATATCAATGATATGTTGCTAACTGGTAACATTCATTGCTATGCGGATGACAGCACTGGTGATGCTCTATACACCGGCCGTGCTAATATTTCTCGGGAAAACGTCTCCGAGTACCGGAACAAACTTGTGTCTGAAGTCGAGTCTTTGCTGGACAAAGTCTCGGACTGGAGGCGACTAATTCTAGTCCAGTTGAATCCTCAGAAGACACAAGTTTGCGCGTTTACCGCTAAAAAGAACCCCTTTGTCGTATCTCCTCAGTTTCAAGGCACTCCCCTTGCTTCCTCAGCAAGTATCGGAATCCTTGGCGTCGACATATCGAATAGTGTGCAGTTTCGTGGTCACTTGGAAGGGAAGGCCAAGTTGGCCTCTAAAAAGCTTGGCGTGCTCAGCAGAGCGAGACAGTATTTCATGCCGGCACATCGCTTGCAACTTTATAAAGCGCAAGTTCAGCCCCACATGGAATACTGTTCTCATCTCTGGGCCGGGGCACCCCAGTGCCAGCTCCTTCCACTTGACCGCATCCAGCGCAGAGCGGCTCGAATCGTTGACGACCGAGTCCTTCCGATCGGCTCGATTCACTGGCGCTGCGAAGAGATGTTGCATCCTTTTGCATTTTCTTTCGCATTTAGCACAGGGAGTGCTCTGAGGAATTGTTCGAATTGATCCCAGCCGCCAAATTTCACGAACGCACATCGTCGCAAATCTCCCGATACCATCCACACAATCTGGATGCTTGGCGGTCTACGTTTCACAAGGAGTTTTCTTCCGCGTACAACCTCTGTGTGGAATAATTTACCACCGGTGATTTTTCCGGGCCAATATGACTGAGGGACCTTCAAGAAAAGAGCTTACTCCTTTTTAAAAGGCCGGCAACGCAACTGTAATTCCCTTGGTGTTGCAGATGTTTATGGGCGGCGGTAGTCACTTACCATCAGGTGAGCCGTATGCTCGTTTGCCCCTCTCCTATAAAAAAATGTTATTTCTTGCGAACGAACGAACTTCATCATCAAGACAATTTAATGAAGATAATGTTTGATTTTTATAGCATGTTAGCATTTGGTCGCATAGTTAAAGAGATAACGAAAAATTGAAATAATTCAACACCCGAAACGGCGCGCGAACGACGCCTAAACTCTAGCCGCCCGGTGAGAACCGAGAGAAACGAGCAGTGACCGCTTCTCTATTAGGTAGGTTAGTTCAATCATTTTAGGTTAAAAAAATCGCAAAAGTAACGGAGTACTTTAATCTATCGGTATATGTACGTTATAGAGCAAAATTACATTTTATCCACTCACCCCAAAACTCTCCCGAATCGCAGTTTTTTCCAGTTTTAAACAAAACAGTACACGATACATTAAAGTTTGTAGGTACGAAATGATCCTTGATAAATAATGGGGGGGTGACGCTTACCCGGGAAGGGAGAGTGTATAAAATTTTACTTCGCTTTATAAAGCACATATATACCGATAGATAAAAGTACTCCATTAATTCTACTAATCCTCTTCCCCTCGGGCCGCCTATGCGTTTAGACGTGTGTTTTTGTGCAAGTTTATTTCAAAAACAAATTAATTAAACGAAATAATTTTGTTAACGAAATCCGATCGAGTACCAGGCACTAATAACGCGAGAGAAGTTGATGGTGCATCCGAAATTCAGAGAAACACAGAGCATGGCAACTGCGACAATTACAATTTGTCTTCGCTACTACGGGTAGGTACTTATTTATCTTCTTCATTCATAGCCGCAGACTATGGAGTGTAGAGGGAAGGAGGACCATCTCTGTATATGAAAAGTGTCCCTAAAAACGTGTCCAATAAGGGTGGCCCTCAAGGCCGTCTTAGGCTATACGGGGGCCCTTGGGCACACAAGAATTTGGGGCCCTGTTGGTAAGGTAAAAAAAGTGAATGACAAAAACATTTTTCTGCTATATGATCTTATATTTATTATAGTTAATTGGTATTAATTACTTAAGTATGTTGGTGTTTTGAATTGGTTACCATTACGACAGTGGTTTCTTTCGGGATTTATGTTGTGCAAAATCTTGTTTTATATCTTCAAAGTTTATTTTTTGAAGGATATCACTTTATATACACATAATTATTGACTAATTTGTTAGTCGTTCTTGTAACATAGTTGTTCGTAATTCCTTTTTTATTCTCTTTAGGTGTGAATATGAGCGCTCTCAACAACAATTGCTAACCATTAAGCAAAGGAACAGTTTCTTCTAATTTATTAGCCACAGATTTCTTTGCTATTTTCTTTAAATAGTGCCCTAAATAAAAACATTCTAATTTGAGCTCGAAATGCATTAATGTCTTCATGATAGAATTCTTCAAATTCATTGCATTTTTTGTCAATCAATCATAATCGATTGGTTTTAATTGAGAAAGAAAACTAAAACGATTGTAAATTTAATGTATAGATTACAAGGAATAAACGTATCTACACGAAATTTTTCTTTGTCATTTAACTGTACAGTCTCTGACAATCCTTCGAAAAATGTAACGCGTGTGCTGCGAATTCTTTTTCTTTCAGATTTATCTTTATAGTCAGTATTTGGATTTTTTCTCCGATCCATTCGTACTGATTGAAATATTGCGTGTGTTATTGACATAATCGATCAGAGATGCTTAAAGTTTTGTTGCAACGTCCATGGTCATAATGCTATTCTGTAAACTTAAGCATGGTTTTGTTCATAATTCCCAAAAAATCATTTCATATCTCCGTTAAAAGTATAGTATTTAATTTCTCCATTTTTTTGCTCGGCTTTGGGCTTCGTTTCTTGTTTCTCTTGGTTGATTGATGTCACTTGCAATTGAGGACAAAGGTTCAGAAAAAAATATCATTATTTTCAAAAAAGTTTAATATTATATCTGCTATACATTCTGAACTATGTTTATACACAGGCAAAATCTGCAAAAATCTCTCAATAGGCTCTCCGTTTTTTACGTGTCTAACGATGAAGGTTAGTTGACAATTGTTTTTAAAACTCGCTGTCCCATTAAATTAATAAACTCATTGCAAATATTTGCAGACAAATATGATGTAGGTTCTTCCTTTTCCACGATTTCCGCAGTTTCGTATATGATCAGCAAGAAAAGGATCAAATTCACAAATCAATTCTGGGCATCCTAAATAATCCCCGTTATTTTGAAACCTCATTATTCTCATTATCACCACGAAAAGCAAAATCTCTAGAAGCTAAAAATTTCACTGCTGCAACAATTCTTCTAAGTACATTCTTCCATTAATTGACTTCTGTATTATATTGAAACAGTAACTAACTGTCAACTCTCCAGTATTTTTGCTTCTTGCAACATAATTCATCATTAATTGCCTGTGCTGTGAACTGTTCTCATGCTCAATCAATAAGTTACTTATATGCTTTCAATTTTTATATTCATTCTGAGAACTCAAATATGTCCAGTACCAGTAGTAGCATTAAATAGACGACAGCAATAGCAGTACACAGATTTCTTCCACGGTGAATAAAGGAACCATTTTCCTTTTCGGATTCAAATATCGCGTAATTCTTCTGTAAAAATTTCATCACAATACGTACCAGGATCAGTAGATAAAATTTTCATTATCTTAAATAATTTCTATGAAACAAAACAAAATTACACCACAAACTTCACCGTACAAGTTTGACCTTTCGGGAAATCCCCCAACCAAACACAATGTCTACTTCTATGTAGTGCATTGTATAGACTCTCCAAACTCGAATTTGCAATGTAGGTACTTTTTATATATTTTTTATAATTATTAAAATGTTCACTTTTTAGTAAAAGATTAAAAAAACTGTTCTGGTGTCCGATTAAAATTCGCTAAGTTACTACCTATATTCATGTCTTTTCCTATTATCAATTTAACCAACAACATTTATTTAGCTGTAATTATATAAATACATTTTATTTTGGGCAATCTGCCCAAAATAAAAAATCCAGGCTATGAGTAACCCCGGTGTGGGCGCGTGGTTTGGCGCGGCTTGCCGTTCATCACCTGAACGCGCCCCAAAGGGTGGTCCTCGGAACAGGCCACCACCGGGATCCTCAGTGATGGTAGGAGGGGTATCCGTCGGCGTCGAGTTGACGTTGAAGTACCTAGGACTCGTCCTCGACGGCCGATGGAACTTCGTTGAGCACTTCCGAAGATTGGCTCCCAAACTGGAACGGACCGGGGCTGCCTTCAGGCGGCTCCTGCCGAACCTGGGGGGGCCAAACGCCTCCTGCCGGAGGCTCTACGCGGGGATTGTGCGGTCCATGGCCCTTTACGGGGCCCCGGTGTGGGCGCGTGGTTTGGCGCGGCTTGCCGTCCACCACTTGAACGCGCCTCAAAGGGTGGTCGCCGTGAAAATGGTTCGCGGCTACCGCACGATCTCCCGCGAGGCGGCGAGCCTCCTTGCCGGATTGCCACCATGTGATCTGGAGGCGATAGTCCTCGCGCGCCTGCACGAATGGTGCGCGGAGGCACTATGCCGGGGGGAAACCCCGCTGCCGAGGCAAGTTGTCGCGCAGCGGACAGACTTCCGGCATGATCTCATGCCGACATGGAGAGAGCGACTGTCGCAACCCCGTGCTGGGCACGCCACTATAGCGGCGATAAGACCCCTCTTTGAGGAGTGGCTTAAGAGACGCCACGGCGTCCTCACCGGACACGGTGTGTTCGGGAGGTTCCTGCACCGAATCGGGCGGGAGGAAACGCCCGGGTGCTCCCACTGCGAGGATCGACCGGAGGAGACGGTGGAGCACACCGTGGAGGTGTGCCCTGCTTGGGCGGAGCACCGCCGTGTCCTCGTAGCGGCGATAGGCGGCGGCGACCTCTCGCGTCCGGCCCTGGTCGAAGCCATGGTCCGGAGCGAGACGGAATGGGATGCCGTCACCACCTTCTGCGAAGCAGTGATGCTAGCGAAGGAGGTGGCGGAGCGGGAGAAGGAGAGAGCAGCAACTTTCCTTCGCCGCGGGAGACGCCCCGGGCGTCGGGGGCTACGTCGTGGCCCCCGGCCACCGTAGGCGCGGGCCTGTGGACGGTGAGCAATGGGTAGCTCGCCGCCCGTCCGTCTAACGACGACAGGCCGTGTCGACGACGCGTTCTGTTTCACGCGCGCCTCAAAAAGCTGTCAGCAGCGTGAAGGGGCCCGCAAGGGCCGACGCCTGCCGGGGCTGCGGCCTGTTCGAAAGAGATACCGCGGCTCCGGAACGTAAGGGCACTGAAGGAACACGGTTAAAAAAAAGCCTATGAGTAAGGCGATTGTACAGCTCCAAAAAAAAAACGTTTAGATAGCGGCGAAAAGTGAAACTACATATTTTCTAACTAAGAAATCAGTCAATGCCACTTTTTCTGTCAAAGTCGGTAAAGTGTGGCTTGTCACTGCTCAGGGTTTCCAGAATGTCACTAACAACGCCCTCATTTACTCTATAATTTTTTGTGTCGGGTTATATTTTCCTAAACTAGAAAAAAGATTGTATAGTGTAAGCGAATATATTGGCCTTTCGGGGCCCCGTGATGTGGGGGCCCTGGGCACGGGCCCCGTGTGCCCTTATGGTAAAGACGGTACTGGTGGCTCTGCAGTAGCATAGGATAAATTAAAAAAAAAGCGCCAAAGGTAATTAGAATAAGATGGAGAAATATACAAGGACCGATCAATCCGCTTGGTTTTGTACTACGTAAATAGTTGAGGTTTTGTATACTAGCATTTTAATATCTACTCTAGTCATGAAAATTTTTAAACATTTGAATTCAGCTGCCTTCACTCCGTCTACAACAGCTATCTTCATATCGTAGTTTTTCAGACGCCAGCGCTATTGTGGTAGGTTTTGGAACGTCTATTTTCAGTAAATGGTAGGACACTTTTTCAACTTTCGCACCTTATAAGATGGTTCTCCTTCTACTCTACACTCCATACTGCAGACATCGCATGTACGTCACTAAATATTTCGTTTGCCATAATTCATAAGCGCTAGCGATTGTGGTTAAAATTACAAGGCTTGGTTTAAGTAAAAAATAATTAAATATATCATTGAACTTCTATTAGATTGAGAGATTGAAAACGTTGCTATAAATTGATTCCATGATGGATAGATCTGTATCAGATACTGAAATTAACTTTTTGTCCACTAGCAACAAGACACCACCTAGCTATGTATTTCAACGAACCAAGAGGACTAGAGAAGAAATGGCTGATTCTGTTACTAATCAGTTGGCTGATTACAAAGAAGAAATTATAAAAATTATGACACTCTTTACAACAAAACAAGAAAATGAATTTCAACGAATTAACTCAACACTGAAAGAAATTCAGCAGACAAATATTAATAAAGAAAGCACGATTGCCTTTTTAGCTGCTCAAAGTGAAGACTTAAAAAAGAAAGTTGATCAGTTAGAGAACCAGGTGAAGGAAGATAAGAAGTATATCACAGTTTTGGAAAACAAAATTGAGGAAATTCAAATGGGAAACCGGAAAAGTAATATTGAAATAAATAAAGTTCCAAAGAAAAATAATGAAACAAAAGAAGACCTAATTGATATGATTGTGAGTCTATCACAAAACATTGGTTGTAAGGTTGATAAATTAGATATAAAGGATATTTATAGAGTAAGTGGCAAAAAAGCTGAAAAACTAAATACACTAATTGTTGTGGAAACTGGTTCTACGATCCTTAAAACTGAAATCTTGAAAATGGGTAAAGCTTTTAACATAAAAAACAAAAGTAAGCTGTGTGCTAAGCATCTGGGTTTTAAAGTACAGGAAGACACACCCATATTTTTATCAGAGGACCTTACTTTGAAAGGATCTCGCCTACACTTTCTTGCCAGAGACCTGGTTAAGTCTAAAGGATACAAGTTTTGTTGGACCGCGTATGGCAAAGTATACGTAAGAAAAGACGAATTTTCTCCTATAATCACCATTAGAAGCGAGGTACAGGTACAACAGCTTCTTTTAGATAAATGACTAGCCCTTTTGTTACATTTTTTCTTACGTTATCTAAAATTAATGTCTTTGTTATATACCTTTAATTGTTCGTTAATGTTAAAATTCTGTTTGATTATGTTACTCTATCAGTTAATATTCTTGTCAAAATTAATAATTTCTGCATATGTTACTCACACCTCTTGTATTTACACACACTTCAATAACACTATTATGTATACACTACACACATTAAATACACTATTAAGAATATACAATGTAAAAGAGAACTTAGTCCAGCGTAACGACATAAGTATCAATAAAACTATAAATATATTAGTAACTCAACCTCACATATTTTATTCAGTATCTGAAAAGACGTCTATATCAGGTAGATTATTAAATGAGTGAGACCTTACAAAATATAGAAGAAATAGAAAACTTAAAAATAGCACGTAATATTGAATGTGATACTTTAAAGCTTGCTACCCATTTTCAAGTAAAACAAAATGACCTGACTATTATCTCACAAAACATAAGAAGTATCTATAGTAACTTCAATGACTTTCTATTAACTTTATCTAGCTTCGATTTTAAATTAGATGTAATTATTTTAACTGAATGCAGACTAGACAGTAACAAGCCTATCCCACAACTAACTGACTACCACACCTACTCTACTAGTTACCAGCTAAACCAAAATGATGGAGTTACTGTTTATGTAAATACTTTATTAAAAAATAAAGTAAAAGAGATAAAGCTGGCACATGCATCTTGTATTCAAGTGGACATTTCAAATCATATACTTTTATGTATTTATCGCTCGCCATCAAATACAAATATAGATATATTTTTAAATTCTCTTAAAGCATATTTTGAGACAATATCGATGCATAAAATATAATAATAGCTGGGGACATAAATATCAATATTAGACCTAAAAATACAAGAAAATAATCTAGCTAAGTTATTAGAATGTTATGACCCTAATATAAATATAAATATAAATGTATAATTCAAAAATTAAGTTCTGATCACTGTGGACAAGTAGTTTCGTTACCATATGTTCACAAAAAGCAAGTAGATAAGAAAGTTGTGTTTGTTCCAGTAAATGCACGTCGCTTGGAGAAATTTTGAAGTAACATAGTGAAAAAACTTCCATCCCTTACATACCAAAATGATCCAAATTGTTTGTATGGAACATTATTTAAGCTTATTTGCAATGAATTTAATAATACTTTTACTTCTAAAACATTCTCCTTGAACAGTCGGAAGTCATTTAATGAATGGGCGACAGTAGGAGTCCATAAGAGCAGGCATAGGTTATATGATCTTTACCATGAAAGGTCATATAATCATAGCGTCGAATTTAGGGAATATGTAAAAAAATATTCAAAAATATTTAAAAGAGTGTGCTCCACAGCCAAGTCGTTGCATTTGAGCAACAAAATTAAGACGACTTCTAATAAAATTAAAATGACATGGAGTATAATTAATAGCGAAACTGGTAAGATCAACTCTCGCAATTCAAACTACCAGTTAAGTGTTAATAACAAATTAACTGAATCAGATCAGGACGTTGCAATGGTTTTTGAGAAATATTTTACTGATATTCCGATATTAACCACTAAGTCACTGAATTCTTCTCCTGCGGTCGCCGAATCATTACTTAAACAAAATGTAAATGCGTGTACAAAGAATTTTACATTTCATAAAGTATCATCAAAAGATATTGTAGAATATGTTAAAACTATTGATGTTAAGAAAACTGCGGATCTGTGGGGGATTTCCGTTAAAGTTATTGCGTCTATAATAGATACAATCGCGCCTCATTTAGCTACTATTTTTAATACTAGTATCGAATCTGGTGTGTTTCCTGATTTAATGAAGTATAGTAAAGTAATACCTTTATTTAAATCTGGTAGTACATTAGACCCCGCCAATTTTAGACCTATTTTTGTACTACCAACACTTAGTAAGATTTTTGAAAAAATTATTATTGATCAAATGTTAAATTTCTTTAATATAAATAATTTACTTCATAAAAATCAATTTGGTTTCACAAGGGGTCGCTCGACAACTGATGCCGGTGTTGAGCTGATTAAATATATATTTAATGCATGGGAGAATTCACAGGATGCTTTGGGTATATTTTGTGACCTATCCAAAGCCTTCGATTGTGTTCACCATGAAACATTAATCAGGAAACTTCAACACTACGGTGTAAGAAGTGATGCTCTTAAATTAATTATTTCATATTTAAGTAAGAGAACGCAAAAAGTTGTCATTAACAGTATGAGTTCTTCCGGGTCGATGGTACAGATGGGCGTGCCCCAAGGCTCAATTCTCGGCCCCTTTCTGTTTCTTGTATACATTAATGACTTACCTTACATAGTAGGAGATAACCATGATATAGTATTATTTGCAGATGACACTTCTTTAATTTTCAAATTAAGTCGACATTTGCTAAAATATGACGAAGTAAATAATGCTATATCTAAATTAGTAAATTGGTTCAATGTTAATAATTTGCATTTAAATGGCACTTAAACGAAATGTATGAAATTTATGACTCCAAATGTCAAACAATTAAATAGTAATGTAATTTTAAATTGGGAGAAATTGAGTCTTGTAGATACCACCATTTTTCTTGGAATCACACTAGACGCGAAGCTTCAATGAAGCCCCCATATATCAAAACTAGCAAGCAGACTTAGTTCTGCAGCATATGCCGTAAAAAAGATTAGAAGTCTAACTAGTGTTGAAACAGCTAGACTAGTTTACTTTAGCTATTTCCATAGCATAATGTCGTATGGTATTTTGCTATGGGGACACGCAGCTGACACTGAAATTATATTTGTTTTACAGAAGAGGGCCATAAGAGCAATTTATGATTTAAAGCCTAAAGAGTCACTGCGACAAAAATTTAAGGAAATAAATATATTAATTTTGGCCTCTCAATACAATTATGAAAATGTAATGTACGTACACAAAAATAAAAGTAGTTTTACAAAAATAAGTGATATTCATTCTGTAAATACTAGGAACAGATACAAGCTAGTAGTACCAGTTACTCGACTCCATCGAGTCAGTAATTCATTCTTGAGGCGATATATATGCTTTTACAACAAAATTCCGGAAAATATTCAAAATTTGACCTGCTCAAAGTTCAAAAACTTTATTAAACTAAGTTTGTATAAAAAGGGTTATTATAATATTAAAGAATTTATAGATGATAATAACCCCGGGAAGTGAGGTGATCGCTCCCAAGCTATTTCTAATTTGTTGTGTTGTTAATTTGTGTAACATACATGATTGTAAGCAGTTAAAAAAAAGTCCCGCTGGGTTTCTTGCTGGTTCTTCCCAGGACAGAGGTTTTTTTCGAACCAGTGGTAATTAAACAAAAGAGTGACTTTCAATAAGTATTATTTATAATCTATATTGAATAAAAAAGTTTCTGTTTCTGTTTCTGTTTCTAATGTATTAACTGACCTTTTTTTGCAAAATATAACCAATTCTATAAAAGCAATATTATTACTATTAAAATTCCAAGTAGTAAACGTATTATAAAGCCATGGATTACTACTGGTATTCTTAAGTGCATAAATAATAGAAATAAATTACAAAAGAACTTAAAAAGAGACCCACACAATGTAATTTTAAAAATAACCTACTTAAGATACAGAAATTACTGCAATAATCTAATTAAAAAGCTGTAAAGAACTTATGAAAGAGAACAACTTGCTTAATCAGTTTCCAATAATAAGCTACTCTGGAAAAACATAAAAAATATAACAAACTCAAACCAATCGAAAAGCCAAAACACAGAATTATTAAATATTAAAGCCACCCCTACCGAAACAGTAAATTTTGTTAATGAGTACTTTGTTAATATTGGTAAACAACTTGCTCAAAAAATTCCACATATTGCCTTGCATGACTCATATAACATTTCTGACACACTGCCTGTCCTGGGAAATTCCTTTACGCTCCTTGACACAGGTCATCATGAAATGGATAGAATCTTGATGAGCCTAAAATCTAGCAGTGCACCTGGTTGGAATATGATTTCAACAAAGTATTTAAAATTTTTAAGAAATGAAGTCGTGCCTATTATAACTCACCTTGCCAACCTTTGTTTTAATAAAGGGGTATTCCCTGCCCTGTTAAAACAATCTATTATTATTCCAGTACACAAGGGTGGGGATAGGATGGAAGTGAATAATTATAGGCCTATATCCAATTTACCTAGTATATCAAAAATTTTGGAAAAAGTTATGAATACTCGATTCGTAAACTTTGTAAATAAATATAATATTTTGTCGTCTTCCCAATATGGATTTAGAACGGGTAAATCCACAGAAGATGCTGTAACTTCCCTAAGCTCGCTAATAATTGAAGTAATTGATTAAAAAAAATGTTTAACGGTGTTTCTTGATATCAAAAAAGCCTTTGACACCGTCTCTGTTCCTATCCTTGTGAATAAGCTAGAAAAGGTTGGTATAAGAGGAACGCCATTAAGTCTTTTTAAAAGCTACCTCTCTAATAGGAAACAAAGAGTCAAATTGGAACAGTACTACAGTGAAGATGCAGAAGTAGCATACGGAGTCCCACAGGGAAGTGTATTGGGCCCTACTTTATTTCTTGTTTATATCAACGACCTTTGTAGCCTAAAAATAAATAACGCAAAAATCTTCTCCTATGCAGATGATACAGCAGTCGTCTTTACTGGAAACTCCTGGCAAGCTGTGAAAAATAGTGCCGAAAAAGGAATGGCCCAAATAGCTACTTGGTTAAAATGCAACTTGCTCTCTTTAAACACAAATAAAAGAAATTATATATGTTTTAGTGTCTACAATAAAAATGAGCCTACTGACAGATTTAGCATAAGGGTTCATGATTGTAGTAACACCGAGGATGCAAAACTGCAGCTGCCCGATCATTAATAAATTACTCATACTAAATACCTGGGCGTCATTTTGGATCAGAGGCTGTCCTGGTACCCACAGCTTGAGCAAGTTGCCGGAAGAGTTAGAAAGTTGATTTGGGTATTTCGATCATTAAGGCATGTGGTTCCAGGTACTCGTCTTAATATTAATAAAAAAAATTATGACCCATAAACATCAAGAAATATATTGAATGAGATATACATCGCCTTGGTTCAATCTGTCTTGGGATATTGCATTCCAATTTGGGGAGGTGCGCCGAAAACCAAGATTATAGAGGTTGAGAGAGCACAACGTGCGCTTATTAAAGTTATGTACTTTAAAAATATTAGATACCGCACGGAAAGGCTATATCTCGATAGTGGGTTACTTTCGGTAAGGAAGCTGTATATAAAACAGATCACACTACATACCCTATGATCCAAGTAAAAAAGGAAATAGAAGGAAAAATAATGTAGCTACAGTGCCCCAAACTAAAACTAAGTTTGCTAGTACAGAATATAATAGTCGTTCGGCTCAAATTTATAATAAAATCAGTAAAGAACTAGATATTTACTCGAAACAATATATCGAATGTAAAAAGGTGGTACATGATTGGTTAGAGTCACTCAATTATTAGAACACTGAGTTGCTTTTACATTCAGTAAAATAGTACACACACACACAAACAAACATATACACACACACACGCGCACACGCGCACGCGCACACGCACGCACGCACGCACGCACGCACGCCTGCACAAATATTATAAACAGAGGAAAATACTGTAAATACTGTCTTTTACCCTGTAAGTTATTCTTTGTAATACATATTTAATAAGTATATAATGTAATATATAGATATAGATATGGAAGAGCGGAGTCGCCTGCTACAGACATTATTTGCTTAAAAGGAGACTCCGGCCACTAATGATTGTAAACCAAATCTTTTTACTGAAATAAATTTTATTATTATTACTATTATTAATGTTTCCATACATTGCTATCTAAAATGCTTGTATTAGATGTCCATATCATGTCGCGCGGCGCAGACACGTGATATACGCGGGTGGAACCGCGGGGTACAGCTAGTAAAGAATATATTCTTGTAAATAACCTGAGTAAAGTTCGTGGCTAAATTAGAGAATATGTAATCGTATGTTACGTTTTCATCTGCATTCTGATTTGTAATCGAGGATAGATGTAGATGTCTATTGGCCACAGCAACCACTTCCCATCAGGTAGACTGTGTGCTCGTTTTTCACCCTTTCCTATAAAATTAGCAGAACAGGTAAATACCTTTCCTTATCTAGCATATTCTTCATATTCTTCTTCCTACTTTTGAAGTTTAGACAACTTTTTGATAGGCAAAAATAAACTGCCCGCAAAAATGCAAGAATGTGCTAATAGTTAAGGCCACGTATTTGATTAATTTAAGGTTTTTCTTGTATCAAGAATTATTTGTTATTTGGTATTTATTTATTTGTCGAATAAGACACACTACAAAAATTTATTTACATATATGCTATCTGTCGATCTATGTATCTGTCGAATAAACGCTATTTGTCATCAGACGATTGAAAAATCGGCCCTTATTAGCAATAAAGTTAGAATTAGATTAGTGGACCATGTGCCGGTGACAAATTATTTATTATGGCAACAAGTTGTGACAATAGATCCACACGACGCTACGCTACGATTCTGCGAGTCTTTCGCGAGCACATTACAGACACTACCTAGTGTTACAAACACAAATTGGACCGCGAATCGAGTGGGACGCGGCGCAACCGGTGGTTAGACAACCTATGCTGATATATATATATATATATATATATATATATATATATATATATGTGTGTGTGTGTGTGTGTGTGTGTGTGTGTAGGATGTTCAGATTTTTTTAATAGATTAATGTACAAACGAGCACACATTGTACACCTGATGGTAAGTGGATGCTGTGGCCCATAGACATCTACATTAATCCTCGATTAAGATTCAAAATGCAGATGCGTTGTCATCCCTGAGGACTAATTGCCGCGTTTCCAATAAATAGGATCTCCGGTTCTCTACACTCACCATACGAAACAAAGCAGCATTAAGTTACTATTTTACGCTGGTACCTATTCTATGAGAGCGTGGTCCTTCCTCGGTCGAGCCGACCCATTCGTGCTACAACCATAATATAGCTTGGCTTTATCACGAAAGAGATGACGTCATCATTGTCATTATCATCATGTCTGTCTCCGATGAAACTGTTAAATCCAACTGGATAACAGCACTGGCAAGTAACAACACAGAAAATGGCATTTTATTCAAATATGATATACCGTTATTGCATTTTTTGAGAATACGAGTAAGTAAGGCTTCTACTTTTATTTTGAATTATCCCAAATTGAACGTAATTTATGGGCAACAATTACGCTTTGTGTGCCATTCAATGCACAACTTTTTGCCGACCGAGCGACCCTTACGAATGTTTGCGTGCATAGTAAAATAGTAGGCGTTAAATATTTATGAATGAAAAAAAATGACAATCAGTAAAAATAATGCATTAGCACGCATACTGAATTTAAAATATAGAAAGGACAGAATGTTTGATATTTTTTAAATAAATTTTTCTTCACCATTCGTACCTATATTACTTATTCTGAACCTTCTCTGAAAATTTGGGCATATATTGAAAAAAAGAAACTGTATATGGTGAAAGAATTGTTTACCGCCCCTATGAGCCTATGACGTATGTAGTGTGTTCCGTAACCCAACCAATCATGTTAATTTATTCCTGTAGCAACCTCGTAACTTAAAAAGAATAATTTAAACTGCCACCTGTAAAGGGCACGCGGCTAAGGGATAGCTTTTCGTTAGCGGTCTAATCTAAATATGAATATTGCTAGCATTTACCGACAACCAACTATAAAATTTACGTCATCTAGAATTTCCTTTCGGATTCACCACACTTAAATAGTAATAAAATGACGAAAAGTTATAATCAAAATTTCTCAAATACTAGTTATAACTCTCTTTTTATACGGATAATAAAGTATATAAGAAACCTAGATAAAAATATTGAAGATGTATATCACCTTTTCATCGGTAATAAATCCGAGTTTAACATTCGTCCTTTGTTTGCCTTGTCCACGGACAGTGGAGATCAATATGACTCGTTTCTCCTGACCTTGGAAAGCGTCCACAGTTTCCACGTCAATGTTCAAATAGTGCTTTTGCACCCACTCCTTTATCAATGCTACCTGGAAATGTAAAATGGTATATTATGAACTTCCAGTAAACCAAATAACAGATGTTTGTCGTTTTCATCTTTTCTTACTAAATTTTGAGTACCGGCAGATGGTTTAAATGACGGTTTCTAGTGTAATTTTAGCATAACTAAGAACACATAATGCATTTTATTTTTATCTAGTGCTATCATCATGGTTCCACACCGCTTAAAGGGACGAAATGATCGAGTTTTCTGCCGACTTCCTTCCTACGTTCCGACTACTAAACTCGACTGTATGTTTTTTTATGTGTGTTACCTCATAACTATTTACTGGGTGAACCGATTTCGATGATTCTTTTTTATATGAAAGCTAATACTTCTCGTGTCGTCCCATATGAATTTGATCAAGGTCAGACCAATAGTTTTTGAGTTATTCTTAATAACTTATATTGAAGTCGGCCGTCAGAGAATACATACCCCATTTTGTTCTGTGGGTGTCTGTGAGTGGTGACCATGGGATGTCAGTAAAATCTTATGGATTTCCAAAGACAGTGGTCTACCTAACCATGTCATTTACGCCAAGCGTAAAATATGAAGATCGGCGAAGGGCTGCAGTATCAAGGATATACTACATTTGTCAAGCCAAGCTTAATGATTAAGGCAAATTATTAGGGAGAGACCCACGTTCAGCAGACTTTTACTAGCTGATGAAGAAGAGATATAATAGCTAGGCAATAGATATAAGTACCAACTAAATTATTTTTGTTTATTAGACGGCTACGTGGCCTTAAACGAGAAGTACTTACCTGACTCGAATAAGTTGCAATAATTCCAATATCTTCTTCTTTTACCCCATGTGTGTTTAAGAGTTTCGTAACATACTCTTTTATATAAATCAATTCGTCCTTGTTGCAAAAGCTGAAACATAAAAATATTAAGTATAGACGTGTGACATCGGCGGAAAAGAAGCGAGACCTTAGAAAGACACAAGCAAGCTATAGAGCGCGCGTTAGCGAGTATGAATAGTAAGCACCGGTATGAAATCTCGATATTGCAAGGGCGATGCGATTAGTCCCGAAAAAATACACGCGCCTATCATTTCTCGCGCCGGTATTTACTTGAAATAAAATAAAATCATTTATTTGCAATCCAAGTGTACATAATTGGTCATAAAAAATGTGCTTACAACTTAGACGCCCTTTTCAGGCACTGCAAATTTGACAAGGGCACTGCTTATATACTATTAATATACATAAAATATAATGGAAAGCTATAAAAAAATATAAAAATATATAATAATGTATTTTATTTGTAAATACTCTTCTACTGAGTAGATGGGGTTTTGTTTTAAATATTTACCGAGTCTTGATTTAAATTTGGTTAATTCTGATATATTTTTTATTTCCTGTGGTAACTTATTACATATTTTTATTGCGATATAGTAGGGGCTTGTATTTAACATTTTTGTTCGCGACTGTGGTAGGTATAATTTTATTTTAACAGTATTGTTATTTAATTACATGATGAGGTTAATACGGTTAAAATACATTCCTAATTTCAGATTTCCAAAAAACAGTGAATTGGAAATAAATGGGTGGTAGCAAGCATTCAAATTGCGCTTATGCAGCCTTTGTACAGCCAGTAAATGCAGCCTCTAGTATAAAAAGGAACTCCAATACAGCTCGTATACAGCTTGCATGCTGCTTGGGAAAGAAGTAATAATATTTTGACATTCTGAAAATCAAGTAGGTACTTCTACGCACTATGTCTTAGCATTAGTTAGTCTGCCTACGAAATCGTCTGGTTAGGTACCACCCAATTATACCTATCTGTGCCGTCAAACAGCAGTCTGTGAGCGAGTCAGTATAATTACCTACAGGTGTGAGGCATTCCACCTTAATTCTCAGAGGTGACAACGCATGTAAACTTGTAGCCTCTTTGTCAAAAAATGTTTGTAGATGTCCATGGGTTGCAGTAACCACTTACTATCAGGTCGATTGTAGTTTGTCAAAGTTTTAATATTAAGTCGAAGTTACAAAGTAAATTTCGTTGTGGTTCTTCTTCTTGGTGGTACTTATTCGTTTGGTTGCAAAGTCAAAGTCAAAATATTATTATTTCTTATAATTATGCGAATACTTTTTGTTTTGGGTGTAAACATCTGCTTGGGGTCCTGTAATTAGTAAAATTAAAACCAAACCCAAGCATACCACTGTAAAACTTCCAGATACCTACTGTAAACGCTCGGTCGGCAGAGATAGAACCAAAAATTAATTTTAAAATTTTAAGGCGACCCGGATTTACTATGAAATCGGGACGTCAAACACCTGCCCTCCCGATGGCTACTGTTACAGCAGTAGGGAGACGCCCTACACTTCGTCCGCCGGTACGAGGCCGCCACTCGAGAACCTTTTTTCCCCCATCGGTTGTCGGTTCTTCGAGCTATATGGCCGGCCCATTGCCACTTCAGCTAACTAATCCGTTGGACTATGTCAATCACTCTGGTTCTACTGCGGATATCTTTATTTCTAAGTTTATCACGCAGAGAAACTCCGAGCATAGCCCTCTCCATAGCTCGCTGAGCGTACCTTGAGCTTCCTCATCCGGCCAGCAGGGAAGGACCACGTCTTAGTTCCATAGGTCATCACTGGCAACACACACTGGTTGTACAGTCCCGTTTTCAAGTTTTGAGGTATACCTGACGAGAAGATGTGCCGTAATTTTCCGAAAGCTGCCCAACCGAGTTGCATCCGTCGATTGACCTCTCGGTCGAAGTTGGACCTACCTAGTTGGACTATTTGTCCCAGGTAAACATACTTGTCAACAACTTCGAGCTTAGTGCTCCCAACAACTACCGGCATAGGTGTGACATGGGCATTAAATATGATCTTTGTTTTGTCCATGTTCATCTTAAGACCTATCCGTTGGGAAACACTATTGAGGTCATTGAGCATAGTGCTTAGGTCCTCCAGCGATTCTGCCATAAGGACTATATCGTCGGCAAATCGAAGGTGTCCCGGAAACGACGCTGCCACACTCGGTCTTCAGCTTCGACACTTGGCTCTTTCTGGCAGACAGATCTCTAGCAAAGACTTTGGAGCCCTGGTTATGCTCGATCGCTTCTTCAATACGAGCAGTATTAAAGTTGCGTTGCGTCGGCCCGCACACACACGTACACGCACACGACTGCAATACATACACAATACACATGCAGTTTTGCCGGCCGGCAACGAGTGGGAAGCTAGTGGTCACGGAACCGGCTACGGCACCGGTGGGAGTCATCGCCGTACCGCCGCTGGCGCCGGTAAGTGGAAAAACATGCCGTATATTTCAATCATTTTATACATTTATGCTTTCCCGGGAGCCTGCTGTTGCCGTCGCCGTGCCGGTAAATGGAAAACCGCGCAATCAGTAGTAATAAAGAATCCTGTTATATATGGTTTTAAATCTACTTAATTATGAGCAGCCAGTTTTACGAAACTTGTACTTACATACAGCTAAGTTCAGATTTATTACGCGTATAAAAGCTTAATGTGGCGTTGGAAATTACTAGTTTTGAAAAATTGTTTAAATAGCCTTACAATTACACAAATAAATTTATCCAAAATTAATTGTATTGACATGTTTAACATAGGCACTTTGTTATGCTATTTGTATAATTTTATCTATATCAACTTTTGCTTTTATAAAATTATAATTACAAAAAACTCTCATCTTAAATACATAAGTTGATAATAAGTAAGTTAATAATTATTATCAAAATATACAAACCTAGGGTGATCATCCACTTTTTTCTCAGTAGACAGCACGCCATGAAACACAATTGAGCGACATGGCTCACCTTTGTATAAAATATTTGTTCTGCTAATTAAATCAGTTTCGGCCATCGCCTGTTACAATCAAAGCAAATGTATTTTTGATTAATTAATTTAAATTAACCAAAAGAGATAATTTATGGTAACAGACTATTTTTTTAAACGTAGTCGTTATTGAGAAATATTCGTTTTATGTAAATAATTTTGAGAGTAGTTTCTAACCTAACACTATAACAAACTTGTTTTTACTTTGGCCAACAGCTAGCGACAACAAATTTAAGCCGCTATTCATTTTTCTTTGTTCAAACAAATACACACTATAGTAAAATTATTTTGTCCGTGCAGTTGGGGTCATAAATGGGGGCTAGGGCAGTGAGCATGTTGCGCGGGCGCAACGCCATTGAATCATCAAAAGCAGGCACACGGTGGCGGCGAGGTATACAAAGGGTGGTAGAAACGAAATCTCAACTGGCAGAAGATATCGTAATTCATATGAATGACGATGACTCTGATGATTCTGACGTAGAAAGAAGGTTCGTCAAATCGTACCAGACGACGAAACAATGGCGTCACCATATGCCATATTTATGAAAAATATCCTTATTTTTAAGGTCTTTAAAAACACAAAAATACCTCTATAAATAGCCACAAAAAAGTTATCCTTTTATTTTTGTCTTTGTAACTGTTCCGAAATTATTTAAAATAATGGTTTCAAAACGCACTGGAAAGCACTGGAACGCACCTAATGACGATTCATTTCACGTATGAAAGGACTTTGTATTCAAAGACTATAATTATTCATGTTTGTTTGAATAGTTCAATTAGTATGTAGGCATCAAATCAACTACAATACTGATTTATTATGTACTGGATTCATGTCATAAAAATAATTATGTAGCTTCATAGTAAGCTATGCGTTTTGTTCAATTACGTACAACGGAACATCATTTGTCATCAACAAGTTACATAATCTGTGGTCATCAATCGACACCATTGGTTGTCACCCGGCAATCATCTACATATCTATTTATTTATGACAATCATTCGCATCATCTTATTGCTTCACTCGTTGTTGTGGAATGTGATACGTACTGTACTATTTTAGATTTCCTGCTGTTGTTTTGACCTCGGCATTGTTTTACGGAGTGATAACTACCACTTGTAACGATTATTCTGTGCTTTTGATTTCTGGACACCGATTTTGCATCTTGGATATTTGTGAGAGACATCATGCAGACTACAGCTACACAATAACGACAACTAGCCCTGTGATTGATATGTGTTAATTATAACATATGCATTGATACACTTCGCCGCCATCTCGTTTTTGAGTTTGATACCAGAGTAATTTCTAAGATCTGCGAGTGGAATTCTTCAATAATAGTACATATTTACATACCTACTTATTTAATTACACTAACATACACCATCACACACAATCGTGCATCATAATACAAATCTAATTCTTATTTTAGATCACTGAAGAAGATCATATATGTGATGCTAACCTCAAAAGTATTGTTGACGTTATTATAAAAAATTGTGGCTATTTAGATGTGATTTTAAACGGGATGGTGATTACAACACAAAAACAAACCAATCTAGCTATAGTTTGTTTTGGGACATGAAAAATAAAAGTCAAGTCCTGCTCCTATAGAAATTTGGCCATTGTTCTTTAATGTAAATAGTTTTAGATTTAATTTTAGATATGAATTATTATATTTATATTTAATATAACTTGTTACATCCCAAACATTTGTACTTATAGTTTTTTAATACATAGATACCTAATTAATAATTTATTTTAAATCATTATTGTTATTCTTATTTTAATAAATACGTTGTTTTATCTATTTTTTTTTTTCATTTTTATCACTAACCCGCATAATGACAAAACTAAATACACTATCGATAACGCTTATCAACAACAATAATGCGCATCATTATGCTCGCCCCTAAGGCCTGTGAGTGGAAGAGAGAGCGAAATACTCAGATGATTTATGATCCAAACTGCACGGACAAAATAATTCTAGTATAGGAATTTGTCTTGTACCGTTTAACATACAAAAATTGCACATGGACATACATCCAGACCAGGAACAATATTGTTAATAGGATACACTATTGACCGATGGATCGCTGTTCAGTAGCCAGACGTTTAATCACTACATTACCTAGCCGTTAAAGTAAAAAAAAAATCGCGTGTGGAAAATTTTCAGGTTACGTTTTGATAATATATTAAGCCGCGTCTCCACCATAGTTTTGTTGCCAACACAACAGTTGGTAACAAAACTTGAAACAATGTCGGGAACCGTGGTTCCATTTTCGGCGGCAACATCAAAGGAATACGCTTGTTGCAAACATTTGTTCCCTCGGTGGAGACGCTTGTTGGAAACAGTTGGAAACATAACTATTGTCAACATTTTTGGTGAATAAGCGGCTTTATGTATCCAAAGAAACAAAAAACAACTTACTTTTAGTTGCCCGTCGTAAAACAATAAGTTGGGTAATTTGATTATATCAGCGTCGGATCGATAGTTCTTTTTCAACATAACGATGTATTTTTTATTGTTTTGTGCATACAACGGACATGTGTTCTTCAATCGTTCCATTAATGATACTCCTGAAATATAATAAATTACAAATATTTTGTATTGTGGCTGCTAAGATATAGAAATGTCAAGGTCAAATAACATGGTGAATGAAATAATCAGAAATAAAATATGTTTGAAGTGTTTGACGTAACGGTGACATGATAATGGCATAATCCTCAATTTTAATAAAAGAAAACGCATGCATATACACTCTCCATATAATGCTGCAGCGAAAAAGTCCAAATTGAATGAGAATAGCTATAGTGGGAAATTTTTTGTTTCAGAGAGCACAAGGGATCTGTGACAGAAAACATCTGGCCGCCGAACTTCAGCACGTCAAGCAAGTATTGCAAGACAACAAGCTTAGAGTCCCGCGTATACGTCACAGTGACCGAGTGAAGCCGGCCACGGTAGAGCGTGTGCCTACTGTACTACCACTACCATACGACAGGAGAGTCGCAGCCAAGATTGGCTACATCTTGAAGCGAGCTTCCATTAAAACCTACTACAAGCCGCCGAAGAAGATTAATCAATTTTTACCATCCGTCAAGTGTAATATCCCTCTACAAGATGCAGGAGTGTACAAGCTAGATTGTGAATGTGGTCTCTCGTACATAGGACAAACAAAAATATCTATAAAAGCCCGCGTAAAGTAAAGTAAAGTTGCAGCCTATTTACGTCCCACAGCTGGGCACAGGCCTCCTCTCATTTCGGAGAGAGTTTTAGGGCAAGGAAATGTCCGCCGCGCTGCCCCAATGCCTGTTGGCGAACTTCATATGTCTTCGAAATATTTTTTTCTTATTTCTCAGACTTGCAAGTTTCCTCACGATGTTTTCCTTCACCGACGAGCACGTGGTAAATCAGCACTTAAAATTGCAATTAACAATTTCATTGGTGCCGGCGGGGATCGAACCCGGGTTGCTCGAGTACTGTGAAGCTTACAGCGAGCGCTAACCATCTGAGCGGCACGGTAAAGCCAGCATAAAGAAACATAAATATAGCTGACGTGAAGCATCGACGTTCCGGGAAGTCTGCAGTCTGTGAACATGGTCAATATCGAATATCAATATCAAGTTATGATGTAGCACAAATAAAAAAACAGTCAAATTGAGTACCTCCTGATTTTTGAAGTCGGTAGAAAATTAAATGCAAACCCAATACCACTGCAAGGCTTCAATATAGTGTAAGCTCATTATGCGTAGATCGGTAGATCTAAAAATTAATATTCAAAAACTGAAGGTAGGCGGGCTAACTATGACATCGGAACATCAAACATCTCTGTCTCCCCTGTAACCATGGGTGCTGTAAAGCACCCGAAACGTCGGGGATTGAAAAGTTAAATTAAACGCATAGTATAAAGACAGGGAAGTAGGCTGTCTCCGGCCCATTCCGCGATATAATTGCCTACTGTCTCAGGGTTGTCATTGTCACCAAATCATTAGTTTAAAGCCCGGCCCTTGCCAAAAATAATACATCTCTGTATAACTAATTCAGTGATCATTAGTCGATAAAGTTCAACAATGGTTTTCCTAACAAATACAGAAATGTATTAAGATTCAGAGCAGTATTATTTATAATAAAGGGGATAAAATAAACCGGCGGGGCGGTGTGTGAGCTCGTGTTTAAATTATTTACTTAGTATATTCTAGTTATTTTTTATTTTTAATAGGCATAATATAGTATTTGCACACATAAAGGAAAATATTAATTTTTATTTTTAATTAATACATAAGCATATATATATTGAATCACACATTTATTACAAAATTACAAATTAGCTACAGAAAAATACTTTCTTCGGTTTCGACTATTACGAAACGACTTGTTATTAAACTTTAATGTGTAATATATCCGCATCCTTATAAATAACTTTTGCAAATATAATTAATTACGATTTTATAACAACTAATACAACAAAAATATGTAAATGTATGTAAAAAAGCCGTAACGCGCGAACCTCGTGCGGTGTTAGCCCAGACTGGCGTAGGGAGAAACATTCCGAGATTGTGTTTAAGTGTGCGTGCGGCGCCCATAGATACTATGGCGCAAACATACAAGCCGCGCGCAGTGCGTTTGTTTGAAGATAATGTACTTCCCTGTCTTTATACTATGTTAAACGCATAAAATTAACAACGCGTAGGTTAAAAATCCGTCAAATTAGTTCGCGTATACTTGTAGTATAAAAACACTTGTTCTGTGCAGTATTTTAACCCGCGGCCCGCAGCGCTTCTGCCAAACGATTAGCCACTGCAGAACTGAGCAGTCAAATTTGTTATTTTATTATAAAGGATGGCTATTATTGAAGGGGACAAAACTAATTTTACAGTTAATAAATAAAGCTGCTCACCAAGGCCACATTTTTTGGCTTCATCCGAAACAATCACAGGTCCAAGTTGCTTGAAGTCTCCTGACAAAATCAGCTTTTGAGATTTGGGGATAAGGCACGACGGTTCAGTAGCTTGAGCTGCCTCATCAATTATCGTGTGGGTAATAAAACTTAAGCTAAAATAAAATAATTCCTTTCAATAGTGTTAATGTACATCTTTATATTATACTATTGTAATGTGCGACCCGAGCTCAAAAAAGGTAACCATATCGACCCTGCCAATTATCGGCCAATCTCAATTGCCTCCATACACTGCAAGATGAATATATGAAGAATATAACTGAACGTCCATCTATGGCATACTTGGAATTGGAACAGCGAGTTCTTCTCAGCGACCGACATTATGGGTTACACAATAACCGGTCGACATACCTTCTAATGGTTACACACACATATGGTGCGAGGCTTCAATGAAAAATGGGGAAACAATTGCTTTTTTCTTGATGTTTTAAAGGCCTTGGCAAACAAACTTTCAGCCTGCGATCTATTATACTCGACCTACTCTGCGGTCTGATCGGCTAGCGAGGCTCTTTATGAGTGAACGGTCTCCAAATTGTTGTCGAAGACAGCTCTTCTAAGCCTACGGCGCTATAGTTTATTCGCGTTAATAAAATAGTGGGTCGTCGTTGTCCGCAGGTCTAGCTACGCTTCCCGACCAATCAGGTCGTTAATAAATTAGAAATTAGAAAGTCATTTTCACAGTAAACAGTTGAAGGCAGGCAGACTTTCGTACAAAACGGTTGTCTTTTCGCGTTACCTACATTAAATTTTAAAAATGAAAAAATATTTTACAATGTTAAAATACTTATAATTTTAAACTGTGTGATTTATATGTGTCTGTGGAGAGTGTGGTATTAAAAACAGCAAAGGTTTGCAGTGTATCTAAAAATGTGAGTGAGTGATGTACTCGCCATTGATGTTAATACCGTATCCTTTCCAGTCCAGAAGCTTGAAAACGTCTTCCAATGCAGCGGTGAAGAGTTTCGGGGATATAACGTCACCCTGTTTTACACCTCTCTGCCATTGGATAGGTTTCGTACTCTGGTTCTGTACTCGGATAGCCATCGTAGCCCTAATGTACAAGCACTTCAGCACTTCGATATACCGACAGTCAACTTGGCACCGCTGAAGGGACTGCAGCACCGCCCAAATTTCGACGGAATCAAAGGCTTTCTCATAGTCCACATACGCCAGACATAGTGGCAAATTGTACTCCTCGGACTTCTGTACAATTTGCCGAAGGGTATGTATGTGGCCTATGGTGCTAAAGCCCTTTCGGAAACCGCCGTCTTCGGGAGGCTGGAAGTCGTCAAGTCTGCGCGCGAGACGATTCGTAATGACTTTCGAAAACAGCACGTAGACGCGGCTCAGAAGGGAAATCGGTCTGTAGTTCTTCAAGAGAGCGTTGTCACCTTTCTTGAAGAACAAGACCACCGCACTTCTGCTCTACGCCTCCGGTGTAATGCCACCATTGAGGACGGAATTAAAGAGCTTCTGAAGGACTCCAAGTACCGGTTTTCGACCCGCTTTCAGAAGCTCCACTGTAATTCCATCCTCGCCTGGGGCCTTGCCGTTTTTAAGGTTCTGGAGAGCCATTCTAATCTCGCTCGTCATGAACATCAGACTAAGTAAATCATTCTCAAACTCGCTCACAGAATCAGAAACCACGATGTAAAGGAGACTATCGTTTTTGGGCCCTCTTGAAATTGTAACGTAACTTAATTTTATTACACATAAAAAAGATACCAATTTATTGTAGTAAACGGCCTAAAGATTTTATGAAAATCTAACCGGAACCATGGAATTTGAAAGAAAAAAGAGTTGTTTTGATATTCATCTTCTGGCTAATGTAAAGAAAAAAAAAACGCGTGTTACGAACAGGACACGGAGTGTAGAGTAGAAGGAGAACCATATGGGGCGAAAGTTGAAAAAGTGTCCATTTGTATACCTAAAAATTCTAATCTCGCTCAAACTGACGTCCGGGATATCTTCGGAATAGTGTCGGATAAGACTCGCTCTTGGATCGTTACTCACACTTGCGTGTGGCTCCAACGATGACGTGTACAGCTGCCCATAGAACCTCTCAATCTCATTCAAAATCTCAGGTGTCCCGGAAACAATGCTGCCACACTCGGTCTTCAGTTTTGACAGTTGGCTCTTTCTGGCAGACAGATCTCTGGCAAAGACTTTGGAGCCTTGGTTCCGCTCGATCGCTTCTTCAGTACGAGCTGTATTTAAGTTGCGTAAGTCCCGCCGCATGCATTTGGAGATCTGTCTGTTCATTTGCCTGTATGCTGTCGAATCTGTTGAAGAATGTAGCTTCATCTCCCTTCTAATAGCCATGAGATTAAGAGTGTGATCGGAGAGTTTTTGTGTTCTTCTGCGGCGGGTCTTGCAGAACTTAGCTCCGACCGCATGGACAGTTTCTACGACCTTGTCATTCATATCGTCCACTTCATTGCAGTCTTCTAGGCACTGAAAACGGTTTTGTAACTCGAGCTGACTGGCTTCGGGGCTTTGGATTAGAGCATGTAATGTAATATAGTAATAATATAATATATAATAAGACTAATATATTTTAAACAAGTTTTCAATTAAGATACTTACTCATAGTTACTCACTAGGTTAAGTGTGCAGAGTAATATCCTATAACATTTTAATACTGCGGCTCCAAGTTTATCTGATGTGCCAACTTCTTCCAAACATTTCGGCGGGCTTTTTTAAAAATGAAAAATAGGAAGCATTAATATAGTAAGTACTTAGTTATATTTTAAGTCCTTGTTGCATAAAGTTAAAAAAACTAACCTTTTTCTAGAAGCCGAATTTATGCGCAGAAATGATGTTTTTGTATATTTTAGTAACATGCATGCCACGTTGTCCACCGCAGTGTTCGAATGAGCACATACCAGAATGCGATTACTTGGGTTTTTCTTTACCAACTGCAATTTAAAATTGGAATGAAAGTCATTTGTTCTTGCTGTGCTGTAGCTTTTAAATAATACTAGTTATTATCATATTACATAATGACACAGTTAAATTTCACGATGAGTTCAAATATAATAAATCAATATAGAAAAGTCAAGTGTAATTTGATTTTTCTACTGATTTCAGACACTGACTGAAATAATTTCTTCTTGGTTTTGAAACATTTTGTTTGTTTGCCTGTATATCTTTCTGCCTGCCTTGTTGTATTCACGATTCACGAAAAATTACCAAGCTATTTTGTTTTTTTCTTCTTGACCTAAGTCAAGTTATAAGCTTTTTAACCGATTACGGAAATTTAAGAAAAAGGGTTATATTTTTCTTCCTTTAGAAGTTAATTTTCATAATGGTTATTAATGTAATAATAATGTTCTTCGGACCGAATTTCGGTAACGGCGGCCAGTCTCAACGGAGGCTAGCTCTATTCCTTCACTCTCATAGTCCGACGGGACGGTAACCTGAGACGACCGGAGAGAGATCAGGCGCAGGGCCAACAGCTTTACGTGCTTTCCGAAACTCGGGAGTGAAATACCGTCAACCTCCTGACTCCGGGCTGCTACTGAGAATTTCTGGACAAAAAAACGCAATAACCAAGATTTTTGGCCGGACTCGGGATTCGAACCCAAATACCTCATGATCAGCAATTGCGTTTACGGCCACTAGATCAACGAGACAGTCATATTAGTTTTTAATTAAATAAATATAATGGTTATAATTGACTCTGCTAGTTATAGGAAAGATAATGCATTGTTTTTTTCAAATATTGGTACCTACATAAAAAACTTATTTTAATCTTTATAAGTTAGCTTAAGTAACAGTATAAGTTTTGTTTTATAGGAGAGGGGGCATACGAGCATACGGCTCACCTGATGGTAAGTGACTACCGCCGCCCATGAACAACTGTAACATCAGGGGAATTGCAGGTGCGTTTAGGCACTGGTCTTATTTGGGCAGAATCTCAGTGTAGAAGTAATGTTTTAGCCCAACGGGCATAATAACGATATGAGACTCGTAGAGTTACGGACTGATCCCTCTTAGTCGACTGCGTGATACTTTATACTGCTAATACAAGTGGGAGATTATAGTTCCACCTTCAATTCTTCTTATTTTCTTAAATTGTTTTACCCTCTTTCCTAACGCAAGATCTTTTCTTGAAGGTCCCTTAGTCTAATCGGTCCGGAATAATCGCCGGTGGTAAGCTATTCCACAAAGAGGTCGTACGCGAAAGAAAACTCCTGGTGAAACGTGCAGTGGTGAACCGCCAAGCATCCAGATGGTGTGGATGGTATCGGGACTTTTGCCGCGATGTGCGTTCGTGAAGTTTGCCAACTGGGATTAATCCTAACAATTCCTCAGAGCACTCTCCGTGGTAAATGCGAAAGAAAAAGCAATGGGATGCAACATCTCTTCGCAGTGCCAGTGAATTGAGCCGATCGGAAAGGACTCAGTCGTCGACGATTCGAGCTGCTCTGCGCTGGATGCGATCAAGTGGAAGAAGCTGGCACTGGGGAGGCCCAGCCCAGAGATGGGAACAGTATTCCATATGAGGCCGAACCTGCGCCTTGTAAAGTTGCAGTTGTGCTGGCATAAAATACTGTCCCGCTCTGCTGAGCACGCCAAGCTCCATAGAGGCCAATTTGGCCTTCTCTTCCAAGTGTCCACGAAACTGCACGTCACTCAATATGTCGACGCCGAGGATTCCGATACTGGCTAAGGCAACAAGGGGAGTGCATTGAAACTGAGTTTGAAATACCACAGGAAAAAAGTATCCTGTAAGTTTATTCCAAGACTTAAGCAGTTGGTTTTTAAATAGAAAACAACAAAATTGTCTGATACCTGTAGAATTGCTTCAACTATGGTGACTGTCTTGCCAGTTCCAGGCGGGCCGTGCAGTAAGAATGGCGCCGCACCTGATGTACCAGCCACAATACATTCCACAGCAGTCCTTTGCTCGGAGTTCATTTCCACTTTCTCGTTGAAATATCTAACAACAAAGTTAACAAGTTACTAACTTTATTACACACAAAAAGATACACATTTTATTGAGATAATTTGAAAACGCTCCGAGGCGTCGTGCTACACTACACTGCGACTCGAGATGCCTCGCGGCGTAGCGCGGCGCATCGCGATTCGAGAAGTATCGGTGCGCCGTCGGCAGGCGCAATATACAAAAGCGGTGCGCTGCCAGCGACTTCACGATGCGCCTCGCGACGTGACGTTGCATCTCGCAGCCCGGTGCAAAACCACTTGCCTCTTCAAGCATCGTCGTGTCGCATCGCGTCTCTATGTGATTATTATTTTTACAATTATAGTATGGTTGGATTACGCTCTTAAATTATGAATTTGTGTGTTTTAAAATGACATTATGAAATTATATAAAAAAGTGAAATTAAAAATAAATAAAATAGATCCATGTTTTAAGATATTTTCGATAATATTTCTTAGTTACAGATGTATCTTAGTTATTTACTTTTGATTTAGAATAAGAATATGTTTTATTAACTCTAAATGTTTAAACAAGTCCATTGCCGAACATAGAATTGGGGACCAAGGAATGCCATAAAGCACGGACTTGAGACCTCTTGCGCGTCTTAACTAGTTGCCACACCATCTAGTTGGAGGCCATCCAACACTTCGCCTACTGGCATGAAGCTACCACTTGAGAACCTTTCTTCCCGATTAGTTGTCAGTTCTTCGCGCTACATGGTAGGCCCGTTACCAATTCAGCTTACTAATTCGTTGGACTATATCGGTTACTCAGGTTCTAAGTTAAGTTACGTCAGGTTATAATTTCTAAGCTTATCACGCAGAGAAACCCCGAGCATAACCTCTCCATAGCTCGCTGAGCAACCTTGAGCTTCCTCATACAACCAGCAGAGGAGAACCACGTGTCAGATCCATGAGTCATCGCTGGCAACACGCACTAGTTGTACAATCTCATTTTCAAGTTTTGAGGTATAAGTACCTTACGAGAAGATATGTCGTGAACTCCTGAACGTTGCCCAGTCAAGTTGAATCCATAGATTGACCTCTAGTTGGACTTTATCTAGTAGGACTATTTGTCTTAGGTAAACATACTCGTCGGCAACTTCGAGCGTAGAGCTCCCAACAACTGGTCGTTACACTTGACCATTGTTTTATCCAGGTTCATATTTAGACCTATCCTTTGGGAGACAATATTGAGGTCATTGAGCATTATGCTTAGGTCCTCCAGCGATTCTGCCACAAGGACTAAATAGACTAAATCGAAGGTGAGTGATGTAATCACCATCGAAGTTAATACCGTATCCTTTCCATTTCATTAATTTGAAAACGTTTTCCCGTGCAGCAGTAAAGAGATTCGGGTATTTAACGTCACTCGGTCTTAGACCTCTCTGCAATTAGATAATTTTTCGTACTGTGTACGTACATCGTATTCTGTACACCGTAGTTCTACTGTACAAGCACTTCAGAACTTCGATATACTGAGAGTCAACTTGGCACCGCTGAAGGGACTGTAGCGGCGCCTAAATTTTCAAAGTGGCTGATTGTAATGTGGTAATGTGGTCTATCTAACGGGTTTATTTGGGAGGCTGTAAGTCGTGAAATCTGCGAGCGAGACAATTCGTAACTCTTGAAATCAGCCCGTAGACGCCGCTCAGAAGTGAAATCGGTCAGTAGTTGTTCAAAAGAGCGTTGACGCTTTTTTTGAAGAACAAGACCACCGCTTTTTTACTCCACGCCTGCGGAGTATTGCCACTACGGAAGACGGAATTGAAGAGCTTCTGAAGACTTCAAGTACTGGTTTTCCACCTGCTTTCAGAAGTTCCGCTGTAATTCCATCTTCACCCAGGGCTTTGCCCTTTTTAATGTGCTAGAGAGCCATTCTAATATCGCTCAGAATGACGTTCGGAATATCATCGAATGACATTATTTGAGTATATACATTGAGTTATATGTACTACGTACTAGAGAAGCCATTCCAAACTAAAATTGTGTCCTACTCTATGTCTTCGCGCATGCGCGGGAGTAGTAGTCGCACATACGCGAAGACTTTAATTTCATATAAAATAAGATATTAATATTAAATAAATATAAAAATTTTATATAAAATATCTTAATTTAATCTAAACAAACATGTAGATAATAAAAATTATTTTATGGAATTCACAAATCTTCAATTTACGCAATATTTAGTTTGTACGGATTGCAGTACAGTTCAGTTGAACATAGTCAATGTTCGGAATGGCTTCTCTAGTACGTAGTACATACTCGTATAACACAATGAGTATATAGTTCTTTTACAGAATTTCCAAATTAAAATTAGCACAAGATTTTTATGAACTTTAGATTTTCTTAAATAATAGATCTAAACTTTAATAAAGTACAGGGTTAGTTGTTTTTTAATTTTATTTTAATATATTAATTACAAATAAAAAAATAAAGAATTATGAGCATAATGTTAGTAGACTTCGGACCAAACTACTGTGTTTAATAATTAGTCCAGTAACTTTATACATCAACAGCATGCGACCTTTGAGCTATTATGTACTACGTTCAATTCAATAAACCGTTAACTATTTTACACTTATAAGTGGCTCTTGTTTCGGTAACCAGTTCAATATTATGACTTTCAATATGATGGTATAGAACGTAGAATACGGGTGTGCACCGAATCAAGTTGTCACTAATGCGGATTTGATGGAAACCTCTACGTGGTGACAACGTATACGATGCAACGCTCCTACGTTGGTGTTCACATATGACCTACGTATGCAAAGTATGTTTGGCGTCACACACTTTTGTCACTTCTTAGCGGACGCACGAGCATAGGCGGATTAAATGTCGACAGCGCCCTAGTTAGCACCTCCTTAGCACCCCCCTAGAAATTGTGGCGTAACTTAATGAAATACATGTAGATTTATTCCTTATAACCTGTAGATTACAAAAGTAATATTAGTTTTATCGTATTTAACGGGTATACTGAGATATTAATAATTAATGTAAATAGGCTTCGCTATAAATAATAAATACCAGCAGTGACGCCATCTTTTCAATAAAATGTGTAAAAATATTGGGGAAAATAGTGCTTCTAATGACTGTGAGATGGCGGTAAAAGCGAACTACTGAGGACTTTTATACCCCTGTTCCATGGAGTATCTTTTTTTTTTTAAAACTGTATGGCCCTTGGTATTGTGATAATGTCACAATAATTCTGCCAATGTCCGGTCTTCGGCCTGTCACACCTTGTCTTGAGGCTTTCCGGTGGAAAAGGAGTTAGTGGTTATTAGGTGAAAATGTGGAAAAAAACAAAGCAACTAAATACATGAATTGTGGACCACACAATATAGAGTAAAAATCTAGTTATAGGAGGGTATTAGCCTGGGCAGGGAATATAGAATTAGGTTAAGCTAAATTTAGTACACAATAATTATAATTTAATATTATACATTCGAATATATTTTGAGATTGTATTGACATATATGGAATCTGGGATAGTTAAGAAAGAATTGATATTAACTGGACGAGGGATTGTTTTGGGAAGGATGTCATATAAAGAAATTGGGTGATTTTGACAACTGAAGAAAATGTGTTCTGGGGTACCTTCATCTAGAAAACATTCACAGAGGGAATGATCTTTGATTCTAATTTTAGCTAGAAATACAGGAGTGCAGACATGCCCGAGCCTTAAACGGCAGATTGTAGATGTGATTTGTTTGTTCAGAAACCTAAATTTGAAAAACCAAGGTTTTGGAGGAATTTGGGGTTGGATTTTACCAAAGTAGAAACCTTTACTATGTCTGGATATGCTCCATTCTCTGTACCAAGAATTCTTTAATTCAATTTGAGCTAATGACATTAAATCATGAGAGTAATTCATTAAATGAGAAGGACAGCCAGTATCTACAGCTTCTTTGGCCCAGGAGTCAACCTGTTCATTTCCTTCTATGCCACAATGACTAGGAATCCACACAATCTCTACCTCAAGCCCACTCTAGCTAAGCGGAATATGGAATAGCGTCCAATAAGGGTGGCGCTGCGGTAGCATAGGATAAATTAAAAAAAAAACGCCAAAAGTATTTATAATAAGATGGAGAAATAAACAAGGACCGATCAATCCGCTTGGTATTGTACTACGTTAATAGTTGAGGTTTTGTATACTGGCAGTTTACTAACTACTCTAGTCATGAAATTTTTAAATATTTGAATTCAGCTGACTTCACTCCGTCTATAACAGCTATATTCATATCGTAGTTTTTCAGACGCCAGCGCTATTGTGGTAGGTTTTGGAACCTCTATTTTCGGTATACAGTTGGACACTTTTTCAACTTTCGCCCCATATGGTTCTCCTTCTACTCTACACTCCATGTACTGTTCGTAACACGCGTTTTTTTTTTCTTTACATTAGCCTGAAGACGAATATCAAAACAACTCTTTTTTCTTTCAAATTCCATGGTTCCGGTTAGATTTTCATAAAATCTTTAGGCCGTTTACTACAATAAATTGGTATCTTTTTTATGTGTAATAAAATTAAATTACGTTACAATTTCAAGAGGGCCCAAAAACGATTGTCTCCTTTACATCGTGATTTCTGATTCTGTGAGCGAGTTTGAGAATGATTTACTTAGTCTGAGGTTTAGTAGAATGGCTCTCCAGCACCTTAAAAACGGCAAGGCCCCAGGCGAGGATGGAATTACAGCGGAGCTTCTGAAAGCGGGTTCAGAAGCTCTTTAATTCCGTCCTCCATGGTGGCATTACACCGGAGGCGTGGAGCAGAAGTGCGGTGGTCTTGTTCTTCAAGAAAGGCGACAACGCTCTCTTGAAGAACTACAGGCCGATTTCCCTTCTGAGCCGCGTCTACGTGCTGTTTTCGAGAGTCATTACGAATCGTCTCGCACCGCAGACTTGACGGCTTTCAGCCTCCCGAACAAGCAGGGTTTCCGAAAAGGCTTTAGTACCATAGACCACATACACACCCTTCGGCAAATTGTACAGAAGTCCGATGAGTACAATTTGCCACTATATCTGGCGTATGTGGACTATGAGAAAGCCTTTGATTCCGTTGAAATTTGGGCAGTGCTGCAGTCCCTTCAGCGGTGCCAAGTTGTCTGTCGGTATATCGAAGTGCTGAAGTGCTTGTGCAGTAGGGCTACGATGGCTATCCGAGTACAGAACGAGAGTACGAAACCTATCCAATTGCAGAGAGGTGTAAGACAGGGTGACGTTATATCCCCGAAACTCTTCACCGCTGCATTGGAAGACGTTTACAAGCTTCTGTACTGGAAAGGATACGTTATTGACATCAATGGTGAGTACATCACTCACCTTCGATTTTCCAACGATATAGTCCTTATGGCAGAATCGCTGGAGGACCTAAGCACTATGCTCAATGACCTCAATAGTGTCTCCCAACAGATAGGTCTTAAGATGAACATGGATAAAACAAAAATCATGTTTAATGTCCATGTCACACCTATGCCGGTAGTTGTTGGGAGCACTAAGCTCGAAGTTGTTGACGAGTATGTTTACCTGGGACAAATAGTCCGACTAGGTAAGTCCAACTTCGACCGAGAGGTCAATCGACGGATTCAACTCGGTTGGGAAGCGTTCGAGAAATTACGGCACATCTTCTTGTCAGGTATACCTCAAAACTTAAAAACGAAACTGTACAACCAGTGCGTGTTGCCAGTGATGACTTTTGGAACTGAGACGTGGTCCTCGACTGCTGCCTGGATGAGGAAGCTCAAGGTCACTCAGCAAGCTATGGAGAGGGCTATGCGCGAAGTTTCTCTGCGTGATAAACTTAGAAATGAGGATATCTGCAGTAGCACCAGAGTGACCGACATAGCCCAACGGATTAGTAAGCTGAAGTGGCAATGGGCCGGCCATATAGCTCGAAGAACCGACAACCGATGGGGAAAAAAGGTTCTCGAGTGGCGGCCTCGTACCGGCGGACGAAGTGTAGGGCGTCCCCCCACTAGATGGAGTGACGACCGGGTAAGACATGCAGGAAGTCGATAGATGCAGGTGGCTCAGGACCGTGCTATGTGGCACTCCTTGGGGGAGGGCTATGTTCAGCAGTGGACTTATGAAGGGCTGTAATGATCATGATGATGATGATGATGATGGTGATGATGATGATGTTCATTAACAAATATATCCACGCCAGAGAGAAAAAAATGTTCTTTTACGAACCTAATATCTTTGCATCTTTACATTTTAGTTAAAAAGCGAAGAAATTGAAATAAATAAACGGGGAGTTTGAAGAATACCATACTTTTTAATTTTAACGATATTCAAAATATTTTTAATACTTTTTTTTAAGTAAACGTGACCTCCACACTTTTTTCCTGTATCGTGAGGGCAGTTTACCACGTAGTTAAAGTCAGGGGTATGAAAGTCCTCAGTAGCTTGCTTTTACGTTGATACTAGCGTTATCTCATAGTCAGCCAAAGTACTATTTTCCTCAATATTTTTACACATTTTGTTATAAGATGGCGCCACTGCTGGTATTCATTATTTATACCGAAGCCTAAATCATGCTATCGAAGTTTTGAAATACAGCGGTATATATGTAGAATAATTCTAAAACGCTTATCTAAAACAAACTAAATGATGAGTTCTTTAAAACAAACTAATTAGTAATTAAATACATTTCCTTTTAATTTTATTGAAATATGTACGAAATAATAGTGAACCCAGTACGTAGCGCCCTCTAGTGTAATTTTCAGTAATTTATACTCCCAACGCCATCTATAAGAGCGCTACAGAAACTTCCCTCTTTTCGTCACCTAATAATTTGTCAGAGTGGTTCATCTATACCCTATTTAGTATATTATCTATGGTTAAAGTTCAAGGCAATCTTATAGGGTAACTACAGAAAAACTGCGAAAATTATTAAGGAATAAAATTTTATAAAATATATATCTGAATCACAACATACTCGGTAGTTATGATTGAGGTTAAAAATAAAAGAAAGTAGAAAGTGGGAGTGCAACTATAAACTTTCATTTATTTGAGCAGTATAAATTAAAGCGCAGGTAGTAACACCGACCGATATCTAAGCATTAAGCGGAGTTTTGGCGGGAACTTGATCGACGGCGGTTTGCTGCGCCTGTTTTGTAGTTTAAATAATAGTTTGAAGTGGATTTTGATATGTAAAAGTGGTGCGATTTTATATATTAACTGTCTACGCATGTGAACTATTAGTGGAAACGGTGAAACAAGTGATCTGATGGTGATTCTCAAGATAGCTGTTTGCATAGGCGCCTTTAGATACCATCACCAACTGTCAGCTGTCTGCTGGCTCAAGTTGCCGTCAAAATCTCCCAAGGGCTGCACAATGTGACGCATCAACATATTGTGAAGTAGTGAACTATGAAGGATAATTATACATTTGGAGAAATTATAATAAACCGAATAAAAATACTCAAGACTTGGCCTAAAGGTCTAGATACCAGGCCATAAACTCCAAAAAAAAAAGCGTTAAGCCATCAGAGACGGAATCCGTACACCCCTGTTTGGACGGTGATTATATAACTCACAAACACCCCATGTACCTAATCATCTTCATCATCAGCATCGTCACCATCATCTTCGTGATTACCACTCTCGTTGGCTAATAAGGCCTGTGTCTTCTGACACGTAAAGTTGTAAAAAACTAACAGAAAGACATGTCCTTGTTCTCGACTCGTAAGACTCGTAGAATGACTGATTTCTAACACTACATAATATTATACTTGCCTGTCAATTGGAGTGCATATTGCGTCATCATTAGATTCTTGCGGTAAAATCTTCGATATTGTAATTTCTTCTATGGCGGCGTGCATTTTTACAAATATTAATCTTGATAACAAAAATATGATGTCAACTGTCGTATCACATAATTTGTATTGCAATAACCTGTGGAAAAAATAAGTAGAATAAAATAAATATTAACACACCTAAGAATTCAGACCATTGTCTGATCCGGAGGGTGGTGCCACTCAGGCTCCCTTCGCGGTCGCGTTCTGCAGGCTGCCACCGTGTTACATGTTGGCGGATTGGGACGGAATGCGGTCTTTCTTTGCATCCTAACTTTGGGGATGGGTTTGCTTCTCGCCGGATGATCCCAGCGCTGTTGCTGACTTTGTCACTGATGTAGTGCTACAGGGAATGAAATTATTCCATCATCTGTGGTACCCATCGGAGGTAGATCTCGGATTTGGTTTGGTCGCTCCTGTAAGACTGTATTACGTAGTAAGCAGGAGTGCTATGAGGCCTTTTTTTTTGCGGGTGGAAAATCATCTAATGACGCCTTTCGCTGTGGGTGGAGCGGAAGGGAGTGTCAGACTTTTACTGACTAAAAAAACAGCCCGCAGCCCCGGCAGGCGTCGGCCCTTGCGGGCCCCTTCACGCTGCTGACAGCTCTTTGAGGCGCGCGTGGAACAAAACGCGCCGTCGACACGGCCTGTCGTCGTTAGACGGACGGACGGCGAGCTACCCATTGCTCGCCGTCCACAGGCCCGCGCCTACGGTGGCCGGGGGCCACGACGTAGCCCCCGACTCCCGGGGCGTCTCCCGCGGCGGCCGGGAAGGAAAGCTGCTGCTCTTTCCTTCTCCCGCTCCGCCACCTCCTTCGCTAGCATCACTGCTACGCAGAAGGTGGTGACGGCATCCCATTCCGTCTCGCTCCGGACCATGGCTTCGACCAGGGCCGGACGCGAGAGGTCGCCGCCGCCTATCGCCGCTACGAGGACACGGCGGTGCTCAGCCCAAGCAGGGCACACCTCCACGGTGTGTTCCACCGGGTCCTCCGGTCGATCCTCGCAGTGGGAGCACCCGGGCGTTTCCTCCCGCCCGATTCGGTGCAGGAACCTCCCGAACACACCGTGTCCGGTGAGGACCTGCGTCAGGCGGAAGGTGAGGACGCCGTGGCGTCTCTCAAGCCACTCCTCAAAGAGGGGTCTTATTGCCGCTATGGTGGCGTGCCCAGCACGGGGTTGCGACAGTCGCTCTCTCCATGTCGCCATGAGATCATGCCGGAAGTCTGTCCGCTGCGCGACAACTTGCCGCGGCAGCGGGGTTTCCCCCCGGCATAGTGCCTCCGCGCGCCATTCGTGCAGGCGCGCGAGGACTATCGCCTCCAGATCCCATGGCGGCAATCCGGCAAGGAGGCTCGCCGCCTCGCGTGCTATCAGGCCTGGGCTGATGTTTCGGCGGCTCGGGATTTAAACACCAGCATGTTTAAAAAACAAGTATAACTTCGCCTCCAGGTCCTTCAAAAGAGTTATAAAGGCTAAGGCAAAGTATGAGCACATAGGCAGAATTGGCGAGAAATTAGTTCGCCTTCCTTCGGAAACCCGTGCATTCTGGTCTCTCGCCAAGGCTGTCCAAGGGAATTTCTATAAGCCATCACTACCATCTCTGCGCAGGGAGGACGACTCACTGGCCCACGCCGCAAAAGAGAAAGTCGACCTTTTTGGCTCCCTATTTGCGTCCACCTTGACTCCCGATGACGGAGGGAACACAGCGCAAACGATCCCACAGTATGAGTGCTCTATCCCTTATGTGTGATTCACATATATTCAGTACATAAAGCACTCCTTTCCCTGGATATCTATAAGTTGAGTGGGCCTGACGGAATTCCGCCAATTGTGCTGAGGAAGTGCGCTCCAGAGTTGGCATCGGTTCTAACGCGTCTTTTCCGGTACTCCTACTTCCTAGGCGTTGTCTCGAATTCATGAAAGACAGCTTTCGTGCACTAGATCCCTAAAAAAGGTAACCCCTCTGATCCGTCCAACTACAGGCCTATCGCCATCACCTCCTTGTTCTCGAAAATAATTGAGTCTATTATTAACTGCCAGCTCATGCGGTACCTTTAGGAGTACCAGATGATTGGTGATCGCCAGTATTGTTTCCGTCGGGGTTGATCAGCTGGTGATCTTGTTGTTTACCAAACACACAGAAGAGCGCAGGCGACCGAGTCCAATGGGGAGGCTCTGGCGATCGGGTCTTGCACAAAGCGCTTCTTTCAAAACTTCCTTCCTATGAACTTCCCGAGAAATTCTACAATTTGATCACCAGTTTTCTGGCTGATCGGAGCATCAAGGTCGTAGTAGATGGTGCATGCTCCGATTACAGGCCCATTAACGCTGGTGTTCCACAAGGCTGCGTGCTATCACCAACGCTGTTTCTTCTGCATATCAATGGTATGTTGCATACCAGTAAAATTAATTGCTATGCGGATGAGAGCACTGGTGATGCTCTCTACACCGGCCGTGCCAATGTTTCTCGTGAAAACGTCGCCGAGTACCGAATCAAACTTGTGTCTAAAGTCGAATTTTTGCTGAACAAAGTCTCGGATTGGGGCGACTAAATCTAGTCCAGTTTAATCGTCAGAAGACACAAGTTTGCGCATTTACCGCCAAAACGAACCACTTTGTCGTATCTCCTAAGTTTCAAGGCACTCTTCTTGTTGCCTCAGCCAGTATCGGAATCCTCGGCGTCCACATATCGAGTGACGTGCAGTTGTTTCGTGGTCACTAGGAAGAGAAGCTTTTTAGTGGCAAAATTAGCCTCTAAAAAGCTTGGCGCGCTCAGCAGAGCGGGACAGAATTTCATGCCGGCATACCGCCTGCAACTTTACAAGGCGCAGGTTCGGTCTTACATGGAATACTTTTCCCATCTCTGGGCTGGGGCTTCCCTGTGCCAGCTCCTTCCACTTGACCGCATCCAGCGCAGAGCGGCTCGAATCGTAGACGACCGAGTCCTTTTCGATCGGCTCGATTCACTGTCGCTGCGAAGAGATGTTGCATCCCTTTGCATTTTTCTTCGCATCTACTACGGGAAGTGCTCTGAGGGTTTAATCCCAGCCGCCAAGTTTCACGAACGCACATCGCGACTAAATTCCCGATACCATCCACACCATTTGGATGCTTGGCGGTCTACCACTGTACGTTTCACTAGAGTTTTCTTCCGCGTACGTCCTCTCTGTGGAATAGCTTAACACCGCCGATATTTCCGGACCAATACGACTTAGGCACAATCAAGATAATAAGTTTACTCCTTTCTAAAAGGCTGGCAACGCACCTGCAATTCCCCTGGTGTTGCAGTTGTTCATTGGCGGCGGTAGTCACTTACATCAGGTGAGCCGTATGCTCGTTTGCCCCCTCCACTATAAAAAAATCACAATATTTTTTTTTTGCTAACTAGCTTTATTAGTCAACAATGAAAGTTGGGCACAAACATGAATGTAAAATGAAATAAAAACTGTCTATGTATCTCTTTAAAAAGGTTATTGTTAAGAATTTCATACACATAGATTGACAAAAATATTGTTTTGGATTTTTCGCATTTATTTTCTTAATTCGGGGTTAGGTTTATGAGCCACAGCATCCACTTACCATTAGTTGGACTGTGTGCTTCTTTGCCGCCCTTATTTTACAAAAAAAAGACTGTTGCCAGAATAATGGACCTAGACAAGACATTACACGTTCAACCAAGACATCAAGCATCAGTTCAAGCAAAACCAATCGATGGCAACACGATTTATATTAGATTCCAACTTTTTTTCTGTCTTTGTCCGCGTAGAACTTAAACAAATTAAACCCGCAGATCTATAAGTAGTCAATTATCAAAAACTACTTCAAACTCATCTCCAGAGCTATGTGCGGTAAGGAAAAATATCTAAAGTTAAAATTAGGCGACGGACTGGCAAGACGGAGAGGGTTGGCAAAAAGAATAATTCGTCTAGTTTATTGTCAAATTGTTAGAAAGAGACGAGGATGACGTGATGAAAAACTACAACAAAAATATTACCTACAGACCGTTCAATTTTATTTATATGAATAAGCAAATATAGATAAGCATCAAAATGACTTCTAGATAGAATATCTGCTGTAAATCTCAATCTCTTAGGATTCTCTTCTACACCAATTTGTGTTATGTCCATCATTTTGATAAAACTACTTCAAATATGTGACTAAAACTGTGTGCGGCTGCAAACAGTTCAAAATAGTACTTACTACTATTATTTATTATGTCCTTTTGAAATATTGTAATAAACATCTCTGATTATTATAATAATCAAGTATGTATGAAAGAACAATGGCAGACTTTCATACACAAAATTAGTTGAAAAGGAATGGTAGCGTCTATATAATATCAAAAATATCTTAAAATGTTAAGCGTCACTCCTTTAATAACTCTGACAAAGAATTTTATCCTGAGAAGGCGTCAAAAAATATATATTTAGATTTGAACCTTTTTAGGTTATATTTCATGTCACTTGGAAAAAGTCATGCTTCCTGTGGTTGTTTGATGTTAGCTTAATACATAATACATAATTGAGAGTTTTAGATTATTGTATCTCTATTATACCTAGTCAGGTCATAAATTCTGTCACATGTTTAATATAAAATAATTGAAACAAGTTTATTCATTATGTAACCATTTATATACCAAAATGAACTTAACAAAACATAGATTTATATGACACTAAAGTTTATTCAAAATGACCTCCGTGATTTTGAATACAGGCATTCAGTCTGCGCGGCCAGTCGTCTATCGCAGCACGAACGAGGTCCATGTCAATATCGGCGGCTGCCTGTCTTGAGTGACTCCAAATTGGGATGAGGCTTTGAGCACGCCTTTTCCTCCAAGTGTTGCCATATCTTGTAATCTAACGGATTCAAATCTGGACTGGAGGAGGGCCAGTCTTCGTGCCGGATGAAGTCGATTTCACGCGCCGCCAGCCAGTCTTGTGTGCTCTTCGCTCTATGAGCTAGCGCCGAATCTTGTCGGAATACCCAGTGCCTGTTATTGAACATGGTATGAGAAACAGGTTCCACAAGGTTCGTCAGGACTGTATTTTGATACACAACTGCATTCGTTTTTACACCTTTCTCACAAAAATGTACCTCTGTTAAGCCCCAATAAGAAACTCCCAACCATACCATGAGCGAGGATGGAAAATGACCTCGTTGGACACGCGGAATACGGTTGCTCGCTTCTTCACTACTGTGTGCGTACACCATATCATTTTGTTTGTTGTAGCTCTCTTCTACGGTAAAAATTTTTTCATCCGAAAAAAAGAATTTCCCGATATTTTTTTCCGCGTACCGCTTCAACAAAGCGCGGCATCTCTTCAGTCTCAGGTACATTAGACAAGCATTCAAACGATGTCCTGTTTTTCTTCGATATGCCCGAAGCCCTAAGTCTTCATTTAATACCCTTTTCACCGTGGTTCTGCTTAACCCCATCTGAAGGGCCAACAGTTTCTGCTTACATTTGGGATTTCTTTGAATTCGCGCCTTAACGTCCTGACAGACCGAGGGCGACCACTTCTTGACCTGTCATCTACACTAGAGTCTTCATTGTTCACTAGAGTCTTTAACAGTGGTAGAGCCACGCGGCAGCTTTTGTCACACGGATGGGCCGGCTCGAACCGGGGTGGTACCACGACCTCACAGAATACCAGCGTGAAGTAGAGGTTTATCTCTGCGTTTCGTTTGGTGAGTGCAGGTGGCCGGAGGCCCTTTTTACTGGAAATGAGGCATTCCATCTTAGTCCTCACGGGTGACAACGCATCTGCATTTTGATTCGCAAACGAGGATAGATGTAGATGTCTATGGGCCGCAGCAACCACTTACCATCAGGTGGACTGTGTGCTTGTTTGTCACCCTTATCCTATAAAAAAAAATTGTATCGTTTGATGGTACGATAAACGAATCTTTTGGTTATATTCAAATTTTTCAGTATGTCAAAAATTTTAATTGGCGCTTAACCGCAACGATGCAACGCAATAACTGCAACATGGTCTTCTTTAAGCGTCCACTCCATATTTAAAAATGAGTAAAATTCTAAAAAGTATACAGTTTTATTTTCATGAACAATTCGAAATTGGAATTCAATAAACTTTTTTGTGGCCAGCATTCTAAAAGAAAAGTTTTTACTGTGTGCCAATACTTATGACCTGACTAGGTATATTTGCGTACTATAAATGTATATTTCTGGCATGGCTCCAGGGCCTTTGTATCATAGTGATATTCTCAAAAGGGCTAGAACCCAGAGCCGTAAAGCCAGTAAAGAAAAACAGTGACATTTTGTTTTAGTTAGTGTTGCCGTAACATTAAATGGAATTGTTACATAGTACTATGATTTAGATAATGCATTATTGTAGGAAGTTCTTTGTAAGAGACTTATTCTCAACCATATCACTTTTATTTTTATTATTACTGATAGTATAGTTATTACTAATAATAACTTAATATAAAAATATTTTGTGTGTTGTGTTGGTTGGTAGTCTTACAAAGTGTATACGAAAATAGTATGAATATACTAAATGGCAACACTTGAATAGAGTAAAATGATTTAAGTCATTTGATATTCCCAAAAATATTTGTTTTTTTCTGTGGCATTCATTAAAATACATTTTTATTTGAAAAATCATAGAAAAATAATAAATCTAATTTTTATATAACTTATTTCTAGACACATAATTTTTGTCAACTATTTTTCTGCCATTGTTCTTTGGTTTTTGAAGTATTTTGTATTTGTACAACGATCTTTTTGAGCCGCCGCAAACAACCGTTACAGTATCCACTCACGACGGCGATTGACAACGAACTAACTGAGTGAGTGAGGCAGTCTCTATTTAGTAAAAAATAAAGTCATACAAGGCTGCTAAAACACTGATAATTGCAACCTATTTTGCAGCCGAAAAAAATTAATTATAACTAAACAAAACAAAATTAAACCGCCATTTACATTCAGTGGCTTCTCACATGATAGATGAAGAGTTTTAAAAATAGATTGACTTGAACAAGTGATATTTTCAAAAGTTATCGTGTTTATGAAGCCATGCGGACTTGATAAATCCACACCATAAGCCACTAAAATCCCTTTTTTATGTAAAAATAGCCATTAATCGATTTAAAAAATTTATTAATAAGTCAACAATCATTTATCTCTCTGACAATGTGCTTTTTATATCATTTAAATGTATAATATGATTGCTAGATACGATTTCATGCGACAGAACGTTGGAATCTTGATTTTTAGGCGCTAGTAGAACATACCTACGCGCTTAGCGCTTAAGGCATGCAATACCACTAAACGTGTGGGGATGAGGCATATCGGTGTATTAGGATACGGCTACTGTTATGACTGAATATAAGGTTTTGAACTCAAGACTTCTCTGGGTTCGCTTTAAATTGGGACTGACGAAGTTATTCCTTTTGGCTGTTTATGCGCCGGTAGCTTCGTCGTCCAGGGCTGAGCTGGAGGAGTTTTGGGAGAATGTAAGAGAAGTTCTAGATTTGGCTAGGGGAAACGAAAGAATTGTTGTGTGTGGTGATTTGAATGGATGGGTTGGTACCACTCGACCAGGGTACGAGTCGGTGCTTGGAAAGTTTGGCGATAAAAGGGTTAATGATGCTGGCAAGCTTATACTGGCGGTATGCAAGGAAAAGGGTCTTCTTGTGACAAACACTATGTTTAATCACAAGAAAATCCATATGTATACTAGAGAAAGAAAGAATGAGAGAAGTATGATCGATTTGTTTCTGGTGGATGACCGACTGCGAAAACAGGTGATGGATACGCGAGTGTTCAGGAGTGACCTGGGAACGGATCACTATCTAGTGATTACTAGATTTAGGGGTCTGTTCGCGGGTTGGCGCTACCGGACGCCAGTAACAGAACCACAGTCGGTCTATCGCATCCGAAGCTGGAAGCTTCAGGAAGTGGATACTAGGGACAAATATCATGCGAGGGTAGCCGAAAAGCTTGACACCATCGATGGCAGAAATGAATGTGTGGAAAGAACATGGCAAAACCTTAAGTATGGAATGGTAAGTGCAGCGGAAGAAGTGTGTGGAACAATAAAAAGAGGCAGTAGTAAAAGAAGAGATGCATGGTGGAATGATGAAGTGAAAGAAGCTGTAGAGAAGAAGAAGAAAGCATGGTTAGACTACTTGGCCTCTAGTAATGATAAGGATATAAGAGAGAAGATGAAAGAAAGATATAAGCTGCAGAAAGTTCACACGAAAGCATTGATTGAGGAAATGCGTGAAAGGTGTAGAATGGAAGCGGACGAAAGGTTGTCGCACAACTTTAAGGAGAACTCCAAACTCTTCTGGAAAGAGGTTGGAAGGACCCGAAGTGGTGCGACGGCCTTAAGAATGAACAAAGTGCTTTCGAGAACTAATGACGTCCTCACAGAAAAATCGGACGTCATGCAGCGATGGAGCGAATTTTATAGAGAAATATATGCGTGTGATGATCTTAGTGAGGGATCCCGGGATGATGCCGTGACTGGTACGCCAGACCCGGACCTCGATGACACTGAGGTCATCAGTATGAAAGACATTGAACGTGCGATTCGAAGTTTGAAATGTAGTAAGGCTGCGGGACTAGACAGAGTTACTGCTGAAATGGTCAAGTGTGGTGGGCCTCGCGTCTGGGACAGCTTTTATCTGCTGTGCAATTTGTGCTGGCGGACGGGGGATGTCCCGGATGATTGGCGATCCGCAGTCATTGTGCCTTTATATAAAGGTAAAGGTTCACATTTTGACTGCGGGTGCTATCGGGCGATCAGCTTGACCAGTTTAGCAAGTAAGGTTTACTCGAAGGTTTTGACACGTAGGATGCAAGAGAAATCGGAAAGATTTCTATGGGAGGCACAATGCGGATTTAGACCTGGAAGAGGATGCACGGATCAAATGTTTTCTCTACGCATGATCACGGAAAAGCTTTTGGCTGCTAACCAGAAGATTTTCTGTGCTTTTGTGGATCTTGAGAAAGCATTTGATAAGGTTGTAAGGAAGAAAATGTGGGAACTGTTGCCGGGGTACGGTGTGTATGGTCGATTGCTAAGGGCTGTGCAGTCACTTTACTGTGACTGTAAAGCCTGTGTGCGGGTAGGGCATGACCTGTCACCCACGTTTAGCGTCCAAACGGGCATAAAACAGGGTTGTGTCATGTCTTCCTGGCTGTTCATACTGTATCTCGACAGCTGTTTACAGAAGCTGAGAGATAGCTGTTTGGATGTGAAATTGGGTGACATTAAAGTAAATTGTCTGCTGTATGCTGATGATGCAGTGCTTATTGCACCATCAGAGGCAGAACTGCAGGCATTAGTCACGTGTATGAAAGAGGAATGTGAAATTAAAGGTCTCCGTTTGAATGCTAATAAAACTAAGGTTTTGGTATTTGAAAGGGACGAAGAGAGAACGAAGTGTGAAATATGGGTAAATCAGGAATGTCTAGAACAGGTAAATGAAATTGTATACTTGGGGAGTGCTTTTAGCCGGGATGGAAGATGTAATTTAGATGTGGGCAGGCGTGTCGCTGCCGGGAACAATGTCAATGGTGCCCTGACTGCGTTAGTCAAAAGGCAAGGCGTAGTGAAGAGTGCACGCCTGACAATATATAACGCAGTGTTGGTACCGACTTTGTTATATGGCAGCGAAACCTGGGTATGCCAGAAGAAGCATAAAAGCAAGTTGAATGCAGTGGAGATGCGATCTCTTCGTAAAATGTGCGGCGTTACCATGGCCGACCGAAAGCGAAACGAAGAGATTCGCAATATGGCAGGTTTGAAAGATGACCTTATCACAAAAATTAATAAGGGCGTGCTTCGATGGTTTGGGCACGTTGAGCGAATGAGTGAAGACCGAATGGTGAAGAAAATATATAGCGCGAAAGTTAATATTAAAAGGTGTCGAGGTAGACCGAGACTAACTTTCGAAGACCATGTGAGCAAATTGCTCGAAGAGGGGAGGGTCAAGAGTACTCGGATACCTAGACGTGCATGTATGAAGAAGATAATGAATCTGAAAGAAACGAAAGAGGTATGTAAGGATCGTGACACTTGGCGATCTGTTCTCTCTGGCTACCCCGTCAGGGATTGTGCGTGAAGGATACGGCGCTAGTGTAATTTGTTACCATTGGGATCGTAAGTAGGTCAGGCGTAATAGTGTTCTGCGGGTGGTCTGTGGGCGTGGAAGTTAACAGAAATATCAACCCATTTTCTATAACGTTATTCATAATTTGCTCCCAGATTTATATAGCCAACAACTCTATATTGGCCATGTTTAAAAAACTACTATCCAAAGCCTACCTAAAATTGATTACCTAACTACACTAACAAAATATATGAAACTAAATAAGTATCTTTAATAAGTCTCTACCTGCAAGCGAAAGAAAAATAAAACTATACTCAACCTAGGAAAAATCCTATAACCTTTAACTAATAGGTACGGACGAACACAAAATCATATTTTGGGTTGTCAAGAAATTCTCAATAGCTGCTCGGAGTCAGAATGTTGGCTGTCTTTCATTCACTGTACCTCCGAGAGCCACATAAAGCCATTTGTGCTGCGTTTAACCTCTCTACATTCGTGTCGGATTGCCGTCTTATCGGACTACAAAAGGGAGGGAATAGATAGCACATCTATGCTATTTAAAGTGTCACTTTGATGGATTCAAGCAAATATTGAAGCGAACAATAGATGCAACAAACAAATCTAAAGAAAAATTATAATAGAAAAAAACTAAAACTAGTAACTTAATTATCATACAGTCCTATTCCCCGCGATATCGTGCCAAGAACGCTGGCTGCGTTTCCCTGCTGAATGGTTATACTTAGCCTTTGAGCGAGAAAATAACCAGCGCTCTTATCACCAGCAGCAACGACCAGCCGGTGATAGAGTTCCTTTAGGAACTTCACCGCACGTGGACCCCACGGACCGATAGTCTCTATAGTAAATAAAGATAATAACAAAAACTAAAGAAGTACACATAGAATTTCATGCAAAATGTAAAGTTGTGAATAAAAAAAATTGCGCCATATATTACATTATTTATTTCAAAACAGATGAAAGATTAGCAAACAATGCAGGATTTATTGCATTGAATCTTTAAAAACAATGTATCAACAAGCAATCGAAGAAAAAGAAGTCATGACAGGACGATTTAAAGCCCTTTTGGAATTATCAGACAACATGGTGGATACAAGAATAACCCTTAGAATAATAACACCTAGAAGCCGAGTCCGCGTCCGTAATGCGAGGCAACTCAAACTAAGCCAGTATGGCTTAGTTCAATACCAGTGATGCCAACTTAGCAACTTTATAGCTAGATATAGCTATTTTTTGGTGACGGACAGCTACAATTTAATGAAATTTGTAGCTAAACTTTTTAGCTACTTTTTCTAGCAACTTTTCATTTCATCATGAGACGTGAGGCTATCGAGATTCGTAGAGTAGGGTACCGAGTCTCGAAAGAAAAAATAAAAACTAAACACGCATCTATGGTCATAGATGCTATGGTAGGTTTAGGTCGGTGTTGGCCGGGAATTCCCCGTTTCCTGCTGCGTTACGACAGATTACTCACTAACCTACCACTAACCAAAATAGTACACGCTACTCGTATTCCACCTTGTGTTGTGTTGTTTTATCCATATAAACTAATTTTATTTGAAAATGGATTTATCTTTGAAAAAAAAGCGTACGCACAGAAATATAGGCCGAAATGGGAAAATATGGACGAATTTAAAGGTTGGTTGAGTTTCATATCTCTGAACTCAATCCTCTGCATTAGTGACTCCCATAGGAAAAGTGGTAAATGCTGCTATAACCGTGTTTTGTCTAAAGATGTATTGTATAAAATGGGCATCGCTGAAAAATATTCGGAATTAACGATGAAAGACACTGAACCCCAAATATAGACATCTTCTTGTTTAATTGATTAATTTTAAACTTATTTTATTTATTCAATAACGTACAGTCACGAGCAATAATATGTAAACAACATAGAACTAATATAATATAGTCGTATGTTGTTTACATATTATTGCTCGTGACTGTACACAAGACATTTTTAACTCTCTTGTTGGAAATTAAAAATGATTGTCAGAAATTGACATTTCATTGTAATCTACCTACGTATATACTGTATCATTTAGCTACTTCTAGCAACTTTTTAGGGTAAAAAAAACTGGCAGTCTAGCAACATTTTGAAAAATGTCTAGCAACTGAGTAAAGCTAGCAGTTGGCAACACTGTTTAATACTCGGCCCGTTAGTGCTCAAGGTCGTGTCGTGTTGACAACAGTTCCCGAAATTTTAATTAAAAATGACGGTTTGTGCAGTGAACAGATGTCACAGCACGTCAGAGAAACACAAGAAACATAATAACATTACATTTCACGTGTAAGTAATACTTTTGAACTTATATTTTTACGTAAAACATTCATCAAAAATAAATATGAATTTTTAAAAACTGACACATGACATTGTAATATGCCTATATGGAAATGTTGTCAGTGGTAGAAAAAATCTCCCACTTTTTTCGTGTTATATAAAATAAAACACGTCAATAGGAATTAAATACTTATAATAATAATACTTCATTTTCCGAAAGATTTGATGATGAAGATAAAGAATTGACTCAACACTTACTGAAAACACCGATTCCAAATGATGTCGGATTTGAAATTACACGGGGTAACGATGATCCTAACTGCAGAAACCACATTGTTGGCTATATAGCTGGAAAGACATCTCACAACCCGAGTAAAATGTAAATATTGCATTGATAACATGCTTGCAAAAGAGAAACTTTGGTTTCATAAATCGGTATGTATGAGGGATAAAGGTGGATTGGTTTACGCCTCAAAAGAAGTTTATTCTATTTGTGGTGTTGCTGAAACTGATCTGAGACGTTATCTAAAAGAAAATTCAGGCAATATTTTCGAAAAAGAAGTCACACTTCAAATTATGAGAAGATTCATAGGAGGAACTCGTATTTTTTCTATAGAACACGTTAGCTCCCACTTCCATGATTCGAATTTGACGAGACTTATTGTCGAGCGCTACTTAAGAATTAGACTGTTCAAAAATCCAAAACAGAAAATACTTTACGATTCGTATCATCAAAGCGGCAGTTGTTCAGGAAACAGTTTCAGTTATAAGGCTACTGATATAAATGATTTTAATATTCATTTGTGTTTTTCTTATAAAGTTTTCTTAATAACTTTAAGCTGGAATGCATCTACTGTGTAAAACCTGCCAAAATTAAAATGTTTTTATGTTTTTCGTATTGTAGCTTACGTTATGCATGCAGTGAGGCGCGATGCACCGTTATTCAACGATTATTAAAAACGAATTAGTTCAAACAAACTGAATAATGCATACTGAATTCACCAATCGTTCGTCGAACAGTCGTGTGCCGGGCATCGGGCGGGTGTGTGTATTGAACTTGCATTAGTCATAATTATAACGTCTCTATTCAGTTACAAAGAAAAATATGCTACAATTACATTTCGATGGCTCATAAAAGTGCTTGGCTAGACAGGCAAATACCTTATTCAAGAATGTTTTGAATTTGGCGGACTACACTTCGATAACAGAATTCGAACAAACTTATTTTCACATTTGTATCATTAATACGTTACGTCGTAACTGTTAGTTTTATATAGTTTCAACTTCCCTACTTTTGGGGAAAAATTTAATGTATTGGGAACATTGTTTTTCCACTTGTGTGCGTTTCGTCTAGCATAAACACAACTTGCTTACGCAAACATAAATTTGTTCTTGCCTCACGTTTGAACGTCCGCTTTGTAGGGAACTATCGTTCTAGGTGTTATTATTCTAAGGAATAACCCCAATATTTTGCAATTTCGAACTGCCAGTAAAAAACTTTTTCGGCAGCATGTAGAATATTTTAATAGTACCCCGATTCAAAATGTAGCCAAACTTATATGACTCCTCTAAGATATTTCTAATATAAGGCTAGCCCATTAATTCAACTCCATCGTTCAACTAAATGCCTATATGGGACTAGGTTATAATTACAATGACGCGCATGATGATATTTATGGTTACAATTGGCCAAAGCTGAATCGGAAGTCTTTTGTATAGAACAGTGTGACAAACGAGCACACAATTGACTTGATATTAAATGTATTTAGTGGATCAAAGACCTTGTCACCCTCTGAGAACTATGATGCCTTGTTACCAATAAAAAGGATACCCCAAAAACAAAATTCTGATGATAATGTAAGAAAAAATAATATAGATAATACTCGTAACCTTAATATAAATTAAACGTTTTACCTTAATACCTTAAGAGTGATGTACTCGTTATCAATACGTTTAACAATGGCAATAAAACTTTTATTTCCCCAATCACTTGTTTTCAGCAATACTCTGGCACCTGAAATATAAACAGTAATTGTTAGTAACATTACTAGTTTTCAACTGGTAGAGAGTTGCGGAGGAAACAGATCCGTAAGGAACTCATGATAAGTTCTGACAAGCAGCCCTCTCTGAGAGGCCGTTCACTCAGACCAGCCCAGACAGTGCCAGACCCTATTAAAGGCCTTCAAGGAAAACAGCAATTGCTTTTCCAACGCATTCGAGATCCTTGTCCCACATCAATGGTAGTAGTACATACAAGAAGGTCCTAAGTCGACCAATTTCAGTGAAACCTGTAATCAGTCGCAGATGAGGTCCACTTGATTTAAACTCGTAATTTAATGTAACAAATAAATTTTAATTAAGAAACCGACTCCAGGGACCTTTTGTTAACGAATGAAATTACCTGTTCTCTTCAAGCAAGCGCCATTATTTTTCTGCAAGTGCCCTATAGATTTAATTGGCTTAAAATTTAGTCTAGTAAAGTAAAATACCTAGATATATTATATGTATTAAACTATGACCTCAGGATATAAAGAAGAATCGAGCGCTCTCGCACATCAAAAGCAGTTAAGGCCACAACCACAAGAGATCGCAGTAGAACAGACATACGTATAGTACATGCCAGTGCATACATACATTCATACACGCAGTAAATATAAACCGAAGCATCCTGGTCAAAAGAGAACACCTTACCGATCTGTATTGAATGACTCCTGTCTTTTATACGGACAACGTACTTAGAAGCACATTTTTCGTTTTCAAATTTTTGTAATCTTACATCATAAAGGTTTAATTTCTGGAAAAGAAAGATAAATATGACATTTATGTGTATTTATAAATATCCAATAATAGTAATAGTACAGTAAGAGGGTTGTACCCGCCAAAACGGATTCCTAGGTACAATAATTTAAAATTAATAAATTTTCTACAACCGACTTCTATATAAATTATTAAGAATAAATTATTGGTCAGACCTTGATCAAATTTATAAGGGACCACATGAGAATCACCAGCTTTCAAATAAAAAAAGAATCATCGAAATCGGTTCACCCAGAAAAAGTTATGAGGTAACACATAAAAAAGGACAAAAAAACAAAGTCGCATTGAGTACCGTTTCCTTTTGAAAGTAGGTAGAAAAGAGCTTTACCACTTAGTAACAACCTGTCCTTATCAGTACCTATATGACGACTCACACGTGTCATGCTTATCCCATTGCCGATCTAGATATTATACGTCAGACATTGTGCGAGATGGCTATTCAAACAAAGACTTCTGTGTATACTACTAGGCAGCCAATTTAGAACAAAAATTGTGTCACAGCTGCAATTCAGGCGGGCGCGAGTGGATAGCCGGCACGGTAAATAAGCCACGCAGTTATATTTTCTACCGATTTCAAAAAGGAGGAGGTACTCAGTTCGACTGTATGTTCTTTTTTTTTGGATGTTACCTCATAACTTATTTCCAGGTAAACCGATTTCGATCATTCTATAGTATGTTTCTAGGGCAGGCGGAAAAACGTACATTGACCTAAAGTATTATGTTAGCATTTAACAAAACGACAGGTATTGCTTCCATACATTTCATTATCGATTATCGACGTATCTTTATGCGTTAAGCGTGTTTCATGGTACGGAGTAGGGCGAAGGAAGCGGTCATTCAGAGATAACAAACCTATTTCGACACGGTTCGCGGTCTCACGTCGTGCGTATTTGCGAGAGCGGGCGGAGCAGGACTCATCATAATTTGAGATTTAAAATTTTCGGTTATAGTTCCTGTTTTCATTTTTATTATGTTTCTCTTGTTTGTTGTATTGTTACGTTTTGTATTAAAGTTTTATACATTATCACCGGTATGTAATCAAGTCCATAGATATCAAAATCTTATAAAAATTTTACGTCACCACGAAAGAAGCAAAAAGTGTCACATATTTCGGTAACTGAAAAAAGAATGATTCTAAACGTCTATAAATATGTAAAAGAAACGTGGTCCAGTGACGTATATCCCATATAGTTTTATTATTAATATCTTCCACTCGGACTCTTCCACGTCGTCATCAGCAGAAATTGATTCTGAAATAGATACAAAAGATTCAAGTGTCCCTGATAATCTATTATGAGAAGTTTTATGTATGCTTCAAGGTTTACTGCTAAAGAGTACTTAGCATTAAAAGGTCGCTTTTTTACCCGATTGCCTAGAAGTGGTTATGTTTTGTACTACTACCTATCTATCTATCTACTTATTAGACTACTTACCTACTATTAACGTAATAATGAAAATTGTAATAACTCCTATGATTAATAAATAATAAATTTAAATTAATGTTAATTTCCTTTTTAATTCATATAAGTACAGGATACTCTTCTTTCTTCATAATATTATAATAGACACAGGGCCTGCGAAGAACTTCGCACTTGGCACTCCTAGCTTTCACTTTGATGATCTATGTAATGATACAAGGATAAAAAAATAAAACGTAAAAAAAAAGGTTGGCTACCCGGATGATATCGTCAAAGGTCAATGTACGTTTTTCCGCCTGCTTCTAGAGCATACTATATTTTTATTTGAAAGCTGGTGCTTCTCATGTGGTCCCATATAAGTTTGATCAATGTCTGACCAATAGTTTTTGAGTTATCCTCAATAATTTATATTGAAGTCGGTTGTTTTTTTTAATTTTAAATTATCATGTAAAAAGTTACTGTTTTTAGGCAAATACGAAATAAAGTTACACTGAAATATAACTTCAAATCACGTTAACGAAGTGGGGGCATAAATGATCACAGCGTTTTCTCAGTTACATTAAACAAAATCAGTGTTAAATTGTCGAAAACAACGTTCGCGGTTTACAAAACAATGAACTATAGTATGTGCCAAATCGATTGAGAAAAACGGACAATGACCTTTCGGTCGTTTAACCAGGGGTTACAAACCTTCAATATATAGGCACATTTTATATGTAGTACTTTCTTTATTTATAATGATTTTTTTATAATGATTGATATAATATATATTTATTAACTATTATTAAAAAGTTATGTGAAAGATCGCTGTAGAAGAAAAATCATCTATTGTTATAAAGTACTTTATTCATTTAACAACAAAAAACATTAATTTATAACACATATAAAGATTCGAGTGATAACGACACCGAATAAGTACGTACTTATGCAAAAGATAAAACTTTATTTTTAATATTATATAAGAACTTTATTTTTATTCGGTGCAATCATCACTCGTATCTTCACTTGATGAACTATCTGTAACATTAATTATAAAGCGATCTGCAGTTTGGTCAATTCTATCATCCATGCCACGCATTTTTTGTTCAACCTTAAGGACACGCTGAACACAGTTTTTCCATTTATCTGGCGTGATTTGAGTTAAACCATCTTTAAGTAAATTTTTAACATCTTTTAACTTGAAAGTTGTATTTTTTCGTGCAACGTACCCTTTCACATCTGCCCACACAAGTTCAATGGGGTTAAGCTCACAGTGATAAGGAGGTAACCTTACCACTGTGATGCTTTTTTCTTTTGCCATCTCGTCGGTGACGTAACTTCGATAGTTATCTTTAACTGCCTTTATTTTTTCCATTAAGTGGGTCTTTGTGTCCGAGGGCACGTATGCGATCTGTTTAGATTCTAGCCATTCCTGCATATTTTGTTTCCGCCAAGACATTGTTGGGGTTTTTTCTAAACGTCTGGAGTGGTAACTAGCGTTATCCATAACTATGACATCGCCGCTTTGCAGTTTTTCTATTACTTTTCTAAACCAGTCCTCGAAATGGAGAGCGTCCATACTCTCATGGTAGTCACCAGTAGATGATGATTCAAATACCCAATCACATCCCTCCAAAAAGCCATTTTCATTGCCAACGTGTACAACTATTAATCGCTTTCCTTTACCCGAAGGGGCTTTCGCGCCAGTAGAGTAGCCTTCTAACCGTGATTGACGAGAAGATTCAATTGTGGTGTCTTCCCATACCTTTCCCATAGTATGACCTGCGTTAATCCATGTTTCGTCAAGGTAAAAAATGTTACGTCCCTCGTTTCTTAATATTTGTATTTCTCTCAAATATCTGGTACGCCACAGAACTATCTCTGGGCGATCTATTAGACCACTTTTTCTGTTTCTCTTTATATATTTGAATTTTAAATGGCGCAACACACGTCGCAGGGAAGTTTTGCTCAAGTTTGGCAACTGGTCATCTTGATTTATACTGAGCTAAATTTTGTCTAAAGTCGGTAATTCTCCTGCAAGAAAGAACTGATGCACTTTCGCTCTTATAGCCGATTTATCAAAATCGTCCAACTTGTCAATTACAGACTTTTTTCTTTTATTAATTATTCCCTTTTCTGGTATTTTATGGGAATCTCTATACACGCTTAATACGCGATATATAGTGCTCTTGCTGACTCCTGAGATCTCCGAAACCTTTTCTACCATATTAACGTTTGAAGGATACACGTCTTCGGGCCAGGTGTTTTTGACATATTTGTATACATTAATGATAATCTCTTGTTCCCCGACCGACAAAGTGGTAGGTTTTCTCTTTTTTACTGGTGACGTTAAAGGTGCTCCAGAAGATGGGCCTGTAAATAAATGACAAAAATATACTACCATAGTACTACATCACATAAATACATATTGTTTTAGAAAATAAATACCACATGGTCACATAAAAAGAGCGCTTTAAGAAATAGAAAGGCTACGTCGTCGCATTTGTACCTATTTGTACGTACCTGCTACGTTTATTATGGGTCGGCGACGTCTCTTTCCACTTGATGTTGAAGGACCGGGTCCTTCACCAAATTCTCCTGAACTCATGTCGATTTAGTAACGACCGTCACAGTAAAACTAATATAACAGATTCAAAAAACAAAAACTTAACGATATAACAAATTTAACAGTAAAAACTCAACTAAAACAATGCAATGAATGCTATGAATTACCCGAGACGTACACACGCAAGCGCTATCCGAACACGAATGAAAACAAAATGGCGGACCGGCCCAAAAAAGGTGACGCATCTCTGGCTGCCATTGTCACGTTTCTTTTAGAACGAACTGACGTAACGCGCGTTTTGTTTATTTTAAAGGGATGAATTTGCAAAAGCTCAATATGGTGATTATATTGCTTCAAATATTTTTTTAATATGAAACTGTTATTAAATGAATTGCTGCGTTACTTACCATAAATTGAAATATAAAATATAACACATTTTTCGCGATGTACCGTAAGATTTTACTATGTTTATAGGAACCACAGACAATATTATTTAAGAAACAAAAAAACAAAACATATGTGCTGACCTAGAAGTGGGAATAATATCAATATTTAAATATTGTTATCACATCTAAATTGAGATTTTGTAAGTTACGCCTTTTGACACTCGGCTCATATCTGAGGTCATTGTCCGTTTTTCTCAATCGATATGGCACATACTATAGCCAGAACTAGCCGTCTCGACTTTCGACTGCTCGCGGTCGACTAAATGCTAAATGAGTTACCGTGAATTGACCGCAATTTTGTGCGCAATGTATTAAGTCCGCAGAGTTCGTCTGAGTAGTAGAGTATAGAATAGAAGTAGAGTAGAGTATAGAAGTCTTTGTATTCAAACAAATATCAGAGAGAATATTTTCAAGCATTTCTCACTGTCGAATGAGGGCAATAAAACAAGATGAGGTAATGGAATATCTGACCCTTCCACCACACGAAAAAAATAACTAGACCTTAAGAGAAATTAAAAGGATGTCTATCTAATAATCAATATTTCTGACCAGCATTACACTGATTTAAAGACCGTACACAAATTTGTTGTATTATACATACGTACATTTAAGCATACACACACATATATATTTATTTATTACAACGTGTAATGGCGGCGTAAGAATATTCACTACCATATCTTAAACAAGAGATGAGTGCGAAAAAACTGCGTTGCCAAACTGCCTGCGCCAAGCATGCCAACTATGGAACCCCCCCCCCCCCCCCCCTATGAGGCAAACTATAAAGGAGGCCTATGTTCAGCAGTGGACTTTTATATTACAATTTTCTCATTTCGTTTTACTGTTACCGACGATATAGTTCTAACAGCAGAATCGCTGGAGGGCCTCAGAGATGCCCAATGACCGTAAGTAGTGTCTCCCAACGAATAGGTCCTATTAGGCGGAATGAGCAGAAGCAGTAACGTGACGGCGAGTGAAATCACTGCGGTGATGTGATGATCGACCTTCTTCTTGACCTTTCCTTACTTTCCTTCTGTATCATCCTACAAGTGTCCACAACTGGACATGGGGACAACCTTTTATATTATAGGAAAGATTTCTTTATCACCAACTTGACAGGTGGATCAGTAATTGCAATACAAGATGTCTCTCATCGCTAACGCTGCTCCCCATCGCTTGTTTGGAAATCACCCTTTTAGACCGTTTTTACTGGACAAGAGGCATTCTATCTTAGTCCCCACGGGTGACAACGCATCTGCATTTTGATTCGCAAACTAGGATAGATGTAAATGTCTATGGGCCACAGCAAACACTTACTCAGGTGGACAGTGTGCTCGTTTATCACCCTATCCTATGAAAAAATACATTTTGTACGAGTTGCTATACCGCTACCTATCGAATGCCATGAGTTATTTCTGGCCTTTCCATTCGACTCGCCTCTGACAGTACATTCAGGACGAAATGGGATGCTGGAGTCTACTCGGCACTAAATCTAAAAATATTGAGATTTCAATAGGTATACAGATTTATACTAACTTGCAGATTAAATTTTGCTTGAACTTCTTCAAGCCATAATAAATTATGAAAATATTTTTTATAATTATCCTCAGGCGAAACACCAGATAAAAATTCTTTCCTGAAATGAGCACATCATAAATGGTATTTATAAACCATAAGTATACACAGTAAATATTTTGTTAAAAAAAAGACTTAAAACCAAAATTATGCCTAAATATTACTCGTAGTAAAGTGTTACGAACACTGGATGCTTAGAGCTTAGACACACCGAATAGCCATACATTGTGCCTCAGGGTGACAGCCGGCTCACACTGTAGATTACAACTGCAGCAAATGGCACAACTGCAAAGTCATCTTTCAGATATCTATTTGCGCAATTTACTCAGTTCAGCCGCCTCTGATACCCTAACTTACTATGAAAGCTGTTAAATCAACGCAAAGCCAATGTCCGCGAGTGCCTGACAATATAGGCCTTCTTCAAGGAATACTACAAATCACGGTCTTGAGCTACCTGCATCCATTAAATAATTATTATACCTCTACACTACCACTATCTAATTGAGAATAAAATAATATTATACTTACGTAGTACTTCTAACGTATTGGCATAAATATAAAAAGACTTATCTACAAGATTTATATGAGACTAGCTGGTCCCCGCGACTTCGCCCGCTTTATTTGGGGTTTTCATTTTTTTTCGCGGAACCATAATTTTGTTCTAAAATAAAAGTAGCCTAAGCTACTCCTTATGACATCAGCTATCTGTCAGTGAAAAGTGTCTGTCAAAATCGGTTCAGCCGTTTCGGAGATTAGCCGGAACAAACAGACAGACAGATGGACAGACAAACGGAAAGACAGACAGACAGACAAAAACTTTAAAAATTGGATTTTTGTTATTAGTACCGTATATAATTTCATATGCATTTAGTAAAAAGTTGTAATTTTGACATTACAAACAGACACTTCAATTTTATTTGATTGTACAGATATAGATGTATGTAGACTAGCTGTACCCCGCTACTTCACCCGCGTGTATTTTGTTTTTTTTTTGCGTGGAATCCTAAATCATTTTCTAAAATAAAAGTAACCTAAGTTACTCCTTATAATATTAGCTATCTGCCAGTGAAAGTCCCGTCAAAATCGGTCCAGCCGTTTCGGAGATTAGCCGGACAAACGGTCCGGAAGGGAGTAGCCATACGCTATTCTTCTCAAAGTATGAGCACGCGTCCATGCGTACATAAAACTAGTTGCAGTCGCACTGCTCACTAGACTAAATCTATGCAGGTAAATTCATCAGTGCAGGTCCACAGACTATTGGTTACGAACCACTGGACTACAGCAAGGCCTTATACACGATGTACTTATACAGAAATTACAAGACCCTGGGATTAGGGGCAATATTGGAAGGATGTAGAAACTATGTATTTACAGAATAGGTCATATCATGTAATAACTTAAATGAAAATTTTAAAAACCGCTCAAATAAAAACAGCTGATGATCTTCAAACGGCTAAACCAATTTTGATAAAACATATCTAAGAATAACCGCTAGAAAACCTGCTTTTAAATTTAAAAAAAAAACCGCACCCAAATTAGTTCACTCATTTAAGAGCTACGGTACCATTGACAGACACACGGAGACAGACGCGCATAGCGATCAAACTTATAATACCCCTATGTTTGCGTCGGGGGTTAAATATTTTTGGAAACACCTGCATTAATAAAGTGAAGGTAACAGACGAAATCGCTCAGGGCACATTTCTAGGGCCTCTTCGTTACTTGACGTGAATTAATGTATTATCATTCCATTAACGATATGAATAACTGCGTGGAGTCATGGAGCATCGACCAATATGCAGATGATACTTGCTTAGTAGTAGCAGACAAAATCTAAAAGACTAAAACTTCAGCACGATTTCGACTTAATCTGTCATTGGTTAAATTATGCCGAATTACTACTAAATGCTAATAAAACTACGTATACGTGTACGTTCACTCTAGCTACGATAGAACCGTCAGTGCATTTAATATAATAGGTCACAGGCATTAATGTCTGTACCATCACATGCGGTCACTTCCTTCCTAAACAGTACAGCTTTAGGTGGACAGCTGTACTGTACAGCAGGTTAAAAAACAAAAGTATCTCAGACTGATAACTGACTCCAACTTCAACTGGAATCCTTATTTCAGCTTTGTGTGTGACAGGTTGCTTGTTAGTGATTGATTACGAGCAAATATGGCAAATTTCTATTACTATACTTCGCAACAAATCCGTATAGAGTTAGACTTGCAATGTTTATATCTATGGTCTAGAAAACAAACGAGCTAAGTGATAAATTTTGCGGTTTACACTTTTTAATGCCAACCATTCTAAATGCAAGGGCTGCATCTTTTGCATTTATCGGAATGGTTTTTTTATAGGACAGGGCACGAGCACACAGTCCACCTGATGATAAGTGATTGCTGTGACCCATAAACGTCTTCATCTATCCTCAGTAAAGAATCAAAATGCAGATGCGTTGTCACCCGTGAGGACTAAGATGGAATACCTCTTTTCCAGTACAAAGGGTCTCCGGTTCTCTACACCTACCATACGAAACACAGCAGTGTTTAGCTGCTATTCTACACTGGTATTCTGTAAGAGCGTGGTCGTTCCCCGGTCGAGCCGACTCATTCGTGCTACAACTATGCTACTAATATGGCTCTACCACGTATAAAAACTCTCTGCTCTTTCGGCTAAAACAGAAGCTGTACATTGTGTAATAAGTAACTTACTAAATGTAGGTACCGTGAAACCTTACAACTTTGCCCTTGGGGGACATCTTTGCCCAAACACGAAAATTAACTAAAACTACCGATAGAAATTTTATTTTAACAAATGGTAACTTTGTATGGTGTCTAGGAAAAACTAGAATATCTGTTTGGCAACTCTGACTATTGCAATCGCAGCTAAGTTTATTCAGTCATCCGTCATCAACCGTCAAAGTGACAGTGTCGAAGGTGGTGCAAAAACATTGTTGCAGTTTTACATCCCGCATTGACAAGAAACGCTGCGCAGGTAAGATTCATTATTATTTACGTGTAGGGCATTAATTGTTGCTGCTTTTAATCATGGCCTTTTTCTTACACTTGTCTTAGTTAGCGAGAAAATTGTGTTGGCAATGTTGTAAGCAATTTTATAGACTGAGGTCGACAACATTGCCCAGCTCAAAAATGTTATTAGGGTTGACACTATTGACAAAAAAAAACAAGGAAACATATTGTTTTTTTCTTGTCTATTATTTTTGTGATTCATTATATTTAAATATATATATATATATATATATATATATATATATATATATATATATATATATGAAACAGTATCTATTTACCTATACTGTTATCTATATATTTACCTATACAGTAGTTTAGTTTGCAGTTAACAGTAGTTATTGTTAATAGTTTTTTTTTATATACCTATATACATTTATGTATTTTATTAAGTATACCTATATATTTACAATTTATTATATATAATTTTATTTAATATACTATATTAATATTTATATAAAAATAATATAATAAAATTATATATATAAATATATTAGTATATAAAAAAAAACTATTAACAATAACTACTGTTAACTGCAAAGTAAACTACTGTTCTGATAACTATATAGGTAACTAGATACTGTTTTATATATGTTAAATATAATAAATAGGTATACATTTGTGGGGAATTTTTGTCAGAAACCGCTAGTTTCCCAAAAGAGAGAGCTTAAATATTCTCAGCTTCAAACTAAAGTTTTAAATAAGATTTATGCGGCAATTCGTTTGCAAAAAAAAGTCTAAAAGACAATTTTCTCCTCAACGACAGACATTAACGATCGCAGGCAAAAATGGCCGGCAAAATGGATTGGTACGCACAATAGGTGAGCCACGCACATCAGTGGTAACAAAATCAGTATAAGCTGGCCTCATATTATATTAAATAAGTATCGTCGGCGTCTACTTTTCCTTACCTCAACTATCAGGGTTGATTTCTGAGATAATTTTCTAGAAGTATTTACCTAGTACTATTCTATTTATTTGCAGGATGGTAAAACCTAAAAAGCAAAGCCGAAGACGCCTCGGTGCCAGGTATTACAAAAATTATAATGATGACATGTTAGATCTCGCAGTTGGGTACGTTAAAAATAAAAAAAAATGTCATCGAGAGAGGCTGAAAAACATTTTGGTATACCGAGACGGACCCTTCTGAACAAAGTTCAAGAGCTGCACCAAAAAAAAATAGGAGCTCCAACGCGACTTACTGAGGAAGAAGAGAAGAATATAGTAAAAGTGGCAGTTGCAACTGGTGACTTTGGTTGTCCATTATCAAAGCTTGACTTACGAATAATCGTATACGAATATTTGAAAAAAAATGGGCGTGAGGCAATTTTTCATGGAAATCTACCAGGAAAACAATGGATTTCGAGTTTTTTAGAACGAAATGCTTCAGAACTAACAGTAAGATCTTGCCAAAATATAAAAAAAGCAAGAGCCGAAAAAAGTGTTGAAGAATTTTTAGATTATTTCAAAAATTTAGAAGAAACTATGAAAGACGTTCCCCCGTCAAAAATATTAAACTTGGATGAAACAAATTTAAGTGATGATCCCGGATCATCGAAATGCATTTTTCGTAGAGGGGTAAAGTACCCTGAAAGGGTATTAAATTCAACGAAAGGAGCCATTTCATTGATATTTTCGGCAAGCGCAGACGGAACGAACCTACCACCATATGTTGTGTATAAATCAGAAAATATTTATTCTGAATGGATAACAGGGGGTCCACGAGGCGCAAGATATAACCGCACTAAATCGGGGTAGTTCGATTCGTCCACTTTTGAGGACTACTTCAAGACAATAGTTTTAAAATGGTCGGAAGGTTTGCCGGGAAAAAAGGTGGTCATATGTGATAACCTATCAAGTCATCTAAATGTGGACATTATCAAACTTTGCGAAGAGCATAACATATCTTTTGTTTTCATTCCTGCCAACTCCACGCATCTTACCCAACCCTTAGACGTGGCTTTCTTTGCTCCGCTTAAGAAAGCGTGGCGGAAAATTTTGCTGCAGTACAAAATGGAAAATCCCAATCAAACATCTTTAAATAAAAATCATTTCCCGAAGTTGTTGACGTCTTTGATTAACGCAATAGACTTTACCAGAACAAACAATATCAAAAGTGGATTCAAAGCTACCGGAATTTGTCCTTTAAATCCACGTGAAGTACTCAAACGGCTGCCGGAATATGCTGAAGAACTTGGAAATTACACAGTTGATAACGCCTTATTAAATTACTTGCAAAAGTGTAGACAACCGAAAGCAGTGAGTGTAAAACGCAATAAAAAAGTTTCAGTAGAGCCTGGCAAGTCTGTTTCAATAAGCGATTTCGGTTTATTGAGTTGTTCAAATCAAGAAGTTACAGAGACTCAGACCTCTAAAAAAAACAATGGAGTTGGAGCGAAAAAATCAAAAACAGCAAAAAAAAAGACTTCTATTACAAATCAAGATAATCCAGAAAATAATGATCCCGTATTTGACCTCTTTTTAGACAATACAGCTATTGGACAGCCAATAAACGATAAAGATGAAACCGCTGATATCTATAATTATTTGGAAGAAGATATTTTGAATGATAGCAATATACTGTTAAATCTGACATGTGACTTTTATAAAATTGATAAACTTGAGGTATCGGACAGCAAAAAGGATGAAACTGTAACAAAGTGCATCTTAGATGAAAAAACTGTGATAATAGACACTAATAACTTTGACGAAATTAATGAAGTTAATGATGCGCCAGTACACAATGAAAACAAAGTCGGAACAAGTTGCACTTTGGATAAAAATGGTAAGATAATAGCCATCAATGACAGTGATGACATATTCAATGATAACACCCATAAATTTACTGTTGAGTCTGAATACCAAGAGCAAGAGAATGTATCAAGATGCATTCTAAATGACAAAACTGGAGTTATTCAATATACAATAGCCACCCGAGTGAAGCAAGTTATAAACAACAAACCAGTATTGCGAGATAAAATAAAGTTAACCTCATCTAAAGGCATGTACACTGAAACTGTGACAGGACCTAAGAAAACAAGAACATTTAAAAATGACACCAAGATTGTATCTGACAACATTTGCCCTAACATTGTAAATATTTTACCACGTCGTAGCACATCTGATTATGGTAGCACACAACAAATTATAGACTCAAATGAAAAGAGAGAAGAATTAAATGCAAACAATTTAAATATAAAAAAGTACAAAAATACTAAATATCACGAAAAGCTACAAGACTCAAAACAAAATATTTTAACCGAAATAAATACTTCTACGAATGAAACTAAAGTTATTTTGGAGACTGGCAAAAATAATGGCAAAGAAAACAAAACTTTTAAACATACTGATTTAAATAACGAAATAAATAAATGTGCAGATAGAAAACAAAACACCAATCGAAAGTCCGGAAAGAAAATAACTAATCAACCAAAGAAAAAAAGAAAAAGCAACAAATCAACCATTGAACCAAAGACAAAACCAGCCCGCAGAACATACAAGAGAAATATAAGTGAAACAAGTAATAGTGATATCAACATTAGTACTCACAGTGATTCAGATATCTGTGATATAGAATCTGATAAGTCCGACAAAGACATTCAAAGTTTAAATACAAAACAGCCTAAAACAGAGTCAATGAAAGATAATAAAACAACAATAGCAACGGAAACAGAAAAACCTTCATCGAGCTACGACGACCATTTAAGTGAAGCTTGTTCTAATATCAATTATGCTGTTGGGGATATTATATTAGTCAGATACTTTTTTAAGAAAAAGGTTGATTATTTTGTCGGTAAAGTCATAGCAAAAGTAGGAAATGATAGAGTAAATGCATCATTTTTCAGACGAACCGGTAGAAACGACAATACCAAGTTTATAAAAACCAAAAAACAAGAAGTAGAAATAATTGATTGTAAGAATATTGTCAAAACCGTGAATTTACTTACAATTAATACCAATGAAACAGAGTTTGTTCTAGATGATGATGATGACTACTTATATTTTGATTATTAGATCTCACTTATCTTATCACAATATAATGTAGGTAGGTAAAATAAAAGGTAAAAACCTTATTTTTAAATATTTTTATTACGTACACCTAAAATTTATTTACAATAGGTACAACAATGTTGATTTAGAATAAGATTTATTTCTAATTATGTGCAAATGTGTATTATATTAATCTGTGATTCTTGTGCCATAGTTCTAGTGCTGGAACTAAGTTCCATCGTGTTTAATTTTTTAAACTTCTCATCATAAAAATCGAAACACCTCACGAGTTTATGCCTTGTAATGATTATCTGAAAAATGTGTATATTTAGGAATAAATAATAAATTTTTTTATTTTTAAATAAGCAGAATGTGAACATTAATTTTATTATAATAAAATGACATTATACGTTAAAACTATTTTTTTGATAATCTTTAAAAACATAAACTCGTGAGGTGTATCGATTTTTCTGATGATAAGTGTAATGTGTAGCTAGTAATTATAGGTATAAGTATATATACTTATACCTATAATTATTAGAGTCGTAAGGGTAACATCAAAGACTGTTAGTAATTTTTGTTTAATTTTTCAATTTCAGAAGATATTTCTTGAAATTTTGCACTATAAGGATAATGTTTTAGGCTGCTATTGTTAATTTTTTGTTTTAGAAGAAATATTTTGTTATTTTTTTTTGTATGAGGAACGATAATCTCCCTTGCGTGCGTGTGATAAAAAATTTCTGCGCTGCTTACCTATCTTTTCTTAAAAACTAATACTTACGAAGGTAACTAATAGGCACGCTTGCGTTAGCGGAGACCTATTTGTTTTTTTTTTATTAATATTTAATAGGTACGTTACCTACCTAAACATTGATTTTCTTGATTTTTGTTGTTGTTCAGTTAGTTGTTGTTTTTAATTTTAAAAATAAAAAATACATTATTGCCTCAATATCAGTTTATTATTTTCCTTTCATCTGATATACAGCCCTAGCAACTCAAATCTCTTAGTATGAAAGCGTGACTAAATGTGGTGATAACATTGCCCACCTCCATTAAAACCTAAAATGGACTTCTATTTATTTGAAAATGTAATAGTATACAATTTTGCCGGTTTGCTAACAATATATCTTAAAATCAAAATCATAGAGCTTATAGTTGGTGAGTAATTTAGGTTGAGCAAAGATGTAAGAAAGTGGAGATAACTTTGCCCGCGTCTGTTTTTGTTTTATTCTCAGCATCTGTTAGGAATTAGGTCACCTGTATTTGACAGGTTATTTGTTGCATAGAGTGTCGTTTAATGCTTCAGCAACCATCAAAATAAAGTGGATATTTTTTGAAAAAAGTAATAAAAGCCGAAATATGTGGGCAAAGATGTAAGGTTTCACCGTAATGTTTCTATACGTACTTCTCTATTTTTGTGGTAATTTTTAAAATGGTCTCTTTACCTTACTTACTATAATACGTCAGATTTTGTAAATGAAAGAAAGAAATAAAATAAATAATAAAGAGCTGTGACAGCTCAGCGTATAAGTGCTCGTACAGTTTTGTACGTGGTAGAGTCATGCTGCAGCTATATTAGTAGTATAGTTGTAGCACGAATGGGTCGGCTCGACCGGAAAAGGACCACGCTCATACAGAATACCAGCGTAAAATAGCAGCTTGACACTGCTTTGTTTCGTATGGTGAGTGTAGAGGACTGGAGACCCCTTTTTCTGGAAAAAGAGTCATTCCATCTTAGTCCTCACGGGTAATAACGCATCTGCATTTTGATTGGTAATCGAGTATAGATGTAGATGTCTATGGGCCACATCAACCACTTACCGTCAGGTGTGCTGTGTGCTCCTTTGTCGCCCTTATCCTATAAAAAATAACCGGTAAAGTGAGAGTCGGACTCGCGGATGAAGGGTTCCGTACCATCGTAATACACGTTTCTAGTAGAGGAGCCCCTTTTAATTTTTAATTAATTCAAATTTTATTATTTATTTTTATAGCGGCAACAGAAATACACATTCTAATGGGGTTGTTATAAAATTATTTGCTTAATTCCGCGTAAAGAAAGAAAATGATGTGTCCTGCCCAGTTTTAAGGGGACCTCCCACCCTCCCTCAATCGCGCGCACTATACCCGTCGCCGTTAATCCCAGCACTACCAACCCCAGCACCAGCACACTAGGCACGACAGACACTCGAAAATACGACACGTGTTTCGCCTCTACACGAGGCATCCTCAGGTGAAGTAGACTCTGCGGAGGCTGGCCGCTTCAGCAGGACACATCATTTTCTTTCTTTACGCGGAATTAAGCAAATTATTTTATAACAACCCCATTGTAATGGATTTCCGCAAAGTAACGCCTGATTCTATCAATTATAATACACATTCTGTAAAAATTTCAACTGTCTACCTATTACGGATCATGAGATATAGCCCGCTGACAGACAGACGGACAGACGGATAGTGGAGGCTTAGTAATATGGTCCCGTTGGATAACCTTTGGGCATGGAACGATAAAAAGTACGCGGGCAGCCCAAATTCAATCCCGATCTCCACACCGGAGTTAAAGTGATTGATTAGATTACCACGCGCTCGATTGTCAAGGAAAACATCGTGAGGAAACCTATAATTGTAAATGTGAAATTAAAGTATTTAAAATGAGTCCGCCAACACGCATTAAAGTAGCGCGATGGACCCTACTTGCCCCAAAAAACCCTTTCAGAAATGTAAAGATACTGGTGCCTATTAGTGGAAACTAAACAATCTGTTAACACACTTTTGACAGACACTTTTAACAGAAATCTACTAGCTTTAGATACATCAATACGAATTTACGGATAGTGTAGGTATTTATTTAATAGATGTTTACATTGCTAAGTATAAGTTTTTCCACCTATATGCAATACAAAGACCAGCGACATTTATGCAACAAATCTAAAGAAAACAAAAACACTGTACTATATTATTCAATATAAAAAAATTAGGTTGGTTTGTTTGTTCGTTTTTTAATCGCAATCTAATGAAGGGCATGGCACATGGCAGTGCATGGCGTTCATTAGATCGCGGTAAAACTTTGTCAACATATTCCTTGCACTTGCGCGGTTATAGGCATAGTACAATTAACTCAAGTAGGTGGTGCGCGTATCGTACGACAAATTTGTCTGAAAGTTATATATTTCATTCAACTTCAATGAATGTATTATCATTCTAGTATCTGTTTGTAATGTTAAAATAACAGCTTTTTACTCAATGCATATGAATATATATATACGGTACATCAAAGATGTTTTATAGGTCTAAAATATCTTTGCGGTACATATAACAAAAACACAATTTGTAAAATTTTTGTCTGTCTGTCTGTCTGCCTGTCTGTTTGTTCCGGCTAATCTCCGAAACGGCTGGACCGATTTCAACGGGACTTTCACTGACAGATAGCTAATGTTCTAAGGAGTAACTTAGGCTACTTATATTTGAGAAAAAGAATGAAGGTTCTGAGCAATATAATTAAAACTCTAAATTACACGCGGGCGAAGTCGTGGGGAACAGCTAGTTAAATAATATAACTCTTCGAAATTTGAAACGATATTTCCACAATTATTTCTTCTGCGGCAGCAATGCGCCGGGTACCAGCTAGTAGATAGATAAAATTTAAAAAAAATATTCAATGTACAAATTGAGCCTGGGAACTTTTTATCTATTACAGTACAAAAGATGGATGGATGGATGGACCTAAAGCTAGAGGTTCCAATTTGACAGCGTTTTTTGTCCTGATCTAGCTTTTTTAGAGCTAGCTTTTGCGCTAATATACCAATTTGATATTTTCTTTTAATGAATAGGCATACATACCTTAATATAATCAGACCATCCAAGTCAATATCCTCGCTTTTTTTCTTAGAATATATTTCAGGTATCGGATACAATCTGTCAAAGAAATATTTTTAAGATTATTAAAACATAATGTTATGTTCGCCAATTTTTTAATTTGCTTTTATTACTATTTCAGTGTTAATAAGGCCTGAGCCACGTCAAAGCTAGTAAGGATTCAGCACAAACGTGTCGGCTCGACCAGAGAAGAACCATGCTCTCACAGAATACCAGCGTAATGCAAAAACATCCTTTTTGAGAATTTATTGCACACTGAACTTTATTAATCTTGAGTTTCAATAATAGCTAAGCGCTCATTCATTCATTCATTCATTGTACGCGAGCAACCGGATTTCGATCTCCGCTGGCACCAGTGAAATTATAATAGTAATTTTATGTGCCGATTTACCATTTGCTCGGCGTTGAAATCAAACATCACGAGGAAGCCTATATGTCTAAAAATAAAATATTATCCAGGACATGTGAGGCGAATCACTGTTCTTCTTCATATTAGATCTTTCTCTCATTTCTAATAGAAAATCTCTCTTAGAAATAGGAGGAATCCAATAGTGGTACGTCAACTTTTAACATCTAATCCTTAGGTTTTTTACATGGTAGAGCCATATTGCAGCTATATTATTGGTATAGTTGTAGCATGAATGGGTCGACTCAACCGGAGAAGGACCACGCTCTCACAGAATACCAGCGTTTAATAGCTGCTTAACTGTGCTGTTTTCGTATGGTGAGTGTAGCGAAGCGGAGACCCTTTTTACTGGAAACGAGATAGTCCTCACGAGTGGCAACGCATCGGCATTTTGATTCGTAATCGAGGATAGATGTATATGTGTACAGGCCACAGCAACCACTTACCGTCAGGTGGACTGTGTGCTCGTTTGTCACCCTTATTCTGTAAAAAAGGTAGGTAAAGTAGGTTTTTACTAATTTGAAAAAAGTATTAAAGATTATTGTAACACGAAAATTGGCGAAGTTCTTAAGTATTTAAATGGAATCCGTTATACGTAGTATCGATAACGCTACTGACACATTACATTCTGCCTTCTAAGTCCGTCTGGGTTGGACGATCCTCTTAGCACCATAACAGCCTATGAAAGTAACTTCTGTATATATACATACATATATATATATATATATATATATATATATATATATATATATATATATAAAGTACGTGTCACGTTGTTTGTCCGCGATGGACTCCTAAACTACTGAACTGATTTCAATAAAATTTTTGGTCAATGTGCAGTTTGGTCCAACTTAAAAGATAGGATAGCTTACATCTCAATTTATGGTCGCAATACAATATTATTTTATTGAAAATTATTTGTCTATTATTTGACAGTCACAATTATCTGTCACAGAATCGTTTGGAGCTACCAAACGATTCTGTCAGATGACGATATCTGTTGACTGGATTGAGTAAATATTTAATAGATGGCGCTATGTTAAAAATATAAACGTTTAATATAAGCTACAATTTAGTAGTATAACCACCACGTGTTGCTGTAAGTATTCAACAGATAGAACCGATTTCAAAAAAAATTTGCAGACTGCGTGCAGTTTGGTACAACTTGAGAGATAGGATAGTTTTTATCCCGATAAGTGACCCTCAATTTTTTTATTGCTAATTTCAGGAGTTTTTTTGGGAAAGCAAATGGTTGTTCGGAAAGGACAGAACAACGTCTGCCTGGTCAGCTAGTATTATTCATTATACCAGCTAGTAGTATATATATATATATATATATATATATATATATATATATATATATATATATATATATATATATATATATTTCTGATATTTGCTATAGCTGCCACGCTTGGCGGGTGGGTTGGCAACCGTATTTTCTAGTAAAGACGCTACTTCTCATCTCCTGATATGTTTCCCTCTGTGGCCTGTTGCGTCACCCACGGGATGAAATAGGGTAGTGGATAATTTTACACCGCCATTATAGGGTTAAATAATCACCTTAACCCTAATTACTCTTTCGTAATTCTAGTGGGCGTAAAGGCGACTAATGATGATTGTTTTGTTGGCCCGACGTCAGGAAGTTGGCGGTGTTTCACCCCCGTGCCTTGAAAAGCACATGAACACGTTGGTCCTGCGCGTGAACTCTCTCCGATCGTGTCGGTTACCCGTCCCATCGGACTGACAGTGACGGAATAAAGAATGCACTTGTGCTTGCGCTTATACTTGGGCACTATAATCCTGTCCTGCACAGATGGCTAATCACCGTGACCGAAATTCAGTCTGGAGGACATTATTCTAAGATTAATCAGTCGCTTAAACAGTTTCTGGAAAAGATTTTTAACTGGACGCGTAAATACTTATTCCGTGCTCATCTCTTCTCTGGCGGATACTCAGTTCGGTTCGGCACCATTTGGCACTAGCCAGATGTCATTTGATCATTTGGACATTTTACTTTAATGTATGTAAACTGCCCCCACGATACAGGAGAAAATCCTAGTGTGGAGTTTTTATACGAGATAAAAGAAGCGATGCAATTTGTATTTATAATTAAAAATAATTTAAAATTTAAAATTTTGTACAGCCGACTTCAATATAAGTTATTAAGAATAACTCAAAAACTATTGCTCTGACCTTGATCAAATTCATATGGGACCACACGGGAAGTATCAGCTTTCATATCAAAAAAGAATCATCGAAATCGGTTCTCCCAGTAAAAAGTTATGCGGTAACACAAATAAAAAAAACACAGTCGTATTGAATACCGTTTCCTTTTTGGAAGTCGGCAGAAAATGCAAACTTTTATTCCGTCGAGTTTCTGCTCACCCCAACTTCTGTGAGGTATTTTACACACTTTAATTCTTAACACTCCAACAGCGTAGCTTTCTCAAGCAGTGGTAAGTACCCATTGCTCGGACCCTCCAGGTAAGCAGAAACCCGAATTCAAACTCGCACGAAGATGTTCAATGTTGCTTTATCACAACCTTAGCTATCAAGGAAATAGAAATCTTGTTTCTAAAAATATTCTAGAAAATAATAAATAAAAAAAAATAAAAAAATTTAAATTCCTCAATCTCAAGAACCGACGTCATCATTCCACCTCGAATTTTCCTTCTGTTAAAATAACAAATCACATATACTTACAAAGTAACAAAGCGATTTTAAAAGTTTTGCTTACTAAGGTTTATTTAAAAACTTTGAGAGGTAGTTTATAATTAATTTTATCAGTCCTTTCTTAGAACCTGAATAAACATCCGTTTTATACACGTTAAGTATGAATGTACTCTAATACAAAGTAGTATAGTTTTATAAAATAAAATTATAGGAAATTTGTTTTAGTCCTTCCGCTATTGGGAGGCTGACGGCACTGTGGCGCAGTGACTTGGCAATAAATTGCTGCGCTAAGGGCCGCGGGTTCGAATCCCGCACGAAACAAGTATTTGTATGGCTTACAAGTAATGGAGAAGACTTCAACATTGTTTCGGGTCTGGATGCTTGTCCTTGTGAAATTTACGTATGTAAACTGCCCCCACGATACAGGAGCAAATCCAAATGTGGAGGTAACGTTTTTCTTAAACAGAGGATCGGGAAGATTTTCCCTTGCTAGAAGTATTGATGATCGTAGTAACCAAACGTCTGGAACCTCTATATGCGGCGTAAACGAGATGATATACCGCCATCTATAGGTTTTTCTTTGCATTTCCCATTATCGTCTTCATAGACCAATATAATTCATGTATATTACGGGATGTTATACCGTAATATACGTTCAAGGGGTTCACATAAGTCATGTGAAATCCGACAGGTGACATTAAGCAACTGTCTTAATAATGCTAGACTGATAAAAAGAAACAAGAGCAAGGGGTCAGGTATGGATTACGGTAACCAATATACTCCACACATCCACATCCACTGAAGTAAGTTCTAACTATTCGTTTTGTGACGGCTTGTGAGTATTCTTCACCCTATCTGGTCTACACGGCCTCTGACTGATGGTTCATAACAAATAACAATATTATATATATGAATATATGTATGTACATAAAAACATAAATAGCTTTAATAAGAATAAGGATGTGCATACTTTAAACACTAGGAACAAACATTAGCTTGTAATGCCAGTTACTAGACTCCACAGAATCAGTAATTCATTTATGGGGCAATGTATACGCTATTACAACAAAATTTCAGAACATATTCAAAGTTTGTCAACAAACAAGTTTAAAAGAAAAACTGTACAAATAGGGTTATTATAATATCAAGGAATACATGAATGAAAATAACACCTGGGAATAAGGTGATCGCCACCATGCTGGTTCTATGAAAAATCATTTAAAAATTGTATAAACGAAATTATTGTTAAGTAAAACATGTTTGAAAAAAAAAGTCCAGCTAGGTTTCTTGCTGGTTCTTCCCAGGACAGAAGTATTTTCCGAACCAGTGGTAAAGAAAAAAATACTTTCAATAAGTATTATGTAATAATCTATATTGAATAAAAATTATTCTATTCTATGCTTCACTGCCTCGTTGGTCTAGTGGTCATAAGTACGACTGTTGTTCATGTGATCCCGGATTCGAATCTCAGGTCGTGCCAAAAAGCTCTTTCTCGTCAAGAAATTATCAGTTGCAGTTTGGAGTCATGAAGATGAAGATGTTTTGCCCCGTGCCTCAGAAAGCGCAAAATCACTTTTGTGTCGGAATACCGTTCAGTCGGACTACGAGACTGAGGGAATAGAACGTACAGCTGTGCTCGCGCGTACACTCGGGCACTGTTAAGACTGGCCGCCGTGACTTATGATATAATATGCTTGATGTAAAATAATGGGAATGGTGCGCAGCATCAAAAGTTCGAGATGTGTAGTATCGCGATAGACAACGGTTTGGCAGGGTACCGAATAATCTTTTAGATCTATATTTACCTACTGTCCGTTAGCAGTTGGACTTTAGTCTGTTGACTACTCGTATTTGTTCGCTATATGTATTGAGCCGTGGTAGCTTTGGAGCTAAGTTCTCGCTGTAAATATGACAGTTTCGCATTACCACTTGCTTAGCTGTAGGATGTTGAAAATATGCTTAGTTGTAATTTTAATCACGCAGGAAATATGTCACACAGTTGGATATTTTCATCGACCGCCAGTTTAATAGAAATGGTGAAAAGTAAACTATCAGTTATACATCCTATTACAAAACAAATGCCTTCCCAATTACTATTTTTTTTTATAGGATATAAATACGAAGTTTGTTTTTATAGGATAGGGTGACAAACGAGCACACAGTCCACCTGATGGTAAGTGGTTGTTGTGGCCCATAGACATCTACATCTATCCTCGTTTACGAATCAAAATGCATATGCGTTGTCGCCCGTGGGGACTAAGATGGAATGCCTCTTTTCCAGTAAAAAGGGTCTCCGGTTCTCTATACTCACCATACGAAACACAGCAGCGTCAAACTGCTATTTTACGCTGGTATTCTGTGAGAGCGTGGTCCTACCTCGGAATGCTGCATGCATGGCTCGACCACTCCGCTCCAATATGCAGTAGCGGACTTCACATGTCTTTACAAACTTTGAAAGCCTTTGACAGCTAGCTTTTTGGGTAAGCTTCCAACGTACAGTTTATTCGCTGGTGATTAACTGGGTAAAAGACTTTCTGAGTGAACGGTCCCTCCATGTCGTCGTCGATGGCGGTTTATCAGACCCTTTGGCAACTAACGCCGGTGTTCCTCAGGGGTCCGTTCCCTCCGCAACTCTCTTCCTGCTCTATATTAATGATCCTCTTATGCCCGGTATTTATGGGTATGCAGACGACATCACTGTTGTGGAGAGATACCAACCAAGTCCTCTGGCCAGTCGGGATCAAATCCAGTCCGGAAAAGAGGCTAAGGTAGAGCGTATGAATCTCACACTACAGGCAGTTTTCGAATGGGGCGATGCCATTCTTGTGAAATTCAACGCCTCCAAAACACAAGCGTGTCTCTTCTCTTCTGAAGCTACGAGTCCTTGCAAAGGTGTGACAGTACTTCTCGCTGAGAGAGCTGCTTACTCTTAATAAAGCGCAAGTCCGGTCATGCACGGAGTATTACTACCATATATGGACTGGTGCTGCAAATGCCACCTTGCGGCTTTGGACTCAATGGACAGGCGCGCTAAGAGACTTATTGGTGATTCGATTGTGGTTCAAACTAATCTTACAAGCCCCGAACACAGTTGCAAAGTAGCCAGCCTTTCGGTTTTCTACAGGATGCATTTCGAAAAGTGTGCGCAGGAATCGCATAATTTAATTCCTCCCTCTCCCTTCCACAATCGGACAACCAGACGTTCAGTCACCTTTTTGTTGTTGACTTACCACTCATTCCAACCAAACAGTTACTACATCGTTCGTCATGCGTACAGCAAAGGAGTGGAATAAGTTGCCAGCATCTGCCTTTTCATCCAATTACAAAGTGGGTGGCTTTAAGGTGGGTGAATAGGCTTTTGTTAAGTCAGTGCGCTTCACTATCTTAGGCTACATCACCACTTACCACCAGGTGGGATTATATTTAAACGCTGGCTTAGAATAGTAAAAGAAATATTTACAGCTTAAAGGTATTTTATCTCACTTGGAGGCAGGACTTATTTTCTGCCTATGAGCCCGTCGGTGGTGGTACCTAGTACCTACTGCCCTTTAACTATTTCTATCTCCAAGCAATAGTGGACCCAATACTAGTTTAAAGGATAAGAGGGTTAATATATTTAAACGCTGTAAAGAACAATACATCTTACAACTGTTCTTTTAGATAAACAAGTTTCGATTGAGGACACGGTATGGTCAAGGACTTGTCCGGATCATGCAACCATTGTTGCCGTAGTTATGGTCCAACACGAGTCGAAGTCAAATAGAGCAATTAGACGAACATTATTCGTTTATACCAGATGAGCAATTTCCAAACAGAGAACGGTCAGCAAATTCAAAGCCGTTCCTTGTTAATCGTAACACCAGAACAGACACATTTGAGTCAAAGGTGCAAGATGTCTGGCACTGCAAGCTTCAATCCGCCTGCCAACGGCAAAACAGTGATTGCCTCGCTAGAGCAAGACCGGCATTATCCAGCAGTAGACCGGTAAAGAAGACGACATTATTAGGTACAATAGGCATTATGACGTGTACCAAGAGTTAACAACGTGAAAAAAAATCGATTGCAAATATCGGCGGACTGTGGCGACCGAGTAATGGCGACAAAATCGAAAAACGCTGCAACCAAATTACTTACAGCCCGATAATTGGTAGCAGCATTGCCAGGAGGCGAGTTTCAGCTCTGCGTTTAGAAGCCCGTATAGCCCGCGTGGCAAGTATAAAGGTAAATATTCAAATTAATGCGTGCCATCTAGACTTTAGATGATCTAAATTCCAATGCTCTACCTTGGTCTTTGTAAAGGCCTGCGTCCGACTAATACAAATTCGCTCTGAGCTCATCAAGGCATTTGATATGAGGTAGATAATATAAAAAAAAATATCACAAACTGAAAAATGCCGTTAATATAATACAAATTAGTCATACACTACCTGTGAGACATCTTTTTCTGCATTATGTTGATTTTTCAATGATTTTCCAATGACAAAATTTATAAAATGATTAAACTAAGTAACTGTTTTTAAGTAATTGGTAGTTTAAGTCAGAATCAATGTAGAACAATACAAATAACTATAAAAAAATTAAATAACGTAAAAAAAATCTAAGCGAATAAATAACTCGTAGTATGTACTTGCGAACTGAATTCGTCGGTTGGCGCAGTGAATATGTTGTGTTATGTTATGTATGAAATCGTATAGCAGATATTCTCATCTTGTGGAAAGAGATAGACTCAATAAAGAGCAGTAAGAAACTAGCGCACATATAACAACTTGTAGAGATTTCCCCAAACTGCAGGAAATCCAGTGTTGCTAACGTAAAATCTGAGCTGCCATATGTCACAGTATGGATTGCCGTATTTTAAGGAAAAAAAAACTAAATTGACGTATTTCATTCTTTATTTTAAAAATATCTATTCCACACATAGACTTTGTATCATATAGACTAAACATTCCGTGATTTCATCAGCGTGTGAAAGGAATGCACGTATATAGTTAGACATAAGAGTAAGGGAGAAGCAAATCTATATTTCTTGTTTTTTTCTAGGTATGCGTTTTTGATTGTTTTCCTCCTTTATTTGACATTAACGATGTCAAGCTCTTGTGAATAACATTGATATTATAAGCAAACAGGTAATTGAATTTAGTGTTTTTTGTGGGTTTTAGTTATTAAGTAAGGTTAAAAAGATGGTAAGTTGTAGCATTTTAGGATGCAACAGCATCAGTCAACGAAAAATTGATAATATTACCTTTCATCGGTAAGTTTGTTTTGTGCTTACATTTTTTGTTACTTGTACTGATTAATATCTATGCCATCAAAAACATAACTTGTAAAAAAAACCAAGTCTCGCAACTCAGTTATTCTGCCGTAAAAAGTTGTGAGATCCATGTAATACCAAGTCGGTTAATTTATTCAGTCCCTACTTAAGGGTCCTTCTGTCTTAAGTTATTACGTAATTAGCTAACCTACCAACATCTTATAGTGACCACATCAATATCAAAAATCTTTTATGTTTAAAATAAATAATGCACAAAACTTTATTGCATTCCATTAATTCTATTATACATTAGCAACAATTACATTACAATATTTATTTAAAAAATAAATAAATATGTCGTACTAATATAAAAATAAATACAAACATAAAAAAATAATAAATAAATAAATAAGTCTTAATCTTAAGGTACACAATAACACAACAACATAAGATAATATTCTCAATTAATGATGTAGAAAAGATTTGATGATAATATACTTACCGTTACCATTAGTCAGTATCAAAAGTCAAAAGTTATAGGTTTTGTGACAGTTGCCTAGCTTAGCAGGAGAATTGGCAACTGCAGTTATTTGGAGACAAACTGTGTGGGAGGTCTATGTTCAGCTGTGGAGGACATAACTATTTTAGGCTGTAAATGTATTAATTAACAATATCTAAAGCTTAATATGTACATAATTTTTTTAATGTTTGGTATGAGTAATATTATCATTACATTTACATATCATCATCATTACAGCCCTTCACAAATCCACTACTGAACATAGGCCTCCCCCAAGGAATGCCACAAAGCACGGTCCTGAGCCACCTGCATCCATCGACTTCCTGCATGTCTTACCAGGTCGTCACTCCATCTCGTGGGGGGACGGCCTACACTTCGCCTACCAGTACGAGGCTGCCACTCGAGAACCTTTCTTCCCCATCGGTTGTCGGTTCTTCGAGCTATATGGCCGGCCCACTGCCACTTCAGCTTACTAATCCGTTGGGCTATGTCGGTTACTCTGGTTCTACTGCGGATATCCTCATTCCTAAGTTTATCACGCAGAGAAACTCCGAGCATAGCCCTCTCCATAGCTCGCTGAGCGACCTTGAGCTTCCTCATACGGCCTGCAGTGAAGGACTACGTCTCAGTTCCGTAAGTCATCACTGGCAACACGCACTGGTTGTACAATTTCGTTTTAAGGTTTTGAGGTATGTCTGACGAGAAGATGTGTCGTAGCTTCCCGAACGCTGCCCAGCCGCATTTACATATACTTGCTATTTAATTAAATCAATTGATACGAGTATTGTATTAATTGTTATAGGTATTGTATTTATGCACAGATACCCATACTTGGTTTTTTTTTGTTAAATGTCTTGATATAAAAGTGTACTATATATTAAATATATTAATTTCTTTTAAATATATTATTTCACAGCTTTTCTAAGGAATCAGCTATCCGTAACTGTTGGATAATCGCTACTGGTAGTAATTATAGGTAACCAACAAAACTTAGCAGTATATGCTCAAAACATTATGAGCCTCATTGTTTTAGGTGGACTAAATATACTTAACTTATGTAATTTATAATATAATTAAGATATATTTTTTAAATGTTATAATTTCTTGTTGTATATTGTTGTTTCTCCATAAGTGATATAAGTTTGACCTTGTTAGTAGTTATGACTTTTGACATTGTTCTGTATGTATTAAAAATTGACTAGCATTGCTTATTTTATTTTCAAATGCTAACATTCTGTACTATTATGAGTTGCAATAATTTGGTTGCATGACAATGACAAAATATTTACTTATAGATGGATTGATTAAACAGGAATCCTCTTTTACAAATGTTGGAACTTTATCTGTACTGCCATGTTTTATACAAATAAAGATTTAAATAAAAGAAATAAATAAATAATTTAAAGTCCTGACCTAAATATACAAATGAATAATTTATTATGCAATAATAATTGTAAAACTGACTGGAAATGCCTACCAATGGGAAATTTAGTCCACCCTTAAACCCTTTTATAAAGGTGTTATAAACAATAATGTGTAAATAAATTAGGAAATAAATGTAATAATTATGATAATTTCTAATTTTTACATTTATTTAATTGTCATAAATAATGTAATAAAGATGTTGTTGACAAGAGATAAGTTTCACCTATCTAAGTATAGTTTAGGAGTTGTACCTTATTATTTATACCATTAAAATATATTATATACAAGGCCTTATATATATATATATATATATATATATATATATATATATATATATATATATATATATATATATATATACACCTTTCTAATCTGATTCTAATAACCAGCACCCAAGAATTTCTGCCATGCAAAAGTATAAATCAAGTTTACAAATTAATGCATATTTCTGAGAAATTCTAAAGCTACTCAAACCAAGAATTACAACAAATGCTCTAGAAAGAAGACAAAAATTTTGTTAAATTTCTTTATTAATGTGATGAAAAATTAATAAATAATCGTATGTTTATTTTAATGTTATTGAATTATATTTAATATATAATTGTGTTTTCATTTGTTTTACTTAATGTAACATTGTTAATATTTCTAAATATTGAGTAAGTACACAAAATTTAGTTCTTTTTCCTTTTTAAATTTTAATATATTTTCATTTGTGTGTTATAAATAATGTGTAAATAACAATAGTGTGTAAATAAATTAAGAAATAAATGTAATATGTAATTATGATAATTTCCATTTAATTGACATCAATAATGTAATAAAGATTTTTTGACAAGAGATAGGTATTACCTATCTAAGTATAGTTTAGGAGTTCTACCTTATTATTTATACCACTAAAATATATTTTATACAAGGCATATAATATATATACTCCTTTCTAATCCGATTCTAACAACCAGCCCCCAAGAATTTCTGCCATGCAAAGTATAAATCAAGTTTATAAATGCATATTTTTGAGAAATTCTAAAGCTGCTCAAACCAAGAATAACAACGAATGCTCTAGAATGAAGACAAAAATTTATTAATTTTGTTGTTTATTAATGTGATGAAAAATTAATAAATAATCGTTTATTTATTTTAATTTTATTGAATTATATTTGATATATAATTGTGTTTTCATTTGTTTTACTTAATGTAACATTGTTAATATTTCCAAATGTTGTGTAAGTACACAAAATTTAGTTCTTTTTCCTTTTTATATTTATAAATATTTTCATTTGAATAGAATATATATCTTTACTGTCTATCAAAAGTCCGCTGTTGAACATAAACATGATTATAGTTATTTGACATAGTTTCAACGCTTGGAAAGCGGGTTGTCAACCACTGTTTTTTTTTTAGTTATCAGGAAAATGCTGCTGTTTATCTTCTTTGATGTTTCCCCATGTCGCCTCATACACCACCCATGGAATGATATGAGGTAGCAGATAATCTTACACTGCATGGTAAATTAAAATAGAATATTATAAAACATTTGTTTTATTTTATATACCAACATATTACAAAAACAAACCCTTTGTTGATGCTTTACAACGTATATTAACTAAAACATTTTACCACCTTAACCATTAGGTAACATGATTAAGCCACCTAACCATAAGTAAGTCACCTAAAAAAGGCCTGCCCTAGATATCCTCATAGGATGACTTTTACCATAGTTGCCACGCCTGCGTGAAAATATGCGTTATGCTGGTTGGCCACCGCATTTATTTATTATTTTAAGTTTTCATTGGGAAAGTGCTACTGCCCATCCCCATCTTGTATTATTGCTTACGACGCGGGGTAATATCCTTCCGTGTACAGACAAATTCTCTTGTACGCCACAAATTGCCGCACACAAGACACTAACTTAGCAAAACATGCAGGAAATCGCGGGAGTAGCCTCATAACCGTGTTTTGTACTACAAAACCTAAGTGGAAAGCTTTCCCTTTCGGAGGTCTGTGTTCAGCACTGAACTTGTGATGGAATGGTATGTTAAAACATTATTGATTTTTTTTTTGTAAAAACAAAACTCGACACGAGGAAATTTTTATTATTTAATATTTTTATTCTTAATTAATATTTAAGTACATACATAATATATTGTTATTTATTAGCAATATCATACTTTGTGCTAGTAGCGTCTTCACATAGTGCCGTCGAAATCCAGAGTTTATTGAATGTCCAGTAAAATCGTCGATGCGCCGTTGAATACAGAATGATGATTCTGTTTTTACGCCGTTTCCGCCCGTAGTTTTTAGTAGAGAAATGAATTAATCATCTAAATTATAAAAGAACATTTTTTTATGGTAACAATTAAGTTTTTTGTATGAATGTAAGTGCTGTGAATATAAAAGCCCATAACGGGGGAAATGGAACAATATCTGGTAACCCAGTGAAAGTAACTCCGGCCTATTTCTATCTCAAAAGCATACGCGAATGCTTTATCTAGTCAATCCTCTACCTACGATTCCACATTTGTGTTCCCTCCATAAAGGTGTCTTTTTTTATGTTAGTTGTTTGTCACACGTCGTCGCAAAGTTGAAAGTTTACACGATAATTTAACACACGGTGCACTTTGCTCTAAACGGATCATTATCCACTCGCTTTTTCGTTTAATAATCCTTTCGCTAGACCCATGAACTTTTAAACTTTATTTTTCTTATAAAATATTTTGAAAAATATAAAAATAAAATATATATGTATGTGATGGATTGGAGCAACGAATCCACTATTTTTATAGAACTTTATCAAGGCGAAGCCGCGATTTGGGGTCCCAGAAATTAGTTTTAAATAAATATTTCATCATCATCTTCATCATTACATGCCTTTCCAAATCCAGTGCTGAACTTCGGCCTCTCTAAGGAATGCCACAAAAAAAAAGTGTACGCTCAAATAAATAAAATATTTTAAAGAGATAATTGGTTGCATGTTTACAATTATTATTGTTTATATGGCTAGGGGTAATTTGGCAGAAGTATACCACCTGAATTTAATTATGTATATAATTTCGTAATGACCTATTGCACGACATAATATTTGAACTTTATACAATAATGCAAAATACCGAATTATTCAACTACGTCTTGTTGTAAGATGTCAGATGAAGCTTCAATTACATATAACATAACGTTGATCAACTTTAAATAGATAAATACTTAATTAAGTATATACCTATTTATACTTTATATATTTTACAAAATGTTTTGCTGTTGAAATAAAAAACGGGAACACGGAGTACATAATGGCTGCTTTATTTTTCATATCACTATTAATAATTACAAATATTTAATAATTAAATACATTATAGAAATTAATTTTAATATTCGACTTAAACATGAATCTAAACTTAATAATTTAAGTAAGGAAATTTGTTAGAATCAGTTAAATAAGATCGCTCTGTTTAAAGGCCAATTTATTTATGAGGCTACTCTCTCTTTGATCTGTCCCTGAAAAATAATAAAATTATCGTTTTAGCTGCATGAATTTAAAAATATAATGATCTTACACAGACAAGCCAAATAGGAGGATTATAGTGTTCGCAGGAGATATTATAGTGTTCCTGGTGTCTGAGGATACAGATGCACTGTCTATTCTCTTAATCTTGGTATGTTAAGAAAACGGTCACGCATCTATGGACTAACTGCGACAAGTGCAGACTAATCTCTCAGATCTATTGATCCGCGCAGCTGTTATTTAGCGACGAGTTCCTCTTCTCTACGACAAACGCTGTAGGCGATGAAACACGCTATCAAGCCCTCGGCACACTGTCGTCGGGCATCAAGCATAAATCGGGCATCGGGCGTTGTGAGTAACAAATACTATGGAATTTATACTATCCTGGCTGGAGGTGGGCAAAGTGTATCATTTTTGCGATTGAAACATTTGCATCTTGATCACTGAAATGTTCCGAAACACTGATATGTTTCATTTGTCTCATTTGGATCATCGACTCAAAAGATATAAAAGAAAGAATGTTCCGAATACAATAGCTGCGTCGCGGGCGTTTATTTTTATTACTGACTGATCCGTGAAATGTTATGTGGCAACAATGCTGAATAATATAAGTGCTTAGATTATTTATTGTGTACCGTAATAAGATTGTATATAAAATCGATTCTCCTTCATACTTTAACAAAAATGTCACTATGTCGATTCATTATTTACAAAAATGTCCATTTACACAAAACAGCAATGTCTATGTACACAGAATTTTCTCGTAAAGTATCATAATTCTAAACTTTATGATGAAAAGGAAGAAAGTAAAGTCACAATAATCACTACGCAAAGAAATCCTAAACATAACTCAGTATGTTTTCGTAAACAGGCGCTAATGAATATAAACAATTTGACAAGTGCCGCATCAACGTAAAATGACAACTTGTTAATGCAAACATTACATACAAAAACGACCGTATAGTATGTGACACATAAGTGCCTTAGTGGTAATTTTTACGTGCATGAATAACGTCAGTGAAAATCCGTACGAGTTGAGTGATACACTTCTTATTTATTATCTCTATCTGAGTTGTGTGGATTATAATTATTTCGCCCGCTCACTCACCACTCGTGAGTCAAAAGTTAAGTTAATCATTGTCTCAGTCTGTCTCTCTCGCTCGTGGCTCAGTCGCCTCGCAAGCGACGCGTAGCGTGAAATGAGCAAAGAGCAAAGTGATGTTTCACTGTTCCAGATCCAAATGATACATTTGAAACGTTGTTACTGAACCAATCTTTTGTGTCACTTCAGTGATTTGTATCAGTGAGTCGTTTCCGTAAAGAGATACACACGCCTAATCCTGGCACACTGTACCGTGCGTTTCATGCGCGGGCATCTAGCGGTGCTTCAGGAGCATTACTAAATATCTATATATATCAAGAGGGAATATAATCCGATGCTCCGCTCAACCCCTTGGGAAAAATAATGTGATGCTTTAGACATTGTACTATGTACTAGTATGACCGTGAGGTGCGGGTGGTTAAGTAAGGTTATACATTTTTAATAACAAATAACAATAGGTACTCAACCCACCCAATTAATCTTATCCATTTTTTTTATTCTATCCATCTGTTTGACAAACGGCAAAATAAAATAACGTTTTTAGAACGAAATTCAAGCATTTATTTTCATTCCTCTTGTTGTTGTGTGGACAAGTCTATCGATTCATTATAAATATTCAAGATAGATATCAACATTAATGTTGATATAGTTAAGTCAATCCCTATCGTACATGTAAAATATTTTGTTCAAAAATGAATTCACCAAAATCAAACAAATGATCAACAACGTGACTTTTTTCTTTGCAAAATATCAAAATTAATAAAATAATGAGGGCTAATAATCTTCCACTCACCAGATGTCGCTAGTTGTGACTGAGATAAAGTTTATTGTTACACAGTGTCAGTTAATTGAGAAATTCGTTTTAAATAATAGTTTATCGTTATCTACATTATTATATTAATACACAACACAATGCGTCAGTAATTTTAATTTTTAATTTTTTGCACTTTGTAACTTTTTTTTTTAATTAGCTTTTAGTTATATTTATAGTTTGGTTTATTCATTTCCAATGTAATTAATATAAAATATAGTTAATAATACAGAAAGAAACCTTAAAGATTACATTTTCCTAAGAAATTATCGTCCCCGCTACGAAATCTGTCAAATATTTTACCTCACTGTAAAGTGGCGCCGCCCTGGTGGCAGAAAAAGTCGTGGATGCCCTCATTGAAAATATTCTATATTTTAAACAGTATATAACATAAATTTTAACCAAAAATAGACGCGTCATAGCAGTAAAAACGTCTTGCGAATTTACTTGTGAAATGTTCAAACATCAGGATTATTTCTATTATTGACACCACAGTCACTCACGGCATATGTAACTATTTTGGAAAACTATGAATTATAAACACTAACACTATAATCTAAAAAATTACAAAATATCTAGGAGCTTATTTGTTGCGTGCCGACCAGTCATTCAAAATCAGCTATATAGTCATGAGATTTGGTATCCTTTTCCATCTTGCATTTTTGCCTAAAGGAATTTTCTTCTTCCTTGCACACTATGTACGTCTACATATTATATGCCAGTATATTCTGTCATACATATTTATTTATCTATGACTCTGTCTATGAGGGAGACTGATGTGGACCCATAGAGATATAAATATACCTATGGTAGCGACATATTCTGCTATAGAAATAATAGTTATACAAATATCTATTACATCGACACACACTTGTTAAAAGCAGTTTTGTCTCTTTTTAACAAAGCAGTAGCTGCTATAGGAAGGAGAGACAACTACAGTTTGTCAAGTGCTTATTTTGGTCACACTTTCGTGTGACGTCATTAGTTCATCCACGCGTGACTACGTCGCCATGTTAAGCGCCAATTATTGTGGTAGATCTGCTGTCAAACTGTCAAAAAGCAGTGTCATAGTGTCGTATAGAAATTATTCTAATAAATTAATTTTGTTCAGAAACCAATAAACAATAATAAGCATAGTTTATAAATCCTGAATATCATATTTCATCCACCGTTTCATGATCGTACCAGATTTTTGAATTTTAAATGGACATATTTAATATACCTGCGAAAAATAGTAATATTTTTAATTTAAAATCTGAATGAATAAATAAAATATGATATACAGCAGGACCCAACATGCTTGTATAACTTACCATTTGTGACCTGCGAAAATTAGTAATATTTTTAATTTAAAATCTGAATGAATAAATAAAATATGATATACAGCAGGACCCAATATGCTTGTATAACTTACCATTTGTGACCAATTATGCGCAGAATGTTTGTATACATATACCAACTAATAATAAATAAGTATTGATTTTTAAAAACGCTTATTTAATTTTTACGCAACTAATCCTTACTATTTTATATTAAAAATACTATGATATGGGATTATAACATGGGATCAGGGATCTCCATACCAGTAATATTGTACAGTGTACAAAGGTATTTGGTATACAAGCAAAAATATTCATCTTCCCACTACTCTGTATGTGTGTAAAGTTACAAGTTAGCTGCTTGCCTGTTTGCATACTTAACTCTTTGTTTGACTGCACCTAACACAAAAAAATATGTAGCAGAATATGCACTGCGTAAGTGTGTACATATGCGGTGAAGTCTGGTGAAGCAGCTCAAGAGAAACTTAAGGGATAGCAATCCAAATCTAATTTGACGACCCAACAATATCCATTGCTTCGTGTGATTGAAAAATTCGTTTGCTCGGCAACAAAAACAACGCAATGGATATTGTTAAACTGTCAAATTGGTATGGTTTGCCATTTTAGGTGTGTTATGGAATTAGAGTACGGATTTAATTTCTATCTACATAAAAGCCACAAAACTGTTAAACACATTATTTATTCCTCAGATAAGTTATTTGACGATTAAAAATTCAGGCCTGTATCTATATAAATACCTACGGAATAAAGTAAAGTAAGCAACAAATTCAATTATATGAAATGACAACAAATTGATATTAGTAAAAATATCGATATCAGCTGCCCATATTGCAAGTTACAACCCTATAAAAGGCGGCCATTTTATGCGCCAGATTTTTGAAGGTAGTCATGCTAACTACCAAAGAGAATATAACCACTACGTTTAGCTAATACTGTAGGTATGCTCCAAGGTATGCCCAGTCCATATACTTCTGAGTCAGTGTGTTGACCGGCCTTCGTGCTTTTCTATGCTCAAGGGGGCCGGCGGGACTTGAGAGATTAATTAGTGTTGCTATTATTTAATCATCATTCATCAAGAATCATTGTCGGCTGACACCGACTTGAAAATTCTAATCTTTAGGAAAAGAAATTCAGTTATTTTTTACTCAATTCGACTGTATGTATTTTTTATATGTGTATACCTCATAACTTTTTTCTGGATGAACCGATTTCGATGATTCTTTTTCATTTTTTTCTTTTTTGAAGTTGGTTGCACGAAATTATTAATTTTAAATTATTTTTGAAATTGATCTTTTTTATTTCGTTATTTTTAGTTTTAAGTTGTAATTACTAATAATTACAAAAACTATTTCAGTTTTAGTTACACATCGTAGTCAATATCATAAAAACTAGTGAACCGATTTTGAAGAAATCGTTATTATTCCCTAAGTTGAAATAAATGTAAGTAAACTTACCTTTATGTTCTGAGTTGTATGTAATTATGTAAAATCTGACTGTCTGATAATTCAATTGCTGCGCTGATGACCACAAAATGTACGCAATAGCCTATAGCGTTAAAACACGCCGTTTTAGAGATCATAAAAAGAACATACGAGTCAAAGAGATGGCATAGAAAATTAAATAATAACATTATTATTTTGTGATAACGATATTTTAGAAACGTTTAATTAACAAATTTATTGTAACGTAATGATAACGTTATGCACATACAAAGCGTTGCATAATGTCGTTTTGATAAAACGTTTATCTTAAACATAACGTATCTCGCACTTGCGCAAATAACGTTACTGTATTTTACTTTTATTTAAGACCGGGACAACCGCGCAATTAAATTGCACCAATGCATTGGCCCTAAAATGAGAGTTTAGGGCCAACGCGACTCAGTTGACAGCAGTGTGCGCACAGGAATCAGTGAATATTTGTTTGTCATAATTATTTGCCTAGTTGCATGGTAAAAGGCTGCAAAAATTACGATACAAAGGTTAAAAAGGAACATGGGATATCGTATTATCGGTAAGTAAACTTACATTAATTTTGATGCAATTAAATTATTATATAAACACAATGGCGGCCATTGTGTGGCCGGTTACGTTAGCAAGATTATATCAGGGTTGGATTCAGACCCTTAAATAATATTGTACATGGAAAATAAAATATATTTTTATTATAGGAGAGGGGGCAAACGATCATGCGGCTCACTTGATGGTAAATGACTACCACCGCCCATGAACAACTGCAACACCAGGGGAATTGCAGATGCATTGTTGGCCTTTTAAAAAGGAGTAGAAAGAAAGGAAGGTCCCTAAGTCATGTCGGTCCGGAAAAATCGCTGTTGGTAATCGATTCCATAAGAAAGTTGTGCGAGGATGAAAACTTCTCCTAAATCGTACAGTGGTGGACCGCCAATCATCGAGGTGGTATGGACGGTATCGCGAGTTTTGTCGCGATGTGTGATGGTGAAATTGGTCAGCTGGAATTAGTCCGAACAATTCCTCAGAGCACTTCCCGTGGTAGATGTAAAGAGATGCAACATCTCTACGAAGTGCCAATTAGTCAAGCCGATCGGAAAGAAATCGGTCGTCGACGATTCGATCCGCTCTGCGCTGGATGCGGTCAAGTGGAAGTAGCTGGCACTGGGGAGCCCCTGCGCAGAGATAGGAACAGTATTCCATGTGGGGCCGAACCTGTAAAGTTGCAAGCGGTGTGCCGGCATTTAAAACTGTCCCGCTCTGCTGAGCACGACAAGCTTTTCAGAGGCCAATTTTGTCTTCTCTTCCAAATGACCACGAAACTGCACACTCTCGATATGTCGTCACTGAGTATTGCGATACTAGCTGAGGCAACAAAGGAACTGCCTTGAAACTGAGAAGATACGATAAAGGGGTTCTTTTTAGCGGCAAACGCGCAAACTTGTGTATTTTGGGGATTAAACTGGACTAGATACAGTCGCCCCCAATCCGAGACTTTGTTCAACAATGTCTTTTTTTTTAATCAAAAACAACAAAAATATATAATATATATATATATATATATATATATATATATATATATATATATATATATATATATATATATATATATTTGTTATCGATATAAAAAAGTAAAAGAACCCATCAATAATACAAGTTGGTCGACCTGAAAATAAAATTATGGTACTTTCGCGTAGTATAGTGGTATATTATTGTATAAAATGTTAAGCACCAAGGTAAGAGCGAAACACCAACATGAGTTTCACCACTAATTTATGAAATAGTATTATACATACATACATACATAAACACTCACGCCTGTCACCCAGAGGGGTAGGCAGAGACTATGGACTTCCATTTGGCACGATCCTGACAGACCTCTCTCGCTTCCTCCACATCCATATACCTACGCATACACGCTCGTCGGTTAAAGGTACTCTTGATTTGGCCCATTTTTAATATATCGCCAATTTGGTCGATAAACTTTCGCCTAGGGCGACCCTTCCCGACTCTGCCGTTCACCTCTGCAACATAAATTTGCTTTGTCACTCTTTCCTCATTCATTCTTTCTACATGACCAAACCACCGAAGCATTCCTTTCTTAATCCTGGTCACAACATCATCTTGCAAACCACACTCTTCTCTTATTAAACAATTTCTCACTAGTATTATTGTGAAATAAATGTTTTTATTATTTATCTTATTTATTACGATACTACATACTACACACCATGGAATAATGGTATAAATAGCATAATTATTATACTACGCAATCAACCCTGGAGACATCGCCGACCAATGCAACACAGCATTCATGTAGTTCCTATGTGATATTACAGTTGGTGCTACTTTTGTTTTTATGAAGAAGGTATGTAAGTAAATTATTTTTATGGGCGTATCCTTCTTTTTGAAATCATTGGTCATAGACTAAATGAATTTGTTGACAACGTTTCTTGTTTCGCTAATGGCACATTAATTGAGGTATCTTTGTTTACAAGTTGGGGTTTTAGAATGAAGAAGTTGGAATGCGTAGAATGAGTGAAATGATTTATATAAAAAATGAATAAAATTTCCAAAATTTCTGACCAATGAAATTGTCTTTTTTTATATGATAAGGGTGACAAACGAGCACACACTCCACCTGATGGTAAGTGGTTGCTGCGGCCCATAGACATCTACATCTGTCCTCTATTACAAATCAAAATGTAGATGCGTTGTCACCCGTGAGGACTAAGATGGAATGCTTCATTTCAAGTAAAAAGGGCCTCCGGCCACCTGCACTCACCAAGCGAAACGCAGAGGTAAACCTCTACTTCACGCTGGTATTCTGTGAGGTCGTTGTACCACCCCGGTTCGAGCTGGCCCATCCGTGCGACAGCAAAAGCTGCTGCGTGGCTCTACCACTGTTAAAATCTAGTCTACATAAAAATATTTACAATCTTAAAATTACGATATCGAATAAAAATCTTACTATTAGCTAACATTCAATTGGTGGCAAATGTGAACGAGAGGATGATAGCGCTAACTCTATGTACTCTTGAAGTCTAAGAGCGTTAGCACAGAGTACCTTTGTATAAACCGAAAGGCGTTAGTACACCGACGCGACGCATCCGTATGCGGCAGCAAGTCTGCGAAACTATTGCGGTAGCGAAACATCTGCTGAACATTAGTATTAGAGCGCAGTTTTTTCCACAAAGACATGTCATTGTAGCTTTAGAGGACTGTGGGTGTAGACATAATTTCAGGATGTTGTCCCAGTTATCGCTTTCAGATTCTGAAGAGGAAGAATTATTATTGCTGACGTCGTTATTAAAGAGAAAACGCAGAATCTGGGTGCATGAAATAAACCAGATATAAAGGAAACTTGGAGGAGATAAATTATGCTTAGAACCTCAATCACATGAAGATCGTTTCTAAACGTATTGCAGAATGAAGACAGAAACTTTTGAATATTTATTCAATCTTAAAAATATTTATTGTCCTAAATGTCATATTAAAAAGAAAAATATCTGATCAAATATTTGGAAACAAATGGACAATCTTTTTATATAACCAAATTTGGGTTTAGGACAAGCAAATGCGCCGAACACTAGAAAGAACTAAGTTGGATGCAAGAAAAAAAGGTAAAGGTTGTCTTCCTTAATTTAACCAAAGCGTTTGACACAGTCTCATTGCCTGTACTAATTAAAAAACTAGAAATAAGCCTTGGTATTCGAGATCTCTAGGCTCTAACTAAGACTTTTCGGGGAATATTTGTATAATAGAATTCGGTGTATCAAGGGACAAGCCTACGTGAGCGACGAGTTGCCTGTTCGTTTTTGGTGTACCACAAGGGAATATATTAGGCCCTACATATTTTTAACCTACACAAATGATTTTTGCTAATTAAATCTTCCAAATAACCAAATAAATACCTTTGCTTATGAGACAGCACTTTTTTTAATGGTGATTCCTGACCCCAGACGTTAAGCAATGTTCAAAAAAGATTAAATATCGTTGTGAATTGACTAAACAAAAACGTCCTTACATTAAATATTGAAAAAACTAAATTTTGAAATTTTTCTATCAGAGCACAGGACCAGCCTACACTGTATCACTTCCATCTGAAGATGCACTCGTGTTTTATTCGTGTTTTGTAGGTATGTGTAACTCTCTCTATTGTCTTACTAATTCTCAGACTTGATTTATGTATTATACCTTCCCAAGTATCGAGACATCTGTGTAAGTTAAATATCTTGGTGTCCGATAAATATCGAGGTTAAACAAAAATGGTTAAAAATAATAGAAACAGAAACAGAAACTTTTTTATTCAATAAAGATAAATAGAGAAGGCTGGATTTCCAAAAAATATTCAACTATAATATGTAGAAAGAACTTTGAAGAAAAATATTGTTTTTCATAGAAGTGCACAAAGAGTAAAGCATCTGGTTCAATACCTACATTATTTATGCCCGTGCAGATTTATTATAAATTATACTGCCCTTATATATTATTTTATTGCTGCTATTATGTACCCTTATGGTATGTTTTACTGTACATATGTTTATTTCTTTTGCGCATGTCCAAATGTGTACAATATGTTGTCGTCATCCTTATGATTTATATTTTTTATAAAACAAAAGCAATAAAGGAACTTACAGAATCACTTGATGGTAAACGGCTACAGCAGTACATGGTCACTGACAGTCAGCTTCAAACAAAGAAAGCTACAAATGTGTTTTCACCCCTGAGGACTAAGATAAAATGCCTGATAGCTTATAATTATACAGACTCTCTATACACAACAGGCCGGAAAGCGGCAATGTAAGCACTGCTGTTTATTTCTGTTTATTCCGCTCAAATCGTTTATTAGATTGGTATTCATTCTGAACGATTTTTCCGACAATATATGAAAGGAGACATTGTAAACCAAAATATGTGTTTAAAATTAATAAGCGAATGCCTTGTGTCCTGAAAAAAACATTTTAACATACTTGACAACCAAATGTATGATCCGCCAGCAATATCAAACCATAAACACTTGATTGTTAAATTAATAATCGAAACTAATTTTATAATTAGATTGAAGTATGAAGCAATAGTGCAAAATACCTCTAAGAAGAGCTTACGGCATTTTTACAATAAATTAATTATTTTTGGTAGAAAATAAAAATTATAAAGTTTTGGTTTGTAGTTTTATTTTTATGCCCACAAACATAAAAATATTAATTTTATGACACGGACACAACGCTCTGTATCGATAATTAAAGTATATATATCCCGTATAATATATATTATATCCCATAGTGAAAATAAATTAAAAGTGAAATATAAATTATATCCCGCAATTGGCGTTTACACTGTGAGATATATCTTTTAACCAGTGTGCGTTCGTCATTGGTCATTGGATTACCCCCCTTTACCCCGTACACCGTTCTGCGGGGGCGCGGAACGGTGTGCGGGGTACAGGGGGCAAAATATAATATGAAAATATCGCTCGGTCGATCGAAAAAATATTTATAGCTAGAGATGTAATATATATTATAGCTAAGTGTAAACGGTTCCATATAAAATGTATGGTGAGCGATATTAATTTATATCTCGAGATGTAATATATATTATATTATATCCCGTAGTGAAAAGGGGGCTTCACCCTTATCACTCCATTGCCAAATACTATATCTATGGCTTAGCATAGTCATAGATAAAGGGAGTTTTGGCGGGAACTTGACCGGCGACGGATTGCTATTCCTGTATTATTGTTTAAATAATAGTTTGAAGTGGATTTTGATATGTAAAAGTGGTGCGATTTTGAGTATTAAATATCTGCGGATGTGAACTATTAGTAGAAACAGTAAACAAGTGCTCTGATGGTGATGTGATTCTCAAATTAAGGTGTCTGTCTGCTTAGGCGCTTTGAGATAGCCTCGCCAACTGTCAAGCTGTCTGCTGACTCAAATGGCCGTCAAAATCTCCCAAGATCTGCACAATGTGACGCATCAACATATTGTGAAGCAGTGTACTATGAAGGATAATTATACATTGTAACTTTAGGCTCAGAAGGGCTACAACCCAGAGCCGTAAAGCCAGTTATAGAATAACAAAAAACAACAACAAACAGAAATATTTTTCTTATATCTATGACAAACATAGATAAGAGTGTTGTCCATAGGTAATACGAAGTGTTGTCATTTGTCATGTCATAATAAGAGTTTTGGCGGGAACTCGACCGGCGGCGGCATGCTGCTCCTGTATTATTGTTTAAATAATGGTTTGAAGTGGACTTTGATATGTAAAAGTAGTGCGATTTTGTGTATTAAGTGTCTGCGCATGTGAACTATTAATGGAAACTGTGAAACAAGTGCTCTGATGGTGATGGAATCTCAAGATAAGCTGTTTGTTTGCATAGGCGCCTTTAGATACCATCGCCAACTGTCAGCTGCCTGCTGGCTCAAGTTACCGTCAAAATCTCCCAAGGCTGCACAATGTGACGCATCAACATATTGTGAAGCAGTGAAATATGAAGGAAAATTATACATGAAGACAAGGCTGTATGGCATAGTTCCTTTGCCTGCTCTCTCGAGCGAATAATAAAAACAACAACAAATCATGTCATAATAAAAAAAAAAGCGCGGGAACCTTGAAACGTGATAGGCGCCTTTTTTAAACTAAAATTTTAATTTTGTTTTCTTTAGTTAAAAAGCATTAAACTTCTATTTTTTTATTGATACTGGGTTTCTTCATCATGGGGAAACGTAAAAAAAAAAGTTGCCGGGAGAAGAAGAAGTCTTTGAAGAAACGACTGAGGAGGAAGTTGATACCAGTACTGAGGAAGATCCTGAGAAAGAGCAGCGCAAGCATAAGCCATACTTTGTATCTGACTACAACAGGAGGTACCCTGAGGACTCTATCCTCGTTGATTTTGTTGTCTTTGTCGAATCAAATGATGAAAGAAGACAAGTTGGCACGCGGGACATGATGTCTCTGTCCACACATATGAAGAGGTACAATAAAGGCATTAAATATTTACAATCTATGAATAAATACAAAATAGGCGTTCATTTTGAAAAGCCCTCTCTAGCGAATGCATTTTTAAATAATGTTACATTTCTTAATGAATACAAAATGAAGGCATCTATCCCAGCTGCAGGGACAGAAATAACAGGAGTCATAACTAATGTTCCCACTAATCTTTCTAATTCAAGAATTTTTGGTATGTTAACAACTTACAGGAAGATAATATGTGTTAAAAGGATAATGAAGAAACAAAAGAACGACGCAGGACGCAGTTTGCTACAGCCGACGGGCACCGTGGCCATCACATTTGCTTCTAATGTTTTGCCGGACCACGTCGATCTTCATGGTTGGCGGTTCGTGGTAAATCAGTATATTCCACCAGTGAAGCAGTGCTACAACTGTCTGAGGTATGGCCACTTAGCAAAGTACTGTAAAAATTCTGTGAAATGCTCAATTTGTACTGAAAATCACAACTACAAAGATTGCCAAGTCTCTTCAGATAAAGCGATATGCATACATTGCAAAGGAAACCATCTAAGCATTTCTGGACAGTGTCCTGTTAAGAAACAAAAGATAAAAGAAAATCAGACTAAATTACACAAAACCCCATTTGTAGACCTTTTTAATAAAAACGAATTCCCCGAATTAAACAAAAAAAATCCTAAAGATGCTCTTATGTCACTGCTAAAGAATGATGACATTATTAATATAATTTTAAATACAGTCATTAAAGTATTAACTCTTAATAAATCAAATGAACAAACCACCATATCTTCTCAGCTTATTAAAGATGTTCTCATAGATACAATGAAACCAAAATAGATATTTCATTATTTAACATTTAATATTTTATGGATCAGTTTAACATTTTACAATGGAATGCACAGAGTTTAATTAAAAATCGCTTTCAATTTACACAATTTTTATATGAGAACACCATAGATGTTGCTCTCATATGTGAAACTTGGCTTAAACCCAGGCACAATTTTAGAGTAAAAGGTTATAATATTATACGATTAGATTCAGGTAATGATCATAATGGAGTAGCAATACTTCTACATAACAAAATTGGATTTCGTGTTATCAATACATTCTCTGATGACTCATTACAAAATATAGCTGTACAAATACAATACAATGATAAATTATTAACTTTAGTTAGTGTTTACTGTCCCCCTAATTCATCAATTAATTATAATAAATCCAAATTAGATAATTTAATCCAAAGTTTGCCACAGCCAGTCTTTATAGCTGGTGATTTCAATGCCCATCACACGTTATGGGGATGTACTGAATTAGATTCACGAGGTAGGGATGTTCTTGCAAGTATAGATGACAACAATCTTGTAATCTTGAATGATGGTCAGATGACTACAGTAGGATCTCATAGATGGAGGCAGAATGCATTAGACTTGACACTTGTTTCATCTTCACTGGCTCTGTCTTGTGAGTGGCAAATATGTGATGATGATTCTCTAGGCAGCTACCATTTTCCTGTAAAGACAAAAATCACGGTTAATAGTCAAAATTTTCAAGGAACAGCTGTATTAAATAACATAAACTTAAAATTAGTAGATTGGTCAAAATATTCAAATTTAATAGATAATTTAATTAAAAATTATAGTTTTGATTATAGTAATCCTTTACAATGTTATACAGACTTAATAGAACTAGTTAAACAAGCCATGCATGAATCCACACCATCTAATCAGTCTTCTAATCGAAAAGTTAACATCAACTTGCAATCTTTTAAAAGAATTAAAAAGAAAAATTCTCTACCTTGGTGGAACTTAAAATGCAAAGACGCAGTATTAAATTGTAAAAATGCATATTTAGTATTTAAGAATGATCCCATAGAACGAAATTATATTAATTTTAAAATACTACAAGCTGTTAAAAAAATTACTTTGAAGACTGAAAGACAGCTTAACTGGAAAAAACTATGTGAAACTTTTAAATATCTCAATTTAAGTATGAAAAGTAAATATGCAATTTCTTTAAAGCCTCATTTAAAATGGTTACCAAGTTTTTGACATTTGCTCCTGAGGCGTATATGACCAAATCATCTGCATATTGTAAATTAGTAACATTTGATCCTAAAATATTGTTTAATTTAAATATGTATAAAATAAAGATAAGAGGACTTAATATTCCTCCTTGACAAACACCTTTATAACTGAGCCTAGGACCAATAATTGTATTATTATTATTAACTTTAGCAAAAACTCTTCTTTCATGTAAAAAGTTAAATATCCATTTTACAATTTTTTCAGGAATGGCCAAAGACCTCAACTCTGCGGCGAGTACATGAAGATTGATGTTATTAAATGCACCAACAATGTCAAAGAATATACTAATTAATATTTCATTATTTTCCATAGCTTTAAAGATTATAATCAATAATTTTTTTCTCAAAAAGTACGCATTTCCGCACATTGAAACTTTGCAAAACGCTTTCTTTTAGTGAGTACTATATACAAAAAAAAAATATGGGCATTTAAATCGATGGTCCATATTGGAAATTTTAATATGGACCAATGGGATAAAATTTCCAATATGGACCATCGATTTAAATGCCCATATTTTTTTTGTAGATAGTACTCACTAAAAAAAAGCGTTTTGCAAAGTTTTAATGTGCGGAAACGCGTACTTTTTGAGAAAAAAATTATTGTAAATCAATTATTTTTGCAATATTTATGTCAATTACTACGGTAAAACTGACACTATTTTGTATTGTCTTTGTCATCGTCGGTAGGGATGTCGATTCTTTCCGAAAAAGATCGATTCGAATCGTAAGCTGATGTATCGATTCACAAAAAAATCTATTTCTAAAATATCAATATTTTTTCATGTTTGCATTTATAATGTAAATATAAATACATTTTATGAAAAACCAGAAAGATACCATAGTAAATAATCTCTTATTGAAATTTGTTTATTTTTACTAGGGCAGACAACAAATAAAATAGGTTAGGTTCACCTTATGTCAAATAATCGAATTGATTGACCCCGACTCCACCTGGTACGAGTCTTTCCTACCCCTAGAATATGGACCATCGATTTAAATGCCCATATTTTTTTTTGTATATAGTACTCACTAAAAGAAAGCGTTTTGCAAAGTTTCAATGTGCGGAAATGCGTACTTTTTGAGAAAAAAATTATTGATTATAATCTTTAAAGCTATGGAAAATAATGAAATATTAATTAGTATATTCTTTGACATTGTTGGTGCATTTAATAACATCAATCTTCATGTACTCGCCGCAGAGTTGAGGTCTTTGGCCATTCCTGAAAAAATTGTAAAATGGATATTTAACTTTTTACATGAAAGAAGAGTTTTTGCTAAAGTTAATAATAATAATACAATTATTGGTCCTAGGCTCAGTTATAAAGGTGTTTGTCAAGGAGGAATATTAAGTCCTCTTATCTTTATTTTATACATATTTAAATTAAACAATATTTTAGGATCAAATGTTACTAATTTACAATATGCAGATGATTTGGTCATATACGCCTCAGGAGCAAATGTCAAAAACTTGGTAACCATTTTAAATGAGGCTTTAAAGAAATTGCACATTTACTTTTCATACTTAAATTGAGATATTAGTACTGAGAAAAGTAAAGTTGTAATATTTAATAAAATTCGTCCATTTAACACTAGAATAATTTATAATAATACATTTTTACCAATAGAAAGTTGTGCAAAATTCTTAGGTGTAATTTTTACAAATAATTTATCTTGGACCAAATACGTGAATTCTATTACAGACAGAGCTTCTAGGGCCTTTAATGTATTAAAAGCTTTGGCTAGTACTAACTGGGGAGCTGATCCGGAAATATTATTAATGTTATATAAGTCTTTGGTGAGGAGCCATTTTGAGTATGGCTTCCTTTGTTTTGCATCAAATAAAAAACTAGTAAACAAATTAGATAATATACAAAATAAGAATTTAAGACTTATTACCGGCTCTATGAGAACAACTCCTATTGTTTCTTTACAGGCTGAATGCCTTACTCCTCCTATCTTACTTAGGTTTAAATATCTGAAATTTAGGTTTTTATTAAATATTAATTCTTTGTCTCATCATCCTCTTTTTCAAAAAGTATTATTTTACTATAATAGTATGTCTCCTATATCTAACTCAGCCCCATATATACTCCATGACTTTAATGAAGTGATACGATATGATGAACAATATAATATTCACAAAAGCACACATACTTGGCCTTGTTATAAGGGGAATTATGAAAGTAAATTTAGTGATATACACATAAATATTGATGAAAAATTGAAAAGAAAAGTAGAGGTTTATGAACTTATATCTACATATGAAGAATATCGACAAATTTACACAGATGGTTCAAAAGTTGAAAATAAAGTAGCCACAGGCATTTTACATACCTCATCTGAAAACTGGACATGGCCTTTCCATTCCTGCATCAGCAAGCATATACACTGCAGAATGTTATGCTGTCTTAATTGCTCTTAAATATATAGAAGAACACCCACATGTATCTAATAAATGGTTACTGATCTCTGATAGCATGAGTGTCTTGAAGACACTGAAGACAAAAGCTTTAGATGCTAAAACGCCTTTCATCATATATGAAATTAAAAGTTTGTGGTGGAAATTGAAAGAAAATAATTTGGAAGTAAAATTTTTATGGACTCCGTCACATATTGGGGTTCAAGGAAATAAAAGAGCAGACAATTTAGCTAAAAGTATAGTTACAGCTGATATTGAAAGGATAACCGATGTTGCAATACCACATACAGATTTAAATTCAATTTTAAAGAAACAGTTAAAAAAAAGAATGGAAAATGCAATGGAATGCTGTTTTAGAGGCAGGAAAAGGTCGTTGGTATGCATCAATTAATTCAGAATTAAGTATTCCTTGGTTTTCTCGCAACAAGAGATATCATAGCAGAAAATTTTATACAATAATGTGCAGACTTAGATTTGGCCACTATCGACTGAACGCTCATCTTTCCAGGATGAGAATAGTAGCATCTGCAACATGCAATTTCTGCGATACAGAAGCAGATCAGACTGCAGAACATATAATATTTAACTGCCCAGCGTACGCCATAGAAAGATTGCTACTCATTGAAAAACTTATACAAGTTTATGAAAACTCAGAAAGCGTCCCGCGTGCCCTGCAAGATATTCTTAGGAATACTAAGACATATTTAGCACTTTGCAATTTTATTCATAATACTGTAAAAGAAATATGAAACATGGTATCCCTGTTTTTGAAAATATAGGATTGACAAATCTACACGGATTGAAACTTACAAAGATTATAATATAAAGAAGACTTGGCTTTAGCCTTTACGGATTTTTGAAAATATGAAGAATTAAAGGAAATAAGACTTGACTTCGGCCTTTATGGATTCTGAAGAGATGGAAAGAAGGAAAATAAAACTTGGTTCCGGCCTATACACTTTAAAATTCTATATATTCAAAATAAAAAAGACAAGGCTGTATGGCTTAGTTCCTTTGCCTGATCTCTCGAGCGAATAATAACAACAACAACAACAATCATGTCATAATAATGTCATTTTCATTTGTCAATTGGGAGTTTTGGCGGGAACTTGACCTGCGGCGGTTTGTTGCTCCTGTATTATTGTTTAAATAATGGTTTGAAGTGGACTTTGATATATAAAGTGGTGCGATTTTGTGTATTAAGTGTCTGCGCATGTGAACTATTAGTGGAAACTGTGAAACAAGTGCTCTGATGGTGATGGATTCTCAAGATAAGCTGTGTGCGTAGGCACCTTTAGATACCATCGCCAACTGTCAGCTGCCTGCTTGCTCAAGTTGCCGTCAAAATCTCCCAAGGGCTGCACAATGTGACGCATCAACATATTGTAAAGTAGTGAATTACGAAGGATAATTATACATAAAGACAAGGCTGTATGGCATAGTTCCTTTGCCTGCTCTTTTGAGCGAATAATAAAAACAACAACAACAACATTTGTCAATTGCGATTAATAAAGGCGGTCTATTGTATCCGGTTTTAAAACAGAAAATATACATTTATTAATCCATTGCGAATAGTGATTTATATACTCTTTGCATTTGAAGCAGCTACACCTACATAATGTTTTGTGATAATGTTTAATGTTATGCAAACAAAAGAAGTAGTATCATTTAAAATTAAATGAAAAGTGTGTAACGTAAAATATATTTAAAATGAGTGAAAAAGTTCAGTTTATTGATATCCTTGCTCCTATAAATACACAATTTGGAATTGTTAAGCTTATGACTCGGCCATGGAATCCAAAACCAACTTTAATCATGGATAGGTATTACACTCCAGAAGAATTAAAAAAAATTGTCGTACGTTCAACGTACATAGATTCCTTTATCGAAGCGGTAAGAATCTGTATAGAAATGATAAATGTACCTAATAATTATTAAATTTATTTATTGTTGACATGGAACAGGAGATGGGCGGCGGCATCTTCGTGATAACAAATTCAAATTATAAATGTTTATCATACATTACCAGCCCCTCTATATTCCACTGCTGAACATAGTCCTGCCTCCGTAAATTGCCTCATATTTGCCATAGTTATAGTTGTCAAACTTAGGAGGCAAGTATGCAACTACAGATTTTAGTTACCAGGAAAATACTATTTCCATCTCCAGTTTCATTTCCCTGTCTCACTTCTCACTTCATATGATACCCATGGATGATATAGGATAGTGGATTCTCTTAAGAAAAAGAAAATATTTTGATAAAATTGGCAACTATAACTAAATCCCCTCTGTGAAGCAATCCATGGGGGAGAGCTGTGGATTTTTATAGGAATGTAATGGATGGATAGATATAAATTACAGATATCTTTCTGCAGAATTTCCATCCAGAGCACATAGAATAAAACAGGGGTTCCTAGCTTTTAAGGTAATGGAACACCAAAACCCTTCTATTTTATGGAACCTCACATCAAAATATTTACTAGTGACTGACCGAAGATTCGGTTTCGGTTTTAGTGAATTTTGGCAAAAAAAAACTAGTTTCGGTAATATTATTATTACTATTATCTGGTAAGCAGATTATAGCTGATATGCCTATATCTGTGTTGGTGTTTTATATTAGTCCAAGTTCACACTAAGAATACACTAAATTGGATTGTCTTTACACCATTTGTCCAGTTTGTTTTTAAAACTATTCACAGAGGGAGCATCTACCAAGTCTTGAGGCAAATTGTTCCATATATTTATGATTCTGTTGTTTAGTGTGTGATGTCCCACATTAGTGTATGAGCGGGTGTGGGCCAATCTCATATAGTTAGGATGTCTAAGTTGATGGATACTGCTGATGTTAAAAATATGTGGCAGCTCTTTGCAATTATATTTATGTGTCAATATTTTGTAGGTCTCAATAAGGTCTCCTCTGGTACGGCGAGATTTCAGCGTTGTTAGATTCAATATTCTTAATCTCTCTTTGTATGGCTTTTTGCAAAGGCATAATGGAATTTTTGTGGCTTTTCTTTGTACACTCTCTAGCAAATCTACATCCTTAAGAAAATAGAGGTTCCAAATTTGAAATCAATACTCTATCAGCGGTAGGACGTATGTTTTATAAACCTTGAGCAATGTATCTGGAGTCAGATGCTGAAACGATCATCTGATTGCATACAAAATGCTGTTTGCCTTTTTGACAATACTATGGATATGGTCAGTGAGTTAACTGATTGTACTGTTGAATTTCCAATGTTATACATTTCTCTGGAATTGTTTCGACCTAGATGCAAAACTGTGCACTTACAAATAATTGTTCCGGGTCTGGATGTTTGTCCTTGTTCAATTTGTGTTTGTAAACTGCCTCCACGATACAGGAGAAAATCCTAGTGTGGGGGTAACGTTTTTTAAAGAAAAAAATTAATAAATTAACCCTCAAACCCTACACTGCCTGGCGTATACAGTATTCCTACACAGGGGTGACAAGGCACCCCAAAATAAAATAGTTAGTAAAGTATAGAAATAAAAACAGTTATAGAAAATTATACTTTTATTTATATTAATTGACATTATGAGATCACGAATCAGCCTTAAAATTTTACATTACACATCAATTTGAGCACTTTTGGCATACTTTAACTTGGTGTTCCAAGCAAATTGGAATTTCGCACTACGTGCACCTGGTCTTGCTCTTCCGATCCCTGTTTCTCGGACAGATACCACAACGCCCCTGTGTGTGACGTTCAGACCCAGAAGTATCGACAGGCATGAGTTGTTTGAGAATCGCCACGATACTCTCCTTTGTATCCCTTTTCAAAGTTGGTGTTTGTAGGCGCATTTTCAAATTTTCATCTATAAGATTCATTCCCAATTCTTTTAGAAAACTCCGACGAAGCTTTATGTCAGGCTTATTATTTGCTTTTGAGCATTTGTAGATAACCCAAGAGTTAATACCAAGACCATTCAATAACCCATAGAAAATGCACATTGGCCAACGTTTGGTTCTTCTTTGGACAGAGTATTTTTTAGCCATTGCATCGAACACATCCACTCCTCCCTTTGTTTTATTATAAAAATGAATAATTTCTGGAAGCTCAACTTCATTGTTGTTATCTGGGGAATCATCGAGAGTTGACAACATGATGATGACTTTTTCCTTTGTCGATTTCGGTGGGCAATAGGACAACAGAGTTAGAGGTCCATTATACGCAAACATAGCGGTATTTTTTTCTCTGTTTGTTAACTCCAAAATGGACTCTGGTATTTCTCCTTTGTTTTTTCGCGTCGTTCCGACCATGGTCAATTCCTTTTCCAATCAGATTTTTGGCTAATGGTATGCTGGTGAACCAGTTGTCCATGGTTATGTTGCGACGGGATCCATACAATGGCTTGGAGAGTTCCGTAACGTAGTACTTTCCCGTAAAGAACTCTTGGAACATTCAATACCTTTAGTTTTCCTAGTCTTCTTAAATCCTGAGATAGCTCTTGCAAAGTCATATCATCATCGCTACTAAAGGCATCCTCTTCATTATCTGTTTGACCAATCATATTCATATGACGAAAATCTTCTAAAACACCATCAGGTTCATCATCATAATCTTCTGTAAAAACTAGGTCTTCCTCGTCACTTGATTCCTGATTTACTATGAGACGTATTTCTTCATCATTCAGTCCACCTTCCACAGCCATCTGCAAACCATAACGTAAAAACACTAAAAACATGGAAAAATATACTGTTGTGCAATACATATTTTTGAATTTTAAAGGAAAATTTAAGTAAAATTGAATTGTATAGGTTATGTTTTATTTTACAACATAACCTCTATAATCAAATGTTTGAACCGCAATCTATACGTTTATAATAAAACAGTTCAACTATAGAAGTAAGCTTAAAAAAATAGTTTTATAAAAATTTTAAAAACTTACGTTGTTCCTACACTGGGGTGCTACAGCACCCAATGACACACGTGCACACGTCTACAACAGCCGGCTGTTGCCGCGACACCGGCCAATCCGTGGCGCGTAAACTCAAAGTAAAATACGCGGAAAGTCAAACACGTGCATTATCAATCAACGAAATAAATAAGAAAAATAAACCTTGTGGGGTGCTCCAGTACCCCGAGTAGGGTTTGAGGGTTAATAATAAAAAAAATTAATTAATAAAAATTAATAAATTAATAATAAAGAAGGATTAAGTCATAACCCAATTTTTTGTTCACTCCTGTATACGCTCTAAGTCTTCTCTTAAGGTTCCCTGGTTCAGTAGAGGATTTCCGAAGTATTTCACATCATCAGCAAAGAAACAGGCTTCTAAGTGTATTATAGAACTCAGAACAGCAACAAAAATGCCAAAGAAGGTAGGCGTGAGTACAGATCCTTGTGGCACTCCACTGAAGACGTCTTTAGGTTGCAAATATACATTTCCAACTGCGTAGGTGAGCATAGAAGGGTTTGTTTCCACTCTTGACAATCTTAGCTTCGTAAAGACTTCTAAGTATTTTTGCTTCACAAATACACCTGTTATTGCGGTCTCTGTAGGCCTTATATTTTGCATCGCATTTCTTGTTTGCTACATATGAGTTAGGGATGTTACGGTAGTGGTTATATCGGAACCGAATTTGGAAGCGGAGTTTTTAAATTTTGTTTGTCGGAACCGGAACCGAAATCGGAACCAGAATCGGAGGTGGAGGCAGGAGAAATGTGTTAAGGGTAGGTCTATTGCACTGTATTTTTTCTTTTCAGTTTCAAATTTTTTGAATTCTTGGAATTCAATGGCATGCACAGATTTTAAATGACTTTTTAATGAAGTAGTCGTAGGTACCTCAATTTCATGAATATATCTTCTCACATAGTTTACACTTTGTCATATTCTCAGAAACTTAATTGAAATTATTCCAAATGGCACTTGATTTTGGCTTCATTGTCCAATTCAAATAAATTTGTTACTCGTCAAATAAAACACTACTAAAATTAATCAAAAATTCGGATAAGTAAAAATTAAGTGCAAATGCACAACATGCCAATTGCCAAATACGAAACAAAACATCAAGTTAAAGAGTAATCGACAGAAGGCATTCCACAGGAGGTTCCCGGGGCGACAAGCATAAAATTGTTTGTACAAGCTGATCGTGGCCGTCGCCACCACTGTGCATCGAGCTCTGATATATCTTCCAATTAAAATTTTACGGAACCAAAATCGGAATCTAAGGTGCTAAATCAATCGGAAGTTCCGAACTTTCGGAATCGGAATAGAACCTCTAATATGAGTCCCATAGAATCTTTTTCTGTTTTCTCAATTCAACAATGGAAGCATTTATCCAGGGTTTTTTTCTTTTTTCTAACCATATTGAGAGGAGCATGTTGGTCTAAAACAATTTCCACTTCACCCTTCAGGGCCATCTACTGTTCATCTACTGATTTACTCCAGTCATGATTACATAGCGTGTTTTTGAGCTCTGCATTAACAATCTCATAGTTTATTTTATGTAAAGCACGTCTAAATAATCCTTGCGCTGAAGGGCTTGAGATGAGGTATTGAATTTGAAATTCAATTACACAGTGGTCACTTTTACCAATTGGAGCTGAGTTGGTAATGCCTGAGATAAGATCTTCCTCATTTGTCATTACCAAATCCAGTAGTGAGGGAACATTTCCGGATTGATAGCGGGTTGGCTCGGTGACAAGTTGACATAGAGCTGAGTCAAAGTAGAATTTTTGAAAGCTGAGCTGAGTCATGCAAGCTCTGATTATAAGAAAGAGGCCAAGCAATGTCCCTGTAGTTAAAATCCTCAACTATGACCATGGTGTTGTGTGCAGATGCAGTACTTAAGTTTTCATATAGTATTTTGTCCTTAATATTCCATTCCTTGTCATTGTCCACTCCGTATATAACCACTAACAGGAAGTGATGTGATTTTAGTTGAATATCAAGATATAATGCTTCTGTCAATTCACTCATGTATGCACAATTTTTTTTACAACTATTGGTACATTATTAATGAATTTCCATACATAAACTGCTACACCACCACCTCTTGATTTTCCTCCAGGAGTTATTTTCCTGTCTGATCTGTATAGTGTGCAACCCGGAATCGAAATGCTGGCTCCCTTGTCTATGCTTCTAAGCCAAGTCTCTGTAAGTAAAACAAATGTAGGGTTTTTTGTTTGTATTTCAAGAAGCAGTAAATCAAACTTAGTATTCAGAGACCAGATGTTAGTATATAAAAATGTGAGTGTAGCGTACGGGTTATTAGTGATTAGTTTTTTGTTTTATATTTTTGGGTTCTCCCTTGACATATTTGATTGTGATGTCCGTTTCACCCTTCTGTTGCCTAGCCAGCAGTTCGGTAAGCAGAGCCAGTAGGGCCTCTCTTTGTTTTGGTGTTTGGTCACAATAGATTTGCAACGGTTTGCTCAACTTTTGTTTGTTCGGAAGTGCCTTGACAGCTACCCAGCGAGACTTAAACACTACTTTGAGCAAACGAGTCTTGCTTGTTTCTCTTTTCCCTAGCCTTATTATTTTAAGCACATCGCTTGGGGATATTTCGTCGTTTAGATTACTAATAATATTGTTCACCACAGTTTCATCATGTTTCTGGCGTATTTTCACATCTTCCGCCTCAGATTCCTTGGTGCCCGCAATCAAAATATTGCACGCTCGGCGCTCCTGCTCACGTATTTCCGCTATAACATCAGACGCGACTGTTTTTGAAGCAGAAGTGGCATCAGTTCATCCCGCAATGCATCCATCAACAGCTTTTATCAAAATCAGTACTTGAAACAGCCCCTCGCGACATGGTATGCATAGGAACAGCATTATACGTTTGGTTTTTAGGCCCATTACTTCAATTTCACTGCTAGTAAGTCACAAGTAAAACACAAGTGTCGTTTACACCCATCACATTGCACTGCATCCTCCATATTTACACTTTTTACACACTGATAACACTTCGTAATAGACATGTTCGCGAAGTTTGAATGTAAATACAAAGTGAATATTGGTTTTTAATCGAAATTTATAGTAGGAGAAATACACCAACACAACTGTTCACTTTGATGGTAGACAGAGAAAAGAAATTATAGTTTCGGTTTCGGCAAAAATCTGCCGAACCTTCCGCGGTACCGAAACTTAGTGTTCGTGGTTTATCGTGCGTCTTTCGGATGAGTTCGTGACTCGTGTATTATTCATAACTATAGGTATACAGAAACAGAAACTTTTTTATTCAATATAGATTATAAATAAAGATTTTAAATAATACTTATTGAGCCTACTAGTCTTTTGTTTAATTACCACTGGTTCGAAAAAAAAACCTCTGTCCTTGAAGAGACCTAGCGGGACTTTTTTTTAAATAACAGCTTACAATCAGAGGCGTAGCGTGGACTGATATAAACGTGGGCGAAGTTGCATAAGCGAGGCGCCTTTTCCTTCGTTCCAAGGATCTACCCAATAGATATATCCTACCAAAAATGCTTTGACACGACATACCTACTCATTGATTTATATACTAAACAATTATATATATTATAGTATTCCAAATTTGAAACTTCTATGTCTGCCTTAGAGTTTTGATGATCGGTCAGTCAGTGAGTGACAAAATTAAGAAACTTTGACTAGTTATAATTGTTAAACTACTGGTTCAAATTTAATAAAATTTGAAAAATATCTAGTTTATACAATGCCTACTTGGTTACTGAAAATTCAGGCTGCTAGTTTTATCCACAACGAAGTTATAGGGTTTCGAAAATGGCCTGAACTGCTTCGAGAAAAGGATGGTACGGCCGTGCCGCTTTTTTGCTCGACTTGGCGGGGGCACTGCCGTGCCCCCAGAAATACTTGGTCCTTTTAGTTTCGTTGTAGAGAGTTTACACTGTTTACGGTTTTTCTACTTTTAGGAGAGTATCAGGAGCGGGGTACGTAAAGAGGAGTTGGCAAAGAAGGTAAAGGCGCACCTTGACGAAATGGGCTTAGACAAGAAGATGCATTTAACTAGATGGCTGGGAATTGTGTCGCTGAAGATTGCTTTTATGATGAAAATAGCGATCTTTGTGAATGAACCAGCAATTTTAAAGGTGAATAATTTTTTTATATTTACATATGTATTATAGCTGGTATCGGCAGGCATTATTCACTGTTCACTCTGAATTCACTGGACTTTTTACAGTTTACGGTTTTTTTTACTTTTTATTTTGGTCCTTCCATTGATTCCTTCTTTTTTATTCTTCAAAATATATTATGTTTGTGATTTATAGTACACTAATATTAAACATTCGCTTCCCACGGTGCAATAAAATGAGGAAACAGTACGCAGCCTGTTGCGCTATCTGTCTCACTTACGGGCCTTACGGCTAGGGTTACCATATCTCAGGATTTGTCCAGAGATTTCAGGATTTTTAGACTTCTCAGGATTGCGGCTGGATTTTGCAAATCTCAGGATTTTTAGAACTTTCAATATAATACAGCTTACGTTTTAAAGATCTCTTTAATAAAAAGTTAAACAAACTAAAAATAATTTTCCTTTGGTAATAATTCCACAATTAAAACCAAAACTTATTTATCCAAGTAGGTACTTAAACAGTTTTATCATACTTAATATGTGACGATACCTTTTTAAGTAAGGTTTTCTTCTCAAACTGTAAAAAAATCTCAGGATTTTTAAATGGAAATCAGGCCTCTTCTCCGGACTTTTAATTTTTTCATCTGGTAACCCTATTTACGGCAGGCCTGCCATATGCCATAACCAAAGCAGCGCATCAGGTGGCGTTCTTTTTCCCCATTGTATTGTATCGTAAACAGCTATAGTATGTGCCATATCGATTGAGAAAAACGGACAATGACCTCAGATATGAGCCGAGTGTCAAAAGGCGTAACTTACAAAATCTCAATTTAGATGTGATAACAATATTTAAATATTGATATTATTCCCACTTCTAGGTCAGCACATATGTTTTGTTTTTTTGTTTCTTAAATAATATTGTCTGTGGTTCCTATAAACATAGTAAAATCTTACGGTACATCGCGAAAAATGTGTTATATTTTATATTTCAATTTATGGTAAGTAACGCAGCAATTCATTTAATAACAGTTTCATATTAAAAAAATATTTGAAGCAATATAATCACCATATTGAGCTTTTGCAAATTCATCCCTTTAAAATAAACAAAACGCGCGTTACGTCAGTTCGTTCTAAAAGAAACGTGACAATGGCAGCCAGAGATGCGTCACCTTTTTTGGGCCGGTCCGCCATTTTGTTTTCATTCGTGTTCGGATAGCGCTTGCGTGTGTACGTCTCGGGTAATTCATAGCATTCATTGCATTGTTTTAGTTGAGTTTTTACTGTTAAATTTGTTATATCGTTAAGTTTTTGTTTTTTGAATCTGTTATATTAGTTTTACTGTGACGGTCGTTACTAAATCGACATGAGTTCAGGAGAATTTGGTGAAGGACCCGGTCCTTCAACATCAAGTGGAAAGAGACGTCGCCGACCCATAATAAACGTAGCAGGTACGTACAAATAGGTACAAATGCGACGACGTAGCCTTTCTATTTCTTAAAGCGCTCTTTTTATGTGACCATGTGGTATTTATTTTCTAAAACAATATGTATTTATGTGATGTAGTACTATGGTAGTATATTTTTGTCATTTATTTACAGGCCCATCTTCTGGAGCACCTTTAACGTCACCAGTAAAAAAGAGAAAACCTACCACTTTGTCGGTCGGGGAACAAGAGATTATCATTAATGTATACAAATATGTCAAAAACACCTGGCCCGAAGACGTGTATCCTTCAAACGTTAATATGGTAGAAAAGGTTTCGGAGATCTCAGGAGTCAGCAAGAGCACTATATATCGCGTATTAAGCGTGTATAGAGATTCCCATAAAATACCAGAAAAGGGAATAATTAATAAAAGAAAAAAGTCTGTAATTGACAAGTTGGACGATTTTGATAAATCGGCTATAAGAGCGAAAGTGCATCAGTTCTTTCTTGCAGGAGAATTACCGACTTTAGACAAAATTTTGCTCAGTATAAATCAAGATGACCAGTTGCCAAACTTGAGCAAAACTTCCCTGCGACGTGTGTTGCGCCATTTAAAATTCAAATATATAAAGAGAAACAGAAAAAGTGGTCTAATAGATCGCCCAGAGATAGTTCTGTGGCGTACCAGATATTTGAGAGAAATACAAATATTAAGAAACGAGGGACGTAACATTTTTTACCTTGACGAAACATGGATTAACGCAGGTCATACTATGGGAAAGGTATGGGAAGACACCACAATTGAATCTTCTCGTCAATCACGGTTAGAAGGCTACTCTACTGGCGCGAAAGCCCCTTCGGGTAAAGGAAAGCGATTAATAGTTGTACACGTTGGCAATGAAAATGGCTTTTTGGAGGGATGTGATTGGGTATTTGAATCATCATCTACTGGTGACTACCATGAGAGTATGGACGCTCTCCATTTCGAGGACTGGTTTAGAAAAGTAATAGAAAAACTGCAAAGCGGCGATGTCATAGTTATGGATAACGCTAGTTACCACTCCAGACGTTTAGAAAAAACCCCAACAATGTCTTGGCGGAAACAAAATATGCAGGAATGGCTAGAATCTAAACAGATCGCATACGTGCCCTCGGACACAAAGACCCACTTAATGGAAAAAATAAAGGCAGTTAAAGATAACTATCGAAGTTACGTCACCGACGAGATGGCAAAAGAAAAAAGCATCACAGTGGTAAGGTTACCTCCTTATCACTGTGAGCTTAACCCCATTGAACTTGTGTGGGCAGATGTGAAAGGGTACGTTGCACGAAAAAATACAACTTTCAAGTTAAAAGATGTTAAAAATTTACTTAAAGATGGTTTAACTCAAATCACGCCAGATAAATGGAAAAACTGTGTTCAGCATGTCCTTAAGGTTGAACAAAAAATGCGTGGCATGGATGATAGAATTGACCAAACTGCAGATCGCTTTATAATTAATGTTACAGATAGTTCATCAAGTGAAGATACGAGTGATGATTGCACCGAATAAAAATAAAGTTCTTATATAATATTAAAAATAAAGTTTTATCTTTTGCATAAGTACGTACTTATTCGGTGTCGTTATCACTCGAATCTTTATATGTGTTATAAATTAATGTTTTTTGTTGTTAAATGAATAAAGTACTTTATAACAATAGATGATTTTTCTTCTACAGCGATCTTTCACATAACTTTTTAATAATAGTTAATAAATATATATTATATCAATCATTATAAAAAAATCATTATAAATAAAGAAAGTACTACATATAAAATGTGCCTATATATTGAAGGTTTGTAACCCCTGGTTAAACGACCGAAAGGTCATTGTCCGTTTTTCTCAATCGATTTGGCACATACTATAGTCTTTAACATTAGTATAGTAGTTTTGTAAGCATAATTTGCAATTCACACGATGATTTTGATGATAACCTGTCCAGGTAGAAATCGATTCTAATCGAATTATCGTCGAAATAATAATTTCGACAATTACCATAATTGGTTCTGATTAGCATTTTCGTACTTCTAGAAATTTGGTTACACATGGTTGTACTAAGGTACACCAAAGTAGCTTATTGATTCTTCTGATCGGCTGTTAACTTCCATCTCTCTTTCTTTTGCCTAACAGGCGATAAAAGTGCACTGCTGGTCAAACAATTCTCTCACTCTAGGGTGGGTTTGCCTTAAACAGGTAAAAAGGTGCGAACCTTTCACGCTGCCATCGGTAACCGGTTCAAGTATTTAAAAAAAAGATGAGATTCGAAAAAGAGATGGTTATAGCGCCATAAGCCATCGGAAATGATAAAATCTTTCTGGTATTTTGCACTATTTCTCTAACTACATTCTCAGTACGAAATAGGATGTTGTTTTGTATAACACTGCTAACACACGGTAAATGGTCATGCAGACCGATTTTAGGTCATATAGTACATAGTGACTGCCTCGTTGCTCTAGTAATGATCTAAACGCGACTGCTGATAATGAGGTTCCGGGTTCGAATCCCGGGTCGGATCAGTTATTGAGTTTTCTGTTAAGAAATTCTCAGTAGCTGCCCAGGGTTAGGAAGTTGGCGGTGTATCACTGGCGTGCTTCGGAAAGTACGTAAAGCCGTTGGTCCTGCGTTTGATCTCTCTCGAGCGCATATTCCATGCACTGTCCTGTCCCGTTTTGGTCTGCGACAATGGCTAGTTTCTGTTGGGGCTGCCCGCCGCGACCGGAATTCGGTCTGGAGGACATCATTATGATTGTTACATAGTATTTAGGATCGTATTGCACGAGTGTATGCGCAAGCACAGGTGCACTTTCTATTTCCTCACTAGACCAACTAGGTAGTCGAATTACTGTATGACAAACTGAAACGGTAATATGTTTTTGTCTGATGAACAGTTCAAAGAGCAAATGGGCAAGAATCCGGTATTGTTTCTACCGACACATCGCAGCTACGCAGACTTCTGCGTGTTGACCTTCATGTGCTACTACTATGACATTGAACTACCAGCTGTTGCCGCCGGCATCGGTATGTATGTACATGATAATAGTTTAATAATTAATGCAATACCTAATTTAAAACAACAAGGAACCCTTATAGTTTCACCACCATGTCCGTCCGCGGTTTTACTCAGAGACCCTAGGTGCTACAAAACTGTAATTTGACATAGTTGAAGATATTAATCACGCCCACAAAGTTGTGAAATAAATTCTTGGAAAACTTTTGTATTTTGGTTACAGGTGATTTTTTTACCCGTTTATTCCATCGTGTGGGGTGTCGGTGCATAGATCTTTCAAAGATATTGGGGGTACGAAACAACTTTTTTTTCGATTCAGGCCTCCGTTTGCGAAATATTGAACTTTAAAGTGGTATTTTTATTAGTCAATTGTTCCTCAGCCTCTATAAACTAAACCGCTGTTTTTGGAAACGTCAAAAATTATGCACTATAGTAATTATATATTATATAATGAAGGAAAACTACCACAGCTAAGTAGGCTTAAGAAGGTAACGAGTCGACCAACTTATAAAATACACTTGGAGTAGTAAAAATTTCGTTACAATTTATTAAGTTAATTATTATTAAGTTAAAAATTTTGTTACGAAGAAAACGACTTATGGCATTACTACTAAAGCTTTACGTTTTCCTTTGTGAGGTAGGCAGAGAGGATCGATCGGCAAGAGACCGATCTTGACATACCACTTTCGCATATTTTTAACCCCCGACGAATACAGAGGGGTGTTATATGTTTGTAGTGTGTATCTGTGTATCTTCTGTCTTCCTTGTGGAATCGATTACCATCAGCGATTTTTCCGGACCGATACGACTTAGGGACCTTCAAGAAAAGAGCGTACTCCTTTTTAAAAGGCCGGCAACGCATCTGCAATACCCTCCCTGGTGTTGCAGTTGTTCATGGGCGGCGGTAGTCACTTACCATCAGGTGAGCCGCATGCTGGTTTGCCCCCTCTCCTATAAAAAAAAATAAAAAAAAATCATAGCTCCAGAACGGTGAACCGATTTTGATTAGGTTTTTTTCGTTTGCAGCATTTTTTGTTTCGGGGGTTTTTTAAATGTTTAATTTAAGTAATTTAAATTGCGAAGTCTGTATCGTGTAGTACTATTATTTATTCTGTAGTATCGTCTCCAAAACGACTTCACTCGACGCTTATTTGCATAAAGAACACAATGTTTTTGTGAATTCGGTGTAGCATAGAACTCGTACTGGTTAGGTATCACCCTTTTAGTTAATTTTTTGAGTTATGAACTCTTTCTTCGAAAACTGACCCCACAGGAAATGGACCTTTCGACGGTTCGACATAAATGAGATTGACTTCATTATGACGACCAGACGACAACTGTTCAGTGATGTCTCAGTGATCGCGAGGGTGAAAACTGGCAGCGATAACCGAATGGTAAGAATCACACTGAACCTAAATCCTAAACTTTAAGTTGGAGAGGTCACGTCTAATGAAGTCAACGCTGCGTCCCCCTCGTGCTCTCCAAAACTTTTTTGCCCCGGAAACTTTCAGCTAGAGTTACAAAATTAGAATTAGAAACCTAGAAAATTGCAATGAATTGGACGATATGAATGACAAGCTTGTGGTAACTGGCCATGCGGTCGGAGCTATGTTCTGTAAGACGCTTCACAGAAGAACACAAAAACTCTCCGATTACACTCTTAATCTCATGGCTGTTAGACGGGAGATGAAGCTGCAGTCTTCAGCATATTTGTCAACATACAGACAACTGAATAGACAGATCTCCAAATGTATGCGGCGAGACTTGCGCAACTTCAATACAACTCGTATTGAAGAAGCTATCCAGCGGAACCAGGGATCCAAAGTCCTTCCCAGAGATTTGTCTGCCAGAAAGAGCCAATCGTCGAAGCGGATGACCGAATGTGACATCATCGTTTCCGGGACACCTGAGATTTTGAGTGAGATTGAGAGATTCTATGAGCAACTGTACACGTTATCATTGGAGCCACACGCAAGTGTGAGTAACGATCCAATAGCAAGTCTTATCCGACACTATTCCGATGATATCCCAGACGCCAGTCTGAGCGAGATTAGAATGGCTCTCCAGTACTTGTATACACATGTGTACATGTACTAAAAACGGCAAGTCCCCGAGCGAGGATGGAATTACAGCGGAGCTTCTGAAAGCGGGTGGAAAACCGGTACTTGAAGTCCTTCAGAAGCTCTTTAATTCCGTCCTCCATGGTGGCACTACTCCTAAGGCGTGGAGCAGAATTGCAGTGGTCTTGCTTTTCAAGACCGATTTCCCTTCTGAGTATGTTATATGTTAAGCTAACGCGATATACACGTAGGTATATGGGCTGCAGCATCCACTTACTATTAAGTGGACTAGTGTACTATGTGTATATGTAATTGTGTATGTAATTTTTATCTGTATAATATATGTACTAAAATGTATATATGTATATATATAATAATATATATAAATGTATATATGTATATACTAGCTGACCAGGCAGACGTTGTTCTGCCCTTTCCGAACGACCATTTGCTTTCCCAAAAAAACTCCTGAAATTAGCAATAAAAAAATTGAGGATCACTTATCAGAATAAAAACTATCCTATCTCTCAAGTTAGACCAAACTACACACAGTCTGCAAAATTTCATTGAAATCGTAAAATGAATATATATATATATATATATATATATATATATATATATATATATATATATATCTTTATATATAAAAAGTACGTGTCACGTTGTTTGTCCGCGATGGACTCCTAAACTACTGAACTGATTTCAATGAAATTTTTGGTCAATGTGCAGTTTGGTCCAACTTAAAAGATAGGATAGCTTACATCTCAATTTATAGTCGCAATACAATATTATTTTATTGAAAATTATTTGTCTATTATTTGACAGTCACAATTATCTGTTAGCTGCAAACGATACTGTCAGATGACGATATCTGTTGACTGGATTGAGTAAATATTTAATAGATGGCGCTATGTATATATTAATATAAGCTACAATTTAGTAGTATAACCACTTCGTGTTGCTGTAAGTATTCAACAGATAGAACCGATTTCAAAAAAAATTTGCAGACTGTGTGCAGTTTGACCCAACTTGAGAGATAGGATAGTTTTTATCCCGATAAGTGAACCTCAATTTTTTTATTGCTAACTTCAGGAGTTTTTTTGGGAAAGCAAATGGTCGTTCGGAAAGGGCAGAACAACGTCTGCCTGGTCAACTAGTATATATATAAAACCCTGTCCGAACCAAGAGAGTGCTTTGAGGTATCCTGATTAAAGAATAAATAAAAAAACCCCGCAAAAAAATTAAATGTGTTTTATCACGCGGGCGGCCGACAGGCAACAATATCTAGAGGTCACGACTTAGACCTCTGTTGACACTGAGTTTCACTTAGCAGCAATAATTTAAAAAAGTGAAGGTAACTGAAGTGACTGCAATTATAACTTCGCCGACCGTAGTGTTGCCAGATTTTAAAAATTTGCTGAATTTTAAGCAAATTGTAGTAAATAACGTGTATTTTAATGTTATATATTAAAGTTACATTCTATATAAGTCCCACTGCTGGGCACAGGGCTCCCTTCATTTGTGAGGGGTTTTAGGGCAAGGAAATGACCACCGCGCTGCCCCAATGCGTGTTAGCGAACTTCACGTCTGAATTTTTTTTTATTTCTCAAACATGCACGTTTCCTCACAATGTTTTCCTTCACCGCAGAGCAGCATGTGGTAAATCAGCTCTTAAAATTGCAATTAACAATTTCATTGGTGCCGGCGGGGATCGGACCCGGGCTGCCCGCGTACTGTTAAACTTACAGCGAATGCTAACTATCTGAGCTACTACGGCTCTTTATGTGCCCCTTTCAAATCGGGCAGGGTGTATTTTACATATTGTATATACAGGGTTATTTTGCAATAACCGGCCAAATTTGCAGAGAAGGTGTAGAATAAGTAATATAGGCAAATGGTGAAGAAAAATTGATGAAAAAAAATCATTCAAATTTAAATATTCTCTCCTTTTTAACTGACTTCACAAAGTAGGAGTTTTACAATTTGTCGGAATCTTTTTTTTATGTATGTACACCGATTACTCGAAGACGCTTGAACCGATTTGAAAAATTGTTTTTTTTTGTTTTTATTTCGCAGGTGGTCCCATTTAAATTTTATCGAAATCGGTGGAGCAGTTTTTAAAAATCCACAATAAATTATATTTATATTGAAGTCGGTTGTACAAAATTTTTAATTTTACCATTTGTTATCTTTTAAAAACAAAATGCGTGGTAATGCATTATTTTAACTGATTTTTCTGCGCACGCACACACTCGTAAGAGTCGATCGGTAGGCAAAACGTTGTTGCCCATAAATCACATTCAATTTGGGTTAATTTCAGATAAAAGTAGGAGCCTTATTTACTCGTATTTTCACAAACTGCAATAACGGTATTTCATTATTTATATATTTGAACTTAAGTTTAAAATTTGGCTAGTCTTCGAAAAAATAACTCTGTATAGACACTCAAAACAATAACAAATTGAAATCGAAACAAGTAATGTTAAGAATCACAGCAATCATTGCTTAAAACGTGACATTTGATGTGATGAAGATGTTCAAAACGTGTTAGTTTGTTTTAGATTTCTCCTCCATGGCGATAGTCGGACAGCGGATGCGAGAAACAGGAGCCTTTTTCATCCGACGCTCCATCGTAGGTGACCCCCTTTACGCAGCGACACTCAAGCAGTACGTACGAACACTCGTGGCGAAGCATTGTGCCCCGATCGAGTTCTTCGTTGAGGGCACTAGGAGCAGGAGTAACAAGAGCATGATGCCAAAGTATGGTAAGGTTTTTAAAACTGTATTTATTACCTATTGTTCATTCATTCATTACAGCCTTTGAGAACTGCAGATCATGAGGTTCCGGGTTCGAATCCCGGGTCGGGCCAAAAAAATCAGCTATTGAGTTTTTCCATCAAGAAATTCTCAGTAGCTGCCCGGAGTCAGGAAGTTGGCGGTGACGCACCCCCGTGCCTCGGAAAGCACGTAAAGCCGTTGGTCCTGCGCCTGATCTCTCTCCGGTCGTGTCGGTTTACCGTCCCATCAGACTATGAGAGTGAGGGAATATAGAGTGCAAGTGTAGCTTGCGTATACACTTGGGCACTATAATCCTGTCCTGCGCCGATGGCTAGTCTCCGACGGCCAGCCATCGTGACCAAAATTCGGTCTGGAGGACATTACAGCCTATCAAAAGTCCGTTGTTGACTATAGGCCTCCCCTTATATATTGCTCCGTGGAGGGCATATTTGCTGCCATAGTTTACACGCTTAGCCGTTGGTATTACAACTGCAATTTTTTTATATTTTTTAGTTCTTATATGAGAATAGTCTGCTGTTTAGAGAGTCATGCTGCAGCTGTATAAGTAGTATAGTTGTAGCACGAATGGGTCGGCTCGACCGGGGAAGGACCACGCTCTCACAGAATACCAGCGTAAAATAGTAGCTCAACACTGCTGTGTTTCGTATGGTGAGTGTAGAGAACCGGAGACCCTATTTACTGGAAACGAGGCATTCCATCTTAGTCCGCACGGGTGACAACGCAGGTGTATTTAAATTGGTAATTGAGGTTAGATGTAGATGTCTATGGGTCACAGTTAACCACTTACCATCAGGTGCACCGTGTGCTCGTTTGTTACCCTTGTCCTATAAAAAAACCTGTGCTGTGTAAGGACGTAAGATAATACTAAAAATATATCACTACTAAAAATATATCATTTCGTGGGTGTCGTAAATATTGTTAATTCTTATCTTTTGATACTGTTTATTATGTAATACACGCACTTGTAATTTTTTTAAATGGCCTGTTTATAATACACAAAAGTCAGTCATTATCAGATTGACAACAATGTGTTTAGAAGGATTAATCACAAAATGTTACATGCGAACATAAACGAGATATATAAGTTTTATGTGTTCTCACGTTAACAATATGGCACTACAGTGTATCCTGTTAACAATTTTTAGGTCATGTAAAGCGATAAAGTTGCTATAAAATGTAGCCTCATTTCTAATTTAATGATTTAAGCAGTCTTACACTATAACGTTCTATATTAACTAAAGGTAAAATCGAGCACCAAGAGGCAATCCACCTCATGTAAACTGAATACTGTGGCCCTAAGACATTTATCCTTTTTTAAGAATCAAAATCCAAGTGCGTTTTCACCCTTGTTTGGACTAAGATGGAATGCTCTGCCTTTACCAGTAAAAAGGGTTTCCTTGTTTTCGTCACTTAGATTACAAAGCTTCATTATCATCATCCCAAGTCCACTGTTGAACGTAGACCTTCACCAAGAAATGCCACAAAGCACGGTCCTGAACCTCTAGTAGCTTCGCGCCCACCTCCGCCTTAAGCTGAACGCACATTTGTCCGCGCCATACGCGCCATGCGCGCCGAATTTTAGAATTCGTTGCATGAAATCATATGAAACCTCGCACACTACACCCGCACTGTACGCGCCGAATTTTATAAAATGCGGTAGGTATACGATATCGAAGGACGAATGCTGATGACGTCATATAATGCGGCGCGTTTGGCGCGTGTTGATAATCAGTGTTGTCTAATGTTGCCAACTTAGTGGATTTTCCACTAAAACTGGTGGTTTCAACTTTTGTTTCGAATTATATTTTTTAAGTGTTAAGTGTACATTGCCGTTAGAGGTTGGCACAAAATGCTGCAACGAAATTTAAATTCCGATAAACGTTGTGAAATGAATACTTAGTGATAAATTATGTAAATACATTAAAGAAATTGATAGTGAATTTAATTCAAAAACACAATTATACCTGATTAATTAATTATAAAAATACTTACCTCAAATATACAACAAGTCTTTCCTCTGGTTCAATTAGCCTTCTAAATCTTGAATTTTCCATAGAAAGATATGGTTTTAATATATGTAACAATTCTTGAAATGTCTTGTATGTTAAATGCAAATATTTAAAAATCGTTCATCATCATATTATAGTCTTTAAATAAAGTATAATACTCTGCATAATTGCCTTTTTAAATTAATACTATGAATCCAGAATCTTCGTTTTCTTCGAATTTTGTTTTCTTCTTCCTCTGCCAATAAGCAGGCTATTACATTTTTTTCCATAGTGATTCCGAGCGATAAATGTCTTCAATTTAATCTTTCTAACGTGGTAGAGCCACGCTGCTGCTATATTATGGTTGTAGCACGAATGGGTCGGCTCGACCGGAGAAGGACCACGCTCTCACAGAATACCAGCGTAACATAGCAGCTTAACGCTGCTGTGTTTCGTATGGTGAGTGTAGAGATCCGGAGACCCTTTTTACTGAAAACGAGGCATTCCATCTTAGTCCTCACGGGCGACAACGCATCTGCATTTTGATTCGTAATCGAAGATAGATGTAGATGTCTTTGGCCACAGCAACCATTTACCATCAGGTAGACTGTGTGCTCGTTTGTCACCCTTACCCTATAAAAAAATGTACCGTTTCACACCAGTGGTTGGAAAAAACTTACAAGAGTTGTTGGCAATCCAAAAGATTTCCGTACGGTGCGGACGGTACGTACGTGCAAATGTGCGAGGCCATCAGTAAATAATCATCATCGCGTACTGCGCGTACGGCGCGGACAAATGTGCGTTCAGCTTTACAAGTCGCTTACCGGTGCGACGCGACGCTGCCACTAGATAACCTTTCTTCCCCATCGGTTGTTGGTACTTCGAGCTATATAACCGCGCCATAGCCACTTTTGGTTACTGATCTATTGCGCCATTTCAGTTACTCTGGTTGTATTGCGGATATTCTCATTATGAACTCTATATCACACAGAGAAATTTCGAGCATAGCCCTCTCCATAGCTCGCTGGACGACCTTGCGCTTTCTCATACGGCCAGCAGTGAGAAACCACATCTCATACATATGTCATCACTGGCCATATGCACTGGTTTGTACATTCTCGTTTTCAAGTTTTGAGGTATACCGTATACCGTATACGTGACGAGAAGATGTCTGGCCTGATACGGAAGAGGGGGGTTAAATGCATTTTGTCGATATTGAGCTTTCAGCACCACTAAACTAAGCAAAAAATTATCTGTCGGCAAATATTGGAATTATATTTTTACGTTTGATAGTTTCAGAGATAGATTAGGCATTTTGGCGGCTCAGAGCAAAATTTTCTTTGCTGTCATACGCTAAAAATCAGTTACTATGAATCGTTACGCTATAAAACCGTTAACTGGTTTTAACCATTTATTTTATTAGTAGAAGTATAAAATTTGATTTTGTAAAACTAAGAAAAAATGCAGTTAAACACATTTCCTAAGCTAAGAGGCAGTTAAGCGTTAGTAATTTTAGCTTTATTCCTTAGCAGCAGTTTGGCTAGGATATACCTTAATAGTATGCTAAAAGGCTAGTATGCTCGATTCATTGGCACTGCGAAGAGATGTTGCATCCCTTTGCATTTTCTTTCGCGTCTACCATGGGGAGTGCTCTGAGGTATTGTCCGGATTAATCCCAGCCGCCAAATTTCACGAACGCACATCGCGGCAGAACTCCCGATACCATCCACACCATCTGGATGATTGGCGGTCCACCACTGTGCGATTTAGAAGATGTTTTCTTCCTCGCACGACTTCCTTGTGGAATCGATTACCATCAGCGATTTTTCCGGACCGATACGACTTAGGGACCTTCAAGAAAAGAGCGTACTCCTTTTTAAAAGGCCGGCAACGCATCTGCTATTCCCTCCCTGGTGTTGCAGTTGTTCATGGGCGGCGGTAGTCACTTACCATCAGGTAAGCCGCATGCTCGTTTGCCCCCTCTCCTATAAAAAAGGCGGTAAACAATGGCAGTAGAAGCTAAAACACCGCTAAAAACATTTATCTGCTTTCAAGCGTAGAATTAATAAAATATATTAAAATCACATTACTTCCCAAAAACGCAGTCACGACTGTTTAGTGTATGATGAACCTTTGTTTTATATATTTGAAACAATATTTAAACAGCGGCAAACTGAATGTGCTACGTTTAAAAGCGTTTAAGTGTAAGTTTATGCGTGCGTGAAGAATTCGATCGACAAGTATGATGAGAAGTCCAGTCAAATAAGTTTAAAAAAATAACAATTTGAAATTTTCAAATTGATATTTGAATATTTAAAAATTAAGGAGTTATTTATTTTTTACCATATTTAGATTCTAAAAAAATTTACCTGGTATATTTCGGTAGGCGTGAATAAAATTGCAGGCAGGTATAAAATTGTTATATATTTTTTTGACAATAGAAATCTGTGTCTCTAAAATTAAAGATTAGATTTTTTAAGCAATTAAAAAAAATTCGCTGATTTTTCTATGACCTACGATTTTTTTTAAATTTATGTTCATCCCTTAAACTTAAAACCTCCCTAACTCAGTTCATTTTGACCGTAGGAAAACATACACATGTGCTCTACAAATTTTTATTCGAACATTTTTGTTAAATTTTTACCGTTTTAATTGCGAAAAATACTTTGACATTTTTTTTTCAACCCGGCAAGGTGGTTGCAGACACGAAAAGCTTTACGCATTGTTTTTGTATCATTAAAACTACATTATATCAAAAATGCAAAGTTGAGTGCCAAATTTTGATTTCAGACCTTATTTGACTGGACTACAGTGCTCTTGTCAGAGCGCATCAGAGGTATATTACGCGGTTTCCATTTTGATTTTAAAAACTAGTTTACAGCCTGAGAATATGTGTCTTTTCCAATTACTATGAACTCTTAGACTCAATTCTACTCCAACGTTTTGCCGCTTGCAGATTTAACATAAATTGCGAGTAGGGATTTAATATAAATTAAAGGAAATAGAATAGTTATACTTATTTTTACAATGCCATTTGCAACTCACTCAACTTAAGATCATAAAATTTACTAAACTGGCACCTCTATTGAGATTGCCATACACATACCACATACAGCTTAGTACTTGACCCAGCTACAATATTAAAAATTGTAGCTACTTTTATATCTTAAAATCCTGATTTAGTTAGTACTTAAAAAGTAGTCAATAATGGTACTTTTTTTCAATACGTCCCTAATATGTAAAAAAAAATAGCATTATATTCGTAACAAAATAATATTAAAATATAATTGACAATGACAGCTGAGTAGCTGAGATACAACTTTTGGACCTTTTGCTTATTATTTTATATCAATCTAAAGGCCTTTGACCAGTGATTTTAAAGATAACATGTTCTGAGCGGGCTTAGCCCACGTAACTGGTCTTTTACTTGTATTAAAATACACTACGGCCAAGGAGCTTTCAATTCAATCTGAGGTACGAGTAGACATGCGCTGCTACTACTGCTGCTCCGGCAAAGAGTCTGACAATAGTCTTTCTTGTGCATAAATTTGGATGAAGTGTATGAAATTACCTTACCTGTTATACACCAATTTTATAGACTAATATTTTTCTTATTTGATATTATATAGATTCCGAACGTAAGGAAGCTGACCTCCTCTCTCTTACATTACTTGAGTATTTATATTATCTATAATTTTTTATTTTAAATATTGAATAATGCCTGGCGATAAAAGAGGTAGCAGAAGACCGTAAACCATAATGATTTCTTATGTTTACGCGAACACTACACCTTAAAATAAAACTAGTTTTTACGAATACGGATTCTATCGCGTATATCTACGAGTATACTAATATAATAAAGCGGAAGAGTTTTTTGTTTTATTTGTTTGTTTAAACGCGCTAATCTCTGGAACTACCAGTCCGATTTGAAAAATTCTTTTAATTCTTTTGTATATTATAGCCAGATTCATGTGGAATAGTATAGGCTATCTAGCATTAAGCTATATCACTCAGCTAGCCTTAAATATGGATATTTGTTAAGCAAGTCAGAAGAAAAAGCACTCCCGAAATGATTTATCCGCGTACGCTGGTGTTATTGTTAGGGATACGTAAATACAATGTTCTAGAAAAATATAGACCTTTACTCCGTCTAAAAAAAAGTCCGCGATACTATATGTCTATTTCTTATACATAAGCCATAATTTGGTATTTTGTGACAAAAAAATATTGAAAATTTAAAAGTAATTTATGAGCGTTATTATTAGGCATGGCCTATTTATCCTTACGAACGAAAGTTACTTCATCATCAAGACAATTTTATGAAGATAAACTTTGTTCTTTATACCATGTTATTTGGACGCATAGTTTAAGAGATAATGTAAAATTAAAATAATTCAATACTTGGCTGGGCGCGCGAACGACGCTTAAACCCTAGCCGTTATAAAATGCTTGAACTAGGTCATGTCGCGCACCTTGGACACGTGATGACGCGGGTGAAACCGCGGGGCACAGCTAGTTAACTTATATTCCCGACATTTCGAGTAATTTCGAGCACCCATGGTCACAAGGGGTCTGAGGTGTTTGATGTTCCAATGTCCACAAAAAAAGTCTGCAGTTTGTGGTCATATATTAGATGGTCCTCGCCATTACATCAGATTTGATAGACCATAAATCCTCGTGAAAGAACATTGATGAACCTGCCAAAGGTGATATGTGAGGCAGTGAGGCTATTAAAATAAAAAAAAACATCAGAAAGAAGACTGGGTACTACCACCTGATTGACATCCTGTAATTAATAAAAGTAAAACCAAACCCAAGCATATCCCTGCAAGAGTTCTAGGTAGTAATTTATTCTGCCTAGATCAAACCAAAAGTAATAGTTAAAAAGCTGAAAGTACTCCGGGTTAAATCTGACATCGGGACGTCAATCACCTCAGCCGGCCGTGACCATGGGTGCTGGAAAGCACCCGAAACGTCGAGAATTAAAAATCAGTAAATAAAATAGATTCATTAGATCAGATTTGGCTGAAGATGAAAAATTATAATAATTGAAACGGTCTTGGTAGAGCAGAAAATCACATCTCAAAATAAAAAATAAAAAAACAGGTTCTTTAAGAATAAAATAAAATTGTCTTGTTTTTCCTAATAGCTGTTAGTGCTAAGCATGAATAAAGTTTTTATATTCTTTTTAACAAAAGAACATTTTATTGCACACTTAGCATCTTTTCAAACTTATATAATAATAATGTATCTGTGCTAATGCTATACAATAAAGCGGTTCCGCGAGATTGATGTACATTTAACTACCTTTTAGTTTAGTTATGTAAAAGTTTAGTTTAGGAAAACTATACTATAGGGCAGTCAAATCAGCAATAAAGCGCAGTCTAAGAGTAAAATTTAAACAAAGTGTCAGAAATCAAAAGAAAGTTAAAGTAGGTGAGCCGCATTTTTGTGTATGATTATTGTCAGTGCTATACTAAAAACAGTTAAGGTATACTTAACTGCCTTTTATATTGCGATAAACATTCAGATATAATGATTCAATACTTACGTTAACTACATTTTTATATTTTACAGAACATTATGCCAATAATTTCAGTCAAAAATGTGTATGAAAGATTCGTAATTTTTTTTACATACATTCCAATAGTTCAAACATTTTTCTCAGTGATATCTATCAAGAAAACGGATTTCGTGCTTTTTTTTAATTCTTCTCGAAACATACTTTAGCGACTTAGCTGCCTTTTTCCGTATCAGGGCAGATATGTCGTAATCCCCCAAACGCTTCCCAGTCGAGTTGGATTCGTCGTTTGACCTCACGGTCGAAGTTGGATTTATCTAGTCGGACTATTTGTCCTAGGTACACATAACCGTCAATAACTTCGAGCGTAGTGCTCTAAACAACTACGAGCGTAGGTGTGTCGTAGGTTAACATGATTTTTGTTTTGTTCATATTTATTTTAAGCCCTATTTGTTGTGAGGCACAATTGAGGGCAGCTATTTAACGCTGGTTTACTGTTAAACGTATTTACCCTGGCATTAAGAGTTTTAATTATTCTTAACAAGTTTTACACTAATAGCAGAGTCAATAAATAATATAAAACGCGCTTCGTAAACGTCAACTTAAAAAGGTAAACAGTGTGTTTTAAGTCGCATTTATAATCAACTCATATTTATCTTGCTCAATATCAGAAACATTTGCTTTTAAAAATTGACGTCAAAGATAAAAAAAAAATAGTTTATCAGTCATCGACGACTTGGCCATATTTTAATTTTGATCTGTTCCATTTATACCAAGTGAAAAAAGATCAGCACAACTAAATTTTGTTCACAGTTAATTAGAAAAATCGCTATTTAATGTCAGTCTAAGAGATTTCACTATCCCATATCATTAATATGAGAAATTCTTATTCCTTTCATTTGAAACGGTGGGTCTTCCTCTTTATAGGTTTATTTACGTGTTAGAGTCATGTTGCAGCTATATTAGTAGTATAGTAGTAGCATGAAGGAGTTGGCTCGACCGGGGAAGGACCACGCTCTCACAGAATACCAGCGTAAAATAGCAGCTCAACGCTGCTGTATTTTCGTATGGTGAGTGTAGAGATCTGCATACACTTTCTTTTTTATAGGATAGGGTGACAAACGAGCACACAGTCCACCTGATGGTAAATGGTTGCTGTGACCCATAGACATCTACATTTATCCTCAATAAAGAATCAAAATGCAGATGCGTCGTCACTCGTGAGGACTAAGATGGAATGCCTCTTTTCCAGTTAAATGGGTCTCCGGTTCTCTACACACACCATACGAAACACAGCAGTTTCAAGCTGCCATTTTACGCTGGTATTCTGTGAGAGCGTGGTCCTTCCACGTTCGAATCAACCCACTCGTGCTACAACTATACTACTAATATAGCTGCAGCATGGCTCTACCACATATATAACTTTTTACTAGATATGAGCCATTCCATCTTACTCCTCACTGGAGACTACACATCTGCATTTTAATTCGTAATCGAAAATAGATGTAGATATTTTTATACGTGGTAGAGCTATCCTGCAGCTATATTAGTAGTATAGTTGCAGCACGAATGGGTCGGCTCGACCGGGGAAGGACCACGGTCTCACAGAATACCAGCGTCAAATAACAGCTTAAAACTGCTGTGTTTCGTATGGTGAGTGTAGAGAACCGGAGACCCTTTTCACTGGAAATGAGGCATTCCATCTTAGTCCTCACGGATGACAACGCATCTGCATTTTGATTTGTAATAGAGGATAGATGTAGATGTCTATAGGCCGCAGCAACCACTTACCATCAGGTGGACGGTATGCTCGTTTGTCACCCATATCCTATAAAAAAGTCTAAATGGACATGGACCTGCCTCGTTGTACAGTCGCCTCCTTTGACACATATGAGGCGAAATGGGGTGATGGATGCCCTTACGCCGTCACACGGCATCACCCGCTCTCTTATACACATACAAATACTTGTAAACTACGTGCACACTAATATACGAGTATATATTGCTTAAAGTAAAAAAAGAATTTGCTTAGATCCGCGTAATAAAATAAAAATTCTGTGTCTTCCCTAGTTTGAACTATCCCAACACCACTATACTAGGAAAATAATACCACCATTGATACTATAACTATATAATACGACACGTGTTTCGCCGCTACACGATGCATCCTCAAGTGAAGTAGACTACGCGGTGGATGACCGCTTATAAGCGGAGGATCCTAAGAGGTGTCAACGCATCTGTGACCTTCTTTGTTCGAAGTCAGTTGCACGAGTCTAGAATTCACTAACCTATATCATCCTGTCGAAAGTAGATATATCTAAAGTCGACAGAGGGGAATTGAAACGGGCGATGGGCAGCGGCATCTGATAACAAATCAAAACGATAAAAAACGCACGGTTTTAAACTGACCTGGCAAATATCGCCCTTATGAATTAATCTATAGGAGAGAGATTTTTACCGTTACCGCTACAGCCTAACAAAGTCCACTGCTGAACATAGGCCTCCCCCTTAGATTGCTTCATACGGGGAATGTTTACCATTTGGGAGCGGCTTGGAAACTGCAGTTTTTTATTTTTAGTTGTTATTAGGAAGACGCTGCTGTCCATCTCCTGATTTGTTTCCCTCTGTTGCCTCTTACACACCCACGGGATAATATGAGAATACATATGGATATTCTTTCACCGCCACTACACGGTAAGTGGACTTTTGATTAGATGTACTGAATAGATGAAATGTCTGATTGTATGTTTGTGGTGATCGAACGTTAAAGTTTTAAATGTTCAATGACAGGTATACTCTCGATGAGCCTGGTACCGTACTTCGCGGGCGAGGTTCCCGACATAACGATCGTGCCCGTCAACTTAAGTTACGACCGTATCGTGGAGCAGACCTTGTTCGCGTACGAACACATCGGTGTGCCCAAGCCTAAGGAAACAACGGGGGTGAGTAAATATTTGAAATTGACTGAAACCGCTCTCCAAGATTAAAAGTATTGTCCTCCAGACCGGCGCAGGACAGGATTATAGTACCCAAGTGTATGCGCAAGCACAGACGATGGGACGGTAAACCGGCACGACCGGAGAGAGATCAGAGAGACAGGATCAACGGTTTTACGTGCTTTCCGAGGCACGGGGTTGAGACACCGCCAACTTTCTGACTCCGGGCAGCTACTGAGAATTTCTTGACGGAAAAACTCAATAACTGATTTTTTTGGTCCGAAACGGGATTCGAACCCGGGACCTCACGATCAACAGTCTCGTTTACAACCATTAAACCAACGTGGTAGTCAAGATTAAAAGTAATTGTTAATCTGTTCGATGATACCGAGCGCCGACATATAGCTACCACCTAGTTTGAAGGGTACATTCTAAGTGCTGGGACATCTCTTCTGCTGGCAGAAGAGGTGACTCAGGAGTCTGGGTAGGTACCAACCAGCCTCTTACCTCTTTCTAACGCAAAGCAGCGATGCGTGCACTGCTGTGTTCTTGTCTAAACATAGAGAGCCAGTATGGACTGTGAGGCATTCCATATTAATCCTCAGCGTTGACAACATATCTCTAGCCTTTTTAGTTTGAAGATGGTTGCTGGCGTCCATTGATTGCATTTGTAGCCATTTACCACCAGGCGCACTGTGACCACGTTCGTAACTTCAATTTAAAAATAATACGTATACCACAATAGTACGTAAGACTCTCCGAGTCCGCCATTATCAGTGAGAAATCAGACAATAAATATCATATTTACGTGGTAGAGTCATGCTGCAGCTATTTTAATAGTATAGTTGTAGCACGAATTTGTCGGCTCGATCGGGGAAGGACCACGCTCTCACAGAATACCAGCGTAAAATAGCAGTTTAACGCTGCTGTGTTTCGTATGGTGAGTGTAGAGAACCGGAGACTCTTTTTACTGGAAAAGAGGCATTCTATCTTAGTCCTCACGGCTGACAACGCATCTGCATTTTAATTAGCAAACGAAGATAGATGTAGATGTATATGGGCCACAGCAACCACTTACCATCAGGTGGACAGTGTGCTCGTTTGTCACCCTTATTCTATAAAAAAGACGCAGTACCATCGGCTTTACGTGCTTTCCAAGGCACGGTGGTGAAACACTGGGAACTTCTTGATTCCGGGCTGTTATTGGGAATTTCTCGACATAAAAACCCAATTACTTATTAGCCCGACCAAGGATTTGAACCCGGGACCACGTCATCGGCCGTCGCGGTTACGATCACTAAACTAACGAAACAGTCACCGTAACTAGTACTAGGTCGTTATGAACTTAACATTTTTTCTATTTCATTTTTTTTTTCTTTTCTGTTTGCGTCAACGAATGTAGAAAATCAACTTGGCTATCCCCGTTACGATTTACTAACCACTAGCCAACATGCTATACCATATATACATAAGAGAGGAATATTAATAATTACATCTTTAATATTTCTCGTGAGTCAATATTTTCCGATTATGCGGAATTTCTCGCGGAGTTCACCTTCGTCATATATCGCGATGTGTATTTATATTTAAAATTATCAAATAGCGCGTGTATTTTGTCGATAAATGAAATAATATGTTATTTAAACATGTCCGACTACAACTGGTTGTTACTTAAAGCATACAAATGACGAAATGCTGTTATTTGCATTTGGCAAATTGAAAGAGAACAGGTGGTGTGTTGAAATCATATTATCTGTTGTTAACACTATTATATCGACCAAAGTTCACGGTCAAAATGTAACTAATTTCAGTCACAGTTCAAGTGCTTGTTACATCGGCGATATATCGCATGATAGATTATTGAAACGCTGTCATCTGCATACCTTTTGTAACCTCTACGCCCCGTTCCATCTTGTTGGACCTTGGATGGCGGAACGAATAAAAACACGAGTCTTCTAATTGCAGAACATTTTTATGGAATTGTTCATATTTGGCACCGATTTTTGGTCAACTATGACAAGTTTATCGCTTACCACGCTTATCGACCTAATATCATTCTCCCATTTCCATTATCCTTTTTATCGCGTCGCATGCTCTTGTCATAATCGCTGGTAATTTGTGTTCTTCTCTTATTACAATGATTAAGTTCTGAAAATTACATAAAAAAACTCTTTTGTTTTTACTTTAGGATTGAGTGCTTCTTAAATTATATTTTATCCGCCTTTTGGAGAGTATGGATTTGGGAATGGACCGTTATACCTTTCTCAAGATAGATTCATGACTGATTGGAGCTGGCTGTTTCTATTTATGCAGACGGTATTCAAATGAAAAGATAGAATGTATTACCAAAGTAAAGCGAAACAAAAACGTGTTATTAAACTTGTTAAGGGTTGTTAAATTCGGCATTTAGACGCGTCGTTACTTATTACTAAACTATATCTATATAGTATAAAACCAAGTCGCTTCCCGCCGTCTGTACTCTTAGATCTTAAAAGATCTAGTAGTTTGATAGTAATCAAAATTCGTTGCGTAGTTTTTAAACTATTAGAACATCACCTAGCTTAATACACTGACTTTAAAGTATATATGTATCTCTACATAGTATAAACAAAGTTTCTTCCGTCTGTACGCTTAGATCGTCTATACTAAATCTTCTAAACTTACAAAATTCTTCTGTCCGTGTCCGTGAACTCCTAAACGTAAACCGGTTGACCTGATTTTGATGAAATTTTCTGTGTGATTATGTAGATTCGAGAAAGGTTTAGATTCACAATTAGACCCGGTAGGTGGCGCTATTGTCGAGATCCCAGAAATCACCCGCGCGAAGCCGGGTCAGATCTCTAGTAACTAATGTAAACTGGCTAATTTTCGTGTTCTCTTCCAGGGCCTTCTCAAAGCTCTACGAAGTTTAAACGATCATTTCGGATATATTTACGTGAATTTCGGAACAGAAATATCACTTAAAGAGTACTTAGGAAATCAAAACTTGGTAACGAGTGATTCGTCTAAGCCCGTAAGTCTGCAGCAGTTGACACCTGAACAGCAATCACAAGTCCAAGACGTTGCGCACGAAGTTGTATCTTTGCAGCAAAACATCGTTGTGGCAACCATATCAAATTTACTAGCGTTAGTGTTGATGGATTGTTTAGTCAGAAGTGAAGCGCTAGATCTCGATCGCTTTTTGGAAGAAGTAGAATGGATGGTAGGAGTACTAAATGGGCTAGGGGCATCTGTATACGAGATGGATGCTAAGAAGAGTCTACAAAGGATCTTGGTGGTACATCACCAAATGGTGTCAATGGACAGAGAAAGGCGGTTGCGGCTTGTGGCTGGCGACTTAATGGAGGTTTCTAATGAAGTCAAGGCGAAAATGAAAGGTGGGTTTATTAATTTTTACATAATTTCATCTAGAGTAATACACAGGTCGATTTGATTAAAATTTGGATGTTTAAATGTTAAAATCACTCTTTAATTAGTACCCATACCAGTACAAAATTAACAGAATCGCGATGAAATATCATAAATACTCGTTTTTGTCATGTTCAATATTGCGTTTTTCCATGACATATCAATTTAATCATGAAGAAGTGTTATTAAACTAATAAATAAATATACCCCATACATCCTAAGAAATAAGAGAGGGTGTGGTTCAGTCCTCTCTTACTTTCAGTTTCAATATGCAAAAAAACCCTGCAAACGCAGAGGTAAACCTCTACTTCACGCTGGTATTCTGATATTTCTGATGTCTGATTGTATAAATTTCTTATTGTTTATAAACTACAAAATCAACAATAAAATTTGTTTGAAGACGATATTTATTATACTCGACGTCAATTAGGAAATGTTTAAAGTTGCTCTCGCTCTCTCTATCTCTCTCTCTCTCTCTCTTTTAAGTAAATGACAATAGAAAGAAACAAATATAGAGATATTGAAATAACCGTTAATCAAGCGAATAAACATTAACGGCCGACAATAATAGCTTATTTATAATTATTATAATATTTATTTCTATTTAAAAACTTTATTGCTCTAACCACAAAGGTTATACAAAGGACGTACTTAATGCCGGTTAGCATTCTCTGCCACTCAATACGTATAATTAAAAGTAATATGTAAACATAAAACTATGATAGTGATTTATGACGATAAAGAATAAAAGAACATCATTAGTGAAAGTGTAAAGTACCTTGAACTCTACGGTTAGTAACTGCAGAATAATTATTTTATACGTAATTCTTAAGCGATATAATTAAAAACAAATCTCAATTTATATATATCATCATCATCATCATTACAGCCCTTCACAAGTCCATTGCTGAACATAGGCCTCTCCCAAGAACTGCCACAAAGCACGGTCCTGAGCCACCTGCATCCATCGACTTCCTGTATATTTTACCAGGTCGTCACTCCATCTAGTGGGGGGACGCCCTACACTTCGCCTGCCGGTACGAGGCTGCCACTCGAGAACCTTTCTTCCCCATCGGTTGTCGGTTCTTCGAGCTATATGGCCGGCCCATTGCCACTTCAGCTTACTAATCCGTTGGGCTATGTCGGTCACTCTGGTTCTACTGCGGATATCCTCATTTCTGAGTTTATCACGCAGAGAAACTCCAAGTATAGCCCTCTCCATAGCTCGCTGAGCGACCTTGAGCTTCCTCATCCGGCCAGCAGTGAAGGACCACGTCTCAGATCAGTATGTCATCACTGGCAACACGCACTGGGTGTACAGTCTCGTTTTCAAGTTTTGAGGTATACCTGACGAGAAGATGTGCCGTAATTTCCCGAACGCTGCCCAACTGAGTTGAATCCGTCGATTGACCTCTCGGTCGAAGTTGGACTTACCTAGTCGGACTATTTGTCCCAGGTACACATACTCGTCAACAACTTCGAGCTTAGTGTTCCCAACAACTACCGGCATAGGTGTGACATGGACATTAAACATGATCTTTGTTTTGTCCATGTTCATCTTAAGACCTATCCGTTGGGAAACACTATTGAGGTCATTGAGCATAGTGCTTAGGTCCTCCAGCGATTCTGCCATAAGGACTATATCGTCGGCAAATCGAAGGTGAGTGATGTACTCGCCATTGATGTTGATACCGTATCCTTTCCAGTCCAGAAGCTTGAAAAAAAAAATATATATATATATATACACACACACACATACATACATACATACAGGCTGTCCCAGTAATGGTGGAGACATGCAATGTTAAAAAAAAACTATCTGCCAATAATTTTGTAATTTTGTAATGAAATGCCTACTTTTACACATTAACGGCTATAGCTCAGTAAGTAATGACATTAAGTACATAGTATGCTAATGTTTTAGAATCCTTATGATATAGGCAAACTTTTTAAATGGTTAGCCACACAGGTCCTGTACGTTTTTTTTCACCACAGGTGCTCAAACTTAGCAGTTAAATAAAGTAAAAAAGTTAAACTTATGTTTAGTGCAGTCCTGTAAAATACTACCCATAGTAGTTAAGGGGCTACTCCATGCGAACGACCTTGAGCGTTTGTGTGCCGGCCGCGCCAACTCCCTACAATATAGGATCGCGTAAAAAATAATATGTAAGACGCCACCTACCATAGTTTTGTATAACTCAATGCCACCTACTGTACGGACGTATTTTTCAACATCAATAAACTATTTTATGGAAATACACACAGCGTACAACGATAAATGTATTTTAATTTTTTTATTCGGTATATTAGTTGCATTATATTAGAATTATGTATTCTCATATATTATCTAATTATGAAATTTTATAATTAATTATATATTAAAAATGAAGCATTGAAAATTGTGAGTTTAAAAGATACCTACTCACTATAGGTAAATAGATAGATAGCTCGCCTTTTGTACAAATATTTGGTGCAATAAAGAATAAACAAATAAATAGGATGTTTCGCAGAGTGAGAGTAATATATAATGAGAGTCGTGGAGGCAGTTTACAAACATAAATTGCACAAGGACAAACATCCAGACCCGGAACGATTATTTGTAGGCCTTACAAATATTTGTTCCGTGCGGGATTCGAACCCGCGGCCCCCAGCGCAACAACTGATTGCTAAGCCACTGCGCCACGGAGCCGTCGCCGGGTTATAGGTAAAGTGACCATACGTCCCGTTTTGAACGGGACTGTCCCTTTTCTCGGTCACCTGTCCCATTGTCCCCAAATAAAGCTCCGGGACACAAAATTGTCCCGTAACTCTTTGGATGGAAGTATTCAAAGCCAACAATCTTCAACATAATTTTTTTAATCGAATATATTTTATGTCTACCTGGTACAAATGCTCCGATAGAAAGAGTATTTTTTTATTTTGAATAAATTGTGGACGTCTGAAAGAAACACTTACGGTTCCAGTTCTAAAGGCGATGTTGAAAGATAACAATAAAAAAAAAATTGAGCAGAATTTTATTCTTATTTAAAATCATCACCAACTTTATTAAAGCAAATTTAATCCTCTGACAAATGTAATTCATAATTAAAAAAAATGTTGCATTTAATAATTACCTATTTTTAAATGCAACATTATTTTTTAATTTATTGTATAAAGTTATAGTTTTTAGAGTATAAATAAACCCATGTCCTGTTTTGAGTTAAAAAATAAATGGTCAGCTTAGTCTTTTTAGTTAAATTTAGTTTTAAAAATTTTTAGTTTATAGTAAAAAGTAGGTATATTAGTACCTACTTAGATACTTTTTACCGAATTATAAGTATAGAACACCTTATGTACTCAATTATTTTTTGAAAAAGAAGAAAAAACAAGCAATGAATAATATACTATATTTTAGCAAAAAACTATAACTTAGTAATACTAATTATAATTATAACTTAGAACATAAATGAAAAACTCATAACCGACCCAGGATTCGAACCCGGGACCTCATGATCAGCAGTCGCACTACTACAACCACTAGACCAACGAGGCAGTACTACACCTGAGAAGATATTGTAGTTGGTTACTACGATTATTTTTAACTGTATACTATACTGATAATATTGAATTAGCCTTTTATAGTGTAAATTATAATATTTGTCGAAATGCATTTACTTCAAAGAAAATACACGCAAAAAGCTTCATCGCGCAGTAAAAACACAACAAATATATGTATAACTAATACGAAAAATTATACCCAAAACAAACAAATAATACTACCTATAAAATAACCTAATAAGTAATAATATTATCGACTGATAAGATCGTGAGCGTGTGCGCAGGCCGATGCTCTAACGAACGACACGGGCTCCACGTTCGAGAGCTCAATGCTCAATGATCCAGCAAGCCCGTGGGCAGTGAATACGCCCAGATTTTAAAATAATTTCTTAATAAAATCAAATTTTGGTCTTTTGAAAAAAATTTTACTATAGAAATGTTCATTAATAAATTGCCTATCCATTGGTGTAAATCGCAAAATAAAATAATACTTACTTTACGAGGAGATGCATGTTATCAATAATAATTTCACATTTATGTGGTTTCGTTGTAAGGAGATTATATTAATATTTATTCCTTTAAAAAAAAATTGGATACAGCTCTTATGAAATCAAGATTATGTAGAAATATAATGTGTTTTTTATTTGTTGATATATCTTTTAAATAAAAAGTAGATAGCTCCTAAAAACCGCACAAATAACGACTAGCGCGACATTTTGCTCAACCCGCGCCTTAAAAACTTTTAAGGGTAATTTAGAAACACCATTATTAGGGAACACATTAAAAGAATTATATATATATATAATTATAAATATAATTTTTACAGCCTATAAAAGTCCACTGTTGATTGTTGAATATAGAGTGCCTCATACGGGGGTTTTTGCCATAGTTGCAATGCTTCGCAGGCGGGTTGTTAACCTCTCTTTAGATTATTTAAAGTTATTATCAATAATCAATATGCTTAATTGACGTTGACTCATTATTGACATAATTTTATTGTTGCATTTAAATGGTAAACTGTATTAGTACGATAAATTAATTTTGTATTGATAGGGTTTCAGAGTAGATGTCCTTTCTTGAAATTTCTACTTTTAATTTTATTCATTTACTAGCTGTTCCCCGCGACTTCGCCCGCGTGTAATTTAGGGTTTTAATTTTTTTGCCCGGAACTCTAATTATTATTCTAAAATTAAAGTAACCTAAGTTACTCCTTTTTAACATCAGCCGTCTGCCAGTGAAAGTCCCATTAAAATCGGTCCAGCCATTTTGGAGATTAGTCGGAACAAACATATAGACAGACAGACAAAAATTCTAATAATTGTGTTTTTGTTATATGTATCGTATATACTTTCACATGCAATTAGTAAAAAGCTGCTGTTTTACAAACAGACACTTTAATTTTATTTATTTGTATAGATTTGCCTTAACATATTTTCAATTATCATTATTTTGGTAATATTTAAATAATAAATAAGTAAATAAAAAATATTTAAATAATAAGGTAATAATTTTAATGCTATACATTTAGTATAGCATTAAAATTATTTTGACTGAGAGTGGCACTATTTGTAGCATTCCATTTGATTCTACTACATATTAATATAAATAAAATTTGTTACTTTATGTTTACATTTCATGTTAATCTTCTATCGCCAAAGTTTCCCTTGTTTCTTCTTCTACTTCAGGCTGTAAAAAAGTCCACTGCTGGTCATGAGCCTCCCCACTAATAGGAAGGTCTGGAGAATTAACTTGTTCAACGGACCAATTTTGCCTTAGTTTAATAATATAAAGTCACAAATGCGGATTTTGTCGAAAAAAAAAACTTAATTGTTAAAAGTTAAGTCTACAAAAGCCACCTTCCCAATAGGAGGCTGGGAACTGGCCTTATTTCATTTTATCAGAAATAGTATAATGTTGATGAATTTCACCTTTATATAACAAAAAATATTTAGTAAAATATAGTACTCGTAATATATACTGGTTTCCTCACAATGTTTTCCTTCATCACCGAGCATCATTAAAATTACGATTAATATTTTCATTTATCTGTTGCGGATGGTGATCGAAATTTTCATTTCACCATGATTCTTATATACAGGGTTATTTTGCAATATAGACTCAAATTTGCAGAGAAGGTTCAAAATAAATAATATAGGCGAATAGTGAAGAAGAATTAATAAAAAAATCTCATAAATTCTGTCCTTTTTATCTTTGAAATTCTGAAAATCATTCATAAATATCTAACACGTACTATTTACTACGCACGCACACATTCGTAAGGGTTGCTCGGTCGGCTAAAACGTTGTAAATTGAATCGCACACAGAGGAGCACGCGTACACATAGTCCATAAATTACATTCAATTTGGCATAATTTCAAGTAAAAGTAAAAGCCTTACTTACTGGTATTTTCATAAACTGCAATAACGGTCTATCATTATTTGTATATTTGAAGTGAAATATAAAATTTGGATACTTTTTGAAAAATAACCCTGTATATTATGTTATTGTATGGTAGTAATAATACCAGCTTTTTATTCTCTTTGTGGTTTTTTTTTCAGGTCATATTCTAAATGCAGAAACAATGGCATATGCAATACCCATTATACAACTACAAATGTATATAAACCCAGTATTACATCACATGGTGCCGCCTGCGCTTGTTTATGTTATCGTTAAAAGAGGGATCATTATTAGGGGTACGTGGATGGATATATTACTCTTTTAAGAAAAAAAATATTTTGTTTGCTGATTGATTTTTAGTACAAATAATGCCATGAGGGCTAATAATATTCCACTCACCAGATGTCGCTAGTTGACACAGGTGACGTTTTGTGTTACACAATGTCATTTAATTGAAAATTTAGTTTTAAATAAAAGTTTATCAGTTTCTAGAGTATTATATTAATTCATAAAACAATTCCTCAGTGGAGTGCTCTTTAATTTTTTGCACATTTTTAACTTTTTCTTTGTTTATCTTCTTTTATGAATGTCTGTAGTTTCGTTTATTTATTTGTAACCTAATTAATATAAAATATACAATAGTACAGAAAGAAACATAAAACTTTTAATTATTCGAATAAATTAACATCCTCGTTATAAAATCCTTTTAAGTTGGGCCGCCCTGGGGGCAGAGAAAGCCGTGGATGGCCCTCATTGTCATTGACTGCAATAAAGACCCACATCTCATGTAGTTTGTTGGTTCAAATGTCAGCTAGTTTTAATAGTTGTTTAATAGTGTCTGTATTTTAAATAATTTGCATTTTAATTCTATTACAATGGTTCTCATTACAGCATATTATTTTATTTCAGAGAAACTGGCCACTGATTACCATTTGTTAAGAAAATTATTAAAACATGAATTTTTCCACATCGATCGGACTGAAAAAGATGTAAGTATAAATACTAAAATAATTGAGTAAGAAATTTAACTAAATAATAAGTAACAACCGATATTTGAAGAACTAAAAAGTAATGATTTATACATGATAAATGTTAAAAGTTAAAGTTACACTCTATATACGCCCTACTGCTGGGCACAGGCCTTCTCACATTTCTGAGAGGGTTTTAGGGCATGGACATGTCCGCCGCGCTGCACCAGAGCATGTTGGCGAACTTCACATATCCCAAAAATATTTTTTTCCACATTATAGATAGTAAGAATAATAAGTTGTGATATTCTTCCATACACTATCTCTTAGCACAGACTTGCCCTACCATGGACTGGATTCCGTGCGCATCAGCAGCCACTTAATATCAGGTGGAATGTACATTTATCATTCAAAGTTACAGTCTATATACACGTCCCACTGCTGGGCACATGCCTCCTCTCATTTCTGAGAGGGTTTTTAGGGCAAGGGAATGTCCGCCGCGCTGCCCCAATGCGTGTTGGCGAACTTCACATGTGTTTGAAAAATATTATTATTTTATTAATTGTCAGACATGCAGCTTTTCTCACGATGTTTTCCTTCACCGCCGAGTACGTGGTTGCACATAAAATTGCAATTAACAATTTCATTGCTGCCAGCGGGGATCGAACCCGGATTTCTCGCTTACAGTGAAACTTACAGCGAGCGCTAAATATCTGAGCTACCACGGCTGTCACATTTATTATTCAATTTTATAAAAAATTAGCGATCCGCCTCGATGTCGCACCATTGATCTCTGGATCTCGACAACAACGCCACTTACCGGGTCTAAATCATTCTCTAATCAACTTACACACAAAATTTCATCAAAATCGGTCCAGCCGTTTAGGAGTTCAATCACATACACATGGACAGAAGAATGACATAATATGCATGAGTTATACATATAAACTTTCCTCTTGAATCATTCTGTCTATTTATGGGAACCGCATTAAAATCGGTTGCGTAGTTTAAATGATCTAAGCATACAGACGGCGGGAAGCGACTTTGTTTTACTATGTAGAGAAGTGAATATGAATGTTATGTGATTGCACTGCTTACCCTAACCGATTGTTGGACCCTTAATGCGCTAACGTAATACTCATCTGGGAAACTACATACTTAGCCCAGATGAAGGGAAATTACTCACAGTGAAATAGCTCACATTGGTGTGTGCATCGCGTCGCAAGTCCACGAAAATTTTTGACCTGACCCTGGTGGTAAGTGGTGATGAATCCATATATAAATAGATCGCACTGTCTTAGCGTAACAAAAGCCTATTCACTCTTGTCTTGAAGACGCCCATACTGTAATCGGACGAAAAGACAGACGAAGGCAAATTATGCCACTCTCTATGCCTTGTATTTATTATCAAAGACGAAGCAAACCGTTTCTTTAAATATTTAATCCAGTATTTTTTTTTTTTCATTTTTCATTTACAGATATTTAATAATGCTATTGAGTACTGCGTACGGAACAATGTAATTGTTGAAAATGAAAACGCGTTGACAGTTGGCGACGCGGAGAAGTTGCAGTTTTTGTTGAAATGGTCCGTATTGCCAGCTCTCACAACGTTGATGGTGTGTCAAGATGTCATGATTGAGGTAAGAATTGACAAAACACTCACTTTTATTAAGTTATGCAAGAAAATTACATTTTGATAATACATTTATAGGCCTCCCCCGTAGATTCCTCATACAGGGATTTTGCCATAGTTGCCACACTTGCCGGGTTTGTAACCGTATATATTTTTATTATTTTTAATTGTTATCAGGAAGATGTTGTGCCATCTCTTGTTTCTGTTTCCCGCTGGCGTCTCTTACGGTAATTACGAGATGATGTGGTCGGCTCAAGGCCAAACTTTAACCCAGTTTAAAAAAAACGAGAAAGTTCTATATTCTTTGAGTATTTTTTATGTATGTTCACATGTTTTGAATGTTTAAACCAAGTAGGTTAATACTTCAAGGATGGTCTCATATAATCTTTCATTTATACGAATATACATACATTTTTATCTGCTGTATGAATAATATATAATCTATAATTGTACAATCCATAGATAATTGGTTTATAATAATTGTGAGTTTTTATACTTCCGGTGTAATTCAAATATAGAAGTAGTCTACGTTTGTTACAACTAGTTCAAAAACATTTAAAATATCATATATAGAGCACGCAACCGAATTGTACCTACCGTAATTATTGTATCAGATATATATTTGTAATAGTTCTAAGGAGCCTTATTTTATCTCGCTTGTTCTATTCCGAACATGACATTCTAGTTGTTATTTTGTACGTGATATTCCTTAAAAAATTAAACATTTAATAAAAAGTAATACCGACTTATAACACTAAATAGAATGAAATAATTTGCACATAATTGTTTCTGAAGTCGGGACTTTAATCCTTCGTTACACTATTCACACAACTTCAAAAGCTAATGTGGAAATTATTTTAATCTTTTTAGTTTTCTAAACTGGTGTTTACTTTACCTATTGCAATGCCAACCCCGATAGGGGGACGAGGCTGGTGACCAACTGATGTTAGAAAAACCTAAATTTCACAGACAGACATCTCTGCACTCATATATCTCCTGCTCCAGCGTAGAGTGAGGGCTGTTTTTTTTTAATAACATTAAAGTGATGTTTGGGTAGTTTTCTACCCAGACGTAGCCCTAGGCAAAAAGGGAACACAGCAACCCAAGAACAGTATGTAATACTGCGTAGCGCCGCGCAATTGCGCCTACTAAGTTCACTGCGCCGAATGTTCAAACATGTTCACGTTTCAAAATATGTTGGCGCACAGCGCAGGACCAGGAAATTCGAGATATTAAAGTATTGAGTTGCCCGCAGAATGTAGAGGAGTGTTATTGAACACTTGTGGTATTGCACGAACCTTATATTATTTTTATAAATTGCAACTTCCTGAAATGTAAAAGAAGTGATAGTGATAGGTAATCTTTCTTTTCCACATTTTATTTTACTTACTGGTTACGAAGTTTTCTTGTGACAGATGGCTGAGTTGACAGCTGTGTGCAAAATTTAACTGAGTTACTCAGGCGCCTGAGTTACTGAGTTAACTAACGCAAGGGATTTCACTGAGTTACTCATGTCTAATTCGAGGGCATTCGCTGCAGAATCCTCCCAGAAATTGGTGACTAGTGCTTAGAAAAACACATACAAAAACACTTATAATTAAAATATCATTTTCATTTTAAATTTATAGAGAAGGAGATGTGAAAACAAGCAATTACTGAAGCTGATCCAACAGCGAGTGGAAGCAAGCGGTCTCCATCCATACTGCCTCAGCCTAGAAGCGACGGCCAATTGCTTGCAAGGGCTAGTGCTTGCTGGCGCGCTTATACGACACAAAAAGTGAGTCATTGGCTGCACACTGTCACTGACACCTGTTAATATAAAGGCACCTGCTTGCTCTATATGGAGCTTGGGTTTGAGTTCAGCCCAAGATACATTTGTGTGAAAATATATAATTTTGTACCACAAATTTATATATAAATGAAAGAATAATAATTCATTTAAAGTATATTTAAATAATTTTTTTATTAACAATTCCATTTTTTAGTAATTATTAATAAAAAATAGTTAAAGTTTTGAAACAAAAAACGAGTTGTGATTGGATGTGACGTCATTATATATTCGTTGAGGCTGTGAGCCAATCGCAATCATGCTATACTTTTGTCACAGAGTACATTGTATGTACACGAAATAGTGACCAAACTTCAAGGATAAAATTGGAAATGCATCACTGGCGCCCCTGGACTTTGAAGTTTTTTTATAGGATAAGGTGACAAACGAGCACACAGTCCACCTGATGGTAAGTGGTTGCTACGGCCCATAGACATCTACATTTATCCTCAATAAAGAATCAAAATGCAGATGCGTTGTCACCCGTGAGGACTAAGATGGAATGCCTCTTTTCCAGCAAAATGGGTCTCCGGTTCTCTACACTCACAATACGAAACACAGCAGTGTCATGCTGCTATTTTGCGGTGGTATTCTGTGAGAGCGTGGTCCTTCCCCGGTCGAGCCGATCCATTCGTGCTACAACTATACTACTAATATAGCTCCAGCATGGCTCTACTACGTAACGCAGTTGGTACTAATGTCATTAGCTATATAACCTAATAGCTACTTACTATATAGGTATGTTTATAATATTTATGTATACGAAGCTCACATATATTACTGTTCTAATTTTTCCTTTATGATTTGGTTTTATAATTTCGTGAATAAAACAAACAACATTCAATTTAAAATATTTATTTCTATAGTGCTCACAAATTTTTTTTGCTTTGATTTGAAATATATCGTTTACTTTTGATTTACCTGTCAACAATGTTTATCTGATGACATGATTACAACAAAATTAACATCTATTATACACTTATAACTATAATAGGAAGGGTTCTGTCTCGGATTGTCCAAATGTACAATAGAAATACGTACAAACTAACGAGTGCTATCGTAAAAACTATATATACAAACAGTAAACACTAGTCCTATCTCAGTTGCACAAATATCACTGTTATGTTATTAACTCAACCGGAGGAACAAAAGCTCTACTCAACGACAAATTCACAGATGAAATTCTTAAATAATCAAAAAATATTCATACACTCAGCAAGCACGAGAATAACATTAACAGACATTTTTGAAATTTTTATTTTGAAAAAATGACAAATAAATTTCAGTGCTGCCAGTGTGATTTTGCAGTAAAAGTACTAATAAATATATTCAGAATAAAGCATTTTTTAAATTCTAAATAAAACATTTTTATTTATTTTAAATTTATCTCTGATAAAAACCAGTTTAAATACATTTAATATTCCCCGCTTTTCACTATAGATTATTGTACTACTTTATACAAAAAGTACCAATTTAGTAGGTTTTTTTATAAGTTTGATATGAACTGAAAATTATACAGCGCCATCTAGCAAAGACTTAAAATTTTTGAAGCACTACTATTGCCCTCTGAACACACGAATCACATGATTATAATAATAATTAAATTAAAATACATACTTTATTATTAACAAAAAAGATTTTTGCGTACTGTGTTATTTTGCAGTATAGTATGCTATTCATTTCTCTATTTTTTTAATTAAAATTACGCACCCTGACTTTTGTATTTTCTATACTTGGATTACCATGTGTCATAACAAAACTTTACGAAACGTAAACATGAGTGTTTTATCTATAGATATAGTATACATTAGATTGGCTATGGCGTGATTAGGGTGAGATCAAAAACTAAATGTACCCGTGTGAGTGAAATGTGCATGTGTGCGACAACAATAGTGCTGCGCCATGAATCAACTTCAATTATCGATACAGAACGCTGTGTCTGTGTCATAAAATTCTAGCCATTCTATCTCGTTCTAACGTAAGCATATGCTATGCCCTTTCTCTTTTACATTGCCAATCTAAGTATATACTAAATCTATGGTTTTATCATTTCATCTTGCGGTGGCGTTACTAAAACGATATAATGACGTAACTGGCGTTTTAATTTACGATTTTAGAAAAACCATTTTTAATTGTAAAATTATATGAAAAATCAGATATTTTAATTTTTCTTAATAATTTTTAATAAAATTTAAAAAAAAACACACAACTTCGACGTGATACCATTAAAAATCATTATTAGGTAAGAGCTATGGTTCTTCTTCCAGCCGGTTCTCTACCAGCGTAAAATATCACTATACTACTATTTTACGCTGGTATTCTGTGAGAGCTTGGCCCTTCCCCGCTGGAGTCGACCTATTTGTGCTACAATCATTATATAGTAGTACAAAGTTATGAATTCAAGCTGTATTCATAACTTTTTACTACTATATAATAAAAGTAATCTCTAGGGTTCAAAATTACATTGTTGATTAAACTTTTTTGATTGACGACATCATATTACATTGTTCACAATGCCAAACTATTTGCAACTCATTAAAGCAGTAGTAATTACGAAAGGTTTATTCCTCAATTCTACAATTCTGTTTCAGGGAAAAGGAAGTACTGTTTGAAGTTGTACCAGCTACAATGGATAATTGCCGTCAACTGGTCAACTCGGTGCTGCCCGCTATGAACGTTCCGTTTGGCCGAGACAATGCAGTTTTCATGTTTAACGTGAAGGTCTCGTCTAGGCTATAATTTGTTTCTTATTGTCGTGGTGCAGGGTTTACAGAGCTAAATTTGGTATAATTTGCATTCAACAATTATTGTTCAAAGAAAATATATATCAGTGCCATTTACTTAGAGTGGGTATGGTGAAGTTACACTTCTCACTGGACGGCTTTACAATTTATTGAAATGAAAACTTCTTTAGGCACGTTGGGCACTTCTGGGATGGGAGAAAGCACTGAACTCGCGTGACCGTCACGCTCAGAGACATAAAATTGATGCCAGTAATGTTGAAAATCCAATTGATTTAATTTTATAAAATCGATATATATTTATAAATTTGTTTGTTTTATATAAATAATAATCATTCTTTCCCATATAGAACAGCGCAATGAATGAAAAATTGTTACGATATTACCACGTTTATAAAAGTAAATTCTATTAAAAAATGCTTCCTAAAAATATTTCTTAACCACTCAACCGTCCGCCCCGCGCGAGTGGTTCTCGCCTGACCTGACCGCGAATTAAATGTTACTATTTTTTACGACCGCGCGAGACAGTCTTAACAAAAACGATTACTACTGAAAAACTACTAATAGCTACATTCAAATAAAAAATATTCTCAAAACACTCATAGAATTCATAATATAATTTTGTTAAAAGAAAATTAGTCAAATAAATAAAGCCTGAAAATAAAGCTTAAAAATGGGAATATTAAAAAAAATCGTATTTATTTTTATTTCGAGTTTTACAAGAAAAGTGTAATACTTACTGGAGACAATTATTTTATATTATAATAGTACATGATATTCCCTTTAAAATGACACCAATATCAATAACTATATTCAATATACATAAGTATATAATGTTTACCCAATATAAATTTGATTAAATAAGTAAGTAAATGAAACAAATAGGTTTTAATAATTTCTAGACACATCTCAACAGATATTTCGTTTATAAATTGCTATCAACGTGTTAATAGAGAATCATTATTTTATATTTTGCATTCATTTAACACAAAAAACTGATGAGAATACATTTTAAACAACATATAATCAATAAACGATAATCGCGTATAGTGATTAAAATTTAGAGCTAATTTGGAAACGTTTTGGAATGAGGGCATCCACGATTTTTTCTGCCACCAGGGTGGCGCCACTTTACAGTGAGGTAAAATATTTGACAGATTTCATAGCTGGGATGATAATTTCTTAGGAAAATGTAATGTTTAAAGTTTGTTTCTGTATTATTAGTTATATTTTATATTAGTTACATTAGAAATGAATAAACCAAACTATAAAATATAACTAAAAACCGATTTTTTTAAAAAGAGCTATAAAGTGCAAAAAATTAAAAATCAAACCACTGACGCATTGTGTTGTGTATTAATATAATATTCTAGATAATGATAAAATATTTATTTAATACTAATTTCTCAATTAACTGACACTGTGTAACAAAAAACTTTACCTCAGTCGCTACTAGCGACATCTGGTGAGTGGAAGATTATTAGCCCTCATTGTCGTAATGATACATATTTACTAAAGAAAATATCTTCACAATTAGTTTGATGTACAATAACGTTAGAAATAACGTATAAAAACAGAAAAGTTATCACATTTTTCATCGGATTTCTTACGCGTTAACGTTCCACAAACAAAAATGGCGAAATTTAATTTTAACTTTTTTTCTAAATATTTTGTTACTATTATACCTTAGAGTATTAAAATAACATGAGAGGACATTGAAGAGCGTTCCCCGCTGTCAAAAGTACGAGAGCGCGGATCATTCCCCTTATATAAAACTAGTTGCGCCGCGTACGGCGTCAGTTACCAAGTAGTCGTAAGCGTGAGTTGACCTCCAGAAAAATGCCGATTTGCAGTGTGTTTTCTTGTAAAAAAAGATCACAGACCTCAAATTTACAAAAAGACGACGTTACCTTTCATCTTTAAGTATTTATTTTGATTTCAATAATTAATATAAGCATTAAATCACGAAAATTCTGATTAATATAGCTGAGCAGGGTATGTTGCCAACTTAAAGTATTAATACTATAGTAGGGACTTTTGCACCACTAGGACGTAATTAAATTTTGCTTAATTGTAGACAAATGTCGTTTCTCTTTGTTCTTATTACACAAGACAAAATCGTGTTATTGAATAGTCTTAAATTCATTAATATTATTGTGATCTATTTGCAAAACTATATTATTTCAAACAACATTAATAATCTTTATTTGTTTTTAACGAAATGAAAACATCAATTTAAATTGTTTTATTGTATATAAAACGTTTTAAATAGATATTTTCATTTCATTATGTTACATTATGAAAGGAAAAGAAGGGTAATTTCGAGTATATAAAATGGTATCATCAAGACTATAATAGTGATGTTCACTGTAATCTTTAGTGTCGATGTTTTTATTTGACTATAAGCAATACTTTGATATATAATACCAAGGTGTTATTTAAAATTCTTTTTTGTACAATGTTTAAAAAAGATCTTTGGTTTTACAGTTTTCCAAATGATCCTTACAGGCGCCAAATTTGGATAAAAGCATGTGGCGATCATATAACCTGGGTACCTAAACGAACAAGCACTCTTTGTTCCAAGCATTTTGACTAATCGGTTTTCCTAATCCAATCAAATAATAAAAGGAAACTAAATGCAACTGCTGTACTGACTTTGAAATTATTGGAAGTACGAGTAAGTTTATTGTTTTGCTACAGGTTTATTTTACATTATGAAGGATAAAATTCAAAACATGTAACAAATCGAAATGGAAGGTTTAGTGAACGATATTTATTCATTTTAAAATGTTATTTACAAGTTTATTCTCTTAGATGGTGTCAACCAAATTGTTGTTTTCAGATGAGACACGAATAATTGCGCTTAAATAAATAAATAAGGACAAAGAAATAATTTCAGTGTCACATTTATAATCTATTATTATTAAACATATACAGAGTACTACACTTTTGTACTGTAGAACACAAAATATTACCGCTTTTTACGAAGACATTAATTATTTTTCAATCCTAAGTAAAATGACGAAAAAAAGTATGTTTGGTTAAGCGTAAACTTCGACCAAGAGAAAGCAAATGTTTAATTTTTTTTAATTGCTCCATTCCGTTGCTGCGTAAAGGAAGGACAAAAACAAATAAACAAAAAATCACACTTTCACATTTATAATATTATATTAGTATGGATTGTCAAGAATGATATATAAACTTTTGAAACCGGTTTACAATCGGCTTTTCGAGGGTAAAACTATACACTCCCGCTCTCTTTCTCGCTCTAGTAAATAACGTTTCTGAGTGAACAAAAAGGATAGAAGCACAGGAAAGGGCGATTCCGTGCTGCCAGATGTAGTTCAACCCTAAGCCTTAAAACGGTTTAACTCTATAGGTTGGGTAAAATCTGTAAAATTAGACCGTTTAAAACCCCTATACAGATAACCTTTTCGGTTGATCATGACATTCAAAAATGGTAAAATCATTTCATAGACTAGGCATATTATATATTTTTAAGCATACAGGAACATTATTTCGATAATGATTACGTTCCACATAACATTGAACTGGCAAACTTGATGATGGAAAAATATGCAAGCACCAGAATTAGCTACCTCGCAAAAAAGAGTGATCCCAAAAAGTGTATCACTTATACCAAGTCACATATACCAAACTTATTCACTTTAAAAACCAGTTAAAATATAATATAATACTTTTTCAATTTGTTTTAATTTTGGTAATTTTGTATTATTATATTGTACCTTATGTATTTTTTTTTAATTTACTTTGAATGTAATATTAATCATTAAACATTTTTATTTTATTTAATTTGCTAATGTAACTTGCATAAAATTTCATCGACATATCCATATCGACAAGGCCCTCGCACTAGTTGTTTATGGCTTATGCACTGTAACGATGAGACATTTATAAGAGATTTTCAAGGTTGTGTGCGTTTTGCTTAATCGTGTGCTCATATTATGCTGTGTGCGTGCGTAACGACGTGGCCCAATGTTTACGATTTGCTTAGTGTGCGTTACCTCGCCTCCCGCTAGAAGTGACAGAGTTTTTTGTTCGGAACTTTATGCGCATGGCGTCTCCTGTTAGTTGAATACTCTAAGTATTATACAGATAAAAATCACTGTCACAGACGACAAATTTCATATAGCACCATCTAAATTTTATTTACTGTATTAATAACAGCTATCTTTTGCGCTGTACGCGCTTAGAGCCTGTCCAGAAAGCGCGATTTACGCGCGCGTCCACTCGCGCGTTTTGATTTGTATTGCGTCCAGATGCGGCGAAATCACGCGCGTTCTTACGCGCGCATGAGATGAGACGGATTTGGTCAGTTATAAACATGGACTCGGCTACAGCGGTTGTGTTGTGGCTTGCATACCGTCGATGGAGACGTTGTAAACGAAGAGAAAGTCGACGATTTAACGTGCATCCCATTCTACGTGACAGAATGACGCATAGTATGTATATAACTTTATACCCAAAACTCAGAGAATATAGTGAAAAGTTTTTCAACTACTTTCGGATGTCAGTAGCATCGTTTGATGATTTACTAGAAATTATCAAAGAAGATTTGACTCCATGTCAAAATTATGTGGTACGGGATACTGTTTCTGCAGAAGAAAAACTCGTGATTACTTTGAGGTAATATTTTTTATTGCTTTAGTAATTATAAACTAAGACCCAATTAACAAAAATAAAGAATTTGAACAAAATTAACAAAAATTAGGAATCATTCTTATATAATATAGGTAGGTACTTAACATTTAATTTAATTATCGTATAGTTCCATTAATTCAGATTCATTGGAATCTTGTGTAGATGCCGGTGATGGGTTTTTGTAGCTAGACGTCTTTGGTGGTCGTGACGCAGTGCAATAACCTCGATTGTAAGTCGAAAAGGTTGCAGGTGGAAACGAAGATGTTGAAGGGTCTGTTGCGGTATATCCTGTTTCTCCAAAATAATCTGTCTGTCCACGTTGTGTCATTCCTGTTTGGTAATGACATTGTGTCGAAGGTTGGTAGTCGGAACGAGCAGCTGCAGGTTTAAGACACAGAGCTTGTTGAGCTTGAAGTACTTTCATTAATTCAATTTTTGTTTGAAGTCTGTTTTCCTCTGGTACTTTAAGAAGCTCTTTGTGTAAGGACAAACAAAATAGTTTGTCATCATCTGACTCCATTTGGTTTGATGTCTGTGGCTGATTTCCAGATGCTAAATTTGTTTTTATGATGGAGAGAAATTCTTCGTCGGCCGCATTTAGGTTTTTCTTCTTTTTCGCCTGACTACGTGGAGGTCTCATTACATCTTCCCCATCGCCCGAAAACTCTTGTTCTTCAGCTGCAATAGACGCGGTGTTGATGTTGCTCTCAGTTCTTTTATTCCGTGTCGATCTTTCGAGGAACATCAAACGTTCAAAATAAATATATTTGGCTTTGCCGGAGGCTCCTGATCCAGACGGTGTGGTTTTCTTCTTCTTCATTTCTCTTACAAAGCCATCACGCAACCCTTTCCACTTCTTCTGCAATAAAGTACCTGTAAACAATAAAAAGATTAGAATAAAATAATAATTCTTATGTAACTTTCTTTTCAGATATTTGGCTACAGGATGTTATTTTGCGGACCTGCATTATGCCTACAGATTAGGAAAGTCTACAGTTATCGAAATAGTACAGAAAACCTGTTACGTCATATGGAACAAACTGCAAAATATAGTAATGAGAGAACCAACGAAGGCTGAATGGAAAGAAATTTCGAAACAATTTCAAAAATACACAAATTTTCCAAATTGCATCGGCGCCATTGACGGCAAGCACATCCGTATTATAAAACCTAATGATTCTGGATCTCTTTTTTATAACTATAAGAGTTACTTTTCAACTGTTTTGTTGGCCGTATGCGATGCAAATTATTGTTTTATTGCAGTGGACATAGGCGCATATGGAAAAAGTAATGACTCCACAATTTTTAGAGACTCTATTTTATATAAAAAACTTGTCGAGAAAACTTTAGATATCCCAGATCCAAAGCCAATATCGCAAACAGATACAACCCCCTTACCTCATGTCATAGTAGGAGATGAGGCGTTTAGTCTGTCTGAAAATATAATGCGCCCTTATTGCGGTAAATCTCTAACAACTAAAAAAAGAATTTTCAACTATCGCTTATCCAGAGCCCGGCGTTACATTGAATGTTGCTTTGGCATCTTAGTAAATAAATGGAGAATATTTCATAGACCGTTGAATGTAGACATAGAATTTGCAGAAAATATCATTAAGGCTTGTTGTGTTCTCCATAACTACGTAAGGTTAAGGGATGGCTACAGGTATGATCACACTCTTTACGAAACATCTCTGATTAATTTGAACACTGAGGCAGTGAGGCCTAATGCGAGATCATTGAATACAAGAGATAGATTTGCTGATTATTTTGTTAACGAAGACAAACTCCCTTGGCAAGATAAAATGATATAGTTTATTAATGTAAAATATGTGCAAGGAATATTATTATTTAATAAAATATTATTTACTTACCTAAAGTTTTTTTTTTCTCCTCGGAATCACCAGCTTCACAAAAAATTTCTACTATTTCTTCCCAGTTCCTACGTTTAATGATTCTATTAGAATAATCTGATGATTCCATATCCCATATAGCTACCCTTTTCTCAATTTCGTCAATAAAAAGTTCCGTGTCAAAGTTATCACGCTCCATTTTGAACCAAATACGTCCACTCGCCACGGACACGCGCGTAGTACTGGACGCAGCAATGGCGCCGGAGTATCTCGACTCGCGCGGCGCACGCGCGTAAAACGAGCGAGTCGAGAGTCCCGCTCATTGCAAGCGTTTCACGCGCGTGTGAGGTAACGCGCGAGAGCATCTGGACGGCATGTATGTAGCTCTAGTATCTCGAGAACGCGCGAGTGCCTACGCGCGAGTGGATACGCGCGTAAAACGCGCTTTCTGGACAGGCTCTTAAACCGAAAGATGTCGTTTGGTGCCTAGACAGGTGAGGCAATAATGGTTTTTGGGGACTGTAGTCACCGTGGACGGTTGAGTGGTTAACAACCAAAAAATGTTTACAAGTTTGTGAAGCTAAGACGTTTTCACTTATGACGTGCAGTCCTACGACTGACAGTTTCTTTTTTAATTTAAGATTTGCTAACTAAGCCTGTTTCTTGTACATAATAAATTCATATACAATATACCATTTTTTCGTAAATGCAATAAGAAATATAATATTGGAAATTGCTATTCAAATAACGCATAATATTACTTTTAAAGCTGGGTGTTAATTATAAAAGATTGTGGAAAATCCAATGTATTATTATAAGTATTTAGTAGTGTTATTTATGTCGTCGACAGTCTAGCAAAAAGGGGATTAGTAGTCGTCAGCTATGTTCAGAACAATTATTGTATTGTATTGTTTATTCAAACAATTAGAATGCAGAATATTGGTATTAGGGTAATTAATAAGTTAATCTTATATCAAAGTGGAATCTGATTGATAAAATGAACCATGTTTTTTATTTATAAGTTTATATATAACTTTGCAAAGCAAGTTTTCTTTAAAATTTTAAATAATATTTTTCCTGTAAATTGAAATGATTTAGTTCCGAATTTCCGAGTTCGTAAAAAAATTAGGTCTGCTTTTCCGAAATCAAAAATATGGTAATAATGAATTATGTTTACAATATTGCGTAATTTGTTTTTAAATCAAGCAAAATAAATCACATAATGCCAAATGGAGATGTCACTACGTTCTACTCTCACAACAGTTATTATTTTACCAAAAAAATAAATAAACTAAACTTACTAAGTTATTTGTTGTATTGAGGTGTTTATTTTATTTTATTTAAAGTTGTGTCACAAGGATTGGAAAATGTTGCCATAGGTTCTTAAAATATTTCTAATTTTAGTTAGTAATCAACATACAAAAAGATCTATTTTAAACAGTATTGTCTATGGATAACATAAATAACAGTATTGCTTTGTTTTACTACGGTCTCATTTAGTAAAAACCACATACACTTAATCGGCACGCTTGGCGGATCGATTGCAATACTAGATCTATTTCCCACTTTTGATGCTGCGCGCACTTATGTCTATCGGAAGCAGTGAGGACTTTCTAGCCGTTCCAGTAGGAGTTATGTGTGACTGCCTGCGGAATATGAGTTGGTACAACTTGACCAATTAGGCGCAAGACAGGAATGCGATTTCGGCGCCCGCACCCCGCCTCTATCCCCGCGCTTCCCCTAGTGATCAATCACCGTCCGGTTAGGGATGCCTAGTTTAATGACGTCTTAGCTGTCATACGCCTAATTGTTTTAGTCACGTAGTAGGCCTGCATAATATGAGTGCTGTTTTTGACTTTTTGTAAAACCTACAGATAAAACTTTTTTTATGAATAAGACCGTTAGATTATTACTTGTATAGAATTTTGAATATATTAATACAAACGATGTCAAGTTTCTTTTAAATCCCATTCTGGTGTTTTTATACCTTTGTTATTTAGTATTTTTATTACTGGTATTTAGTTATAAGACAAATTTGTTTCATCTTTTTTTGTTGCTTGTTTGTAGTTTTATTTATGTCATTGTTAATTACTATATAGACATGTAAAATGATATCTTAGAATTGGTTGGGTGTTTGTTTAACCAAATAACTTATGTAAACCGCTTATTGATTATGACATTTTATACTAGGGTAAGAAAATACTTAATTTAAAATTTTGTACCACCGACTTCAATATAAATTATTAAGAAGAATAACTTAAAAAGTATTGGTCAGACCTTGATCAAATTTATTATATGAGATCACATGTGAAGCACCAGCTTTCAAATAAAAAAAATAATCGCAATCGATAACCAGAAAAAAGTTATAGAGGTAACACACATAACAAAAAAAAATTAAAAAAACACGGTAGAATTGAGTATCGTCTCCCCTTTGAAGTCGGTACTAATGAGATTTCTCTATGAAATTAATTCATGCCATATAACATTTATTTATTTCTGACCGCTTTAGTTATAGCCACTATTTACGTTATATTATTTTTCTTTAAATATTAACAATGAAATGGGAACAATGAAAAAAAGGAAATGTCTTTAAATATTTCTTGTGGCGCAATTAAATAAGAACTCGAAATCAATTATCACACAATATCAGTTGTCAAGATTATAATCAATACGTTGAGATTTACAAAGACATTACGAGCATTGTTACTAGTTTACATGTACTAAATTTTACGTAGATTTTCTCGTAAACACTGCAATAATATCTTGCTTTATTTAATAAGCAGTTATATATATTTTAAAAGGAAGGGCAATGGTTTAAATAATATTTAAAACCTTGAATTGTATAAATTTTAAACTCATTGGAAAAAGGGCTCTTAGATCGTAGTACAATGATCATCGTCATTCTCATTACAGTCCATTACAAGCCCACTAATGAGTATAGGTCGAGAGGTATGAGAGACCATGGAATGCTTCAAAACACGGTTCCGAGTCACCTAAATCCGTCATGCATATCTTACCTGGTATCATTCCATGTAGTGGGGGGCCGCCCATCAAGATTTCCTTCCCAAAGGTTTTTCGAGCTATATTGTCGGCCGATTGCCATTTGTGACGTCAACTTACTAATTCGCTGTGGGTTAGAAGTATTAGTGTTCACAGTCGGTTCGCGATAACCTAGAGGTTGATATTGAAGTAATGCAATTAGCTCCATAGATTTTCAGATAGCAAAACGACGTACAATTTCTAAATGTACTCGCCGATTGTATATGTAAACATGATTATAAATTTTCAATAAATTTATAATAAGTATAACCGCTCGAAATCGTGCTATATCAGTGTAATGTTTAAAATGTATTTTGTTCAGGCTTAAAATAATAGTAAAATTATGATAAAGAGTGTGAGTTATGTTGAGAGTCGGTTATAGAATAGGCTCATCATAGAAGGGGCTCCTCTACTAGAAACGTGTATTACGATGTTACGGAACCCTTCATCCGCGAGTCCGACTCTCGCTTTACCGGTTATTTTTTATAGGATAAGGGTGACAAACTAGCACACAGTCCACCTGATGGTAAGTGGATGCAGTGGCCCATAGACATCTACATTGATCCTCAATTAAAAATCAAAATGCAGATGCGTTGTCACCCCTGAGGACTAAAATGGAATGCCTCGTTTTCAGTAAATAGGGTCTCCGGTTCTTTACACTCACCATACGAAACACAGCAGCATTACGCTGGTATTCTGTGACAGCGTGGTCGTACCCCGCGTGCTACAACCATATCTGCAGCGCGGCTCTTATCATGTAAAAAAATTAAGATTAAAAATAAAAAGCCAAAAGGACTTTTCGCACAAGCATTAACAATCTGAATTATTGCAATTATATTTGGTTTGATATGAAGTGATCAAACGTAGCATCTACCGTTAAGGTTTATGTAACTAATAAATCAGTAAGAGGCATAATATTTACACTTTGTAACAATTTAATTTAGCCTGCCATGAGATATGTCAAAATCGTACACCTCATATCAAAGTGTCGTATCGCTGCCTTGGTTGGCAGTAATAGTTGTGGAAGTCCAGTATTGCTAATAATATTATGTATTGTTTTTATCAAATTTACTTGAAGTATTTTGATTTGCATTTGTCAAGTAGTAGGACACAAGTGCTGTGATACATCAGTGTGGACATTAATTTATTTGATGCATTGTATTTATTAATTCCTTACAAGTAGCAACGTACAATTTTCGCATTAATACCTAAATCAGTTAGAATAAAAAATGACGAATGAAGTTTGCGTCTTTTATTTCAACTTTATTTGTATGCACTTTTATAATTTTATATTGGTGTTATATTTTTAATAAAACACCTTAATCTCCTATCCTATGTCATTCAGAGTGTGCCTCATAGGCGACAAAGGAAAATGAATTATGAAGATTTTTTTATTAGGAAGCATCTTCCTAATAAAAAAAAACTGCGCTTGCAAACCCCTTACTGAGCGTGGCCACTAGCAAGTATCCCCCCTCGTGGCGATCTATAGCATAAGCCCATGCGTGATGCGCCGCTATCACGTAGTGATTATATACTCTACTGCTTTCAATAAAAAGCCGTTAACGTTCTAGTAGCAGTTTATTAAAGTCCACTGCTGAACTTAGGCCTCACTCATAGACTGCCTTATAAGGGTGATATTTGCCAAAATTGCCACGCTTGGCAAGTGAGCTGGCAACTGCAGTTTTTTTTTAGTCGTTACTAGGAAGACGCTACTGCTCATCTGATTTGTTTCCTCCGTCACCTCTTACGGCACTCGGGATAATATGGGATAGTGGATATTCTTACAGCGCCACTACACGGCTCATAAAATATACCCATAAAAAGCCGGAACGAGCGGCGTTGTCAGTAAGAGCTAACATGCAGGTTCGAAGGTTTGGACGGTGTTCTTAGGAAGTTAAAAATCCCTCTATTCAGTTATATCTGCACATAATTTATCACGAAGAGCCTAGGGGCTAGATGTACAGACAGAAAAGCTTGCAATTTTTTCGAGTGGATTGCTTTTACACGAATGCGTTTAGTGCGGGTTGCAATAGCATCCTGAACATGATCGCGAGTAGACGGGCGTTGCTTGCTCCATAACGGGCGGCACAGAGTACATTATATATCGGGCGGGATGGTGAGGTAACCTCCGGTAATGGCACATATAAACGTACTGCTTGATAAAAAATAATATACTTACCTTGTTATATGTAATACTAATAAAATAACTAACTTGAGTATATTTTGTTCGTATTCTGTATCCGGCGACTGGTCTTTGATGCTTTATGCTGATAGACATTGAATTCTATTTTTATTTTAGGCTGATGAAGTTGAAATCAGGGAAATACATAGGCTGCACTAAAAGTATCGGGAATGGAATATTTCCACTGTTCCTGTCATATTAAAATCTTTTTAATTGAAAACTCCATGGTTTTAAAAATCGAATACCATTTATTTATTTAAAAAAAAATTCTCGGTCTTGTCACAAGGTTTTGTCAAACTTGTTTAGTCGTTGAGAAAATGGAATTGACTCGAGAAAATTCAAGAGAGATGATTTATTATGACTTTCGAAGTGGTTTAACACAAAAACCGTGTGTTGACCGGATGTTTTCTGCATTTGGTGATGAAGCCCCATCCAAAACCACAATTTATCGCTGGTTTGCTGAATTTCAACGTGGACGTGTCAAGCTCAGTGATGATTCCCGTCAAGGTCGTCCAAAAACTGCAGTCACCCAAGAAAACGTTAATACTGTGCGTAAGCTGATTGAGGAAGATCGACATGTGACATACCGCGAAATTCAGGCAACTTTAGACATTGGCATGAGTCAACTACAAATAATCTTGCATGAACAATTAGGTGTAAAAAAGTTGTTTTCCCGATGGATACCGCATTCGCTCTGTGAAGAGCAAAAAGCGGCTCGCGTTACTTGGTGCGTCAGAACTCTCGAAAGATTCCACGCAGGATCCTCAAATGCTGTATACAACATCGTATCAGGTGACGAATCCTGGATATACGCGTACAAACCCGAAACAGAAAACCAGTCACGAGTTTGGGTGTTTGAAAATGAGTTAAAGCCAACAAAAATTGTTCGTTCACGGAGTGTTGCAAAAAAAATGGTGGCCACGTTTGTCTCCAAAACCGGCAATGTTACGACTATTCCTCTTGAGGGACACAGAACGGTTAATGCAGAATGGTATGCTAGCATTTGTTTGCCACAGGTCGTTTCTGAACTCTGTAAAGAGAACTGCAACCGCCGCATCATCCTCCATCACGACAATGCGAGTTCTCACACCGAACAAAAGAGTTTTTAGAGCAAGAAAACATAGAATTATTAGACCATCCGCCGTACAGCCCCGACCTAAGCCCTAATGATTTCTATACTTTCCCTAAAATAAAGAATAAATTGCGTGGACAGAGATTTTCATCATCTGAAGAAGCTGTGGACGCCTGCAAAACGGCTATTTTGGAGACCCCAACTTCCGAATGGAATGGTTGCTTCAATGATTGGTTCCATCGTATGGAAAAATGTGTCGAATTTCGCGGAGAATACTTCGAAAAGCAATAAATACATTTTTAAATAGTAATGTTGTGTCACTTCCTTGATTCCCGAAATTTTCAGTGCCGCCCTCGTATAATATGTTTTACGTTATTGGCAAATGGACTTAAAATCGAGATATTTCCTACTATGTCCTGTCTCATGTCGATAAAGACTAGCATTTTCTTAGTTTTACCATTCGTCTGATTCCAAAGGACGTAGACAAAACGCTTGATGATGAAAACTTTACTACTCTTGTCACCTTCTGTGGTGTTTATAAATTTGTTCTTCTAGGAAAATAAAACAAACTATTATTAATAAAAATGTATTTACAAACAAAGTACTGATAATATTGTTAAATAAAATACATAACACTTGCTGTGTCTTATATATTACATCCAAAATATGTTATAGGGTTGCCAAAAACAGAACAGTCGTTCTGTAAATTTTTCGTCGTAAAAAACCAAACATTGTCTAGCTACAGCTGTACGTACATTTGACAACCCTTGACATGTAAAATTATAGCAGTTTTACAGATGCAATAAGTAGTGCAATGAGATCATTTAATAGTTGTATGACCCCCCGGTGATAATTATCTATCATTAGCATATACAATATTTACATATTTTCACATTTTTATCGTGCTTACAAAATAATGATATTTTTGATGTGCCAGCATTGCATTTCCGACAGCCCATGTTCAAAATAGTATTGTATTGACAATATGACCCAGCCCAGTATTCGTAACCTTGTTAAAAAATTTACCTCGGTTGTTTGTTGTTTCTAGTCAACTATAAGTGCTATTTATGACTAGTACTATAATGTGTTGAATAAGTAAACCTTACAGAATTTTAACAATTTTATTTGAATGCTAAAAAAAATTTTCTTATTAGTCCAATAATTTTTATGTCATCCTAGATATTGTCACATTCAATATTAGCGCAAATGTCGACGAGACAACCGTAAAAAAAATAGGATTGTTGGCTGATTATAGTTTTGTCGAAACAATAACTAAAAAGCCTAATTTTGTATACAATATAATATTAACATTTAACAATTATTACGAAACTAACATTAGAGGTCATGTCATGTCAGTAGCAGCTTTATACAGGGTTACTCTGCAATAATAAATTTGCAGAGAAGGTTCAGAATAAGTAACAAGTGAATAAAAATTAATTAAACAATATCTCAAAAACTATTATTTTTATCTTTTAAATTCAAAATGCGTGGTAATGTATTATTTTAACAAATTGTCATTCATAAATATCTAACGCCTACTATTTAACTACGCATGCACAAATTCGTAAGGATCGATCGCCCGGCAAAAAGTTTGTGAATTGAATCGCACATAGAGAAGCGCGCGTACGCATAGTCAATAAATAACAATCTTTGGAATAATTTTAAATAAAAGTAGAAGCCTCATTTACTCGTATTTTCAAAAACTACGATAACGGTATATCATCATTTATATCATTGAAATTAAGTTTAAAATTTGGCTACTCTTTGAAAAATAACCCTGTATATTTGTTTATTTTTTAGAATGTAAACACGGTAAACAATAAAGGAATTTAAGTATTTTATAGCGTTTAAATAAAAAACGATTATTGTAATTTATCGTCAGTCGGTGATTATAATCTTCCAGTTAGATACAATTCATTAATGTTTAAGTATGTAGTTTCAATAATCGCCGTGAACCGAATAGATCTATGATGTATGTAATATATACCATAATAAAACTTGTAAAAAGTTTCGTACATCTTAGTAAAATTTCTTAATTTTCTTAATTTTAATTGTGTCCTCTTGGACACAAGAACGTTTCGAGACATCGCTGTAAGTACTATCTACTGTTCAACATTTGTCACAATCTTTATATATAAAAAGTACGTGTCACGTTGTTTGTCCGCGATGGACTCCTAAACTACTGAACTGATTTCAATGAAATTTTTAGTCAATGTGCAGTTTGGTCCAACTTAAAAGATAGGATAGCTTACATCTCAATTTATAGTCGCAATACAATATTATTTTAGTTCCAAACGATTCTGTCAGATGACGATATCTATTGACTGGATTGAGTAAATATTCAATAGATGGCGCTATGTTAAAAATAAAAACGTTTAATATGAGCTACAATTTAGCAGTATAACCACCACGTGTTGCTGTAAGTATTCAACTGATGGAACCGATTTCAATGAAATTTCGCACACTGTGTGCAGTTTGGTCCATCTTGAGAGATAGGATAGTTTTTATCCCGATAAGTGACCCTCAGTTTTTTTATTGATAATCTCAGGAGTTTTTTTAGGAAAGCAAATAGTCGTCGGAAAGGGCAGAACAACGTCTGCGTCCGTCTTTATTTCCAGTTATTTGTTAATTTGAAGTTTAGTTTCTTAAGATATGTACCTACAATAATAAATCAAATAAATACTTGTTCTTTGTGAGAAACGACTTTTGCTTTAAATTCATTGTGTTTGATATTAATACTTGAAAGACTCATAAATAACCAACCATTTCATTACACTTGTGGTCCGGGCTGGGATTGAATCTAGCCATACAAAGGTTAGGCCTGTTAAATCATATTTCGTGTAACGGTGCAATTATATATTTTAATTCATGTACTACATACAAAAATTTACATGTTTCATCCTGCATGCATTTTTTTTGATTTTTCTCTCAATTAGTATCACAAATATGTCCGCAACTAAAGATTGTATACAATTTATGTACGTGTAAGTGAAAAATAATAAACGGTAATTTATTTTTCTATTCGACGTTAAAAACTATTAAAGTATGCAAAGGTAATGGATATTTAAAAAAAATATCTACGCACCAAATGCCACGCGCCATAAGGTTTTCGTTCCAAGGTCGTGATAGTCACACATACAAACGGTCGATATAAGATGGGACGATAAAATTATATAAAGGCAGTTAACCATATTAACGCGTTGGACTGTAATTACACGTCAAAAACATCACCGTATAGTAGCGGTGTAAAATAATTCACTAACAGATACCATATAAACCATAAAAATATTAAAAAGAGGAGAAGTGGCAAGGGGGCGTGTCTGTGTCCGCACGATATGATCAAAATGCTCAGGTTCTATTCAAATGGCCGTCTTTGCGTATTAGTATACTTTCAACCGTAATCGTGAAACAATATCAGAATGCCGTGTTATTCAGTGGTTTCTTGTAAAAACCGAAGCCAAAACAAAATCTTTGTAGATCATGGAATCACCTACCATATGTAAGAACAAGTATTTTACTATCTTTATCTTTAAAATCATGAAAAGCAACAAATCGTACAATATTTTTTGCTCTTAATGCGTTATTTTTGTTTTCAAATATCACTGCAACGGTACTATTTTGTAGTAAATACATTGCTCCTTAACCACTACTTATGTATATCGCTAAGCGACTGAACAAGCAATGTAAATATGACAAAACGATACTTTATTTATGGGGATACATCGTGTAGTACGGCCACTGTATCTTGCGATGAGATAGTGTTGTGCTTGCGCAGATCCACTAACGTATGCTATCGACAACAATGTCGATTGGCGAATTGCTATTATAGTTTATTCTTTCAATTTGTCAACCGTTTCAGCCCGGTGGGAAGACTGATGTGACATAATGGTAATTAATTATTTTGATTATTTTCACCGTTTACTACACTGAATTCGTAACTAGCGATCATAAAGTAAGTTGCTTAAATAATTAGGTTAATCATCGGTGAAGTGTTTTGGGTTGAATTATAGTATATTATGCCTTATCTTCGTGTTAATTCCATACTTTTATGTTTTCAAAACCTTCGAATGCGTTATTATACCTAATTGGCATGGTTCAGAATTCAGATAATATTATAATAGTGACTTTTGCTAAAATAAGTCAACATAATTCTCCTGGCTATTTATTTGTTATGCATGAGTGTGTGTTTGTTTTCATATATTTAACAATATCTTAACCAACCAGGGGTTTTTTAACAAAGGCTTGCCAGGTACATGGTGAGGTTAAGAAATTGCGTAGGATATATGTAAATGATAAATAAATCATTATCGTACATTTTCAGCTTCCCAAAAGATGCTAATTTAAAAAAAGAAATTAATTGATGCCACAGGAAGGCCACCAAACTGGTTCCCTGCAAAAACTAGTACCATATGCCAAAATAAAACCAAAAACAATCAAAACCAACAATACCGGATTTTTTTATTGTATTTGTTAGGTAGGTTAGGTATTTAATAATTTACGTTTTTACATATTGTTTATTTTTATTATATAATTTCCTGTGCGTATCGTTTTTTATTTATTTTATTTTTAATTTTAGTGCAATTTTAGTATAAATGGAAGAGAATCGATAACTTTCCAATTTAGTCAATCTCTAATGTATATGTAAAATAAATGGCTTTTGTTTTTAAAATGCACAGCACAACGATAGCGACAGATATTTTTGTGTGAGTAAGTAGTACGGTGAATGGTAAATGCACGCTGTTTCTGTAGGGATACGGTTTATAATTGATTGTGTAGTACGTTCTAATTTATAAAATGCGGGTGTGTGCGCGACTGCGTATCTATTGCTTTTACTGATCTGCAAGTGTAGTAGTAGCCGGGTGGTAGGGGCCAACTGGAGACACCGGGTTCCGATACATTTTCAACTACCGGGCATATCTCCTTCTATTATTATATCTATGATATAAACAATCGCCTTAAACAATTGTCATCGTTATCTAGTAAAGACAAAAATGTTTTTAAATTACAACTAAAATACACACGCGTTCCATGAATACTAAGAGAATATAATAATTAATTAATTAAGAACTATGCACTGTGTACTGGCGACATATAAAAATCCATAAAAATTATATCATATCGCCCAGTAGATAGGCAGCAGCACCTTACTGATAACAACTGAAAATAATAACAAAATGCCGCATCCACCCCGCCTGCTATGCTATGGCAAAGTTGCCACAACTGTGGCAAAATGTGGTAAACTAAGTGAGAGCGCCTATGTCACTTTTGACAAGCTACAATGAAGGAATGTCAAACTGTGGTAATAAACACGTTTTTATCTTTTTAGTTTTGTGCCGTGATTAACGCATCATTTTTTCCTAATATGATAAAAAGGTTTACTTATAAAACCATTTCATACATTAAAAGTTAGTCAATAGTTCATTAATAATCAAAATATTTTATTAAAACATACACAAAATATTAAAAAAAATATTACGCAATATTTAAATGAAAACGAGTGTGAACGTATCCACGCCGGGAATCTTTGATATCGATCTTCCATACTAGGAGTCGAACCAGCCGATCCAAAATATACACACCCGTTCTTAAGCTGCCAGTGCGTCAATTCTTACACAGACGCAGTCACTACATTATCAACGTTGCATTCAGTCAGTTAGTCATAGAAATATTACAAACAAAAGTATTTTTTTAATAAATATGAAATAAACGAACTTATAGCCCACCTAGGCTAGTGGATACTATAGTCTATGGAATGCTTCGTAGCCTATAATTACACTGGCTCTCTATACGCGGAACACAGACATGCAAACAATTCTCTTTGGCGGCAGAAAGACCTAGTAAAAGTTTCTGAAGTGATGTAATTGAGGGTGATTAAGAAACTCGATTAATGTAGGTCGCTTAGAGAAGTTTTTTGTAAGTATTTGTCTCTGTGATACCAAGCTAAAATCTATATCAGTACATCATGAGAAATACTCAACTTTGTTAAGCAATAGAAGGCTTTATTGTAATTGTCGTAGGGGTTATTGTTGAGTGAAAGAATAATTATACAGTTGAAGTTTATATTTTAAGTGTTAACCCACCCTAAAACGCAAATAGTAATCTCATGAAACTGTCACTGAAAACTTTCTCTGGCCATATTGTCTTGGACGGATTAAAATGGCAGAGACAAAATAAGTGTTTGGTTTTAAGAATTAAGTTAATGTGAAACATAAGCATATAGTATAAGCTCCCTTTTATTTATAATATCTCTATACAAACAGCTTATAGGCAATCATTTCTTCCATCCAAAAGTAAGCAGCAGCTTTCTCTTAGCCGTGTTTCAATGTTTGATTAATAAACACGGACCGTATTTCCATGGGGCAAAGCGTCACAATACCGTCCGGTACCGGGTTCCGTACGTTAACGAACGTCAGGGAGGTGTCGTACACACGATCCGGTGCCACTTCCAACAAGTCGGATATCCGAATCTGTAAAAACGAGAAACATCACTGTTTGCAGTGTGATAGGGATTTCGTCCCATGGGTATCGCGTAACAGAGGGGTATCTTGAGATTATTAAACAAAAAAAAATTCAACAAGTAGTTTTGACAGTCCTCTCTTGATGCCTTACACTAACCAAAGAATTCTAAAGAGACCGAAACAGATGAGGACAGGATTATATGGTGGAAGCATTAACACTTCCCAACCAAGCTCTCTCAATTTTTGCTGAGTGGCCAAAGATAGGTGTGGTCTGACGTTATCATGATGAAAGATCACTCCTTTTCTGTTAATCGATTCCGGCCGTTTTTTTTCTTCATTTTTCTTTTTTTTTATAGGATAAGGGTGAAAAACGAGCACACAGTCCACCTGATGGTAAGTGGTTGCTGCGGCCCATAGACATCTACATCTATCCTCTGTTACAGATCAAAATGCAGATGCGTTTTCACCCGTGAGGACTAGGATGGAATGCCTCATTTTCAGTAAAAAGGGCCTCCGGCCACCTGCACTCACCAAGTGAAACGCAGAGGTAAACCTCTACTTCACGCTGGTATTCTGTGAGGTCGTGATACCACTCCGGATCGAGCCGGCCCATCCATGCGACAGCAAAAGCTGCCGCCTGGCTCTACCACTGTTAAATTGCTTGCTTGAGTCTCATTAGTTGTTGGCAGTAGAGACCCGAAACGATGGTTTTGCTCGGCGGTAGAAGCTAGACGGATCTCATGGCTTTGCTTAAAGGATCGTCAAAATAATATACGTAGATGTTACAGCTAAAAGCCCAAGTGCGGTTACACCTAAGTTTAACCGGTTACTACTAGGTTTAGCCTATTTCTGTTGGTTAAACGTAGTGTATAATATACAAATTAAATAAAAGTCTGCGGTTATGCAACCGCACGTTAACCTACTGTCGCTGCTATTATCGCTACCCGCTAGCCTACTATCGCTTGATACGTATTTCCGTATTTTAAAAATATTTAAGACTACACCTAAGTTTAACCAACCGTAATCGGCTGCACCTAGTAGTAGCCGGCTAAACTTGGATGTTGCGCACTTCGGCTTTTAGCAACCTTAACACTTTCACTGTCCGGTTTCCAGACACAATAGTAAGACAATAGCAGTGCCCTATATGTAGTGCACGGGACAGCGAAAGGGTTAATATAAGTGGAATACTTGTGGTGTTAATACATCTCATTGCTGTGATAGTGTACCAAAAATTCCGTACCTGACCGTCTCCTACAGGGTACGAAGTGGCGATAGTTTTGTTGCCGTAACACATGTCCAAGTGAACCCGTTGCAAGGTAACGCCCATTCCATGCAGTAATTTACCGTCTTTGTCCTGCAATCACACGAATATAAAAAAAATATATCTTTTATTATTTTTCTTTATATATTTTGAATTGGTCAAATGTATCTGAATTTGGGATTTTTCAAACATTTAAAAATTCATAAATCTAAAAAAAAAAGTCTAACTAAAGTCATTTTCATATGTATTTCATCAAGGAATATTTTGAAAGAATGTCCTGTTGGAAAATAACAATTGAAAAAAAATCGGTTTAAACAATATGGCACGGAGTTGGGTGAGTATGGGAGTTGCCCCATGGAATATGCAGTCATGGTGGAATAGTTTTCGATACTCATGCGCCGATTCCTCCTGGACTAAGAACTACTTAGATTGTCTTGTGGGGAGGATTTTGACATAGTTGCTACCATAGTTGGGCACCGTTAAACAAAACTTCGTTAATCGCTAATCCGTTACTAAAAAAGTTAACTTCGTTAAACGTTAAAGCGTTACATTTCGGAAGATTTAATGCAAGTTGACGTTGATCGTTAAACCGTTAACACGTGATTAAGATTGATTTTTTTTATATTGTTGCGCTAATGATCTACTTATAAAAACTGTTGGTTTGGTTTCTGGAAGTTAATAAGTTAGAAATTAAAAAAAGACGTTTATAATTGGAGTGTGTAATTTAATCATCTGGCATAATGTAGATATTTTCCAGATATTGGAATGAGCGATCCTCCTCTTTAGTTTACCCCGGTTGGACCTCGCCTTGAACGTCTCTTCAAATATGTAGTATGTTTGCACTCTTCTTATGCGTTGTTTAAGATTGTTGAGACTCTATATGTGAGCTTTTACTTTTGTTTGTTTAGGTAAGCATAGTTTATGCTCAAAAAGTATTTGTTCTCCCCATCTGGATACAAAACTAACATAGTCACTCAAATGTGGCCACGGATTTTCGCCCGTAGTGGAACCGGAATCCGATTCTATGATGTAGTTTTATAACGGATTAACTTATAAGTTAATCCGTTAGTCGAAATGTTAACTTCGTTAATTAACGATTAACGGAATAACGAGTTCATGTTCAGCTATGGTTGCTACGTTTGGTAGGCAGATTGTCAACCGCATTTTGTTATTATTTTATGAGGCCTATATTCTTCAGTGGACTTTTAGGCACTAATGTTAATAGACACCTCCGAAAAAAAAAACGAAAATCGGTATCCGATCAATTCGGAGCTATATTGAGATACACAACACACGGAGCGTAGTGGCCAGGTCTTCCAACTACCAGGATACGTGGTCATTCAAGCGGTAGGACTCTTTTTTTTCAAGAAGTTCGTCTGGGTAGGACTACTCTCTTACCTACTTATGCCACCAAATAGCAATCTAAAGTTCAGTCTTGATGCTCAGAGGTGGCAACGCATTTGTGGCCGTGTAAGTGTAAGGACTGCAGAAGCAACTTATCATCAGTCGGACTGCTGGTCCGTTTGTTCCTTCAGTTTCATTTTAAAAACTCACCTTAGCGGATACGTGGCCGTGGAAGGCGGCGAGTACGACATCTGGCGCGTTGAGCAGCGAGCGCGAGTAGGTCGCGCGCGGCGAGCTCTCGCTGGCCGCGTGCTGCAGCGTGACGAGCGGCTGCAGCAGCAGCTGCTGCGCCACGTGCGCGCCCAGCGACAGCTGCCCGCTGCCACGCTCGCCCGAACCACGCTGTCGTCACATTTACATTTTATTATTTTCACAATTCGCCACGTAAGGCAGGCAAAAGTCTTAGACCATACAGCCTAGTCTGGTTTGTATTTTGTTCACAAAACTCTTAATTTTGCGTCACATTGCGGAATCCTTAGGTGATTTCTAATTTAACCTGTGATGGCGCTGTTGTCGCGCCACAAGCGAAACACATCGAAGCCTAAATCGCACTAACAAAGTTCCGAAGTTAAAGCAGTATATAGAATAGCTCCGAACTACCAATCGGAGCGTTGGCCGCTCCCCGAGCAGAACACCTTGCCCAGCGCGAGATCTCCCCTTTTCCTTCCACCCGCCACAGTGGTGAACACTCGACGTGATATGAACACGCCACCAACAACCTTCGGAAACTACAACTCCAAAACCTTCGTCGTCGTTCTCAAGTACCCGGCGAGAGATCTCCCCTTTTCCTTCCACCCGCCACAAACCCATTGGACAATTCATAACGGTAATATCTCAAGGCCATCGATAGCACTTGTTACATCTTTTCCACTAATAATGGTTCACATGTGCAGACATTTAACACATCCAGTACATATGTGAGTCAAACAACGGCTCCTCTCGCAGCTAACCCTTCATACCAAATATCTATACTACCACCACCACAGCCGCCTTTATAACCAACCGTAAATAATTTTACAGTGGTATTCATATTTTGTATTAATTAAATTTATTAAAATTATACCTGTACTGAGGACAAACAATCAATACTTAGTGTATCACACTTTTATGTATCAAAATCCACTTTAAACGATAAAACAGGATCATTATTAAATGATGAAACAGGAGCAACAGCCCGACGGTGATCAAATTCCCGCCAAAATTCCGACAAAATTCGTAACTCTTACTCACTATATGGTAGTTGAATTCGCGTAAATATAAGAAATCATTATATATGGTAGTTACTAGCAGTAAACATAGGCTAAACATCCTGTAATGCATCATTTATTTCCGTTCCAGGAACAGAACTCATAACCTACCTAATGCCCTACAATTAAAGTGAGTCAAGACAATTTTTATTATTAAATGTTTTGATGGAAAACGTAATTTACCTGACAGGGTATAGCAGTTTCGACTATCACTTTGAAAGTGTGCCGTGTCCTCACATTATCTAATACGCCCTGGTTGAGGCCTCGGTTGTCGTCTCTGGTCAATCTCCTGTCCTGCATCACCTGAAAATTGTGCAGTTGTTTTAATGAATGTAACATTTCTATTTTTTAACTTCCCATTCGAAAGCTGTGTATACGTTCGTATGTTTGGGAACTATTTTGTGTCGCATATCCCAAAAAGAAATGATATCTTCACCAAACCAATTTCATTCAAAACGTTTAGTATAATGAAATTTTCAAGATTTTATTTATGTTTTTTTTCTGATCAAGTTTTCATGTCGTGTTTGTGGACACCTCTGGTGTACAAATACAAAATACACTATGGTGCATACCCCACGCACCATATCGTCTCCCGTGGTTGTCGTAAAAGGCAACAGAGGGAAATTTAAACAAGATATGGGCAGCATCATCTTCCTGATAACAGCTTAAAATTATAATAAAAGAACTTCGTTTGCCAAGCCGCCTGCCAAACGAGGTAACTATGACAAATATATGGCACCCATAGATTGCCTCATGGAGGGGATATTCAGCAGAAGATTTTTTGATAGAGGATTGTAACGGTAATGATAAGTTATCATTAAAAGTGGCTTTGTAGTATTTTTAACAAAAACCAATCGAACTTTTTTTACATTACATTAGCCTAAGATTTATTATTGACTCGTGTATTTAATAATAGTAATAATAATTTAAAAAAAAATACATTTTTATTTACTTCACTTTTTTTCCAATATAGACGTAAAATGTGCCATTACGAAATGTGTTATTTGTCATGGGTATCATTGCACGATGCTTTTCACCTATAATTATAGCATTTTTGTGAATATTTAATACCACCTACACATGTGATTATTGTATTTTTATAATGTGCAATCAATTTCAAAAGTATTCTATTTTGTTTTTATTGACTATAACGTAAAGAAATATATTTGTCCACCACACTGTGGTAGAATACACGATACCTACTGTAAATTTTACTAACACCTAACTTACTGTATTCACAAATAAATAAATGAATTTGAATTTGAACTTACAATTAGTCACGAAATGGAAAGTTGATAGTGTTTACGTTCAGGCGTAACATACCCCACACCGGCGACGGTCAGCAGCATCAATGCGCGCCGATTTATGCCCGATTCCTATGTTCAAACGTTTCGTTCTACGTAACGACCCGATTCATTACATACGAGGTGCATGTAAAAACAGTTTATATTACAATTCATTCAGCAAATTAAGATGACTTTGAATGAAAAAACTAAAAAATAAATAATGAGGGCTAATAATCTTCCACTCACCAGATGTCGCTAGTTGAGACTGAGGTGAAGTTGTTTGTTACACAGTGTCAGTTAATAGAGAAATTAGGTTTAAATAATAGTTTATCAATATCTAGAGTATTATATTAATACACAACACAATGCGTCAGTGGTTTGATTTTTAATTTTTTGCACATTATAACTCTTTTTTTTAAAAAGTCGTCTTTTAGTTATATTTATATTTTCGTTTATTCATTTCTAATGTAATTAATATAAAATATAACTAATAATACAGACAGAAACTTTAAAGATTACATTTTCCTAAGAAATTATCGTGCCCGTTATGAAATCTGTCAAATATTTTACCTCAGTCTATAGTGGCGCCGCCCTGGTGGCAGAAAAAGTCGTGGATGCCCTCATTGAACTGGTATAAAGGGGTTGTCATGTACATACTTCATTTATTACATAACGACTCGTAAAAGAAAACGAAGCGTTTTAAATATAGAAAACCGGCATTGGACAAATCCCCGAATGAAGGTACCTCAATTTGTCCGGGTTGTAAGGCGGCCATGCCAAGTGGCGTAGATGTCAACAGGGTGAGGCGAGTGTTGTCATCCTCGATGTAGGTGGCGCCCGGCAATGGGTAGAAGTTGGCTTGCAGCGGGATCTTATCGAAGTATCGTCGCTTTATCATCTGTAAGAGGTTTTATACTATGAAATTATTAAACAAAATGTTACTCACACTAGACTTTTCCTGTGCCATTGAAGTGTTCTTTTGCATATAGATAAACATCCGGACTGGAATAATTATTCATAAGCCATACATGTCTTTGTTCCGTATGATACTTGCACAAGCGGCCCACAGCGATGTAGCTACACGTGTAACTATTTTTTACCTGTTTTCCCAAAGCAGGAGGGGTAATGTTTTTTTGAAAGTATGTATGTATGTATGTCTATTCTTTTGGCACGCTCTGTAGCTTAAACAGCATTATGGATTTTAATATACGAGGTTTCTTTAGATTAGTCTTAATTGTGGAAGTAACGTAAGCTATATCATATTCATATATTGTATTTTTATATAGAATGAGGGTAACAAATGAGCACACAGTTCACTTGATGTTGATTGCTGTGGCCCTTAGACATCTAGATCTACCGTGAGGACTACGTTGGAATGCCTCGTTTCCACTAAAAAGGGTCTCCGGTTCTCTACACTCACCATCTTTTCAGTAAACGTTTTTAACAGGTTTTTAAATAACCGTTTTAACCATTAGGCTTGGTTCAAAAGAATTCGTCAACATAATAATCGTCATCATCATTATCATCATCATCATAGCATCACCGTCTCGAGCCACCTGCATATATCGATTCTTTGCATCACTTACCTGGTCGTCGCTCCATCTAGTGGGGGTCACTTTACCGATACGAGACTCGAGTACCCCTCCTCTCCACCAGTTGTCGGTTCTTCGAGCTATTTGGCCAGATCATTGCCATTTCAGCTTACTGATCCGTTGGGCTATGTTTGTTACTCAGATTCTATTGCGAAATATAGTAAATTTCGCGAAGACTGTGGCGCCATGGCTGATGTATTTCTTTCATTAAAACACCCCTCTTAAACCACAGTTTAAGCCCGAAACTATCAATAAATTACGTTTTCTAGGCTCTACATACTTGCATTCCGTTGAGGTCTGTGTAGAAGACGTCACCATTCTTGATACCAGTGGAAAACCTCATGGCTAGCTCGAGGTCGTCAGCTTGTGGATCAATTAACAATGTGTTGGAGATTTCTACTTCGCTTTGCGGCAGCGACGGGTTGTTGTGTACAGTTACCTAGGTCGATTTAAAAATAAAACTAAAAATATATTCTAGTTTCAACTAGACAAACAATGTTTTTTATAGGATAAGGTTGACGAGCACACAGTCCACCTGATGGTAAGTGGTTGCTGCGGCCCAAAGACATCTACATCTATCCTCAATTACAAATCAAAACGCAAATGCGTTGTCACCCGTGAGGACTAAAATGGAATGCCTCATTTCCAGTAAAAAGGCCTCCGGCCACCTGTACTCACCAAGCGAAACGCAGAGGTAAACCTCTACTTCACGCTGGTATTCTGTGAGGTCGTGGTACCACCCCGGTTCGAGCCGGCCCATCCGTGTGACAGCAAAAGCTGCCGCGTGGCTCTACCACTGTGAATTAAAAGTTAATAAAAGTTACAGCCTATATACGTCCCACTGCGGGGCACAAGCCTTAAGCCCTCATTTTCGAAGGACTTTTTAAGTAAGAAACTGCCCCTCGGGCTGTCCTAATGCGTGTAGCGGATATCACATGCCTATGAAGTATTTTTTAATTTGTCAGGCATGCAGGTTTCCTCACGATGTTTTCCTTCACCATTGAACACGGTGGTATATCAGCACATAAAATTGCAATTTCATTGGATCGAACACAGGTTACTCGCATACTGTGAAACCTACGGCGGTGCTTAAACTTTTTATAATATATTTTTTATTAAATATTGAAGTTGATAATAAATCAATAAATGACAAGATCATGAAAGACAAAGGAAATTAAATTCTAACCAAGATTCTATATAAAAAAAATATTTGTAGTGTCGTCAGCTAAATAGGATTGGATACCACATGAAAATATAATATTTCTTCTGAAAATTATTCAGAACAGACCCTACTGTCAATTGCTGGTCGAAAATAACTTACTTAAATTAAAATCCAGACGTCAACAGATTCAAGCTATGTTACTGTATGATATCTGTCATAACAGGTACGATAGTATGGAACTAGTTAATATGATACAATACAGAGTACCATATAGGTCATTGTGTCGCAGAGTTCATACCAAACATACATTTTTTACTAATAAATGTCGAACCAACATAGGTAAAAGATCCCCTATGTATATGTTGGTAAATTGTTATAATAATAATTTCAATAACATTGATATTTTTGCTCATAAGGTAGGTATTTATAAAAAGGAGTTACTTTCAGTACTCAGAGGAGAATAAGTTTGTGTAATTGGTTATTGGAATAATAATTATATTTCATCATTTTATTAGGAGGATGAGTCGCTCGCGTCCGTAGGCTTCGACCACCTAACCCTAGGCCCACCCTACACGTGTCCCCCGGGTGGTGCTAAACGAGCGACAAAGCCGAAACGACAGACTCGGCTCCTCGCCGTGTGGTAGCGGCGTAAAATCTACCACCCCTTATGTCGCACCATGAGCCAAAAATTCAAAGAAATGGCCCCGAGTTCCCGGCGCCCCTTTAATGGGGCAGGGATGCGAAGAATCTCCGGGAGGAAAACCGGCGACGAGGTTTGCCACCCGTCACGTCCTGTCTCCTGGAGGGGCGAAAAGTGGATTGCGGAGGCCCGTCTGGCTACGCTGAATGTATGTGGAGCAATGAATGATAAGATGGATGAAATATGCGAAATGATGAATGATAGAAGAATAGATGTGTTTTGTGTGAATGAGACGAAACGAAAGGGAAGAGATGTCACTGCACATGGCATGTATACCGCTTACTGGTCTGGTGTAGACGAGACCGAGCGGGCATGCCAGGGAGTCGGTGTCATCCTTTCAGAAAGAATGGGTCAATGTGTGAAAGAGTATGAATGTGTAAGCCCAAGACTGCTGTGGATACGAATGAAAGTGGGCTTAAAGAAGTTGTTTGTGCTTGGGGTGTACGCCCCAGATATGTCTAAACCCACTTATATCCGAGAGCAGTTTTGGGACATGGTAAGGCTGGTGTTGACGAAATGCAAGGAAAATGAAAGTATTATTATGTTAGGAGATTTTAATGGAAGGATTGGAGTGAAGAGGTCTGGTTATGAAAGGATATTAGGAGCGTTTGGCGATGAAAGAATAAATGAGAATGGTGAAGACCTCCTCACCATATGTGTGGAAAAGAATCTTTTTGTGGCGAACACTTTCTTTCGCCATAAGAGGATTCACATGTATACATGGGAAAGAGGGGATGATAGAAGCATGATAGATTTCATAATTGTGGATGGAAGAATGAGGAGCGCAGTGGTAGATACAAGGGTTTAACGGGGGTCCAACGTAGGGACGGACCATTACTTGGTCTTATGCCAAATTAATGGTCTATTCAAGCGTTGGCGGCATCGGACATCTGTGTCTACCACTGCGTTACAGCGTATAAGAATAGAGAGGTTACAAGATGAAGGTGTGAAAGAGAAGTATAAATGCAGACTGAGGGAAAATATAAGTGTGTTGAATGAATTTTGTATGAATGATTTAGACTTGAAGAATGTATGGAATAATGTTAAGAAAGTTTTGGTGGATACAGCCACCGAAGTATGTGGTGTAAGTAAGAGAACGAATGAAAGAAAAGTAATACGTTGTGGTGGGATGATGAGGTACGGATGGAAGTTGAAGCAAAGAAGAGGGCATGGCTAGATTTACTAGCAACCAAAGCTGGTAATTCTGGCGGTATGAATGATGAGATTGAAAGAAAAAAGGCAGACTTTAGACGTATAAATAAGAGAGTAAAAGAAGTTGTTGAAAGGAAAAAGCAAGATAGGATAGATAAGAATGATAGAAGAATATCTGATAACTTCCAGGCAAATATTAAAATGTTCTGGAAGCTCGTAAGAACTGCCAGGGGACATTCAAAACAGCCTAGAATGAATGCTATACGAGACGAGAATGGCTGCATGCTGAATGATGAAGTTTCGAATTTAAAGAGATGGAAGGAATACTTTGAAAGCGTGTTTAAGAGTGAAGAGTCGTCTGAAGTAAGTGAAATAGAAATTCCGGAAGTGGAGAGAGGTAGAGAAATAAGTATAGATGAAATAATGAAAGCAATGAAAAGCATGAAAGCAGGTAAGGCAGCTGGGTATGATAGAGTATCACTCGAAATGCTAAGGGCTGGAGAGGGTGTGGTTGCAGGTCTGCTGTACACCTTGTTTAACTTATGTTGGGGGCTGAAGCGGGTACCGGAAGACTGGTGCAAAGCCGTTATAGTCCCAATATATAAGGGAAAGGGGTCGCAGCAGGACTGTAAAAACTACCGTGGTATCAGCTTGCTTAGCATTGTGGGTAAACTGTATGTTAAGGTGCTAATTGAAAGAGTTATGGAAGAAACTGATGGAAAAATTTGGGATGTGCAAGCTGGATTTAGAAAGGGGATGGGGTGTACGGATCAGGTCTTTTCCATGCGCATGATTGCGGAGAAAATTTTGGCCAAAAACCAGAAAGTTTTTTGTGCGTTCATGGACTTGGAAAAGGCTTATAACAGAGTGGACAGGAACGTGTTATGGCAAACAGTGACCTCATTTGGGTTGAGCGCTGGTCTGATACAGGCATTGCAGTCTCTATATAGGGACTCTAGTGCCTGTGTCAGGATCAACGGGGCCTACTCGGACTGGTTTGGCATCCATAAAGGTGTCAGACAGGGCTGTGTGGCTTCCCCGTGACTGTTCAACCTATTTATGGACAGTTGTTTGGAAAATTTGAAAGTAGAAGAATGCGGGTTAAGAATGGGTGAGTTAACCGTCAAATGCCTTTTGTACGCCGATGATCAAGTCATACTTGCGTCTTCGGCGGCCGAGTTGCAAATGATGGTTACATTAATGAATAGGACATTAAAAGAAAAGGGAATGAAAGTGAACACAAGTAAGACGAAAGTTATGGTTTTTGAAAGAGAAGTAAGTAAAACGATATGTGAAATAAGAATAGAAGGGGAGTTGCTAGAGCAAGTAGATGAGTTTGTGTATTTGGGAAGTGTGTTTAGCAAGGATGGTAGATATGGTAAGGATATAGAACGACGAGTGAATGCAGGAAATAGAGTGAATGGGGCTCTACACTCTATTGTGAAAAGTCAGAATGTGTCCAAAAAGGCACGTATGGCATTTCACAATGCTGTGTTAGAGCCTACTTTAATGTATGGTAGTGAAAGTTGGGTGTGGCAGAAGAAGCACGAGAGTAGAATAAATGCTGTAGAAATGCGATCTTTAAGGAGTATGTTAGGGATGAATCTGAATGACAGAGTGAGAAATTGTTTAATAAGAGAAGAGTGTGGTTTGCAAGATGATGTTGTGACCAAGATTAAGAAAGGAATGCTTCGGTGGTTTGGTCATGTAGAAAGAATGAATGAGGAAAGAGTGACAAAGCAAATTTATGTTGCAGAGGTGAATGGCAGAGTCGGGAAGGGTCGCCCTAGGCGAAAGTTTATCGACCAAATTGGCGATATATTGAAAATGGGCCAAATCAATAGTACCTTTAACCGACGAGCGTGTATGCGTAGGTATATGGATGTGGAGGAAGCGAGAGAGGTCTGTCAGGATCGTGCCAAATGGAAGTCCATAGTCTCTGCCTACCCCTCTGGGTGACAGGCTTGAGTGTTTATGTATGTATGTATTAGTTGAAGACACAAACATTGTATCAGATGAAAAATGCGCTAATCTCAATCTCAGCTTTTATTAATAGTAATTGGTGGTCAACGTTGTTGGTTGCACTATTATATTATATTTTGACGTGACAACGTCTTATAAATCGATGACGCTGGCTGCCGGCACGAATAAACATGACTCATGCGGCGTTACCTAGGCGTTCCATTTAAAGTGCAAGCGAGAGCGCGGAACGAGCGACTGTGCGATCGAATGTGGTGTCAATTGTTTATAGCAACGATAATTGCGGAGATAAAGGTAATGATTCTTTCGATATTAAATATTTCTTATGACGTAGTCACGTTCAACTATCGTCAGTAAACCGACTTTTCAGACAACCGATTTTTTTTGTAGTAAATGTATTCTAGATTAAGAAATATTGTGTAAACTGTTTGTTGATCCTAATAAATTAAAAAAAAAGAACTAGGATCCCTGAAGTAAAATATAAACTTACAGCGAGCATAATCTCGGCAGATTTAGGGCTGACGAGAGCGGTGTAAAGCGAAGCCTTATATGGCCCTTCGGTGATCACTATCTCGGGGAACTGATCTGGCTTGAATACCTCCGCGGGGCCCGATGGTATGAACAGATATGCCCCACTGTTATTGTCTAAAGCACGCTGGCTGTCGTACCTACAAAAACATGAATCACAATTTCACAAATTATTCTTAATAGCATAATTATAATAATGACTCAACGGAGACTAGCCATCTGCAGGACAGGATAATAGTGTACAAGTGTGCACACACAGGTGCCACCCACTTTCCTTCACTCTCATAGTTCGGTGCAACGGTAATGAGGTACGATGGTAAATACAACCGACTTTCTGACTTCTTACGGTTACTGAGAATTTTTTGACCTGACGCGGGGTTTGAATTTGGGGCTTCATAATCTATGGAGTGTAGAGAGAAGGAGGACCATCTCTATATATGAAAAGTGTCCTTAAAAACGTGTCCAATAAGGGTGGCGCTGCAGTAGCATAGGATAAAGTTAAAAAAAGTGCCAAAAGTAATTAGAATAAGATGGAGAAATAAACAAGGATCGACCAATCCGGTTGAGTTTTGTACTACGTAAATAGTTGAGACTTTGTATACTGGCATTTTACTAACTACTTTAGTCATGAAATATTTTAAATATTTGAATTCAGCTGACTTCACTCCGTTCACAACAGCTATCTTCATATCGTAGTTTTTCAGACGCCAGCGCTATTGTGGTAGGTTTTGGAACCTCTATTTTCAGTAAATAGTAGGACACTTTTTCAACTTTTTCAACAGTGGTAGAGCCACGCGGCAGCTTTTGCTGTCGCACGGATGGGCCGGCTCGAACCGGGGTGGTACCACGACCTCACAGAATACCAGCGTGAAGCAGGTGGCCGGAGGCCCTTTTTACTGAAAATGAGGCATTCCATCTTGGTCCTCACGGGTGGCAACGCATCTGCATTTTGATTCGCAAACGAGGATAGATGTAGATGTCTATGGCCGCAGCAACCACTTACCATCAGGTGGACTGTGTGCTCGTTTGTCACCCTTATCATATAAAAAAAAACTTTCGCCCCTTATAAGATGGTTCTCCTTGTACTCTACACTCCATAATAATCAGCAATGGCGTTTACTGCCGCTACTAGACGAACGAGGCAGTCAAATCTAATCAAAATTATTTTAATCAGCACCCAAAGAGAAACTTACTGCACAAAGTCCATGTGAACGGGAACCGTAGCGCCACCCGGTGAGACAATAGCCTTGATGAGTCCGTTCATGTTGGCGACCACCCGCGTACTGTCCCCGGCGCGCATCGTTACGTCTTCCGTCAGACGCTCGGTGGGCTGCTCTATCACGAACATTTTGGGCAAGTCCACGTTCCAATAGTCCGCGTTGTAGATCCGTACTCGAGAGAACGACGTGTATCTGCGAAGAAAGTTTACGTGTCCAGTATGTATATATTACTATATACCTTTATATACCTTTTAAATCTTTAGGCAAGTACGGGCTTTCACTATAATATAACTCGTATGCTATACACGGAAGGGAAATATTGGACATATCTGTAAAAAAAATGTTTTTTAAAACATGTAAAGTCCGCAAAATATATTGAGACAGCACGGTAGACAATTCCATAAACTAAAACTCTCTCAGAAATGAGAGAGAGTTTACTGTTGATAGGTAAGATTTACTAGGTGGTAAGACTACTTTCTGCCTAGGAGATCTCCCCCCCCCCGCACACCCGCATGTCCTGCACGCGACGACAACATGCAGCCTATCCCCGTGCTTCTAGCCCGCGTGGGAGACTATCAATTGCACAATGCTCGCCACGATAATAAAAAGGCGGGCAGCCGGAGAGCATTGGCGACAAAAAAGCTCCCGATCAGAAGAAAAAAATCTCTCTAGTGCTCCCACAATTAATTAATTGTGCCGCATAATATTGTTGAGCTCTATGAAGAAACTCTAAGCTTTGGTGATGAAAATGCTCGGAGTTTCTCTGTGTGATATAGAACTCTTTTTTATATTTCTATTTTGGATATACTCATTATGATTATATCCAAAATAGAAATTTAAAAAGAGACATAAAACAGATAGTGGAAGTGACATCAGGGCGGATAAATATTATATTAAATATTTTTTTAAACTGAAAACTGTGGGGAAAGAGAATCTACCACAAGATCGCACCAACATACATGAGCACTGGCTGAATGAAAGCGTATAGAAAGTTTTCCAGTGCTTTTTCACGGTTGCTTGACGGTAAAAATAAGTAAGAAGGTGGAACCAAGCCAAACAGACTATGATAAAAATATATGCCATCCCACCACATAGAACCAGCACACAGTCAGCCTGATGTTAAGTGGTTTCTCTGGCCCATATACATCTAAATCTAATCTCGATTATGAATCAAAATGCAAACGTGTTGTCACCCGTGTGCACTAAGATGGAAGGCCTTGGTTCCAGTAAAATGGGTCTCCGGTTCTTTACACTCACCAAACGAAACACAGCAGTGTTATTATTTTAATATTTTATGATGGTATTCTGTGAGAGCATGGTCCCTCTCAGAGCCGATCCATTCGTGCTGCACTATAATATAGCTGCAGCATGGCTCTACCACGTACCACGTTTGTCTTTCATAACAATAAAATCAAAAATTTTAAAGGATTTTATTGACCTAGTCTTATAGCAATGAATTTATTATTTATATTTTATCGAGTTTTAACTGGAAATTAAAGTCATTACGTTTTTAACTTATTTGTTTAAAGTTTATTATAAGTACAGATGCGATAAAATCCGTAAACTTAGGTTTATTCAATGTGCAGCATTCGTGTAAATATAAGAAATCATTATGATGAAGTTTCTTTCATGATGACATATTATTACTTGCTAACTTATTTTAAAATTATAAATTTCTTACTTGTTAATGCTCATTTCATCCCTAAGTGAAACAGAGTAAACGGTGATAGCCAAGGGATCAACCGTGACAGGGAAAGAAAGCTGGAACTTGTTGGTGGCGAAACCGAGCCGCTTCTCTCCCGCTACCACAGGGGAAATCTGCGCCATTATTGGATTGCCTTCCGAGTCGAATACCTGGGTGAAGGTAATTAATTCTCTGCTCACTTACTTCTTTCATAGGGCATTCTTTACTATGTATATATATATATTACTATATTTATTTATTTTTGTCTTATTGATTCCTATGATATCACGAGGATGAGATGGGGGAGGGTATTACCTCCATTATAGTCTTTTAAATATACAGGGATAAAAGTCTCTCAAGCTCTGGCATATTATGCCAGAGCTTGACTTCCCGCCGGATCTTAAGGGCCTATACTACTTCAAATGACTTAACATGATCCTCCGTTATGCCGAAAATATTGCAGCGTTAATTTTGGAATAAATATATGGTAAAGTTGAGGATTATTGTTAAGTACTGTGTTTGACGGAAACACGATTCCAATAAATTTTCTCAATAGAAAAAAAATCCTTAATATTCAGCTGTTGGTTTTCAAAAAATACTTCAAATTAGATCATGAAACTTTGCATAATAACTGAACTAACTATAAAGCAGGTCTTATGTTTTTTATTATTTTTAAATTACCATTATTTTCACTGTAAAAAGAAATTACCTAAATTATCGGCGTCTTGAAGTATTCTACCCCCACTAAGTCTCGCTTCGACTTTTGAACGGGAGAGCTGTGTCGCTTGCGCTCAGAACACATTGTATAGGCTCTTAAGTGATGATATAGCCGAAGATTGTAAAGCGTACCGACTTATAGTGCAACAAATCTAAGAAATGCCTTTTAACGTTTCATATTTGAGAGGCATGAAACAGTAACTAGCTATTGTAAAAAGTAAATTTGCTAGTCATCAGTATACTAAGCAATCAGCTTATAATATATACAGGAATGTGAATAATTTGAAGATATATTCTTTAAATACTAACAAATTAAAAAAGTGCCTAAGTGACTGGCTTGCAAAATTAAATTATGCACAAATAGAGGCTTTATTCGATGAAATCACTTAAAAATGTACTCCAAAAACAACAACAACCATACAGTCACAAGACACACATACACGCACGCACACGCACCGCACACACGCGTACGCACACGCGAAAAATCTTTGTAAGAGCATACTCACCACACCTTTTACATAAAGCCAACGAATTAGTACCAGTTACTCGACTCCACCGAGTCAGTAATTCATTCTTGGGGCGATGTATACGCTTTTACAACAAAATCCCAGAAAACGTACAAAATTTGACCTGCTCAAAGTTCAAAAACTTCATTAAACTAAGTTTGTATAAAAAGGGTTATAATAATATTAATAATTTATGGGTTTGGTTTGTGTAACATACATGATAATAAGCCGATATTTTCTTAAAGACCCGCTGGGTTTCTTGCTGGTCCTTTCCAGGACAGAGATTTTTTTCGAACCAGTGGTAATTAAACATAAGAGTAATTTTAATGAGTTTATAATCTACATTGAATAGAAAAGTTTATGTTTCTCTTTCTCTTTCTGTTATTAAAGAGTAAATTTAGTTTTTTTGTTATACTAATTTTTAACTTATTTCTATCTGATACCTCTAAAGAATCGATATTGATATCTCTTAAGAATCAAACACTGGAGGTACCGATTTTTTTAGTCCATGGAACTTGTCCACAAAATCTGACAGCTGTCAAAAGGTATTTCTTAGATTTGTTGGACTTTAGCTCAACAAAAGCCTTTCAACACATATATGTTTTTAAATAGCAATAATAACGAATGTGACAGTTAGAAGTAGTTAGAATATAATAGAATATTTTTTTTATTCAATATACATTACATGTGTTATTCTTATTGAAAGTCCTTTTTAACTTTATCAGTGGTTCGAAAAAAAACCCTCTGTCCTGGGAAGAATCAGCAAGAAACCCAGCGGGACTTTCTTTTTAAATAAATTTTACAATATAAATTAATGATTACGAACTATTTACAAAATTTATTTTAGAAACTGCTTGGAAGCGACCACCTCATCCCCAGGGGTTATTATCAACTATGTATTCATTTATACTATAATAACTCTTTTTAAACAGTTTCAGCTTAACAAAACATTTAAACTTGGTAATAGAGAGAGCCTGTACACTTTCCGGGACCTTGTTGTAATAGCGTATAAATTGCCCCAAGAATGAATTACCGACTCTGTAGAGTGGAGAAAGTGGCATCACTAGCTTATGTTTGTTCCTAGTGTTTACAGAATGTATATCACTTTTTTTTACTAAAACTAGCTTTGTTTTTGTGTATATACGAGGGTGGATTGAAAAGTACTCGGCCTAACCAAGAAAATAAACACATACTAAATCAGTTATATTTTTATTTTTCTACATAATCACCATCAAGTTCAATACACTTTTGCCACCTCCCCTTCCAAGCATTTAGACCGTTGAAAAAAAATGATTCTTCCTTAGAGTCAAAATATGCGTCTACAGCTGCTTTGACCTCGTCGTTTGTCGAAAATCTTTGACCTCCCAAATGCTTTTTTAGGTTAGGGAACAGAAGGAAGTCTGATGGTGCCAGATCAGGTGAATACGGCGGATGCGGTAACAGTTCAAAGCCACAGTTGTGAATTTCAGCCATTGACTGTACTGACGTGTGAACACGGGCGTTATCTTGATGAAACAGGACTTTTCTTCTGAGCATTCCTCGACGTTTTTCTTTTATTTCCTCTCGTAAACGACGTAGTAAGGTGCAGTAGTAATCAGAGTTTATAGTCTGACCCCTTTCAAGATAATCAATCATAATCACACCTTTCGAGTCCCAGAATACTGAAGCCATCACCTTATTTGCCGACAAAATCGACTTAGCCTTTTTAGGGGGTGGTTAACCAGGTCTTCTCCACTGTTTTGATTGTTGTTTTGTTTCCGGTGTACAGTAATGAACCCATGTTTCGTCTATAGTAACAAAACGATTCAAAAAATCATCTGCATCGACTTCAAATAACTCCAAACAGTCGCGTGAAATAGTCAATCGCGTCCTTTTTTGTTCAACTGAAAGCAGTCGCGGAACCCACCTCGCAGACACCTTGTGGAAACCCAACTCGTTGACAATGATGTTTTGAGTTCGTTCATAAGAGATGCCTATAATCTCGGCTATCTCTCTAATTTTTAATCTGCGGTCTCCCATTATTAAATCAAGTACTTTTTTAATATTTTCGTCAGTAGTTGACGTCGAAGGCCTTCCAGAGCGGGGTTCATCTTTCACACTCTCTCTACCACGCTTAAATTCTGCTATCCATTTTTTGACGGATGAATATGACAGAGCACAATCGCCTAATGTACTGACCATGTCATCATGGATGGCTTTTGATGATAGCCTCTTCTTATGGAGGTACTTAATGACGGCACGCTGCTCGATTTGCTCCATTCGCGGAAATTATGTCCGATTACTTTGTTAATAAATTTATAAAATCACAACTAATAATCGCACACGTTTCGAACTTCACACAATGAACTAGTTTGAACTGAACTAAATAATGTGGGTAGATTTGATTTTTAGAATTGAATGGATCTGTGTTAGGCCGAGTACTTTTCAATCCACCCTCGTATATTAATTTTCGTAAATATACTGAGAGGCCAAAGTTGATATATTTATTTCTTTAAATTTATCTCTAAGAGACTCTCTCGGTTTTAGGTTGTAAATAGCTCTAATGGCCCTCTTCTGTAAAAGAAATCAGTTTCTGAATCAGCCGCATTTCCCGATAGCAAAATCACATAAAACATTATGCTATGGAAATAACTGAAATAAAATAATCTAGCTGTCTCGACACTAGTGAGACCTCTAATCTTTTTTACAGCATAGGCTGCAGAACTTATTCTGCTTGCTAATTTGGATATATGGGGCCCCACTGAAGCTTTGCGTCGAGAGTGATGCCAAGAAAAATAGTGAATACAACAGGGCTCAGTTCCTCCCCATTTAAAAACACATTGGTATTCAGATTTTTAACATTCGTTGTTGAAAATTTAACACAATTAGTTTTATCTCCGTTCAAATGAAGATTATAGACGTTAAACCAATGCACTAATTTTGATATAGCATTATTCACTTCGTCACATTTAAATGATTGACGTTTAAGTTTAAAAATCAAGGAAGTATCATTAGCAAATAATACTATATCATGACTATCCCCTACAAGGTAAGGTAAGTCATTAATATACACTAGAAACAGGAATAGGCCGAGAATCGAGCCCTAAGGGACACCCATTAGTACAGGTGACCCGGAAGAACTTTTACCATTGATAATAACCTTTTGCTTTCTATTACTAAAATATGAAATAATAAGTTTAAGCGCTGTGTTCTTGACACCATAGTACTGAAGCTTCCTGATTAATGTCTCATGGTGAACACAGTCGAAGGCCTTGGAAAGGTCACAAAATATACCCAAAGCATCCTCTGAATTCTCCCATGCACAAAAAATATATTTAATAAGCTCAACTCCAGCGTCAGTTGTCGAGCAACCCCTTGAAAAACCGAATTGATTTTTACGTAGCAATTTATTAATATTAAAGAAACTTAACATCTGATCTAAAATAATTTTTTCAAAAATTTTACTAAATGTTGGTAGTACAGAAATTGGTCTAAAATTGGCGTGGTCTAATCTACCACCAGATTTAAATATAGGTATGACTTTACTATGTTTCATTAAATCAGGAAACACACCAGATTCGACGCTTATAATTAAGCTAGATAAGGTGCTAATATATCTATTATAGATAAAATAACTTTAATGGAAATCTCCCATAAGTCTGCCGTTTACTTAACATCAATAGTTTTAAAATATTTAACGATATCTTTTGGCAGTACTCTATGGAATTTAAAAGTATTTGAACAAGCCTTTACATTTTGTTTGATCAATGATTCGGCGACAGTAAGAGAAGAATTTAATGATTTTGTTGTCAAAAAGGACCATCAGTAAAATGTTTCTCAAAAGCCATAGCAACTTCTTGATCAGATCGCGTTAAATTATTGTTAATATTCAATTGAAAATCCGAGTTGCGCGGTTAGACCTTGCCCGTTTCACTATTTATTATTCTCCAGGCAATTTTAATTTTGTCGGATGCAGTTGTAATTTTGTTGCTTAAATGTAAAGCCTTAGCAGTGGAGCACATTTTTTAAATAGTTTAGAATATGTTTTTACATAATCTCTTAATATAACACTACTATTATATGATCTTTCATCATAAAGCTCGTATAACCTTCGCCTATTTTTATAAATTCCTACTGTCCCCCATTCATTAAATGATTTGCGACTGTTAAAAGAGTAAGTTTTAGCAGTAGATATTCTACTAAATTCACAACATATAATTTTAAATAACGTACCATACAAATACCTGTGGTACCTGGTAGTTGGTACCTGGCTTAAGGCAGTTCTTAGTGGTAATCTACAGGGGACTTATGACCAGCTGTGGACTTCAATATTATGTAATACCTAGTAACCTCGCGCTCACACTTGATCATCTGGTGGAACTGTGATCTAAATAAAGTACATTGGCTTTGTTATGTGTATAACGATAAAATAACATTTAACTTTACAAACGTAACATTTGTGCAAATGTGCGATAGATACGCCTAAGAAAATGCTTGTGTAGCAAGCAAATCAAGCAAAGCGTATTTCTTTCTCACACTCACATTCGCATTCTCTTTTCTGTTAACTCACCTCAACATGAGGCGAAGACACAAAAACAGTGACAACTTCATGCCTTCTAAATGCCAATGCGTTATAAAACAACAGCCGTCTCGATGGCGACATGATATCCAAAGCTATTGTGAGTCTCGATGGTATTTCGTCGTGTTTCCGCCAGATGTCGTCCACGTGGAAGTATATATCTTCCTGGGTTTGTTCTTGAATGGGCGGCTGCTTGAGGAGGAAGTAAGCGGCTTGTTGGATCGCCGACTGACTGTACTTTATAGCTGTTAACATTCTGCAAAGTATTTGTGTTATTAGTTAATACTCCATTACACGCGCGCGGGACAGGCGTGCCCCACGCATTTATAATTTGCCTATTATTACGTCAAAATTGCAATAAGAATTTTGCCGCCTTCGATAGCTGTTGCAAATGTTGTTGACGGTACCGGTGCGCGGATGTTCTCTTAATTAAATCTTAATTGACCTTGGAGCACGCCTTTGCCATACGCGTGTAATAACGTAGCTATATGACTGCCCTAGGAAATTTTAGCTATTTTCATCAATAGTTATTCAATTTGTGGAAAAACATTGTATATTCTTCCCAGGACAGAGGGTATTTTTTCGAACCAGTGGTAAAGTAAAAAATGACTTTCAATAAGAATTACACATGTAATGTATATTGAATAAAAATTATTCTATTCTATTCTATTCTATTCTATTAATTCTTATTAATATTACTAACGTTTATAGTTTTGTATAATATCAACTTATTTTGTTGTAAGTACTTGTAAATCAAACTGGACATATCAGTGTAAGTATTACACTAATTACCATTTACCATTACCAGCCACATTTCCATTTTATGAAAAACAAGAAAGATACTATAATAAATGATCTCTTATTGAATCTTGTTTTCTGCCGACTTCCAAAAAGGAGACGGTACTCAATTCAAGTGTATGTTTTTTTTTATGTGTGTTACCTCATAACTTTGTACTGGGCGAACCGATTTCGATGATTCTTTTTTTATATGAAAGCTGATAGTTCTCGTGTGGTCATTGATCATGGTCAGACCAATGGTTATTGAGTTATTCTTAAATAACCTATATTGAAAGCGCTTATATTGAAGTCGGCTGTACAAAATTTTTAATTTTAAATTATATGTTGTTATTCTGAGATCGTAATCATTGCCATGCCATTCGTGTTTCAATTTTAATGTGACTGGAAGATCTATCACAAATAAAATTATATTTCAACAGTACCAATTAGGGCAGATAACAAATAAAATAGGTTAGGTTCAACTTATGTCAAAGAACCGAATTGATTGACCCCGACTCCACCTGGTACGAGTCTGTCCTACCCCTAGAGTGGTTTTAAAGAGCCGGAGGCGCGTAGGGGGAGCAGCCTCCGCCTGCTGTAAAAAATCGTAGAATGCCTGCGATTTGTTACGCTAAGGCGTAGAGGCTGCTCTTCCCGCAGCGCCGGAGACGTATCAGTCTCAAAATAGATACAGAAATCTTTCTGAATCAGTCCCCCTATACTTTATGATGAAGGGGATTTTTTTCTCACAAAATGGATTTATATTTACATTAAAAATGCAAACATGAAAAAAATATAGATATTTTAGAAATCGATTTTTTGGGAATCGATACATCAGCTTACAATTCGAATCTATTTAGAAAATCGATCTTTTTCGGAAAGAATCGACATCCCTACTGACAATAACAATAAAAAAATGGCGTCAGTTTTATTGTAGGATTAGACATAAACAATGCAAGAATAATTGATTTTCAATAACTAAAAATTACGCGCTTCTGCATATTGTAACTTTGTGTGTGTGCTTATAATAGTGTAACTTTTCTGTCAAAATACGTATCAACCCCCAACTCGATGGGAGTCAATGGAAAGTCGTACCTAACATGTTTTTGAGTAACTAGTGGAATCAGACGAAGAAGAAGGCCTTAAAGAAGATCTGATGCACCAACACTTGTCTTCCCTCGTGTTTCCACTTGGCTGCGTTAGTTAGGGGGAGAAGATACTACTTCATCCATTAGAAGTTGGCTCGGCAAGCCCACTCGAAGTGGTTGCTCAGACTAGATAAGTGGATTACCCTTTGTTTAATCAAGCGCCACGATAATGTGAGAATCCGTTCGGTTTCAGAGTAAGAATATACCTAGTTTTGCTCTCTCACTCGGTGTAGCTTTGACCTCCCTCTTCCTTCCCCTCAAAAAACATGAAGTAACAAAGCATGCTGCTTTTAACCAAAACGATATTATAGTTCAAGAGGAAGACACACAACGGAAAAGAACTGAAACAGCCGAATTTTATGACCATGAAAGTGCCAAATATTGATCGACCACAACATCATATCAAAGATGTCATAAGACTATGTGTAATGACTAGAAATATAATGTATTCAATGTTATAAACAAAGATTGAATGATCTCAATAGGTCTTTGAATGATGACTAAATCCCAATTTAGTATAATAATAATAACAAACAAATACCTTGTGAAGTAAATAAAGAATAATAATTCTTTATTTACTTCACAAGGTATTTTAACATAAATAAGTGGCTAGAGCCTCCCTTTAAGCATAGAGCGCCTGTAGTAGGAGGCTCCAAAGCTCCTATTCTCATGTTGATTTCTGATAGCTTTTACATCTAATTTTTTGATTACTCATAAATATCAATAAAGACTAATATACATTCTGTGTACTAAATATCGGGAATTTGTCAATAAAACAAAAAATACAAATTATTCATCTAAATTTATTTTATCGCCTTCAAGTAGGCCCCATCGCTTGCAATACAACATTTCCAACGCTTCACCCAGTCTTCCATACATTTTTCATAGGCTATTTGCGGTATGGCCTTTAGCTCATTCAGCGAATTTTTTGTTATGGCTTCTATCGACTCTAAACGTTTTCCTCGAAGTGGTAATTTTAACTTGGGAAATAAAAAAAGTCAGACGGAGCCATATCAGGTGAATACGGTGCTTGGTCGAGAACTTTTGTTGAATTTTTCGCTAAAAACTCTTTCACTATAATGGCTGTGTGTGATGGTGCATTATCATGGTGCAGCATCCATGAGTTGTGTTGCCACAAATCTGGACGTTTTCGGCGGATACTCTCACGCAAACGCTTCATGACGCCTAAATAATATTCTTTATTCACTGTTTCTCTCTTTGGAAGGAATTCGGAGTGAACCACACCACGGTAGTAAAAAAAAACTGTCAGCATCACCTTGATTTTGGAGCGACTTTGCCGCGGTTTTTTGGGTTTCGGCTCGTTTTCGAGACGCCATTCTGAAGACTGTTGGCTTGTTTGCATGTCGTACTCATAAACCCATGTCTCGTCGCCAGTTATTATACGTTTCATAAAGGTCGGATCCGTAGAAGCTCGGGAAACCATGTCTTCAGCGACATGCTTTCACTGCGCTCTTTGAACAAAATTGAGCTCGTTTGGAATGTCGTGGACGGACTTAAAAGATATGTTCACCTCACTAGCCAACTCTCTCAGACTCATACGTCGATTTTCGAGCACTAGCTTCTTGATTTTGTCGATGTTTTCTCTGGTCGTAGCGGTTGAAGGTCTACCAGAACGAGGCAAGTCGAGAAGTAGTAGTATACTTCTCGGCCTTCTTTAAAAGCCTTATACCATTCATAAGCCCTTGTTTTCGATATACACCATTCGCCGTAGGTATTTCGCAACATTTTTAGTGATTCACCACATGAAATATCATTCGAAACACAAAATTTAAGGCACACTCTTTGTTCAACAATATTTTCCATTGTAAAAATCGCCGAGAACTCAAAACTATGACCAACAAAAAGTGTAGTTTAAAACAAATTAAATGACAGATCCCGCTCAAACTTTGCGCGTTAAATCAGTACAGTGCTACCAACATGCAGTAAAAAAATTAGAACGACCTCTTTTACGCGGGTCTTTTTATTGACATATTCCCGATACTTTTAACAGTGGTAGAGCCAAGCGGCAGCTTTTGCTGTCGCACGGATGGGCCGGCTCGAACCGGGGTGGTACCACGACCTCACAGAAAACCAGCGTGAAGTAGAGATTCACCTCTGCGTTTCGCTTGGTGAGTGCAGGTGGCCGGAGGCCTTTTTTACTGGAAATGAGGCATTCCATCTTAGTCCTCAAGGGTGACAACGCATCTACATTTTGATTTGTAATAGAGGATAGATGTAGATGTCTATGGGCCACAGCTACCACTTACCATCAGGTGGACTGTGTGCTCGTTTGTCACCCTTATCCTATAAAAAAAAAAAAAAAAAACTTTTTACACAGAGTAGTATATTTTTTTATAAAATACGACGACAATCGAGCACACAGTCCACCTGATGGTAAGTGGATGCTAGCCTGTAGACATACATCTATCCCAGATTAAGAATCAAATTGCAGATGCGTTGTCATCCCACGGGCTGCAAACATATTATAGCTGCAGTTTGGCTCTACCATATTAAAACTGTATGTAGTCAATCGTATGGTAACAAAAAAATTCCATCTTAAAAAGGATGACAACTTATTTATATTTCGATTTTTGATTGAGGTTAGATCTAAATGTAAATGGGCCCTAACATCCATTTAATATCAGGTGGACTATATGCTCGTTTGTTACCCTTATATGTTTTAAAAAATACTCCTTTCGATGATTATTTAGTGGGGTTTTTTTATACCTTGTGCGCTAAACAACATAGTAAATACGGTTCTAAAAATAAAAACAACTTACAAATTTCGATGTTAAATATGAAATCTACCAACGCACAAGATTTAATTTTTTTCCGTACTTCGACATTGACTGCTAATCTAGTGTAATGGAAATTAATAACTTTTTCATATAACAGCAGCATGAGCGAAATACTTACTTTTTAGCGTAATCCTCCCTAACTTCGTCACGCGAGGTACCCGTGACTCCATCGTGGTGCTGGAATAGAGAAAGTGCGCGTCTTGCTTGCTCCACGCGGTCTCTCAGCTGAAGCGACATAATATAATTGACTGCCCGGCTTGCGCAGGCTTGTGCTGTTATTATTTCTGCCGCTCTGTACAGAAAGACAAAAGGAATATTATATATTATGTTCCTCAACAAACTTACATTTACAACAGTGTCTTGGGTTTTAATCCTAGCCAGAGCAAACATTTGAAAAAGAAATTGTTCTGCGGCGTCTTATTTGCTTGCAATGTGAAGAGAAGTGTCATATTGACACTTCTCTTCTGGCAATTATGGCGGTATTAGCAAATTCGCCCCTAATATAGAAGAGGCACAGGTCCAACATTAGTTTCATCATTATTCATTCATTACAGCCTTTCAAAAGTCGACTTCTAAACATAGACATCCCACATAGATTGTCTCATTGAATGCCTTGATGTTCTAGTGATCAGGTTCGAATGCCGGGTGGGGCCAAATAATCATTCTATTCATTGAGTTTTCTGTCACAAAATTGTCAGAGCTAATGTTCAGTTTCAGAGACACGGGGGTGTTTCATCTCCTGGCAGCACGTAAAGCCGTTGCTTCTGTGCCTGATCACACTCTGATTGTGTCGGTTTGCCGTCCAATCGGACTATGAGAGTGAAGGTATAGAGTGCATCTGTGCTTGTGCAAATACTAGTGTAATGTAATCCTGTCCTGTGCAGATAGGTAGTCTCCATTAAGATAGGCAGGTTGGCATGCGGGTTGCCGACTTTTGAGTTTTATCAGGAAGATGCTGCACCCATCTTCTGTTTCATCAATTCCCTCTATCGCCAATTACGACACCCACAGTATGATATAGGATTGTGGTGTATTTTACGCCAATACGCGAAATTTACATTTATACAATAATACAAACCTGACATATGCCATCAGAACTCGATCCATGTTTTTATAAAATGGTCTCGAAGTATAGTAACCACTCCAGTAGTGTTGATTTCTGTCCGCGTAAGTAAAGAAATCGCCCGACAATACCGGGAAATCAGACATCTTCACCTCCTCGTGGACTGCTTTGAAATAGTCTTGGAGCGTACCAAACTGCACCTGAATACAGAACAATCTTATTCAGTTCGGTCTTTAATCTAAAGGCACATAGGAAAGCACCCAGGCCCAGACCTATATAATTTTTTATATTCTTTTTTAATAATTCAATTGATTAAATCAATTTAAAAAACACATTTATGTATATAATTCTTCTCTGCATGTGTTTTTTACTGAACTCCATAAAGCGTAAGCTGCTGGAGCGATTTGTCCTTGGATGGTTTAGATTCACAATTGGAGCCAGTAGATGGCGCTGATGTAAATATTCAGAAATCACCCGTGCGAAGCCGGGGGGATCTCTAGTTGTATTAAAAGCATAACTATAATAACCATTAGTCTTTTAAAATATAACATTCAAATTTTTAGTCTTTATAATCATTCTTCAATTATTGGATGTCTTAGGAAGGTTCCTTGCATAGTCTAGACGGCCCTGATCTTATTTTAAAGTAAAGATGCACTTAAGTATGCATCATGTTTGACAATATTCAGTGTTATAGCCGTCGCACACTAACAACTTAACAACTGGACTTAAAGCATTGAAATGTAACCTTTATATCGTACCAAATAGAGATCATTATTCTTAATGAAAAGGTTCCCTGTCCGCGATATAGACACAATAGTGAAACAATTTAAATGTTCATAAATGATTCATGGGACAGGGAAAGGGTTAAAGAAAGCTGCATCTATGTTCAAATAACAGATGAAGTCAATATACACGAGCATCATACCACTTATGTTTTCACAAATGGATCTCATGTGACTGTTCTATTGTGTCCCATGTCCCGACACCGTATAAAATCGACAATACAATATTACAGGGTAGAGCCACGCTACAGCTATATTCTGTAGCACGAATGGGTCGGCTCGACCGGGGAGTTCTTCATCTCCATTGAGACTGGCCGCGGTGACCGAAATTCTTTACGGAGGACATTACTGTGTTAGAAAACGAAAGGGCCGGTTCCACCGGAGTGGAACTACGCTCTCACAGAATGTCTGTATAATAGCAGCATAATGCTACTATGTTCCGTATACTTAACATAAGGAGTACGAAAGTGGAATATTTCGCTCTCTATTGTGGAGAACGAGGCATTCCACTTAAGTGCTCAGGGTGAAATATAACATCTACGTTTCTTTATGCGACCCCATCTACCTACCATAAGGTGGACCATGCGCGCGTTTATCACCATAATTTCTATTTAAAAAAAAATCTATTGTTTATACTGCGCTGGTACATACCTATGATAAAACGGCCACGGTCAAAGTCAGTTATCATCAACGGGGCAGTTATTCAAATATGTAAACGTCTTCACAAAATTTCACAAAGTGAATATTCGTAGGTTTATGGATTAATTAGTTGTTGATTAAGAATTTAAATAAATAAAGATTACCTCCGCGTTCCAAGAGTCTTTGCTGTTAATATACTCAATAAGTGCATCGTAGTTTTGATACTGATTATCCCATTCGTTTGCGCGGTCGTAACGAAAGTCGTCGCCCAATGGGAAAAGCACCACATTGCTGCGGTATAATTGCGCCTTCTTACGCCATTGATCCAGTAATAAGAATGCTCTGGAACAAACATTTAGTAGCCATAACTTTGGAGTTACTGACAATGTAGTAATTCACCGTGTAATGGTGGTACAATAATATCTGCTACATTATATCACTCTGCAGATGTTGTAAGCGGCGGCAGAGAGAAACAAGCCAGATTAGCAGCAGCGTTTTCTTAATAACAACGGCTTTGACGGCTCCGTGGCGCAGTGGCTTAGCAATGAGTTGCTGCTCTGGGGGCCGCGGGTTCTAATCCCGCACGGAACAAGTATTTGTATAGCCTACAAATAATTGTTTCGGGTCTGGATGTTTATCCTTGAGCAATATGTGTTTGTAAACTGCCTCTGCGATACAGGAGAAAATCCTAGTGTGGGGGTAACGTTTAAAAATAAAACAAAAATAACAAAGAAAAACTAAAAAATAAAACAAGCGTGGCAAGAATGGCAAATATCTCCCGTATGAGGCAAACTATTGGGGTAGCCTATATTTAGCGGTGACTTATAATAGGCTGTAACGGTAAGGATATCGACAACGGGCACAATAAAAAAACAGCTTGGAAAGCTACTATCGAGTGATCATTATATGTTTTAATATGTTATCTAGCCCGACAAGCAGCAGCTACGACAAAGAATAACGCGGTACGACCATCAATCCGCTTGCCAGGCTTCGACTAACCAATGGAAGAGATCAATGTTCAGCTGTGGACTATTACTGGTAAAGATGTATTGGAGTTTGCAATTTTTGCATAGAAATTGGAATACACAAAGAAAAATTTGTTTTTAATTAGACGATGAATGTCAAGGTCATTTTGATGTACCTACTACAAGTGTGTGAATTTTACGCGGTGAACGCGGTGCAAACTGCTCGCGGACGGACGGGGCTTTGGCGATAGACCAATGGCGGGAATCTATCCAATAATAACGTAACCAAATCCCACAGACTAGTGACCAACAGCAGCATTACCAATATGAGGGTAACAGCTCCGCGCTGGCCAGCCTGCCCAGCATGGTGAATGTAGACAACTTTTTCGGAAACGCATGTCGGTTGGTGCTTTTTTTTTAATCTATGTTCAGCAGGCGCTTTAAACAAGCTGACGACGAAACTTAACTATACCTACATAATAGCCCAGATTAATTTTATAAAATATTAGTTGGTTTCTACAATATTCACCATCATAATTGCTCATCGTAAGTCCATTGCTGAACATAGGCCATCCCCCAAGGAGTGCTACAAAACACGGTCTGAGTCACCTGTACTGTCGCATTGGTTGTTTGTTTTCAAGTTTTTGAGGTATACGTGATGAGAAGATGTGTCGTAATCTCCCGAACGCTGCTGAGCCGAGATGGATCTATCGATTGACCTCTCGGTCTAAGTTGGAATTACCTAACCGGACATATTGTCCTAGATAAACTCGTTAACAACTTCTGGCATACTGTTTCCAATAACAATATTAACTAGGATTAAACACATTTTGAAATCTAACATCAATACGATCAAAACACTAAAATGCTTAATGCTTATAATAGTGCCAAGGGTAGATTGTGATGCAATCATCAGTTTTACATTATAATAGTTGAAGCTACGAGGGTAGGTAAACTCCGCGACATACAAGTGGAGGCTACTTGTATGCCTCGTAGATCAATCGTAAACGCAACCTACCTTTCTGCTACATTTTTCTCAATAATTTTCCTAGGAGCTACACCCCATGGGCAAGTCACTCCATTGCCCGGTAACCTTTTAAAATCAAACTGGCAGCAAATCTAAAAAAAAAATAGCTGCAGTTAGTGATATGTACTTATTACCTTATACTATAAATGTAGTTTAAATCAAGAGTGAGTCACGTTTAATGATAACGGGATGTTTGGAAAAATAGTAGTAATAAAGGAATCATTTAAAATTTCAGATATATAATAGAATACGGTGTAGTAAGCGACAGTAGCCCAATGGGAGGGTGTGGAACGCGAACTCAAAAGGTTGTGGGTTCGAATCCGCCATTCGACTAGTGTTGTGAACCACACAAGCAATTTCAGCTTACCAGTAGTGGTTAAAGGGGATATTATTAACATTAACAGAATTGCTAGTTTAGCAACACTCGCCGTTCCATGAAACACAGAAACATCAGCTCTGAAAAGATCTATTATATTGTCTACATGTGGCATGATGTGGTTATGAGAAGAGCTGTTATACAAGTTTAGTACTACGAGCAGCAGGACTACAGATCCGTTCGATGTGAGCCCTGAGATGCAAATAACGATTCGTGTTTTGATCCCAATCATGGCATATTTACCTCCGCCACCCGCGAGAAATCACGCGCGCGCCATTTTCTTACAATCCAAGAGGACAAAAATTTTGCACTATCGTCCTCTCCAATCGCATGATATTAGTAAGATTTTTATTCGATATTGTAATGTAAAATTGTTAATATTTTAATGAAGGCATTTTCATTAGTGTTCATTTTTTGTATAAAAGGAGTCACATTTTGGCAATAAGTCATTTTCCATTATAAAATTCCAACTTGTAAACTACCCGGCGCGTTGTTACCGCAAAATAAATAATTGTGGAAATATAGTTTTATATCTGGATGAGTTATATTGTTTACTTTGGAATAGGAATGATAATACATTCAGTGAATTTTTTTTTATAGGAGAGGGGGCAAACGAGCATGCGGCTCACCTGATGGTAAGTGACTACCGCCGCCCATGAACAACTGCAACACCAGGGGAATCGCAGATGCGTTGCCGGCCTTTTAAAAAGGAGTAGGCTCTTTTCTTGAAGGTCCCTAAGTCGTATCGGTCCGGAAAAATCGCTGGTGGTAATCGATTCCACAAGGAAGTTGTGCGAGGGAGAAAACTTCTTCTGAATCGCACAGTGGTGGACCGCCAATCATCTAGATGATATGGATGGTATCGCAAGTTCTGTCGCGATGTGCGATGGTCAAATTGAGCGGCTGGAATTAGTCCGAACAATTCCTCAGAGCACTCCCCGTGGTAGATGCGATAAAATACGCAAAGAGATGCAACCTCTCTACGCAGTGCCAGTGAGTCAAGCCGATCGGAAAGAACTCGGTCGTCGACGATTCGAACCGCTCTGCGCTGGATGCGGTCAAGTGGAAGGAGCTGGCACTGGGCCTGCCCAGAGATGGGAACAGTATTCCATGTGAGGCCGAACCTGCGCCTTGTAAAGTTGCAAGCGGTGTGCCCGCATGAAATACTGTCCCGCTCTGCTGAGCACGCCAAGCTTTTTAGAGGCCAATTTGGCCTTCTCTTCCAAGTGACCACGAAACTGCACGTCACTCGATATGTCGACACCGAGGATTCCGATACTGGCTGAGGCAACTAGGGGAGTGCCTTCAAACTGAGGAGATACGACAAAGGGAATCTTTTTAGCGGTAAACGCGCAAACTTGTGGCTTCTGGGGATTGAACTGGACTAGATTTAGTCGCCCCCAGTCTGAGACTTTGTTCAACAAAGTCTCGACTTCAGACACAAGTTTGTTCCGGTACTCGGCGACGTTTTCCCGAGAAATATTGGCACGGCCGGTGTATAAAGCATCACCAGTGCTGTCGTCTGCATAGCAATGAATGTTACTGGTTTGCAACATATCATTGATATGCAGAAGAAACAGCGTTGGTGATAGCACGCAGCCTTGTGGAACACCAGCGTTAATGGGCTTGTAATCGGAGCATGCACCGTCTACTACGACCTTGATGCTCCGATCTGCAAGAAAGCTGGTGATCCAATTACACAATTTCTCGGGAAGCCCATAGGAAGGCAGCTTCGAAAGAAGCGCTTTATGCCAAACCCGATCGAAAGCCTTCGCTATGTCCAAACTAACGGCCAACGCCTCCCCCTTGGACTCCACTGCCCCCGCCCATCTATGGGTCAGGTAGACCAGAAGATCACCAGCTGAGCGACCTCGACGGAAACCGTACTGGCGGTCACTAATCAGCTGGTGATCCTCAAGGTACCGTATGAGCTGGCTGTTAATGATCGTTTCCATTACTTTGGAGAACAAGGAGGTTATGGCGATAGGCCTGTAGTTGGACGGATCTGAGCGGTCGCCTTTTTTAGGGATCGGGTGCACCAAAGCTGTCTTCCATGAGTCCGGGACTACGCCTAGGGAGTAGGAGTACCGAAAAAGACGCGTTAAAACCGGTGCCAACTCCGGAGCACACGTCTTCAGCACAATAGGTGGGACTCCATCAGGCCCACTCGACTTGTTGACGTCCAGGGAGAGGAGTGCTTTACGCACCAAGCGCTGTGTAAACAGCACTTCCCGCATGGAGCACTCACACCGCGGGGTGGTCGGCGGTGTGTTCTCCCCGTCATCTAGAGTCGAGTTGGAAGCAAAAAGAGAGCCTAGCAGATCGGCTTTCTCCTTTGCGTCATGGGCCAGTGAGTCGTCCACCCTGTGCAGAGATGGCAGAGATGGCTGACAGAAGTTCCCTTGGACAGCCTTGGCGAGAGACCAGAATGCACGTGTTCCCGAAGGGAGGCGAACTAGTTTCTCGCCAATTCTGCCGATGTGCTCTGACTTTGCCTTGGCAATGACACATTTGAAGGACCTGGAGGCGGAATTGTACTTCTTTTTAAGAGCGCTGGTGTTTACATCCCGGGACGTTGATGCGTCAGCCCAGGCCTTTATTGAATGATATACAACTTTCAAATAAATTTGTCGGTACAATATGCGCGCCACCTACTGTAAGTTGATCGTACTATGCCTATAACAATCGCGCAAGTACAAGTAATAAGTTGACAAAGTTTTGCCGCAATCTGATGAACGGTATCCCAGCGCATAAAATACGAACAAACAAAAACTATTTTTTTAATATTAGATTAAGTATTCACCGCCGAGCATGTGGTCAATCAGCAATTAAAATTGTAATTAACAATTTCACTAGAGCTGACTAGATGTTTCGCGAACTGTGAAATTTACATCGAGCGCTTAGCCCTTGAGCTACCGCGGCTACTAATTCCAGGGGCGGTTAATACATAAAACATTTTGTTTGTTTTGATGGAATTTCTTACTAAGCAGGGGGAAATCCACAAACAATTTTGAAACCGATTTCGAATTCTTGCCCTAGGAAAATCAAGCCATCCCCTCTTGAAAACCAACACGGGACGGCTTGTTAAAGCAACTACTGAGGAAATTCACAACAAAATCCCAGAAAATATACAAAATTTGAACTGCTCAAAGTTCAAAAACTTTATTAAACTAAGTTCGTATAAAAGGGGTTATTATAAATATTAAGGAATTTATGGATGATAAGAACTCCTGGGAATGAAGTGATTGCTACCAAGCTATTTCTAATTTGTTTGGTGTTATTAATTGTGTAACATATATGATTGTAAGGTGTTTTTTTTAAAAGTACCGTTGGGTTTCTTGCTGGTTCTTCCCAGGACAGAGGTATTTTTTCCAACCAATGGTAATTAAACAAAAGGGTGACTTTTAATAAGTACTTAGTCGGGTCATAAGTTCTGTCAAACCTTATTATTTAAAAAATTTGGATACTGGATAGATGAACTTCACCAATTTTAAAAATATAACGTTTGCGGTTGCCAAAAATAAAAAAGACATTAATTTTCATTCATTTTAAAATATAGTGGTCGAAGAAAGAATATAGAGTAGCGGTTATCGCGTTGCACCGCTGTGGTTACGCGCCAAAAGAGATTTTCAATATTCTACGATTTGTTTACCGCACTATCAAATGATTCACTGAAGATTCAAGCTTCGAAGATTGTAAGAGGACCGGCTGACCTCGTACAGTTGTACACTCGCGATCATCTAAGCAATGAAGGCGCGAATCCAACGAAATCCTGTTCGTAAACAAATCTTAGCTTAAGAGCTAAGATTTGTTTACGAACAGGATTTCGTGATGGGCCTAAGCCTAAGCAGAACAACGGTCAAAAGACTGATCAATGAAGACCTAGGACTACGAGCTTATCGTAAAAAGACCGGACATTTTTTGAACGAGCGTTTGAAAAAATTAGGATAGATAGACCCCGCGCTTTGTTACGGCGGTACGCGGGAAAAAATACCGCAAAATTTTGTTCTCGGATGAAAAAAAAAATTAATATAGAAGAAAGTTATAATAAACAAAATGAAAACGTGTATGCCCTCATCAGTGAAAAAGCCAGCACGCGTATTCCGAGGGTTTAAGGAGCACATTATCCTTCGTCACTCATGGTTTGGCTTGGAGTCTCATATTCAAGCTTAACTGAGATGTTTTTCTGTGAAAAAGGTGTAAAAACCAGTGCGGAGGTGTACCAAAATACCGTCCTAACAAACATAGTGGAACCTGTTTCTCAAACAATATTCAAAAGCAGACATTGAATATTCCAACAGGAATCTGCACCAGCTCAAGGGCACGAAGCACGCAAAACTGGTTGACCGCCCATGGAATTGACTTTATCGGACATGAACACTGGCCCTCTTCTAGTCCATATTTAAGCCCACTGGATTATAAGATATGGTAACATTTGGAGAAGAAAGTCTGCGCTAAGCCTCATCAGAATTTGGAATCTCTCCGAGCATCTTTGGCTAAAGCCGCTGCTTTAGAAGTAGATATGAGTGTGGTGCATGCTGCGATTGATGATTGGCCGTATCGATTAAGGGCATGTATTCAAAATAGGGGAGGGCATTTTGAATAATGTAAATTAAATTGTATTTTAAATTAAATTACCTTTCATTTCATATATAATTATCAAAAAGTGTAACATTAATTTTATTAAAAGTTTTTGACAGAACCTATGACCTGACCAGGTATTATTTATAATCTATATTGAATAAAAAAGTTTGTTTCTATTGTAGGAAAATTGTATGAAATAGTAGCGAGAGACGTTATCTTAAACGGATGCAACCATTTTAAATATTGTTCATAATCGCCTTGACTTGTCTAAAGTGTGCGCAAGATTGGTGCCGAGAATAATCACGTCACTCCGAAAGCAGCGACACGCAGCGTGTTGCCGCGAGTTTTTGGAACGTTGTAGAGAGCAACAGGGTAGAAATTTTGGATCGAATTGTGACTGGAGATGAAACTTGAGCTTATAATTGTGAGCTTGACCTTAAGACACACTGAAGACAGTGACATTGAATAGCACAAAAATTTGCACGACTATGCCCCCGCATAACGCATAAGTAGCGATGGCTGCTGTACATAGAATGGGCTTTGATATTTTCAAACAACAACTCTGCAGCCCAGATTTAGCCTCTTGATTTGAAAATGAATAGATATTTGGAGGAAAATATTTGTAAGTGACGATGAGGCCAAGTGCTACTACTGCCTAATTAGAGGAAACATTAAATCATTTTCTGCCGACTTCAAAAAATTATGTGTGTTACCTCATAACTTTTTACTAGGTGAACCGATTTCGACGATTCTTTTTTATTTGGAAGCTGGTACCTCACATGTGGTCCCATATAATTTGATCAAGGTCAGACCAATAGTTTTTGAGTTATTCTTAATAATTTATATTGAAGTTGGCTGTACAAAATTATTAATTTTAAATTATGTTTTGACGGTTTAAAACGTCATCGGAGTATTTGTTCCAGATAAAGATACTCGTAAAATATATATATTAATAAGCCGGTCAAAAAATATTTAAGGGTTTAAGAAGAAATTTTAATGGGGAAGAAAAAATAAATGAGTATTATAAGCGTTTGGCCTCCTTTCCGTTAACCTATTTACCTTCCTTTGTGTAATATGTTCACTCAAATAAAATCCGTAAAAACGAAATTGATTCAAAGAAGAAATGAAGCTGGAAAGTGCCTAAACCATGCTAAATAACTATCAGTGTTGTGAATACGGTGTAGTGGCGGTTTCAAGAATATACATACATATACATATAATCACGCCTCTTTCCCGTAGGGGTAGGCAGAGACCACTTCTTTCCACTTGCTACGATCCTTACATACTTGTTTCGCTTCGTCCACTTTCATTATTCCCTTCATACATGCTCTACGGTTTAGGGTACTCTTAACCTGGCCTTTTTTCAAGACGTCCCCAATTTGGTCTAGAAATGTCCGCCTAGGTCTACCCCTTCCAACACTTTCATTCACACTCGCCTTATACACTTTTTTCGTCAATCGTTCTTCATTCATTCTCTCGACGTGGCCAAACCATCTCAGCATACCTTTCTCAATTTTTGTCACTACATCTTCTTTCAGACCACAACTTTTCCTTATCTCACTATTTCTTATCCTGTCACTCAGTTTAACTCCTATCATACTTCTTAATGCTCTCATCTCAACTGCATTTATTCTGCTTTCATGTTTCTTCTGCCATACCCAACTTTCACTTCCGTACATGAGTGTTGGAACCAACACCCCCTCATGCACAGCCAAACGAGCCTTGTTAGACACCTTCCGACTGCTCATAAAGGAGTGCAAAGCTCCATTCACCATGTTTCCTGCATTCACTCTTCTTTCGATATCACTCTCACACTTTCCATCTCTTGTAAACTTTGACCCCAGATACACAAACTCTTTCACCTGTTCAATTTGTTCATCTTCAATCACGATATTGCAGTCTGTCACTGCCTCATCTTTTTCAAACACCATCACTTTCGTCTTCCTTACATTCATCTTCATTCCCTTTCTAACAAAAGCTCGACTCATAGCAGTTACCATCTCCTGCAACTCCTCGGCCGAAGACGCAAGTAATACTTGGTCATCAGCATAGAGAAAACATTTGACGAGTAACTCATTCATTCTCAACCCACTTTCATTCTCTTTTAAATCTGTCAAACAATTGTCCATGAACAGATTAAACAGCCACGGTGACGCTACACATCCCTGTCTAACACCTTTTTCGATATTAAACCATTCAGTGTATGCCCCGTTTATCCTTACACAAGCACTAGAATCCCTATAAAGAGATTGCAATGCTCGTATGAGGATACTGCTCACACCGTTCACGGACAGTGCTGACCACAATTCATTCCTCACCACTCTATCATAGGCCTTTTCTAGATCTACGAAGGCGCAGTAGACTTTCCTGTTTTTAGCCAAACACTTTTCGGCTATGCACCGCAAGGAAAAGACCTGATCCGTACATCCCATTCCCTTTCTAAATCCCGCTTGTGCATCCCATACTTTCTTGTCTGTTTCATTCACAACCCTTTCAATCAACACTTTCGCATACAATTTACCGACAACGCTAAGAAGGCTTATACCACGGTAATTTATGCAGTCCTGCCGTGACCCTTTTCCCTTATACAATGGCACGATAACGGCTTTGCACCAGTCTCCCGGTACTTGCCCATTTCGCCAGCACAGATTGAAAAGGCGGTACAGCTGACTAGCCACCAGGCCCTGTCCAGCCCTTAGCATCTCGACGGTAATCCTGTCATACCCTGCAGCCTTACCTAATCTCATACTTTTCAACGCTTTCACTATTTCATCCATGCTTATCTCATTTTCATCAACATTTATGTTAGTTTCCGTGGAAGGTGGCAGATGCTGTACCTGCACTTCCTCTCTTTCAAACAAACTTTCAAAATACTCCTTCCATCTCTTTAACACACATTCTTCTCCTTTTATAATGCTCCCATCTTGACTCCTGATTGTACTCAGCTCCGAGGTAGAAGTATTTCCTCTGGCTGTTTTGATGGTTTTCCAGAAAAACTTAATGTTTGACTGGAAATCTTCAGTGAGCCTCCTATCGAAATCATCTTTTCGTTCTTCTTTCTTTCTAGACACAATTTCTTTCGCTGCTGTTTTCAATCTTTTATACTTCGTTCTTGCTTCCTTTATCTCGTCATCCGTTGCCTTTTGAACTTTTCAATATTCACTACTCTATATCGTCATATGGGCGTCGTAAGGTGTTTTGGTAGAGGTGTTTCGTCGTAAGGTGTTTGGAGAGGTAGAGCCTTGCTGCAGCTATATTAGTAGTATAGTTGTTCGCGCAAAAGCGCTAATGTCAATAATGGACGTCAGAGGGCGCGCGCTCCTCGGCGATACCGGTTTGACGTCCCGCCGTCTCGAGGACGCGCGAGGAAAAATAAGAGTCCAGATTCGTCGCGGCGAGAGATCGCACGCGTTCTTTTTTGTCGGGAGCTCCTTTATGATAGGCGCGTATAGTAAATATACCACTGGGAATTGTAGCGCGTATCCCTTGTTGAGAGTTTTACCCGGGACTTTTAGGTTTAACGCATAATCTGTATAAGTGGATTCGACTGTATTACTTACTAGTGCGGTATTTGATATTCTAGAAATAACGGTGACCTTTGATCCGTACGTTCTGTGTTCATTTCGCGAGTCAGGCGTTATAACAAACGAGAGTTAGTGGCTTCTGTAAGGTAGTTGATCATACGACAGAGTTAAAGAACTGTCATCGAAAAAACGAAGAAAGTGACTGCGGAAGGAGACCGTAGTTTAGAGAGGTGCTGAGGGCCGAACTGCTGCAGAGGGTAACGGTCTAATAAGGTCAATAACACTACCAGCCACACCCAGATACACATCACTGACCCTTACTTTCCTAGCACTATACATCCACACGCGACCTGACCGAATCCTGAGGGACCAGTCGCCTTGGATAGAGGTAAGTAAGCTCCCTTTATTATAATGTAACGCTCCCCCCGAATTGGTTATTGTAATTAGAAAATTTCCACCCTTGGCGTTAGGACGCCCGACCTGTACCTGCTTGTAGTTCTTCCGTCTATGGTCCGCGGAGGACCCTACTCCTGGGATAGGCAGCTGCAGGCCGAAACAATAGTTGTAGCACGAATGGGTCAGCTCGACCGGGGAAGGACCACGCTCTCACAGAATACCAGTATAAAATAGCAGCTTAACGCTGCTGTGTTTCGTACGGTGAGAGTAGAGAACCGAAGACCCTTTTTACTGGAAAGGAGCATTCCATCTTAGTCCTCACGGGTGACAACGCAGTTGCACTTTGATACGTAATCTAGGATATATGTAGATGACTATGGGTCATAGCAACCACTTATCATCAGGTGGACTGTGTGCTCATTTCTCACCCGTATCCTATAAAAAAAGAAGCGACAGATAAAAACAAACCGGGAGACGGGCAGCAGTGGCTTCCTAATAACAACAAAATAATAAAATAAAAACTGCGGTTGCCAACCCGCCCACAATACTTCACAACGATGGCAATTATCCCCCCTATGAGGCAATCTATGCGGGAGGCTTGTGTTCAGCAGTCACTTTTGATAGGTTGTAAGGTTACCAGTTGTAAATAAACGAAATAACAAAATAAACAACTTATATAATTCACACAAATTTTACCTTAGGATCTGGTCCACATGAATGGGGCACATCATAAGAATAAAAAGGCATCATGTGTGTAAACATATCGGTTTTGCCATTACCGTCTGCAAAAAAATTTCGTCAACATTACTTTGAGCTTACAACAAACAAATTTTCAAGTCTGTATTATTTTTTTGTAACCGCTACGTTTTGACCACATATTAATTTCATTGTTTTTACCTCTTTTTTTTTATAAATCGGTAGTGACAAACTTACAGTTTACCTGATGGCATGTGGAATGCTTTACAGCCTGTAATTACACTGGCTCTCTATGCATATATCATCTCTGACCGGAATATGGCAGTGCAAGCTACTTGGCGACAGAAATAGGTAAAAGGTACCAGACTCTTAGAGACACCGCACACTGCAGCCTTTCTATCGGGCGAGAGTTTGGTCGCTTTCTTAATCAGTATTGAGATGTATGTAAGTGCGCATATTATACCGATTAGTTATCGGTCGATAAATCAGTTTGATGGGCTACACGATTCCCTTCAAATTAAGTTGTTGGTCAACTATCGGCCAACTGCTAAATCAGTAGGACGCTCTTCGACGCGCGCATACACGCCGATTTTTTAAGCCGGCTACTGACCTGCCTGCCGCAGGGGCAATCTAAGAAGCACAGCGATCGGAGCAATATCGAAGGTCGCAGGGCCGACTTAAAAAATTGCTTGCCTACACACATCACAATTAAGGAGGCAATTAAGGGTCATCCCCACTCCTACACCCTAGATTGCCCCTGCGGCAGGCAGGTCAGTAGCCACCTTTAGTCGGCCGACTCGGTCGATAACGTCACTTCGCTCAAAACTTTTGGCGCGGAAAACAAGTGTCCGTGCATCAAAATGGCGCTGCTTGTCGAATCATCTATTTTACAGTTGATAGAGGAAGTTGAAATATGATGTAAACTTAAAGAAAAAAGCTGTGGGAAGAAGTAATCTGTCACGGTATGTAGGATGCACTCAGTACTCTCGGTTTCTTTTCTTGATCCGCCTTCTTCGTTGTATGATAGCAATAATAATAATATTTCTGGACAATATTTTAGGTTTGATTACGCGACTACTAACTTCAAAAGTTGCTTACTAACTACAATTTTTGGAAACGATCGGCCTACTTTAGGCTAGTGTGCGTACTCACCACTAAGCCAACTGTTTAATTAACCCAGTGTGCGCACTATAAGTCCAACCCGACTAAACTCTCGGCCGATAGAAAGACTGCAGTGTGCGGTGTTTCTTAGGCCGAAAAAATAAGTTTACCTACAATCAGAACACAATTTTTTCTTTCCTTGTTTTGTTTGGATCTGAAACTTTGTATGCTGAACTTAATTATTAGTTTTTGATTAAAAGAAAAATCTACGTTCTCAGGGTGTTAACGCATCGGCGGCCATCTTTATATGGATTATTTGCATGTGTCGCTTACCACAAAGAAGACTGCAAGTTGTGTCATAGGAACGAGTGTTAACGAAATTACAGAAAACACACAAAATAATAAATCGCGAATATAGAATCGATTGTTGCATCCGAGATATTTTTGTGATGGGCTATTCAATTTTTGCATACGTAGCCATACTTCAAAATGTCAGGCTATAGACGCAACTAGGGTCAAATACACAAAATAAAAAAGGTGTGTTTATTGTCGAGCTTACCCCACAATTGTCGCCATTTAAACTCCAGCTGTTGATTCAAGGCTAACTCCTTTTTGACTCTATAATGAACACGTTGAATCACTGAGTTTTCTAATCCAGCCAGTTTAAGCAGATACGGCTGTGCGCTGGAGTGACCAAAAGGATCTATTGCCCATGCATTCTTTGGAATGTACCCCAAATTGTCAAACAGCCATTGATGACCAGTAGTGAGCTGTTGAATAATGGAAATCCAATGTGAGTTGGCTTCGTCATTCATCACCCATCCACCTGTAACTATTTCTATTTGGCCGGATTTCAAAAGACTGAAAAAGAAAAATATAACAATAAAATATAAAAATATAATATTACAATGTCATATACTACAGCGTGGTAGCGTTTACTGGATTCGTAGGAAGATCCGCTATCCCATTTCAACTTCTGGATTTTGTAAGAAGCACCAAAGGAAAATGAAACAGGAATTGGACATTTTTTTTTAAATGAAGTTTAAAATTATTATGAAAACAATACACACCTCTTAAATGTAGATTTTTCTTTATCAGTTGCATCAGAGTTCCACCATAAAGAAAGGAAACTTATTTCAGCCCAAATGAACTTTCTACCAACGCCTTGTGTCAACTTTTCCACCATATTAGTAAATATTGCCTTTGTTTGTGTTTTGTAGTAGTTCTCGAAGGTTTTGATCCAACCTACAAAAATATATATAATAGTCAGGTGGCAAATGATGGATTTTAAAATGGGCCATTGCTGTTACAGCCTATTGAAGTCCACTGCTGAACATAGGCCTCCCCCATAGATTGCCTCATAGGGGAATTATTTGCCATAATTACTACGTTTGGCAAGCGGGTTGGCAACCGCAGTTTTTTTATTTTTAGTAGTTATTAGGAAGACGCTGTGGCCCATCTTCTGTTTTTTCCCCCTTTGTCGCCTCTTACGACACCCACGGGATGATAAGGGGTAGTGGTTATTCTAACACCGCCACTACATGGCCTATTTATATTTAAAATGGTCCATTGCAAAAATTATGATTCATGCATAATAACTTATTAGACAGTGGGTTTGCTGCATAAAAGAAAGCAAGTTATGAGAATTGTTAATGGCGGTTTAGAAAAAAGCCCAGATGTTGTGGTCTCTGACATAATGATGTGGGAGTAGCTAGTTAATAATTGGAGTAAACGGTGTAACTATCTTGTATTTACACCAAAGACCTTAGATCAGTGATATGAAGCAGCAGATTACAACAAATCTTCCTTATATACCTGTCCCTGTGCCCATTACTTTTAAGACTTCCATCAGGGCACTTTTATAAGTGGTAGAGCCATGCTGCAGCTATATTAGTAGTATAGTAGTAGTAGTATAGTATAGTTGTGGGTCATCTCGACCAGGGAAGGACCACGCTCTCACAGAATACCAGCGTAAAATGGCAGCTTGTCACTACTGTGTTTCGTATGGTGAGTGTATAGAACCGGAAACCCATTTTACTGGAAAGGAGGCATTCCATCTTAGTCCTCAGGGGTGACGACGTATCTGCATTTTAATTCTTTATTGAGGATAAATCTAGATGTCTATGGGTCACAGCAACCACTTACCATCAGGTGGACTGTGTGCTCTTTTGTCACCCAATCCTATAAAAAAAAGACTAGTGCTAGATCTAGGGCACAGTTGGGTTATTTATGACCACGCTTGAACCTAAAACACACCCTTCTATTGCTCTCAGTCACCAGTCTTTGGAATTTGTAAATGGAATAATATATCAGTTGAATTTGAAGGATTTGTATAAAATTGCATTTATAGCAACAGTTTGTATTTCACCCTAGCATTTTTTATTTGATTTTTAAGACATGGCACTGTCTTAGAAACGGCTCTTTAACGACTTCGTAGGGTAGTGGCTTAGCATTGAGTTGCGTAGCTGAAGGCCGCGAGATCGAATACCACACGGAGTTTTTCCATCTAACAATTGTTGTTCTGGGCCTGGTGTTTGTCCTTGTACGATTTATGTATGCACACTGCTTGCACTATACAGGAATAAATCTTATTAGATTTTATAAAAAAAATTAATAGACTCCGCAAAGTTGTGAAATACGGATGTTAAAATAATTAAAATTAATTATAAGTTCCGGTTTATTCCTAATAGCAAAAATTATATTTTTAAACCGAATTTGTATAGGTTTCAGTTCCTAAATGTTACAAAGTCAGTAATTGCACCACCTTCTGGTGCTATACTAAGAAAAACTTACTGAAATCATTCTCACATAATAAATATTTCTTTTTGAATATTATTTAGTATTTTCACTGTTTTTAAAGACTTATAATCAATAATATAAATAAATTATTTACTTTCTGTATTTTTATAATGCATAAATACAAATGTGAATTTCATATTGCTTACCTGGATCATTATGCGAATGAGGGACAATAAACACTTTTAACTTCTTCTTTTGATTCCACTGATCATCTTTATACTCGATTTCCCAACCCTGTTTCCAAACTCCTCCATCTTTATCATCAAACATTATTCTTTCATACATAGAAAGCATCTAAAAAAAGTGAAAAAAGCAGTTAGACTATTTAAAATAATGTTTTATTTGCTGTTTACTATGATTTTTTTTTATAGGATAAGGGTGACAAACGAGCACACAGTCCACCTGATGGCACTTTTAAAATGGCAGACGTCAAAAACTATTTGAAAAAGGGCTATACAATATTGACCATATAAAGTGTAAAAACTGCACTAACCACGTCATAAAAGAAGAAAAGAAATTAAATGAATTGTATAATGCCATTGATAAAACTATAGATAATTTTATAATCAATGTGGTGAACTTTTCCTCGTCTTTATCATCAGAAAATGATTCTGAAATAGTCACAAAAGCATAGTCTGTCAAGTGTCTTTGACTATCTATAATGAAAAGTTTTATGCATGCTTCAACATTGACTGCTAAAGAATGCATTAACAGTTCGCCATTTTACCTGACTGCCAAGAAGTAGGTATGTTTTGTACAATCACCTGCGTACCTACTTATTACACTACTTACCTACTGTTACGTAATAATTAAATTTGTATTAACTCTTATAGTTTATAAATAATACATTTAAATTAATGTTAATTCGCTTTTTCATCATCATCATTATCATTACAGCCCTTCACAAGTCCACTGCTGAACATAGGCCTCCCCCAATGAATGCCACAAATCATGGTCCTGAGCCTCCTGCATCCATCGACATCCTGCACATCTTACCAGGTCGTCACTCCATCTTAGTGGGAAGACGCCCTACACTTCGCCAGCCGGTAAGAGGCTGCCACTCGAGAACCCTTTTTCACCATCGGTTGTTGGTTCTTCGAACTATATAACCGACCCATTGCCACTTCAGCTTACTAATCCATGGCGCTATGTCAGTCACTCTGGTTCTACTGCGGATATTCTCATTTCTAAGTTTATCACGCAGAGAAACTCCGAGCATAGCCCTCTCCAAAGCTCGCTGAGCGACCTTGAGCTTCCTCATCCGGCCAGCAGTGAAGGATCACGTCTCAGTTCCATATGTCATCACTGGCAACATGCACTGGTTGTACAGTCTCATTTTAATTATAATAAACCAAATAAAAATACTCAAGACTTGGCCTAAAGGTCTAGATACCAGGCCATAAACTCCAAAAAAAAACAGCCTCCTTTTCAAGTTTTGAGGTATACCTGACGTTATTTGTTAGTTATTAAGATGTGCCGTAATTTCCCGAACGCTGCCCAACCGAGTTGAATCCATCCATTGGGCAGATTTGTCATTTGCTTTTTAATTCATATAAATACAGGATAATCTTCTTTCTTCATAATAAAATAATATTTTTCACTCTGATGATGTATGTAATGATACAAGGATAAAAAGATAAAACCTAAGAAAAAATGTTGGCTACCCCGATGATATTGTCAAAGGTCAATGTATGTTTTTCTGCCTGCTCTAGAAACATACTATAGCCTATCTAACTTCAATAATTAAGACGAATCTAATGACTCATATGTTATAATCCATCAAGCCGTTTGGGTTACAGTGTGCCAAAGAAATAGACATACATACATACACTCTCAAAAACATTCCCCCTACTTTTGGGGCAGTCAGGTGAAAATAAAGTCATTAAACATTAACTTTCTGCATTATGACATATTTAGTTATTTCTTATACATGGAGAATAATATACATTTATGAAAATCAATATTTAGTAATAAAATGCATATAAATAAAATTTTATGTCTTCCTCTTCTTCTTCATCAGTCTGTGTACGTCCACTGTTGGTCACGGACTTCTCCTCTTGTACTATACGATCATAATGAGGAGGACTAAGATTTGGGAGATTAGACTTATTGCCATATTGTGACATCTTAGCTATCATTATAAACCGTTTAGGTAGGGTGAGCAAAACAAATTTCATAAAAGATTTATTTACAACATTTAGAACGTGGATTTATTTAGGTATCTTAAACATTTCATTGACTTATTTAAAAAATAGGTGTTTTATTTCCTGTGTTGAAAATATCTCTCATACTCATCTTCAAACATCATGCTATGCCAGTATTATTATTTTAACACTTTCACTGTCCGGTTTCCAGACACAATAGTAAGACAATAGCAGTGCCCTATATATAGTGCACGGGACAGCGAAAGGGTTAACAATTTAAAACTTATGTGTATTTTATAATAATACTACTACCTATTTAGTAATGTAGAAAAAGTAATGTATGTAATATAATTTTTTTTGCAAACCATACTTTTCAAGTGCCAGTTGACAAGTGGAGGTCATTCATATGCCTATTCTCATCTTAATTGCATTTAGAAATATTTAATATATATAATAGAAACATAGTATAACATTATTTGTGGCCAGACTCATTAACATTTATGGTAATGGAGATGAAGAATATCCACTACCCCATAGTGACATGGGTGTTGTCAGAGGTGACAGAGGGAAGCAAATACAGGAAATGGATGCTGGAAAGGAAAACGGCGTCTTCCTTATAACAACTTAAAATAATAAAAAACTGCAGTTGCCAAGCCAGCTGCCAAGTGTGGCAAATATAGAAAAATCCCCCACGAGGCAATCTAAGTAATAATAGAGATGGGGATCACCAAATATAGATATTTCGCCCAATGTTGGCTTACCTAACCAGTTCAGATCTGAACTTGTTAAATGTAAAGTTAAAACAATTACTGTTCAATAAATAATATTTAATAGTTTATCCCTACACTAAATAGATATGAAAAATATAATAAAAATCTGCTGAAATATTGTAATTCAATTTGTGTATATCAGAAGCATAAAAGCTACACAATAAAGTACTTACTTTATGAAAATAGCACAACTATGAAAGACATTACACATGCCCAATTACACTAATCACAAACAACTCAATACAGTGAACTTTAGTACTGTTTAACAGAATGTTCGGTAATTAAGACAAACATTTGTCCAAATTTGAGCAGCTCAAGCCAACAGAGGACTTTGATAGGCTATAACGATGATGATTTTGATATGTATGTTCCAATTTTATGGAATTTTGCCGTAAAGGTTTAAAAGTTACAGCCTATATACATCCCACTGCTGGGCACAGACCTCCTCTTAATTCTGAGAGGGTTTTCAGGCAAGGAAATGTCCACCACATTACCCCAATGCGTGTTGGCGAACTTCACGTCTTCGAAATATTTATTTTTCTTATTTCTCAGACATGCTGGTATCCTCACTATGTTTTCCTTCACCGCCAGGCACATGGTAAATCACCATTTAAAATTGCAATTAACATTTTCATTGGTGCTGGCGGGGAACAAACCCAGGTTGCTCACATACTGTGGAACTTACAGCGAGCGCTAACCATCTGAGCTACCATGGCTCTTGCATGGACTTTTGCAGGCAGGTTGCTTTTTAATATTTTGAGTTTTTAACGCAAAGATGCTGCTGCTCACAGGCTGTTTTATTTTTGCTCTGTCATCTCTTACAATGCCCCATGGGAAGATACGGGGAAATGGATCCTTTTACACTCCACTACATGGCTGCCAACCATCACTATATTATGTACAGTTGCATGATAAAACATAATTGTAAAATCAAGATGTCAAACCTGAACTTAAAGAAATTACCTGTATGTCAGTTTTTGATGTGATTTGATTAATAGGGCAACTTGTGTGATTGAATTTTATATGCATTCTTGGTGGCTCATCTCCTACAACTCTAAATTCTCTAATTTTAGCCTCTTTTTTTGGAATTTTCAGTCTTTTAGGTGGTACATGAATTTCTTGTGATTGCTCTACAATTTGGTCCACAGCTGATTTGATTTCTCCGACCACTGCATGGTGTTGGTCTAACTCTTTTTCTAGGTGTCGTAATTTAGACTCAAATGACGTCCATTTGCTCTAAAAAAAACAAAAAGAAATAAATTTCGAATTAACCAATTATCTCTTTCGGCACTGGACGGCATAAATATTAAAAAGTAATAAAAGTTAAAAAATAATAAGAAAAATTCCCTGAACAGTTTACAGAATAAGTTTATTTACTTTGAATTGTAATACTAATCTTGATAAGAATTATTAAGATACAAAATGCAGTAAAAATATAATTTATATTCAAACTTTAATGTACATTTTTCCATTACTTACATCATCTATTTCCACTGCAACCGGCCTAATATTCGGCAATTTAAAACTTAAATCGGTAACGACGTACAGAATGAAAATAAAAGCAATTATACACGTCGCCCAAAAAATAGCGGAAAGCCTTCTAATCCTCATTTTGAACGTATTTATTGTTGGCAATGAATATCAATAGAAGTCCATAAAGTACAATTAGTATTCAGTGAAGTCAATTTAAATATGTGGCAAGAAAATACAAAATTCATTTCATTTTCTTTTTTAATAACTTGATACCGGATTACCGGAGAACCGTTGTTTACATTTAGTAGAGCGCTACCATCTACGTAAATTAAGTAATTATACAGGCTTTTATTGCACTATAAAACTTAAAAATACCAAATGTAATTTTAGGCACTTAAAATTCTATTTAATAGTTTTTATCTCGCAAAATTTTTATTTATAACACAAAAGTAGTGTCAAAATAAACTTGACTGATGAAAGAACTAGGCATGTCGATCTAAAATCGATTAATTGAAAATCGATTTTCTAGAGTAAAATAATCGATTTTTCAGATCGATTTGGAACACCACATCGATTCGATGAATCGATCCAAAAACCCCTCGAATCAGACCGATTCATCTCATTCAAGAATTGGCGATAAAGTTCCTAAACTGGCTACGGTATCTGAGTTTTTTAATTTTTGTTGGCGGACGCAAAAACAATCGGTCGTACTTGGTTTATAATTTGAACGCATAAAATAAATATTTATGAACGCATCCAAAGATATCGTTACTTTAAATTTAAATTATCATAACGATAAACGAAATCTGGAAAAAAATCGTCATAGTAAATTTAAAACTAAATTGTCTAGTTGTAGTTTTTACGATCCGACAATTAAGGCAGGCAAAGTTCTGAAACCAGACAGCCTAGTCTGATGTGAATTTTAATAAAATCAACCAAAAAAGGCTACATATACGTTGTCATCTAAGATGGAATTTCTCACAGCTTGTAATTATATTGGCTCTTTAATCAGACCAGAACACATCGTGCATGCACTGCAGCTTGTCCACTGAAATTGGTAAGAGGATCGTACCGGACTAATAAGCAAAAAGAAATCCTACCATCTAGTAAAAACTGATGAAGAAGACCAACACATTAACACAACATGAAGAGCTATTTTTCACGTAACGGATTTAGCTTATTTTTTTATACCTAAACTAGTACAGAACACGTGGTGGTTATCTTATAGTGTTAGAATCTTTTAGCTCCAAAACAGAAGAACCCCTTCTTAAATATTGGTGATCACAATATAATTGTATTATCCAAACCCAACGGAAGTGTATTTCGGCTCCACAAATCCTTATTTACATAAATTTTATTAGCGACTTACAATTTATATACTGTAGATATAATGACAAATTCATAATTATAAAACGTAAAATGTAATTATAAAAGTTCTATTTAAGAAAAAATCGCAAGTACTGGAAACTTAATGTTTGAAAATGTCGCGATTAATCGAAAATCTAACTTTCAATGCCCGATTTAATCGATAAGCGATTCTAGTATGTTCGATTCGAATCGATTCAGAGATCGATTTTTTTAAAAGTGAATCGACATGCCTAGAAAGAACATAGTTGGCAGTATACCAGTATATAAAGGTACGCTGTGGTTGTCAGCTGGTGGACGTCCAATCCAATTTTTTGTGGATTGGATGCTTGTTCTTTAAGCCATGTGGATGTCCAATATTTTTATATCAAGACTATTGGCTTCGCATGGGTGATTTCTGGATCTCAACAACAGCGCCTACCAGGTCCAATTGTTAATTTAAACCATCGGTCCAGCCGTTTAGGTGGAATTCAGTTTGTATATACGAGTAATATGTATACAACATCTAACGTAATTAACGCACATCCTCAGACACCCCATTTATATATTATATTATAATCATAATACATACACTGAATTTTTAGTTAAACATGTTTATGCATTGAATATTTATTAAATTAGTTATACTAATTCCGGAAGAATGTTGTGGTCATCGTACAAATCATAGGTCTTCCTAGCCTAGTAAGTATTCGTTACGTTTTAAAAAAAGAAAGAAAATAATTTAGAAAGCAATTCAGTGTCATTTTTTACTATTCTAAAAGCGTTCACTATCCTATTTTTAGGTCCTCGGCACTTGTTGTCTCACTAAAATAAAGTAATGATTTAATACGTTCCCATAAAAAATATCAAGAGGTGTCAAATCAGCTGATCTGGGAGGTCAATGGCCTGGCCGCCGCACCTTTATAAGGCACTCCAAACTCTGTATTTGTAAAGACTTTAATATACTTTAAATAAGGCTCAATTTTATTTATTTTGTATTGAATAACGGAATTTGTATTAATACAAATAAAACTGCCTTATTAAAAGCCTTGAGTTACGGTCCATTTCAATTTGTTTTGATTGTTCAGGTTTAGTGTGACTGTAAATTACGTAGTTTCAATTATTTTTGGGATAAAAAATTACCTATATTATAAATGTTAGAAATCTATTCAGTAAACGATTCTGAACAGACTACTTTCAGGATGTGCGTTAATTATGTTACGTGTTGTATATACCGCTTCTTGTTATCTTGATGCGTCATATTGCGTAGGTTTTGAGTGATTTTGACGGTAACTTGAGGCAGGAGAATAGAATAGATTAGATTAGACAGAAAACCAGCGTGAAGTAGAGGTTTACCTCTGCGTTTCGCTTGGTGAGTGCAGGTGGCCGGAGGCCCTTTTTACTGGAAATGAGGCATTCCATCTTAGTCCTCACGGGTGACAACGCATCTGCATTTTGATTCGCAAACGAGGATAGATGTAGATGTCTATGGGCCGCAGCAACCACTTAACATCAGGTGGACTGTGTGCTCGTTTGTCACCCTTATCCTATAAAAAAAAAGAATAGAATATTTTTTTATTCAATATAGATCACTTGTTTAATTCTTATTGAAAGTAATTTTTTACTTTACCACTAATTCGAAAAAAAAACTTCTGTCCTGAGGAGAACCAGCAAGAAATCCAGCAGGACTTTTTTAAAATAAATCTATACTCTATACAAATAAAAAATAAAATTGAAGTCTCTGTTTGTAATGTCAAAATATCCGTTTTCTTACTAAATGCATATGAAAGTATATAGGGTGGAAGAACCAGTATAGGACATGAACCCAGTGATGAGCACTTTTTAACTTTTTTCAAAGAAAATAAGCATTGCAGTTTGAAATTTTGGTATGACAACACCTAACCATAGACAATAGACTTTCTATTAGGCTCACAAAATACGTCACTGCCATCGGCCGTTTAGTTCATTGAATCATTGATATAAGAAAAAGAGGATAAGCAGTAAATTGCATATATATTTTTTGGTTATACAAATATCATGCAAACATGAACCTTGCCAACAAAAATATATCTGTCTCATTCTCACACGTTATGATTTTCAAATGTAAATAAAGATAAGTACATATCTTAGACTTCAATTTTCTGTTGACAGTTTTCATAATTTCACTAAGCTCCACCTTGAAGCATGACGCCATTTTACTTAGAGTATTGAATACTCTAAGCCATTTTAGGATGACGTTCATTTGTTGTAGTTCGTCTGTCATCTAAGCCTTGTTCGGAGTTATTTTGCAGTGTTACAGAGAATTTTGACTATTTTGGACTTTTTTTGTTCATTAGTAAAGGGTAATTGAGCAAAAACAACATGACAAAGTGTTGCATCAATGGATGTAATTCAAATTCTCGTAAAAATGAAGGATTGTAATTTTTCAGGTTAGTTGTAATTTTTTTCCATAATTGTATATTTTTTCATGTGAATTGCGTTTCGTGTTCATGTTATAGGGTCTAAATCGTGTTTCCCGCTATTATCTAGAATTTGCAATGACTATTATCATGTAAATTTAAACAAGTAAACATTTTGATTGTTTACATTTTTACATAGTGTTGCCCTTACGTGCTGTCATGTTTTGAAATTATCGATATAAATTTTAACAATAATATTAATGTAGTCCTATGATCAAATAACGTTTTAGATACGTAAACTGTATATTTAATCAAATTTCATTTAAGAAAAGAACTTGAAAATAGTGTAAATCGTAAATTTTCTATAATAGTTTTTTTCATCAAAAGATTTGATATTAAGATCTTTTTGATTGGTACTTAAGGATGCATAATATTTATTTTAGGTTGCCAAAAAATGAAGGCCTTCAAAAATAGTGGATAGATAATATAGGCCAAGAAAACATAAAACCTACAGTAGTAAGAAGAATATGCTCCTTGAATTTTGAAAAATAATGTATAAATAGGACGCTGGATGTAGTTCGGCTTAAGGGTGATTTGGTTCATGTGTCTAAAATAAATTTTCTGACTATATAATATTATTTCGTCACGAATAAATGATTTTAATCAGTATACATTATTGTTATTTTATTTATTTTTAATCCTTACTCTCTCTTTTACCTCCAGTATCCACCACTAATTACGCTATTAGTGGAAGTCATTACAACTTGCAGGTTGTAAACACTATAAAATTGATATTTTGTGGTGTTACACAAATGGGATATAATGAGAAATGAGTATGGAAGTGGAAGTCTGAAGTGGCGCAGCCACACCTATTGATCGAAATGTTGCATGAAAATTGGTTGTCATATGGTATGAACATGGGATGCTGAAGATTGAGGAATACATTAGGATAGTTAAATGATTAATGGATTGTGTGAACGGTGGTATGGTTAGAAAGGGGCTGCTCAACTCGATTAGATCACTGAGATAAATAAATAAATAATCTTTATTATAAAAAAAAGAGATGACGGCTAGTAACCATGTATGAAAAAACACATGCTTCACAAACTTTAAATAAATCAAGATAAAGGTCAGTCTACTGCACGTTCATGGTAACTTGAACTGGTAACCGACCATTACGACGAAAGAAAGCTGTTGTCAATGTCAAATCTTGATGGCAAGAACATTCCGGTTCCTATATATAATAAAGTACTCTGTGTGACAGACGAACTACAACAAATAACAAATGAACGTCATCCTAAAATGGCGTCATGCTTCAAGGTGGAGCTTAGTGAAATTATGAAAACTGTCAACAGAAAATTGAAGTCTAAGATATGTACTTATCTTTTTTTACGTTTAAAAATCATAACGTGTGAGAATGAGACAGATATATTTTTATTGGTAAGGTTCATGTTTGTATGATATTTGTATAACCAAAAAATATATATGCAATTTACTGCTCTCTCAGGGATGACACCTATGCTTAAATTTGGATAAACGTAAAACGTTACCTAAATCGTTCTAAGTATTAAGATATGTGTTAGAAATGGAACGCTCAAATGCCGTTCCGATTTATACAGCGTCATTATTCAAAGAGTAGCCAAATTTTAAACTTAATTTCAAATATATAAATAACTACCTGACCAGGCAAACGTTGTTCTGCCCTTTCCGATGACCATGTGTCCTAAAAAAATCATTAAATACACAATAAAAAAATTGAGGGTTACTTATTAGGATAAAAACTATCCTATCTCTCAAGTTGGACCAATATGCACACATTGTGAAACATTTCATTGAAATCAGTTCAGTCGTTTAGGAGTTCATCGCGGACAAACAACGTGACACGTAATTTTTATATATAAACATATACTGGAAAAGAGAACCCTCTTGCGAGTAAAACTGATGCTCCGTGGACAGAGCGCCATCTGGTGATTATTAGAGGTAGGAGTTTTGGCGGGAACTTGTCCGGCGGCGGTTTGCTGCTCCTGTATTATTGTTTAAATAATGGTTTGAGGTGGACTTTGATATGTAAAAGTGGTGCGATTAAGTGTCTGCGCATGTGAACTATTAGTGGAAACTGTGAAACAAGTGCTCTGATGGTGATGTGATTCTCAAAATAAGGTGTCTGTCTGCTTAGGTGCCTTGAGATACCATCGCCAACCGTCAGCTGTCTGCTGGCTCAAGTTGCCGTCAAAATCTCCCAAGGGCTGCACAATGTGACGCATCAACATATTGTGAAGCAGTATATTATGAAGGATAATTATTATAATATATTGTAACTTCAGGCTCAGAAGGGCTAGATCCCACAGCCGTAAAGCCAGTTATTAAGTAGCGAAGCTTGCGAAGTCACTTATTGATTTCACGATATCTGTCCGTCTGTCCGTCTGTTCGTCTGTCCCACGATTATCTCGAGAACGGATTCGAATTTTCAAATTCTGTTTTCAGCAATCGATTACTGATCACCCAGGCATCTTAACATCCTATTTTGAAACTGATTGCTCAACGGCAACCGTTAGAAACTGCTACAAAGCTGATTGCTTCTCCACTTTGCTATGCTGTTAGCTTGCTAGGTTTATTGATTTCACGATGTCTGTCCGTCTGTCCGTCTGTCCCACGATTATCTCGGGAACGGTTTCGAATTTTGAAATTCTGTTTTCAGCAATCGATTACTGATCATCCAGGCATCTGAACCTCCTATTTTGAAACTGATTGCTCAACGGCAACCGTTAGAAACCGCTACAAAGCTGATTGCTTCGCCACTTTGCTATGCTGTTAGCTTGCTAGGTTTATTTACCCTTACCCCTTACATTCAATATTATTTATTAAATCTTTACTATTTTCATTTCAATTTTCTACGAATGTATCATTGTTTAGCTACTAATAATTAGAAATATTTTAAAGCAATATGTTACATGAGAGAATAAGATTAGCTAAACATAGATACATTAGTAGAAAATTGAAATAGAACAATTTGAGAAATGTAATGAAATACTTCGAAGTTTTACAGAAATAAAACAATTATGTTTCTTATCTTTTTTATATATAATTGTAGGTCATTAGGTACACAGAAATCATTTATACAATAAAGCTTTGAAAACTCTTATTTTTATATTTATTAAAATATATTTCGGCATTCATTTTTAGAGGGTCTTCATTTTCGGTGTAAGTTAGCTTGCCAGTCAAAATTCTGTTGATAGACCTTTTTTTTTTCGTGGGGAAATCCTCATGGATACCTCCGGCTGCGGGGACAACCGGAAGGTTATGCCGGACTCCTACCGGCTAAAACCCCACGGTGCCTCCTCGCACGTGCGCGCGGGGCCGTGGGAATCCAAATTCTTCCGCAGCCCCACACTAGTGCTGGCCCGGTCTGTCCGGGCCTCGTCTCCTGCACGGGGTAGCGAGGTGGTCAGCTACCCCCCTCCACGGCCTCCAACTCCACCTGCGTATCGGACCTCCCCGAGTCCGATACGCGGAGGCTATGGGGCCAGGAAATCTAGCACTCAGAAGCACCAGCCTTCCTGACCCCAGCGGCGGATCTGGTCTATGGCTCCGCCGCCAACCATGATTCGGCTGCGGAGGGTAGGGAGAGCGGCGTCTCGCAATACCGGCACTCCTCTCCCCCCGCAGCCCCACCACCACCGCATCAATGAACGGTGCGGCCCCGTCTGAGTCGCGGAGGATAGGGCGAGTGGCGCATCGCCATACCAGCACTCCTCTTCCTCCGCGACTCCACCTCGGCTGCAGCGGTAGAGGGTGCGGACTCCCCTCTCACCGCAGCCCCCCGACACACATCCGAAGTGGGCTTCCCAAGCCCACTCGGAGTGGCCACCTCGGGCCGGCCCTACACCTCGGGCCAGCCAAGGGGTTCCTCTTTGTTCACCGCGGCTGACCAAGCCACGGCTACTAAGCCCCCCCGCCACGACAAGGCGGGATCCCGTTCGGGGGGGCTGTTGATAGACCTGCACCAACTATAAATTATAATATTAATTGATCCTTCTAAAAAGTATTCTTTAAGATTTTCTTTGTGTAATTCACAATTGAAGGGAAAACTAACAATAGTTCTTACTAACATTTTTATGTCAGATTTAAAATAATTAACTTTTAAATTACACTTTAAAGATTGGGTAATAATGTCTTGTACCTACTTCATTAAAACAATGAGCAACATTATCTGAAGGGTAACAAAGCCACTGCTTATTTTGACAATATTCCTTATTAAGTGGCCAAGCTTGCGCAGTCACTTATTGATTTCACGATGTCTGTCCGTCTGTCTGTCTGTCCGTCTGTCCGTCTGTCCGTCTGTCCGTCCGTCTGTCCGTCTGTCCCACGATTATCTCGAGAACGGTTTCGAATTTTCAAATTCTGTTTTCAGCAATCGATTACTGATCACCCAGGCATCTGAACCTCCTATTTTGAAACTCATTGTTCAACGGCAACCGTTAGAAACTGCTACAAAGCTGATTGCTTCGCCACTTTGCCATGCTGTTAGCTTGCTGGGTTTATTCTTAATGTACTCATTATTTTGATTACTTTCATCAGCAATTAAATTAGTTTTACATATTTTACAACCTTTTACCTTTTTTAAACATTTTGTCAGGACCAGCCACAAACATATCTGCTTTGTTGGGGCACTGCATCATTTGTTTCATTACAATTATTTTGTAGCCAATTAAACAATTTACTATTCAATAAAATTTCACTACTTTCTTCATTAAGCCTTTTTTTATCTTCTAAAAAAAGTCTAATGTTTTTAAACAATTACAAAAAACGGCGTCACAATTAACATTTACTGCATGTGCAGAAGCGAAATTGTTTAAAATTAGTGATTTGTATGCACCTTCAAAGGATGCAGCGTTTGGCATTGAGTTATATGTACTGTACGTAGTACATAAAACTCAATGGCGTTTGGTGCAATATTTCGTACACCCAAACTTCTTATATTACCAAAAAAAAAATCTACTGGGTCCTGGTTAAAATTTCTAGTAAGCATAGTGTCAAAACCATATTATTTACTTAGAATATTCCACAGGACTTGCATACCCTCAATAGTCTTAATTAATTTTTTTATGGATGGTGGACATGTTTCTATAATTCTTTCTGTATTGCCCTCTCTTTTCCTAATTAAAAATTTCATGGACTTTACAATTTTTAAGCTTTCTTGCCACAATTTATGATGGGGAGAATTTTTCTTGACCCCTACCCTATATATTTTTCCATCAACAATGTGAAAAGTTCCAGCATTTAAGCTATCGAATAATTTATCAAGAAACAACACAAAAGGTATTAAGGTTCATACATTCTTCTAGCAAAACTCCACTTTTCGACAAATGTTCTGTAGCAACAGCAACAGAGTGACTGAAAATTTGTACTGCTATTTTTACTTTCATCCTCTTTATTTTTGCAGGGTTTATGTGTTCTTCTGTCAGCTTATAAAGAAATCTAAAAAAAATAAAGGAAAATACGTTACTCCAAAGCTAGTTATTAAGTGGCGAAGCTTGCAAAGTCACTTATTGATTTCACGATGTCTGTCCGTCTGTCCGTCTGTCCCACGATTATCTGGAGAACGGTTTCGAATTTTCAAATTCTGTTTTCAGCAATCGATTACTGATCACCCAGGCATCTGAACCTCCTATTTTGAAACTGATTGCTCAACGGCAACCTTTAGAAACCGCTACAAAGCTGATTGCTTCGCCACTTTGCTATGCTGTTAGCTTGCTAGGTTTATTTTATAACAAATGTGCAGATCAATCTGAAAACTACAGGTTTTCGTGAATTTTTTTTGTGAATCAAATGATAATTATTAAATTTATTAAAATCAAATTGAAATATACCTGAGCTCGCCGTAAGATTTATCAGCATTATATAGCATTTGTAATTATTTCCACTTTAGAATGTGTTATTTGTTTTGTAAATCAAAGCATCTCAAATCTTTTGTAATTAAATTATTACTGATGCCTTTCAATAAGTGTGGAACATCAAATAAGGGAATAATAGCTTTTGAATCCACTTCAAATACATCATGTTTCCACTCTTTCCCGCTCCTTAAATATTTGGCTATTGTTTCTTCAACCAGACTATTTATTGCACCAATGTTTGGCACACCCTGGTCGCATACTGTGCACAAAATTCTTAAGCCAGTAGAATGGTTTAGTTTATAGATGGCGAGGTAAACATTGAACGGTGATCGTGCTAGTAGTTAAGAATCCAATTTTACTATCAAAATCATTAAGAGGGTAAGTGTATACTTTACTCTATTATTTGTTTGTTGTGTATTATGGCTGAATTCCAATTGATTTCTTAGCTTAGTATTGAAATGACAGAAATAATTTGCTATTTATCCACCGACACAACATAGTTTTTTAAAGTTATAGCCTGTGTTATTTACTGGTTTTAACATAGAGACTTTCTCCAGTAATCGACAAAGTGTCCATAATTGTGTTCTTAGGAACTTCTTGAGTTGGCACACGATTTTAGCTTCTTTTTTTATGCAGTTTAATTGTATGTTAAAATTAAATTAATTGGAGTTCATGTACCAGTAAAGAACAAGGTGTCGATCACTGGATTCAGTGAGTGTCCATAACTGCTTCCGTGCCTATTCCAGATGGCTCCGTGAAAAAACTATACGCCTGAACAGATAGAAAAAGCAACTGTATACTCTAGGACTGATCCATTTTCACCTCTAAAAACTATTCAAAATGAAACGAAACCTAGAAATGTTTCCGAAAGTGTTTCAATTCCAGCAGTACTCAAAGAAGTGTCTATGGATGAAAATATTGCTATACCAGGACCAAGCACCTTAGCTACACCTCAAAAACAGTCTATAAATTCTGCTTTGGGAATCATTGTACCATCTCCATTCAAAAAATTTCCATTCAAATTTTTAACATTGTGGTAGAGCCACGCGGCAGCTTTTGCTGTCGCACGGATGGGCCGGCTCGAACCGGGGTGGTACCACGACCTCACAGAAAAACGGCGTGAAGTAGAGGTTTACCTCTGCGTTTCGCTTGGTGAGTGCAGGTGGCCGAAGGCCCTTTTTACTGGAAATGAGGCATTCCATCTTAGTCCTCATAGGTGAAAACGCATCTACATTTTGATTTATAATAGAGAATAGATGTAGATGTTTATGGGCCGCAGCAACCACTTACCATCAGGTGGACTGTGTGCTCGTTTGTCAACAAAACACAAACAAACAATAACAGCAAAAAAGATCATGAGCAGTAACGAGCAAAGCTTGGAGAGAATATCATCGAAAGAAAGAAATGGAAAAGAAGAAACAAGGAGAAGAAAAAGCTGAAAGAGCAAAAAACAGAGAAGAAAAAAGATGTTGAAGGAGAAAACCGCTGATGAAAAAAAGAGAAAGGCAATTTGAAATCAGCAACGAAAAACCCGACACTAGAGAAACCGAACACAAAAGGCTTAAATTCGGAGTACGAAAAGAAACAAGAGATGTTACAACAGAAAATAGCCAAAGATGAAAAAAGTAAATGAGATTTGAAAGTAGAAAGAAAAAGGGTAGTTTTTGACGACTACTTCAAAAGATTCCAACTTAGAGATCAATTATGTTGAAAGTGGTGATAGCTATGTTGAAGAAATTGATGAGGATGATTATCTTTCAAAAGAAGAAAAAAGAATAGACCTGCCTGTAGACAAAGTAAATAACAACAAAAAACAAATACCGGGAGGCAACAACGTCAATCATAGTGTCAAAGAACACATTCATTAAAATACACCTCTGGTTTGGACATGGATGTGCCTTTGGATATATTAACTACTTCAAAGACTCTAACGAGACCAAAGAAAATAATTAGTTCGGAATGTACCGTCATAGTAATGTACGAAGGTGAATACTTTCCTGGTAGGGTAGAAAATATTTACGAAAAGCAGTACGAAGTTAGCACAGTGACTTTGTCGACTGGAAATTCTTTCAGGTGGCCTGATAAACCTGACAAAATATGGTACAGAGATAACCAAATCATTGAAAAGATTGATGAGCCTGTGTGCGTCAATAAAAGAGGTTTCTTTAAAATTAAGGAAATGGAAAAGTATTTACCTGATATAATATTATATACTTAGTATTTAAGAATATTAAGTTACCACAATTTAATAAGAATTCGTTCTTTGTTCTTACTCAATTTGTATAAGTTTTTTCGTTTGTTTAGCTGTTAAATAAAAAAATACTGACTCATTATAATTTTATTACGGGTTAATAATTATTATCAATACGGTAGAATTTAAGAAAGTTATTTGTTATAATTTTGATAAGTACACAATTTTTTATACTTTAATGTTTTTATAATTTAATTTCAAACTGTTTTTTGTTTAATGAATAATTATAATTACTACATTAAATCGTATTTTAATTTTTGCTCGTTACAAAACTCCAAATACTAGCTAGCTGCTGCATGACATTTCTTTGTCGATGACTGGATGTCGTTGTTAACGAGAGACTTGTGGACGATAAATCCGACACCTCCTTGGGACAGATGGTCGCCCTCCCGGTGATAGAACAAGTTGCCGGATTCGAGAATTACCGTGTCCTCCCCCTCTCTTCGGACTTCGGATAATCCTATAATATGCCAGCGTAACTTGTCTATCTCTTCTTCCAGCTCCACAATCTTCTCGTCAGTCCTCAGGATCCGTGCGTTGTATGTTGCCAGGTCAAGTCGTTGTAGGTGGCAACCGAACCTCCACCGGAGATTCTTAGCACCCCCTGCCCCGCCGTTACCATGGTCGCCACCGTAGCCAGGAATAGCGGGGCCGCCGGGGACTGGGGGCCGTCTCTTCGTAACTTTCATTATGGGGGGTATATTGCCATAGTTGCCACGCTTGGCGAGCGGGTTGGCAACCGCAGTTTTTTATTGTATTTTGCCGTTACCAGGAAGATGCTGCTGCCCATCTCCTGCCTGTGTCCCTTTGTCGCCTTTTACGACACCCACGGGAAGATATGGGGTAGTGGATATTCTTAACCGCCACTACACGGCAACGGCACGTTAACAACGTTGTAAAGATTGAGAGTGTGTCGAGGAGGGTTGCGTACCTTATACTCAGAATCACCAAACGGTATTCGCTGAAGGTTATACAGGTTTACGCACCAACCTCGGCACACCCCGATGAGGAGGTGGAGGAAATGTATGAGGATATCTCTAGAGCCATGCATTCCTCCAAAACCCAATATACGGTGTTAATGGGAGACTTCAATGCAAAACTAGGCACAAGAGAGAACGGTGAGCTGAAAGTGGGGAAATTTGGAATAGGGCAACGGAACCCAAGGGGCCAGCAGCTGGCCGACTTCATGGAGAAAGAGGGACTCTTTATGATGAACTCTTTCTTCCAGAAGCGGCCCCACAGGAAGTGGACCTGGTCGAGCCCCGACGGTTCGACAAAAAATGAGATTGACTTCATTATGACGACCAAACGACAACTGTTCAGTGATGTCTCAGTGATCGCGAGGGTGAAAACCGGCAGCGATCACCGAATGGTTAGAGGCACACTGAACCTAAACGTTAAGTTGGAGAGGTCTCGTCTGATGAAGTCAACGCTCTAAACTACAGACTAAGAACTACAGACCGATTTCCCTTCTGAGCCGCGTCTACGTGCTGTTTTCGAGAGTCATTACGAATCGTCTCGCGCGCAGACTTGACGACTTCCAGCCTCCCGAACAAGCCGGTTTCCGAAAGGGCTTTAGCACCATAGACCACATACATACCCTACGGCAAATTGTACAGAAGTCCGAGGAGTACAATTTGCCACTATGTCTGGCGTATGTGGACTATGAGAAAGCCTTTGATTCCGTCGAAATTTGGGCGGTGCTGCAGTCCCTTCAGCGGTGCCAAGTTGACTCTCGGTATATCGAAGTGTTGAAGTGCTTGTACAGTAGGGCTACGATGGCTATCCGAGTACAGAACCAGAGTACGAAACCTATCCAATTGCAGAGAGGTGTAAGACAGGGTGACGTCATATCCCCGAAACTCTTCACCGCTGCATTGGAAGACGTTTTCAAGCTTCTGGACTGGAAAGGATACGGTATCAACATCAATGGCGAGTACATCACTCACCTTCGATTTGCCGACGATATAGTCCTTATGGCAGAATCGCTGGAGGACCTAAGCACTATGCTCAATGACCTCAATAGTGTTTCCCAACGGATAGGTCTTAAGATGAACATGGACAAAACAAAGATCATGTTTAATGTCCATGTCACACCTATGCTGGTAGTTGTTGGGAACACTAAGCTCGAAGTTGTTGACGAGTATGTTTACCTGGGACAAATAGTCCGACTAGGTAAGTCCAACTTCGACCGAGAGGTCAATCGACGGATTCAACTCGGCTGGGCAGCGTTCGGGAAGCTACGACACATCTTCTCGTCAGACATACCTCAAAACCTTAAAACGAAATTGTACAACCAGTGCGTGTTGCCAGTGATGACTTAGGGAACTGAGACGTGGTCCTTCACTGCTGGCCGTATGAGGAAGCTCAAGGTCGCTCAGCGAGCTATGGAGAGGGCTATGCTCGGAGTTTCTCTGCGTGATAAACTCAGAAATGAGGATATCCGCAGTAGAACCAGAGTGACCGACATAGCCCAACGGATTAGTAAGCTGAAGTGGCAATGGGCCGGCCATATAGCTCGAAGAACCGACAACCGATGGGGAAGAAAGGTTCTCGAGTGGCAGCCTCGTACCGGCAAGCGAAGTGTAGGGCGTCCCCCCACTAGATGGAGTGACGACCTGGTAAGATATGCAGGAAGTCGATGGATGCAGGTGGCTCAGGACCGTGCTTTGTGGCATTCTTTGGGGGAGGCCTATGTTCAGCAGTGGACTTGTGAAGGGCTGTAATGATGATGATGATGATGACTGGATGTCGATAACTGGTAATCGTTGATCACTGGGATTTCGGTGACTGGTAACTGTCGGTCACTGGGTATGGACAACTGGATCCTAGGTCTCCATAACTGGTGATTGTAGTTTTTTTTATATTCTTCCCAATGTCTAAGAATTTACTACCGAAACATATAATTTAAACCCTTAATTTGATTCTTAAATATATTATTTGTCATCTATACTAATTACCGGTGATCTGAATTTTATACTTTATGATTTGTTTATGTTTACTATGAACACTGTCCTAAATGTGTCGATCACTGGTGCCATCACCCTACGGTACAAAAACGCAATTTTTAAAATTTTTGTCTGTTTATCTGTCTGTTTGTTCCGGCTAATCTCTGAAATGACTGGACCGAATTTGACGGGACTTTCAATGGCAGATAGCTGAGGCTACTTTTATTAAAATAAAAAAAAGAATTAGGGTTCCACGCCAAAAGAAATAAAACACATTAAATCTAATCGTAAAAAATTACACGCATGCGAAGTCCTGGGGAACAGCTAGTTTAACAATATAAATGGTTACAAACTATTTACAAATTTTATTTTTGAAACAGTTTGGAAGCCACCACCTCACACCATGTATTTAATACGTGGTAGAGCCATGCTGCAGCTATATTATGGTTGTAGTACGAATGGGTCGGCTCGACCGGGGAAGGATCACGCTCTCACAGAATACCAGCGTCAAATAGCAGCTTAACGCTGCTGTGTTTCGTATGGTGAGTGTAGAGAACCGGAGACACTTTTTACTGGAAACGAGGCATTCCATCTTAGTCCTCGCGGGTGACAACGCATCTGCATTTTCATTCGTAATCGAAGATAGGTGTAGATGTCTATGGGCCCCAGCAACCACTTACCATCACGTGGACTGTGTGCTCGTTTGTCACCCTTATCCTATAAAAAAATGTATTCATTTATGTTATATTAACCAGTATTATAGTAACCTTTTTATACACGTCACGTGTACTACTCGTAACGGGTGTCCCACCCATTAGTACAGGTGACCTGGAAGAACTTTTACCATTGATAATAACTTTCTGCATTCTATTATGAAATAATAAGTTTAAGCACTGTGTTCTTGACAACATATTACTGTAGCTTCCTGATTAATGTCTCATGGTGAACACAGTCGAAGGCCATAGAAAGGTCAGTCAGACAGTTGGCGGTAGTATCTCAAGGCGCCTTAGCCGACAGACACCTTATCTTAAGATATCACATCACCATTGGAGCACTTGTTTCACCATTTCCACTTCCATGTTTACATGCGCAGACATTTAATACACAAAATCGCAATATTTTTACATATCAAAATCCGCTACACTATTTAAAAAATAATTTAGGAGCAGCAATCCACCGCCGGTAAAGTTCCCGCCAAAACTCCTGGATGTCCAAAATATAAATAAACCATAGAATATATAATATAATAATAATAATAATAAAATAATTGTTACGGCCTACGGCTGCCCCTACAAGAAACAAATCTTCCGGGGCCCATTCAGCAGAAACCTTCACGAGCAGACGCAGGTCGGGCCTCAATGTGGCCACGTGGAAATCTCTAATTACAATAAACTATATGGGAGAAAACTAGAGAGCAAAAGTACTTTTCTTTTTTACTTATTATAAGCCAGTGCTTGACCACAATCCCACCTGGTGGTAAGTGGTGATGCAGCCCTAGATGGTAAATCGCACTGTCTTATCGTAACAAAAGCCTATTCACTCTTGCCTTGAAGACGCCTAGATTGTATTCGGACGGAAAGATAGACGCCGGCAAATTATTCCACTCCTTTGCTGTACGCATTACAAAAGACGAAGCAAACCGTTTGGTTCTAATGCGTGGAATGTCTACAACAAAGGGATGAAGACCCGCCGACCGTCTGGTTGTCCGATGGTGGAAAGGAGAGGGAGGAATTAAGGCGTGTAATTCCTGCGCACACTCACCGAAATGCATCCTATAGAATACCGAGAGACTGGCTACTCTGCGCCTGTGCTCAAGGCTGACAAGATTGGTTTCAACCAAATCAAGGTCACCAATGAGCCTCTTAGCACGTCTCTCCACTGAGTCCAATGCTGCCAGGTGGCATTTTGCAGCACAAGCCCATATGTGACAGCAGTACTCCATGCACGACCGGACTTGCGCTTTATATAAGGTAAGAAGCTGCCCCGGCGTGAAGTACCGCCGCACCCTTGCAAGGACACCAAGTTTCCTTGCGGCTGCTTTGGCTCTGGACTCGATGAACCGCCCATAGTTTAGGTTCGGAGAAAATTCAATCCCTAACAACTGAAGGCGGTCAGTGTACTCCAAGGATACATTCCGGAAAGTAGGAGCCATGGTGAGCGGGCTCCTTTTAGCGGTAAAAAGACACGCTTGTGTTTTGGAGGCGTTAAATCTCACGAGATTGGCATCGCCCCATTCGGAGACTGCCTGTAGTGTGAGACTCACACGCTCAACCATAGCCTCTCTTTCTGACTGGTTTTGATCCCGGCTGGCCCGGGCGTTTGGTTGGTCTTACCTGTATCAGGAGCCAACTTCGCACCAAGGCTTGGTCAGGCCGTGAGTGTGTGTAATGGTAAATGTCGAGTAGTGTACAGTGATGTGTAAATGTCTGCGACCTGGGCAAGCTGACGCGACCAGCAGCGGCCGAGTTCCAGGCCGCTCCAAAACACTGCATCGCCCCAGCCGGCTCCATCGCTAGACCATTTCTTTCTTCAGTTTCATTATTTCAGTCTATTAACTTTATTGTACATTTCACTGACTTGAACTCGCCTAATTCCACATTAATCGCAGAATCGAACTCGTGATACCCGACACCGTAACGGACAGTAGATCAAATTCGACATTCAATGTGCCGGATTCACTTATCACAAATTACAAATAGGGAATTAAAGAGGTCTATTACGAGGGTAAAGTTCAACGTTACAAAAAAGAACTAAGTTCTTTCGTTCGATATCAAACTTCACGCCGCAATAAGAATCACAAATACGCCTCGTTGACACATAAATGAACAAACCGTCAGCATACACAAAAGGGCACATACGCGGCGGCTAAATTATAATGATTTCCAAACAATTAACCGGGGACGCCCAAAGGGGAGTGCTCTGTTCAAATTCTAAGCGTATCGCACACAAAATCCCGCGTGACCTGAGCAAGTTAAATGTTGCAAACTCACTTCAAATGCAATCACTATATAATTTGCACAGTTACTTTCAACGAAGTAAATTTTTCCGTAAACCTAACAAAGGCCCCTGGGCAACCAAATCCGAGACGGTTTTCACGGAACCCAATTAGGTAGCTAAGTCACGCGCCCAAAATCCAAAATTTTAGACCCAACAAAAACCGGTCTCGCGTGGACTCCTGCAGCGACCCGAGACACGCGGACTCTTCGGGTCGCCGCCAATAAGCTACTGACCTCCTCGCCCAAGCTTCGAGCCACACCGCGCTGCACACGGCCCCCCACCTCGCGGCGCTCACCTCACCTGCATACCACCGGGTGAGGCCCAGCTCGAACGCCATTGAATGGCGGTCAAAAATGACAAAATTCGGGCATAAACAATAATAATAATAAATTGGCGTAAAATAAATAAAACGGCGTAGGGAAGTGACGACCCCACCGCCCGCTGACGTAATAGTTAAGTGACAAAACTGCTACGTCAGTGCGACTGCACTCATTTTATCGTCTATAATATTATGGATTACCGCCATTCTAATAACTATGGAGTTGGATATGAAATTTCTAAGACTGTTACGCTTATTGTTGGTTCTTTTTTTCATATAGAATAAAGATGACAAGAATGGGCCGTGGTAGTTCGGGGGTTTAGCGCGCGCTGATTTCACAGTTCCCGAGCAACCCGTTATCGATCCCCGCCGACACTGATGAAATTGTTAGTTGCAATTATAACTCCTGATTTACCACGTGTTGGGCGGTGGTAGGTACCAACCTACCACCAGGTAGGAAAACTGAGAAGACTGTGAAGTCCGTCACCGCGCATTGGGGCAGGGTTGCAGACACATCCTTGCCCTAAAACCCTCTCAGAAAAGTCACTGACTGACTAGTCAGCACCTTGACAAGAGGTGTGTGCGCCGTGCCTCGGCAGAATTGAGGGTGCAAAGGTCCGTCTGTGTTTATGGCCGCACTATGAATCGGGCCTGGGCGTCTCCCGTTAATTGACGCCCCTTCAATGGATGATGGAAAATAAAAGAGTGCGCAAAGGGCCGCTGCCTTAACGTCGCCAGGGCGCGTCTGGAGCTGGCGCTGGACGCGACAGCATTGGGGTCACCAGCCAAGCGCGGGGGGCAGCAAGACCACCTAGTAGCCGCCCGCATCCATCATCCCCATCAGAGGGCTTGGTGTCGGCTGGGTCTTCTCGGACTCAGCAAGCGGCACCCGCCGCTAGTGGAACACGTCGCATGCGTTGGACAAAAATGATGAACGCAAAGGCATTGCGAGCGTAGTTTAGGACAAAAGGGGAAGAAACTGGAATGTTAGCGTATCGGAATCGGATGCATCGCTTTTTCGCGGAGCTGGAGCCATATGTTCATGTATCAGAGCAAAACCTGACAGACCGAGTTCGGTACATCCTGCGCTCCAACATATTTGGTGACGCCGAACTCGAACGACTACGACGTAAGGCTGTTCCCTCATCGGATGAAAATGCTACAGCTGGTAATGCGACGCCACGAATTGCAGAGCAATCTGCACACGTGGATGCCACTGAGGATTTTCCAGTTGTAGTTGATTCTTACGATGATGGAATGGTCACCCAAGAACTAGAGCAGATGAGGAGTAAATCGCAGGAGGCGACTGTGGAAACGCGCAGTACGCTTCTCGAAAATCGACCGCGACTCCCGCGCATACCCTTAAGCAAGCGGAATCGGGCTGTCGTGAGGGCTCTTAACCCAATGCTGGTGACCTATTTGGAAAGCAGCCGGGACCTTTGCGAGACGGACTCAATTCTTTTTGGCGCCGCACTGGCAGTTTGCCGTATTATTGGCGCCAAACTTCCCACGGCTGGACGCGCTACTAGACAAAGTAGCGCCATCCCAGCCTGGAGAAGAAGGATTGAGGACCGTATTGCAAAGGCAAGGGCCCTCATCGGCAGACTGATAAGCTTCAGGTCGGGCAATAATAGGCCGAGATTTGTGCGCACCGTCAGGATGGCGTTTGCTGGGACAAATATCAGTTTTTCCCAGCCGGATATAACGCAAAAACTGATGGAGCGCATAGACGACCTGAAGCAGAGAATCGCTGCTTGGGGAAGCGGATTCGGCGATATACCGAGAGGTCGACACGGTTCAACCAGAATCGTCTCTTCCAGAGTGATCAGAAGAAGCTCTATGAATCATTGGAGCGACCAATGGTACGTGGAACGGGCCCAGCACCGAATCATGCCGACACTATCGCATTCTGGCGCGGCCTGTGGTCAGAGCCCGTAAACCACAGCGAGGGCCCTTGGACGGAAGTTGTGGCGAGTCAGTGTCCGAATATTACGTCCATGGACCCCGTCATCATAACGCCGGATAACGTAGCTGAGTAGTCCGTAGGGCCCCGAACTGGAAAAGTCCGGGACACGACGGATTGCATCACTACTGGCTGAAGGGGTTCGTGGTGTGTCACGCTGTGCTCGCCCGACAGTTTCAAGAGGCTCTCGACCGAAAGTCGCTTCCGAGCCTCTTCACTACTGGGATCACTCATTTGGTTCCTAAAGACCGGGATTCCACAGACCCGAGCAAATACCGCTCCATAACGTGTCTACCTACCATATACAAGACACTAACATCCATTTTGAGTGCGAGAATCACTCGTCACCTGAACTCAAATCAGGTGATGTCGCGCGCTCAAAATGGATGTCGGGGCGGTGGTCGTGGAACCAAGGAACCACTCCTCATTGACGCGGTCATTGGCAAGGTGGTTAAATGCAACCGTCGGAACCTCTCCGCCGCCTGGGTAGACTATAAAAAGGCATTCGACTCGGTGCCTCATACATGGCTTAAGAGGGTCCTCGAGCTGTACAAGGTTGACTGTACGGTTCGAGACTTCCTCGAGCAGTGTATGGGGCAGTGGAGTACGATCCTTTGCCATCTAGGCGAGCGGATGATGGCTGCGGAGAACCACATAAGGATAAGAAGGGGTATCTTCCAGGGCGATTATTTGAGTCCAATCTGGTTCTGCCTCTCTCTGAACCCTCTCAGTACCTTACTGGAGGGTTCCGGGAGGGGATTTCAGCTTCGGAAAAGAGGTACAAAAGTGACCCACCTTTTTTATATGGATGATCTCAAGTTATTTGCCTCCAGTCCCTCCCATCTTATGGAATTTCTAAAGATCACTTGTGATTTTAGCAATTCTATTGGAATGGAGCTGGGGACAGATAAGTGTGCGATACTCCATGTCGAAAGGGGAAGGGTTGCTAACTCTGAGGGCATAGACTTACCTATGCCCATCAGTATATGGACCCTTTTCGAGGTTGAAACATACCGATACCTGGGTATGTCACAGAACATCGGTGTCGATGAGGCGGGTATGAAGCAGTTAGTTTGCGATGTGTTTTATTCACGCTTGACAAAAGTGCTTAACAGTCTTTTGTCGGGCGTTAATAAGACACACACATATAACGGCTGGATCATTACTTCGTACTATCTATTTACAGTTATTGTCGCAATGCACGGCACGCCAATATTCTAGTATGAGATTCTCTGCGCACTCGTAGCACACCCTTAGGATCTCGTTCTCGGAATCACGGATGTGGGACCAAAAAGCTGCAACCTAAGATCTAATAACGGCGAAGTAATCGGGCACCCCGACGTTGGCAAACATGCTCGACGCACTGCAGTATTTAGGTAGTTTCATAAGAAAGCGGAATGAAACAGAAACAGAAACAGAAACTTTTTTATTCAATATAGATTATAAATAATACTTATTGAAAGTCACTCTTTTGTATAATTACCACTGGTTCGAAAAAAACCTCTGTCCTGGGAAGAACCAGCAAGAAACCCAGCGGGACTTTTTTTTTTAAATAACAGCTTACAATCATGTATGTTACACAAATTAACAACACAACAAATTAGAAATAGCTTGGGAGCGATCACCTCACTTCCAGGGGTTATTATCATCTATAAATTCTTTAATATTATAATAACCCTGTTTATACAAACTTAGTTTAATAAAGTTTTTGAACTTTGAGCAGGTCAAATTTTGTATATTATAATGCATTATCATACTGCACTCTAATGCTGTTACGTGCATTTTTGGTACTGTCCAACCAAAGCTGACAATATGCTCTTAACAGGGTCAGCCTTGCCTTGGGACTGCACTGACTATATCTCGGAAATACCTATTTCGTGAAAAGGGCTTTTAAATTTTTTTTGGGTTTTTGGTATGTTTCAGTTTGTGTTTAGTTTTAGTTTTTATAATAACACTAGCTTTCCCCGCGACTTCACTCGCGTGTTAGGGTTTTTCTGGTTTTGTGCGGAACCCTAATTATTTTCCTGTAATAAAAGTAGCCTAAGTTACTCCTTATGAAATCAGCTATCTGCCAGTGAAAGTCCCGTCAAAATCGGTCCATCCGTTTCTGAGATTACCCGGAACAAACAGACAGACAAAAATTTTAAAAATTGTATTTTAGTTATAAGTACCGTATTTAATTTCATATGAATTTATTAAAAAACTGTAATTTTTACATTACAAACAGACACTTCAATTTTATTTATTTGTATAGATTATATTATGTACTAGATACCAAATTAAAGGTATTTTTACGTTTTACCTAGCCATGTACATTTTACAACCATTCAATCCATACAATTAGAATTAACTAAGTAAACGTGTATTATCTCTATAAAACTTTTTTTTTATAGGATAGGGGTGAAAAACGAGCACCCAGTCCACCTGATGGTAAGTGGTTGCTGCGACCCATAGACATCAACATCTATCCTCTATTAAAAATCAAAATGCAGATGCGTTTTCACCCGTAAGGACTAGGATGGAATGCCTCATTTCCAGTAAAAAGGGCCTCCGGCCACCTGCACTTATCAAGCGAAACCCAGAGGTAAACCTCTACTTCACGCGGGTATTCTGTGAGGTCCATCGGCCATCGGCCCATCCGTGCGACACCAAAAGCTGCCGCGTGGCTCTACCACTGTTAAAAAAATGTTCCGCATTGTTTGAGCAAAACACTGTATAATTAGTTACAGTGTATTGATTTTATGAGAACACAGCTAAGGGATCATACAAAAATACTGTATTTTCAAATACAGTGTATTACTTTAAGAGCCCTCTTACATTTCGGCGTTTCGCAAATTTAGGTATTTTACGCACCGAGCGGGCGGCGAGCTACGCGACCGATACTTTCTTTCATATCTATTCACTCGCTCGCACTATAATACTGTGAGTATGGCGATTAAACGATCTTGATCTTCCATAATACAAAGTTTTCTTAGGATGGACTTCAGTGGATGGAATATTTTTTGGTGTGTCATTTTAATGTTATCTTATTAATTTATTATTATATCATTATATAATTTATTATTTATTATTATATACCATTTATATACCATATTATTCATTATTTATGAAATTTAGTGTCAAAATAAGTACACATAAATATTTTAATTGTTACGCTGTAACCGAAAGTTAATAATCGATTATGTCTACTACCGGTAGAATAGTGGTATAAATGAATAAACGGTTGCAATCTGTTTTAATAAATATAACAACCAAATGTAACTAATATTTTTTTAATCGGTACTTACAGTCAATTACTATAAACAGTGGTAGAGCCACGCGGCAGCTTTTGCTGTCGCACGAATGGGCCGGCTCGAGCCGGGGTGGTACCACGACCTCACAGAAAACCAGCGTGAAGTAGAGGTTCACCTCTGCGTTTCGCTTGGTGAGTGCAGGTGGCCGGAGGCCCTTTTTACTTCCATGTGAGGCAAAGGCCAAATGAGGCATTCCATCTTAGTCCTCACGGGTGACAACGCATCTGCATTTTGAATTGTAATAGAGGATACATGTAGATGTCTATGGGCCGCAGCAACCACTTACCATCAGGTGGACTGTGTGCCCGTTTGTCACCCTTATCCTATAAAAAAAAATATATATTTTTTATAAGAAAAATATTTGCTGCGACGGCATTGACCGAACTTTTCTCGATTCGATAATTTCAGGCAGTACACACTCTTCATAAAAAGCTTGTAACTTGGGTAACATATTGAAAATCTAAAATTGGTCGTATTTGTAAATTTTTAGTACTTTTACTGCATTAATCTGGGCCAATACATATTATGGCAAGTATTCAGACATTTTTATTTGCTAAATGAAGCTGGCCTTGGATTTGGTAAAACCAGTCATTATTTTGATTTAATGTTACACTTGGATCACTGAATTTATAACCTTTAACTTTTTTTTGTCGAAAGGCCGTATCAAAATCTATTCCGAAAGCTGAAATAGGATATTTAACTTCAATAAGACCGTTGCTGTATAAACCATTAGGTGAAGCCCTCAAATAACAATGATCTAGGTCAATGAATAGACCACATTTTTCTATAATAATATTTTTTTGTTTGCTCAATTGTGCACATGCTGCAGACTCGTTGTCCCTACCATGTTTAATGGAAGAGACGTGATCTAAATTATAACTATATAAAATAGTTTTAAACCGAAAGATCAAAAATTGCGATCGTAGTTGACAATGTTCTAGTATGCAGGCAATCGACGCACACTACGATAGCAATCGACGCACACTACGATAGCAATCGACGCACACTACGATAGCAATCGACGCACACTACGATAGCAATCGACGCACACTACGATAGCAATCGACGCACACTACGATAGCAATCGACGCACACTACGGTAGTATCGAAACAATGCAGCGCCCGAAATAAACTGACGCAGGTCCACCCTCGGCAAGCGCTCGCGCGTTAATGATCTCAGATGGCCGGCGCAGTTAAATATATAGTACTTTTATTTAATTAATTATAATATAATAGTAACGATTTTAAAAGTAAAAATAATAGCATAGTTTAAGCAAATGTTAATGATTATTTTGGTATAAATTTTACGTCTAAGTGATGTAGAACTTCGGAAATATAGAGGCTTGCATCGAAGCTTTTATGGTCGTTTTTTGAATTATGTCGAATTTTTTTTCCTAGTGTGAAAAGCATATAACGAAAATGTATTCCATCATTTATTAAAGTGTAGGATATTTGGGAGATAAAAATATTTTTTTTGATGGTCGATATTCAATAGAATCTACAAATTAGAGCTCCCAAATCATGTCTTCGAGAGTTTTTGCCTAAACATGCATCGGGAGAATGATTATTACTGATTAAATAAATAAGTTATCTAAAATCCATTCCGAGCTTATTTGAGGAGAGAAAACGAACTATTTTTACCAAGTAATTATTATTTCAAGAAATGAACGATAAACATAAAATTTCAACGAGGAATCCTCGTAATTTCGCGTTTTTTTGTAATACGCCTCTTAACAATAATAGGCTATAATAAGGTGTCCGAAAGAACATTAACAATACTAACCACAGTTTGAAATAACGGAGTGCATAGAATTATTACGCATAGAAACGCAGTCCAGTACAAAACACGAGCGTTAAAATGATCCAAAGTCATTATGTTAGTGGGTGCGAGTCGAATGTGCCTACGCTCGTCACACTCACACATACACGACATTCAGTGATACCAGTTTCTGGCATTTGCAATAAAATTGTGCAAATCACTATTTTTTGATTAATTTTAAAAAATCGATATAATAAAGATTACATATTACGTACGAAGATTATTTAGTAGAAGTATTTTATGCGAATATAAAATGGAATAAAATAAACACGATAATGATGTTACTAATATAACTTTATTACACATATTTTAATGGTACAAATATGCAGATGTAATAAAATTTAAGAATATTTATTAAACACAATTAATTTGCTCGAATACAATAAGCACATCGTGTAATGTTTAATTTTAACCGACTTCAGAAAGGGAGGAGGTTATCAATTCGGTGTATTTTTTAATGTTTTTTACCTCAGAATTCTACAATTTCTAAACCGATTTTGATTTTTTTTCACGCTGAAATTTTAATGGTTGTTTTCCCGAAGTAAAATAATTTTGCCTTAGTAGTACAATAGATTTATTAAAATAAAATTATTAGGATGTGAAAATGGCAGATTTACAATCGAGAAAACCAAAACTCGAATTGCATCTCAAACCAATAGCAATATCTCGCAAGTAGGTCAGACGTACAGGCTAGCTTATCTTATACCGAATTACCATAATAAAGTCTGAAAAAAAAATTCGCTGGACGTAATGTAGTGTTACGTCTTTTAAATAAAACTAATTTTACGGATTTTATCGCGTATATTAATTTATTTTATATTCCCGACGTTTCGAGCACTTTACAGCACCCATGGTCACGGGGGGGGGACTGAGGTGTATGATGTCCCAATGTCATAGTTAACCACGGCTACCTCCAGATTAAAAATTATTAATTTTTGTTCCGATCCACGCAGTATGAACTTACAGTATCATGAAGTCTTGCAGTTGTATGCTTGGGTTGGGATTTAATTTTATTAATTATGGGATCCCAAGCAGATGGTAGCACCCAGCCATCTTCTCTATTGAAATTAGGATGTTTCTTGATTTCAATAGCCTCGCGAATCATCCTTGGAAGGAATCGGTGTTCTTTAGCGAGGATTTGTGGTCTATCAAATCTAATGTAGTGACGGGGGCGATCCTGTACGTGTTCACAGACTGCAGACTTCCCGGAGCGTCTATTCTTCACATCATTATATATATTAATTTTTTTTTTATTTTATATTATACATTATATATAATAATTTTTAATCTGGAGGTAGCCGTGGTTAACTATGACATTGGGACATCATACACCTCAGTCCCCCCCCGTGACCATGGGTGCTGTAAAGTGCTCGAAACGTCGGGAATATAAAATAAATTAATATACGCGATAAAATCCGTAAAATTAGTTTTATTTAAATGTGTAGTGTTCGCGTAAATATAAGAAATCATTAGTGTTACGTCTATCGCACGTGCTACCGCGTGCTTCCTACACAGTGAAGGGCCACTCATAAATGTTCATAACATGAACTCTCAAGCGTAGTGATACGACATAAACTAGTCTGGACGCCCGACTAGCTTGTGAGGTATTACTATTGTAAATCCGCCCTTTTTTAATTGTAATATTTTTTAATTTAATAAATTGACTCTACTATCGAGACAGTATAATTTGGCTGCGGGACAACAACCACTAAAATTTCGGCATGTATATACGAATTGATCAAACTTAGAAATCAGTGTACATACATATTGATTACCTTTCTTTATGGGAGTCTTTTTTTTAAAAGAAGTGTACATACATATTGATAACCTTTCTTTTTGGGAGTCAGTTAAATAGGCTATGTTTGGGTCTAACGTAACATCTGGTTAATGTTTGGGTATAAAGTGACATCTGGTTAGTAAACGCGTTCTTATTAATAATCTCTTGATGTTGTAAATAAAAAAAGTTTTTATTTTTTACTTTAAAACGTAGCCTTAGTCAATAAACAAAGCAATTAAAATAAACCTAGCAAGCTAACAGCATAGCAAAGTGGCGAAGCAATCAGCTTTGTAGCGGTTTCTAACGGTTGCCGTTGAGCAATCAGTTTCAAAATAGGATGTTCAGATGCCTGGGTGATCAGTAATCGATTGCTGAACACAAAATTTGAAAATTCGAAACCGTTCTCGAGATAATCGTGGGACAGACGGACAGACGGACAGACATTGTGAAATCAATAAGTGTCTTTGCAAGCTTCGCCACTTAATAAGTGTCTTCGCAAGCTTCGCCACTTAATAAAATAGTTGCGTTAAAATGGCGTCGATGAATTGCGATTAGCTGATCACTCCGTATTAGTTTTAAATAAGCACCCATTGTTAATATAATGTTAACACATAGAGAAGTAGGTGTCTATATATAAACATTTGAGTTTTACACAGAGCGTTGCGATTAAACGTTTTAAACACAAATAGAAAATAAATATTTTTAAAAGAAAATTGTGTTTTTTTTCCCCACAACTAGCAACATTTGTATTATAAGGGCTTAGGAAAATATTTTTTTAGTTTTACGTATTTATAATGAATTAAATGTATAAACTTATAATATGTAAAATGTAATACCATCATTTCTTTTATGTTTATCATCACCGTTGTAACAATATTTTACAACACAAACGGTATTTTTTACAATTTTTCGCGAGCTCTTCTCCGTAAGACGCAGAGTATAGTAACTGTCTTAGACAGGAAAGACGTGACGTTGCGCACTGACGCGTCGCTGAGTCAACTTACGCGGTTTCGCGTTAGTTTGACTTGCTTCATTTTCGGTGCGCGTACTAGTATTCTATGCGTAATAATTCTATGAACGGAGTGTATTCTGCGTGTTCAATTTTGGTTAGGTCAAAGACAATAAAACTCAATTTATATTAAAAAATATTTATTAAAATAAAAACAAAAAGAAATAAAAGCTCAAATAAGTAATTAAATCTCTTTAAATCAAATAATTATAATTAAAATTACTCAACGAAACAATTTAAAAAATATCAATCAAGTCACAATAACACGAAAGATTAAAATATTGAGCAAATATTTAGTGAAATAAAACAAACATACGAAATTAACAAAACGTCAACTCAGGAATGATTTCTTTTCAAATCGTTCATCACTTTCTCTTCAAATCAAATCTTAATTAAAACAACTGAAACAAACAAAAATAAACTTAAAATTAATAAAGTCATTATAAAACTAACAACGCATATAAAATATGGAACAATTTAATAATGAGATCCATGTTTTATTGATATAATCAGTCTATGAATTACTTTGAGGTCTTAGGTTTACCTACTATTTTAAATCTGTGTCAATCTGTTCGTCAAGATCGGGTAATTCCGAGACAACAAGATTTTCATAAAAAATTGTTCTTGTTTGAGCCATTGATTTGCACAGTGCTAATAATTCTCTTTTTTTTTGGCTCGCTAATACCTCTTTATTCAGTCTCTTTAGGTATCCCTTGCAAAAGATCAGTTACACCTTTTGTTATTTTTTTCCGCAATTCGAGTTCTATTTTCTTTTCAAAAAGATATCTCATTAAAATCTGCGTTGTAATAATTCTTGACAAATATTGTTAATTCCTTTCTTCTGAATTCTATGACCTTCAGGTTATGTATATTATACCCTTTGGGGAATGCTGCTTTGGAATCATTACTGAATATGATCATTTGTTTGTGACCTAATAAATCGACTTGCATGTTTTTTCGTGAACTTTTGATATTGAATATAAAATCATGTATATCGTAGACTTGGCCCTTAGATTTCAATTTCTTTCTAATTGCAGCATGTACAGCATCTGCGGCCATAAAAGTGTGCCCTGGTTCAAAGTATTCCAGAGTTATTTTGTCCAAATTTGTCATTTTATCATTAATTACTCTTATCAAAGCAGACAAAAGTATCTTGTTTTTGTTTTGCGCATTACAGTTATCTAAGAAAAATGTTACAGACGTTAGGTCTCTGCAATATTTTCTGAGAAAATTAGTGTATGTAGAAGCGATATTATGAGCTTTTCTACCACTTTCTCCCTCATGCCAAACTGCACAGACAGCTTGTTTATTTTTTCCTGGGGGCACAAAAGATTCTTTGAAAATTACGAGTTTTCTTAACAAAAAGTATTCTTTTGTAGTCAACAGAGGCATACAAATAGCTTTTTGCATGTCTACAGTATAAAGCATGTCTCGCTTTTCTTCTATTGATTTCGAATCTCTTCTTGAATCTCTTTTGTTTTCAAGATGTTTGCCTAAGTCTATACAGTCATTACAATTACACGGTAGAGATAATATTTTATGTTTTAACTCATGGTTTCTACATTTTGTGCAAATATCTTGAGCTGGTTCTGCTCTAGAAAGATTAAGATGTTTTATCATATGGTTAAAATGTGCCCAACTACAAACTTTTAAATTTTTCTGTAAGCTGCTGCAGTATAGTTGAAATTCTTTGTATATTTCTGTAAAATTCACACCTACTGGAAGATATCTTCTGTTTGGCGCATGATTTATATTATAGCGTGATGGCATAGGGTTATATTTTAATATAAAATTTTTCATTTCGTCTTCGTACTCCGTAGGGTAAGCATTATAAGATGTGTGATGACCTCTAGGATCAGGAGCAGCACTAATTTTCGGATTTTTATTTTGAGTCAAGTGGTTTTGCTTTAGAACAACCTGGACTGCTAAAAAAAATGTTTGCAAATTTTGAACTCATTAGAGGTCCACGTTAAAGTATTATATCTCCTTGAGTTAAGGCCAGCAGTTTTACTTGCCGTGGACATTTTGTACACCTGCCTTGACAAAAAATCTCTTTGTCTTTGTCTATCCATACTCCAGAACTAATTGTAAATGATCTGTCTGTCCGTTTCCGAGATTTTAACGGAACAATTTTTTTGCAGTTTCGGCAAGGAGATCTCATGGGATGCTTTTTTCTTTGATTTGCCAAAATAACTTTAGGATCTCGACTTCTCTTGGCAGGTAGAGAAAACACCGTCCGCGCGTCCAAGCAAAGAACAATGGCTAACGACCACTTACCGTTGCACTCTCGCCCTCCAGCCCCTCGCGCATAGTACACCTACTATGTGTAGGGACATGACGAAGTCGCCGCGCGCGACATCTCCAGCTTGTTTGGTTATCCAAAACACTGTATCTCTGAGTTTTAACTAATTTCACGTAAACTTATTCAGCCAAAACATTGTAACTTCAATCACAGTGTTATGCCATATTAAACCATAAATGTAACTAAAATACAGTGTTTTGTATGTGCCCATATCTCCTTATGTATACTATAAAAAGTAAAAATTTTAGTATAGGGATATGTAACTGCCTCTAAATAATCAAATGAGCGCTATTAAGGCAAAACACTGTAACTCGAGTTACAGTGTATTGGATTTACACGTCAGTGCGCCGCGCAAACCGGCGTGCGAGCATATTACACCGAACAGCCAGAGCCCTCTTTTCACGTTCTATATCGAGGATATCACGCAAATCCTCAGTCAGGATATGCCTCAGGTACCTGAATAGACTCACTCTTGCAACAGCTTCACTGGCCAGAAATGCTAACGGAATCTTCTCCGGGCCTCTGCCCGAGCGAAACACCATCATCTGCGTTTTATTAAGTGGCGAAGCTTGCGAAGACACTTATTGATTTCACGATGTCTGTCCGTCTGTCCCACGATTATCTCGAGAACGGTTTCGAATTTTCAAATTCTGTTTTCAGCAATCGATTACTGATTATCCAGGCATCTGAACCTCCTATTTTGAAACTGATTGCTCAACGGCAACCGTTAGAAACCGCTATAAAGCTGATTGCTTCGCCACTTTGCTATGCTGTTAGCTTGCTAGGTTTATTAACATTATATTTCAGGCCATGATCCCGCGCATAATGCTCGCATATGGCTAATAACTTTCTAAGTCCCCTGATTGAGGGACCCAGTAGCACCATGTCGTCAGCGTATATAACAGGTAACAGACTATTTCAAAATACATAGTTAGTATATTGGACGTGTTACGTGTATCCGAAAATTATTCATATTGATTTTGAATTGTCAAATTGTCAAACTGAATTGAAACGTCAATTTGTTTGTGTGCGAAAATGGCGTCTAAGGAATCGCTGGACGTAAGTATTTAGATTTTAGTCGATTGCATGATAATATCACTGTCTTGGTTAATTTTGAAAAGGAGATATATTACATTTATTTCACTTTAAAAGCCGGTAGTACAAAGTTCATGTTTTACGGGAGAATTGAACCTAAAAGACCACGCCCTGTTAGGTTTCCTATATTTATTGCAATATTTATTGTAAATTTAGGTCGAACTGTTGAGTTTTATAATTTTATTCTTAATTAAGAAGTTATTTTAGCAAGTCGTTGCCTCTAAAGATATAGGGGAACTACTTTTCATTTAAAAATTTTAATTCAAACTTGTCAATAGCTATGAGTATGCGGTTTTTGAATAATTAACAATACACGTAAACATACGACAATAATACTTACTATTGATTAATGAATGTACCTGCTGATGTAAACATTATAATTGTTTTTTGTCTATCGACGCATTTATTTCTCCTAAATAATATTTTGAATATTTATAAGCATAATATCAAGGATAGTGAAGATAGAAAGGGCTATTATATCCATATATTTATAATATAATTTAATTATATAACTTTTTACTTTAGTATTCCACTGATGAATATTGGACACTTCTTAGATCCTAGTACTTGCTATTGTAGTCATGTTAGGCAGGTGAAATTGTAATTTCAGTACGAATCCTTTACATTTTAGGCCCTTATTCTTCATTGATATAAAGGTATATGTAAGATTTTTTACTTTATGTTAAAGACAATAAATTTCTCAAAATGTTTCTTTGTTGACACTACAGCACTATAAACTGCAGTAATAGGACAAGCATCGCAAACATATTTATCTTTTGAAAAAGATTTACATGGATGGATTAATTATTTACTTATTCATTAATAACTTTTAAAGTAAATTCTTGAAAAACTTAGTTGCACACTAATCAATTAACCACACAAAGATTTACCATTATTATCAGTTTTCCTTAACTTCTGAACATAGACCATTTTAAGAATGCACAAGCATTTAAAAAATATCAGTACTTTGCCGGTTCTTCTTTGAGTAAGTCTTTGATTTTGTAAATTGGTGTAGATTTTTATGTTCATAAGAGTTTTCGACAAGACTATATTGAATAACAAGTTTTGACTTTGGCTTTGAATCATGCATTATTTACAAAGTGTGAGAGAAGTCCATGTTTCGCAGTAGAAAGTGAAAAATTTATTTGCAATTCTTAGAGCTTATTTTTACATGAATCTGTATTTTATATCTGTGACCAAGAAGATAACTAAATTGACATTATTAAAAGACTATCCTCAATATCTTACCCACCCAATATTCCTCTAAAAGACAGCATAAGAAAACCTTGTTTAATTAGACCAGACTCTATCTAATAAAAGTTACAATTTACTATATGTAATTATGATTATAATTTTACGTTTCTACATATTCCTGTATAATAAAATAAAAGAAAAGTTTCAAGTTAGAGCCTATATACATTCCACTGCTGGGCACAGGCCTCCTCTTATTTCGGACAGGGTTCTAGGGCAAGAAAATGTCACATGTCTTCGAAATAGAGCCGTGGTAGCTTAGGTGGTTAGTGTGAAGTTTCACAGTATGTGAACAACCCGGGTTCGATCCCCGCTGGCACCAATGAAATTGTTAATTGCAAGTTTAAGTGCTGAGTTACCACATGCTCGGCGGTGAAGGGAAACATTGTGAGGAAACCTGCATGTCTGAAAAATAATAAAATTAAAAATTACAAAATGAAGCCATATATAAATTTGCCATTGAGACGAAATAGGCAGCGTTCTTAGCACTATACCATTGGGGTGTAGGACTGTGTGATAATTTAAGATTTAATTTTTAGTTTTTGTTTATATTATTGTAAAAATATATATTTTAACTAGCTGACCATGCATACGTTGTTCTGCCCTCTCCGACGACCCTGTGTCCTATAAACATTCTTAAATTCGTAGTAAAAAATATTGAAGGTCACTTATAGGAATAAAAACTATCCTATCTCTCAAGTTGGACCAAACAGCACCCATTGGCAATAATTTCATTGCAATCAGTTTAGTAGTTTAGGGAGCTCATCGTGGACAAACAATGTGACACATAATTTTTATATATAAAGGTGGTGGATAATGATTAAACTCACAAATATTTTTTTTGGTAATTACAAAATTTCACTGTGGAAAGCTTACAAAATTATAGAGTTGTAGCTGTGGTTTTACATATTTCAGTACAATAAAGGTTTTTAATTTGACGGGCAAGAAAAATTGATTTATTAAACATAGAATTGCAGATATAAGCCTACATTATTGTACAATTTTAATACAATTCTGACAGGTGAGTAAGCAATAATAAATTATTGTAAAAAAGCACATGTATGTGTAAAATACAATTACAGGCATTTTTTACAATTTTAAACAATTAGTTTACAAATATTTAGCAGTGTTACATTTACAATTTTGTAGCTTCATTGAAAAGTACTTAAGGTAAAAGTACTTACTAAAGGTTCTCGAGTGGCAGCCTCGTACCGGTAGGCGAAGTTTAGGACGTCCCCCCACAAGATGGAGTGACGACCTGGTAAGACATGCAGGAAGTCGATGGATGCAGGTGGCTCAGGACCATGCTTTGTGGCATTCTTTGGGGGAGGCCTATGTTCAGCAGTGGACTTGTGAAGGGCTGTAATGATGATGATGATGATTGAAAAGTACTTAGTATACAATTTGACAAATATGGCGCATTTTATAAATTCGTCATATTGCAACAATTATTATATAGGGTCCAGAATGTAATTCTAGATGTAAACCTCATTCATTGATTCATTAGTCCATTTATATCAACAGTCCAATGGTGAATATAGGCCTCAAATAAAATTCTTCATGGGGGAGGGTGGGGGTGGACATTTATAATAGTTGCTTGGCAGTCAGATTGGCAACTGCAGCTTTTTATTATTTTGAGCTATGAGGAAGATGCTGATATTACGACACCAAGGAGAGGATATGGGGTAATGGATTGTTCCACGGGGCTACTACACGGCGACTGTAAAACTTTAACCAAACTTGGTTTTTAGTTTTTGTAGTAATTTTAAAATCATTAGAAATTTGAATTGGAAAGAGTGTTATTCAATAATTTGTAAGAATGTCATTTTAATTTGTTTTTTTCTTCTTTTATTTACTAGCAACCCTTATGTGTTGGGTATATTGAAAACAATGAATGTTATTAACTTATGCGTCATAATATCATTAACGATTACAACGAGACACACAAGTTGTGACATAGGCCTGCAGTAACACGCCCGTGCAGCCTTGCGCGGTGTTTAGCGCGGTTCGATAACGGCCCGAGCGCCAATTGAACGCATCCGCATTTGTATCAAAGGACATAGCACGCGCTTCAAGACGTGCTGATCTCAGCTCAAGGTTGACCGTTGGAAAATATTCCATGGGTCAACCGATTGGGATTGTTTTAAGTTTTGTAAGAATTCATTTGAAAGCACCGTTACGAATTCTTATTATATTTTATCTGTAACTATTTGTACTGTAGAAGTAGCCTAATTTAAAGCTTTATTTTGATATTATCGAATTAAAGACAAAAACGCTTATTTCTACGTATGTTACGTACATACTGATATGTCATGGTTAAAATCTGAAGTGCGGTTACAAATAAGTTTAGTCAGCTACAACTAGATGCAGCCGATTGTTGGTTAAACTTAGGCGTATTCGATTTAGTCACGTCTAAAACAAGGTATGGTCGGGTTGCTTTCGAGTAAAAGTAGGTAAGGTCCGAAAAATAATTAAATGGCTATGACTTCTATTAACTTGGTGAAAATACGAAAGCACCTGTCAGGTAATATCAGCAATATTGGTTTAATAACTATGACTTTTGTTAAACAGAAACTGAAACTTTTCTATCTAATATAAATTATAAATAATACTTATTGAAACTCACTCTTTTGTTTAATTTACCGCTGGTTCGGAAAAAAGACCTCTGTCCTGGGAAGAACCAGTAAGACCCCTAGTGGGATATTTTTTGAAAAAAAAATATACAGCTTACAATCATATTATATGTTACACAATTAACAACACAAAACAAATTAGAAATAGCTTGGAAGCCTCATTCCCAGGGTTATTATTCTCCACAAATTTTGTCAAAGGTAAAAATAAAGCACATATCAAGCAATATCAGTAATAGTAGGTTATTGTGCGGCCATTTATATCTTTATTTATTCATAAAATTCCGGTTTAATAATTTTTTTACAAAAATTGTCCGTAATTCTTCGCCTAAACGGCTTGACCGATTTTGATGAAATTTTTATGAGGTACTTATAGATAGGGTCACCTGGATAGTTCTTAGCTATAGTGGGACCCGGTAGGTAGTCTAGAGCCTGTAGAGATCTAGAAATCACCTGTGCGAAGTTGAGGAGGATCGCTATTTTACTTAATTACAGAACGAGCAACCCGGGTTCGATCTCCGTCGGCACCAATGAAATTGTTAATTGCAATTTCAAATGCTGATTTACTACTTGCTCGGCGGTGAAGGAAAACATCGTAAGGAAACCGACATGTCTGAGAAATAAGAAAAAACATTTCGAAGAATGTGAAGTTCGCCAACACGCATTGGGGCAGCGCGGACAATTCCTTGCCCTAAAACCCTCTCAGAAATGAGGGTGACCTGTGCCCAGCAGTGGGACGTATATAGGCAGTAACTTCTTTAACTCAGACAAATCCTACACCTAAGTTTAATCAACCGTGTAATAACCTTAACCACCTAGTTGTAGCCGGCTAAATCTAGGTGCAACCGCACTTTGGCTTTAGCCATAATAAGAAGATTGCATACTAACATGTAAGAAAAAGTTTGAGTGAGTGCACACCTTACACCATGTTGTTCCGATGCCGATTTGTAAATTTTATTTTTTAGTTTAAAATGTCCAATGTCTAGCGTGCAGCGGAGCGGAGCGTATGGAGTGTATAACAAACATACTGCCTGCCGGCCACGCCCCGCTGATTGTACTACACTGAGACCTTTCTCCTATGTAGAGAGATGCGAGCCATAAGCATGCGGTAGAGATTTTTATTCACGTCTCGTCGTACGTGACTTATCTCCTTGTCGTCTTGCGATACTGGCGAGCCATATTCTTTAGCGTTTGATGAAACCAATTTTCATGTGCCGAGAGACTTTCAAAAACCGGGGATTTGCGATGGTCCACCAACGACCTTTAATGGCGAGCCATCAAGACCCCGGTAAAGATCGCGATAAAGCGATCAGTACCGTAAGTTCTCGTGATAAACATTTGACGTGGCACATGGCATAGCGGCGCGCTTAACATACATAGCAATGATCGTTACTATGGACGTTATAATAGAACAGCATACGTGGTTTATACGTCGTAGAGCCATGTTGCAGCTATATTAGAAGTATAGTTGTAGCACGAATGGGTCGGCTCGACCGGGGAAGGACCACGCTCTCACAGAATACAAGCGTAAAATAGCAGCTTAATATTGCTGCGTTTCGTATGGTGAGTATAGAGAACCGGAGACTCTTTTTACTGGATAAGAGGCATTCCATCTTAGACCTCATGGGTGACAATGCATCTACATTTTGATTTGTAATAGAGGATAGATGTAGATGTCTATGGGCCGCAGCAACCGCTTACCATCAGGTGGACTGTGTGCTCGTTTGTCACCCTATCCAATAAAAGCATGTATTTGTCATTCACGCCGCGCCGCCCCACGGTACTCTCTACACTGAGGTGGTTATCCTTGGCTTAAAAATTTTTGAATATAAAAATTATTTTTTGTTCCAAGGTAATTAATTGCATTTAATAAAGGCCGGGTTTTTGGAAATCCTTATAAATAAATTTTGGGAAGTCTATTAATTTGTAAAAATATCATGATCAAATAAACTGTTTATATTTGAAGAGAAAATATTATACATAAACAAGGTACCAAAGTCGAGGTACTTACAATTTTTTAAAAGCTTGTCTATGATCCCTATACGGCACTAGGGCTCTAAATAAGGTCCATAATTGAACTGCAAGATTTTAGGCGTTATATACCAGAAAAATCATACCTTTATAAAGCAATGGCTTTAAACTACTATAAAATTCGTGGCTTTCGCATAATGAAACGGAAATTCATATGGATTAGTGTCGTGGCCCTTATAAAGCATTAGGAAATGAATATAAGTTATATCTAATTTATTTTATAGTTATAAATGAAACTAATTGTAGTTGTGTGCAGATTTTTATTAACTCTAGTAAAGAAAATCACAAAATGTTAATATGAGGGCGGCACTGAAAATTTCGGGAATCAAGGAAGTGACACAACATTACTATTTAAAAATGTATTTATTGCTTTTCGAAATATTCTCCGCGAAATTTGACACATTTTTCCATACGATGGAACCAATCATTGAAGCAACCATTCCATTCGGAAGTTGGGGTCTCCAAAATGGCCGTTTTGTAGGCGTCCACAGCTTCTTCAGGTGATGAAAATCTCTGTCCACGCAATTTATTCTTTATTTTAGGGAAAGTATAGAAATCATTAGGGCTTAGGTCGGGGCTGAACGGCGGAAACGGCGGATGGTCTAATAATTCTATGTTTTCTTGCTCTAAAAACTCTTTTGTTCTGTGTGCGGTGTGAGAACTCGCATTGTCGTGATGGAGGATGATGCGGCGGTTGCAGTTCTCTTTACGGAGTTCAGAAACGACCTGTGGCAAACAAATGCTAGCATACCATTCTGCATTAACCGTTCTTTGTCCCTCAAGAGGAATAGTCGTAATATGGTCGGTTTTGGAGACAAACGTGGCCACCATTTTTTTGCAACACTCCGTGAACGAACAATTTTTGTTGGCTTTAACTCATTTTCGAACACCCAAACTCGTGACTGGTTTTTTGTTTCGGGTTCGTGCGCGTATATCCAGGATTCGTCACCTGATACGATGTTGTATACAGCATTTGAGGATCCTGCGTGGAATCTTTCGAGAGTTCTGACGAACCAAGTAACGCGAGCCGTTTTTTGCTCTTCACAGAGCGAATGCGGTATCCATCGGGAAAACAACTTTTTTACACCTAATTGTTCATGCAAGATTATTTGTATTTGACTCATGCCAATGTCTAAAGTTGCCTGAATTTCGCGGTATGTCACATGTCGATCTTTCTCAATCAGCTTACGCACAGCATCAACGTTTTCTTGGGTGACTGCAGTTTTTGGACGACCTTGACGGGGATCATCACTGAGCTTGACACGTCCACGTTGAAATTCAGCAAACCAGCGATAAATTGTGGTTTTGGATGGGGCTTCATCACCAAATGCAGAAATCATCCGGTCAACACACTGTTTTGTGTTAAACCACTTCGAAAGTCATAATAAATCATCTCTCTTGAATTTTCTCGAGTCCATTCCATTTTCTCAACGACTAAACAAGTTTGACAAAACCTTGTGACAAGACCAAGAATCTTTTTTTAAATAAATAAATGGTATTCGATTTTTAAAACCAAGGAGTTTTCAATTAAAAAGATTTTAATATGACAGGAACAGTGGAAATATTCCATTCCCGATACTTTTAGTGCAGCCTATGTAATCAATCATTTTTTCAATCTTAGTACTTGGACCTTATTAGGTATTACACTTCTGTAATCATAGTAGATTTTTGTCACTAAAAGGATTTTTTATGTTGTTTTTTTTCCACAAAATAAGTAAACGTATTTACGTTTTATTTTGATGTTAAAGGTATCAGGCTAAGGTAATATTTGAAAACTTCTTAATTCTCTCTACCAATTCCTTTTCCTGTGTGTCGGTAAAAACAGATTTCATTCTCATCCTCTTCACCACGCTTCCAGATTTTATGTGATTTTTTAACTTTCGCCGTAGTGTATGGTATTTTAAAGAGAATCGTTTTCTTTTTTGCGAATGTTCCATTTTTGTCTTTACTGGAAACAATATACTTATATTATGTATGAACAATACTTATGTCAAAAGCTACTGTTGATTTGCGTTAATAAAATCTTATAAAACTACGTAAAACCGAATGGGTAACGTGTTGCTAAGTATAAAACTCGAAAGCGTCTGGATTATTTTTTTCAATATCAGTTGAAGTGCAAGGAAGGAAAGTTGTCTAGACATGTGGCATTTTTGTAGATAGAGGAACGACTTCTAATCAGAATGACGAGCCGATAGCGAGTTAGAGAAAATTATGTGCTAGTATTACACATATCAGTAGAGTAAAATCTGATACATAATTATTTGGACAGTCACACATAATTAATGAAACAATATGTTCAGTTTGATGCGCCAATGTTACATAATCATTATATCATCTCATGGCTTTTATATTCTATCGTTGCCTACATCTAAACACTAATGTCGCACTATAATGAAGAGGCGACCTTACACGCCCTTCCCATTCAATGTTTCGTTTAATGTCATTGAGTAGACTTTATATTGAATAAAATTGCGAACCATGAGTTCCGTTTTCCATGTTATTAAAGCGGCTAGTTTTTATATTGTTGAAATGCAACATTGTAGATATAGAAAATGGGAACATTTTCGAACAACTTTAAGGCGAGGGTTCCCTACGTTAAAATGCTTTTAGCGCTGCCTCCGCTGCATGCATATCTGTCCAGCAGGAAGTAAATGTGCGACATTTGGTAGACAAAGTTATGTTCGTATTTATTATTGGTATAATAATATGCTTTTGTATTATTAATAAAGCTGTTTTCGTATTTATATTTTACACCACGCGACCACATCGAATTTGATTTCTGCTGCAGGCGTACGATTAGCTTTTTTTCCTGATAATTAAATATACTAGACTTAATGGAAAACTACAAACAAGATTAATTTTCTGATGAAAAAAGCTAGTAATCGGGGATTAATAAATGTTTTCTTGCTCTCCAGTAATTTTTTGAAAAATTGAGGTTCTCGCCACTTTGCGCCGTCAACGACGAATTATTCATTACAATTTTTAAGTGCAGAATGCAAACGGTATTGTAATTATTTTTCATTGTTTTTCTTAACTTCATGTGAGAAATTGCTACTATGGTTTCTTTGCAGTCTGCTTTGATCATGGGAACTCTAGCTATTTACTACATCATCTAAAAAATAATAAGTATTTTGACATGAGAAGTCTCCGAATCCGCAATGAACCTACGTTGCAGACATTTTTCTATCTCCGAACTAAAAGGGGACTCGGTTGTGGTAAATTATTAGGGAAACTTCTAGATGATCTACTTTGCTAGTGATTATTAAAAAAAAACATTTCATTTGCGTTTTATAGTTTATATTAACGCTTCACATTTACGTGAAAGGTATGTATTTTAAAAATAGATGTCCGCTTGTAATTTACAGAACTTTTTTAATATATCTAATGAAATCTCAGAACAGTTTTAGTCGTCGGGTCGAGCGTGCGTAGATCTCGTGTAATCGTTTGACAGACGGTTCGCAGAGGCTAAGGTCTTGACGCAAATTCCCGCACTTCCGTAGGATGTCTAGAATGGGAGCGTGTCCTCATAAAGCGTAAGCGACCACGTTTGCAGGTGGGCGCTTCTCATGGACGTCTCGCATTGAGAATCAAATTAAAGTATAAGAATCTCCACGCTCATAAACTCAAACAAAACAGCTGTGATCAATAGTATGTGACACGACATGGACACAACTTTTGACATCAATACGAAAATTATTTCATATCTATAATATTGCTCCGGGTATACCATCAGTAGTGATGTAACCGTATACCGCTTGAATACATCATACTACTACATATGTATTAAGCTCATACCTCGTAACTTCATTATTCATCGACGCCATTCTTTAATAATTTAAAATTAAAATTTTGTTTCAATATAAGTTATTAAGAATAACTCAAATAACTCAAAAACTATTGGCCTGACGTTGATCAAATTCATATGGGACCACACGAGAAGTATCAGCTTTCATATAAAAAAAGAATCATCGAAATCGATCCACCCAGTAAAAAGTTATGAGGTAACACACATAAAAAAAAACATACGCGTCGAATTGAGTACCGTCTCCTTTTTTGAAGTCGGCAGAAAATAGAAATTATTGTAAAAAATCTTACTTAAATAGAGTCTTTCTTTTTAATTCGTGATCTTGCCGAGTGGTGACAGTGGTCGTAAATGCCACTTTAGGATATGTAAAAAAATCTCATAACTCCTGAATATGAGGGGAGGGGGCGGTTTGCGCCAGACGGGCGTTTAGTGACAAAATTTAACTCTTCGATGGAAAGAATCTTGAAGTAAAAATATTATGCACTGCAAATGCAAATTATCATTTTTTATTATAAATAATCATGAGAACATTAAAGTTAATACTTATATCATATTATTGTAATTTTTTTATTATATATCAATTGTTATGTTTTTGGATATCAACATGAAAATTAAAATGTGGCATATTTTATGCAAAATAAGATTTTGAAGCAATTTTGCTATACCTTTTGAACGCTAGAAAGAAAACATTATGAGATAGATATCTTTCGTCTGAGTAATAAATAATGATAAAAAAAACGACGGGTTGCACTCCGGGAGTGCCGGCAGAAGTGAAAACTTGAATATTAACGTTGTGCATTTTTGATATATTTGAATGGCGCAGATTATTTATTATTATCTTATTTCATTTATTTTCATTCGAAATTATTTGTTTGGTAAACCTACACCGCACATGTGCTTATTGTGATGTTATGAAAATATAGGTTAATGCTATAAAGTATAAACATATTACAAATATTACATCTATAATGTGTAAGTACATATGTATCTATATTAATAATTTCGTCAAGCAGTACAGTAGACTCGATCGAAACCTAATCTTAATAATAAAATTATATTAATTAATAAATGAAAATTAATTAAACCTAACTTACTTCCTCTCCTACGCCGCGCGGGCTGTCTACTCTCCGTCCGTCTTACGAATTTTCGATCAGGACACGTGACCTGACGCGAGTTTAACATTTTTTACCCATTACAAAAAAGTGCACAATGCCGCTAAAGAAGTTTTCACTTCAAAAAAATAAGAATATTAGAGGAAAATACTAACACTTTTAGAATAAAGTATTGTATTGCTCTGTTACACATTTTATGTTCACACTACAAGTTATCTATCGCATTTCAGTGCGTATGAGGTGGCGAGTGGCTCGTTAACACCACCCATATCGAGATTTTTGTGTTTTAGACTTACTGACTGTTTTATCTTAATAGTCTTACTTACACAAGGTGTATGTTATCTAGACAAAAATCGATATATGTCGGTGTACATAATTTTAGTTAGTATATTTTATATGCTAGAGCCGTGGTAGCTCAGGGTCTAAGCGCTCGCTGTAAATTTCACAGTACGCGAGTAACCCGGGTTCGATACCCGCCGGCACCGATGAAATTGTTAATTGCAATTTCAAGTCCTGATTCACCACATGCTCAGCGGTAAAAGAAAACATCGTGAATAAGAAAAAAATATTTCTGAAGATATGTGAAGTTCGCCAACACACATTGTTTCAGACATAAGAAGAGGCCTGTGCTCAGCAGTGGGACGTATATATGCTGGCTAAATACTTAAGTAATATAGCTTTAAAATGCATTTAAATTGAATCAAAGTTTTCAACTTTGAGCATGTAATAAATATTATACTCGTAAAACAGTCAGGTGTAGAGTCATGACTCTATACCTGATTGTTTATACTGTATTAATCTTTTTTCATGATTATTCCAGACTAGGAAATTGTCCCAAATTATTTATTTATAATTCTCGTTTTATCTGAATTCAATATATATGCGTGACAATATCAAAACATAAAAGCAATCCCAGCAAAGTACGTTGAATTTTAGTGATAATAAAGTAAGTCGCTCGCTCTTAAATTCTCCATTTTATTGAGGCCGAAGGGACTAAAGTTGGAGGCAGTAATACCGTAGTTTTATGTACAAGACTTAGTTTTCAGACGCGAGATCTATATATTCATTATATAATGCGGTTTGAATACAACAAAGACGTAAGTTTTGTGGTTGCGTAATGCAATGCGTGCGCCATTTGCTCCCTTTTTTTTTAAACGTTACCTCCACACCAGGATTGTCTCCTGTATCGTAGGGGCAGTTTACAAACATAAATTTCACAAGGCTACATCCAAACCCGAAATAATTATTTGTAGGCTATACAAATACTTGTTCCGTGAGGGTTTCGAACCCGCGACCCTTGGCGAGGTAACTCATTGCTAAGCCACTGCGCCACGGAGCCGTCAAATATATATCTTTATATATAAAAAGTACGTGTCACGTTGTTTGTCCGCGATGGACTACTAAACTACTGAACTGATTTCAATGAAATTTTTGGTCAATGTGCAGTTTGGTCCAACTTAAAAGATAGTTTAGCTTACATCTCAATTTATAGTCGCAATACAATATTATTATATTAAAAATTATTTGTCTATTATTTGACAGTCACAATTATCTGTTAGCTCCAAACGATTCTGTCAGATGACGATATCTGTTGAATGGATTGAGTAAATATTTAATAGATGGCGCTATGTTAAAAATACAAACGTTTAATATAAGCTACAATTTAGTAGTATAACCACCACGTGTTGCTGTAAGTATTCAACAGATAGAACCGATTTAAAAAAAAATTTGCAGACTGTGTGCAGTTTGGTCATTACTGCCGCTTCTTTATCCTTTTCCAATTTCTTTATTCTTGATATATATTTTACAATACTTTGTACTGTAATTGACCAATATTAGATATTATGATCAGATAGAATCTGCTTTTTTCAGTCTGCAAACAAAAGTGCGATCTATTGACCGTGAGTCGCGGTGTAAGAATATCCACTACCCCATATCGACCGTGAATGTTGTAAGAGAAAAAAGGAGTTGGACAACAGCGTTTTACTCTTAGTAACAACTAAACAATAAAAAAACTGCGGTTGCAAGCCTGGCAATTATGGCAAGTATCCCCCCTATGAGACAATCTATGAGACCTATTTTTCTACGTGGTAGAGCCATGCTGCAGCTATATTAATAGTATAGTTGTAGCACGAATGGGTCGACTCGATCGGGGAAGGACCACGCTCTCACAGAATACCAGCGTAAAATAGCAGCTTAACGCTGCTGTGTTTCGTATGGTGAGTGTAGAGAACCGGAGACCTATTTTACTGGAAAAGAGGCATTCTATCTTAGTCCTCACGGCTGACAAGGCGTCTGCATTTTAATTCGCGAACGAATATAGATGTGTAGGTGTGCTGCGCACACACACACACACACATATGTATACTTATTTAGTAATGTTGTATCTATCTACCACATAATATATGTATACGTAGTAATATTGTAATAATGTAATATTGCACCTCTCTACTTAGTACTAAGAATTTCAGGTCGGGGTGACCAGTTTAGGAGCTGACTCTATATAGGTCCCTACTGGTGACCATAATGAAAGATTGCAACTTTATGACATATTTATTATAGAGGAGCGTGTAATACAGTTGGTGGGCATCTAGCTACTGACCTGAAATTCTTAGTACTAAGTAGAGAGGTGCAATATTACTACGTATACATATGTGTGGTAGATAGATACAACATTCATCATCATCATTACAGCCTTTCACAAGTCCACTGCTGAACATAGGCCTCCCTCAAGGAATGCCACAAAGCACGGTCCTGAGCCACCTGCATCCATCGACTTCCTGTATGTTTTACCAGGTCGTCACTCCATCTAGTGGGGTTTTTTTATTCTGTACAACATTACTAAATAAGTATACATGTGTGTGTGCGCAGCACCTACAGAAGTAGATGTCTATGGGACACAGCAACCACTTACCATCAGGTGGACTGTTTGCTCGTTTGTCACTCTAATTCTATAAAAAAAAAACTTATGTTTAGCAGTGGAATTTTGATAGTCTGTAAAGTAACGGTAACGGCAAAAGTGTACTGGGTTACTTTTATTAGTCAGACTCTATTAGATTTTAGGGTTCCGTATCTGAAGGGTAACCAAGGGGATCCTATTACTAAGCCTCCGCTCCGTCCGGCCATCCGTCTGTCAGTGGGCTGTATCTCATGATCCGTAATAGGTAGACAGTTGAAATTTTCACAGAATGTGTATTTCTGTTGCCGCTATAACAGCAAGTAGTAAAAATAAAAATAAATTAAAAATTATAGGCGGCTCCCCCTACTTGAAAGCGGTGTGATGGCACGGAACCCTTCATGCGCGAGTCCGACTCGCACTTGGTCGGTTATTGAATTACTGTACTTGGAGCCGGTTTATAGTTAAAAAAAAAAACTTTTTTAATTCAATTTTAAACCCTATAATAAAAAAATAGCAGAAACTGTTTAGATGCAAAAAGTTGCTATTGTCCTCTATTTTGTTTTTGCGAATCGTTACCTGACAACGTGTGACACACTTTATTTACCCCAAATACGTAACTCATAAATACTCTAACGTAATACACTTTTGGGTAGTAGTAACAAACATTAGCAATTATTTATCTATACAAAAAATAAAATTGAAGTGTCTGTTTGTAATGTTAAAATAACAGCTTTTTACTAATTTCATATGAACATAGGATAATTATAACAAAAACACAATTTTTAAAATTTTTGTCTGTCTGTCTGTTTGTTCCGGCTAATTTCTGAAACAGCTGGACCGATTTCGACGGGATTTTCACTGCCAGATAGCTGTTGTTATAAGGAGTAACTTAGGCTACTTATATTTGAGAAAAATAATTAGGTACCCGCGCAAAATAATTAAAACCCTAAATTACACGCGGGCGAAGTCGCGGGGAACAGCTAGTCTTTATATAAAAAAATTCTTCTGTACATGTGTTTGTCAGTGAACTCTTAAACGGATGGACCAATTTCGATGAAATTTTTTGTGTGTTTGAGTGGTTCCCTGAATAGTTTAGGTTCACAATTTGACCTGGTAGGTGGCGCTGTTGTCGAGATCCAGTAATCGCTCGTACGAAGCCGGGGTGGATGGCTTGTTTACTATGTATATATTATCGAAGAATGTCTACATGCAAATACGTAGTTATTGCAAATATTAATAGTGCACTCATTTAGAATCACTAGAGAACTGCGTATTGTAAATGTTTACGTTTTAGTCCAAATGTGTCCGATGTAGTAACACAAGCCATTACAATATTTAGAAATAAACTTGGCTTTGAAATAATTTCTACTGATATCCTTCTTGGCAACATTTTATTAACATAATTTAATATCCTGTTCACAGGCGTTGCGTTTTATTATATCTTTGAAGTGCTTTACTTTGGTTTGTATATAATATCGACTAAGTACCTTAATATATAAGTATAAACGCTACTACCCGCATAGTGATTTGTATAGTTACACGAACTATATTATTAATGTAGGACGAATGGGTCGGCTCGGTCGAAGAAGGACCACGCTATCACAGAATACCAGCGTATAGTAGCAGCTTAATGCTACTGTATTTTGTATGGTGAGAGCGGATAACCGGGTACCCTTTTTACTGGAAACGGGGAAAGCCCCGTTTCCAGTAAAAAGGGTACCCGGTTATCTTATTACCGGTATCTTAGTCCTCAGGAGTGAACGATGTAGTTGTCGATGGTATGGTCGTTTGTCATCCATATTCTATTAAAAAAATAAGACTGCCGAGGCGCGTGTTCTTGGTTCGAAACTTGATGCTTGTTTTCATGTGTGAACATGATGTAATCTCAATGTTTGTCCAACAAAAAAATAATAATTTATCGGTCTGAATGTAAATATTTCTTGCAATTAGAACGTTAATTTATAGGCCGTACAAATACTTGTTACTTGCTGGAATCGAACCCGTACTGTGAATTTTTTTTTAAATATTTTTTTTGAACGTTACCCTCACACTAGGATTTTCTCCTGTATCGTGGAGGCAGTTTACAAACACAAATTGCACAAGGACAAACATCCAGACCCGGAACAATTATTTGTAGGCCATACAAATACTTGTTCCGTGCGGGATTCGAACCCGCGCCCCCCAGCAACATATTAACAACCTATAAATTAAAAAAAATGATTAATATTGTAGAATCAGGCGTTACGTTGCGGAAATCGATTATATGAAAGACATTGAGACGTTTTTTTATGAGGATGTTAGCTAATTAATTTTTTTTGACATCTCTAAAATATAAACTGAATTATAAAACATTACCCTAATGCTTTACATCGATCCCAGTTGAGTTGAAAATGGCGATTTTTGGGTGTAAAAGCCGAATCATTCTTATCTTGAAGACGTATGACATTAGGACGGCAAGACTCGTGCAAAAAATGATTCCAGTCTTTTGATGTACGCTTTACCTGACTTATCATTATAAATGACGAAGCAAAACGGTTCCTTCAAACGGTCTGTTCACCCACCCACTTTGAAGAAGGTCGGGAAGTGGGAAGCCACTCGTCCGATTCTATACTATTATAATACAACAAATTGTACTCGTAGATACAACAGCAAGAATTCAAGCTCTTTTAGGGAGTAAAATATCAATATTAGTATGCCGCTGCATTTTTTATATAAACATCATTAACGTTTTGATAAATTTTTGTCAATTTTGCATGAGAAACATTGGGTTGGTTTTTACCAATTTTTACTCGGTCATTAAATATAAATAATGGTGTAACTGAGATATTGAACGCAATTTGTGTTCCTTTTTAGCTTTAATGTCGTAGCTTTTTCCTTTAGAAACGAGAGCTTTTCATTTACCCGGCTTGAATTAGATTACTAAGGGAATAGTCCCGCTCGAGGACGTCCTCAAGTTTTATTAGCCTTACCACTAGATAAATGCGTGCCGAGTTTACTACATAGATGTGGAATATGGGAGCAAACTTGTATATAAGTAATTTTAGACAAGACAAAACACTAATTGTGCATATCATGCCTTATTTTGAGCTGTTCTACAAGGCATGTAGATGCAGACGTGCAAGGTTTTGGAAGCAAATAAATTAAATTGACAGCTTATGTACGCCCCACGGCTGAGCGTAGGTAGTAGGTAGTGGCGTAGTCTCATTACATTTTCTTTTTTAATTCACAGATATGCAGGTTTTCACACGTTTTCTTACATCGCAGAATACATGGTAAATCAGCACCTAAACTACTAATAACAAAATAAATACAATTTTAGGTCGAGCTATAGTTTCACATAAGTATTCTGTGGGTTAGCTGGAAATAATTTAATGTTATTGAGTATCTTTCGTTTAGTTTTTCTCGCGAATTATATTTTTCTCGCGAACTTATTTTCGTCGGGAACATTTTCTCAAATAATCAAATGCATATTTCAGAGTTAAGTAAGTACTTGCACCTCGTGGACGTGACGGGGCGGTTTTCCCGGGTAGTCGCCCGGTGCATTGGTCGGTAAAGGGGTCACAATCGGATCGATCCGCCTGTGGCGGGGTGCAGTGGCGCCGCCGCCGCCGTCGCGGCTCTTTACGATAGACAAACTGTCTGACAGAAACGCCATTCCTAGATTTATTATGCTACTCGTTATATTTTTTATTGTACTGTGATTTTTGTTGTTTTAGTTTTAGTTTTTTAGTTTTATATTTTGGCTTTTTGGGATACGGAACAGTTTTTTTTATAGAATAAGGGTGACAAAGGAGCACACAGCCCACATGATGGTAATTGGATACTGTGGCCCATGAACATCTATATATATCCTTGATTAAGAATCAAAATGCAGATGCGTTGCCACCACTGAGGACTAAAATGGAATGCCCCGTTTTCAGTAAAAAGGATTTCCGGTTCTCTCTATTCACCATAAGAAACACGTCAGCATTGAGCTGCTATTTTAAGCTGGTATTCTGTGAGAGCGTGGTCCTTCCCCGTTCGGGTCGACCCATTCAAATAACTATCAAAAAATCACATGGAAAAATGTAAATTACCGTCATCTCTCTGGACACTACATTTTTCTTACAACTCTTTCGGATCCCTGGATGTTCCTTCAGTTCGTTACCCTATAAAGTAGGGCTTCGCTCATACCCATCGGTAAACCCATGTAGGCTACAAAATATGTACAAGTCACATATTTAAACCTGTAGTAGTGCTAAGCAGTTGCTGTAAATTTCATAGTACACGAGAGACTATTTTATTTCAAAGACATGTAGTCTACTTATACACAACGCTGAAACAGCGGACTAAATGCTTTATAAAGCGCTTAATAATGAGATACAGTCTATGTCCAGCGATGGGATGAGCATATGCTTCAACTTTATTTTTAAAACTAAACGTAAAAATAAATATACCTTGTGTGTTATTATTGAAATAAATAAAAACATTCTCTATATAAGTAAAAATATAGGCTGTTTTTTTAATTTAGTTTTATGAGCAAAGGTTTAGGTTTTACAATTCAGTGCCTTTTGCCGAAAAATGCCAAAGGTTGCGCGTTATGATATTCCTTGTATAGAATTTGATTTATTAAATAGGCTATCCGACCGGTAAGCATTATTTATACTGAACTACCTAAATTTATAAAAATACATGTTGTTGATCTATTTTTAGATGAACTCAAAAAAGGAGGAGGTTCTCAACTGGACTGTTTTTGTACTAGTTGGTAGCTTAGTGGTCGAAATTTGACCGTGATTTTATAAAAGGTTTACGTTAAATATTAAGCAAGATGTATTTCACTTTCAACTCTCAGTATTCATATGTATTATCAACTACATATTAATATATAAAACACAGTTATTTAATGTAAAGATATAAAATAAAGCTTTTTTGTCTTGACACACAATTCACAGCTCATTCACTCAATTTGTCGGTAATTATTTTGTTTGCAACATTTTAAAATTCTTTAGTGACAATCTCTACTCTATGCGACTGTTTGACCATAGAATATTATGTGTTTAACAATTAACATTGGCAGTATGAACGTAAACAATGAATGTTTTATTCTTAGAGTAAGGACATAGGGTAAGCAGTATAATGATTGGCACTTTAAGCGGATATCTACTTGTAAGTGGTTAATTCTCGTAAATAAACAAATTTGTTATATTTTTTATTGTTTTGTTGGATTTTAGTTTAGATCGCCAACAACAACAACACTAACAGTGGTAGAGCCACGCGGCAGCTTTTGCTGTCGCACGGATGGGCCGGCTCGAACCGGGGTGGTACCACGACCTCACAGAAAACCAGCGTGAAGTAGAGGTTCACCTCTGCGTTTCGCTTGGTGAGTGCAGGTGGCCGGAGGCCCTTTTTACTGGAAATGAGGCATTCCATCTCAGTCCTCACGGGTGACAACGCATCTACATTTTGAATTGTAATAGAGGATAGATGTAGATGTCTATGGGCCGCAGCAACCACTTACCAGCAGGTGGACTGTGTGCTCGTTTGTCACCCATATCCTATAAAAAAAATAACGAATTACGTTTATAAAGAAATGTTAAATTAAAAATCTAATTAAACGTTTTTCTAGGGAATGTTACAATCATTGGCAGCATAGTGATTGGCACTGTAAATTAAGTATAATCATTGGCACCACTGGAAATCTTAAAAATGTATACCCAGATCTTTCTAAGCTCTATCTTATTGTTATAAGACTTATTTTGAACAAATCTTCTTCAAAAATTTTCCTTAGAACTTTATCTGAAAGCGGTTTCGTTGGTCTACCATGTTTTTTTCTTTCTTCGTATACATTTTTGATGTGACTTTTTTTAGTAAAACCTTTCGTGTTTTCTCGATATTTTGTATTTTGATTGTAGTTTTATTATGAGCATTGCTTTAAAAAAAAAAACAAGTTTACGAATATGTATTATCACGTATTGAGCAATTTTTTTCATAATGTTCTTTTTTAATAGCTTTAGCTTATGGTTATGTTATGGTTGTGACGTAACGATCATTTTGGCTGGAAACCGAAACCGAAAATGAAATTCGTGTCGGTCCCTATTGACAACCCTTCCTGGGAGAGATGACTCGTCTCCCTATTTGTAACTAGCAATACACACTGGAACACAAGACAGGGTTTTCTTCTCAGCTTCCTTCTCAACCGATTGACAGCTGTTCAATTCGCATCCAGCCAGAGAGAGCTCGCCAAGCTTACTCATATCGGCCAGCAGTCTCCATCAGAGAGCTGAACTTATTTATAAACCCACCTAGGCCTTATACAGGGTTATTTTGCAATAACTGGCCAAATTCGCAGTGAAGGTAATATAGGCAAATGGTGAAGAAAAATTAGTAATAATAAATCTCAAACTTCTGTCCTTTTTTATCATTTAAATTCAAGGTGCGTGATAATGCATTATTTTTACTGATTTTACTGCGGATTTTACTTTTATTTTTACTATTTTATATGCTACACATTCGTAAGGGTCGATCGGTAGGCACAAACGTTGTTGCCCATAAATCACATTCAATTTGGGATAATTTCAAATAACACTAGAAGCCTTATTTACTCGTAATTTAAAAAAAATGCAGTAACGGAATATCATTATATATATATATATATATATATATATATATATATATATATATATATATATATATATATATATATATATATATATTTGAACTTAAGTTTAAAATTTGGCTACTCTTTGGAAAATAACCCTGTATGCATGCAGCACTGCAGCGTTCTGGTGTAAAGGGTACAGAGAGTAAAATCTGGTAATAATTACAAGTTGTAAGGCATTCCATCTTAGAACAGCCAACGCATCCGTAGCCATCTTTATTCGAGTCGGTTGCACAAGTCAATGTCTTTTGTAATTTCAATTTTATAAAAAAAAAACTGCCATCAATCGGCAGCCATGAGATTTTTGTGGCCCGTAGTCGGCTCCTACATTGAAAAATAACCCTGTATAATTATGTATGTATTTGTGAACTATTTGTATATGTTTGAATATAGCAGTTATTCTGAAAATTTTTAATTAAAACATCAAAATACATCACGTTGTATATCAAGATTTTAATTAAAACTTTGCAAACATGTTATCGAATAGCACGAGCGTAATCAATTAGTCGCCGAAGGTCAGTTTGCTTTCCTGTTCAATCTTATTAAGAGGGGTGTCTAGATCGAAACAAAATGGCTTTTATCTCGTCATTGAGCAGAAATGTTAATTCAATTTACCTTTTTCTGAGTCTTGTATCATATTATGTTTTCTTTTTATTAAATAGCATTCATAAACAGTGTGTGTGTTCGCCGGTTACATATCCTTATGATATTATACATTCTTCTTTTATGTTGTGCTTAGCGAGTGATATTGTTTTATTTTCAATCATTTGTTGGCAACGTTTCCCAAAGAATATCTACACTTACTACTCACGTCTACAGGACTACAGCCACTTTGGCTGGTGAGGTTCATTTTAGATTTTATACAATTATTTTCTTGTCATTTTTCATTTTAATGCGAATTTATCACCAATTCGAGATTAATCCTCAATTTACGTCAGTTTATATCAAAGATGGTTGCCATAGTCACAGAACTCATGCTTTATATAGCTTCGTTAGTACATACTAAAACTCGTAAAAAAACATTTCTTATAATTCTATTGTTACTACTTATATAATTTCAGTAAGTCTGAAAATTCCTGCATCCCTTACCTCACTATGAGGTCATCACTCAAAACGAAAAAACAAAAAATACTGCGGTTGCCAACCCGCATGCCAAGCGTGGCGACTATGGTAAACATAAATTAATATTTTATAATTCTAAAAGATAAGATATAGATAAAGAATAATGACGGAAAATATTAGGGTCTTAAGAGTTATAATTAGTCGCTAACGCAGCAAAAGGGCGTTTTTTCATCAGAAAATTAATGTCTAATATATTTAATTTTCTGATGAAAGAAGCTAGTAATCGGGAAATAATAAATGTTTTCTTGCTCTCCTGTAATTTTTTGAAAAATTGAGGTTCGCCCCTTTGTGGCGTCAACGACGAATTGTGTACCATTCAATGGACGAAAAGCCTATATTTGTTTCTGTTGTTGGTTTTCCCAATTACTCTTACTACTTTAGGAGATCGTAGGGAAAATGCACGTACATTCTGTTACAGGCAAACACACAATGTGTTTGCCTGTAAGAAAGGTAGGTTGCGGATAGTCCTTGTAAGAAAAATTGGCAAAGCCTTATGAATTTTGTACGACTGAAAAGTTGTCGCGTACTATTTATCTTTATATAATATATACTGTATCAGTTATTGAATTTAGTTATTATCTATCTATTATATTACATATCTAAGGACTATCCAGGTGATAAGAACCATAAAAATAAAAATTTCATGAAAACCGATCAAGTCGTTTCAGAGGAGAATAATTACGAACACATACATCCACATCGGAATTTTATATGTAAATATATACGAGGGTGGATTGAAAAGTACTCGACCTAACCAAGAAAATAAACACATACTAAATCAGTTATATTTTTATTTTTCTACATAATCACCATCAAGTTCAATACACTTTTGCCACCTCCCCTTCCAAGCATTTAGACCGTTGAAAAAAAATGATTCTTCCTTAGAGTCAAAATATGCGTCTACAGCTGCTTTGACCTCGTCGTTTGTCGAAAATCTTTGACCTCCCAAGTGCTTTTTTAGGTTAGGGAACAGAAAGAAGTCTGATGGTGCCAGATCAGGTGAATATGGCGGATGCGGTAACAGTTCAAAGCCACAGTTGTGAATTTCAGCCATTGACTGTACTGACGTGTGAACACGGGCGTTATCTTGATGAAACAGGACTTTTCTTCTGAGCATTCCTCGACGTTTTTCTTTTATTTCCTCTCGTAAACGACGTAGTAAGGTGCAGTAGTAATCAGAGTTTATAGTCTGACCCCTTTCAAGATAATCAATCATAATCACACCTTTCGAGTCCCAGAATACTGAAGCCATCACCTTATTTGCCGACAAAATCGACTTAGCCTTTTTAGGGGGTGGTGAACCAGGTCTTCTCCACTGTTTTGATTGTTGTTTTGTTTCCGGTGTACAGTAATGAACCCATGTTTCGTCTATAGTAACAAAACGATTCAAAAAATCATCTGCATCGGCTTCAAATAACTCCAAACAGTCGCGTGAAATAGTCAATCGCGTCCTTTTTTGTTCAACTGAAAGCAGTCGCGGAACCCACCTCGCAGACACCTTGTGGAAACCCAACTCGTTGACAATGATGTTTTGAGTTCGTTCATAAGAGATGCCTATAATCTCGGCTATCTCTCTAATTTTTAATCTGCGGTCTCCCATTATTAAATCAAGTACTCTTTTAATATTTTCGTCAGTAGTTGACGTCGAAGGCCTTCCAGAGCGGGGTTCATCTTTCACACTCTCTCTACCACGCTTAAATTCTGCTATCCATTTTTTGACGGATGAATATGACAGAGCACAATCGCCTAATGTACTGACCATGTCATCATGGATGGCTTTTGATGATAGCCCCTTCTTATGGAGGTACTTAATGACGGCACGCTGCTCGATTTGCTCCATTCGCGGAAATTATGTCCGATTACTTTGTTAATAAATTTATAAAATCACAACTAATTATCGCACACGTTTCGAACTTCACACAATGAACTAGTCTGAACTGAACTAAATAATGTGGGTAGATTTGATTTTTAGAATTGAATGGATCTGTGTTAGGCCGAGTACTTTTCAATCCACCCTCGTACTTTTTGTAAACCAGTTTATTATTATGATTTTTGACTTTTGTATTATATGATGTCAGTGTTAGTTAAAAATATAAATGTAAAATTTCCTAAAAAATTAAGATCAGGAAGAATTTTACAAAAATAAATAGATAGGGGTTATTAATACAATCAGGCGTTACTTTGCAGAAATACTTTAAAAAATTAATTTGAAAGCTCTGCGTAGTAAAATAAAATAATGGCTTCCCGCCCTCCCTCAATTGCGTGCACTATCCCCGTCACCACTAATCCCAGCAGCACTACTCCCCACACCACTACACTAGGAAAGACACACCACCGTCAATAGTACGACACGTGTTTGCCTTAAAGGCAATTTAAATAATACTAGTTTTTACGCATTTTATCGCGTATATTAACTTATATTATATGTCTGACGTTTCGAGCACTTTACAACACCCATGGTGGCGGGGGTACTGAGGTGTTTGACGTCCCAATGTCATAGTTAACCACGGCTACCTCCAGATTAAAATTCTTAATTTTTGATGCAATCTACGCAGTATGAGTCTTGTAGTTTTATGCTTATGTTGGGATTTAATTTTATTAATTATGGATCCCAAGCAGATGGTAGCACCCAACCATCTTCTATACTGAAATTAGGATGTTTAGTTTAGTGTAGACGAATCATCAGCCATGGAACTAACCGATGATTTTTTGCGAGAATTTGTGGTTTATCAAATCTGATGTAGTGCCGGGGGCGATCCTGTACGTGTTCACAGACTGCATACTCCCCGGAGCGTCGATTCTTCACATTAGCTATGTGTTATTTTTTCGAGTTTTTATTGATCTTTTAGTTTGTCCTATGTAAGAAAGACCAGATTCACAATCAAGCTTGTACGCTCCTGCGTCTTGCAGAGGGACATTACACTTGACTGATATTAAAAACTGACTAATCTTCTTCGGCGGCTTGAGAGGCAAGAGTTTTTTTGAATTGAATAGGCTTTTATTAATCCTACTATTTTCAACCGCACCACCACTTACCATTAGGTGGAACAGTAGTCAAGCACTGGCTTATAATATTTCCAATAAAAAAGATGATCTTACTAAAGATAGAAGAAGTAGGAAATGTTCTTTTATCACCACTTTTTTTATAGGATAAGGGTGACAAACGACCACACAGTCCACCTGATGGTAAGTGGTTGCTGCGGCCCATAGACATCTACATCTATCCTCTATTACAAATCAAAATGTAGATGCGTTGTCACCCGTGAAGACTAAGATGGAATGCCTCATTTCCAGTAAAAAGGGCCTCCGGCCACCTGCACTCACCAAGTGAAAAGCAGAGGTAAACCTCTACTTCACGCTGGTTTTCTGTGAGGTCGTGGTACCACCCCGGTTCGAGCCGGCCCATCCGTGCGACAGCAAAAGCTGCCGCGTGGCTCTACCACTGTTAAAAAATTATTATGAAAACACTGTGTTTCATTATAATGAAATAGCTTTAAAGGCGCAATCGGTGTCGTCTCTTTGAAGTATAGTTTTTTTTATAGAATAAGGGTGACAATCGAGTACACAGTCCACCTGATGGTAAATGAATATACACATTGAATGTGCAGATGCGTTGTCACCTTTGAGAACTAAGACGGAATGCCTCGTTTCTAGTAAAAATGGTTTTCGGTTCTCTACAGTCACTATATGAAACACAACAGCCTTCAGCTGCTATTTTACGCTGGTATTAAGAGAACGTGGTCCTACCCCGGTCCAGCCACCGCATTCATGCTACAATAACTAATTAGCTGCACCGTGGCTCTACCACGTATAAAATACCGAATCTCTTCCAACAGTGCGTGTCGGTGTGTGCAGTACCGAGATTCGAATTTTGTTATTCTAGAATGCTAATTAAAAAGGGACCAAGAAGAGAAAAAAGCCGCAATCTCAAGGAAACTAGTGTCCTTAAAAGTCCTTTAAAGTAAAATAGCGAGAGATAATAAAGAACTAAGAAAAACTAAGTACTTTTATAGGCAGCCGGACATTTGAATTGCCCGCACCACCGCCGCACTGTCGTGAAATCTCTAAAAAGCGTGACTGTACCCGTGACATTTAATTTCGGGCTAAAAGCCGGGTGGCCCACCAATAAATTACGTGATTTTATTCCTTTGTCCTCTTTTCGCCATCCGACAACTAGATACTCAGTTGTTGTCCTCTCCTTTGTCGTTAACTTTCCTCATATTCGAACTCGAGAGAACGATTTGCTTCGTCGTTAGTTTGTGTGTGTTTGAAGATGATGGTTTAAATTTACATTTGGATCCGGTAGGTGGAGCTGTTGTCGAGATCCAGAAATCACCTGTGCGCAGCCGGGGCGGATTACTAGTATTAAATTTAAAAAAATACAAGAAGTTGAGATCGTAGGTCAGAATTTACTGCGGTTGTGTTAAGCAGGAAGGAAAAGGATCCTATGTCTTGCTCGTGTAACCACGAAACACAAACAGGTCCGTCTCACATGACGTTACGCTAAAGAAACTCGTCAATATCTGTGACTAGCTGATACCTGATCGCTTCCCTGGGCAATCGATAATATTTTGTTGCGGAACCTATAAATTTTTTTTTTGATTGGACTATCGTCTGTTCTAAGTGAGCGTCTACTTTGTGAAATGAGTAACTGTACTAAATTTCAAGTCAATCGTGTATAGTTTTAGAGATATCGTGATAAGTCAGTCAGTCAGTCCGTCAGCGGTATTTCTCTTAATATAATATATAGATTCGAGTGCTGGTTGGTTAGGACCTTCTGTAACGATGTCAACGGACGCATGTTGTAGCGTTAGGAACGTAAATTGCGAGGGTTCACTGATGGAACTGGAGCATAGGACATCATTATTTACTATAGTCATTCAACACACTCGTGTATATAACTCGCGATATGACTTACTATAGTTTAACTATAGTAAGTCATATCGCGTATATAGTTAAACTATAGTAAGACTATTATTTATCACTGCCTAGTTACTGTTATATTGAACATTGATAATTATATGTATAGAATGACCAATGTTAAATCTTTTAATAATTGATTATGTCATGAAATGGGACAGGATACTATTTGTAATAATTATTACTAAATTACGTTCAGCCAAGCGGACAGGTTTCCGTGTAGTAGGGAGTAAGAATACCCACTACCCCATATGGTCCTGTGGGTGTCGTAAGAGGTGACAGAGGGAAACTGAGGCAGAAAATGGGCATCATCACAACATCTTTCTGATAACAGTAAAACGACAATAAAAAAAACTGCGGTTGCCAACCCGCTCGCCAAGCATGGCAACTATGGCAATATACCCCTCTAGATTATAGTTACGAAGAGACGGCCCCCAGTCCCCGGCGACCCCGCTATTCCTGGCTACAGTGACGACCATGGTAAAGGCGGGGCAGGGGTGGCAGCAATCTCCGGTGGAAGTTCGGTTGCCACCTAAGACCACTCGACCTCGCAACATATAACGCACGTACCCCGAGGACTGACGAGAAGATCCTGGAGCTGGAAGAAGAGGTAGAGAAGTTGCGCTGGAGTATTATAGGATTATCCGAGGTCCGAAGAGAGGTGGAAGACATGGTAATTCTAGAATCCGGCAACTTGTTCTATCACCGGGAGGGCCACCATCTGTCCCAAGGAGGTGTCGCATTTATCGTTCACAAGTCTCTCATTAATAACGTTGTAAAGATTGAGAGTGTGTCGAAGAGGGTTGCGTACCTTATACTCAGAATCACCAAACGGTATTCGCTGAAGATCATACAGGTTTACGCACCAACCTCGGCACATCCCGATGAGGAGGTGGAGGAAATGTTACATACGGTGTTAATGGGAGACTTCAACGCAAAACAAGATAGAATAATGAGCTTAAGGTAGGGCAATGGAACCCAAGGGGCCAGCAGTTGGCCAACTTCATGGAGAAAGAAGGACTCTTGATAATGAACTCTTTCCTCCAGAAGCGACCCCACAAGAAGTGGACATGGTCGAGCCCCGACGACGGTTCGACAAAAAATGAGATTGAAGTCAATCTCATTTTTTGTCTTTTTTTGATTGACTTTATTATGACAACCAGACGACAACATTTCAGTGTTGTCTCAGTGATCGCGAGGGTGTAAACTGGCAGCGATCACCGAATGGTGAGAGGCACACTGAACCTAAACGTTAAGTTGGAGAGGTCACGTCTAATGATGTCAACGCTCCGTACTCCCCTCGGTCTCTAATCCAAAGTCCCGAAACCTTTCAGCTTGAGCTACAAAATCGTTTTCAATGCCTAGAAGATTGCAATGCAGTGGACGATATGAATGACAAGCTCATGGAAACTATCCATGCGGTCGGAGCTAAGTTTTGCAAGACCCGCCGCAGAAGACCACAAATACTCTCCGATCACACTCTTAATCTCATGGCTGTTAGATGGAAAATGAATCTGCAGTCTTCAGTTGATTTGACAGTATACAATCAACTGAACAGACAGATCTCCAAATGCATGCGGCGGGACTTACGCCACTTTAATACTGCTCGTATTGAAGAAGCGATCGAGCGGAACCAGGGCTCCAAAGTCTTTGCTGGAGATCTGTCTGCCAGGAAGAGCCAACTGTTGAAGCTGAAGACCGAGTGTGGCAGCGTCGTTTCCGGGACACCTGAGATTTTGAGTGAGATTGAAAGGTTCTATTGGCAGCTGTACACATTATCGTTGGAGCCACACGCAAGTGTGAGTTACGATCCAAGAGCAAGTCTTATCCGACATTATTTTGGCGTAGCGTCGTCGGGAAAGAACAATATTTATAGACAGTATTAAATACTTGAAATGAGGGAGGAATTAATTTTACAACATTCTAAAATATTATTTTAAATAAAACTAACAATAAACAATGCGAAATTGGAAACAGAATACGTTTGCTATAAATAGATCCTTTTTACATGCTTATCCAACCAAACATGCCTTGACTGCAAACATAAAAAAATATATAAACCACACAATTTAGAATTACATCCACGATTTATTGTAAAATTGCCCCAAATAATTAATAATAACAATAGCGCCCGAAATACAGTATCATAAAATTTTCTAGTTTGGGGTTGTCTAGAAAGCTGATAAATTTTAATGAATCTGTTTATTCCCCAAAACTTTCATATAATGTTCTTAATACAACGTCTGCAAGTCCTAATGTGCATTGATATTGCGGGGCATGGAAACCCTTGGCACGAAATGGGAGATCATTAAAATGCTGTGGAAGAGATTCGTAACGTAAAGAAGAAACTCGTGAAAATGTATTTTATTTTTATTTATTACATTCATAAGGGTTGTTATCTACTTGTAGTGATGAAACGTAGAGTATCTTAACTGAATTACTGACTTTTTAAACATATAATAGTATATATTTTTGATAGAATAAGGGTGACAAACGAACACCCGATCCACCCGGTGATAAATGGACACCCCTTGACATTTACATCTATCCTTTGTTAAGAATCAAAATGCAGATATGTTATCACCCCGAGGTTTAAGACCTTATTTCCAGGGTTTTATTTTACGCTAGTATTCTGTGAGAGCGTGGTCTTTTCCCTGATGAGAAAACCCATTCGTGCTACGACTACAATATAGCTCTACCACATACAAAATTACGTTTACAGTGCACAAATTTTTTATTTATACTTTATTTCATTCTTCAATTAGTATGATGGCTGTAGCACGAAATGGTGTGCTCAACCGGGGAGAGTCCACGCTTTCATAGAATACCAACGTAAAAAAGCAGCACAATGCTGCTGTTTCGTGTGGTGGCATTTCATCTTAATCTTTAGTGGTGCTCACAACGCCTTCTTCCTAATAGAGGCTAGATGTAGGTTTACTGTCATATGGATAGTTTTTTTTAACCTTATAGAAATGCATATATCCACTGTTGAATTAATATAAAAATATAGAAATACGTATTTATGAAAATTTATGAGGTTTCAGGTATATTTTATTGTTATTTAATTTCGCAGTCACACATACCATTTTGCAGCCGTAAGCCGTGTAGTGGTGGTGTTACGATATCCACTACCCCATATCGTCCCGTGGGTGTCGTAAGAGGCAACAGAAGGAAACTGAACCATGAGATGCGCAGCAGCATCTTCCTGATAACAATTCAAAATAATAAAAAAACTCGTAAGAACTACCAAGGGACATTCAAAACAGCCTAGAATGAATGTTATACGAGACCAGAATGGCTGTATTCTGAATGACGAAGTTTTGAGTATAGGGAGATGGAAGGAATACTTTGAAAGCGTGTTTATGAGTGATGAGACCTTTGAATTAAATGAAATAGAAATTCTGAAAGAAGAGGAAATAGATAGAGATATAAGTATAGGTGAAATAATGAAAGCAATGAAAAGTATGAAAGCAGGTAAGGCAGCCGGATATGATAGAGTATCTCTCGAAATGCTAAGGGCTGGAGGAGTGGTGGCAGACCTGCTGTACACCTTGTTTTATTTATGTTGGGAACTTAACCGGGTACCGGAAGACTGGTGCAAAGCCGTGATAGTCCCAATATATAAAGGAAAAGGGTCACAGCAGGACTGTAAAAACTACCGTGGTATCAGCCTTCTTAGCATTGTGGGAAAACTGTATGCTAAGATACTAATTGAAAGAGTTATGAAAGAAACTGATGGAAAAATTTGGGATGTGCAAGCGGGATTTAGAAAGAGAATGGGATGAACGGATCAGGTCTTTTCCATGCGCATGATCGCAGAGAAGTTTTTGGCCAAAAACCAAAAAGTTTTTTGTGCGTTCATAGACTTGGAGAAGGCTTATGACAGAGTGGACAGGAATGTGTTATGGCAAACACTAAACTCATTTGGGTTGAGCGCTGGCTTGGTACAGGCATTGAAGTCTCTATATAGGGACTCTAGTGCTTGTGTCAGGATCAACGGGGCCTACTCGGACTGGTTTGGCATCCATAAAGGTGTCAGACAGGGCTGTGTGGCTTCCCCGTGTCTGTACAACCTATTTATGGACAGTTGTTTGGAAAATTTGAAAGTAGAAGAATGCGGGTTAAGAATGGGTGAGTTAACCGTCAAATGCCTTTTGTACGCCGATGATCAAGTCATACTTGCGTCGTCGGCAGCCGAGTTGCAAATGATGGTTACATTAATGAACAGGACATTAAAAGAAAAGGGAATGAAAGTGAACGCAAGTAAGACGAAAGTTATGGTTTTTGAAAGAGAAGAAAGTAAACGATATGTGAAATAAGAATAGAAGGGGAGTTGGTAGAGCAAGTAGATGCGTTTGTGTATTTGGGATGTGTGTTTAGCAGGGATGGTAGATATGATAAGGATATAGAACGATGAGTGAATGCAGGAAATAGAGTGAATGGGGCTCTACACTCTATTGTGAAAACACAGAATGTGTCCAAAAAGGCACGTATGGCAATTTACAATGCTGTGTTAGTACCTACTTTAATGTATGGTAGTGAAAGTTGGGTGTGGCAAAGGAAGCACGAGAGTAGAATAAATGCTGTAGAAATACGGTCATTAAGGAATATGTTAGGGATGAATCTGAATGACAGAGTGAGAAATTGTGTGATAAGAGAAGAGTGTGGTTTGCAAGATGATGTTGTGACCAGGATTAAGAAAGGAATGCTTCGGTGGTTTGGTCATGTAGAAAGAATGAATGAGGAAAGAGTGACAAAGCAATTTTATGTTGCAGAGGTGAACGGCAGAGTCGGGGAGGGTCGCCCTTGGCGAAAGTTTATCGACCAAATTGGCGATATATTGAAAATGGGCCAAATCAAGAGTACCTTTAACCGACGAGCGTGTATGCGTAGGTATATGGATGTGGAGGAAGCGAGAGAGGTGTGTCAGGATCGTGCCAAATGGAAGTCCATAGTCTCTGCCTACCCCTCTGGGTGACAGGCATGAGTGTTTATATGAAAAAACTGCAGTTGCCAATCCGCTTGCCAAGCGTGGCAATTATGGCAAAATGCTCCCTATTAGGCAATCTATGGGAGAGGCCTATGTTCAGCAGTTTTATAGGCTGTAATGGCAGGGACATACCATTTTATAAGAAGCCTATATATTCCCTATGAAAAATTCTGCCTATTATTTTTCTTGTAATATAATCGTATTATCCCGTACTAACATCTAATAACATTTAATAAAAATGTTTTGTACACAAAAATAGTCCTCAATAAATTCTTTAAATAATAGTAAATATCCGACGGGCAAGAAGTTTTCTCGGGTGGCAGCATCATATCGGCCAACAAAATGTAGGGCGGCCGTCTGTAGATGAAGTAGTTTCAAAGTTTTAATCAATTACACAGACGGACGAGTTAAGACGAGCCATTTAGTAATTAATGTTTAATATTTTTATTATACAACTATTATTATTTATCATTAAAAATTAAACTGTGACATAATTTTTGATGTTTTTTTTTTATAGGATAAGGGTGACAAACGAGCACACAGTCCACCTGATGGTAAGTGGTTGCTGTGGCCCATAGACATCTACATCTATCCTCGTTTGCGAATCAAAATGCAGATGCGTTGTCACCCGTGAGGACTAAGATGGAATGCCTCATTTCCAGTAAAAAGGGCCTCCGGCCACCTGCACTCACCAAGCGAAACGCAGAGGTAAACCTCTACTTCACGTTGGTATTCTGTGAGGTCGTGGTACCACCCCGGTTCGAGCCGGCCCATCCGTGCGACAGCAAAAGCTGCCGCGTGGCTCTACCACTGTTAAAAATAATATCTAATCATCTGATAAATAAAAGCACTATTGATTTTAATTACATCGTTACAGACGTGGTTCTTGAAATGGCTTAGACGTAAGCATTTAATATAATATGAAGTGACGAAAAGCGAATGAAATCCCTATAATTTTATCTTTGCAAATAACAAATTAAAAAGTAAATGCAATTCAACAAAACTAAATCCGCAAAATACTAAACATTATCATGTTATGCAGTGTCGTTGCTTCATATATATTATATAAAAAAATAACGGAACAGCTGATATTAAAAAAATATTGCGATCATTTCAGTAGCGATGACCAAAACCATTTTAGTTCTACTTTATTGGCGCCATTTTAACGAGTGGTCCGCGCAGACATTACGCTGTTATGTATAAGTCAATGACGTTAGTCGTTACTTTAATCACGTACAGCCAAGCATAGTCTGCCAAGATGAGCGCCAAGTCAATCTCCAGCGGCGCTCTTAACTTTTGCCGTACGTTGGCCCTGTGTTACATGAAGTGGCCGGTGTATTGATCAGACAAACACTTACGTAACCCTGACTATAGGACGTAGTGCGCCGCTCGCTCCAAGTCTGCTTTTTTAGCATTATCCACGTTAACCTAGTTTAAGCTGAAACGCTTTGGGAGGGTGATATATATTTCTTTGTCTTGAATTTGCAGCACTGTTACAAGCCGGTACGTTTTAGAAAGGAATTTTGTATTTTCGGCCGCCATTATATAAAATGTTTCAAGTTTTCTCAATGAACATTTCTAATATAAAGAGAGGATGCCTAGCCATATAATGTCAATTTACTCAGAATTTAAGAGGATATGTCCTTTAAATATATGACGCCGAAATACGCGCGTGTCCTTGACGATATTAATTTAATTTCCGGAGTCACTCAGGTTATAAAATTGGGCATTGATATGTGAAATGGTTCACTTTGAACGTAATAAATAGAGTTTACGCAAAATATGCTGTTCTTGAAAGGTTAAAAATAATATGCCTTTATATTAGAAATTCCAACAACCTTTTGTAACAGTCCAAATATAATTTACATGCACTTTTGGAAATTTTTCATGCGTTAATAGAAATTGTTTCCTAATTGCAGCTGTGAACTCTCACAAAACGATCGATCACTTCTTAATTATTATAAGAGCTTTCCCCATCAAGGCTATTATGTGTGCTATTTTTACCGTAGTCATTTCTCACCTTCCGCTGAAACAAGGGGAATGTAATTATGTTTGCCTTGGGCCGTCACAACGGCCGTCTCATAAATATACGCTTTATCCTTGCATAAACTAAGACTAAGTCCCATACCAGGTTAGTTTCCTAAAGTTCATGTTGTAGAAAATTTATGCGTTGAAATTGCTACAAAATTTTAATTAACTAGACATTGTTATGCGACTTCGTATAATTACTCAAAAACATAAAAGTGGCGTTAACATTTTTCAGTACTCATTGGCAACAAAGGCTTGAGTAATAACTCCTTTATACGGTCCCGTTTTCCAAATTTAAAGATATAAATTTCGCGGGGCTGTTTTGAGGAGGTTTGGAGGACGTTCAATGGAAGATAAGAGGAATTCTATTAACTATGGATAGGTTTGGTTTCGGCGAAATTTGTGTTATTACCCAAAGAGAGGGCTTCATAATGATTTCTTATGTTTATTTAAACGGATTTCGTTAGTTTTATTTTACTTGTATGGAAAGGGCTATGTTTTTCTTTTTATAGAAGAACCTAAGGATGTCGAACAAGCACACAGTTCACCTGGTTGAAAGTGAACTTTGTGACCCTTAACCTATCTAGACTTATAATTCAATTGTAGATACGTTGTCATCTCCGAGAACGGATACAATACCAACTAAATAGAGTCTTCGGTTCTTGTAACTCCATTTTTTTATAGAATGCGGTAAAAAACGAGCACACAGTCCACCTGATGTTAAGTGGATGCTGTGGCCTATAGACATCAACATTTATCTTCGATTAAGAATAAAAATGCAGATGCGTTGTCACCCCTGATTACTATGATGGAATGCCTCGTTTCCGTTTTCTATACATTCATCATACGAAACACAGCAACATAAAGCTGCTATTTTATGTTGATATGATTTGAGAGCGTGGTGATAATATAGCTGCAGCGTGGCTCTAACACGTAAAACGAAACGCAGTAGTATTATTTTTGTTTATCTTTTTAATAGTTTTTCATACGGACGAGATGCATAGATATTAGATGTTTTTTGCTGCTAAACAAAATTACAAAAGAAAATAGTTCATTATGTTTTAATGAATTCATCATAATATTTCATATGATGTTTGGAATTTGCAAAATTTTTTCTCTATAGCTTAAGTATTCCAAACTGTGAAGACATCATTTGTAGAAAGAATCATGTAATACGAACAAGATGTAGTGAGAACAAGAGAGGTGAATTGGAATTATCAACAATCTACTCCCAAAGTAATCTTAAATAATTTATTATAGTACTAGCTGCCCAGGCAGACGTTCTGCCCTTTCTGACGCTCCTTCCTCTAAAAAATCCTTAAATTCGCAATAAAAAATATTAAAGGTCACTTATCAGGATAAAAAGTATCCTATCTCTCAAGTTGGTCCAAACTACACACAGTGTGCAAAATTTCATTGAAATCGGTTCAATAGTTTAGGAGTTCATCGCAGACAAACAATATGACACGTAATTTTTATATTTATTATAGTATTATACATAGATCTATTAAATTGTCTTTCGTGAGTTTTATGTGTTTAAAATACAAAACAAGTGCAAGTTATAGCGACGTTGATTTTGTACATTAAAATTTATGTACATTTTAAAACATCATAGCGTACTATCACTCATTTCCTTTTATAAGAACTCGATAAATTACTAAACTACAAAATTTAACCTCGGTTTTATTTTTGTAATTATACTCTTCATTCAAAAATTACAACAAATAATATTATATTATATATATATATATATATATATATATCTTTATATAAAAATCAATCGTTGTTCGTTAGTCTTGCTAAAACTCAAAAACGGCTTGACCGATTTTGATAAATTTGTATTTAGTACATAATAACTCAATGATTTTTTGTGTGTTTGAATGGATCCCTAGATGATTTAAATTCACATTTGGACCCGGTAGATGGCGCTGTTGTCGAGATCCTGAAATCAGGCGTGCGAAGCCGGGGCGGATTATAAATAGAGAGTTAGTTTACATTTATTGCCATCGACTCGGTACCACCGTTTTGCATAGCTCACTTTACTTTGCATTAATATACGAAATTTTCTATAGAAGCCAGGCTTCACTTCCAATAGAAATCCCGTATAAACCGATCACAGTAATTCTGTGAGTAGGTATTCTGTGAGAGCGTAGTCCTTTTACCCGGTCGAGTCGACCCATTCGTGCTACAACTATACCAGTAATATAGCTGCAGCATGGCTCTACCACGTAAAAATCTTTTTTATTACTTCAACAGTATTACAGAATCATATCTTATGAAAACTAATTTCTCATTTAACACTCCTCTTTTACTACTACCATTCAAAATTATAATTGAAATTTATAGTACATGTAATCAAATATATTACTTTTATGCACTCAATTATTCCCCATGTGTTTTCGCCCAAGCATTTCGGACAAACAGTCAGCGCCAGTTGTAACAGATAATTTGGCTGCCCGCTGGGAACAAACCTTAACTGTTCTTTTCCTCTGACTCACTCCTCATACTAAATGAGCCCGTAAGAGGGATACAAAGGCCAAAATTAAATCCAGCTGTAACTGCAGTACGCCTGCAAATCAAATTACGTTCTCGTTTGCTAATGAATAGAATAGAATAGAATAGAATAATTTTTTATTCAACATCGATTATTACATAATTCTTATTGAAAGTCATTTTTTATTTACCACTAGTTCGTGTCTGCGTCGGAAGATAATTCCTGTTCGCTGTAAAGACTTATGCTTCAAATATATTATCATATTATCCGTTTATGATGAGAATGAGGTTAGTTTATGTTATTGTATGGTTTCACTGAATAGTTACCCATGTACTACGTACGCTTTATTTCGGTTATGATTTCATCATCATAATTGCAATCCATCACACGTCTGAAACTGGTAGAGCCATGCTGCAGTCATTTCGTAGATTCAGCTCGCATGGTGGGCTCAGCCGGGAAGGATCACGCTCTCACAGAATACCAGCGTAAAGTGGCAGCTTAATAAGTTGATTTTCTATCGACTTCAAAAAGGAGCCGGTACTCAAATCGACTCTATGTTTTCTTTTATGTGTGTTACTTCATAATTTCTTACTGGGTGAAACGATTTCGATGATTATTTTTTTATTTGAAAGTTGGTGCTTCTCATGTGGTCCCATATAAATTTGATCAAGGTCTGACCAATAGTTTTTGAGTATTTCTTAATAATTTATATTGAAGTCGGTTGTACGAAATTTTTAATTTTAAATTATAATACATAAAAATTGCTGCGATTTTGTAATTTAAATGTCTGCACATGTGCACTATTAGCGAAAACGCTGAAACAAGTGCTCTGATGGTGATATCAACCTGCCGTAAAACTGTGTTAAAATCTCCCAGAAAATATCATATTGTGAATAATGTGTTTCCATCTGAAGGGTATAAAGAGAGCGTTAGTGTAATTACAGGCTCAATCATTTCCTCAGAGTGAAAACGCATTTATAATTTTCATAATATGAATGTGTAACATCATTATTTGACATGCTTATATATAACATAGTTCTGAACATGTGCTCCATTTTTGGAATTCATTAAAGGAAAAGAAAATAAGAGTGTTCAATTCTTCAGCTGCACGACTGTAAAAATGTTATTTTGTTCGCTACACATATTTTTGTCCGGTTTCTTTCTAACCACTGGCTTTGCGGTCAAAGTTCAACGTTTTCAATGTTTGACGTTTTTGAGCAGATCGGTTTAAAGAAAGTTTGAGTTTGTGTAACGCTTTCTATAAAGGGCACATTTACGGTTTCATGTCGTAATATTTGTAGTTAAACTGAAAAAAATAAGCTCAAAATTTTTTAAATTTTAGATTTAAATTTCAATATTGTCTTTTGCTTATGTAATATGTATAAAACTAGTAAATATATGTAATAATATGTAAACTGTACATCCGAATACATCATTACAGCTTTATTTTGAAAAGCAGAACACCCGACGTTAAGTGGATGCCGTGGTCCATAAATACTTTGATCTATCCTCGATAAGGAATCAAAATGCTAATGCTCAAGAATAAATGAAATTTAATTCTTGAGGACTATAAAATGTATAACTTTGTTACCAGTAGAATGTTATTTTCGGTTCTCTCAACTTAGGTAGATGCCATATGAAACACAGCAGCAGCATATCTCACGCTGATATTCTGTGCAAACATGGCTCCTTCCCAATGGTGCCGACCTATACGTGCTGCAGCCATGACTCGCGAGCCTTTACCACATTAGATACGTGGTAGATTACCACATTATATACGTGGTAGAGCCATGCTGCAGCTATATTAGTAGTATAGTTGTAGCACAAATGGGTCGACTCGACCGTGGAAGGACCACGCTCTCACAGAATACCAGCGTAAAATAGCAGCTTAACACTGCTGTGTTTCGTATGGTGAGATACCCTTTTTACTGGAAAAGAGGCATTCCATCTTAGTGCTCACGGGTGACGACGCATCTGCATTTTGATTCTTTATTGAGGATAAATGTAGATGTCTATGGGTTACAGCAACCACTTACCATCAGGTAGACTTGTGTGCTCGTTTGTCACCTTATCCAATAAAAAAATACCATGTGCAGTTTGCAATTGATGATAATAAAATATACATAAGAAAATAAAAAGAAATGTAATAGTTCTTACAATTATCACGTTTCAATTGACGGGTAGATAATGCTACAAGGCATTATCACAGAATATTAACAACATTGCTCACATAACTAAAATTATACTCCGAATATTATTCCTATCCCTTTCGGAATTCTCCGAATTTCGATAATCTTCCAAAGTGATGTGAAATATATGTCTTTAATAGAATGTCTTTTACCATGCAAATTTTTAATAGGCAGGCAAAAATATAACATGACCAATTCAAAGTTTCGGGCGGGTTAGAATGAATGTTAACAAGATAGTTCAGGTACATTATGACTAAGTGATGTGAGTAGGGTTACCATTTCTCAGGATTTGTCCTGAGATATCAGGATTCTTAGACTCTTCTCAGGATTACGGCTGGATTTTGCAAATCTCATGAAATCTCTCTTTAATAAAAAGTTAAACTAAAAATAAATTTCCTTTGGTAATAATTCCACAATTAAAATAAAAAATTATTTATCCAAGTAGGTACTTAAATAGTTTTATCATACTTAATGTGTGAAGATACCTTTTTAAGTAAGGTTTTCTTCTCAAACTGTAAAAAATCTCAGGATTTTTAAATGGAAATCAGGCCTCTTTTCCGGACTTTTAATTTTTTCATCTGGTAACCCTAGATGTGAGAGAAGCACTCGCAAATTTCATTCATGAGACATGCCCACGCGCAATTTGTAGACCACTCGTGTTACAGTCTAATCAGGAAAAGACATTATCAAAAGCGAACAAAAATTCAAGGGTCTAAAGCGAAGACAAAAGAAATCTTCTATACTGACATCCATTTCTATTTTCTCAAATAAGAATAAAGCAAGATGGGCACGCGATGGGTAATTAAATGACTATAGTTAATAGGTTCTGCCGACCCACTGAAGCCAAAATATCCAAAAACAAGGTTAGCAGGTTTACAAGTGTGACGATTTAAACTTTGTTGCGCTAAGACTGCGATTTACCATCTCGGGCTTCATTACCACTTACCACCAGGGATGGTGGTCAAAGACTCGCTTATAAGTAAAAAAAAAAACTGGCCCTGAGCGTTTTGAGTATGAGCAAATCGGACATTTTTGGGAAGGCATGAAATTTTTATCTTCAGCAGTGCACTTGAAAAAGCTGCTGAAGAAATAAAAATCACTTTATATAATAAGGTGAATATTCTAGAATAAGGTGACAAATGAGTACACAGTCCACTTGATGCTTAGTTTAGTGGACGCTTTGGCCCTTGTACCTCTGTCCTCAATGAAGAATCAAAATATGGCTATGCCTTGTCACCTCTGGATATTAAAGGAACTATTGTTCCATTTAGAAGAGTGATAAGTTAACATACGAAACACTGCAGGATTATGTTTGCTATTTTACGCTGGTATTCTATGCGAGTTTGGTCCTTCCCATACGAGCCGATGTATATAATTGAATTTTTAGTATATTATATAACTTTTTGTTTCGGAGTATTCCTGGAAAGTTCAATACATACAGCTCGCCGCCGCCACTATTTAAATAGTGAATATTGTATTGGATAGAACATATCAGTTATAACTATTACGTTTTTATTAGCAGCGGCAGTAAAATCGTTAGACCTACATACGGTCTGGCATTATTGAAGATTTATTTCAGTTGCACTTAATTCTATTTGTATAGATATAAACCTGGCCATTGAACTGTTGTAGATGAACGTCGTAACGAAAGTCTGGACTGGAATCACCGGTCCTCACCGCCCTGGTCAGATTGCACCGGTACTGGGTGGATTGTTAATGATAAATCCTCTGATCCATTTGCAAGTTAAAATATTTCATTGCGTCGTGTTCCATTATGCGATTGATATGACTTTTAGTGTGTTATTGAGTGTATATATATCTCATAATTATTATAAAATTATACATATTATGTTATAAATCGATGGCAGCACAGTAGAAAAGGACATCTACATTTTTATGAAAATGCTTTTTTTTTTTTACGAAAATGAGCTTAAATCAACCCTATCTACAAGTCTGTATTAAAATTATTTCAAATTTTAAAGTAATGAAGAAAATCTGGCACGTAAATGAATACATCTACCCTCGATTTTAAAAAAAACATCGCATTAGAAACGGACATTTGAATTTGTTCGCCTGTGCCTGCAGTCTCGACATAGATATCGATCGCCTAACAACCAATATCAGTTGTTAAGTCATAACAATCCTAATATAACAATATTTGGTAGTCTCTACTGTCAAAGTTATCAATTTAATAACGTTACCGTAACCACATTATTGAAAACTTTACGATTTATTGTTAAGTTAGGAAATATTTTATCAACCATTTTTGACAGCCCGATAAGTGTTCCTTACGATCGCAAACTGTTGAATTGATGTTTTAACATTTATTCAAATATATATTTAGCATAGAATTTGTTAGTCCTCGAACATTGGCGTGTTATGGTTATACGTCTGCAAATAGTACGCAACTGGCGCGAAAGTGAAAATCCCTTGGATTTAGAGGATAGTCAATGTCTATACCTTTACAGAATTACATAAGATATGTTTACCTAGCTTGTAGGTGAATTTGGACCATCTCTTCAAGAACAACAGCCGTGCGGACATTCTGTGGATTCTCAAGTGAGTGTCATCATGTAATTATCTATACCTTTAAAAAACTAACACTATTTGTCGATTGTATTAACTTTTACTTTCATTTCCTTCTAAATAGGTACCTACTGACGGCACTTCCATTTTATGGTAGTGGGTACTATTAGGCAGTATGAGCAAAAAATCGGTTAGTCGAGTAATACATGCTGTTAATCAAAAATTATTGAGAAAACATATGAAATTCCCTATGACCCATGAAGAGCGGCGAGCAGCTAAAGAAAAAATTTAATATGCCCAACAGTAATTCCCAAATGCAATTGGAGCCATAGACTGCATAGCTCCAAAACTGCATAACCTCTTTATGCAGTTTTGGAGCTAAATAGCTAATGTAAGTAAGTAATGTACTAACAAATTCAACATGAGGGCCATTCATTAAATATACAAGCTGTAAGTTTATCTTCAGTAGTTATTTTTTACCTATTTATTTGCTTGAACATATGAACAAAGTATATTCCCCATATTATTAACAGTAAGAAAAGTGTTATTGAAAAAACATTTCACTCAGCAGTTTAGGTCAAATTTAAATAATACTTATTAGTCTTAAGAGCTTACATTATAATTTTAATGCAAGTACCTAGTTCCACTCTGGAACATCATTAATAAATTTATTTACTTATTTAGCACAAATAGGTACATCTAATTAAGTATATTTTAGGTGTGTGACACGACTTATTAATTTAAAACATCAACACTAAATGGCCAAGAGCTAGACACAACGCTCTGGGCAAATTCACTTATATGCTCAACCATGAGGTGATATTTTGACAATGGGGATCACTATACATTTACTTGGTGAGTTAAAGTTTATTTGGAAGAATATGTCTAAAGGCTCCCAAATGAAATTTCTATGTTTAATCTTTAAGTGATGATGGATATCCTCTGGAGCCATGGTTGATGACCTCAATGAAAAATCAATGCCTTGGGAGCCAGAAACAAAAATATTCTTTGGTAAATTAGTTTGTTAATAGGTGTCTATTTCATCAACACAAGTCAATGTATGAGCCATACACTGCTATCCTAATAGTCAATGCATGTGCAGTGCTACACATCATGCATATTAAATTCAGATTGATGGAACCATATTTTACCACATCCACAGAAATAATTGTTCATAGCTTCAATGATGATGGCCTAGAAGATATAGGTGATCATGTTGTTTGAGACATATTATATTATACTATTTTGTCTTTATTATATTAGAATAAACTTAAAATATTATGTTTTTATCACAGGACAAATGACTGGTACTGGGCAAGCTGTTGCAGAGTGCATACAAAGATGACTCATAAATACTGTTTTTACTTCATTATCTATAGTAATAATGTGTGAATTGAAACAAAACATTAAACATCTCAATTTATTTATTATTTTTATTTCACAATAAAATTAATGCATCTCTTATTTTACTGCCCAAATAAAAGAGGAACAGACGCCTCAGCTTGTACTTTGGCTGCCTCTGCCTGCATTTAGGCAGCCAGCATCTGTAACAAAAAATATAGATAGATTAAATGCTTGCAAATTTTTTAGCATGCTGGTTTGCAGATTTTTGTTCTTACTTAATCATGCTATAACGGCAGAAGAGATTCATATGAAAGGAGGATGGCAAGAATGCATGTATTTTGGGATCCACTGATAGGAGTAATGTTCATCATGGAAACTTATTAATAGTTGTAGATTGTTACAAAACTAACAAAAAAGCAAATGGGATGTAAGTCTAAAAAAGTGGGAGAAAAAAGATATACTTAAAAATAGCAAATAACCTAAAACTAGAAACTAACCTAAAATTATTATTCAAAAAAGGATCAGGATCGTGCCAAATGGAAGTCCGTAGTCTCTGCCTACCCCTCTGGGTGACAGGCCTGACTGTTTGTATGTATTATTCAAAAAACACCCATTATGAGTATATGTTATTGCTCAATTGTATCTGAATATTATTTGTATTAAAAAGTACATATAAGTACCTATAATAAGTACTTTTATATGTATATGTAAAAAAGTATAGGTGTAGTAAAGTATAGGTGACATGGAAGTACTAAAGTTTATTCCATAGTCAATGGTATTTTGTTAGTAATCAAACTCTTACACATAATTATTTATGTTGTCTTTACTTAATTATTGCTTGCTCGAAGAGAGATGTGAAAGGTTGACCAGCTGTGGGACAATTTCGATTATTGAAGAAAAGGTACCTACTTTTACTTTGAATACAAACTAGTTACAATGATGAAAGCAATAACAATTAAAAAATTATAAGGGCTGTCATGTCAAAAAATGTCTGGTGAACAAAGTATATAATATAATCACTACATTTATTGGCAAATAATGTTCTGCTAATGCAAGATAACCTATTTTTTAATAAATTAAATAATTTATTTCTTATGACTTCCGTATTCTAGAGCCCCAATATTTTTTACATGAACTTATAATTATAATTAATATAAACTTGCATAGATACATTGCTTCATTAATTTTAAAATATAAAGGTCCATTTTTGTCATTGTCCTTTGGCACATAATATATAGAGCATATCCTGGATTAACACAGGATACTTCCCATCTCTTATATAGTAGATAAAACAGCAGAGCACAGAAATATATAATGTAAGTAGGCATTAAATGAATAACAAAGCTCATACTTACTTATTTGTGGTGCTGGTGACTGCATTATTATTTCATGCACCTGTTGTTCAGTGGTAATGCCTCAGTTGCTAGTCTTTATCCTTTCTTTCCTTAACTTTGTTACTTTAGTGAGCCCCGGCTTTTAGTCTCTACGTACCTACAAAATAAATCATTATGTATTCAAGTAAATATTAGTTACACTAATGCTGCACAATGTGCTGGCTGATTTATGTATAAGCTATTAGAAGAAAATCTAGAAAATCCTTTAATAGAAACTTAACTGTTATCCACTGCTCTAGCGTCTTGAAAGGGGGAGCTGGTTGAAGTCGTCGGCTACTTTCTTCGAGCCCATTTTAAAATTCTTGCCCTGCAGGCCGGTAATGTTTCTTATAAACAAAAATGGACGAGCTGCTGACTTCGACAGAAGTGGCTCAATCTGCCACCTTGTTATGCGTGGTGTCCGTTTACGTCTGAAAAATACATAGAAGCATATTCAAAATGTAAACATTACATAGTCTTTTAACAAAGCATTCAATATAGGTACAACGATAGATTCGAAATTAGGTGTAGTAGGTTGTACTTACGTGCAGCTCGAAACCGGGTCTGCGCCTGCATAACTGTTCTCCACCATTGAAAATATCACGAACATGATACAAAAAAGAACATGATACGTAGGTACTAAGAATTAATTATTTTTGCAATCAACAAGAAGTTAATGAGACATCGCATTGTCAATTTTGTTTTGTACTGATTTTGACATTAATACAGTGTTGCAAGGAATCAAACTTTTATATCCTTTGATATTTAACAAGTTAGTTAAATTCTTAGAAACGGTAAAAGCTGCTTGTAAGTTGCTATGAAAATTATTTTTATAAAATAATGTTTCTACTGTTTCTGTACAATTTTCAAAGAAAAGCAATTATTCTTATAAAATTATGTCTACCAATTTTCCCTGTGATTCAAAGAGATTTTTTAACAGCCAATATTTTTTTAAGAAAACTCCGCACTATGAATACGTTTTTTCTTAGAGTAACAACATCATATAGTGAAGATATGTCAGAATTTTGATCGGTATCTCGGCTGTAGAGACTTGCATTTATCGTCAGCATCGTTACGGCAAACATTTTTTTACGTTATTATTTAGCTATCGGCAGTTAGCGATGGCGTTCTTATCTATGTCGAGACTGCAGGCACTGGTAGGTAACTCATTAATTGATAATGTATAAAATTTTAAACGCAAAGTAAATAAAGACATCTGCAAAATTTCGTCAAAAAAAAAGGGGAATACTGTTTGCATGTTGCTTAGATTTTCTTTAAATATCCTTAAAAGTATTAATGGAGATTATTATCTTAGTTTATTACATATTTTAAATGAAATGGACGCTTTTTTATCACAACGTATAAACGGATATCAGACAAATGTCTTCTTCTACATAAAAGTTTTTAGAGTAAAAAAGACATCTAAATTATTTTACTAAAACAACGACATAGCGATAAAAACGTATTACATAATTCATAAAGAATGCTATTTTAATGCTTCATAGAAAATTTCATGTTAATCGGTCCATAACTCTCAAAATGATCACAATCTTTTAACTAAATCTACTCTCCTATAAAATTGCGATTTTGTAGATGTCCGTTCTTACTTTGCTGCCATAGAAATTACGTATGGTGTGAAATGTAGATTGAATAATTTACATAACCTCTACAAGTAATAAGTTCACTTAATAAAATTCATGAAGTATAAGTAAATGGTATTAACGTTTGGGAATTATTTAAATCTATTTCAAGTAATTTGTACAAAAAGTTTGGTTTGTTTGCCTAAAAATAAGAATAAAAAGGTGAGTCTTATGACAGTCTCCTTAAGCAAAGCTTAACACTGCTATGTTTCATATGGTGAGTGTAGAGAACCGGAGACCATTTTTACTGGAAACGAAGCATCCATCTTAGTCCTCACAGGTGAAAATGCATCTGCATTTTGATTCTTTATTGAGGACAGATGTAGATGTCTATGGGTCACAGCAACCACTTACCATCAGGTGGACTGTGTGCTCGTTTATCACGCTATCCTATAAAAAAGTTTTTTTTTCCACGGTAAATTGTATTTTCCCAGGTGTAAAGTATCCGTAGTATATGCCAGATTTTATACAAATCCTGGCTATGCTAAACGTGATGGTCCGGGATATTTCATTACGTAAATCTAGACATGAATCAGCCAGTGTTAAGTGCATGAGAGAATTGCTGCACTCCGCATAATTCAATTATGAGAGTGCCGGACCGTCGCGAAGGTATTCGTCTACTGCTCTTAGTATAAGTCTATTAGAGCACTTAGAGACGCTCGTGAATGATCAATGTGTGAATAAACAGTTGAGCACTCTGATGCTGTTGGTGTCTGTATACGTTAATGTTGGCCTATAAACAATTACATGAAAATATTTACAGTTTTCCCTTTTTATATTTAATCCTTTTTACTAGACTTGGTCTCGTCTAAACGTCGTAGAGTCATGCTGTAGCTATATTAATTGTATAGTTGTAGTACGAATGGGTCGGCTCGACCGGGGAAGGACCACGCTCTCACAGAATACGAGCGTAAAATAACAGCTTAATGCTGCTGTGTTTCGTATGTGTAGAGGACCGGAGACCATTTTTTACTGGGAAAGAAACATTCCATCTTAGTCCTCACAGCTGCCAACGCATCTGCATTTTGATTAGCAAACGACGATAGATATAGATGTCTATGGTCCACAGTAACCACGTACCATCAGTTGGACTGTGTGCTCGCTTGTCACCCTTATCCTATTAAAAAGGAAGAAAAAAAAGCGAGGCATTCCATTTTAGTCGTCAGGGTTGACATAACATCTGCATTTTGGTCCTTAATCGAGGGTACATGTAGATGTATCTGGGCCACCTCATCGACTTACCATCAGGTGGATGGTGCTCATTTTTCACAGTATTAAAATGAAAATAACATGCAAAATGTGTTTTGAATAATTAAAAATTAAAAATTTTGTACAGCCGACTTCAATATAAGTTATTAAGAATAACTCAAAAACTATTTGTCTGAGCTTGATCAAATTCATATAGGACCACACGAGAAGTACCAGCTTTTAAATAAAACAAGAATCATCGAAATCGGTTCACACAGTAAAAAGTCACACACATATAAAAAACACACACAGTCGAATTGAGTACCGTCTCCTTTTTGGAAGTCGGCAGAAAAATGAGATCCCTAATGTAATGGGTGGATCTCATTTTTCTATAGGTATATAAGTGAAAGGAACTTTTTCGTTAATAAATTTTTATCACATTGACATACCTACTATATAGGCGTTCATTGTAGTCGCCGAGATATTAGGTACCTAGAATCTAACAACTTAATAGGAACCATTATTTCGTTTTTGATATGATGCAATTTAACCGTTTACAGTACGTGGAAAGACAATTTTTCGTTCGTCTTCCACATACCAGCCTCCAAATAAATGAGATAGAACACACATTAATTTGAAGGTACAGGTTAATACGCACATTAACCTGGACGCCGCTTTCAGGGAATAGTCATTGGATAGTAAAATCAAAATTCTATGATATATAATGGTGTCAGTAAATTACTACATCGTACAATTTTAGTTTTCTACATTTTATAGTGTCAAAAAAAAAATGAACCATTACCGTATTAAGTTAAATTAAATGAAAGTCAAATGAAAGTTATCATTATTGGTAAAAGTTTTTTTCACTAGAAACTTAGCAAAATTATTTTAATATATTTAAAAGATATCCACCAAAGAAATTATAAACTGACTAAATATAAAAGTGAAACAATAAAACTATTTAATTCATACCACTGTAATTTCTAGATAAGATTTAAAGATAAATAGTAAAAATGACGTTATTTACTATAATTCTCATAATATTTAAAAGTAATACACTAACTTACTGCTCAAAAAAATTTTCATTTAACTCTTCATTTCACTTAAAATAATAAACGGGGTAGAATATTACAGTAGCTATATTACAGTTGTAGCACGAATGCGTCGGCTCTACCGGGGAGGGACCATGCTCCCACAATACCAGCGTAAAATGGCAGCTTAATGCTGCTGTGTTTCGTATGGTGAGCGTGGAGAACCGGAGACCCTTTTTACTGAATGCGAGGCATTCTATCTTAGTCCTCAGGGGTGACAATGCTTCTGCATATTGATTCATACTCGAGGATAAATGTAGATGTCTATGAGCCACAGCATCCACTTACCATCAGGTGGACTGTGTGCTCGTTCGTCCCCCTTATTCTATAAACAAGTTATTGTAAAAGTAATTTGTTTATTTTTATTTTCACGTTATAACATATAGAAATGCAAAATAAATTCCACTTCATTTTCTCATTGCTCTCAATGCTCCAGAGTGCACTGCTCTAGAGCGAATTACGGGTCAATCAATGCTTCAGAGCGCGTCTGTGGACCTAGTTTCCACTCAGATTGCAAGTTTTGCAAAGTTTAAAGTACGAAATGTTATAAATTCCGCGCTTTGTTTAATAAGACTAATACTACTTAATGAATGAGTGCTCTCGTTTTTAATACTGTTACAAATAGAATGAGTTATTAAATTCAATAAATTTAGAATTAAGATAATAAATTAATTAACTTTTTTACTAAAATATAATGCTGAGACCTTGAGACTATTTCGATCTTACACGGCTCACGTTGCTGTATTATGGCTATTACACAAATCGAGCTGAATCGACCGGGGAAGGACCACGCTCTCACTATTAAATTAGCATAATACTGCCGCCCTTTTTACTTTTAACTTATGATTCTGTCTAATCTATATTTTGATACATTCGTCTATGACCCACGGCATTCATTTAGCATCGGGTAAACTGGTTTTACATTATATTTCTTTGAAAATATATTTAACTATTATTTTGTGCTCTGAAATAACAATAACACCAGCTCCTAGACAAAGTTTTCGCAGTATTACTCCAAGCAGGATATCATCATCATTATCACAACCCTTCACAAGTCCACTGCTGAATATAGGCCTCCCTCAAGGAATGCCAGAAAGCACGGTCCTGAGTCACCTGCATCCATCGACTTTCTGCATATATTACCAGGTCGTCACTCCATCTAGTGGGGGGTCGCTCTACACTTCGCCTACCGGTACGAGGCTACCACTCGAGAACCTTCTTTTCCAATCGGTTGTCATATAACATATGCAAAAATATAAATGATTGTTATTTTCGGATCCGAATCGGTTTACATTCGAATTTATCGCGTAAGCAAAATACATTTACATCAACTGCGGGTAGTGTTAGAGGCATGTATTTTTGTGCACTCGTGTGGCACTAATACATCCCGAGTAAAAGACGTTACCGTGGTCGACGTTACCCTGGGGAACGTCATTAATATCCTTAGAATCTTTTTTTAATTAGTCCCTAACTTAAGCACCATAAAATGATTTACAATTTTATCACAGGGAAAGAAAAAGTCACAGGCATCTTCCCGTTACTGAAAGGTTTTAGAGGAAAACTAAAGGTATTACACCTCTCTCGCTTTCTTTCACATAACTAGGAGGTTTTTTTTCAAGTTTTATAGGAGTAATCGGAAGCTTTACCTCTCTATAGAAAGTTATATAAATATGTAGGTACAATTTTTTTTTAAGTATCCGCGCGCGCCCCTTAGTAATCTCGCGCCCAAAGGCACATGCCTAGTCCGCCTCAAGGATAATTCGCCACTGCCCCGAGTTGAAAGTTTTGCAACAAAGGTTAAATAAACTAGTGATAATATGCTTGTCGGTTGAGGGTACTGTTATTTAGCCCATCATCAATATACAGGGTTATTTTGCAATAACCGGCCAAATTTGCAGAGAAGGTTCAGAATAAGTAATATAAGCAAATGGCGAAGAAATATTGTTAAAAAAAAAAATCAAAAATTTTGTCCCTTTTATCTTTTAAATTCAAAATCCGTTGAACTTTTTTTTAATCACATTTGATGTCAATTTGAAAATATTATTTGTTCAACTCAATCTATTTTTTAAACTCTTTATCTGTCATGTGGGAAGCCATTGAATGTAAATGACAGTTTAATTTTGTTTTGTTTAGTTATAATTAATTTATTTCGGCTGAAAAATAGCGAAATTTTCGGTGTTTTGAGCAGCCTTGTATTAATTTATTTTACTAAATACACTTTGCCACACTCCCGGTCTCCCGGCCACAGAGTACTTTTTTACTCCAGGCTCAGCCGCCGTCGTGAGTGGTTCGTGCTGAAAAATATCGATCGCTTTAGAAATACAAAATATTCCAAAAAACAAATATGATATTCTTGACCAAGGTAAGATATTATTATTATTTTTATAATCACAGATTTTTATTTCAATATTTTGTTTCGCTAAAAGTACGCAGGACACCAGGACCTGAAAGTGTACTTCGATATCTGCTACTGGAACTGCTCGACGAGTAGAGATAGGTGCGCCGAGATTGTGCTCGTTACGTCAGTTATGATGAGACCTTAACCAGACTTGAAGGTGTACTTCAGTAAATGCTACTGGAATTCCTCGAAGAGTAGTGATAGGTGTGCCAATTTAGGGCTCGTTTTGTTAGTTATTATGAGACCTTACCTTCGGATTCGATAGAGTGACTTGAAGGTGGACTTAGATGACAGCTACTGGAACTCCTCGACGACTAGTAATAGGTGTGCTGATTTTGGACTCGTTTTGTTAGTTATGATGAGATCTTACGGCTGGACTTGATAGAGCGACTTGAAGGTGGACTTTGATGACTGCTACTGCAACACTTTGACGAATAGAACTACAATGTAAATTTTTTTTTTTAATTTTTTCACTATCATATGAGCATTATGAGTCGTGCACTTTTGGATTTTCCAAACTTTTTTTTAATTGAAGTGCGACATAAAATTATGGGAAATTTATAAGATTATTAGTGAAAAGTTGTGTGTGTTAAAAAATTGAGGTATAATCGTATTATACGTATTTTTTTTTAATGCGCTTAAGGCATGTAAATTTGGATTTACCACTAGTTTTTTTTTCAAAAACTGCAATAATGGTATATCATTATTTATATATTTGAACTTAAGTTTAAAATTTGGCTACTCTTTGAAAAATAACCCTGTATACCAATTTGATCGATAACCTTCTAGGGCGTCCCTTACAGACTCTGGCACTCACTTCTATAGCATAAAATAATTTTGGTATTATAATAACGATAATTCAAATTTCACTAAGTGAATGGTTTCGGCCAGTTGCTCTTCGACCCAAAGTTTTTACCACAGGCACACTATAATAATTCTCCAAATTGAAGTGTGGCGGTGCCCTCAAAGGAGAGTTCTTGGAACATTTCAAACTTTAAACACAGATTAAATTTGAACTATCTGAACATTTTATAATTATTTTGGTTTCAGACATTCATGTCTCCAGAACTCATGGGTCCCTAATTCGATTCGATTTAAATTGCTTTTCAGATTTGTTTGTGTTAAGGTCCCCTAATATTATATAAGTACAACCGACCCGCCTCGGATCCGCTCGGATAGGATCTATTGATGTGGCATTATTTAGATTTAAGATACTCAAAGACCACTTATTTTATAAATTTTTCGTTTTTCAAAAAGAAAAAACTAAGTTTTTAGACATTTTTTTTAATGGTTATATTATATGTATTAATAAGTTATGATTATATAAGCTTAATAGAAGCCAGTTATTTCAATATTACAGACTGACAATTCATTTTTATTTATATGTGTAGATAAACTATTTAAAAAAAGAATCATTCAATTCGGTTCAGCCGTTTCCAAGAAATCGGTTAACATACATAAGAAGACATACTTATAACTTTACCTTCTCGTTTTTTTTGAACTCGGTTTAAAACCTAACTAAAAATCGATGAGTGAGTACAGTATCCTAACCGTTACATATAAACTAATTTGTCATTGAATGTATGAAACTTATATGGGACTACTGTGAAAAAATACTCTATTAGTAAAATAACCAGTTATGTCCTGCTGCATACTCTAATGCAATTATAATACAATTATTGCTGCTTACGAGATAGAGCCACGCTGTAGCTATATTATAGTTATAGAAGCACGAATGGGTCGGCTCGACCGGGGAAGGAAACGCCCTCATAGAATACCAGCATAAAATAGCAGCTTCATGTTGCTGTGTTTCGTATGGTAAGTATAGTGAACCGGATAAACTTTTTTTCTGGAAACGTGGCATTCCATCATAGTCCTCAGGGGTAACAACACATCTGCATTTTGATTCTTAGTCGAAGATAAATATAGATGTGAATGGGCCACAGCATCCACTTACCATCAGGTTGACTGTGTGATCGTTTGTCACCCCTATTCTATAAAAAATCCGTGTCAAGGTGTTTGACTATTACCAATTACTTATTTTCCTTATTACCCTTTTTAAATAAAAAATCTACAACCAAACTAAAGTTGCTACCTCTGTGTGATTACTGTTCAGCAAAAACATTGATAGGTATTCACATTCATTTATTATCTTCACTTTATAATACGCATTAAACATGAATTACTGTATCTTATTTCTTCAGTAAACAAAACCATTGGAAGAACTCGGTAGGGAAACAATGAATTAACAACCACCACGTGCATTAAATAAATAACTACTTGATTTACACTCAGCGCAAGTTAATCTGTACTCTAGGGATGCTGCACTGCTCAAGACAATATCTCTTCATCGATTTTTTCCAGAATAAGTAATGCTTTGGGGGACCATGATGGGCTCTAATCTTTTCTTGGTTATATGCGCAGCGTAATGTCACTTTAATTCATTTTATGCTCCTATAGCTTCTGCCTTGTAGCGATAATTACCATAATTTTGAATCGCTGCGATTTCCAACGGTTCTTTGCAGATGGTTTGCTAACCGAGATGTTATATTGTGTTGATCTTGGATGATGCTACTTACCATGTTATTTCTTTACACGAGCTTCTTCATCATCCAGCAACAGTCCATTTCTAGCCTCTCCTTAATTTAATTGGCGATCCAGACGTCTTGCATCCTGTGGATGGAGTTTAAGGTATTTTCCATTGTGTCTTATCTCTTATGTAATATGGAAGTAATAATATTGATTTAAACTTTTATTTACCCGTATCCCTTAGCAATAAATATATAAAAACTTCTTTAACTCTATTAACTTGAGATCCCATGATTTTATCTAAATATATATTTTACATACGCTGGTAACAACCCTGCACTGCGGGGAAGGTGTTCTCATTCTTCTGATGTATACGTTAATCAATTGCTGCGAAAGGCACTTTTATTTACCCGTATCCCTTAGCAATAAATATATAAAAACTTCTTTAACTCTATTAACGTGAGGTCACATGATTTTATCTAAATATATATTTTACATACGCTGGTAACAACCCTGCACTGCGGGGAAGGTGTTCTCATTCTTCTGATGTATACGTTAATCAATTGCTGCGAAAGGCACTTAGCCCTGTTCATTTAGATATTGTTCTGTTTTACTGATTAACTTCCACTTCGATAAACTATTCTTCTTATAACTCCTTCTGCCCTAGTACTTATTCATTAACTCTTACGTTGTTTGATGAGACTTGCATGAATTGTGTAAATAAAACCAACCAGCAAGTGCGTGCACTGCTGCGTTCCGGTTTATATGTACTCGTAGTCTCTCAAATGGTTAAACTTACATCAAGGTTCATGCTTACGAATCTTCAAATAACGGCGTGAATTAAATTTTTGCTTCATCCCAGCTATTGTTATGAAATATTAAAATACTATATTGCTCTATTCTACTAATTAACTTCCACTTCGATAAGTTATTCTACTTATTACTCCTTCTATCCTAGTACTTATTCATTAATTCTTATGTTGTTTGATGAGACTTGCATGAATTGTGTAAATAAAGCCAACCAGTAGTGGTTCCGGTTTGAAGGGTATAGAGATTTATTTCCATTCTTATTTACTCTTTTGTAGATAGTCTTTCATAATGATTTATACTTTACATCTAGATTCATGCTTACGAATTTTTAAATAACGCTAGAGCGTGAAATCAAGTTTTGCTTCATCTAGTCATTGTAAAATATTAATTTATCTATCAATTAGCTATTTTGGTTCGTTCAAATTCTAATCTTCACAAAGGCTGATAACTTACAGACTTAAACGAAAATAGAAGCTAGCTAATAAAGGGTGATATGAAGCTATGTGTTTCAGCCTGTAAAATATTCTTAAATGAATATAAAAAAACAGGAAATTTTAATTTAATTAGTACCTAGTAGTATTATGCGCGTTGTAATTTTGCATACAAGGAATGAGTTCCAAAACTGTTTTAATGACCAGCAATGATCAATTGACCATCCATGCCATTTCCGTAATATCTCGCGTTTTATCAATTTGCATATTATTAATTTACCTTAGTAAAGATAAAGCTTATAAACTGCTAGGTCTCAGTACTAGGCGCAGGTCTCCCCTCATTTTTAAGATTGTTAGGGAGCAGCTGCTGATTGCTCCAGTCTACGTTGGCAGACTTATCATGTCCTCGAAATGTTTTATTCCATGCCCGTTTTCGAAGATGTTGAATAAATCAGCATTTAAAATAACAATTATAACAATAAATTGGTACCGGCAGGAGTCGACCTCGGATTTCTCGCACGCGGTCTATAATTTACTATAAGCGCTTAGCCCCCGAGTTACCACGGCTTTACGGGATATTTTATAACAATCCCGTAATAGATAACGCTGAAGACCAGCAGTGAAACATCATTATTACGAAATTTATAAATTGATGTGTTATCATCTATGAAAGTCTATAATCATACTAACCCCCACACCCTTCAAACGGAACCCATTGATAGACATACTGATGTTTGGTGACAGAAATAGGCAATTGATTGCACTAAACTGAACGGATTATAAAGTAGAAAGGAAGCCCTATTAACTAGTAAATGAATTATGGAGAACTTTCTAAATAGACCTGTTATATAAAGAGTTAAATAAATAATAAATGTGTAAACGAAAGCTCGTGTTCATACGTCACAGTTGAATTCCGTCGGGATATATATATTTCGAGGGCATGATTTACTGGGTGCCTAGTTACACATAATGTGTATAGATATATTGTAGAAGTAATTCATACATATACAAGTAGAGACGTGTGCAATTTTTAGACTGTTTCTGCGAACCATAAATCTTATCTGCCGGTACATAATCTAATAAACTTCCTTCGTCTTCACCTTCATACAAGAGGCAGTGATTCAGCAGAACTAGTGCGGGACGCTTGTTTATATTCATTTCATACATTGTTTACTCTATAATAATTTCGTTGACTAAAATGGTTTACGGTTAAGTCTCTAATACTAAAGCATTCTTTCTAAGAGTTGCTTTCCATTCATTCACTACAGCATATCAAAAGCTGAATCGCTGCTGCTGAACATAATTTTGTCTTATAGGAGGGATTTACCACATTTGACTACACTTGGCGATCGTGTTGTCATACACGTGTTATCACCCACGTGATTTTTATAGTTTTTAGTTGTAGTAAGATGCAGCTGTTTCATTTCCTTCTGTCGCTACGACATCCCACAGGATGTTATAGAGTAGTGAATTCTTTTACACTGAATGCAGGGAACATCATCATCATCTTCATTACGGCCCTTCACAAGTCCACTGCAGGGAACATAAACAGCTATATTCGAAAAAGTAATTTATTTTAAGTTACAGATTTAAACTAAGACGTGTTTTGCGAAATGAGTCCCACAGTATCATGCGAACTAAAATGTAATTGTATAGAATTTGACAGCGAATGCCACAGTTCGTGAAGAGTGTGGCGCCGCGGCCAAGGGATTTGTTTAATTAGAAGGACTTTTCTCCTTAAAACAACTTAAAACTGAGACGATCAAAAAACCATGTTTTGTAATAAGACGGAGTAGGTAGACGCTACTACTTTAAATCGAACGATTATTTGTATGATGGTTTTATATTTTTTTACCTAAAGTAGTAGTGAAGTTTTAATAAAGTCTAATACGATTTGAATACATATAAAAATTTAATAATATATACAGTACATACAATAATTTATTTGTAAAGAAAGTATAAGAAGTAGCTTAGACTTTATATGCTAGGTTTTATCATCACATAGTATCACATCATCCTTTATTCAAGGTGTTAAGGGTATTAGATAAATGTGGCGCACAGTCAAGGCTCTATAAATAATTTACTGCTACCAGATTAAATCTTTTATGTACCATTAACCATTAAACAATTAACGTAATAAATATTTGATTACTGTTATGGTCGTAACAAAAAAGAAACTCCTGAAACACGAAAACTCATGTGTTAAACAAATGGAAACGTTTGACGTATATGTAGACTCACATACACATTAGAATATTTTCCCGGACTGAAACGACTTAGGGACCTTCTTTTTGTAAAGGCCGGCAACGCACCTGCAATTTCCCTGGTGCTGTAGGTGTTCATAGGCGGCGGTAGTCAATGAACTTAATGGTCACCCACCTGATAGTTTATTTTTTATAGGATAAGGGTGATAAACGAGCACATAGTCCACCTGATGGTAAGTGGTTGCTGCGGCCCATAGACATCTACATCTATCCTCGATTACGAATCAAAATGCAGATGCGTTGTCACCCGTGAGGACTATGAAAGAATGCTTCGTGTCCAGTAAAAAGAGTCTCCGGTTCTCTACACTCACCATAGGAAACACAGCGGCTGTAAGTGGCGCGACGAATTTATTATTTTCATTAATGATACATTCCCAACTTTTTACAGTATTATTAAGTTACCACAGGTGGAACTAAACCGACATATATGTTACTATTAGTCATTTTGGTTCATAAATATATAAATTTTGTTATTAACTTGCCTACAGCGCTAACAAATATATTGTGTGAAAATTACTTCAATCGGTCAAACGTTTCAGTTACACGATCACTAACAGATGCACCAACGATTATAGATAAAGAAAACATTTTGTTAACATTTAATATAGAAAACAGGATGTCTCTTTTAATGGAAATAAAACCCGAACGATTTCCAAATGAAGTGTAAGTACGCTTTATAAAGATACAAATTCTCAAAACAATAACTATTTCGAATAAATCCGCATGTCTCTGACTTCAGCTTCGGCAGTTTATTCAATTTCACCACTCAACTTTAGGTATGGGTAGGTAAGATAACGATGTTATCCCATATTTTATCGGTTTAGCGAAGGAAGAGTTGTTTAATATCAAAACATTTCTTCCTGCTATATTTTGTACAAATTACCAGTTCATCTATGGGAGCTCTTTATCTGCGCAGATCGCAATTATCTTTTCTTTTACTTGTTCAATGGTGTGGGTTACGGATTTTATTAAGTCGTTAGTTTTAACTTATTTTTATTGCGCTACTTTTCGGTTGCTTGCACCCGTGATCGGGGGGGGGGGGGGGGGGGGGGCTGAGGTGTTTGACGTCCTAGTGTCATAGTTAATTTTTTTGTCTAATGTAGTAGAGGATAGGATCCTGAACTGTGAACATCACATATGAGTACTACAGATAGACATGGGACGAGTACTCGGTTTGGATTCGGTACTCGGCGGATTCGGCCTTTTTTTAGGGTTCGGCCGAGCACCGAGTATTAACGGCGGAAATAACCGCACGCCGCCCGCTACCGCATTTTTTTTAAAGCTGAGTATTCGGCCGAGTACTCGGCGAATCACTACTCGTTCCATGTCTACTACAGACATCCTGGAGCGTCAGCGTTTCAAATCGGCTATTTGTTCTCGGGAATTCATTGATAGCTTTGTTTATCTTATGTAAGAGACCACATTCAGAACGAAGCTTCAAACCCTCTACAAGATACAAGCTCATTCTGTCTAGATCGGATCAAAAAAATAATAATTCAAGGCTTAATGTAGCCCAGATTAACTATGACATCAGAACGTCAAAAAGCTCAGTACCGCCGTGACCTTGAGTAATGCAAAGTACATGAAACGCCGGCAATTAAAAATAAGTTACATAGGTAGGTCATAGAAGTCCAACTGCTTGTCTGGTGGCACTGTATTACGGAATAAGAAATCTCACTGTTTACACATACTTACTCCAGTTTTTCTATTGATATTCAAAATCGGGTTATGAAACGATGCACATCACGCAAATGTAAGACACGAATCTAGAACGCTTCGAAGGTCGCTGTTCTATCCTCAAATTGCCTTTCAAGCATTGCTATCTTAAAGTGCCTGGTATAAAACATTTTATTAAAACTTAGTACTTCTTATATCTAGCCCTATTTACAATGTATATCTATAATAGAGATGCAACATAGCAAATATCGACCAAATACTCGTTGGTATGTATTATGCAGCATTAACTTGTGTCGCTTTATTATTTTTAAATCAAAGCGCTACGAGAAAATCGTGCCTAAACAATACTTACAAATTTTAAAAGCAAGGAAATACCCATTTACAAATGGAATTCTTTATACTGGCTTCATACCTATTCATGAGTATTATTCGCAATTCCTGAGCTGTAAAAGCGCTGTATATTTATTCAGTATGGCTGAAAATAAGGTAGTTACAATGAAGTATATTTAATATCTACGTTTGAGCAAGAAGAACAAAAGTGCAAAAAATGTACCGCAGAGAATTTCAGCGGGCATAGCGCTGCTTTTCTCTTTCGTAGTCACGGGCAATATGCTATTGTTTTTGTGACTTCTTTCCCCGCATGATAAATATTTGACTTAGATAGACGTCTATTTGGCGAGAAAACATCTTCGTAACTATTGGATGACTTTAATCTATAACCATAGATATTGTTTGTATAAACGACTGACACTTGTTTGCGGTTTCTATTAATATTATGTTTGATTAGTACCGCGTTAGCCTGTGAGTACGATATGTTTTTTATATAGAAGAGGGGGCAAACGAGCATGTGCCTCGGTTGATGGTAAGTGACTATCGCCGCCCACGAACATCCGCGATATTAGAGGAGCCGTAGGTGCGTTGCCGGCCGAAGTCGTATCAGTCCGGAAAAACTTTAGTACACCTCTGTGCTGTAAGAAGAAACTACCTTATCATATAAGAGCAGGCTTCAATTTCCCGTCTACGAAAGGTTGCTACAAAATTTTTTTTTATAGGATAAGGGTGACAAACGAGCACACAGTCTACCTGATGGTAAGTGGTTCCTGCGGCCCATAGACATCTACATCTATCCTCTATTACAAATCAAAATGTAGATGCGTTGTCACCCGTGAGGACTAAGATGGAATGCCTCATTTCCAGTAAAAAGGGCCTCCGGCCACCTGCACTCACCAAGCGAAACGCAGAGGTAAACCTCTACTTCACGCTGGTATTCTGTGAGGTCGTGGTACCACCCCGGTTCGAGCCGGCCCATCCGTGGGACAGCAAAAGCTGCCGCGTGGCTCTACCACGTTGTTAATTTTAAATTAATATGAAAACTAAATTTTAAATTATTAATAATAATTATTCGTTGTAAATGGAAGTCATTCGACACTTACCCATTGCAAGTTCTTAAAGTTTACTAATCTTTGCAAAATACGTTTGTAAGAATAATTTTACATATAAAATATGAAAGCTGAAGTTATTTTTAAACAAATATACGAGAATATTGTTTTACCCTGACATCTGAATCAATATGTCTTATTTTAATACTTTTACTCAAAGTCATGGATTATTCATTTTTTACGTGGTAGTGCTACTCGTATGCTGCAGCTATATTATGGTTGTAGAATGAATGGGTCGGCTGGACCGGGGAAGGACCACGCTCTCACAAAATACCAGCGTAAAATAACAGCTTAACGCTGCTGTGTTTCGTATGGTGAGTGTTGAGAACCGGAGACCCTTTTTACTGGAAACGAGGCATTCCATCTTAGTCCTTGGAGGTGACAACGCATCTGCATTTTGATTCATAATCGAAGATAGATGTAGATGTCTATGGGCCACAGCAACCACTTACCATCAGGTGGACTGTGTACTCGTTTGTCATTCTTATCCTATAAAAAAATACTGCCGCCCAATAACCAGTGCTTGCACTGCTGCGTTCCGGTCGGAAGGGTATTCCCCTGCCAGTATGATTACACCTGTAAAATACTCCATATTAATCCTCACGTGATAACGCATCTTTAAGCCTTTTTTGTTTGAAGTGACTGCAGGTGTCCAAGAAATGCAGTAACCACTTACTATCAGGTGGACTGTAAGCTTATTTGTCTCTGCAGTAATGGAAAACAGACACCTCGCACTTTTGACGTTGCCGTTAAGTCACTGGTTAGGATTTTTTCCATTTGGTTTACCCGAAGCGATAATATTCACATATCGAAAGCCGAAATAAGGCAACAGATCTTCCCTATAGAAACAGAAACAGAAACAGATTTTTTTTTATTCAATATAGATTATAAATAATACTTATTGAAAGTCACTCTTTTATATAATTACCACTGGTTCAGAAAAAACTCTGTCCTGGGAAGAACCAGCAAGACCCAGCGGGACTTTTTTTAAATAACAGCTTACAATCGTGATGTTACACAAATTAACAACACAACAAATTAGAAATAGCTTGGTAGCGATCACCTCATTCCCAGGGGTTATTATCATCCATAAATTCCTTAATATTTATTATAATAACCCTTTTTATACAAACTTAGTTTAATAAAGTTTTTGAACTTTGAGCAGGTCAAATTTTGTATATTTTCTGGAATTTTGTTGTAAAAGCGTATACATCGCCCCAAGAATGAATTACTGACTCGATGGAGTCGAGATATCTATATCTATATCGGGAGAGATCCTAATAACGTATAGCTATATTGCAATACTTCCAGTAGATGGACAATCTTTAGAGCATTTACTAGGCTTTATGTTTACTTGTATGTATGTTGGGTGATTGACAGATTAATGCCTCCAATATAATAGCTTATAGTTCATAAATTTTTACCTAACTATTCCGATAACATTGTATTTATGATATTCTTTAGTCTACTTATAAGGGATAAAAATATAATTTACTTTTCATAAAAGTAAAGCCTACTTCAAAGAACTAAAAAGAATAAAATATTGGTAAGTCCAATTGTGCATGCCCTAAGCGCATTAAAAAAATTACGTATAACATGATTATACGGAATTTTTTTAAAGTAGCTTAAATACACACAAGTTTTCACTAATAACCTTATAGTACTTCCAATTTTCTCATAATTTTAGGTCAAACCTCAATTTAAAAAAAGTTTGAAAAATCCAGAAGTGCACGATTCATAACGCTCATATGATCATCATATCATCATTCAAGTCACTCCATAAAGTCCAAGACGTATTTGAGTATAAATATACTAAAAAATATACATCCTACTTACTTTTAGTACGTACTACTATTATTTATTCTGTGCTTTTAAAATATTGTAATAAAAATCTCTGATTATTAAGTGGCGAAGCTTGCGAAGTCACTTATTGATTTCACGATGTCTGTCCGTCTCTCCGTCCGTCCGTCCGTCCGTCCGTCCGTCCGTCCGTCCGTCCGTCCGTCCGTCTGTCCGTCTGTCCCACGATTATCTCGAGAATGGTTTCGAATTTTCAAATTCTGTTTTCAGCAATCGATTACTGATCACCCAGGCATCTGAACCTCCTATTTTGAAATAATTTTTTTTCCGTTAGAAACCGCTACAAAGCTGATTGCTTCGCCACTTTGCTATGCTGTTAGCTTGCTAGGTTTATTATAATAAGTAAGTATGTATAAAATGTGATTTTGGAATATTTTGTATTTGTACAGTGATCTTTTTGAGCCGCTGCAAACAACTAATACAGTACCCACTCACGGCGGCGGTTGACGCCGAAGTGAGTGAGTGAGGCTGAGGCAGTCTTATTTAGTAAAATGTGACATATCTGCAAAAATTAATGGATATTTTATTTTATTGAGTTATGTAATGACAAATTTAGTTAAATCATCTTTGAAATACGGGCATACAAGAGAGTACACATAAGCAAGTTATGCTTATGTATATTCTAAGATACTTACTAGCTTAAAATGAAGCACCATTTATACTACTTGCTTGATAGATTAATATTTCCTAACTTTGATAAAGCATTATTTTGTAAACCCAGGCTTTAGTATACTAAAAGAGTACGCAGCGAACACGACACACAAATAAAAATCTCCTTTTCGGATACCACTATTTACAGTTACACAGTATTTGTGATTTAAACAGTAAAATAACCTACATACGTCCCACTGTTAGGCACAGGCCTCATCCTAGATTTTGAAGTTATTTTTACATATTCAACATTACTCTAAAATACGACAACGAAATGCAGATATTTATTGCTGGTTGTGCACAGAATAAATAATAGTTAAAAGAAGTTGTAGGTAAAACAGCCAAAATGTTTTTAGATCTAAAAATGTGAGTGTTTTAAGTTACAGTCCTATTTATTTTCGTGAAATGTGCACTAAACTGAAATAGTAACATACAAAAATGTTTACTTTTTACCCCATTTAGGTGACTGAATCACCTCTTAAACAGTTGACTGTATATCTAATATATAAAAATTAATTTTTGTTTGTTCGTTTTTTATATGCTGCCATAACGTTCATCAGACTGCGGTAAAACTTTGTCAACTTATTGTTTGCATTTCCGCGAAGGTTATAGGCATAGTACAATTAATTTATAATAGGTAGCGCGCGTATCGTGATGACAAATTAATTAGAAAATTATATATCATTGAACTTCAATGAATATATCAGTAATTATTATCATTTCTATTTAAACATTAAAAGTCTTCCAAATTTAAAACGATATTTCCACAATTATTTCTTTTGAGGCAGCAACGCGCCGGATACCAGCTAGTTACATATAAGAAACGTTAAAGTAATAATAGCGTGTGGTAATCATTGTGTTTGTCATTCTCTACATGATACAAGAGTGATTATACATGAAATTTAGATATTAAGTTTACCTTTTAAACCTTGCTTAAATCCTACAGATGAGCACTCAACTCAGAATCGATTCTGCAAATTTATTGCTGCTTTACATCACCAGTCTTATCGATTTTAAAATCGGCTAAAAACACCCATTAATAATGGAACTGATGACAATCAGTAAGTAAGAAGTCGGTCAATATTTTTGTTTACGCATTAACGACAGTGGTCGGGTCGTGTCGTTGATAATATAAATGCTTTGTTGCCCCGAGTCCACTGTAACGTTTCTGTGATAAGATAGAATGTAGATAGACAACATAACTAGTAAGTAGACAACGTAGTAAGAAACGAACACAGGTAAGTTGACATTGTGGACCATACATCTATAATCGATTAGGAATCAAAATGCTGTTGCGAGGACTAAGGTGGGATGTCCTCTTCACTCACCATACAAAACACATGAGCATTATGTTGATATTGAGATCGGTTCTTCCCCGGTCGAGCCGATCCATTCGTGCTGCCATAATACGCTGTAGCACGAATTGCTCTACCACGTAAACGTTGTGTTCAACAAATTTCCACATCGATTGGAATTTAAACTCTGAACCCACAGCCATCCCAGTTGTTAAAACCCTGACCACCATGTAGTTTACTTGGTATCTATATGGCGATTAGTGTTGAGTGCCAATTTTAGACAAGGAACATAAATAGAAATCCCAGTCCCAGTACAGTACATACAGTACGGAAAACGATAGATTCCGCGGAGAATTTCGGCAGTACAATATCCGAAGCTTACTACACCTTTATCGCAAAATCAGTAAATGATTATGGGAAATGATTATCATGCCTGTTATAATTAATTGTTTAATTTTAATAAAAAAAAAGGATCGTTCCCCCACTTTCGAAATTTCTTCTGTATCGTAGCGGCGTTAGACAGCACTTGTACAACAATTTGTACGTACGTCGTACGTGTTGCAAATTATAATTAACAAATATATTTTTTACATATCGCGATAAAAAATATGTTTGTTAAAGTATACAAAATATGTTATATCTCATTCAAATATCATAATATTTTTCAAGAGAAATATGTAGCGTATATCAAGCCGAGCGTTTATTCTGCGTGCCTTTCCAATATTATTTCCTGTACTATATACCTTTTACCATATATTTTCAACATGTTCAGGCATTTATAGGCAGGTTTTGGCAACGATGTTCGAACGGATCGCGTCACCTTACAGAATTTGGTTCTATTTCAACGCGCCATATGAGCTATTTCTGGTCCTATAATGCTACCACCTATGCGGATTGCGGTCTACGTTTTATACCTAACAATAAATGATTTACGATGTCTATGAAGTGTTATATGCTTTTAATAGGTATAAAAATTATGGGCGCAATATAGATTTACTTAAATATTAGAGTGATTAACAGTTCATCTGATGGTTAGAGCCTACCGCAGCCTATGATCATCTAACTAACTAACTAGCGATGGGTGAGTGCGACATGTTTAAAAAACATGCTGAGTCGTGGAACACTCGGTTGGAACGAAGTTCATTTCGTAGTATATTATTATTGATAAACATATTATAATATTGATTAAAAAATAAAAATAAATGAATTACTAGCGCCTATTAAAATGAAGAGTCATTTAAAATAAAATGATATTTCTTTCATGGCAAGATAAGAAAAAGTACGGATATTATTCCATCTCGCTTCCTTATAAGGCCGTCTACACTACGTCAGAAGAGCTCGTGACGGAAAAATCTTACATTAGTTGCCTAGATTTGGCGGATGGGGGCATCCGCCAAATCCGTACTGTCCGATAAAGAACTTCGTTCCAATAATTGACAGAATCATATATGGGTGTAAAAAAAAACTGCCGACTCGCCAAAATAATTTTGAAAAGCCGACTTCAATATAAGTTATTTAAGAATAACTCAAAAACTATTGGTCTGACCTTGATCAAATTCATATGGGACCACACGAGAACTATCAGCTGTCATATAAAAAAAGAATAATCATACAAATACAAAGTTAGGAGGTAACACACATAAAAAAAAACATACAGTTGAATTGAGTACCGTCTCCTTTTTGGAAGTCGGCAGATAAGACTAAGATAAAGAAATGTACTCTGTGAGTAGTAGAGTAGTAGATACATTGTCAGTCGTGGGAACTAAGATAAAATGCCTCATAGCCCAAAATTATACTGGTTTTCTTACTCTTATAACTGGAACACGGCAGTGGGTGCATTCCTGGTTCCTGGCTGGCTTAGTAGCAGTCAGAAGTCAGGAAATTGGCGATGTTTTGCCTCCGAGACAAGACGTTGGTCCTGTGCCTTATCTATCTCCAGTCGTGTCGGTTTAACGTCCCTTCGGAATATGAGTGTAAGAAAATAAAGTGTGCACCTGTGCTTGCGCGAACACTTGGGCACTATAATCCTGTCCTTTGCAGATGGTTAATCTCCGTGGAGACTGGCCACCGTGACCGAAATTCGGTGTGGAGGACATACACATACATTAAAGCAGGTTATGCCAGATGGGAAAAATCCCAGTCGGTGACGGAACGGCAGCATCAAAATTGCTAGATGTCTTGTTATATAAAACTGAAGTCACAAACGAACTCGCAGTTTTATTAACGTGGTAGAGCCATGTTGCAGCTATATTAGTAGTATAGCACGAATAGGTCGGCTCGACCGGTGAAGGACCACGCTCTCACAGAATACCAGCGTAAAATAGTAGCTTAACGCTGCTGTGTTTCGTATGGTGTACTTTTTACTGGAAATGAGGCATTCCATCTTAGTCCTCACGGGTGACAACGCATCTGCATTTTGATTTGTAATAGAGGATAGATGTAAATGTCTATGGGCCGCAGCAACCACTTACCATCAGGTGGACTGTGTGTTCGTTTGTCACCCTTATCCTATAAAAAAAACAGTACACCTGATGGTAAGTGAGTGACTACTGGAGTACATGGACACACATGTAGCCAACTTCAAACGAAGAAGGCGTTCTCACGTCTAAGAACTAAGATGGAATCAGTAAGACCAGTGTTAGCTTGGCGGTAGAAACGGGTACGTACGATGGTGCTACTAATAGTGGTGTACTGACTCCTAGACAGGAAAGTGCTACCACCTAGAAAAATGGTAGTGCGGTCGCCATTCCGCCTGCCAAACGTGACGATAATGGCGAACCCGTCATCTTTTTTCGTTTTAAGAAATTACGAGTATATAGCTTGAACGTTTAAGTTCTGGAGGGACTTGTTATGCGTAAGCAAATTGATCAATTGCCAGCCTTATATTTTCATAGCGTGCATCATACTGTATATTTTTTATAGTGATCCCTTTACATAAAATTCTTCTTAGCAACACCGCCAGAATAATAATTCCATTAAAATAAAAAGGTTCGCGAATAAAAATATTCAGTTTCAGCGTGGAAAACTTTTCCGTTTAAGTAGTGTTCTACGTAAAAGTTCGTTGAATTCAAGAAGGAGTTCTCAACATTTTCCAGATTCACTAAACATATTATGGCTTATATAGCGTACATTATTTTCCTAATGTGTCGAGTCTACCGCAGTCCTCCAAAGCTCATGAGTTTCATATCTCAAAATTCTGTCTGTACATATTTCATTAATTGATTAACGTAAACCTAGTAGGATATCCTTATTAATTTTAATTATAACAACACCTTAACGTTATTAAAAGAAATAGTCTACTAGTATAATTGAGTTTTTATCTATGCGTGGGTGGAAGCCATATTGCCAGTAACATGCTCTTTCATACTTGTCGCCCTCTACAAAAACGGTATATTGTACTACTCTGAACTGGCAAATTAGATAAATTAAAGTCAGTGAAGGTCGGTTGTTTATGTAATGTAGCAGACCTGGGTGACCGAGTTTCACTTGGCTTTTGGAAAATAAATTCTCAGGGATGACACCTATGTGTAAACTTGGATAAACGTAAAACATTACGTCATTTTTCAAAGAGTAGCTAAATTTTAAACTTAAGTTCAAATATATAAATAACTAGCTGGCCAGGCAGTCGTTGTTCTGCCCTTTCCGACGACCCTTCCCATAAAAAAAATCCTTAAATTCGCAAAAAAAAAAAAAGTTGAAGGTCATTTATTGGGATAAAAAGTATTCTATCGCTCAAGTTGGACTAAACTGAACACAGTGTGCAAAATTTCATTGAAATCAGTTCAATAGTTTAGGAGTTCATCGCGGACAAACAATGTGAAAAGTAATTTTTATATATAAAGATGATATACCATTGTTGCAGTTTTTGAAAATACGAATAAATAAGGCTTGTACTTTTATTTGAAATTATCCTAAATTTAATGTGTTTTATGGTTCAACAAAGTTTTTGCCTACCGATCGACCCTTACGAATGTGTGCGTCCGCAGTAAAATCAGTAAAAATAATGCATTACGACGCATTTTGAATTTAAAAGATAAAAAAGGACAGAATGTTTTAATTTTTGAAATTAATTTTATTCAACATTTGCCTATATTATTTATTCTGAACCTTCTCTGCAAATTTGACTGGTTATTGCAAAATGGCCCTGTATAATATTTTGCATATCGTTGATAGAGGATGTAAAGTCAGTGAGGCTGTATGTGTTATTAATTGTATAGATAGAATAATAGAAATAATATATGTTGCTGGTTAAATGTAAGTTACTTAGCTCAAATGATTGACAAACTGATCACTAAGTCTAGTAGACAAATTTGCACTAACACCTGGAAACGTGATGTCATCACCAATTCTGATGGCGTACCCAATTAAGTCGGTTACAAAGGGACGACTATTTAGCATTCACGCCCCGTTGGGCCGTATTATTTATTTTCCCTCGCTTCGGCGCGCCTCATTATGGTCTCACATTTTTTTAAATATCACTAGTTTAAAATTTCAACACAATTTATTGCTCTCGATAACTTTTAGCAAAACTTTAACGTATATTACATCGCAAAATATAATGTTGGAGCTAGTATATGGGCCGATTACTTAGCTCGACAAACCGACAATCGATGGAAAAGAAAGAGAAGCAGCCTCTAACCGACAAGCGGTTAATACATGCGGGAAATGGTGGATACAGGTTGCTCCAGATCGTGTTTTGTGATACAACTTAGTGGAGGAGTATAGTCAGCAGTAGACTTGTGAAGAGTTGTTAATGACGATGATGATGAAGAGCTATATTATTAGATAGTACTGATAGTAAAACTACTTATCTTAAAAACTTAGAAAATCAATATACGTGATTGTAAACGTTTCTTTTTTAATATGTCCTGTTACGTATCTTGCTGGATTTTTCCCTGGATTGAGGTATTTTCCGAATCAATGATAAATTATACATGATAATGATTTTGAATAAGTATAATTTATAATTTTATCCAAATAAACAAGTTATAGGAAGCCATGACATCTTTTTGGCATTTTCTATAATCACTAACTCTTATATATTTTCTCTCTCCGCTTAAACTCCTTTAATTTTTGTGTCATATATCCAATTGAATTAATTAGAAAATGACAATCGTCTTAAAGATATCACTGCTATTTCAATTCGACATATATTTTTCAATTACCTATTATTCCAATAATCGCGTTACTTTTTTTTATTTAAGAGGAGGCAATATTTTAATCTTCTACATTTTCCGTTATTACAACATCAACAGTCCTTTCAAATTTACGCACAGATAACTTTTTTTTTTTATAGGAAAAGGGTGACAAACGAGCACGCAGTCCACCTGATGGTAAGTGGTTGCTGCGGCCCATAGACATCTACATCTATCCTTTATTACATATCAAAATGTAGATGCGTTGTCACCCGTGAGGACTAAGATGGAATGCCTCATTTCCAGTAAAAAGGGCGAGTATTTTTAAACGAATTACATTCCCTTCGAGCCTATTGAAAGTCCACTGCTGAGCAAAGACCTAAGATTGCCCATAGGTTATATGTTATAGGTCCTAGGAAGATGCTGCTGCCAGTCTCCTGTTTCATTTCCCTCCATTGCCTTTTACGACACCTGCTGGTTGATATAGGTATACGGTAGTGGGGTAGTAGATTCTTTAACGCCGCTATTACACGGTATTGCATGCCTTAAACGCAAAGCGCGTAGGTATGTTCTACTAGCGCCTAAAAATCAAGATTCCAACGTTTCGTCGCATGAAATCGTATCTAGCAATCATATTGAACATATAAATAATATAATAAACACATTGTCAGAAAGATAGATGATTGTTGAACTTATTTTTTTTTTATCGATTAATTGCTATTTTTACATAAAAAAGTGGTTTTAGTGCCTTATGGTGTAGATTTATCAAGTCCGCATGGAGTGGTAAATACGATAACTTTTGAAAATATCAATTGTTTAACTCAATCTATTTTTCAATCTCTTCATATATCATGTGGGAAGCCATGGAATGTAAATGGCAGTTTAATTTTGTTTTGTTATAATTAATTTTATTCGGCTGCGAAATGTCAAAATTTTTGGTGTTTTAGCAGCCTCGTATAATTTATATTATTAAATAGACCGCCTCACTCACTCACTTCGGCATCAACCGCCGTCGTGAGTGGATACTGTATCGATTGTTTGCAGCGGCTCAAAAAAATCGCTGTACAAATACAAAATATTCGACTAACCAAATTTCATACATACTTGATTATTGTAATAATCATAGATTTTTATTACAATATTTTAAAAGTACAGAATAAATAATAGTAGTACGTACTAAAAGTAAGTAGGATGTATATATTTATACTTAAATACGTCTTGGACTTTATGGAATAACCTGAATGATGATATGACGATCATATGAGCATTATGACTCGTGCACGTTTGTATTTTCCAAACTTTTTTAAATTGAAGTTTGACATAAAATTATTGGAAAATTGGAGGTATAATAAGGTTATTAGTGAAAACTCTTGTGTATTTACTCTACTTTAAAAATTCCGTATAATCATGTTATACGTAATTTTTTTAATACGCTTAAGATATTCACAATTGGATTTACCGATATGTTCTTTTTAAATTACTTAGTAAATTAGTAATACTGCTTTCTATCACAAGTCTTAGATTTACATATGAATTTTCCACAATCAGTCGGTCAGTTGAACCTCGTTCCTTAGTCAGAATATATTGACATTTGGAGAAAATACTAACTTGAATTATGGGTACAAATAGTTACCGGAATTCTTTATATTCGTGTCAATAAAATAATTAATAGCGGCGGGGCAGTGCGCGAACCATGTTAGGTAACAGGCGGCGAGGCAACTCGAGCAGGAGGGTGAACGGCGCGCGCCGGCTCCACTATTGATCGTGGAGAAGCCGCCCGGGGTGACCCAAATAGAGCCTCCGTATCCCTCGCCCCTGCCCCCCTAACCGTTCCCCTATCACCCCGAGAACCTCACCCGCCGGCCGCTTCACGACGAATTTTCATATCAGCCGATCCTTTATAGAACAGCTCGTTGCTCCGTCTCTGATACCAACGCCTTACATAATACATCTGCGACGCGCAGTTGTATTATCGTCACCCTAAATCTTCGAAGCTGATGTCTGCTTTAGCAATGGCATGGGATGGTACGGGTGTATGAAGCGATTGAAAACTTTATCATCTGATCTGAAACTCGAGGTCACTCGTCTATTATTATCTGACGAGATGTCGAAAGTTCTCGAAGGATTATATTTCATTCCAAACTTAACAGAAATTTTAAAAATTCTGAATTCGTCATGAGTTTTATTTTTGCAATATTTTTGTTATCACTAGTAGTTAATACTAAGTATTCATATTGTTGATTTTCTGTCCGTTTGTTACTTGAGCACGGACTCATAAACACTCAAGGGTTTGGATAGAGCCTCGTAGTTTTCAGGTCAGGTCTCGGATGACACTCGTCTTATGCTCTTTGGTCCTCAGTAGGTCAGGCGCGTTATTTATAGGGCGAGAAGTTAAAGGTTTAAAGTAGGAAAATATTTTTCTCCAAATCATAATACAAACAGATGAATTATATATTTTTTCTGTAATTGTAATAGTTTTCTTATTATAACAACAATTATGATTATGAAGCACTATCATTTATATTTTTAACGTAATATAAAATAAGTATTATTATTTTTTTTTTAAATCACAAGAAATTGTATCAGTATTGGTTTAAAATATGATGAAGTTTGTGGTGAGACGGATTTTCTGTAATTTTAAATTTGAATGTTATGTTGTTATTTGTTATATTTACAATCAAACTTATTATTGTTATTAATTAGTGAATGAGTTATTGTTATTAATCAGTTTAGTCTAGATCTTTATCTGCGTCATTTAAAAAGCGTTCGAAAAGAGGTGGGGTACATTGCTAGAAGTTGTCTACGTCGGTACCTTCCACCCTTTTAATTCTATCCACCTTTTTAATTACTTTAAACAACCTATCTAACAAATTTAGGTATATAATAAGGGTACAACATATGAATGTATGATGGATTAAGCAGTAACACATTAGGGCCGACGAATAAAACGAAAACATGCGTTCCTCGTATGACAGCGTAACTATTAAACGATGTATTAAGACTTGCCGTCCTTAGAGTTTGAAATGTGGGATTAGTCTACCCAAACTGCTACTTTCTCATTTGTAATCTTGAAGACTATGCATCAGTCTACTTAAGACGCCTCAGCAATGTTGATGACGTCATACGTGAATATTTTATCGAAATATCATGATTTAAAATATTTATAAATTACTTAATACTCGTATAATCAAAAATCCACTAGATCTAAATTAATAAAAACCTAATTGGCTTCACTGGAGAGGAATTTTACAACGAACAGCGGTAGAGCCACGCGGCAGCTTTTGCTGTCGCACGGATGGGCCGGCTCGAACCGGGGTGGTACCACGACCTCACAGAAAACCAGCGTGAAGTAGAGGTAATACCTCTGCGTTTCGCTTGGTGAGTGCAGGTGGCCGGAGGCCCTTTTTACTAGAAATGAGGCATTCCATCTTAGTCCTCACGGGTGACAACGCATCTGCATTTTGATTTGTAATAGAGAATAGATGTAGATGTCTATGGGCCGCAGCAACCACTTACCATCAGGTGGACTGTGTGCTCGTTTGTCACCCTTATTCTATAAAAAAATTGATATTATCTTAATTTTTACAAGATACGCAAAACGTACAAAGTTCTAGAACATATCTACAGACGCGCACACACAGACACACAGATATTATATCTCTAAAAACGATGGATTCGGACTCTTTAAAGTCCTATTAACGTGTTGATTTCTTTTTTTTATTCTGTAAATCAGAACCATCAGAAACATATCAGAATAGGAACTTGAGAAGAGCATACGAAATAGTTTTGCTTTTACGCAATTTTTCTAATTTAATCCCTGTTTTACGCATTTTATTTACCGAAATTTCTTCAAATGCAATGCGAAAATATTTTAAAATGGGGTAAGAATGGTGCGACCCGTAGTAACTGACCTATGCGCCCGGGGAAACACCCCGTCCTCGGTGCATGCGTACTATATAGTTTTCTGCTCGCTGATATATTGCACTGATATTGATTGGCATACTCGTATTTTACCCGTGACGTGCAACCTCAGCGCAGAATTCGTCGTGTAAAATTAATTAGTCTAATTGATGGACATTTAACATCTGCCTATAAATTTTTTTTTATAGGATAAGGGTGACAAACGAGCACACAGTCCAACCGATAGTAGGTGGTTACTGTGGCCCATAGACATCTACATCTATCTTCGATTACGAATCAAAATGCAGATGCGTTGTCACCCGTGAGGACTAAGATGGAATGCCTCGGTTCCAGTAAAAAGGGTCTCCAGTTCTCTACACTCACCATACGAAACACAGCAGCGTTAAGCTGCTATTTTACGCTGGTATTCTGTGAGAGCGTGGTCCTCCCCCGGTCGAGCCGACCCATTCGTGCTACAACCATAATATAGCTGCAGCATGGCTCTACCACGTAAAAAAAAATACCTTTATAAATTTCAAACGTTACACGCAACACACTTCAGCTGATAAATGATTGTTTAATATTGATTATTTTTATATATTAAATTCCATATTATATAGCTTTAAGGAATCTTCTACGTTTCTAAGACAAAATGCAAATTATATAACCTTTTTATCTAATTAAAAATGCTCTGACTTGGTAATGTAAACAATGTTATGTAAATGAATATGAATTCTAATTATGTGACAGGACTGATGAATATATAAAGTTACAGTCTTCATACGCCCTACTGCTGGGCACGGACTCCCCATTTCTAAGATGGAGCAATAAATCCGCCGCGCTGCAGCAGTACATGTCGACGGACTTCACGTGTTCCCGAAATATTTCCCACAATTGCAGGTTTCCTCACGTTGTGTTCCTTAACCACCGAGCACGTGGTAAATCTTTAACCTATACATAATAATTTCATTTGTGCCGCGGTGAATCGAAACCCAGGTTACTTGCGTACTGTGTAATTTACAACCAGCGTTCAGCCCATGGGTCACAATAGCGCCGGAATCTGTATAAATATATTAAATCGTCAAAGAATAATTTCAGCACAGCTACGTCATAGCAATGCTTAGTCTAAGGGTAATCAGGCGGTCGGAAGGTTCCCTCAGTGATGTCGATATTCCACGCATTCGACCCAACGGTTTTGCTTCATCTTTCGTAATGCGTACATCAAAGGAATAATCTGCCGGCGTCTGTCTTTCCGTCTCATTACAACCTGAGCGTCTTCAAGAGTGAATAGGCTTTTGTTACACTAAGACAGTGCGATTCTAGGGCTTCATCACTTACAACCTGGGGGGATTATAGTTAAGCACTGACTTATAAAAATAAAAAATAAAAATGGTGAGACTTAAGCGTTAGGCGGAGACATACATGCGCTGTTTAAAACAGCCTGTTTTACTCCAGTGTCCTGAGTGGCGGATGCCTTGCCGGACGCACACTACTCAGGCTCAGGCTTAGCTTAATGTCTCAGTGGAAAGCTATCGGCGAGCGAGCGACCGTCCGCCACTAATGACACTTATCAAAAGAGTTAGTTTGTCACTTATACCGAAGTATTTCTTAGTATATAAACTAATTTACTTAGATTGTACACTCAGAAATTGCAGTAGCATAAAAATAAAATCTTTTTTTTAGTGCTGGCAAGTCTTGTTAGAGTCCATTATCACTGCGTCCAGCATGACTTATTGTGATCGCTACTACGGCTATAGTTCACTGCTAAGCTAATCTTCAATGAATTGAAGGAGTTGCTTAATTGGGACTTTTTCTTCTGGACTAAGCAAGTAGTTTCCCAGATGTTAAATGAAGTTAAGATCTTGACGTACTACCTACTGCCTACTCCTTTTTAAAAGGCCGGCAACGCATCTGCAATTCCCCTGGTGTTGCAGTTGTTCACGGGCGGCGGTAGTCACTTATCATCAGCTGAGCCGCATGGTCATATGCTCCCTCTCCTATAAAGAAAAATATAATCATGAATAAGAAAATTCTTTTTCTCGAGCCGGGTGTCAGCGAAATGAAAAATAAATGCACAGGCACGATTCAACGGAGGGTAGTAATTGAAAAGTGTGCGGTTTTGTTTTTTATTGCAGCCGAGCGGGCGTGCTGAAGGAAATTGTGAATGAAATGCTGCACGGGGCCGCTGCAGCTGTAATGGTTGGTGTTACCAGCCGCTTGCACTGAGATTATGATTTTTGCTCTTGTAGTTTATTTATAACACTAAGATTCATTCTGGTTTATTTAAAAGGTATTTTTTAACTAGATTATTATTTACTTTCTGCTTCTACTTCATCAGTGCGTTAAAATATACTATCGCTGGACATGGACCCTCCAGTTAGAGAGGATGTACATGAACACAACACAGAAACAAATTATTTATACATTATATACCTCTATTAAATGTTTCTCTATATCCATGTTTGTTCTCTTTCGATCAATTTTTAAATAAATAAACCTACTTGGCGGTTTCAGTGTAGGACTTATACAAACTAGTATCGGCGATTTCGACCAGAAATTCGACCAATTTTTTTTTTAATATACTGTAAGTGGTTGCTGTGACCCACAGACATTTATCCTCAATAAAGAATCAAAATGCAGATGCGTCGTCACCCGTGAGGATAGAATGCCTCTTTTCCAGTAAAATGTATCTCTGGTTCTCTACACTCACCATACGAAACACAGCAGTGTTTAGCTGCCATTTTACGCTGGTATTATGTGAGAGCGTTGTCCTTCCCCGGTCGGGCCGACCCATCGTGCTACAACTATACTACTAATATAGCTGCAGCATGGCTCTACCAAATTTTGTGTGTATGTTTCATTTCACGTATTAATATGCCTAATAATTGACAGGCATTAGCTATATTTATAGAAATGTTATGTCATTTCACTATCACTAGTTAACGATCTTTGAAATAGACGTGCATCAACTCGTAGTTAGACTGGGCTAGGGTGAACTGCGTCAAGTGTCGGAAATTAATATCTGTTGCCTCAGGAAGTGCACAAGGACCTTGCCGGTCATAAATAACCTCGATGTCAAATTAGTTATTAAGTAAGTTAGATTTTAAATTGCGAATTAATTTTTAAACTTTGTTATGTTAACCTATTTCTTTTTACATTGAAGTTTAGAATACGATATAATATTTTAGTAATCATCAGAAATATTTATGAAGAGATTGAAAAAACAGACACTATATAATATAATATGCAAAATTTATTTTAACAATTATTTTATTTATGTAACAAATAGGGAACAATACAAAATTCATTATAAGTTTTCATATCATTCATTTTGTTTTCATGCATTCGATTGATGTAATCGATAAAATCAAAGATGATATTTTTGGTAGCTTAGCATCTTCGATTGTAATACCAGAGTGAACGAGAGTGCGGAAGCTTCCGGAACTCCGGTAATATGCTCATTAGCAAGCGACTATCAAATAGGGAATACTATCAGTTTTAACTTTTGCTATTCGATACATTGTTACGAGTTTTAACCGTTGCGCAGCGTTTGGCGAGATATTTCTCAAGTACGGCATGCGTAAAACTTCTCTAAATATATGTGTCACTCTAGTGCGTTAAAAATGCTCTCATTTTATTGAACTCTTCCTATCTTTGGTCAAATGTGTTATTTAATCAATATTAAAAATAACATAGGTATTATTTTTTACACTTTAATATTATTTCAAATAAAGATAGAGCAGCTATTCGGCTATATTGATATGATATGATATATGTTATATGGTCAAAAAAAAATTTCCTCTCCCTCAGCATGGATTTTCATGCCATTGCAAATTCATTGAAACAGTATTAACTTTAAAGAGGTATATTTCGCGACCACTGGTGTAACCCACTATTTACTAATTTCTCGTTTCTACTATAACGACGTTTTCCGTACATTTCGCAAATGGTCACACACTCAGTCCCGAAACTATTGTTTGTCGTTTAATAGGCCATTCAAATACTTGTTCTGTGCTGGCATCGAACCTGCGTCTCACAAAGCCGCTGCAAAGTGCTTACCACAGCGTTTCCGAGCCGCCCAATTTTTCATGAGATTGTATACTTTTATTCCCAGCACAAGTTCTATGAATCGAGACAGAATCGACACTTATGGAAAAGTTATCATTAAATGAACGAAACACATCGATGACTAAGCTATATCGATTATATAAAAATAGATTTCAGAGTGCAGAGAAGCAACTGCGCTACAATAAACATGCTGCAAACGTTTTAGGTCACCTGTTACTGTTAGATATGATTTATTATTATCGATATTCCGTCATGCACATGCCATGTGGTCGCGCTATACGAGAATCCATCACCCTATTTCGTCCCGTGAGTTAGTAATAGGCGACCATAGGATATGCCAGAAAGACCTTTAGCCTCCGCCAGATGCCGGTAACCAGCGACGGGGAGCAGTGTGGAAGGTGCGAAACGTAGGATACTGCTTATCGTGACGATTAAGGCGAATCCTCCAAATACAGCGGGAGAGGTCCATGGTCAGCACTGGACTTTTGCCGGCTGATGATGATGATGACATTCTGATGATTTTCCACCTGTTAAGTAAAGTGGCTACTGCAGCTTATAGACACCTGCCACAAACTTGAAACAAAGAAAGCTACAGATACGTTTTCACCTTTGTGAATGGAATAGCTCACAGCCTATAGTTGTGCTAGCTGTCTCTCTCTCTCTTTCTCTTTTTTTCTAAAAATATCTATGTCTATACTCTTCTGAGCAGATCCTTGCAAGCACAGATATTTGGTAACAGAAATAGGTCAGAGAATTGTACCTGCTCAGACGGACGCGTAGGCAAAAAGGAGTTCTACTTTCCCATTTATTTTTGGAATTTTGAATATGACTTAACTTTGAATTAACAGATTGCTACGTCGTAGACCCTTAAAATCCAACCTGATATCATTATTTATGCAAAAATATGTTTGCTTTTCGGGTCTAGTTGTTTTGTGATTGTCCTCGTTCCTTTGACTTTGAATATACAAAATTTTACTTTTTTTGAGGTTTGTATAAAAATAGTTATTATAATATTAAGGAATTTATACATGATAATAACCCCTGGGAATGAGGTGATCGCTACCAAGCTATTTCTAATTTGTTTTGTGTTCTTAATTGTGTAACATACATGATTGCTAGCTGGTTTTTTTGTTGGTTCTTCCCAGGACAGAGGTTTTTTCCGAACCAGTAGTAATCAAACAAAAGATTGACTTTGAATAAGTATTTTTTATAATCTATATTGAATAAAAAAGTTTTTGTTTCTGTTTGACATTACTTTTCAGCATCCAATATGACGCAATCCTAGAGGATGAATGTCTTTGTATTTCCCCGTATATGATAATCTCCTATGAAACCTCCCACGCAGTTGATAGCTTCCGATTATTCGATTTTTTGTGAGGAACGATAGAATCTATTACCTCATTTTCGCCTCGCGGGCGAGTCTCTTAAAAGAAACTGTAGGAAAGGCCTAAAAGACTTCGTGGTTTCTGACAGAAATTAATATATCTAGTTAATGAGAGATTTAGACTGCCCAGACATGCGACAGACAACCGCATCGAAGATGCGACACATCATGTGCAGTTAACTTAGCGTAGATATGTGAATGCAAAACAAATGATAAGTGTGCCAAATGGAAGTCCGTAGGCTGTACCTATTACTCTGGGTAAGAGATGTAAAACTTAATGTATTTAGTAATAAATTTTATAAAATTTCTCATGAAAGTGTTTTCTTAACGACAGATTGCCGCGGCATTATGCAGAGAATAAATTCCTTAAAGCGTGCCTTACGGATATACATATTTTGCCGAAAACATTAAACGAGACTTTGATAGCTAAATCATTTACATAACTCTGACGTTTTATTTATGTGCGGCCGTTATGACATTATCATAATGCCAGTGCAAATAAAACTGGCGCATTCAAAAACTATAAAATCTCTTTACGGCACCGCGGGTCTAAATTGAAATTTAATGGGATATCGATGGATTTTACATAAAGCTCTTTATTACGAACTGGTAATTTGTGATAATTTTGTTAAAATATTTAATTATATATTTTAAAAAGTTAATATATTTAATTATACACGAACAGAAAAACGTTCGTGTATAATCCATACGTTAAATCAGAGCGCGCTGCTGAGACGACCTTCCGCCCGCCTAAGGACAAATTACTCTTAAAATGTACACACCCTAATGCTCTTAAAATTTTGCGCATTAGCATATAACAGTTATAGTAAATTACTTCTCCAGCCCATAAACACCTTAAACTAGCCTCAAACAAAGGAAGCCCTAAATGCGTCGTCAGCTCTGGAGGAGTAAGATGAAATACATCACAGCCTGTAATTAACTGGCACTTCTACAATGTACATAAAGTATAAAGTTGAGTCGAATGCTTTGGGATCGTAGTCAATCGGGTGAGGCTGTGCCCGTAATGGTTGCGGAAGGTTACGAGCGGGGCGGGTGCGACAGAGGGCGCTCGCGCGGCGGCTGCGCGCGTCGCTGGTGGCGGCGCTGGCATCGTGACGCAGTGTGACGTCACTGAACCGTCGGCTCGATACGCGCTGGCCCCTTCGTCAGTCGCCGCCCGAACCAGGCCGCCGAACGTCGCGCCCTACGCGCCTCTACCACCCGTGCACTCTCATACCGGGTTTAGTTCAGTACCACGATGACATAGCCCCCAGTGCCGTGCAACGAGGCGACGTGAAAGCGCACACCTTTTAAGTTTTTCCATTGGAACGAGGAAGCCGTAAAGGTCCCCCGTTGTTGCAGATCTAGAGACAGTCCATACCGCTCCGCCGAGGAACGTACACGAGACCGACAGGCGGCGTGCTCTTTTATATCCGCCTTATCCTTAGAGACTTACAAAAATGGGCGAGGTGAGTGGAAGTGTCGCTTGTTGTAGTGCTTATGTTGGCCTTTGTAGTTGTCGAGTTTCGGCGTCCAGTGTCTTCGTGATGTGAGTGCATGCTTACAGTGTTTGCGGAAGATTCGTCCGACTTCCGCGCTTAGGCAGCAGTACCCGGACGCTGCTTGTGTTAAGTGCTTACTGCTCCAAAGCATGATCATTGTGATTTATTCCTTAGATGTTCATTTGCACGTTTCCTTTGTTCTGTTCCCTGGCGTTCATCAGAATTATCAGTCTTCACCATTCAATCCATTTCATTTATTTTGTATGTTCTTTGTTTTTTTCTTATTACGATTTTAGCTCTAGTTAGTTTAGATTTAGTTTTTTAACGCGAAGATCGGATGACAGGCTTTCGGAGACGGCGCCGATCTGGTTGCGTAACTGTCCGTATCGATCTGTGCGGCGAGAGGGACACTGCTGTATGGCCTTCTCATACACCACTAATCATTCCCCATACACCCTAGTCTAATTTGATTTCGAAGCTTATCTATTAAATATTTAAAGTAGATTGTAAATTTTAATAACATATATTTTTCGTCAAAGTGGACCTTTTGATACTTTTGATTTGTTTAATCCTTATTGATTAAAATCCTTGCCGAGGAAAATATAGTCTTCTACCTCTCTTTTAGAAAGAAATTTATTTTTCCAAAATATTAATAAAGTAATGAAACGTTTGTGACGTTAATATAGTGCAATTTCTAGGGCTTCGACACCACTTACTACCAGGTGGGGATTGTAGTCACTATCGGCTTATAATAAGTAAAAAAAAAATTGCTGTATAATAAACTTCTATTGAGCGGCCCCAAGCAGATGTATAGTACAAATGGGTCGTCTCGTTGGGGTCTTATAAAGAATAGCTCCTCGCAAGGTGTCCTGAAGGAAGTAGCTAAACAGGTTGTGGCGAGTGTTGGCCGTGCCTCGGGCCCGAGAACTATAAGAGCACCGATGGTTTATTAGAAAATTGCTTCGTCATTATGTCATTTAAATCGCATAGAGTGCCGTCGCTCTATTGGAGTATTTCCTTTATCCTTTATGACGATAGCATGCACGCATCAATTAGGTTGCTAGACGAGGTCCTTGGTGTGTTTCCCATTAGTCGTCTAAAATTTGTATTACCACCTACGTTGCGGTTTTATCTATAGTTCGAATTTCAAAATAACGTCTTTCGTTTTTACTACCTGTTATATTTTCTGCCAGAGCCGTATCATATTTATGCTAGATATTACAAAATATGTGAACGATGTAAAAATTATATCGCAGAATAGTGATTGTTAACGGCCATGTGTATTATTAATATTTTAACAGAATATTCAAAAGATTTTGTTTCCGCACGATCAAAAACTTTTTTCAACAGATTCTTTAGTTTCGTAGTTCGAAAAAAAAATAATATTTTTGATATCCCTTGTGAGTATGAAATATTTAGCTGTAAACGGCTTATAGCAGTGGACTGATACAGGATGAAGAAAGCAAATTAGTACCTTTACAATATTTAGCACATAATATCACAGAGATCATTGCGATTTTTTTTTATTTTTCCCCAAAATATTATAGTTAGTAAAAAATGTTGAAACATAAAAGCATAGTAAAAGTAAAGTTGCAACCTATATATATCCCACTGGTAGGCACAGGCCTCCTCTTACGTCTGAGCAATCATCACAATTCTGTCGGGCTTATAGAACCATTAATCCGCCACACTGCTCTAGTGCGTGGTGGAGTTGGCGGACTGAACATCTCTTCAAATATTTTATACCTGAGACACGCAAGTTACCCCTAGATTATTCTTTCACCCCCGAGCACATGGTAAATCAATATATTCTAATTTACAATTTTGTTGGTGACGGCGGGGATCAAACCCGGATTGCTCGCATATCAGAATCGGTATGTCTCTGAACTACCACTGAGACATTTGTCTATTGTCATCCTCAATTCATGTAAATTTAGACTAATATGTTTATTTTTTGCCTTTATCTTTTAAGAAATAAATTTATTATTAAGTAAATCATTATCATCGTGTTTCTTGTAACCGAGACGTGCCAAGTTCAATATTCATTACTCAATGAGATTAGTCTATAAAAATCGTTTGAAATACTAGAATAAAAAAAAGATTCGCGTAGGCCGCGGCATTCAATTTTAACAAGAACAATTTATCTATCTAAAAGAATGACTATATTACATAACTGGAACCGGGAGACAATAAAAATGTGGGGTGCTACAAGGCTCTACACGAGACTTTCGTAGACCCAACTACCTCTACTGGCTATGTTTCGGTGACATCTTTGAGGAACTGAACGGAACCGACGTTTTTGTCTGTGCCATTCAGAGTCAATTTATTAAGACCAATAATTATCCTATATTTATTACATCCTATAGGATGGCACCGTGGACGTTTGTTGTCGCCATCCCGTCGAGGCATTTCATCTCGGTTGGTCGGCGATTTCTAACTCTGATCATTTGCACAGACATAACCTATTATCTTGCACCAGGTGCTCGCTTTGAGTTCTAGTTTCGTAGATCGGAAACCGTCTGACCCCAGACTCTACCGGGACAGGAATAATTTGCAAGAAAAGTCCTGTCTTCACATACACAGTCCTTGCGAATAAAAAAACCCCGATATGATTATGTTCTTGGACTGGACAAATTCAAGGATATTTTTGGTCGAAATTACCATTCCATAAGAGGAGAACCTCATGAATGCTGAAACAAATAAGAAAACAAAATCCTGGCTGAATAGGTTGGGGTTGTCTGGCAACCGAAATGATTCTTGTAGCTGTTTCTGAGTACCGATTAGACACGGTTAGCCTCTCGGGTCATCTAAGGCGCCCTAGACTCCGTGACGGACTTCTCGGAGCTTTTTTTTTATAGAAATATGGTGACAAATGAGCACATAGTCCACCTGATGGTAAGTGGTTGCTGTGTTCCATAGACATCTGCATCTATCTTCGTTTGCCTATTAAAATGCAGATGCGTTGTCAACCGTGAGGACGAAGATAGAATGCCTCTTTTCCAGTAAAAAAGGGTTTCCGGTTCACTACACTCACCATACGAAACACAGCAGCATTAAGCTGCTATTTTAGAGGGTGGTCCTTCCCCGGTCGAGCCGGCCCCTTCGTGCTACAACTATACTATTAATATAGCTGCAGCGTGTGTCTACCACGTAAAGCTAGTTTATAAATAATATGTTTTTAAGTATTTATGAAGTCCATGTAGACGAGAACACTGTTTAAATACCTCTTAAATGCCTAATAATAAAATACATATAAAACACCGTTATAAAAAAATGCTTGGGAACATAGCTTGAGACATTCATGCAGATGCAGTCAATTAGGACAGATGTTTTATCGTGTTAACAACAAACGCACGTGAGAATTGGCTTAGCTTTTGGCACAGTTCTCCTGTTATTCGCGCAGTGAGGTGTGACGTTGTCTGTACGTCGGTCAAAAACAATTATCTCATTCACAGTCCACTACGATAGTAACGACAAAATTTCGGTATAAAGCGGTATCGTGACCCTGGCAATGAATCTTCGATCGTTGACACAACTGAAGCTATTCGCATCCTGTTCAAATCATCAATGGATTTTCTCGAATCTCTTTCATTTGTTTTATTGTAAACTATTTTGAGTGTGCAAGAATTTAGCGAATTTCAAATAATGTATGTAATAATAGCTTGTAATAAATAATGTATGTAATAATAGTGGAAAGAAGTGGTCTCTGCCTACCCCTACGGGAAAGAGGCGTGATTATATGTATGTATGTATGTATGTATGTATAATAGCTTCTAAAAAACATTCTTCTTTCTAATTTAATATGGATCACATTATGCAAAGTTTATTCAGAAAATTAATGTATTATTTCCTGAAACGCATTTATTTATTTAAATCAAAACATGTTCCTAACAGAACGCATTCCAAAACGCCAGCAAACAATCTTAAAAGTTTTTTATATTGTTTTATTATGTAATTACACATATTATATGAATTGCATCATTACAGTCAGCTGCTGAACGTAGGCCTCCCTTACAAGTTGCCAACAAGCACGGCCACCATGACTGATAGTGGGCGTTTGCTCCCCACTGCGCTTTTATTGCAAAGCTGTCATTTGAGAAGCTTTCTTCTTCAACGGCTGTTAATTTTTCGAGCTTATATGACCGGCCACTTTAACTTATTGACCAGTTTGTCTAAGTCAGTTACTATTGCTACTCTGTTGTAGATATCCTCCTAATAGATTTCATCTCGCAGAGAAAACTCAACTATAGCTCTCCGTATAGCTCACTGAGTGACTGAATTTCATTATATCGGCAGCAGTGAAGGACCACGTCTCGTTTCCGTAAGTTATCATTGGTAGACGGTCACAGTCCTGCTGACCATGGGGGTCAGCAGAACTGTGACCGTGGTGTTCAACAAACGTCTTTGATTCCATAATTAAAACTAATTCTTAAAAATTTGTTTTATTCAATAAAAAGTGTAGCCAGAGCGTGTTGCAAAGTACTCGGTAAAAATCGGTAAAAAAAAATGAATTTCATTCAATGTGCATTACTCATGTAATGAACACTTTTATTTTAAGATCTTTCGAAATATGGCCAGTTTACAATGAAATACAGCGGAGTTGGATTATCAACAAAAATCATAAATTATTTAATGTAAATATTGGATGCTAGATTCCCATTAAATATCATCATCATCATCATCATTACAGCCCTTCACAAGTCCACTGCTGAACATAGGCTTTCCCCAAAGAATTCCACTAAGCACGGTACTGTGCCTCCTGCATCCATCGACTTTCTGTATGTCTTACCAGGTCGTCACTCCATCTAGTGGGGGCTCGCCCTACACTTCGCCGGTTCTTCGAGCTATATGGCCGGCCCATTGGCACTTCAGCTTACTTACCCGTTGGACTATGTCAGTCACTCTGTTTCTACTGCGGATATCCTAATTTATAAGTTTATCACGCAGAAAAACCTCGAGCATAGTCCTCTCCATAGCTCGCTGAGCAACCTTGACCATTAATTATGAAACGACACAATTGATTATATAATCTAGATCTAACTCTAGATTTAAAGCCTACAAATGATTACTAATCCATTAAATGCATAATATGCATAAAAATCCTCGAAAGTAATACTTGAAATCTAGCTTCGTATTAAAATTTTCATACCTTACATTTCTGTGAGGATTTTATGAGCGATGAATCCCTCGCGCTGCTTCAATGCATATTGGCGTATATACTCCGCATGTCCTTCAAATAATTATAAGTTCTCAGATATAACCTACATATCTAAGAAATTAAAGAAATATATTTCCCACGATGTTTGCCTTTACCGTTGAGTATCTGCTAAATCAACACTTAAAATTATTACATTAAGAGTTAATTTAGCACATACTACTCTGTTCTTGCTGTGATAACGGATATTATACTCGGGTAGCTTGCGGTCTAATTTAAAGCGAACGCTAATCTCCTACTGAGCTATTTTATTTTGACCCTTTATATGCCCTGAATACTCATTTCATATAATGAGAACTTATTCTCATCAGGTCCGGTTTCGATTTTCCATCTAATATTCCGGTTTAACCTTTGAAGAGATTATAAAATGCGGTTGCTAGGGCTGTCCGGGGTGGCAACCTTGTCGTTTAGCTATTTCTGTCGAGGGTAGAAAACGGGGGTTGGGCCGTACGGCGCATGCGTGCTTGAAGCCGCTTATGTAACTTGGGCGAGCACGTCGCGCCATCGCTCGTCTCTTTGCCTACGTGTGAAGCACCCCTACCATTTAATGAATGTCTCATTCCTTTGGTAACTCTATTATTCTATAATTAACTCTAGCCGTAATAGGTAATTTGTGTCAAAATTTACCCTAAAATGAGACGTAATAGTAAGGTACAAGGTCCTACTATTAATGTAGTAGTTACTCTTTGTGGCAATTTCGCGTCCCGTGTAACATTGCTCCAGTTAGCTGTAACCTTCATGGGAATTCAGGGCGCTGTTTAATGAGGTCCGTTATGAAAACGTTCGTCAATTATCGACGGCGACTGGTGGCTTGTTTACGGCACCGCGGACGCATTTAGACGCAGTGACATTCATGCCGCCATTTGAACAATGAAATCGTTAATGCACCAATATGCGCCTGTTTCCTGCTAGCATCAACAGAAATCAATCAATCAATCGAAAATACTCTTTATGACAACTGCGAAAATTATCGAATTAACAAATTTTTTAAAATGTAAAATATGTTCTAAGATCTAACGTTCGCCTTTAGTCTGTTCTTCTTCTTCCTCATCATCAGTTTGTAAAAGTTCCCTGCTGGACATGGGCCTCTCCAAGTGTGTGGAGGATTTGGGTCTATCGTGTTGGTAAAAATGATGTTACTGCTGCAATCATTCTATAAAATTGCTCTTGAAAGTCTTGTCAGCTGAAAGCAATGCTAAAGGATATCCTATATACTATAATAGGACACACTGTAGACTATACCTCGAAATGAATACAGTGAGAAGCGTGTATATACATTACCCACTGTATGATACGCGTCCTTACCGCCACACTCAGGTTCGCATACGCAACTAGTTCAGAGCAATTGAGTGCTATTGAGCCGCTGATCTCTAGCAGGACTACATCGCACACACTTGCCAAGGTTACGCCACAGTTGCCGTGTGCTTCACAATGCCTTTATGTCGTTCGATAAATCTAATATACATGTTTAATGCTTCATACAATGTGTTTTCTGGTGCACGTAAATTGAGTAATACCTTTTCATTAGTAGTGTTCAAACTTCATCATTTATTTTTCTAAATTTGATGTTGATGATTCTTTCGACTTACGTTTTGCTTTAATTCAAACCATTCTCATGTTTATCAAAAACATCGAATAGTTACTGTCTAAAAATGCTTTTTAAGTCGTTATTGGATCCAAATTTTTAACGCAGTAACTTTTCGATGTTTCAATTTCTTTTATTCGTCGATACCGCGAGACTCATTGCCTTAAAGAAGCATATTATTTATTATTGTTTAGGCTATTACATACAAACATACAGTCGGCTTAGAGTCTCGCGATTTCGCCATTATCATTTTCACTTCACATAGTGGAACCCTGTTGCATGGTCCGTAGGGGCCGCCTTGTAGAATGTGTCTAGCCCCTAGTTGTGTTTACAGCATGGCCGTTCCGACTCATACCGTGTCGCCACCGTCGCACCAGTTAAGGACGATAATAGAACTGCCGATGGACAGTACAAGGTTTTTAAATTACTTTCATCTTTCGTTTATACAAACGCGAGGACAGACGTGAGCAGTTTAAATATTGCTACCTCTACACGCACTGATTTCCTACTTATTTGATTTGATATCATTGCTTTTATGAAAGACCAACGCGCAGTAACTGACTTAGGGTATGTTTTCATGTCTAAAAATGGCATTTACTAACCCAAAATTTGCAATACAACCTTTTATTTAAAAATACAATGTAGATAAAGAAAATATATTAGAATTAGTCGGTCGTAAATACTTCAATATGATGCACGTCGGAGAGCACGACGTATAAAAAGCGCATTTATGAACAAATTAAAAGACATTAAGCCCAAGTTTACACGCATATCTCGAATCTTTTGTGGTCCAAAACAAATAGCTTCTCTATCACATAATCTAGGATAGGATATTAAAAAATCAAATAACTAATTTGATGATTACATTGAATATCACTAACTTATAAAAAAAGACGTGGAATATTATGTCTAATTTTCATTCAAAATGTAGAGATAGCACTAAACGCACAACTTCTGTCATCGTTGTTCATTGCATGCTTTATTTAACGCATTTTTTCATATATTTTTTATTATTTTCACTTTTTAAAACCATGTCAAAATAAGTTAAACTACATATATTTTAAAAACAATTTATGATCCACTTTGGAGCTAATATATATACTACTTTATATGTCCGCAGACACGCCGGAAACCCCCTGCGAAAAAGCGGAAACCAGGAGATTTAGACGACCTAAAACAGGAATTAGACATCGATTATCATAAAGTAACTCCCGAGGAACTCTACCAAAGATTTCAAACACATCCTGAAAATGTAAGTACATTTTCACAGACCTTTTATAAATCACCCATCTAATTAGGGTTTAATCGAATCTAATAAATGGCAACATTTAATTTTTATTATATTTTTTTAGGGCCTTAGTCATGCAAAAGCGAAAGAAAATCTTGAAAGAGACGGTCCAAACGCACTCACTCCCCCAAAACAGACACCCGAGTGGGTGAAGTTTTGTAAAAATCTGTTCGGCGGTTTTGCGTTATTACTGTGGATTGGTGCTATTCTGTGCTTTATCGCATATGGAATTCAGGTAAGTAGTATAACAGATTATAAACTATTTTTGAAGCTTTTGTCATACTAAATTTATTTCTAAATTTATAAACAAATAGGAATTAATATAACATTGATGTTGCTTTATCGTTCTTGTCAATAACCAGCTATGAATCTGTTTTACAGGCGAGTACCGTTGAAGAACCAGCGGATGACAACTTGTACCTTGGTATTGTACTAGCGGCTGTGGTTATCGTTACTGGTATCTTCTCTTACTACCAGGAAAGCAAATCATCTAAGATCATGGAATCATTCAAAAACATGGTACCCCAATTCGCTACTGTTATCCGTGAAGGTGAGAAACTAACTCTCCGCGCTGAGGACCTCGTGCTCGGGGATATCGTTGAAGTAAGTAAAGACTTATTGTATAATTCGTAATATTATATTAATAATTTAAAAAAAAAGTTTTGTTTCTCTACATGTCTATAATAAGCTATATATAATAAGCATATATAATAAGCTATATATTCGTATGTGAATAGTGGCAGCTTAAGGGAATCCTAGTGGATATTAACCCGTAAGTGTCGGAAGAGGCGACAAATGAAAAAAAAAAACGAAAAATGGGAAATAAAAAATATATTCAAGCTGTTCGTACCAATTATCGGCCTTGAAATTATCCATTACCGCCATTCTATGTAAGATTATGAAGCCTATATTGCACGCTCACCTCATAGCATACCTAGAATAAATGATCTCCTCGGCAACCGGGTTTCGCCGAAATATGTAAACCTTCTAGCGTATTCCACTCACATATGGTACCCGACAACTTGCTAAACAGCAAGTGCTTTTAAGTTGATATCTTGATGCTTGTTCTTGATGTCTTCATTTAATGACAATGGTGTTTCAGGCAAGTTAGTTGGATGAGAAAAGTAGTTATCGTTTTCAAAAGTTTACTTTAATAATAAATTTATAAAAAACGTTGTCGTTCTCTGTGTTTCTTATACTAAACAGAAACCTGTATTTTAGGTGAAATTCGGTGACCGAATCCCAGCTGATATCCGTATCATCGAGTCCCGCGGATTCAAAGTAGACAACTCGAGTTTGACTGGCGAATCGGAACCTCAGTCCCGTGGCCCCGAGTTCACCCATGAGAATCCCCTGGAAACCAAGAACTTGGCCTTCTTCTCAACTAACGCTGTTGAGGGCACCGCTAAAGGCATTGTCATCTGTTGCGGAGATAACACGGTTAGTGCAGTACTATTTATTGCATATACTTTCACAGATTAAATAAATAAATGAATGATTTATTCGTCACTATAATGCAATGTACACATTTGGTTTCAATAACGAAAAGGCATCCCACTCAGCGCAATGCTGTAGCAGTATTGCCACATTTCGCTGTTATTCTGAGTAAATACACTTAAATACTTTTTGTAAATTTGAGAACATAATTACTAATCTTTAGTTTAAACAAACAATATACCAGATATAAAATAGACCGACGATGGGAAGCACCATCAAAGTGTGCCAACTACGTTACTCACTTAGCGTGTCGTAAAAAGCGACTAATGTGATATCGGGTATGTTATTATCTTGGCAAAGGGCTACCCACGTATTACTTTTATCTTCCCTATTTTCTACATTGTCTTATATTATTGGCTAAGCGTGGATCCTCGTTATATGATGATAATCCATTCTGGGATTACATTTGTGACGTTTTATATGTACATAATAGAAAAACTGATTTATTTTGGTTTAACTCAGCAAAACTAATAATGGAAGTTTTTATTTAGGTGATGGGACGTATCGCCGGCCTGGCTTCTGGTCTGGACACAGGAGAAACGCCTATTGCAAAGGAAATCCACCACTTCATTCACTTGATCACTGGCGTCGCCGTATTCCTTGGAGTCACGTTCTTCCTTATCGCTTTCATCCTCGGCTACCACTGGCTGGATGCCGTCATCTTCCTCATTGGTATGAATTCACAATTTAACGTTTTTATGCGACTACCTCCAGAAGTGTGATGACATGTATGTTTATTTATGACGTCCAGTAGTCTTCTCATTAGATTCTTGATCTCCGCTCGCAAGAAAACAATATGGCGGAAGCTTTAAGCGTATTCTATAGATTTTATTTTTAATAATTGTTTAATTTTTAATTACTTTAAATATAAAGTACTCTTTCTACGATATTATTCACGGCTTAGTAACGCAGTGCTTAATGAAGCATTAATTTTTGGTTGCGGCACTGCAGTTCCGCCGCGCCGCGTTGTTACAAATCCTGCACGGAACAAATGTTTGTACGACCTACAGGTAATTGTTCCGGGTCTGAACGTTCGTCTTTGTGCAATTTATGTATGAAAAACGAACCCATGATATAAAAGAAATTAAATTTTAATTATATATTTTTGATTGATTATTTGACACTTTGATACTTTACGATGCACCCTTCGGTTTATATAACGCCTTTTATTTAAACTTTGATTAAAAATAGTGTAACATAAGCAATTTCAGCAACCAGGTAATATATATATATATATATATATATATATATATATATATATATTACTGGAAACAGTGGTAGAGCCACGCGGTAGCTTTTGCTGTCGCACGGATGGGCCGGCTCGAACCGGGGTGGTACCACGACCTCACAGAATACCAGCGTGAAGTAGAGGTTTACCTCTGCGTTTCGCTTGGTGAGTGCAGGTGGTCGGAGGCCCTTTTTACTGGAAATGAGGCATTCCATCTTAGTCCTCACGGGTGACAACACATCTGCATTTTGATTTGTAATAGAGGATAGATGTAGATGCCTATGGGCCGCAGCAACCACTTACCATCAGGTGGACTGTGTGCTCATTTGTCACCCTTATCCTATAAAAAAAAACGAGGCACTCCATCTTAGTCTACAGGGATGACAACGCATTTGCATTTTGATTCTTAATAAAAAAAAGAAGAAGAAAATGTCTATAGGCCACAGCATCCATTTACCGTCAGGTGGACTGTGTGCTCGTTTGCTCTTATTCTATAAAAGTTAATGTGCGCTAATCCTGAGATAATTGAAGAACAAAAATACCATAATAACACTGTATTCGCAGGTATCATTGTAGCCAATGTACCTGAAGGTCTACTCGCCACCGTGACCGTGTGCTTAACCCTTACCGCTAAAAGAATGGCGTCGAAGAACTGCCTTGTCAAGAACTTGGAAGCTGTAGAAACCCTCGGATCCACTTCTACCATCTGCTCGGACAAGACCGGAACACTGACCCAAAACAGGATGACTGTCGCCCATATGTGGTTCGATAACCAGATCATCGAGGCTGATACTACGGAGGATCAGTCTGGAGTACAGTATGGTGAGTATCATTAAGAACAATGATTTCTTATATTTATGCGAATACTACATTTCTATACAGGGTTATTTTTCAAAAAGTGGCCAAATTTTAAACTTGAGTTCAAACATAAATAATGACCGTTAGTGCAGTTTTTGAAGATACCTTAAATGAATGTGATATATGGGCAACAACTACGCGTACACGCACCTTTCGTGTGCGATTCAATTCAAAGGATTTTGCTGACCGATCGACCCTTACGAATATGTTCGTGCGTAGTAAAATAGTAGCCGTAAGATATTTATGAATGATAATCAGTTATGTATTATTTTATTTATATATAATAATGCATTTATATGTTTGAGATTTTTTGTAATTAATTTTTCTTCACCATTTGCCTATATTACTTATTCTGAACTTTCGCTGCAAATTTGGCGCGTTATTGCAAAATAACCCTGTATATAAAAACTTAATTGCTGTCTTGCTAAAACTCAGAAATGTGTCCCTAGACGTTTCATAATTACATTTGCACCCAGTAGGTGACGCTGATGTCGAAATATAAAATCGCTAGTATGAAATGAAACTAATTTTACGGTTACGTTTAATTTAACTTTTTTAATTCCCGACGTTTCGGTCACGAGGGGTAACCCCATGGGTGCTGTAAAGTGCCCGAAACGTTGGAAATTAAAAAAGTTAAATTAAACGTAACCGTAAAATTAGCTTGATTTCATGTTCATGAAGTAATAATACAATTACGCTTTGAACTGACTTCAAAGATACGACTCCATATTTTTCGTTAGCAGTCTTCAAAAAAAGAAGAAGCTTAATAATTCGACTGTATTTTTTTGTTTGAATGTTATGCGACATCTTCCTCAATGGAGAACCGATTTTGATGACTTTTTTTTATTAAAAAGGTCATATTTCGGCGGCCCCACACTCCCACATAAATATTGGAGAAAAAAATTCCACTCTTAAGAAGTATTCCTTAGTCCACCCAAAAGGATGAAAGATGTACTTTTAAAAGTAAAACCCGATTTCAAACAACTAAAAAATTATCATTCTGAATTAGAGATTTTAATTCATCGATACAAGATATCTTAGCACTGACTTCAGAATAAAATTAAACAATGTAATTATGAAATTATTTTATTCGTTTTAGTGTTTAAATCCGGTTTTCCTTTTTATTAAAAGTTAAGTTTTTGTTAATGTAATACCTCCGATATGAATAAACTGGTTTTGGTGTTTTTATATTCGAAATATTAAATGTTTACAGTGGTTCACAATTCACATAGATCCCACCAATCCGTACGGATGATAAAATTTATTATAAGAGGGATACTATCCTGTCATTACTACTGACATCCCGTTGATTGCCTCGCTGGTCTACTCATCATCGCGACTGCTAAACATAAGGCCCTGGGTTCAAATCCTGGGTCACGCCAATAAAATTAGTTATTTATTTTTTTGTCTAGAAATTCTCGGTAGCGGCTCGAAGCCAGGAAGTTAGCGAGGTTTCACCCCTGTGCCTCGGAAAGCACATAAAGTCGTTTGTCCTACGTCCGATCTTTCCATTCGTGTCGGATTTCCGTCCAATCGGACTATGAGAGTGAGAGAATAGAGAGTGCAGCTGTGCTCGTGCATACACTCTCGTACTGTAATTCTGTCCCGCGCAAATGTCTAGTCTCTATTGAGACTGGCCCCCGTGACCGAAATTCAGTCAGGAGGACACATTAATATTCCTTAACCACAAGAACTAAGCTTTAAATGCTTGTCCTAGGAATGATTCGGTCTTCCCTTCGGTTTAGATTTTTTTTAAATAACTATTATACTATTATTATGGAGTTCTTATAAACTAATTTGCTTAATTTCGCGTGAGGAAAGAAAATGATGTGTCGTGCCCAGTTTTAAGGAGACCTCCCACCCTCCCTCTATCGCGCGCACTATACCCGTCTCCGTCAATCCCAGCACTACCATCCCCAGCACCACCACACTAGGCACGACTTACCACTCTCGAAAATACGACACGTGTTTCGCCTCTACACAAGGCATCCTCAGGCGAAGTAGACTCTGCGGAAGCTGGCCGCTAAGTGAACGGCGAGCCGAAACTACTGCTATTTATTACTACTACAGTAGTTTCGGCTTATAATTTTCTTTCTTCACGCGGAATTAAGTAAATTAGTTTATAACAACCTCATTATAATGACTTTCCGCAAAGTAACGCCTGATTCTATTAATGAATACTATTATTTATCAATATTTATGGATTTACAGTTCATACGTTATGTAATTGAACATGAGAGACAGTGAATGAGGTATAAAGTTGCTATTTTTAAAGATTTAAAGTATATTTTACGTGGTAGAGCCATGCTGCAGCTATATTAGTAGTATAGTTGTAGCACGAATGGGTCGGCACAACCGGGGAAGGACCACGCTCTCACAGAATACCGGCGTAAAATGGCAACAAGCAAATTCGCAAACGAGGATAGATGTAGATGTCTATGGGCCACAGCAACCACTTACCATCAGGTGGACTGTGTGCTCGTTTGTCACCCTATCTTATAAAAAAAAATTATTGATGGTCTACTATAACACATGCATAATAGAATTGACTAATTATAATATAATAATTTATAAATCCTATCCACAGACCGAACTAGCCCTGGCTTCAAGGCTCTCGCTAAGATCGCTACTCTTTGCAACCGCGCTGAATTCAAAGGCGGTCAGGATGGTGTTCCAATTCTTAAGAAGGAGGTCGCCGGTGACGCTTCTGAAGCTGCTCTTCTCAAATGCATGGAACTTGCCCTCGGTGACGTCATGTCGATCAGGAAGCGTAACAAGAAAGTCTGCGAAATTCCCTTCAACTCTACCAACAAATACCAGGTTTCCATCCACGAGAGTGACGACCCCAGCGATCCTCGTCATTTGTTAGTGATGAAGGGCGCCCCTGAGAGGATTTTAGAACGTTGCAGCACTATCTTCATTGGCGGCAAGGAAAAGGTAGGAAATGTTTATTTCTAATGGATTATTAATAATATAATAAAGACTTTAACACTTCTGTTTTAAAAGAAAACTAAATTTTAATCTTTATGACGTAATAATGGCAAATTTACCATTCGATAGGTTTTGGATGAAGAAATGAAGGAAGCATTTAACAACGCGTACCTAGAATTGGGCGGTCTCGGTGAACGTGTGCTCGGCTTCTGCGACTTGCAACTGCCCTCCGATAAATACCCAATCGGCTACAAGTTCAACACTGACGACCCCAACTTCCCGTTGGACAACCTTCGATTCGTTGGCCTCATGAGCATGATCGATCCACCCCGAGCTGCAGTACCCGACGCCGTGGCTAAGTGCCGTTCTGCTGGTATCAAGGTGAGCGCTGCTATAATGAATGAATGAATAATGAAATTTATTGTACAAGTGTGCATATGCACATCTCTTACTAAAAACTTGAAGTATTTATAAATTTAAAAAAATCTATTAAAATAAAATATTTCATACTTTGTTTTTTTTTTGTATATATAGGTTATCATGGTGACTGGTGACCATCCCATCACTGCCAAGGCTATCGCTAAGTCCGTAGGCATCATTTCCGAAGGCAATGAAACCGTGGAAGATATCGCCGCCCGCCTCAATATTCCCGTGTCCGAAGTGAACCCACGCGAAGCCAAAGCCGCCGTCGTCCACGGAACTGAACTTAGGGATATAAACTCTGATCAACTTGACGAGATTCTCAAGTGAGTGTTTATACACAATGTCATATAACTTGAACATTGTTCTTATCATTGTTTTATTACACTACAAGTATAATGTATCACGTAGCTGAATCAGCAGTCTGAGTCGTCAGTCCTGCGCTTAAATCTCTAATGAACTGGTTATAAAACAATCCAAGATATTATTTTGGGTCGTCATTAGTTTCGACTACGGCTCACGTATCAATAAATTAAAATATAAATTCATTCTCCGTTAAAAATTTAATCACATTATTCATTGAAATGCCCTATATAATGCATTACATTTCTCTTAAAACTTTAAAGCATTGAAATAGCGACATATTAATCGTGTTTGAATACCCCTATGTAAGTAATTTATTTATATCGCAGATTCCACACGGAGATTGTGTTCGCTCGTACTTCCCCGCAACAGAAACTGATCATTGTGGAAGGATGCCAGCGTCTCGGCGCCATCGTGGCCGTCACTGGTGATGGTGTGAACGATTCGCCCGCTCTGAAGAAGGCCGATATTGGTGTTGCTATGGGTATTGCCGGTTCTGATGTGTCCAAGCAAGTGAGTGAACATAAGCATTTTAATCTATATTGAATCGTTAAAATTATTTCTAAGTTTGAACTTAAACTGAAATGTTTTTTTTTTATTAGAATTTTAAATGAAATACCAATCTTACCAACACTAAAAATTTATCTAAATTTACATATTGTTCACTAATTATTTAGTAAGTATACATATATGACTACAATCTTAAATGAACATTCTTCAGGCCGCTGACATGATCTTGCTTGACGACAACTTCGCTTCGATCGTAACTGGCGTGGAAGAAGGCCGCCTGATCTTCGACAACCTCAAGAAGTCCATCGCCTACACTCTGACCTCCAACATTCCCGAGATTTCGCCTTTCCTTGCTTTCATCCTTTGCGACATTCCCCTACCTCTCGGCACCGTTACAATCCTTTGCATCGATCTTGGAACTGACATGGTAAGTGCGACTTTAAATTCTACTGCTAACGGTCCATTTTCTTTTATGATATTGTATTGCCATATTTCTACGATACGTGTAATGTTTAATTTAAGGTTTCAATGGACTGACAAAAATTATAAAACAAAGATACATTACGATTTAATTAAATGTGTAAAATATAACTTCACAGTCAAATATAATGATTATTTACTGTTAATGTAAAAATAATATCAGGGGAACCATTAAAGGTGGATCCTACTTTGAATCACATGGTATCGTAATATTAACGATAACTAGGTTATGACGTCTCTAGGTGGGAGGTGACCTGTGTAGGAGTCCACCTAGGTTGGTACGACCTACTCGCCTATTTCTGCCGCCAAGCAGCAATACAACCATGGCTGTGTTTCGGTTTGAAGAGTGGTAGGCTCAAATTGGCTGTCAGATGTCTATGAACGGCAGTTAATACTGACACTGACTAAATTGGACTGTTAATTTCAAAAATTAAAATTTCCTATCGATAAATTAGATGTGAATTCTAAAAATAAATTTGAAATAATACAGTAATTTGTGAAATTATAATAACATGTCTTCGTTAAGTTTTCAGCATCTTAGCTCAAGATAAAACAATATTTAAACCTCTTTTACTTTTTCTACCTAACGAGTTAATCGAAGCAATTTCTGAATAAAAGTATTTAACTCACATGTTCTTGATTTTAATTTTATTTTTATAATCATATAGGTGACTAGAAAAAGTAACATTGATGTAAAATTATAATAAAAAATTGACATTAGGTGCCAGCAATAGCACTTGCGTACGAGTCTGCAGAGGCTGACATAATGAAACGCCCACCTAGGAACCCATTTTGCGACAAACTAGTCAATGAGAGGTCTCTACTACGTATTATGATGATACTTTGTGGCAATAAAAATAACCAATAACTGTTTTTTCAGCTATAATAACTTCGATGTTGTATCGATAGCGTCACGGCTGGGTGTTACTCTAGTTTGTAACTTATTGTGAGCAACCATAATGTCGATTATCGCTTACAAAAAATATTTTCGATTAAAATTGACCAACGAAATGTTTCAACCCATTATGGTTGAACACAATTCAAGCATTTAACATAAAAAATGTTCAGTGTGAAAACGTGCGTGCGACTAAAAAAAGTTTGAGCTTTACAAATTTAACAGTATTAATTTATATGCTGCAAGTGCTAAATGGTTTGACGTGAGGCTCTTTCCTGTTAATATGAGCATTGAGCGAGATTATCATGCTCGGTGTTATAGGCGGTTCTGTGTACAAAACCAAATGTTACGCTTTCTTAGATTGAGGAAGGTTAAGGACACCAACTCCTGACTTTTGCGGTCCTTAACGCACCGCGTTGGGCGTTCAGTTATTTAAAGGGTATTAATACAGCATTTTCTTTCAAAATAAAAATAAATACAACACACCATAGTGACAGTCACATTCATATCATCTCCATCATCATTAAAACACATTTTATTTTTTCAAAATTTTTCGTGTGTCCTATAATTAAAAGTTCACACTTTCGTTTGCAAATCATTCGATATTTTGAGTTCTCAACGATTTCAGTACTTGCAACAGAACAATCATTTCATAATTTACATTTTTTATGTGTCCGTTTTATTTCTGTGATAATAATTATTAAGTGATAGCAAGTAATTGTAAGCATACACTGTTATAAATATATTGTATTTATGCGCCTGTAAACAGTATCTATAGGCGTTTGTCAACGGTGTCTGCTTGCAACTGTCTTGCTGAATGTTCGATGTTGTACACATGTGATAATGATGCACTGCGCTTTACAATACGAGCACGAACGTTCGCAAGTGTGAACGCGTCGCTGCTCGCCGTTCGCTCTCATAGCTAGTGTTTGTGTAGGTGCCCGCCATTTCCCTGGCTTACGAGGAGGCCGAATCTGACATTATGAAGCGGCAGCCGCGTAATCCTTTCACAGATAAACTCGTTAACGAGAGGTAAAACATCACGAGTGGCACGACACTCGTTCAAAGATATTATTTCTATCTGCTACTTGCTTGCTATGTACCACGTGTAAGTTAGTCTTCAACTGAGGTTTGGTTGTTGCGTGTCGTCTGCGGGCGGTGCCATGTAGGTACACGACTCTGTGTGTTCCCTGTGTGGGTACTAAAGGCGACAATCGCACCGATTCTGACTTCTGCCTTGCGTTGTCTTGTATATTATTCTGTACTAACACATTTCCTGTTTCCTCTAATGTAGCTTGTGGTGGCTATGAAATAATGTGTTTTCTGTTGGTTCGCGACCGACCCGCTTTCAAACACATTGTTTCATTTTGATATAAGTTTTTATATCTTATTCATTTACTTGTTAGGTGTTTGTTTGTATGGGTGTGGGTGTGTGTGTGTGTGTGTATGTGATCGTTTACAAGGTAAGTGATCGATGTCTATCTATGTCTTTGCCATGTGTCTATTGTGCATGTCTTTTCGGACACATCTTAACATTCTTTAGTAACTATATTTCTTTATTAATAATTTTTTTATACTTAATTTATACCTCTCATAATTTCCACGCACATCATATTACACGATATATTTCACACAAATATCGCTACTATACGTTTTTTCATATCGTATGCGTTCCGGGTTCGCATTCACTTCATGTTTGTTATTCGAATAGGCCTATATTTTATATATACGTAGGTACAGAAACATTTATATTAATTGTTTAATATGTTAAGTATCATTAGGGCTTACTTGTAATTATACCACTAGCTTAGTATTTGAACCTGTGTAATGTTCATTTTATAACATAACCTAAAATGTTTCTTCGAATATAACACGCTAAAAATATTTTTCTATTTTCTGTATTTTATAGATCACTGAGTTATTATTTAAGAGTGATAGTGCCGCTAATGTTAATTTGGTACTTATATTTATAACTGAAGTCGTTAGTTGTAGAGTATGTGGTATTGGAGCGTCGTAGCCGAGGGGTGGGTATTCGTCTATAATTTAATTTAAAAAAGTGCCGCGCAATGGCGTGGTTTGTGATCCGTTTTGTGGTTTGTGCTGATTGCTTGGTGTTACCGAAGGTCCCTGCTATATCTTTGGCGTACGAAGCACCCGAGTCCGATATCATGAAGCGGCAGCCTCGGGACCCTTACCGCGACAATCTCGTCAACAGAAGGTTGGCCCGCACTGCCACGTAGCCGCGCATACACGCGGCCGAAGCTTATTAGATAATCATATGGGTGTTAACGCAATCAATAGCCCACATTCGAATTTCGAACGATCCGCTCGGAAAGATCTTTGATATATTAATTTGTACTAATATTAATTAAATTAAATTTTAATAACATTCATAATATCTTCATAGATGTTTCGAACGGATTGTACTGGGTCTACTTCATTAACTGGCCATTGTGAAGTTTAAAAGTACTGATCCTAATAAAAATATTCCAAGTGGTCTCTTTAATAATTTTCGAAAAGGTTTTATGTTTGTATAGTCATTGAATAAAACTACTTTTACGGATACCATCGCGTTTAATTAGCTTATTTTTATTAATTGCCAAAGAAAGAACATCGATTCCTGCCAAGGATGATACGTGAGGCTATTGAAATTAAAAAACATCCTAATTTCAATAGAGAGGGAGGCTGGGTACTACCACCTGCTTGGGATCCTGTAATTAATAAAATTAAATCGAAACCCAAGCATACCACTGCAAGACTTCAAGACACAGTAAGTTCATTCTGCGTAGATCGGACCAAAATTAATAATAAAAAAGCTGAAGGTACTCCGGGTTAACTCTGACATCGGGACGTCAATCATATCAGTCCCCCGTGACCGAAACGTCGGGAATTAATAAGAATAAGTTAATTAAACGCGATAGAATCCGTAAAAGTAGTTTTATTCAATGTGTAGTGTTCGCGTGAATATAAGAAATCATTAGTATTGTCGGTTATACTAACCTAATTTTTTCTATATTTTACGAAAAGCGGTATATGTATTTAAGTTTTATTGTTATAAAACAAAGCATAGAAGAAATTTTGTGATAATAATTAAATTAGTAAAGTTTAAAATTATTTTAAAAAAACAATATTTTCGGTCAGTTAATGAAATGTTGCCCTCATCAAAATTTGAGAATAAAAAAAAATTATTAAAATGCATTTTGAACGGTGGGGTTACTTGCGACCTACCGTTGGAATAAAGATGTGGAAGAGTGATTATGAAGTACTAATCCTGCGTCGAGCACTAAGCAATTAGTTCCGTAACTAATAAGTAACACAGGAACATTCCTCGAACACTGCTAACACCGTTGTCAACCCACAAGTCCCTAATATAGTTACTTCTAATGTTTATTTAAATATCTCACGCAATTCAAACTTATCTTTTATAGACCTCTACCCTAGATTTAGCGAAGTTAGCCTTTCTGTCTACTTCTTCACAATCTTCACTCTTCCATATTTCAAATTTAGATGATGAAATACGAAATGCAATAATAAGTAAATATATGAAATGCACGTTAGTAAACATATTAGCGATTTGTTAGTGAACGTCCTTAAGATGTACTTAGTGACTGATTATTGAATAGAGATGTAGAAGAATTAGTTGTTAGTGATTTTTTAAGGAATGACCTAGGTGATATGAAGCGTGTTGTTTTATTATTTATATATTTTATATTAATAAATTATGTAAATAAACTTGAAATATATATTATTTATTAAAATATATATATTTAAATTTTTCTTCACACGCTTTTCTAATGTCGTTGGAGCTTCTAACGCCCACACGCAAAATACGATATACGGTTCTTTTTGCTTCTATCGATTTTTACGCGTCTTAGCTTTTCACCAATCTCTATTCTCTACTGCTTTCGCTTGCGTTTAATCCCTTGCATGCGGTTTTAAATTGCAAGTATAATTTACATTTTTATATTATATTTAAATGACGATGGTGTTTTGTGTAATTTATTAAAAAAATTACAGGTTTTTAACTTGTTAATGTGATTTTTATGTAATCTTTAGTAAGTATAAATTGTTTTATAAAGCCAAATAAATCAACTCAATTCAAAGAGCTCACGACACCAACGTTGTTTTTAGGTTTAGACTACTAATAATAAAAAAATAAATTTTACTAGAACTCTCATTTACTCGCTCCTGTCAGAGGTAAAGCTATATTGTGTTATTTAAATATTACATTTCATAATAAAGCAAGGTTTCTTAACTAAAAAGGTATTTACTTTATGTTTTTCAGATGTTTAGTGTTTTAAATATCATACAAATACATATAACTATACATTATTCTTTCTTCAATGGGAAATGCCTATCTTCAATAGTGGTTTGTTGTGGACTAATAAAGCAGAAGAGAATTCTCTCTCTCATACATAATGTGTATTAAATTTTTATGTAAAATTCTACTGGCAAATTTAAAAAAGAAGTTTTTTTTTCTTTCTTTCAAACAAAACGTTATACTTATAACACTAGGTTATAGTATTGTTTACATCTTAGTCCTCACGGGTGACGACGCACGTACATTTTGATTTGTGATAAAGGATTGATGTAGATGTCTATGGGCCGCAGCAACCACTTACCATCAGGTGGACTGTGTGCTTGTTTGTCACCCTTATCCTATAAAGAAAATAAAACAAGCACTAGTTTTGTTAGTTAATCGTGGATGCATTTTGTACATGCAAAAACATCCAGACCCGGGACAATTATTGTTTGTAGGCCATACAAACAGATTTTCTGTGCGGGATCTTGACCCGCGGCGTTGCAGCGTTACTAAACGTTAAGCCAGTGCGCCGAGCCGATAAATTAATATTAACTTACAATGGTTTTTATTTTTCACTACTTACAAACTGTTTTTTAAATTCCATATACATATTGTAATTTAACATACATGAAATATTCGTGCGACACGTTACACTTTTTTCTAAATTTAAATTAAGAAAATATTTTTAATGATTTTTAATTGATTATATTTCCGGCTCTTGTTAAGAAACCATGCTTAGTATATGTCCTTATCCATACTAAAATTGAAAAGTAGTTGATCACTAAAAAAAAAAGAGAGAACTTTCGTTCTTTTTATTTGTACATTCAATAAAAAAGAATAATAATTGGTATAAGATACAGGAATATTTCTGCATATTATTCGTATCTAGAAAATTTAAATGTTCAGTGAAAATAAGTTTAAATTGAAAATTAATTGCAATTATCAGTAGAAAACTTTCATATTATACAAATGCACAATATAACACGTTGCACGGGTGTTGACAGGCTGATATCGATGGCGTATGGCCAAATCGGAATGATCCAAGCCGCCGCCGGTTTCTTCGTGTACTTCGTGATTATGGCTGAGAACGGATTCTTGCCAACGAAACTGTTTGGTATCAGGAAACAGTGGGACTCGAAGGCCATCAACGACTTGACCGACTCCTATGGACAGGAATGGGTATGTTAAAATTAAATCGTTAAGGATTATGTTGTCAATTTTTTTTTCCCTGTATTTCGACAACAGCGCCACCTACCGGACCAATTCGGAATCTAAACCATTCTTGAATCAACTTAGTCAAATACACAAAATTTCGTCAAAATCGGCCCAGCTGTTTATGAGGAGTTCAGTTACATACACACAGACAGAAGAATTATATATTATGTATAAAAATAACTACATCTCTTTACCGTCAATTGAGCTCAGAATCCTTTTATTTTCCCTCTGTTTTGCTAGATTGTAGCGATACCATAGTTTAAAGTAAGGTCTTTAAACTGTGATAATATTTTACGATTTACAGTAGATCTGAAAAGGCGCATCGCCCTCATAAATAATGCAACAGACACTTGCTTTTATATAAAATGTTTATACTTTTATTTATTTTTTAATATCAGTAGTGTTAAATCCTCCCGAAAACGGAAGAGGCCCATGTCCAGCTGTGAGTTTTGACGGGTTGATAAAAACGAATCATTATAACGCAACGAACGTTACTATTTTTGAAGTCCCTAATGTCGAACGAGTGTGCCCTAGCGTGAGCTCTATGGATTTGTTTGTCTTAAACATTAAAAAAGTAAATGACTTTGAAATCACCAATTGCATGATTCTGTTATACACAACATGTATTACGTTAACTTTTCTTAAATATTTTACAACACAACAGTACCAATTATGGAAATTAAGCTCTAAATTAAGTCGGAAATAATATCGTATATTAAACCACAAAGTATCCAGAAATAAAAGCACCAATAGATCGTTTTTTTAAGATGTAATCTTTTCAGTAACTGTAATGAAACTTCATTGCTTTCCCAGACATACCGTGACCGCAAAGCCCTTGAATACACCTGCCACACTGCTTTCTTCGTGTCCATCGTCGTGGTACAATGGGCTGATTTGATAATCTGCAAGACGCGCCGCAACTCCATCGTACACCAGGGAATGCGCAACTGGGCTCTCAACTTTGGTCTCATCTTTGAAACTGCGCTTGCTGCTTTCCTGTCTTACACTCCCGGCATGGACAAGGGTCTGCGGATGTATCCCCTCAAGTAAGTATATTAAAAAAAACTCAACATTAAACAGTGAAGAGGCCTTGTAAATATATGTACAACCGCATATCGTAACGTGGGTATCATAAGTGGCGACTGAGAGAAACTAAAAGAGGAAATGATCTGATGAGGAATAGATGATCTCAGATGACAGAGATCTTTAGTGGGGGGTTCTTTGAGGCCTATGTTCAGCAATTGACATTTTAGGCTGTAACGGATGAACGCATGGAAGTTCAATTTAAATATTTTTCTGAAACCTGACCGATTGTCATTATAGGTATAATGACAATCGATCAGGTCAGAGTAGGTACTCTGAAGTACTGTTTAACTGAACAACTTGGATGTTCACAGGTTCGTCTGGTGGTTGCCCGCAATTCCGTTCATGCTGTCGATCTTCATCTACGACGAGATCCGACGCTTCTACCTGCGCCGCAACCCGGGAGGCTGGCTCGAACAAGAGACTTACTACTAAGCCGCACCGACCACTGTCCACACCGTTACCACTGCGTGCATGCGTTCATTTGTGTTCTTACAACAGACTGACAGAGGTTGCGGTGCCACTACACGTGTAATCGCTGTCGCGTACGCTTCTCACCGCTTGATACCGCGTGCAACGGGCCGCCGGCACGCCGCCCACTGGGCCGCGTGCCGCGTGACGTGTACACACTTATTGTTTTACGAACTATATGTATATATGCACAGTGGAGAGTTTGATATTTGTGATGACATAAAGCAAATAAACACATATAATTTGATATTGTGGATCATGTTATTTTTGTATTGAGATCGTTTTTAATGTTTCAATTGTGTAATGAATCTCGCGTTATCGCCCTTGACGGTCGGCGCGGCGCGGCGAGCGGCCGACTCGAAACCATTCAGTTCGCCCTCAATATAAACTTTTAAGATAGAATTAAATTAACTAATGAAATTGTTTTTCACATACTTATATGATAAGTAATAAAATATCGTTTAGCCAGTAGATCATCGTTCGCCATACGAGTGGGCAGGAGTTCGACGCCCGCCGCGCCCTGAGCTCGGCGGCCAACGAAAAGCATTTGTTGTAAAATTACAGTTAAGAAGCCATTATTATTATTTAAGTGGAAATTAGATTAAGTTGAATTTTTCGAGTGGATAATGTTTAGTTGACGATTCGGTCGGGTGCATGGCGTATGAGAGGTGGATGTGGAGTGCCTGGGTCTTAGTGGACTACCGCTTACTGTTAGGTAGGTAGTTGAAATTTTGATGCCGTATTTTCAATTGTAAACGTAGATAAAAATAAAGCATTACACCGTCGCGAGCGCTTCGGGCCCCGCTCGAACTTCACAAGCACTGCCGTCGACTGTCGTCGCTCTACTCGCGTCATCGCGCGACGCTTTTCCTTTTCTAAAAGTAATCACATTACTAGATTTTGTCAAACTTATAAAATAGGCTGCTCATGGTAACTACGTAAGATTTTATTTCTTAATTAAATGATAATAAATAAAACGTAGGGATGCGTAATTAGAAATTTTTAAAATTATACAGTTATGAATTATAATAGAGTCATGTTGTTTTGCTCGCGCCTGGGCCCTTCTAGGAACGCGAGCGTCGAGGACGCGCGGGGCCGCAGCCCGCTGGAGGGGCCCGGCGGGACAGTCGATTCCAATTTTTCGTAACGAATACATATAACATTATAATAATGGTTACAAAATAAAGTTTAACATTATAGCGACTAATAAATCTAAATTATATGAAATGTTTATAGATTTAAATGATGTTTGTTTCTTTAGGGTGACCTCCTGTGCTTGTTTGATGATGTAACGTTGTCCATCTCATTGACAATAGTCGTTGATCATGATATTATTGTGACGATGGGATATTTGTAAGCTGTTTGTTTGACGTACACTGTAGGACTAACATTGTTTTGCGTTCAACAGTTCTTTACACCAATTCATTTTATAGTATTACTCTGTTGGCTAGGAGCGCTGTAAAAATGTAAGTGTTAATAAAAAAAACATTTTCAAAATATTACTGCGATGTTTCATTTCAAACAACACCTCTTACATTTAGTCTTTCTTTTTTTATCAACCAGTAAGTCTAATGTTGGAAATGGGCCCTTCTCGTTGTAGGGTTTTGTTTTGGCTTTAATAGTCACGCTTGGTGGATTTACGAATGTAGTATATTTTTATTTTACGATGGCGGGTTGATCTAACTCGTGAGTCTAGATATACATGCACATAGAGTCAATTAATTCCTCCCTCTCCATTCCATCATTGGACCACCAGGACCAGTCAAGCGTCTGGTGTCACGACTTTGTCTTTGTTGTCGACTTACCACGCATCCGAACCAAACACAGTAATAAATTTACAGTGGTAGAGCCACGCGGCAGCTTTTTCTGTCGCACGGATGGGCCGGCTCGAACCGGGGTGGTACCACGACCTCACAGAATACCAGCGTGAAGTAGAGGTTTGCTTCTGCGTTTCGCTTGGTGAGTGCAGGTGGCCGGAGGCCCTTTTTACTGTACTAAATGAGGCATTCCATCTTAGTCCTCACGGGTGACAACGCATCTGCATTTTGATTCGCAAACGAGGATAGATGTAGATGTCTATGGGCCGCAGCAACCACTTACCATCAGGTGGACTGTGTGCTCGTTTGTCACCCTATCCTATAAAAAAAAACAGTTTGCTTCGTTATTCGTAATGCGTACAGTAAAGGAGTGAAACAATGTCTTTCCATCCGATTATAATGTGGGTGCCATCAATGCATGAGTGAATAATGCAGTTTACCATATTGGGCTGCATCACCACTTACCATCAGGTGGGACAGTATTCGACTACTGGCTTATGATAGTATAAAAAATAGTATGTTTAAGCCAAAGTATCAAACATTACTATGGAGTACTGTCAGAACGGAAAGTAAGCAGAGAATAGTTGTGATACATCACTTAAAATAAAAAGGCATCTTACTAAATAATTATATTTATGTAAGTAATAAATGTACAGATACATAAATACCAATGATTTTCTATATGTTATATTACTACATTATCAAAACTGAGATTACCTAGCAACCGTAGTACAGATAAAATCTACCGCTTGTAAACACCCTGTGTACGTTCATTTGCTAGCCGGTTTTGTGCGTCCGAGTAATGACACATTTTTGCTACCCGTGAATGTACGCAATGTGAGCGTGTAGATCTTCGCTACGATTTTAAAGCATGTTATATGTACCGTAATATGTAATAGACAATGTCTGCACGTAGGTTAAGCACCGAGTGCCGTCGATGAATCATGGTGTACAGATAAACCTTGTTAGGTTTTTGCGACACCGTGTTTGATTAATTTAAGCTTTTTTATTTGATTTATTTAAAAAATAATTATGGAACGTTTGGTAACCAGCAGTGTCAATTTTATTGTAAACGATTGTTTATTTAAGAGAGTCTCGTTAATTTTACATGTATTGTCTCTACACATAACTACAAGTAAGGCACAACCGCTATTTAACGTTTATATTTGAGAGAACGGTGTATTTTGGTCTGGCTACTAATTAATAACTCAAAATTTTAGGCAAAAAATATTGGTTAAGTGCATCGATTTTTATAACTACAAATTTAGATTTATTACATAGTTGATTTCATCGCTTACTCACCAATAGTTGTTAGGTACATCACACATCAAAACCTTTATAGGTACTTGCAGTAGTCTTAGATAGCTGCGATTAGAAAGAAAGGTTGAGATCTTACCTGTGAGGAAAAAACAAAAAACCAAAAATATGATTTCTCACTCCAACTACATCAATGAATTGTCATAAGAAAATTGTAAACATTGTCATGACCTAAGAACAAAACTAAAATATTGTGTACGTGCTAGCGCCATCAAAAGTATAAAACTCCACGTCTGTACTTAAAGCACTGACTGGCACAGATTATTTGAAAGATTTGCACGTAATAAAAAAAAACCAGCCTGTAAGATTTAAATGTGGTGTATTTAGATGGATTTTCCGCTATCTGACGGTTACTATATAATCTAGATTGTCTAACCAGCGTCAGTAGTTGATGACTGAAGGGCAAGGCGAGATGGAAATGATATTTGAAGAAAACGTTGAAATATTCTTCAATCTATTAACGAGGTCTATTGTATAAAGAAAACAAAAAAGCTGGTGGAGTGATTTGAGTTGGGTGGATCGCGATATTTTGATTTGGTGACAATAGAGCACTACATCTCCGCTTAGCGTTCTATGTGTGCAAAAACTAAAAAGTAAGGCTCATTAAAAATATTTATGCAAGCAATGAAGAACAAGTACTTTATAGCAAGTTTATCTCAGAATTCAACTGTCGACGTCTGTACGTCCTCCTAGCTGTAACTCTACGCCTTAGCTTAAGAAACTTAAACAAAACTTAAACTTGAAACTTGTCACACGCTTTAGATACAGAGCTGCAGATCCGAAAGTTTTTTCCGGTATATATTCTTTTAAACCCACTATTGGAGCAATAGTCAAAGATCTTAATGTAATGTAGAGTAGCCCACACGACATATATTTATGTTAAATGTAGCTGTTAAGTAGTAGTCTAATTAAATTCATAGCAAGGGATTAGATTATTTACTCTCTAGTTATAGTAACGTCGGCTCAAAATGTTCGATAAAATCATCAGCAACAATTTGCCTCTAAAGCGCTCCTCGCTCCTTAGTATCAATTGTAACGCAAACAGATTCACGCACACGGCTCATTTTATGCGTTGGATTGTTTTGGTGAAAATGACAAGTTGCGCGATCAAATTATGCAGAAATTACAAAGGACATTTACAAACAAGTAATAACATTTCCTACCATCGGTAAGTAACTCAAAACTAATAGTAATTTACGAAAACAAAACTAATAAATTGATATTTTTTTTCACAAAATCAACGCGTCGTTCTTTGGTGTTGCCAATCTTCGATTGCGAATTTCCCCGTATAGTTATCTTAAAAGTTGATGTAAGTATCTCCAGGATTTATATAAGGCATTTGACACTCCATTTCTCCCCCTTACTCAAAAAGTTTGTACGTGGTAGAGCCATGCTGCAGCTATATTACGGTTTCAGCACGAATGGGTTGGCTCGAGCGGGGTAGGACCACGCTCTCACGGAATACCAGCGTAAAATAGTAGCTAAACTCTGCTGTGTTTCTTATAGTGAGTGTAGAGAACTGGAGACCCTTTTTACTGGAAACGAGGCATTCCATCTTAGTCTTCACGGGTGACAACGCATCTGCATTTTGATTCGTAATCGAAGATAGATGTAGATGTCTATGGGCCATAGCAACCACTTGCCATCAGGTGGACTGTGTGCTCGCTTGCCACCCTTGTCCTATAAAAAAAAATACTCGAAGGTGCGGTTTTCGAAACGTTCATTACTACGTCTTCTGCAACTGTCTTTCAAATCGCAGCCAGCTAGTCAAAATTTACGGAGTTCTAAGAGTGAACTGGTGACTTACGGTGTCAACATCATCATCATCATTACAGCCTTTCATAATTCCACTGCTGAACATAGGCCTCCCCCAAGGAATGCCACAAAGCACGGTCCTGAGCCACCTGCATCCATCGCCACTCAAGAACCTTTCTTCCCCATCGGTTGTCGGTTCTTCGAGCTATATGGCCGGCCCACTACCACTTCAGCTTACTAATCCGTTGGGCTATGTCGGTTACTCTGGTTCTACTGCGGATATCCTCATTCCTAAGTTTATCACGCAGAGAAACTCCGAGCATAGCCCTCTCCATAGCTCGCTGAGCGACCTTGAACTTCCTCATCCGGCCAGCAGTGAAGGACCACGTCTCAGATCCGTAAGTCATCACTGGCAACACGCACTGGTTGTACAATTTCGTTTTAAGGTTTTGAGGTATGTCTGACGAAAAGATGTGTCGTAGCTTCCCGAACGCTGCCCAGCCGAGTTGAATCCGTCGATTGACCTCCCGGTCGAAGTTGGACTTACCTAGTCGGACTATTTCTCCCACTTATTTATACTCGTCAACAACTTCGAGCTTAATGCTCCCAACAACTACCGGCATAGGTGTGACATGGACATTAAACATAATCTTTGTTTTGTCCATGTTCATCTTAAGACCTATCCGTTGGGAGACACTATTGAGGTCATTGAACATAGTGCTTAGGTCCTCCAGCCATTCTGCCATAAGGACTATATCGTCGGCAAATCGAAGGTGAGTGGTGTACTCGCCATTGATGTTAATACACAGTACGTTGTCAGATCGTAAACAGTACGCACGTTACGTTCAATATTGTCTCGCGCTGTTGCAAGCTGCAATTGTCTACAGTTCTCAAACCTTTCCTTTTAATAAAATGTTCACTTGCCACCGTTGTAAGATTGAAGCTAGAGATGGTGTTCAGTGTTCCCTGTGTTTGAAACAATACGACTTTCCGTGTGATGGAATAACCGAGATTGATTTTCGAAAATTTGGTGATAGGAAAGCAACGTGGAAATGTAACACTTGTAAGAATACTAGCTCCGGTAGTCCAGCTCCTGGCCGTTCCACTTCCTGCGCTCCTAGTGATCTCGATGGTATTCGTGGTGAATTACGCGGACTCTGAACAAATGTCATCATTGCCTAAGTTACTGAATTCGGTAAAAAATATTCAAGCTGATTTGGCTGATCTTAAAACGATTAAATGTGAGTTGTCGGTTGTGAAAGATTCGCTAGACTACGTTCACGCTTCAGTTGACAAACTTATAGCTAGGATAGCCGAGGTGGATCGTGAAATTCAAACCCTTCAGAAGACCAAGGAAGATGTGTCCCGTCTAGAACAGCGTTTGCAAAAATTGGAAGCTGTTTTTAATGATGGGGAGCAGCGATCACGGTTGAACAATATTGAAATCAAAGGAGTTCCTATAACTAACACGGAAAATCTCTTTACTATTATATCAAAAATAGCAACCAAAATCGATTTCAATATTAGTGATAACAACATTAATTACATTGCTAGGGTTCCTTCCCGCAATAATAAAAATAACAAAAGCATAATTGTGTCTATGCACAATCGATATCTCAGAGACAACTTTGTTGCAGCAGCTAGAAAATGTAAATCCCTAACGCCGTTGGATATAGGTCTTAATGGTTGTAACAGAATCTTTATCAACGACCATTTAACGCTTGAAAACAAATTGTTATTAAACAAAACAAAGTCTTTGGAAAAAAGAGCGGGATTTTTCGTACGTTTGGGTAAAGAACTGCAAAATCCTAGTACGGAAAAGCACAACATCACCTGTTCTTATAATAAAAACGGAGTCGGATTTAAGAAAAATAGTTTAAGGATTCACAAGTTACTGTTAAGTTTACTTGCTGTGCAAACGCAAAGTTTGAGAAGCGTTGGTATCGTCTATTCATTAATGATGTACTCGCACCTCGCTATTATTGGCGTAACGAATGGACATGTTCTTGCTACCTGTGTTTGTTATTCTTATTTCTATTATGCTCATTATGCTGTCGTACTTAACGTAACGTTTTGCATATTGAATCTCACTTGCTTAGTTTCTATAATACCTTTTTTTAATTTTTCTTTCGCATATCCTAGATTTTTTGTTATATTTGTGCTATGTTATTTGTTTTATAGATTACGAGTAATTGTTTATTATTATTTATACGCATATTTGAATTATTTTTGTGTGCTTTGTATATCTATATACAGTAACTCTTGCACCGTGGTAACTGTAATTGGTAATCATTTGCTCTGCCGTTTAGGGTACACAATATACATTTACTGTAAATTTTATATATGTCATATCTTAGCATCAGTTTCAGAGTGTAAGAGATTAACTATTATTACTCCACTAAAACTTTTACTTCATTACTTGCGCGTCATTGCTTATACTTATGTGTATTATTTGTATGCTCATATCGTGAAATATTTATGCATTCTCCTAATGAATAGTATAGTTCAGTCAATCTGTCGAAAAAAAAATCAAAATGGTACAAAAATTACCAATTGGATGAAAGTTGGTGAGTCGTTAGAAGATGATGTAAGAAAGCTTACTTGGGCATGGCCACCTGATCCGTCTGTGGATTTTTGAAAAAACTCAAAAAAATTTTGAAATGCATTTTTCTCGAAAACTATGCATTCTACAGAAAAATTTATTTGAACAAAAATGTAGAGGGCATCGTTATCTACAATTATTGTCATTGGTGCAATGTTGTAAAACAAAAAATGTGCACAGCAGGTGGCGCTAAAGTGCCAAAAAACGTGTTTTTCGACTTTTTCGCCCTTAAATTTTCATTTTTCAGCTACGATCCAAATGGAAAACTTGTTCCTTACAATTTTACAAACAACTTTTATTTAAACATTTTTTTTATACAACCTATCATTTCAAAGTTATAGTGTAATATAGCGCTGCGTGAACAGCGCAGTGGTGCTAACGGTAATTTTGTCGGTCCTATTGGGACTTTCTCCGGCGGTGTTGGCATAGTTTTAACAAAAGGGCCACCGACGAAGAGACTACGCAGTGCACGCAAAAAATAAATTAACACTCGTTCCTGCAATAACGCTAATGAGCATAGGTGTTTGCGTAACAACAATTTTAATCAAGTGTAACCTTAGCATTACTCAATTGTTATAATATGAAAACATGTATATTATAAAAGAAATATTAGTGTATTTACCAAAAAAAATTTCGACATCAATTAAGTTATTTCGTAAACCTAATCCAAATTTCTCAAATAATCGATAAAATTGTTGTAACTGTTAACATTTTTAGTTCATTATTTTTTAACAAAAATAATTAATTTTACAACTGATTCAAGTGAATAAAATATTTTATATACAAATTTGACGAAAACTTATCATAAAGGTCTAATATTGATACTTATTCCTAATATTTTTATTTATTTGTTATAAAGAATATAGATTATTACTTCTCAAGTGAAAAAATAAAAATACATCTTTTTTTATGCACCTTCCTTGCTTTTATACTTTGTGAGAGCGTAATATTGGAATTTTCATACTTTAACAAGCTGCAGCTATGAAACGGTAAGTTGTATAAAAAAAATGTTTAAATAAAAGTTGTTTGTAAAATTGTAAGGAACAAGTTTTCCATTTGGATCGTAGCTGAAAAATGAAAATTTAAGGGCGAAAAAGTCGAAAAACACGTTTTTTGGCACTTTAGCGCCACCTGCTGTGCACATTTTTTGTTTTACAACATTGCACTAATGACAATAATTGTAGATAACGATGCCCTCTACATTTTTGTTCAAATAAATTTTTCTGTAGAATGCATAGTTTTCGAGAAAAATGCATTTCAAAATTTTTTTGAGTTTTTTCAAAAATCCACAGACGGATCAGGTGGCCATGCCCAAGTAAGCTTTCTTACATCATCTTCTAACGACTCACCAACTTTCATCCAATTGGTAATTTTTGTACCATTAATTTGACAGATTGACTGAACTAGTAGATTATTTTCTAATATACCTCAACGTAAGTCATTTGTAGTTGCTACTATTACCTACCGCGTTATTTTAGTGCTTATCCTGTTAAGAAAACACTCACATAAAAAAATATAATATATACTACCAAAACGTCTGGGGCTTACGGACTAAAGTAGCAACTATATATAGGAATATCGTAATGAATAATTACGACTTAATATGCTTAACGGAAACTTGGCTTAATAAGGACTTCAATGACACTGAATTATTTGACGATCGATATCTAGTTTGGAGGCGTGATAGGAATTATTCTGATACAGGTCAAAGCATGGGGGGTGGTGTTCTTATAGCCGTTCGACGAGAGCTTATAGTTTTTGAACGCAGTGAATGGCATTCATCAGCTGAGGATATATGGATTACTCTGACCCTAAAACGTGCATCGCCTAATATGTGTTACAAATTAAATAAGGTCAGTGTTTGGAAGTCCGTCTGGGAGGTAAGACCATCTAGCGGCAATAACTACCATTTTTGAACGACTAGGTTCTTATGCCTCGGTCGGTAAAACAGTATTACGGAGCTAGTTCGAACTAAGAAATAAAGATGTCGCTAACATCATTAGGTTGAAAGAAATCGGTCAGCTATTTTATTTTGCGTTGTGAACTTGAAGTGGGAGTGTAACGTCTCTGAGAAAATAATCAAAAAAAGTGGAAAATCGATGGTGTTTTTGGAGTTTCTCTGCTTACGTAAGTCATTTAGTGATCCATATACTTATTTCTGGTGATGAATACATTAATATCGCTTGAATTTCGTAATAATTACCTTCACAAAATACTAACCTTAAAATGTAATAGTTGGGAAGTCCGTCCAGCATGCATAAGGAAAGTCCGTCATATGCCGGCCTTGCCTCGAATGCCGATATTGTCAACCTTTTCAACTGCACGTATTTAATAAATTATTTTTTTGTTTTAAGGGTGCATAGTGCGTCCATTAGCGCCGCCAATCAAGAAAAAATCATTAAACGAAATAACTAAATATGTTTAATAAAATTCTGAAACGTACAAAACTAGGTAAATATGTAAACTATTTTTGTAGGCATGTGTTTTGTCCTGGTTTAAATGTGTTTGTGTAGTTACAATCTGGATTAGGCGTTAATCCAGATTGTTACTACACGAACACATTTAAACTAAGAATTAACGCATACAAAAATAGTTTCCAACTTAACCTAGTTTTTATAAGTTTTAAAATTTTAATAAACATACCTAGTTATTTCGCTGTAATATTATTTATTGATTGGCGGCGCTACTGGAGGCTCGGTGCGCTCTTATGCAAATCTTGAAACGTTGTTGCTATGAAAGCTTTTCTCGGGTTTTGCAAATTACTGAATTTTGGTTTTGGCATTGCTCTTAGCACTTCGATTCCCTTTCGAAAATGGCAAATATTTAACAAAATAGCTACTCCATTTGGGAAAATCACAAAACCATCAAACCTGTAACTTTTTTGTTTCAGATTTATCACCTACACGTCATGCAGAAAGATGCCTGATTTTCTAGATATCGATCGTTTTTGCAAAGAACCGATTGTGAAAGTTTAAACCAAAAAAAGTGGCCTTGGTTAATAACCCACTTCATACTTGCAAAAAGTTGTTTTAATTGTAGCTACAGATCAGATATTAGCTACCCACGCCATTTTAAGATTCAAGCATCGAATTTACAAATTGTACTAGAATTTATTTTTTTCTGGTGTCAAGGATGTTTCAAATTTGCTATTTACGACCATTATCCCAGCGACGAGTGCCACTTTTGCAATTATGGTTAGTAACTATATAAGGAAAACGGACAAAGCGTCCCATTCTAGGGAGAAGCTACAAGCAGCAGTAAGAGCTGTAAAAAATGGGGAGCTGAGTGGTTACAAGGCTTCTCAGGAGTTTAAGATTCCGAGAATGACCACAATGGACCACGTTAACAATAAGAGGACCAAATCAAATTCACTAGGAAGAAACACAGCATTACCATTACAAGTAGAAAAGGAATTAGCTCTCGGTCTTCACCTGATGGAAAAGCATGGCTTTGGATTGACAAAAACAGAAATGCTGGAAATGGTGGCCGATTTTGTGATAAAGAACAAAATATCAACGCCATTTAAAAACGGAGAACCTGGTAATACAGGAGAAACTGGCAAATACACTGCATTCAAAAAGCGACATCATTTATCGGTTAAAAAACCTCAAGTAGTTGAATATGCGCGAAAGAAAGAAGTAAATCCATTTATTGTATACGAGTACTTCAATTTACTTGAGAAAACATTAATGCCATCAAAAACATAACTTGTAAAAAAGCCAAGTCTCACAACTCAGTTCTTCTACCGTAAAAAGTTGTTAGATCCATGTAATACTAAGTCAGTTAATTTATTCAGTCCATAGATTGATACATATATTGACTTGGCAATCGCATGAAAACACAATATATCTCACAAGTAATACATATTATATTAAATTAGATTGTTTAGTGCGATTGCCAAGTCAATCTATTTATCAATATATGGACTGAATAAATTAACCGACTTGGTATTACATGGATCTCACAACTTTTTACGGTAGAAGAACTGAGTTGCGAGACTTGGCTTTTTTTACAAGTTATGTTTTTGATGGCATCTCATTTCTTTTTGTAGATAGTTATATCTAGGTAGCTATTTACACCTATTATTCCATTATACATATATAGGTACACTGATTCATTCACTGCAAATGTAACTTTGTAATACTATATGTTTATATGGGATTACAAAGTTATTTATGCAGTTGGTGTATCTCGAAAACTGGAGCGAAATTGTAAAATATTATAATTTTTCCTTGATTTATATGCTAAACAATAATTGTATTCCAAATTTGAAGTTTCTATGTCTGCTAGAAGTGCCTTAGAGTTTTGATGATCCGTCAGTCAGTGAGTGACAAAATTAAGAAACTTTGACTAGTTATAATTCTTAAAGTAATGGTTCAAATTCAATGAAATTTTAAATATACCGTGTTTATACAATGCCTACTTGGTTAGTAAATTCAGGCTTCTAGTTTTATCCATAACGAAGTTATAGAGTTTCGGAAATAGCCTGAACTGCTTCGAGAAAAGGATGGTACGGCCGTGCCGCTTTTTGCTCGACTTGGCGGGGGCACTACCGTGCCCCCAGAAAGATTTGAATCTTTTGGATAAACCATCTGCAATTTGGAATTTAGATGAGACAAATTTCTCAAAAGACCCAAAAGAAGAAGAAGAGTAGATAGGGACCATTAAACTAAACTTTTACTACGGGACCGATTCGGCTTTATAAGGTTATTACCAAACAACCTGTATGTGCATAAATGATTATATCATTAGATGAAGCTAATTTTATAAAGTTCATTGCTGCCATTTGTTATTCAATAAGTACTTATTTTATTATGTGTTTAATAGCATTTAAAATGCAAATTTAATTATTATATGCTTAGATTAAACCAATGTTATAAAATTCATTGTTGCTATTTGTTACTGAATACTTATTTTTTTAATAGCATTTAAAATGCAAATTTAATGATTAAATCCATAGATTAAACCAATGTTCTAAAGTTCATTGTTGCTATTGTTACCGACACTTATTTAAAAAAAGCATAAATTAAATGCATTATTGTATGCTGTGATTTTGCATTTTTTATGCTAGAATTAATGGTTTATTTTTATTTGAGTAAATAAACAAAATACGTACGAGTAAAGAAAAATGACACAATTTTTTAAGCAATATTAAGAAGATAAATACTACTTAGGATCTCCAAATATTGATAAGGATATTCCCATGTCTTTTTTTGCTCTGTCAAATTAAAGAGGCAGAACAAACTTTAATTTAGATTTAGAAATTTACCTGTCATAATCGACTTGATTATTAAACTAATTAATTACTCAAATGCAAACTTATTAGACTGATTCTTTTCTTATATTTTTTAGCTAATGTCTTCTCTAATACGGGTTCGGATCTTTTGGCATACCTGTCCAATTATTATTTTAACCTCAAGACGGCGGTGCATGTGCACTGTGTGTACAAATACTTTTACAAAAAAAATACAAAGGTAAAAAGAAAAGGAAAAAACGAAAGGAATTTGACAGGTATGCTAAATATGATTGAAATATTTCCGACATGTTCAATTAGAAATAAAGATTTATGTTTTTACTTAGTATTTTATTTAAAAGAAAATTCGCTACAATTTTATATAAAATGTTTGCAACCACTGCCACCAAATATATGCCGGACTTGCCTTAAAATAAAATAAAATTAAATAACTTTGAAAGTTAAACCATATGGACAAAAACATTAAGCACACATTTCAACGCCAGTTTTGCATCACTGCTAGAAATTGTTTTCATACATATTGCGTCACAAGTTATGGTTATATTGCTACTAGACGGACTTACCTCAACTCCGTCTCAAGTCCGTCTACACGCAGAGTTTTAAAAAATAACATATAATTCTAAAGATTATTGCAATTAATATAATTTTTAGAACAATATAAGTAAATTAATATATTACCTATAATTTCCGACGACACAAATCACTTTAGAAAGCGTATCTCGTTCAATAAGTTTAGTTAAACTTAAAGTATAGAAAAGTATGCCGGTCTTCCAAACATTGACCTTATTTGTCTTGTTTATATATGCTGTCAAAACTTAGGTAATTCCTTAATACAGCAATTACAATGTTTTTCCACTAAATTAAATGATATTGTGTTAAATAACTTGACAGATGTTTTTTTTAATTTTAGGCGATTTTAATTTGCCGAATATAATATGGCAGCCAGCTGACGATGGGCAATCTCAATGCCCTTTTAATATTCAAGGTCCCATTCAATCGGATTTTTTTTATACTCTTAATTTATGTTCCTTATCTCAATATAATAGTCAACTAAACTGTAACAACAGAATTCTGGATCTAATTTTCTGCAACAATTTTATAAATGTTCATAAATGTATATACCCTTTAGTTCCGGAAGATCCTCATCACATAGCACTATGTATATCTGTTGACTTCATCCACCAAAATACGCTTTCACCGCAAACCAGAACAAAATTCCTGTATAATTTTGCAGATTACACTAAAATATGTCAATAACTTGATAATACGGACTGGTCCAGTTGCCTCAGAATGGGTTCTTTAGAGGAGGCTGTATCCTTACTGTATGATAAGTTACAAATGCTAATTAACAAACATGTCCCTTGCAAAACTGTAAAATCATCTTCCAGATTTCCTCCCTGGTATAAAACACCATTGATTAAAATATTAAAAGAAAAATTTAAGTATCACTCAAAGTATAAAAAATATGGAAATACTTCCGACCTTGATTCTTTTGTTTTATTACGAGAACGTGGGAAGGTTCTTGAAAAAAGTATGTACGAAGCTTACATTCGTGATATAGAAAATAATATAAGCAAATCACCGAAAGCCTTCTGGAACTTTGTTAAGAGTAAAAAATCTCCAAGTTCATACCCTTCTAATATGAAATTCAGACAGTATTCTTCAGGCAATGGTGAAGTAATTTGTGATTTTTTCAATCAGTTTTTTAAGTCTAATTTTCTTAACGATTCCGACACAATTAATTTTAATATTATTGACTCGCAAATTGATCAATCTTCTATTGATATCAGTTCCATCGAGGTGCAAGAAGCAGAGGTATCCAGACTTTTAAAGGCTATAGACCTGTACAAGTCTGCTGGACCAGATGGTATCCCGGCTATCTTAATCATACGTTGTGCGGATTCTCTTACTTTGCCTCTGAGTATTCTGTACCGCCGTTCCTTAAAGGAAGGCATTTTCCAAATATTTGGAAAAGTGCGTTTATTACTCCAATTTGAAGGGCACAGGGAAAAAAGGAGCTCATTGACAATTTTACGTTTTTCGAATGAACTATACCATTTTACTTCGTTTTCTATGGCCAATCAGAGCACGTTATTTTAAACACGATAAAAGGCGCCGATTTTGTGTAAAGTCAATTGAAAAAAATTGTACTTAAGGATAAAACGCGCTCATTGCATTCTATACCGCGTAAAAAGGTGCCTGCCCATTGTCCATGAAACCATACTACAACGGGCTGATCGCAGCAATTGTAACAGAAAACGCGCTCATAGTCGGCCATCTGTATTATTTTGTCATACAAATGACAGCTGCCAGATAAGCTTCCTTGCATAAATTTTACGACTCCTTTAGTGTACGTTAGGTTTTTAAAAGTTTTTGCTTATTTATCTCAAAATGGACAGTAATACGTAGGACACTCAATAACTTTTAAGATATACGAAAAGTATTCTAGATATTATTAATATTTATTTTACATCTTTTCAAAATATTCTCCACCATGCTCTATACAAAGTTCCATTCGCCTAAGTCAACTCTGAAAACACTTTTGTCAGTCTTGATCTGCCAGGTCGGAAATCGCTTCTTCGTAGGCAGCCACGGCTTCAACACCAGATTCCTCAATAAATGCTTTTGTTCTAAGGGAGGTATGTGAAGAGGCGTTATCGTGATGCAGCATGATTCCCCGAAGCCCGATCTTTGGTCTTCTCTCCCGCACAGCTTGAAAAGCTTTGGGTAATGTAACTGTAGTATACCATTCAGAGTTGACTGACCTACAATTTTCCAGCATTGACGTCGACAAATGTCTGCTCCGCGAAAAAAAACTAGCCACCATTTTTTTGCCGACGTTGCGAGGTCTTTGCAGTATTGTCAGTAACTGTCCTTCTTAGTAGACCTATACCGATGATTGCCTTTTATTTTCCGGATCATAATGATCGTCACCAGTAACGATTTCTGAAACACGCCTAGATGCCCCGTTTTCAAAACGTAGACGCATTTCATGGCACCAATCGACAGGAGTCTGTTTTTCGCTTTCGGAGAGCAAACGAGGGATCCATCGACAACAAAGCTTCCTCACTTCAAGATGTTGAATGGATGGTATGAATGCTGCCCGAACTAATGCCTACAATCTTTTCGATATCCGTATATGTGATTCGTGGGTCTTCTCGCACCAAGATTTCAGTAGTTCATACATTTTCTGCCGTTACTGCTGTTTGTAGAGCCCCAGTTCTTTTTTCATCTTTAAAATTAATTTTACCCGAATATATTAACTTACCCTACAAATAAATTTCATGCCAATTAACATGTATTTTATTTCATTAGTGTGTTTATGTAATTAGACATTGTTTATGATCACCAATTAATTTGTAAAATGTAAAAAGGAGATCATTGTGACAATGAGCACCTTCTTGCCTTTTACATTTGGGAGTTAGGTAATTAAATTACATACTATTGTTTATTTACCAACCCAATCTTTTAAAATAACAATATATTATGTTAAATATACACTGTTCCTTTTTTATATGGGTACAAATCATATTCTAGTAGAGTTGTAAGTGTAGAAATTGAAATTTTAGGTTTAATTCTTTAATTACTCGAAACTATGAGAATGTTAATGAGCTCCTTCTTTTCCTGTGCCCTTCATTTATAAGAAAGGACCTAAGGATGAGGTACAAAATTATCGTCCCATTTCCAAGCTCTGTTTATTCGCTAAAGTACTTGAAAAAATAATTTACAACCAGGTGTATTCTTCCCTTCGCCACTCATTTAGTGAAAATCAACATGGTTTCTTAGAAAACAGATCCACCGTGTCAAACCCTGTTATTTGTTCCGACTATCTAACTAGCTTTATGTCTAAACCAGCACAAGTAGATGTAGTCTATACAGACTACTGCAAAGCATTCGACAGAATCGATCATTTAATTCTTTTACGTAAACTCCTTGCAATGGGTATCAGGGGTGACTTATTCAGATGGTTTACATCATATATCAGAAATCGAAGTCAATCTGTCGTCCTTGGTGGATATCGTTCGTCTGTAATCCATATATCGTATGGCGTACCACAAGGATCCCTATTGGGGCCCTTGCTTTTCTTAATTTTTATCAATGATATCGATACGTGTTTTAAAAATTCCAAGATTATTCTTTACGCTGACGATATGAAAATCTTATGTCCTATTACAAGTTTGGAAAGTTGTTCTAGCCTTCAAAAGGATCTCTTCAATTTATAAGCGTACTGTTCTAACAATAGACTCGATCTGAATGTTGCCAAATGTTTTATCTGCTCATTTACTCGTAAACCTAATCCTATAATTTATAGTTATAAATTACACCATATTTCTATAAATAGAACCAGCATTATCAAAGATCTCGGTGTTACTTTTGCTCTAAATTGCTGTTTGACAATCACGTTGATAACATCGTTACAAAGGCTAACAAAGCGCTGGGTTTCATATTAAGATTATCGGCAGATTTTAAAAACATAAGAACCTTCAAAATTCTATATTGCGCTTTTGTACGCAGCCATTTGGAATATGGTTCTGAAATTTGGAATCCAAAATATAATGAATATGTGGATAGGATAGAGCGCATACAAAAAAGATTTTTGCGTTTTCTTCAATTTAAATAAAAAAAGTTTATACCCAGCTATACTCTTCGATGTAAAAAAAATCACATATTACCTTTATATGAGCGTAGAAATATTGCAGATCTCTCTTTCCTCTTTAAAATTATGAATGGTAATGTTGATTGTCCTGAACTACTAAGTAAAATAGGTTTACATACCTCATCATCTGGTTTGCGGAAACCTACACTTTTATATGTACCATACGTGAAAAGTAATTACAGGAAAAACTCTTTTATTATTCGATCATGCAGATCTTTTAATGCTACAGCACATACTCATAATGTGGATATTGATTTATTTCATTCCAGCGTTATCCAACTTAGGCGTTCACTTTCTAACAACTTCTTTTCTTTTTGATAATGTAATTTATATTTAAGTATACTGTTACTATATCTCTTCTGACACACTCTTGTCATATAAAGTATTATATAAGTGAAAACTTGTAAATGGCCTTCATTTTTGTTATAATTATATTACTTTTGTAAATTAGCTGTAAGTTTTCCAAGCAAATAAAAATAAAATAAAATGAAATAAAATAAATACCGTATCCTTTCCAGTCCAGAAGCTTGAAAACGTCTTCCAATGCAGCGGTGAAGAGTTTCGGGGATATAACGTCACCCTGCCTTACACCTCTCTGCAATTTGATAGGTATCGTACTCTGGTTCTGTACTCGAATAGCCATCGTAGCCCTACTGTACAAGCACTTCAGCACATCGATATACCGACAGTCAAATTGGCACCGCTGAAGGGACTGCAGCACCGCCCAAATTTCGACGGAATCAAAGGCTTTCTCATAGTCCACATACGCCAGGCATAGTGGCAAATTGTACTCTTCGGACTTCTGTACAACTTGCCGAAGGGTATGTATGTGGTCTATGGTGCTAAAGCCCTTTCGGAAACCGGCTTGTTCGGGAGGCTGGAAGTCGTCAAGTCTGCGTACGAGACGATTCGTAATGACTCTCGAAAACAGCACGTAGACGCGGCTCAGAAGGGAAATCGGTCTGTAGTTCTTCAAGAGAGTATTGTCACCTTTCTTGAAGAACAAGACCACCGCACTTCTGCTCCACGATTCCGGTGTAATGCTACCATGGAAGACGGAATTAAAGAGCCTCTGAAGGACTTCCAGTACCGGTTTTCCACCCGCTTTCAGAAGCTCCGCTGTAATTCCATCCTCGCCTGGGGCCTTGCCGTTTTTAAGATGCTGGAGAGCCATTCTAATCTCGCTCAGACTGACGTCCGGGATATCTTCGGAATAGTGTCGGATTAGACTCGCTCTTGGATCGTTAATCACACTTGTGTGAGTGGAGTGTGTGTGTTGTGTGTGGCTCTAACGATACAACGTGTACAGCTGTCCATAGAACCTCTCAATCTCACTCAAAATCTCAGGTGCCCCGGAAACGATGCTGCCACACTCAGTCTTCAGCTTTGACAGTTGGCTCTTTCTGGCAGATAAATCTCTGGTAAAGACTTTGGAGCTTTGGTTCCACTCGATCGCTTCTTCAACACAAGTTGTATTGAAGTTGCGTAAGTCCCGCCGCATGCATTTGGAGATCTGTCTGTTCAGTTGCCTGTATGCTGTCAAATCTGTTGAAGAATGTTGCTTCATCTCCGGTCTAACAGCCATGAGATTAAGAATGTGATCGGAGAGTTTTTGTGTTCTTCTGCGGCGGGTCTTGCAGAACTTAGCTCCGACTGCAAGGCCAGTTTCCACGAGCTTGTCATTCATATCGTCCACTTCATTGCAGTCTTCTAGGCATTGAAAACGGTTTTGTAACTCGAGCTGAAAAGTTTCAGTACTTTGAAACAGAGCATGAGGGGGATGGAGCGTTGACTTCATTAGACGAGACCTCTCCAACTTAACATTTAGGTTCAGTGTGCCTGTAACCATTCAGTGATCGCTACCAGTTTTCACCCTCGCGATCACAGAGACATCACTGAACAGTTGTCGTCTGGTCGTCATAATGAAGTCAGTCTCATTGTTTGTCGAACCGTCGGGGCTCGACCAGGTCCACTTCCTGTGGGGCCGCTTCTGGAAGAAGTTCATCATAAAGAGTCCCTCTTTCTCCATGAAGTCGGCCAGCTGCTGGCCCCTTGGGTTCCGTTTCCCTATTCCAAATTTCCCTACTTTCAGCTCAACACACTCTCTTGTGCCTAGTTTTGCATTGAAGTTTCCCATTAACACCGTATATTGGGTTTTGGAGGAAGGCATGGCTCTAGAGATATCCTCATACATTTCCTCCACCTCCTCATCGGGGTGTGCCGAGGTTGGTGCGTAAACCTGTATGACCTTCAGCGAATACCGTTTGGTGATTCTGAGTATAAGGTACGCAACCCTCGTCGACACACTCCCGATCTTTACAACGTTGTTAACGAGAGACTTGTGGACGATAAATCCGACACCTCCTTAGGACAGATTGTCGCCCTCCCGGTGATAGAGCAAGTTGCCGGATTCGAGGATTACCGTGTCTTCCCCCTCTCTTCGGACTTCGGATAATCCTATAATATGCCAGCGTAACTTGTCTATCTCTTCTTCCAGCTCCACGATCTTCTCGTCAGTCCTTAGGGTGCGTGCGTTGTACGTTGCCAGGTCGAGTCGTCTAAGGTGGCAACCGAACCTCCACCGGAAATCCTTAGCACCCCCTGCCCCGCTGTAACCATGGTCGCCACCGTAGCCAGGAATAGCGGGGCCGCCAGGGACTGGGGGCCGTCTCCTTGTTACTCTCTTCATAGGGGAGTATTTGCCATAGTTGCCACGCTTGGCGAGCGGGTTGGCAACCGCATTTTTTTTATTCTAATTTTAGCTGTTATCAGGAAAATGCTGCTGCCCATCTCCTGCCTTTTCCCTTTGTCGCCTTTTACGACACCCACGGGAAGATATGGGGTAGTGGATATTCTTGACCGCCACTACACGGCACGGTGTCCCTCAGAACTTCATTATTTCTTCGTACTTCGTTATTCTCTCTTCCTTATTTATAAAAATTAGTTATCCATACCTAACTGCAAAATTTTCTCATATGCCGTTGACTCACACTGTTTTGTTTATCTTTGGCTCAATGGCTCGTTGGGTCTAACGTCCCACGTTTCGTCCGACGTACGTAAAATCGAATGCGAAAATAGCATTTAATATTTACAAAGCTATGTTACTATGTAGGTACCTCCCATTCGTTATTTGACCATCCGGTCAACCATCTTTAAAGTTCAACATCAAAATTGCACTTCAATAATTTAAGAGAGGCCTTATATTCAAAACACTTCGTCCCTCTGCTAATTCCTACGCTTTAACAAACATTTGAGATACCTTAGTGCATCCAATCCAAATTACTTAGTCAATGTAATTATCGTCAGGCAGATCATTGTTCTCTGTGTCATTTTGAAAAACATCTTGAAGTCACTGCAACCCGAATGTAATGAAATATAGGTAGGTACATATGTTTACCAATTGTGCAGAACAATTTTTGCTTCATCACATAATTTCAAATCAGGGATTGATTGCGGTTAAGGTACACCGAAAGCGGTTAAAATTCACAGATATAACCGGTATAAAATAACGGTAGCGCTATTTTTAAGGGGTTTTGTTACAACTTTGTATAACCTTTACATAACCGAAATTATTTCGGTAACGAAAAATATCGCGCAGCGCGGATGAGTACGATGCGACATTGCAAGTTCTCTCATTGAAAGAACTTGCAGCATCGCTAAGTCGCTGAGAGATTCCCAGCGACTCGGAGCGGGGAATTTCCGCTGAGGTCGGCCGCGAGCGTCCGTCAGTTAGGTACCAGTCACCCACAGACGACATCGATATCGAAATTGACATCGCTTACACTCGCTATCACCTCGATTTGAAGCTAAAGGATTAATTTCGTATCTAATAATTTTAATAAAATTATAATGGGAAGAAAACTTCTTTTCTTTTGACAAAGAGACAAGAACTTCTACCTGGTTAGTTCCTTTTTTTAATAGAACGAGTATACAGCTCACCAGGTAGTAAGTGACTACCGCCACCCATGAACAACCGCAACACCAGGGCAATTGCAGATGCATTGCTGGCCTTTTAGAAAAGTGTAAGCTTTTTTCTTGAAGTTCCCTAAGTCGTATCGATCCGGGAAAACCGTTTTTGGACATAGACATGGTCGATGAGTCAGTCTGTTTCGGCATTACCGCTATGGATCCTATAAAGGCACTCGTAGACGCGGAGATTACCATCAAGTCTACTGAGGCGTGGAAAACCGACGTCCTCTCTAATGTATACGCAAACTCCAGCCCGGGCTACAAAGGAGTGTTCTAATTTGTACCCCGGGTAGGAAAGACATGAAGTATCAGCCGAGAGAACACCTGAGTCTCGGTTAAAAAGAGCAAGGGCAGCTTAGCCGTCTCCATATAGTAGTGGACAGCGTTAAGGTTTGAATGTAGTTCCCTGATGTTGCAAAACTCACTGATAGCGTGGCAGGGGTCGCCTTGGTTTTACTGCTCCGCTTGCACCGAGCAATTTTAGTTTTAGCAACATGATATATTTTCGCTACATTATAAGAAGGTAAGGTAATTTTGAAACGCAAGCAATGCTGTTGGTACGTGCGGTACGAGGTTTGCACAGTCGGCTGGCGGTAACTGAAAGAAACCTTTATGTTGATAATAAACCGGTACCGAAAAATTTGCGTATTGTGCCATCTACTTTCTGCTAATTAAACTAATAATAAGTAACTGATGAAATTAATGAGAATTCTATGGAATACTTATTCTTCCAGCATCAAAAATTGTCAGACTTAAAATATCCAAACCGGTGTAGGGATGATTTATCGTTATTGTCACTTTTAACAAAATGCCTAACACAACTGTGTACAGAAAACTCTGTTTAAGATAGAATGTCTTTGGTTGAATATGTTGGGTGTCTATCAGCATAACAATATTTCACCAACTTCTTTTTGTATCAAGTCCGATGTAAGTAATTGAAAATGAAGTGTTCAGTAAGATTTTCATATCTAAATGATGGAATAGTTTGTGTTCACGCCCGAACGCTGGTTCCGGGATTTGACGCCAGAGGGCGCTCGGCTCGGCGCCATACCGGTTTTGACGTTCGGTCGAGCGGTGTATGTGGCGAGAGCGCGCGAGCGCAAATATCTGTTGCTTGCAAGCTGTGCTTGGGACAACACGCTGTAAACTTGTTCGGGAACGCGGAATAGTGCAGGCGCGTCGAGTAAATATACTGTCTAGGATTCGTCACGCGCATTCCTTCTTTCAGAGCTTCTCCCGGTTAGTTGTCAAGATAGCATTATAATTCTGTAGTCGCGTAGTGCCCCTTTTGTGTTTGGTTGGCTAGTTAAATTACTCGGCGGGTCAACGAGGCGTACTATGACTCTGGCGCAACGTTTTGTTTCGGTGTCGAATGAAGGAACTTAGTTGTGTTTAACTCTAAATCCGTATATAAGAGCATTCGACAATGTTAACTACTAGTGCGGCATTTGATATAGTTCGGAAACATTTTCCGTCGTCGGTTGGACGCGGAGCTTTGTGACACTAGAGAAGTTAGTGTTAAGTCCAGAAATAACTGTTGCCACGCGAAACGGTAGTGACCTTTGATCCGGACATTTGTATTCGTGTTGTGTGTCACGCTTATAACAAACGAGAGTTAGTGGCTTCTGGAAGTTAGTTAATTGTACGATAAAGTTAATGGACTGTCCTCGTGACGAACGAAGAAAGTGACTGTGGGTGGCTCCGCTGAAGATTACCACAACTTGGAGCGGTGCTGAAGTCCGAGCTGCTGCCGACGGCAATGGTCCAATCAGGTCTATCACAACCAGTCACACACATATACACATCACTAACCCTTACTTCCCATGCACCCTACAACCACATGCGGCCTGACCGAACCCTGAGACAGCAGTCGCCTTGGATATAAGTAAGTAAGCTCTGTTTGACTATTCTCCCTATTGAATTGTAGGCTACTATCCTAATAGAACGATTTCCATATAGTTTAACGTGATAGGATAATTCCACGTGGCCACTTTAGGAGGCCCGACCTGTATCTGCTTGTAAGGTCTTCCGCTCATGGGCCCCGGAAGATTCTACTCTTGGATAGGCAGCTGCAGGCTGTAACATTTTGATTGACTAATTACAAGGTAGATATAGAAGCTGAAAAGAAGCTGGACCCCCACAACAGTGCAAAAGTTTTTTTTCAGTTTTTATGACTTTTATTTAAGCAAATACGAGAGCCGTGTAGTTAGCTCGCCGTAAGATCTCAAAGCACAGAAACAAAAGAGTTCGATTCCCGCGAGGACCAACGAAACTGGTAAAGATTTTTTATTTGCTTATCTTCCACGTGCTCAGTGAAGTGGCGAAACCTTGATGTCTAATTCGTTTTTAAGAAAAAATAGTGGATATGTGAAACCACTATTTTGCACATGGGTAGTTAGCAGCCCTGTGTACAGTCGTAAGACGTATGTAAGCTGCTTCTTTAATTTTAATGAGACTTAAAAGTATTTGTCATACAGGTTAAGATTAAGATAGCTTTCAAATTTTCAGACATACCTTACCTTTTGAGATTTTTGTGATAGTCCCGGTTTCATAGCTGACATGAGTAAATGAACAGGCATGATTATTTTTATTTTAACTATGAGTAAAACTACATTGACAGAATCTTGAAAGTTATCCGGTAATCGAACGATCCAAACGTAAATTTCATAATTGTAAGCTACCCAAATTCGATCCGCACCGACACAAAACATATTTTTATTGCAATTTGAAGTTTCGATTTACCAAGTTCTCAGTGGTGAAGGAAAATATCGCGAGAAAACCTACATATTTGAGAAGTTAAAAATTATTTCGGAAATCATTTTAGGTATACTTATGTGAAGTCAGTCAACCCGCATTAGAGTCAACTCAATCAACTCTTTTTATCCTAAAACTAGCTGCGGTCTGTCTACAGTAATGGGATGTATGTGGGCTGTTACTTTTTATCCTCTATTACAAATCAAAATGTAGATGCGTTGTCACCCGTGAAGACTAAGATGGAATGCCTCATTTCCAGTAAAAAGGGCCTCCGGCCACCTGCACTCACCAAGCGAAACGCAGAGGTAAACCTCTACTTCACGCTGGTTTTCTGTGAGGTCGTGGTACCAACCCGGTTCGAGCCGGCCCATCCGTGCGACAGCAAAAGCTGCCGCGTGGCTCTACCACTGTTAATTTTTTTTATTTTTAATAGGCCTATCCACTGTTGATCATAGGCTTCTCCCATTGTTTGTCAAATAGGCCGGATATTTGTAGTAGTAGCCATGCTTGGCGAGTGGGTTGGCAACTGCATCTTTTTATTACTCTGCACTGTTATCAGGAAAATGCTGCCATCCATCTCCTGTTTCAATTTCCCTTCTGTCGCCTCTATATTGCTAATTTATTTCTACTCCCGTTCATCATTTCGATTCCCTGCATAGATTACGAAACAAATGGCACGCTTGGCAGGCGGGTTGCCAACTGCATCTTTTTATTATTTTGAGCTGTAATCAGAAAGACGCTGCTGCCCATCTTCTCTATATTTCTATACCCGTTCATGAATATAGTCCCTGTCACACGTTCATCGTAAATAGAACTACATTTATGAAGTTTTAACTTTAATTGAAGTAGTATTAATGATATTTCTAAATTGAAGCCAACGCGAGCGAAGCCGCGGGTAAAAAGCTAGTAATCTATATTTCTACACCTACATGTAAGCAACTCTTTGCTGCTACTTCTCGGTGGTGTTCTGTGCGAGGGTTGTCCTTCCACGGTCCAGTCGACCCATTTTTGCTGCAGCCATAATAATGTAGCGCAACTTTATTTTATATTTCCTGATGCCAAGGGTTTCGAAGTTAGCGTGATATTTATTGCATGCCTTAAGCGCAAAGCACGTATGTAGGTATGTTCTACTAGCGCCTAAAAATTAAGATTCCAACGTTTTATCCCATGAAATCATATCTAGCAATCGTATTATACATATAAATGACATAAAAAGTAAATTGTCAGAAAGATTATTTTTTTAAATCGATTAATTGCTATTATTAGTTTTTTTTTTGGTTTTAGTGGCTTATGGTGTGGATTTATCAAACGACAATAAAAAAAACACATGGCGGCGTAAACACGATAACTTTTGAAAATATCAATTGTTCAGCTCAATCTAATTTTAAAACTCTTCATCTATCATATGGGAAGCCATTGAATGTGAATGGCAGTTTAATTTTGTTTTGTTTAGTTATAATTACTTTTGCATACCTTAAGCGAAAGCGCAAGGTAATGTTCTACTATCGCCTAAAAATTAAAATTCCAACATTTTATCGAATAAAATCGTATCTAGCAATCATATTATACATATAAATGATATAAAAAGCACATTGTTAAAAAGATAAATTATTGTTGAACTTATTAATAATTTTTTTAAATCGATTAATTGCTATTTTTAAATAAAACAAAAGGGTTTTAGTGGCTTATAGTGTGGATTTATCATGTCCCTGTGGCTTGTAAACACTATAACTTTTGAAAATATCAATTGTTTAACTCAATCTATTTTTTAATCTCTTCATCTATCATGTGGGAAGCCACTGAATGTAAATGGCAGTGTAATTTTGTTTTGGTTAGCTATAATTAATTTTTTTCGGCTCCAAAATGGCGAAATTTTCGTTGATTTGGTTACCTCGTATATAAATTGTTTCTGTAAATGGGGATCTACAGCCACAGAGTAGTTTAGTTCACAGAGTACCTTTGTATTAAGTTTAGTTCGGCTTCAGTCGCCGTCGTGAGTTGACATTGTTTCGGTTGTTTTCAGCGGCTCAAAAAGATCGCTGTACAAAATACAAATACACAATATTCGAATAACCAAATTTCTTAAAAACTTGATTATAATAATAATAAAAGATTTTTAAAATTACAATATTTAAAAGCACAGAATAAATAATAGTAGTACGTACTTAAAGTAAGTAGTATAATTTTTTTTGTCATGGGTGACATTTTCATGCTTTTCGAGGGTGTCGAAACCGATAGGGTTGTCGAAATGTAAATCCAAGATGGCGGCCGCAATAGGTATCAATTTTTTCATCATGGGTGTCATTTTCATGGTTTTCGAGGGTGCTGAAGCCGGTAGTGCTGTCTAAATGTAAATCCAAGGTGGAGGCTGCAATAGGTATAAAATTTTTCATCATAGGTGTCATTTTCATGGTTTTCGAGGGTGTTGAAGCTGATAGTGCTGTCAAAATGTAAATCCAAGATGGCGGCTGAATTAGGTACCAATTTATTCATCATGGGTGTCATTTTCATGGTTTTCGAGGGTGCTGAAACCGATAGTGCTGTCAAAATGTAAATCCAAGATGGCGGCTGCAAAATATATAAATTTTTTCATCTTGGGTGTCATTTTCATGGTTTTCGAGAGAGTTAAAGCCGATAGGGTTGTCGAAATGTAAATCCAAGGTGGCGGCTGCAATGAGTATCAATTTTTTCATCATGGGTGTCATTTTCATGGGTTTCAAGGGTGTTGAAGCCGATAGTGCTGTCGAAATGTAAATCCAAGATGGCGGCTGATGTAGATACCAATTTTTTCATCTTGGGTGTCATTTTCATGGTTTTCGAGGGTGTTGAAGCCGATAGTGCTATCGAAATGTAAATCCAAGATGGCGGCTGCAATAGATATAAATTTTTTCATCATTGGTGTCATTTTCATGGTTTTCGGGGGTGCTGATGCCGATAGTGCTGTCGAAATGTAAATCCAAGGTGGCGGCTGCAATAGATATCAAGTTTTTCATCTTGGGTGTCATTTTCAAGGTTTTCGAGGGTGTTGAATCCGATAGTGCTGTCGAAATGTAAATCCAAGATGGCGGCTGAAGTTGGTACCTATTTTTTCATCTCGGGTGTCATTTTCATGATTTTCAAGAGTGTTGAAGCCGATAGTGCTGTCGAAATGTAAATCCAAGATGGCGGCTGCAATAGGTATCAATTTTTTCATCATGGGTGTCATTTTCATGGTTTTCGAGGGTGTTGAAGCCGATAGTGCTGTCGAAATGTATTTAAACTACTTTAATAATTCCGTATAATCATGTTATACGTAATTTTTTAATGCGCTTAAGGTATGCCCAATTGGATTTACCAATATATTTTTATTTTCTGCTCTAAAATGGCGGAGTTTTCGGTGGTTTTAGCAGCCTTGTATTAATTTATTTTACTAAATAGGCTGAAGCTGCACTCCGAGCTACAGTCACAGAGTTCTTTATTTACTCCGGCCTCAAATGCCGTCGTGAGTGGTCGTTTGTTACAGCGGCTCGTGCTGAAAAATATCGATCGCCGTAGAAATGCAAAATATTCCAAAAACCAAATTTGATACATACTTGACCAAGGTAAGGTATGGTTATTATTTTTATTATCACAGATTTTTATTATAACATTTTGTTTCGCTAAAAGCACGCAGGGTTTATATATGAATATACTTATACGTCTTGGACATTACAGACCTGAAGGTATATCGGTATCTGCTACTGGAACTCCTCACCGAGGAATACTAGACGTGCCGAGTTTGGCCTCGTTTTGTTAGTTATGATGAGACCTTACCTCCGGACTTGATAGCGTGACTTGAAAGTGTACTTTGAAGACTGCCACTGGAACTCATCGACGAGGCAAACTAGATGTGCAGAGTTTGTTATTTTTTGTGTTATTTTACTAAATACACTTTGCCTCCTTCACTCCCGGCCATTGATAATATACTGTTTAGTAAAGATGGTTAATATATATTTTAACTGTTGAAATAGACAGTTAAAAAAATTAACAAATTTGTTAAATAAATAAAATTAATCATATTTAATAAAATTATCATATTCCAGTCCGTTACTGATTTATATATGAATTATATAAGGTTGTATTTATGCCATCTGGCGCCTTTCTTACATAGGAACCACTGTGATAGTCAATCAATTTTCGTTTGATAAAATGACTTTACCAATTGAATGGAATAGATGGCGGTTTACAAAGCCATTTTATTCGAAAGAAAGCATTCTTTATAAACATCAATACATGTTTATTACATTAAAATTTAGGCTTCACATGTCTAAAAAATGAGGATTGTAACAAATATTTGCTATAAAATCAAACTTATATTCAATATTTTATGCTCAAATTGTGGTTGGAAATTATCATATTAAATAAATTGTTTGCCGTTAAATCTGTTGAAGTGTTATTTTTATTAAACTGTACGAAATGATGTTTTAACCCATGGACTGATGTAATAATTGGCTGAATTCAATAGTGGCTGATGTTGATTTTATGTACTTTGTTTTGTTACGCTATTGGCTGAAATATTGGTTGGTATTAATTTAAACGAAGCGCGTCAGTTTAATGTTATTTAAGTATATTTATACTTAAATACGTCTTGGACTTTATGGAGTGACCTGAATGATAATATGATGATCATATGAGCCTTATGAGTCGTGAACTTTTGGATTTTCCAAACTTTTTTTAAATTTAAGTTTGACATAAACTTATTGGGAAATTGGAAGTATAATAAGGTTATTAGTGAAAACTTGCGTATATTTAAACTACTTTAAAAATGTACGTAATTTTTAATGCGTATAGTAATTTTTTTATACGTGGTAGAGCCATGCTGCAGCAATATTAGTAGTGTAGTTGTAGCACGAATGGGTCGAGTCGACCTGGGGAGGACCACGTTCTCACAGAATACCAGCATAAAATAGCAGCTTGACACTGCTGTGTTTCGTATTGTGAGTGTAGAGAACCGGAGACCCTTATTATTGGAAAAGAGGCATGTCATCTTAGTTCTCACGGGTGACAATGCATCTGCATTTTGATTCGCGAACGAGGATAAATGTAGATGTCTATAGGCCACAGCAACCACTTACCATCAGGTGGACTGTGTGCTCGTTTGTCAACCTATCCTATAAAAAAAGAATAAAATCTATTTAGTACAATAAATTAATACAAGGCTGCTTAAAACACCGAAATTTTCGCTATTGCTCAGCCGAAAAAATCAATTATAACTAAACATTTACATTCCATGACTTTCCACATGATAGATGAAGAGTTTAAAAAATATATTGAGTTGAGCAATTGATATTTTCATAATTTAAAATTAAATATTTTGTACAGCCGACTTCAATATGAGTTATTAAGAATAACTCAAAAACTATTGGTCTGACCTTGATCAAATTCATATGGGACCACACGAGAAGTACCAGCTTTCAAATAAAAAAGAATCATCAAAATCGTTTCACCCAGTAAAAAGTTATGAGGTAACACAAAAAAAAACATACAGTCGAATTGAGTACCGTCTCCTTTTTGGAAGTCGGCAGAAAAGTTATCGTCTTTACGCAGCCATGCGGATTTATAAATCTACACCATATGTCACTAAAACCTCTTCTTTTTATGTAAAAATAGCAATTATTCGATTTAAAAAAAATAAGTTCATCAATTATTTATCTGTGTGACAATGTGATTTTTATATTATTTATATGTTCAATGTGATTGTTAGATATGATTTCAAGCGACAAAACGTTGGAATCTTGATTTTTAGGTGCCTGTAGAGCATATGAACCTACGCGCTTTGCGCTTAAGGCATGCAATATTTCTTAAATTATTTTTACTTTACAAAGCCATAGTAACTCAGGTATAAAGCGCTCGCCCTTAAAGTTTCATAATACGCCAGCAAACAGAATTTCAGTGCTGGCAAACAACGTGACTCAGTGAAGGAAAACATCGTGACGAAATCACGATGTTTGAATAATTAAGAAAAGAATTATATATTTCGTTTTGTGAATATTACATTTTAAATTAAATAGTCTAGTAGCGGTGGAAGAATATTCTTTACCCACATCGTCCCTTAAGTGGAAGAGGCGACAGAAGTAAACAAATCAAAAGATTGACAGCATTGTCTTCCTAATAACGGCTAAAAACTGGTTTTTAAATATGGCAACTGTGAAAAATATTACCAGTGCTACAGCGGTGACACTCTCTGTACGTGAGAGTTGAAACGCCGGTAACATTAGGCCGGAGCGTGTAACGCTCGGTTTATACCGAACAAAAAATGTGCCATACATATAAATAAATATTGTAACTACATAAAGGTAGAATAATTATATACAAATGAATAGGCATTATTTTTGTATAAAGCACAGCCCTCAGCCAGGGCAGTCGGCGACGGCCCGTTCCACGTCCCGCGCGCCTTACAAGGCGCCCGCATACATCCAGACATCCACACATAGCCGCAAGTGATTTTACGTGCATACATGCTTAAGTGTCGTTTCTTTTCGCGTAGTGTATAATATATTCTTTGCCAGTGCAGCAATGGGTAGGCTGTAATGATGCGTCTCATTTATGTGTAAAGTTAAACTTGATCATAAAATGTCAAACTTAATTTTTGACTGAAAATTAATCCAAAAATATCTATACTGCTTAGTTCGAGAATTGTCTCGTTCATTAGCTTACTTGTGCTTGTTCAACGTTAGACAAATTAAAAATAAAAACTAATGCTATTATCTCAAATAGTCTTTCTCATATATATATATAGGGCTTTCTCATATTTTTTATAGTTGTTTGCTCTAATTTAGAATGGGCTTAAACGTGAAATGATCTAGAAGCTAAAAAAAATATTTTAATTTAAAAACCTACATGTTACTTCCTCTAACGCCGACAGCATAATATAAATAAGATATAACTGTATTAAGCAATTGGTTCCGAAAACGGAATCGATTTCAGGTTGCTCGAGTACTTCAAAATTCGAACTGGCTTTAAATTTCGTAGTAAGCCAGTGTTGCTGTGTGCAATGGCTCCTAAGCTACACTGGTCCGCACGTTAATTTCAACAATCGAAACGTCAGTTCCACTACGGATTACATGCTTCCTTTCATTACTATGGGAGTTTATGTGTAGGAAGAAGTCCACTCTGCCCCAGTGCGCATTGGCTAAGGCGGCCAACCATCCCTCAATCTGCGGGACCGATCCATAAGAAATAGCAATAATTATTCCGCATTGCAATAGTTTATTAAAATATTCCTGTAAAATCTAATGTAGCGATTAATGCATCTAGTATGTCTCGAATTCCTAAATGATTCAATTATTAAATTCATAGATTTCCAAGTCTAACCTCGCTTTGTATTAATTCGCGTCGCTCGACATGATGTGCGTGTAGTAGTGAGGGAAATAAAAATAGAGAGTAAAAACCACTCATGTAAGAAATATGATTTAAATAAATAAATAATGGCTTCAATAACTTACCGTTTGCTTGTTTCCTAATTAAAGAGCAAGTATGACCTCCTCCCCCATTAATTAAAAGTCTGCATTGAGTTTTAATAAAGTTGGCCGCCTTAATATTGGCGGACCTCAAATGTTCTCAATCTAATTTCAAGTTCTAAAACATGCAGGATACCTCACAGTTTTCCTTCACGTGCTCAATCATCATTTAAAACTAATTATAAACTTGTAGGAAGATTACATGTTATATATATATATATATATATATATATATATATATATATATATATATATATATATGTGTGTGTGTATAATATGTGTAGAAATAAATATTTTATAGATGTTATATATTAGGTTCATCAATAAATCTATATCTATACCTACCTATTTTAACAGTGGTAGAGCCACGCGGCAGCTTTTGCTGTCGCACGGATGGGCCGGCTCGAACCGGGGCGGTACCACGACCTCACAGAATACCAGCGTGAAGTAGAGGTTTACCTCTGCGTTTCGCTTGGTGAGTGCAGGTGGCCGGAGGCCCTTTTTACTAGAAATGAGGCATTCCATCTTAGTCCTCACGGGTGACAACGCATCTGCATTTTGATTTGTAATAGAGGATAAATGTAGATGTCTATGGGCCGCAGCGGCCACTTACCATCAGGTGGACTGTGTGCTCGTTTGTCACCCTTATCCTTTAAAAAAATATACACATCTATACGTATAAATAAAATATAACGAAATAATTTCCTTTTATTCCATTCTATGGGTTATTTGCATGAAATTAAGTCGTAAATACTAATTTCTACATATTTTTTGTCTGTCTATCTGATCGTGCTAATCTTCGGTATGGCTAAACCGGTTGTGATAAAACTGCACATAAAATATAGAAAGCAATGCCAGGAGTAATCTAGACTTTTTAAATTTCATCCGAAAAGCTTGGAGATTTTTTTGAAATGGAAAATTAAATAAATCTTTTAAAAAAGTGCTGGTAGATTTTCCTGTCTCCTTTCTTTGAACGATGTTATCCGGAGAGCTCTTTCTTAAATCTAAATAGCGCCACATTAATAGATCCTACCTAGGCGAAGTCGGGACGGATCGCAAGTATATGAATATAAATAACTGCTACAACGATTCGAGACAACGGTTGATAGAAACCAACACAAATTTTGCAAAGTGTAGATTTCTTATTCTGGTTCCATTGTGATTGTACATGTGTAACTGCCAATGCATCCCAGCTTGCCTCCGATCTCATTCCATCTGCGTTAAATTGAGCATGGTTAGATTAAGATAAGTAAGTGAGTACCTCTATATTTGAACTTACACTCATAGTATATCTTCTGTATCGTTGATAGCTTCCGGTTATTCCGCTGTTGACAATGTGGTTGAAAATCAGCTAAATGGACTTCATCATTACAAAATTACACGTTATTCATACACTATTTCGCAAAAGAAGCAAATATTGCTCAATGCTATATTAAGCCTAAAAACAACACGTGCCTCGCCATAAGTGAACCGAAGAGCGACTTCGAACAGCTTTTGCAATATCGCAACTTTGGCAATATTCCAGCACCGGTGTCCTGATTGCAACATTCGTATGTTACGTAATACGAGGAACATGCTGAAACAAATTTTTGATACTGTACAAATCTTACACTCCATGGTCCAATTTTTTTATTATGGTTTATTTGACAATATTAATAACGACTATAATTACACACACATCGATGTCAAAAATCTTAAAACTCCCGAAATTATGAATTTCAAATATATTTAAAAAAATATAAAAGAATAAGCTTACTTTTGTGTTTCTTTAGTTTGTAATTTTTTTTATTTAGGATAAGGGTGACAAACGAGTACACAATCCACCTGATGGTAAGTGTTTGCTGTGACCCATAGACATCTACTACAATAAGAATGAAAATGCAAATGCGTTGTCACCCGTGAGGACTAAGATGAAATACCTCATTTAAAGTAAAAGGGTCTCCGGTTCTCTACACTCACCATACGAAACACGCTCACACAGAATACCAGAGTAAAATAGCAGCTTAACACTGCTGTGTTTCGTATGGTGAGTGTAGAAAACCGGAGACCCTTTTTAATGGAACGTAAGAATTCCATTTTGGTCCTTACGGGTGACAATGTATCTGCATTTTGATTATTAACCGAGGATAGATGTAGTTAGTAGGTGCATTCACTTTGTAGGTAGTAAGTGGGCGGTGCGTTCGTTTGTCATTCTCATTCTAAAAAAAACGTATGAAAAATGACTTATTATATTTCATTATAATTATATTTATATATATGTACCTACGTGTCATAAACCACAAAACTGTATATGGCAAATTGGTATTATTTGTTATAGAATTATAATATTTATACATTCCAGTCCTTTTCACACGTTTTATATTAGTTTGACATGTATGTGTGTATGTAGTATGTAAATATGTATGTATTAATTTTCACTTCCTATTAGGTAGTAGGACTACGCTTTTACCTAGGAGTCTGTCTATGTGGGTACCACGCTCTCAGCTATAATAAGGGTTATAAATAGTAAGTGAGCTTTTAGAGTTAGGTGTTAGAGTTTAGGTCTAAATAGGTATAGAAAGCCAGTATAATAACAGGCTATGAGGATATGGAACGAATGTTTCTCATATTCTTTTGTAACAACTGGCACAATACTTAACTATAACTTTACTTATAAAAAAAATGTCCTCCATACTGTATTTTGGTCACGACTTCCAGTCTAGACGGAGACAGAATTATAGTTCATGAATGTGCGCAAATACAGGTGCACTCTCTATTCCCTCACTCTCATAGATCGACGAACGATGCGACGGAAATCCTACACAACCGAAGAGATATCAGGTGCAGGACCAACAACTTTATGTGCTTTCCGAGGTTGCCTAATTTCCCGGCTCTGGACTGCTACTGAGAATTTACAGGAAAGCCAGTTTTGGTCGCCAGAGTTGACAACGCACTCTGCAACCTTCTTTGTTTAAAGTCGGTATAGGTGTCCATGGACTACAGTAGTTACTTACCCTGCTAGTAAATTAAATGAAATTGGATTCAGCGAGCTATAGACACGTTGTTTCAGCCGATCCTAGAGATATTGTCAATCTCATATTAGCCTATATTTCCAATATCGAAATGTGATTGGATTAAAGCGTTTAATTGTCTTGAAGTTGAATTTCTTCTTTTCATATGCTTGAGTGCATTCTATTCCATATCGCACGAAGCTAAGGGACGGGCAGATTGATGATTATATGATTAGATGATTTAATTATTTTCTGAAAAACTACTGCTCAGACCTTAATCAAATTTATTTGGGACCAGCTGGGAAGTATACCCTTTGAAAAAAAAATAATTTTCTAAATCGGTTCAGGCGTCTTTGAGTAACCTGTGAACATACATTAAAAAATAATTCCGACGAATTGAGAACCTCCTCCTTTTTGAAGTCGGTTGAAAAGCTGTTTCTATTAGGCAACGACTCAGTGCGGCTTTCGAAAGAAATTCCGGTCCACACATGAAGTCGTCCAGCACCTTTTCTGAACCAGACGTCTCGCACCTTTAACGCTGCTCTTACACCGCCTTCACACGGCAACCCTCTTGAGACGGCTCTGTAATATTATTAATTTATACTGAGTATATCCACTCGTTGATTTCTACACACAGATCGGATCAGGTACACTATAGTTTGCCTCTATTATACTTTCGAATTTTATTGTTTTTCTTAATAATATGATGTCTGATAAAGTTCATAGAATGCTGTAACTGCAGTACCTACTACAAATATTTCTAACGCCACTACTACTAAATTTTATGGGCACACGTCAATTATCTTGAGTCTCGACGACCGCGAGAGTAAAGGTAAATTTAGAATATTTTCTGAAACTTTCCGTGACAGTTGGTATTTCCATTTGGTGACTGTACGTATACCTGTCTCTACATATTGCTTATGTTACGTAGTACTTTTATATATTCGGTGGTAATATATTTGAAGTTAATGGAAAGACATCATGAGGAAACGGTGATGTTTGATAAATTAAAGAAAATATTTCAGACATGTGAAACGCTGCGGTCATTTCCTTGCCCTAAAACATATTTTAGTAACGAGAGGGGAGGCCTGTGCCCAGCAATGGGCCGTATAAAGGTTGTTACTTTACTTTACTTTTACTTAAAATTGTTTTTGTATAGGATAATATAAAGAAGAAGATAAAACTAATAACAAAATACGCTATTACCTATTTAACTATCAAGTAATTACATGTGCTACAATTTTTTAAAATAAAATTGAGAAGACGAATCGTTTTAAATGTTGAATTTTGTATTTATTTATAAGTTAACTAATTATTGTTATTTATACCATCTTATTTATTTACAAGGAATAGGCTTAAAGTTCCGGCGAGCTTCATTAAGCTTGGCCATCGCCAGGGAGTGAATCAACTAACGTTTTTATTCTAAAGCTCCCACTTGTATTAAATCATTGTCTATAATATTTCGCCGATCACAAGGGGCTTGTCCTCAAAGGACTGTTCACGTGACGCCCTCGGCCTTGACGGCGTTCTCCTCTGCGTAATATAATATATAGCTACGTAAGTATACACCTGTGAAGCAAGGCCCTCATCCTATAGACGCGCAGTTGCTCACACACCCCCGCCGTGCCCCTAGCCCAGTACGCATGTGCAGCATTGACAGTCCGACCGTGCCAACACGTCCCAATCATTTTCTTCCTCGCGCTTCCTAATAATTATTCTACAATTAACAAATTAACGTGACTATCCTCGTGTATCAGCAAAGTGCTTGTTATAGAGTTAAAACTGAGGGGTGAGGACGTGAAGCGATGTGTTTTCAATGATTCAGGATGGTTGCCAATATTGGCGTCATCAACCCGACTAATGGTACATAAACATTGCTCTTTCATTTGTTTTCTCCTTTAAACTTTGTGACTTAATCATGACTTTGTGCAGTGGAAGCAACGGCGTATATTAGCGCAGTAGCGGCGTTTGCCGTGGTCGTCCTTGTTTTGCTCCTATTCCTGGGAAGAAGATGGTGCTACTCAGCAGTCTTCAATCGAAAGTGCTGCGATGATATACTGGCCGTAAAAGCTCATGCTCCGGACCCGAGTCTGCCACTTGACAATGCTCAATTCGGTGAGTACCGTTTTTTATTTTTTAGTCGCACTAAGTATACTATAGACAATAGAAACACATTTTTTATTTCATTTTTGGCGTAGTTGAAATATTAGATAATTTATAGAATGTTTGATATACTTAATTCAATAGCGCCGCTCCATTGTGAGCTATCGAATAAATTATTAATTAATGACAGTTTGTAGTACAAGGTTTGTAGTGACCACAGCTCCAAGGCGACGAGCTTTCAAGGTCTTGTATTTATAAAGGCTAGCCATTGTAATAATACGTATTTTATAATAGTATTGAAATTAAGGAATTAAGTACGTTTTAATTCTAACAAAATTGGTAGTTTATTAGTTTGCACTAGCTAGAATTAATAGAAAACCATAGTTTAGTAGAGTGTAATGTATGATATTTATTGACGTTGTCTGTACGTCTGTGTTGTTATAGATGCTTTGTCGAACCCGAAACATTACCCCGAACGCATATTCACGTTCGAGGCCTCCGATTCGGACGAGGAGCTGCGCTTGCGCATACAACAGGTACCATGGACTTCTATAGATAGATTTATAAAATAAAATACGTAGCTTTTTTTTAAATAATTTTTTTTTTATTTTGTCAAATATAAGGTGCGGAACTGGTCTATGTTTCACTCATTTAAATAAGAATAATTAAGCTCATTAACTAAAGCACGAGTGGTAAGATTTAAGAATTTCTGAGATTTTCAGAATACTTCTAGGATTTCCAGAATGAAAAATTTGAATTAAGCTATAGATAAAGAAAATGTGTCAAGAAACTTCTACATCATTGCAGACTATTTTAAACACATTAAGTGGTTTACTATGTACGATCTAATAATAAATTAGAGGAAGTGGGTTGATCGTAGTGGTGTCTTTTTAATATATCAAGAATCTGTAGTATTTGCGTCATCAAATTTAGTCCCATTTTATAACTCCATTATATACAATTTTGCCACTGTTTATAGCTTAGCGATAGATACATATTTTTTAAACGTTACAACACGCCACGAACTTCTCCTGTACGTCGTATGGTAAACGCCTAACACAGTAGATACATAAATTGTCATATTTTTGCCGCAAAACTTTCATATTACCAAAATATTACCTACCCTATACCATAGAGCCCGAAATCGCTTGATGTCGTGTGCCGTGCCCAGCAATATAGCTGAACCTTCCACTGCATGTATTCAGTTTCAACCAATACATTCGTCGCTTTAATATTACCTATCTAGCGGCAGCAAACAATCTGCACTTTTTTCTATGGTAATACAGAAATGTAATTATATCAATCAATATATGCTGAAACTCTTCGTATAATTCGCCTATTCTTTTCAGTAAAATTTTTCACTTTATACACTTTTCCTTCTGTAACATCCGTCAAAGGGCGGCCAGTTCTTTCATCATCTCGCAAAGTTAGTCGACAGTGCTGAAATTTGTTGTATCAGCGTTTATCGGTTGCCTTCGAAAGGCCTTATGCCATTTAAAGCCTATCAAACAATTCCTCCGGTTTCAGGCTTGAAATCGTAAATATCATTGCGCGTAAATGTTCCCAATGCAGATCTTTTTTTTAAATCTTATTTTAATTTGTCTCATAAAATATGTGGAGAGAAATTTGAAATAATTGAAACATTCCTAGATTTACTTTTAAATAATCGTATTTTCCCATATAGAAAAACTTTTTTATGTTTAAATCTCACTAGATACTCGTAGTTTTCTATCTTGACAGAGATTTTATTCTATAATACCGTTCACATCATAATAGATTGGTACAACATTTGTATCCTATTGAGAAAACAATTAAAATGTTTTTACTAATAAAAAAAAATATTAGTAAAGACGTTTTAATTAAATATAGTTTATAAAGTCAAAATATTTTGTTAATTACTTTTGTAACAATCTCTTATAAGATTAAGTATGTTGAAAGATTATTGGTTATACAGGAAACGTTAGTAAACATGCTGTAAGTGCGTTCAGTTCCTTAAATTGACTAGATCGATTTACCTAGGAAATTTTGGCCAGGCAAAAGAGTCCTCAAATCAATATTTTTAATATACAGGGTTATTTTGCAATAACGAGCAAAATTTACACATAAAGTTCAGAATAAGTAATATAGGCAAATGGTGAAGAAAAGTTTATTTAATAAAAACTCAATAACTCTGTCCTTTTTATCTTTTAAAGTCAAAATGCGTGGTAATGCATTATTTTTACTGATTTCACTGCGCACATTGGTATCTCGGTGTGATAATACATCTACTCGATAAATCGCATTAATTGGAATAATTTGAAATAAAATTAGAAGCCTTATTTACTCGTATTTTTAAAAACCGGAATACCATTATTTGTAAATTTGAACTTATGGCTACTCTTTGAGAAATAACCCCGTATAATGTTAATCAATGTTTAATAATATATTTATGTTAATTAGATTTTTCATACAATATTTTAAAATAAAAACAATATAATTTAAACGCCAAAAAAGTTTAAACTTTGAAATTATTCATATAATTTACCTAAGTATACTTATGAAGTCATATTTTAACAGTCTATAAGTCATAGAAATACGTAACTGTATTTATTTGGAAAATGTCGTATTTTTTCATTGGGTATCGAACATTGTGGATTAAAATGAAAGTAGTTTTTTACGTGGTAGTCATGCTGCAGCTATATTATGGTTGTAGCTTGAACGGGTCCCCTCATCTGGGGAAGAACCACGCTCTTACAGAATACCAGCATAAAATAGCAGCTCAATAGTGTTTCTTGTGGAAGAGAAGAGAAGCGGAGACCCTTTTTACTGGAAACAAGACATTCCATCTATAGTTCTTAGAGTTGACAACGCTTCTGCTTTTTTATTCTTAATCGAGAATAGATGTAGATGTCTATGGGCATTGCACCGTACAGCATCCACTTGATGGTGAGTGGACTATGTGCTCGTTTGTCACCCTTATTCTATAAAAAAAAGTTTCGTAATTTATTCACTGTGATATAATAAACGTGTTATGGAGGTGCAGTGGAAGAACATCTACTATTGTGTGTCGTCCCGTGGCTGTTTTAAAAGGCGATAGAAAGACATTAAACAGGAGATGGGCCGCAGCGTCTACGTCTACGTATATAAAAATATTGAGGAGTTGGCGGCTCGGTAGTAATTGAACCTTTGATTGCGACGTTGCAAAACCACGGCTTTATGTAGTTCTAAATACACACAAATCTAAATACACTGTATGGTCTAAATAAAAAAGAATAAATAAGAGAAAATCCTACCGTGGAGTAACATTTTATTTAAAAAAAACAGAAGCTAATATACCTCTCGCTTCTGGAATACAGGCAGAACGATCAATTAGTCATAGCTTGTTAATAATAACGTGTAAAATCTATTATGCCATATAAACTAACTTAAATTAGAATTATAGTGACTTGACTCATTATACTGTATTTATTGCTGCTATTAACTGAAAGTAAATATGTCGTACCTAATGGCAATTAGAAAATAAAAAACAGCGGTTGCTAACCCACCTGGCAAACGTGGCAACCAGTGCAAAAAATCTTTGTATTTTATTGCCTGTTTAGGTTTAGAGATCTCGTTACCGTATTTCAAAAACCCTAAACATATTACTGTCCTCGTGTTTAAAATTACGAAGATCAGTCGAACAGAACGTAATTCACATATCTTTCCAAAAATAAAAAATTAGGTATTGCTTAACACCCTAACATTTCTTAGTTACAATTTCGTACTCTTTGTAAATATAATTAGTATGTTTCTTTTTAATATATTAAGGTTTTTAACAAATAAAAATACTGTTTACAACTAATTACTTTTATTTTTACAGGATAAGGAAGAAGTAGAGTGTCGCTACGAGGAGAAGAATGAAAATATTTCAGCGCCCGCGAAGGTAGAGGTGCAACTCGTCGAGACCGCTCTACGGGAGACTAGCTTGAGAGAGACCAAAATCGACGAAGTTGTTCCTAAAAAGGCGGAGTATATTCATACACTAGAAGCACAGAGCAGTGTGGACAGCGATGTTATTGCACATAATGTAAATTAAGTTATATTCTTACATTTTATTTAATAGAAGCATCCTTTAACACTAAACTTATGCTTGAGGAAACAAATGAATACAACTATGAAGTCAAGCAACGTAAAGTAATATTTACGGTATATTTGAACAAATAATCGTTAACAGTTAAAAAAAACATAAATGCAATGGAAAGAAGTTCTTTGTACAGTAATCAAAAACATTATTACGTAAGTACTAGAACTTCCACAGTCCTACTATTTCACAGCACTTCCTACACTGGAAATTCAAAAATTAATTTTAGCAGAGATAAGATTCTATTAGAAGACACATTCTGTTCAAACAAACTCAGTCCAACCTTCGTAACATATTATTCAGTATTTTCTAGAACAGTCATGAAAGCATTCAACTTGGCTTCAAATAGGTTTTAGTCTCAATTAAATCCTTAGGTAATCCAAAAGGATAGTTACTCTAACGTTTATGTATTTGTAACATTGATGTCTAGCGTCATCACTTCTTTCAAAGTCAATTCTTAACAAATTACATAACAGTTTTCCAAACCTTAACAATACATTTATTAATCCAGGATACATCACTTCTTTGCGGTGAGAGCAGCAGTTCAACGGAGCGCGGGTCCGTGGAACTGACGCTGTTGTATGACGCACCCGTGCGCAGCATGACGGTGCATGTGCTACAAGCACGAGGGCTGCAGCATCGCTCACAAGGACAAGTGTTACAGAGCCAGGTAAATTAACAATTTACGTGGCGTTTAGCCATGATTTTGTTATAGATATAGAATCCCTTGTTCTCTTTATAAAGAGTACGTAATGAATTTTATGTATGATATATGATATTTGTATTCTCAAATCTTATTAAATTACATTTTTTTAATTATTTATTATCCAGGCGAGAATTGTACTTTTGCCATTGAAGAAGCAAAAATACAAATCGAAAATCCGCAATGGAGAGAACCCCCAATACATGGAGAGCTTTGTCCTACATAAAATCAATCCAGGTTCGTACAAAACGAAAACGATTTTACAATTCAAATTGATAATGTATATATTATTATCATTTTATTTATTTATTACTCTGACAGTCATGTACCGTTAAGGCGAAATGTTGGCCGGCCCCCTTACTAAATGGAGTGACGTCATACCTACAATACATATAGTAAGGTATGGAAAAAGTCGATGGATGCAGGTGGCTTAGAACAGAACTGTGTTTTGTGGCGCTGAAAATGTCAATGGTGGACTTATGCAGGGTAATGATGATGATCTTAATGATGGATGTATTATGTACATTTTGTTTGATTGATACCAGCAATAGAATATGTAAATATTTCCAATTTACAAGAATCTAATTCGGATTCTTATTTATAAATTGGATTCTTGTAAATTAGAAATATTGAAGAAAGGCGTTTACCATAATTCAATTGTTTGCTGTCACCCATAATGTTATGGTAACTGTAAATATAACATAAATAAATAAATAAGATTCTGTAGGAGCCGAAAGTTAGAGGCGACTGAGGTAATAAGGTTACACTATATCTCGCTTAATTTTGCCCTGGTATATCATATCATACCAAAAACTGTTTTAATGGACTTTTATAAAATTATATTTGATTTTACCCCAGATGCATGATTCTTTCTTCATGATATTTTATTTACAATCGTAGAGGATGTCCACGGGCTTGGTTTACGCATCCGTATTTACGGCTGTGAACGTATGCGACGTCAACGACTCCTAGGTGAAGCGGCCGTCAGCTTTGCCGCCCTCAACTTGGAGCTCGAGAACAATCTGTGGCTTCAGCTCACTCCACGCCAGCACCACCAGCCCAGCTTACAAGTGAGATCACAAGTTATAGTTATAACATAAATTATATTTTATTGAATAACTCTGATTTCACGCCATTTAGCTGATACATGATTTAAGTTGATAGCCTCATTTATTTAGTGGTATTAAACGCTATTGCCGATCATGCGGTCCCGTCTTAGAATACCAGTCAGTCAATCCAAACCAGTTGTTCCAAACATTTTCTATCAAAAATTTCTCAGTTGCATCCCGAAGTCAGGAAGTTTGCGGTGTTTCATTTCAGTACCTGATCTCTATCCGATCGTATCAAATTGCCGTCGTAAATATAAATGGCGTTTAGCTGTTAAATTAGATGATGCAACTAAAATCTTATACTGTTTGTCTTCCTAATATACTTAATAAAATATCCCTATAGAGAAAAGCATGAACGAGTCATTACGTCGTACGATTATGTCGGACAAATGGATGGAATAATCGTTGAGCTTATTATGTTATGATCTTTCTGTCACGCCCTGTTGAATGTATTCTGAAAATAAGTTATTTGTCATTATTCTCGTCATTTTATTCACTTACTCCGGTGTTCATAATCGAAACCCGCAGTGGACATCGGCCATCGAGACGGCGAAATGCGTCATCTAGTAAAATAAATAAAAAATATTTTCCTTTGAACTGCCGTCATTAGTTTTATTTTTAGATAAAGGCTCAGAGAAACAAAGGAACCAACCAACTTATTGTAAGAACTCACGCTCTCGCCAAAAAGTAAAGAAGAACTCACGCTCTCACACTCACATAAGGCATATAAAATCATTTGAAAGCAACAAAAGTACATACTGTTACTGTACGGGCTGTAAAAGATAGAAGGAAGAAAAACGTGTGCGTGTCAAAAATTTAAACATGATTTCAATAGTTTATTATATCATAATGCTTGGGTGCACATAATTAATAAACCTAGCAAGCTAACAGCATAGCAAAGTGGCGAAGCAATCAGCTTTGTAGCGGTTTCTAACGGTTGCCGTTGAGCAATCAGTTTCAAAATAGGAGGTTCAGATGCCTGGGTGATCAGTAATCGATTGCTGAAAACAGAATTTGAAAATTCGAAATCGTTCTCGAGATAATCGTGGGACAGACGGACAGACGGACGGACAGACGGACAGACGGACAGACGGACAGACATCGTGAAATCAATAAGTATCTTCGCAAGCTTCGCCACTTAATAAAATTAAGTCCAAACCCAAGCATACTGCAAGACCTCTGAATACTGTAAGCTCGTTCTGCGTATATCAACCAAAAAATAAATAAAATAACTGAAGGGAGCCTTCGATAACTATGTCATGGACGTCAAATACCTCAGTCTCCCCATAACCATGGGCGCTGCAAAGCGCCCGAAGTGACGTTAAGTAAAAGTTAAAATTAAATACTATAAGATCCTGAGTCCGATGAAGCTGTCCCTAGCTAACTGGCTGACAGTACTAACATCACATCGACTTATAACACTTGCCCAGTTCTAATGCAGCGTGATACAAAATCACTTACACGCAGGGCCTGATTAACCAACAGGCTATATAGGCTGGAGTTCCAGGGAGCACTGAGCTTGCATTTGCAAGCACCGCTTATGTAAAGAATGGAGTTTCGTATATTTTTTTTATGCGTGGTAGAGCCATGCTGCAGCTATATTGGTAGTATAGTTGTAGCACGAATGGGTCGGCTCGACCGGGGAAGGACCACGCTCTCACAGAATACCACCGTAAAATAGCAGCTTAAAACTGCTGTGTTTCTTATGGTGAGTGTAGAGAACCGGAAACCCTTTTTACTGGAAAAGAGGCATTCCGTCTTAGTCCTCACGGGTAATAACGCATCTGCATTTTGATTCGCAAGCGAGGATAGATGTGGATTTCTATGGGTCACAGCAACCACTTACCATCAGGGGGACTGTGAGCTCGTTTGTAACCCCTATTCTATAAAAAAAATATGCGTATAATATTCTCAATAACGTAAAAAAAAATATTAGAGTCAGTGCCGCAAGTAAATCCAAACTAAAACCGCAACCTGTTGCTCTTTTTTTATTTTTGGTACAAAACATATAAATAGACTAAAAATTTTGATTTATTTGGTACCTTTCGTCTTTCGTTGACGGACTGGACGTGATACAAATATTTTAAACTGCTCAAGCTCTCTTCTCTACCTCTAATTTTATTAAAGTGTTTTGCCAAGACTGTTTAAGGGAACTTTTTCAGCCATCTTTCCCATCTCTGCACAGGGAGAACGAAGAAACAAGTTCGCCCTCAAATGGAGTACTTTCTTGAAAGTTTCTAATCATATCGGTCCGGAAATTATCGGGTGGTAAATGATTCCACAAATAGTCTTGCGAGGAAGAAAACTCCTAGTAAATCTCAGTCATGATCGACCACCGAGCATCCAGATGGTGTGAATGGTACCGTGAGTTTTCCCGATGTGCCTTGGTGAAATTTTGCGGCTTGAATTAATCCGAACAATTTATCTAAGTAATGCCCGTGAAAATGCGATAGAAAATATGCAATGGAATGCAACATCTTTTCGCAGCGGTAGTGAATTGAGCCGATCAGAAAGAACTCAGTCGTCGACGATTAGAGCCACTCTACGCTGGATGCGGTCAAGTGGAAGGAGCTGGCACTGGGGTGCTCTGTTTCAGAGATGAGAACATTCATGCACAATTCACACCTTCTGGATGCTTGGCGGTCCACCATGACTGTGAGATTTAGATTTGCCAGGAGTTATTAGAGGAGGAGACTTTAATATAAAATAAGATATTAATATAAAATAAATATGAGAATTTAATATAAAATACTCTTATATAATAAATTCTCTTTAATCTAAACAAATATATTTCTATGTAAAATGCAATAACAATTATCTTATGGAATTCACAAATCTTCAATTTACGCAATATTTCGTTTAGTGTACGGATTGCAGTACAGTTCAGTTGAACATAGTCAATGTTCGGAATGCGAAATCTAGTGCGTAGTACATATATATCAATGAGTAAAAATAAAAAATAACTAAAACTAAAAAAAAACACATTTTTAACAAAGCGTCAACAACATTCAAACATCTTTACTTTTTTATATCGATTTCACTTCATCTCCATGAAAATTGTCAGAAAAAGTTGTGGAAGCCCTAATTCAACGTCTATACGATAAAATCGTATGAAGAATTTACATAATAAAATATGTGTCACGTCAGCTGCCGAAGCTGATGCTGGACAGTTCTGTAACGGGGGTGCTGGCGAGTCCGTCGTCGATCACTACGCCGATGTCACCCAGCGGCGGCAACGGCGCGGGCGAGTCGTGCAGCCTGGCGCGCTCGGACTCCGCCTCGTCCTGCTGCAGCGCGCGCTCCGCACCAGAGTTGCTGCTCGGTCTGCAGTACAGCCCCACTACTGGACATTTGTCTGTGGAGGTATGTTATTAGTTACGTTTAAAGAAATTTGTTTTTAAAAAGACAAACAATGCCATTTACATAAAAATATTTTTTTATAGGATAAAGGTGACAAACGAGCACACAGTCCACCTGATGGTAAGTGGTTGCTGCGGCCCATAGACATCTACATCTATCCTCTATTACAAATCAAAATGTAGATGCGTTGTCACCCGTGAGGACTAAGATGGAATGCCTCATTTCCAGTAAAAAGGGCCTCCGGCCACCTGCACTCACCAAGCGAAACGCAGAGGTAAACCTCTACTTCACGCTGGTATTCTGTGAGGTCATGGTACCACCCCGGTTCGAGCCGGCCCATCCGTGCGACAGCAAAAGCTGCCGCGTGGCTCTACCACTGTTACTACTACTGTATTATTTTAGTAATTTTATTCTAATGGTCGCCGAACACTTATTCAATAGTATCACAGTGAAAAAAAAATGTTCAATTATATATTGAGACAGCTGGAACTTAAAACTATTGAATGAGCTTACATTTTTTATATTACAAGACAATTTATTATAAATCAGTGCTCCTTGAAAATAAATACTTTTTTTTGCGTAGTTTGTTGGTACCTTTGGTACCTTTAGTACAAGTAAGCTAGGTCGGCGAAGGCTGCGTTTACGTGATTTTTTTACAAAAGACAAGTTAGTATGGATGGTTTTATCAACTATATTCCTAAATATAATACCAGTGTTATTATATTATGTAGAAAGTTGTTGAACATTCATAAGTTTTGTTTCTTTGAAAATTTTAAAAGTTGGTGTTAGATACGGATAGTGAAAAAGTATTTTATTATTTTATTTTGTATCCCTTGAAGTTCCTGTAACTTAGTTTTAGCAGTGTTGCCCCAAATTTCTATAAGTTAAAGTAAATTTGATTTGACTAATGAGTTATAAATAGTGTACCGCATTTTTTTATATAGGCAATGGGAAATAATTTTTGTGCTAATTCTGTCTATAACACTACTAGAATTCGAATCGAGGTTTTGCATCATTTTGCTAATTTCACTATCAGTGCATGGGGCTAGTGTAGAAAGTTCATTACCATTTACTGTTTGTGTTTTAGAGAAAGGATAAGTGGAGATACTAGGATATTTTTATGGTATTTTATCTGCTAATTGGGATCCAGTAGTTAAAAAATATACGTTAAAAACCTCATAAGTCTCGACTGTGTTACTGATTAACTTGGAATCTACAATAAGTTTTAGTGAAGCACAATTTTGTTTTATTTTATTGTTTGCTAGATTGTTTATAGGGTGCCACATTTTTTGGGTTATTAGTACAATTTTGAAATAGTTTATAATAGTATGAATTCTTCGTAGTTTGTATCTGCTTAGCCACTGCATCTCTCTTCAGCTTAAACTCTTTTTCCAATTTTCCTTTTATCGATTATTTTTGTATTGCATCCACAGATAGTTTCTTTGACCAATGCCAGTAAGTATATTGTTATGAATCCAGTCTTTTTGATGTGGATTTAATACTTTAGTTTGTATTACTTTAATGTCTTCTACATATTGTTTTAGTTTAGTTTCCAATTGACAGTAATTTAAGTTCTCCAAATCTGTGTGAATCTACGAAGTTATATAGTTTCTTATAGTTGATTGCTTCATAGCTTGTACGAGTACGTATTTTTTTGGTGGTTTAAATATGTTTAATTGTACATATTTTTGTTTACGGTCTGTCATAGCAATATTTAAAAATGGTCACCTCTTAGGTTAGTGCTAACATGGTCTATGATCGATTTCTTTGTGGCGGAGTCTCTTGCACAATACGTTTGCTTAATTTTGTTGAGATATGTGTATCCTGATTCATTGACTATTTGCTTGTACTGTTTTAATTTCTTGTTTTTTGTCAACAAGTCAGTGTTGAAATCTCCGAAAAATATTGCTCTCCTGTGATGCTGTAATTGCTTGTCGTATACATCCAAAAATTTTTGAAAATAAGTATAGTTGGAGTAAAGTGTGTAGTTAGTGATTTTGTATGTGTAAAGTTTGTGTACGGTCTGTATCCAAGTTTCTGTTAGCAAAATAATGTATACAGATGTATGATGATTTTAAGTTCATCGAGTTTGCATTTCTTCCGAATACTACGAGCGTTTAAGAAGAGAAATGATAAACGTGATTTTGCAGTGTGGATAAGTTGGTAGTCGTTAACTATTTGATAGTTAATGGTATCGGGTGAGATGTTATTTATCAATGGTGATTGGAGTTTTTTGAAACCGATTTTATAATATTTGGTATGCCGTTGACATATTTTACTATGAGATCACTTTCTCCATTTTCTGTGCGTCGTTAAAGTTCATCTTTTATATTCAGGAAGTATTTTTGTTGAGCCGGTGCTTTGTCCGAGAATTTTTTTTACATTATTAGGTAATTTCTCTTTGTAATAGAGTACCTTGGCTGTCTCTGGTTTGTCAAAGCGGACTTTAACCTTTCGTTGTTTTCCTGCATTATACTTGCCAATACGAAAAACTTTATTTGGTTTCGGAATGTCTTTTTCTATAGAACCGGAGACCCTTTTTACTGGAGGGGAGGCATGTCATTTTAGTCCTCGCGGGTGACAAATCATCTACATTTGTTTCTTTATTGAGAATAGATGTAGATGTCTATGGGTCACATCACAGCAACCACTTACCATCAAGTGGACTTTGTGCTCATTTGTCACCCTATCCTATAAAAATAAAATAAAAAAGAAATCGTTGAAGTAATATTTAGAATCTCAACCTCGTCTTCGAGGATTCGCTCTTCGGTACTGGTGGCATTTTGTTCTGGTATGCCAACGATAATTATATTATTTTCTCTCTTTTTGCGGTCTTGGACTTCGCGAATAATTTGTTCATTTACAAACAGCTGATTAGTTTGAGTGGCTGGCGAGCTTAAGGGGCTACTCCATGCGAACGACCTTGAGCGTTTGTGTGCCGGCCGCGCCAACTCCCTACAATATAGGATCGCGTAAAAAATAATATGTAAGACGCCACCTACCATAGTTTTGTATAACTCAATGCCACCTACTGTACGAACGTAGTATTTTTCAACATCAATAAACTATTTTATGGAAATACACACAGCGTACAACGATAAATGTATTTTAATTTTTTTATTCGGTATATTAGTTGCATTATATTAGAATTATGTATTCTCATATATTATCTAATTATGAAATTTTATAATTAATTATATATTAAAAATGAAGCATTGAAAATTGTGAGTTTAAAAGATACCTACTCACTATAGGTAAATAGATAGATAGCTCGCCTTTTGTACAAATATTTGATGCAATAAAAAATAAACAAATAAATAGGATGTTTCGCAGAGTGCGAGTAATATAGAATGAAAGTCGTGGAGGCAGTTTACAAACATAAATTGCACAAGGACAAACATCCAGACCCGGAACGATTATTGTAGGCCTTACAAATATTTGTTCCGTGCGGGATTCGAACCCGCGGCCCCCAGCGCAATAACTGTTGCTAAGCCACTGCGCCACGGAGCCGTCGCCGGGTTATAGGTAAAGTGACCATACGTCCCGTTTTGAACGGGACTGTCCCTTTTCTCGGTCACCTGTCCCATTGTCCCCAAATAAAGCTCCGGGACACAAAATTGTCCCGTAACTCTTTGGATGGAAGTATTCAAAGCCAACAATCTTCAACATAATTTTTTTAATCGAATATATTTTATGTCTACCTGGTACAAATGCTCCGATAGAAAGAGTATTTTTTTATTTTGAATAAATTGTGGACGTCTGAAAGAAATCCTTATGGTTCCAGTTCTAAAGGCGATGTTGAAAGATAACAATAAAAAAAAAATTGAGCAGAATTTTATTCTTATTTAAAATCATCACCAACTTTATTAAAGCAAATTTAATCCACTGACAAATGTAATTCATAATTTTAAAAAAATGTTGCATTTAATAATTACCTATTTTTAAATGCAACATTATTTTGCATACCGAGCGCAAAGCGCGTGGGTATGTTCTACTAACGCCTAAAAATCAAAATTCCACCGTTTTGTCGCATGAAATCGTATCCAGCAATCATATTACACATATAAATGATATAAAAAGCACATTGTTAGAAAGATAAATGATTGTTGAACTTATTAATATTTTTTTTAACTCGATTAATTGCTATTTTTAAATAAAAAAAGGGGTTTTAGTGGCTTATGGTGTGGATTTATCATGTCCCCAAGGCTTGTAAACACTATAACTTTTGTAAATATCAATTGTTTAACTCAATCTATTTATTAATCTCTTCATCTATCATGTGGGAAGCCACTGAATGTAAATGGCAGTGTAATTTTGTTTTGTTTAGCTATAATTAATTTTTTTCGGCTCGAAAATGGCGAAATTTTCGTTGATTTGGCAGCCTCGTATAGAATTATTTCTGTAAATGGGGATATGCAGCCACAGAGTAGTTTACTCACTAACTCAGTTGGCCATCGCCATAGATTACTGTATATATCAGTTCGCCACATTAGCTTGCTACATTTATATTTATCTATGGTTCGCCGTCAGTCGCCGTCGTGAGTGAACATTATTTCGGTTGTTTGCAGCGGCTCAAAAAGATCGCTGTACAAATACACAATATTCGAATAACCAAATTTCTTAAATACTTGATTATAATAATAATAACAGATTTTTTTATTACAATATTTTAAAAGCACAGAATAAATAATAGTAGTACGTACTAAAAGTAAGTAGTATCAATTTTTTTGTCATAGGTGAAATTTTCATGGTTTTCGAGGGTGTTGAAACCGATAGGGTTGTCGAAATGTAAATCCAAGATGGCGGCCGCAATATGTATAAATTTTTTCAATATGGGTGTCATTTTCATGGTTTTCGAGGGTGCTGAAGCCAATAGTGTTGTCGAAATGTAAATCCAAGGTGGCGGCTGCAATAGGTATAATTTTTTTCATCATGGGTGTCTTTTTCATGGTTTTCGAGAATGTTGAAGCCGACAGTGCTGTCGAAATGTAAATCCAAGATGGCGGCTGAAGTAGGTACCAATTTTTTCATCATGGGTGTCATTTTCATGGTTTTCGAGGGTGTCGAAGACGATAGTGCTGTCGAAATGTAAATCCAACATGGCGGCTGCAATAGATATCAATTTTTTCATCTTGGGTGTAATTTCCATGGTTTTCGAGGGTGTTAAAGCCGATAGTGCTGTCGAAATGTAAATCTAAGATGGCGGCTGCAAGGGATATAATTTTTTTCATCATGGGTGTCATTTTCATGGGTTTCGAGGGTGTTGAAGCCGATAGTGCTGTCGAAATATAAATCCAAGATGGCAGCTGAAGTAGGTACCAATTTTTTCATCATGGGTGTCATTTTCATGGTTTGCAAGGGTGTTGAAGCCGATAGTGCTGTTGAAATGTAATTCCAAGATGGCGGCTGCAATATATATCAATTTTTTCATCATGGGTGTCATTTTCATGGGCTTCGAGGGTGTTGAAGCCGATAGTGCTGTCGAAATGTAAATCCAAGATGGCGGCTGAAGTAGGTACCAAGTTTTTTCATTATGGATATCATTTTCATGGTTTTCGAGGGTGTTGCAGCCGATAGTGCTGTCGAAATGTAAATCCAACATGGCGGCTGCAATACATATCAATTTTTTCATCATGGGTGTCATTTTCATGGTTTTCGAGGGTGCTGAAGCCGATAGTGCTATCGAAATGTAAATCCAAGATGGCGGCTGAAGTAGGTACCAAATTTTTTCATCATGGATATCATTTTTATGGTTTTCGAGGGTGTTGCAGCCGATAGTGCTGTCGAAATGTAAATCCAACATGGCGGCTGCAATAGATATCAATTTTTTCATCATGGGTGTCATTTTCATGGTTTTCGAGGGTGCTGAAGCCGATAGTGCTGTCGAAATGTAAATCCAAGGTGGCAGCTGCAATAGGTATAAAGTTTTTCATCATGGGTGTCATTTTCATGGTTTTCGAGGGTATTGAAGCCGATAGTGCTGTCGAAATGTAAATCCAAGATGGCGGCTGAAGTAGGTACCAATTTTTTCATCATGGGTGTCATTTTCATGGTTTTCTAGGGTGTTGAAGCCGATAGTGCTGTAGAAATGTAAAGCCAAGATGGCGGCTGCAATAGGTATAAATTTTTTCATCATGGGTGTCATTTTCATGGGTTTCGAGGGTGTTGAAGCCGATAGTGCTGTCGAAATGTATTTAAACTACTTTAAAAAAATCCGTTTAATCATGCTATACGTTATTTTTAATGCGAAGGTATGCTCAATTGGATTTACCAATATATTTTAATTTATTGTATAAAGTTATAGTTTTTAGAGTATAAATTAACCCATGTCCTGTTTTGAGTTAAAAAATAATTGGTCAGCTTAGTCTTTTTAGTTAAATTTAGTTTTAAAAATTTTTAGTTTATAGTAAAAAGTAGGTATATTAGTACCTACTTAGATACTTTTTACCGAATTATAAGTATAGAACACCTTATGTACTCAATTATTTTTTGAAAAAGAAGAAAAAACAAGCAATGAATAATATACTATATTTTAGCAAAAAACTATAACTTAGTAATACTAATTATAACTTAGAACATAAATGAAAAACTCATAACCGAACCAGGATTCGAACCCGGGACCTCATGATCAGCAGTCGCACTACTACAACCACTAGACCAACGAGGCAGTACTACACTTGATAAGATATTGTAGTTGGTTATTACGATTATTTTTAACTGTATACTATACTGATAATATTGAATTAGCCTTTTATAGTGTTAATTATAATATTTGTCGAAATGTTAATTATGGATTCGAACCTTACATGCTAATGGTGCTTCATTTTTTTATTTGCATTTACTTCAAAGAAAATACACGCTAAAAGCTTCATCGCGCAGTAAAAACACAACAAATATATGTATAACTAATACGAAAAATCATACCCAAAACAAACAAATAATACTACCTATAAAATAACCTAATAAGTAATAATATTATCGACTGATAAGATCGTGAGCGTGTGCGCAGGCCGATGCTCTGACAAACGACACGGGCTCCACGTTCGAGAGCTCAACGCTCAATGATCCAGCAAGCCCGTGAGCAGTGAATACGCCCAGATTTTAAAATAATTTCTTAATAAAATCAAATTTTGGTCTTTTGAAAAAAATTTTACAATAGAAATGTTCATTAATAAATTGCCTATCCATTGGTGTAAATCGCAAAATAAAATAATACTTACTTTACGAGGAGATGCATGTTATCAATAATAATTTCACATTTATGTGGTTTCGTTGTAAGGAGATTATATTAATATTTATTCCTTTAAAAAAAAAATTGGATACAGCTCTTATGAAATCAAGATTATGTAGAAATATAATGTGTTTTTTATTTGTTGATATATCTTTTAAATAAAAAGTAGATAGCTCCTAAAAACCGCACAAATAACGACTAGCGCGACATTTTGCTCAACCCGCGCCTTAAACCTTGTTTAAAGTAGTTTTAAGTTTTTTTTTTATAGGATAAGGGTGACAAACGAGCACAGTCCACCTGATGGTAAGTGGTTGCTGCGGCCCATAGACATCTACATCTATCCTCGTTTGCGCATCAAAATGCAGATGCGTTGTCACCCGTGAGGACTAAGATGGAATGCCTCATTTCCAGTAAAAAGGGCCTCCGGCCACCTGCACTCACCAAGCGAAACGCAGAAGTAAACCTCTACTTCATGCTGGTATTCTATGAGGTCGTGGTACCACCCCGGTTCGAGCCAGCCCATCCATGCGACAGCAATTCTGCCGCGTGGCTCTACCACTGTTAAAACTAAATAAAGTAACTATGGCGATAACTGAGTTTTTATATGACAGTTTTCTAAAGAAATTTTTGACGTAGCGGTCTTAATGTCTTGGATTTGTATACTAATTTCTGCTACATTAGAGCTAATCAAGTTTCTCGTTTGTTCATGCGAGGCCTGTTAATCGGTGATTTCACTCTTAACTTCAACAATAATCTGGTTTATTTGACTCATTATTTGTGTATTTGACCCAATGTAATTTTCTAGTAAGTCAGTAATTTGTGATAACTCATTTCGCACTAACTTAATCTCATCTGAACACTGGCATTCATGATCAATCGGTTGTTTATGTTTTCTAAAAGTAATATGTGTATCGGAAATATTATCTGCCGGCATTTTAGACAAGTCAGGTTGCGAGCCGCCGGCGGTAGTAGGTGGAGATAGCATTAGATTGATTGTAGCAGTTACAAAGAAATATATAATTTAGTGTAAAATGATACAAACAGGTTCAAGAATGGTTTGTTTACAGCGTAAAATAATAAATAGGGTGAGTGGGGGGAAGATGAAAAACGGGGTAACACAAAAAGGCATCAGTAAGACAGATTTTGTGTAATTTATCCAATGCAGGCATCATTCATAAGACCGCCATTTTGTTACGTACCCACACCAAAGTCGGCACTTGTCGTTTTGAGGAATCGGTTGTGTTATAAGGAAATACCTACGCTGTGAATTTTGCACGAGCAAGTCGAGTGTTTTATTACCCCGTGTGGTGTAACTTGATTTACGAGGTAGGTACGAGTTTTTTATTTGTATACATATTATTTTTAATTGGTAGTTATGTTGCTATGTCGAAATATCGCTACTTTTTGGATTTTAGGATTTATTGTAACATTCCGTCTTTACCCGCCAATATTTGACGGGGTAAGATAAACATATAAAAGTTTCCATCTTGCCCCGTTTTCAAAAATCATTTGTATGTCTCATGTTCTCAAACTGTACCTGAAAAAATGTTTTGTTTTATTACAGCCATTATATAAATTGTCAGCGGCTCAATTTCAGCTAATATTATCTAAATGTATTTATTTTAATTTTTGTATATTATAAGAGAGGCAAGCGGGTCACCTGATGGCTAAGTGATTTCATCGCTGCCCATAGACACAAGAAACAACAGGAGTGTTACTTGTGCGTTGCCTTCTCATAAGGTATAGGAACAGGATTCGTAGGAAAGGGAGTAGGAACTTAAAGAAAGGAGAAAGACGACCACACTCGTTAGTAAATGCAACATCACAGCTCCTAGAACAGTGCAACGTCACATCGGTTTATCTAGCAAACGTCAACATTCGGGTGGCCTTAAGAAAAGGGGAAAAAGAAAGGGCATCCGGAACTCTCACTCACCAGACGAAACATGGCAGCCACTAAGAAGCTAAACACTTCACGCTGATTTTCTGTGAGAGGGTAGTATCGCACCGGTCGACCCTGCTCATTTATGTGTTACAGTGAACTGTAGACGTGGATCTACTACCAATTTTTTTAAATTAATGTTTAGATAATATTTTTTAGAAGTTTTTCTATGTTTTTAGTTGTGACATTTTTCTAAGATCTTATTAATTGGTTAACTGTTTAATTTTGAAATATTTAATTTTTTCGTTTTGCGCTACATATTTTGTTGACGAAAATGGTAAAAGGTACATGTACGTAATTGAGTTTCAAATTATCTTGGCATTAACAATAAAAAAAATTATATGATTGATATCTTTCATTTTCTGTATAATCTTATCCAAGTAAAGTGGAAAGTTTGAGAACCTCTAGTTCAATCTTTCCCCGGCGGGGCAAGATTGAAATATAAAAACAAATAAGTTGTGTTATCTGTGTTATTTGAAGGTATTTTGATATTATAGACAGTTCTGAAGTGTCAGGACAATTAAAATTGTAGCCTACTGACCGTCAATATCGTCTGACATTAATTTGAACGATTTTAGAAACTACTTCGATCTTTCCCTACCACCCTTTCATCTATCCCCCTGATTTTTTCTTTCGATAAAAATATTGTAATTAATTTTTTACTGTTTACTGTTCTACAAGACGTCAAACACAAAACTGCTCATCTCATCAAAAAACCGTTCGATCTTCTCCCCACTCACCCTACACAACTCAGGCTCATTACTGTATGCTTAGAACACCAGGTCAATGTGCGAGCGAGTCAAAAAATTGTCACTGTGATGGTCCCGCGGAGGTGAAGTACGTCACCCAGCTCGCTGGTGCAGCTATCGTTGCTTGCTAAAAAAGGGTTTTGTCATAAATCACTTTTCACACTTATTAAAAGATACCAGATGGAAGTTCTAACATTCTTTTTTTTAACTAAACTGTATGCCAATTAATTGCTCCATAAATGCTCCAACAGAATCCGAAATTGCTCCAGCTCTATTGTCATTAGTTAATTTATAATTAATTAAAAAAAATTAAGTATCTGCAATTCAATTTTATTATAAAACATAAAATATCTACGTTTTAAAATTAAACTGTATGCCAATTATTTGCTCCTTAAATGCTCCAGCAGAATCCGAATTTGCTCCACCTCTATTGCTATTACTTAAATTATAAATAATTTTAACCAAATGGAAGTTAGCGTAGAACATTTTTTTTAACTAAACTGTATGCCAATTAATTGCTCCATAAATGCTCCAACAGAATCCGAAATTGCTCCAGCTCTATTGTCATTAGTTAATTTATAATTAATTAAAAAAAATTAAGTATCTGCAATTCAATTTTATTATAAAACATAAAATATCTACGTTTTAAAATTAAACTGTATGCCAATTATTTGCTCCTTAAATGCTCCAGCAGAATCCGAATTTGCTCCACCTCTATTGCTATTACTTAAATTATAAATAATTTTAACCAAATGGAAGTTAGCGTAGAACATTTTTTTTAACTAAACTGTATGCCAATTAGTTGCTTCATCATTGCTCCAGCAGGATCCGAAATTGCTCCAGCTCTATTGTTATTAGTTAATTTATAATTAATTTAAAAAAAAATTAAGTATCAAAAATTTAATTTTGCAATAAAGTATAAAATATCTACTTTTTTAAATTAAACTGTATGCCAATTAGTTGCTCCATAAATGCTCCAGCAGAATCCGAAATTGCTCCAGCTCTATTGTTATTAGTTAATTTATAATTAATTTAAAAAAATTAAGTATCGGCAAATCAATGTTTTTAAAAAACATAAAATATCTACGTTTTAAAATAAAACTGTATGCCAGTTATTTGCTCCTTAAATTCTCCAGCAGAATCCGAATTTGCTCCACCTCTATTGCTATTAGTTAATTTATAAATAATTTTTAAAAAATGTAAGTATTGAAAATTTAATTTTGCTATAAAACAGGAAATATATAGTTTTTAAAATTAAACTGTATGCCAATTATTTGCTCATTAAATGCTCCAGCTGAATCAGAAATTACTATACCTCTATTGCTTTTAGTTAATTTATAATTAATTTTAAAAAAATTAACCAGAAGGAAGTTAGCGTAGAACATATTTTTTTTAAATTAAATTATATGCCAATTAACTGCTCCTTAAATGCTCCAGCAGAATCCGAAATTGCTCCACCTCTATTGTTATTAGTTAATTTATAATTAATTTTTAAGAAAAAATAAGTATCGAAAATTTAATTTTGCTATAAAACAAAAAATATCTACTTATTAAAATTAAACTGTACGCCAATTATTTGCCCCTTAAATGCTCCAGCTGAATCCGAAATTGCTATATCTCCATTGCTATTAGTTAATTTATAATTAATTTTTTAAAAAATTAAGTATCGAATACTTAATTTTGCTGTAAAACAGAAAATATATACTTTTCAAAATTAAACTGTATGCCAATTAATTGCTCCTTAAATGCTCCAGCAGAATCCGGAATTGCTATACCTCTATTGCTATTAGTTGATTTATAATTAATTTAAAAAAAAATAAGTATCGAAAATTTAATTTTGCTATAAAACATAAAATATCTCCTTTTTTAAATTAAACTAAATGGCAATTAATTGCTCCTTAAATGCTTCAGCTGAATCCGAAATTGCTCCATCTCTTTTGCCATTAGTTGATTTATAATTAATTTAAGAAAAAAAAGGATCGAAAATTTAATTTTGCTATAAAACATAAAATATCTGTTTTTTAAAATTAAACTAAATGCCAATTAATTGCTCCTTAAATGCTCCAGTAGAATCCAAAATTGCTCAATCTCTATTGCTATTCGTTAATTTGTAATTAGTTTTGAGAAAGAGTGATCCCATTTGAGTAATAGTGCCATCATCAATAGAATGTAGTAACATTCTATAGTAAAAGTCATTTCATCGAATAAAAATTGATTGACTCTCAAAAGTGGTGCGTATAATAGATGCTAAATGGTATAAAGCCAAAAAAATAATATTGATGGGTGAGTTTTGAAATTATGGATTCTTATGAATGGATTAGACAACCATCTTAATAATTTTTTTGTGTTTGTGCCATCTAACGTCTTTTCTACGTACCACCATGAGAGTTAATCAATTTTGATTTGATAAAATGACTACTTATAGAAAGAAAGAAATAGATGGTGCTATCAAATAAAATTACGTATATAATAGATAGTAATTACCTAATTAACAAACAAAACAGATATGTCTCTTCTTAAGATCGAAGAAGATGATGCACTGCGACACATATGTATATAATTTTATGAAAATAAATGAATGATACACACCATCCATGTTATTCAAAAATCATTGATGAATAATTGAAATGTTTCCCTGTAATACAAAAGTTTCACTTCTGTCGTGTGTCTTCACGACACACACTGTTTTTTGTAACGCTTTTGTAATATATTTATATAAGTTATACAAATAAATAACTTACATAATATATATAAGTATTAATATAATTTATACTTTTTTTAAATTTAACACAGAAAATTATTAAAAATATATAAATATAAAGCTAAGGTGGAAATTCAAATAAACGAATAGGCAACATGACAGCTAAGTAAGTGTACAAGACTATTTCTTAACACTGTAGTTGTCGCGCCTTATAAAAACAAGAAGTGGTCACATGGATTTCATATGTTGTCCAATCTAAAATAAGAAGAAAGCTGTAAAATATCAATTTTACCTAATACATACATACTCAATTTTAAATAAAACAAGGTAACATTTAGTCAACGGTTAATTATATTAAATAAACAAAAACATTTATACCTCCTTTTTATTCAAATAATAATAATGAAAGAACTTTTACATATTAATATATGAAAATGACACATTCATTTCAAAGTGAGATCACAAATTATTATTTGCTGTGTATAATAATGTGATCGCTAGTGTTTCCTCCATTCGCTGATATACTCTTCGACCAGCAAGTTATTATTTAAAAATAAATCATAAATAAATGCACATGCACGTGCTGCACTGAGCACGTCCTCCTACTTTTCAACTTTTAATACTTGACATGTCAAAAGATTCATTTTTAAGTGACTTTTCTGAAAATTTAAATATTATAATCCACCCGACCACTGTAGCTTTTAGGTGTAACTTTTAGGTTTTTCCAAAATTGATTTGTAATGTGATTGCGGATCGATATCGATATTTTTTTTATTACTCATTGAAAAAGCATCAAAATTTAAGCACTCAACTAAAGAAGAACATTATTGAGTAGATTTTGTTACCTAGTCTAAACATAATTGACAATGACAGCTGAGTAGCTGAGATGCGGCTTTTGGACTTTGGACTTTTTGCTTATTATTTTATATCAATCTAAAGGTCTTTGACCAGTGATTTTAAAGATAACATGTCCTGAGTGGGCTAAGCCCACGTAACTGGTCTTTTACTTGTATTAAAATAAAAATGTACATAAACAATTTCTATCCTTAGATAAAATAAATTCATAAAATATTTTATCTCTTAACTAAATGATGCCCGCGACTTCGTCCACGTGGACTAAGGTTTTTTAATTCCCGCGGGATTTATTTAATTTTCTGGGATAAAATGTAGGTTATGTGTTAATTCAGAGTACCCAAATATATATACAAGAATTGCTCGTTTAAAGGTAGTAATAAAAGTAGTAGTAGAGCAATTCTTTAAACAAAAAATAACAATTATAAATTAATTAATTAATAGGGAGCAATTATATAAGGTGGTACGCAAAAAAGACGCTAGATGGCTTAAACACAAAAAAACTATTAACATGTTTGTCCAATTCATTCATAAGAATCCATAATTTCAAAACTCACCGGTTAATATTATTTTTTTGGGTTTATGCCATTTAGTATCTATTCTACGTACCACCTTGAGAGTCAATCAATTTTTGTTCGATAAAATGACTTTAACCATAGAATGTTACTACATTCTATTTATGATGGCGCTATTACTCAAATGGGATCACTATCTCAAAATTAATTATAAATTAACTAATAGCAATAGAGGTGGAGCAATTTTGGATTCTGCTGGAGCATTTAAGGAGCAATTAATTGGCATACAGTTTAATTTTGAAAAGTAGATATTTTCTGTTTTACAGCAAAATTAAGTTTTCGATACTTAATTTTTTAAAAAATTAATTATAAATTAACTAATAACAATAGAGGTGGAGCAATTTCAAATTCTGCTGGAGCATTTAAGGAGCAATTAATTAGCATACAATTTAATTTAAAAAAATAATGTTCTACAACAAGAAAATTAATTGCTCCTTAAATGCTCCAGCAGAATCCGAAATTGCTCCACCTCTATTGTTATTAGTTAATTTATAATTAATGTTTAAGAAAAAATAAGTATCGAAAATTTAATTTTGCTATAAAACAGAAAATATGTACTTATTAAAATTAAACTGTACGCCAATTATTTGCTCCTTAAATGCTCCAGCAGAATCCGGAATTGCTATACCTCTATTGCTATTAGTTGATTTATAATTAATTTAAAAAAAAAAATTAAGTATTGAAAATTTAATTTTGCTATAAAACATAAAATATCTAATTTTTAAAATTAAACTATACGCCAATTAATTGCGCCTTAAATGCTCCAGTAGAATCCGAAATTGCTCCACCTCTATTGCTATTAGTTGATTTATAATTAATTTAAGAAAAAACAGGATCGAAAATTTAATTTTGCTATAAAACATAAAATATCTAATTTTTAAAATTAAACTATACGCCAATTATTTGCTCCTTAAATGCTCCAGTAGAATCCGAAATTGCTCCACCTCTATTGCTATTCGTTAATTTATAATTAGTTTTGAGAAAGAGTGATCCCATTTGAGTAATAGCGCCATCGTCAATAGAATGTAGTAACATTCTATAGTAAAAGTCATTTTATCGAATAAAAATTGATTGACTCTCAAAAGTGGTACGTATAATAGATGCTAAATGGCATAAACCCAAAAAAATAATATTGATGGGTGAGTTTTGAAATTATGGATTCTTATGAATGGATTAGACAACCATCTTAATTTTTTTTGTGTTTGTGCCATCTAGCGTCTTTTCTACGTACGTTTTGATTTGATAAAATGACTACTTATAGAAAGAAAGAAATAGATGGTGCTATTAAAAAAATTACGTATATAATAGATAGTAATTACCTAATTAACAAACAAAACAGATATGTCTCTTCTTAAGATCGAAGAAGATGATGCACTGTGACACATATGTATATAATTTTATGTAAATAAATGAATGATACACACCATCTATGTTACTCAAAAGTCATTGATGAATAATTGATATGTTTCCCTGTAATACAAAAGTTTCACTTCTGTCGTGTGTCTTCACGACACACACTGTTTTTTGTAACGCTTTTGTAATATATTTAAATAAGTTATACATATAAATAACTTACATAATATATATAAGTATTAATATAATTTATAGTTTTTTTTTTAAATTTAACACAGAAAATTAATAAAAATATATAAATATAAAGCTAAGGTGGAAATTCGAATAAACGAATAGGCAACATGACAGCTAAGTAAGTGTACGAGACTATTTCTTAACACTGTAGTTGTCGCGCCTTATAAAAACAAGCTGTGGTCACATGGATTTCATATGTAGTCCAATCTAAAATAAGAAGAAAGCCGTAATATATCAACTTTAACTAATACATACTCTATTTTAATTTAATTTTAATAATGAAAGAACTTTTACATATTAATATATGAAAATGGCATATTAATTTCAAAGTGAGATCACAAATTATTGTTTGCTGTGTATAATAATATGATCGCTAGTATTTCCTCTATTCGTTGATACAGTCTTCGACTAGCAAGTTATTTTTTAAAAATAAATCATAAATAAATGCTGCACTGAGTACGTCCTCCTACTTTTCAACTTTTAATACTTGACATGTCAAAAGATTCATTTTTAAGTGACTTTTCTAAAATTTTAAAAGTGGAATAATATTATAATCCACCCGACCATTGTAGAGTTAACTTTTAGGTTTTTCCAAAATTGATTTGTAATGTGATTGCGGATTTTTTTTTATAGGAGAGGGGGCAAACGAGCATTGGGCTCACCTGATGGTAAGTGACTACCGCCGCCCATGAACAACCGCAACACCAGGGAGGGAATTGCAGATGCGTTGCCGGCCTTTTAAAAAGGAGTACGCTCTTTTCTTGAAGGTCCCTAAGTCGTATCGGTCCGGAAAAATCGCTGATGGTAATCGATTCCACAAGGAAGTCGTGCGAGGAAGAAAACATCTTCTATATCGGATCGATATCGATATTTCTTTTATTACTCATTGAAAAAGCATCAAAATTTAAGCACTCGACTAAAGAAGAATATTATTGAGTAGATTCTGTTACCTAGTCTAAACATAATTGACAATGACAGCTGAGTAGCTGAGATGCGACTTTTGGACTTTGGACTTTTTGCTTATTATTTTATATCAATCTAAAGGTCTTTGACCAGTGATTTTAAAGATAACATGTCCTGAGTGGGCTTAGCCCACGTAACTGGCCTTTTACTTGTATTAAAATAAAAATGTACATAAACAATTTCTATCCTTAGATAAAATAAATTCATAAAATATTTTATCTGTTAACTAAATGATGCCCGCGACTTCGTCCACGTGGATTAAGGTTTTGAATTCCCGCGGGATTTATTTAATTTTCTGGGATAAAATGTAGGTTATGTGTTAATTCAGAGTATCCAAATATATATATACAAGAATTGCTCGTTTAAAGGTAGTAGTAAAAGTAGTAGTTGAGCAATTCTTTAAACAAAAAATAACAATTATAAATTAATTAATAGGGAGCAATTATATTAGGTGGTACGCAAAAAAGACGCTAGATGGCTTAAACACAAAAAAAACTATTAACATGTTTGTCCAATTCATTCATAAGAATCCATAATTTCAAAACTCACCGGTTAATATTATTTTTTTGGGTTTGTGCCATTTAGTATCTATTCTACGTACCACCTTGAGAGTCAATCAATTTTTGTTCGATAAAATGACTTTAACCATAGAATGTTACTACATTCTATTTATGATGGCGCTATTACTCAAATGGGATCACTATCTCAAAATTAATTATAAATTAACTAATAGGAATAGAGGTGGAGCAATTTCGGATTCTGCTGGAGCATTTAAGGAGCAATTAATTGGCATACAGTTTAATTTTGAAAAGTAGATATTTTCTGTTTTATAGCAAAATTAAATTTTCGATACTTATTTTTTTTTTAATTAATTATAAATTAACTAATAACAATAGAGGTGGAGCAATTTCGAATTCTGCTGGAGCATTTAAGGAGCAATTAATTGGCATACAATTTAATTTAAAAAAATAATGTTCTACGCTAACTTCCTTCTGCTTAATTTTTTTTAAATTAATTATGAATTAACTAATAACAATAGAGGTGGAGTAATTTCGGATTCTGCTGGAACAATTATGGAGCAATTAATTGGCATACAAGTTAATTTAAAAAAACTATATATTTTCTGTTTTATAGCAAAATTAAATTTTCGATACTTAAATTTTTAAAAAATTATTTATAAATTAAGTAATAGCAATAGAGGTGGAGCAAATTCGGATTCTGCTGGAGCATTTAAGGAGCAAATAATTGGCATACAGTTTAATTTTAAAACGTAGATATTTTATGTTTTATAAAAAAATTGAATTACCGATACTTAAATTTTTTTAAATTAATTATAAATTAACTAATAACAATAGAGGTGGAGCAAATTCGGATTCTGCTGGAGCATTTATGGAGCAATTGATTGGCATACAAGTTAATTTAAAATACTATATATTTTCTTTTTTATAGCAAATAAAATTTTCGATACTTAAATTTTTAAAAAATTATTTATAAATTAAGTAATAGCAATAGAGGTGGAGCAAATTCGGATTCTGCTGGAGCATTTAAGGAGCAAATAATTGGCATACAGTTTAATTTTAAAACGTAGATATTTTATGTTTTATAAAAAAATTGAATTACCGATACTTAATTTTTTTAAAAATTAATTATAAATTAACTAATAACAATAGAGGTGGAGCAATTTCGGATTCTGCTGGAGCATTTATGGAGCAATTAATTGTCATAGAGTTTAGTTAAAAAAAAGAATGTTCTACGCTAACTTCCATCTGGTGTTAAAGATTCATTAAATTTGATTATAAGAAATTGATTTGAGGAGCACTAATTAGATATTTTTCGCCAAAATTAACACACGTCTACTCGGTACAGTAGTTCGACGACACTCATGAATCTTGTTTCTTTTTAATAGCAACTTTAACAGCAGCATAATGATGTTACACATATTTCGCGGTATCACGATAATGTACTCAATAGAATATAATATATACCATATATTCCTCTGTGTGACATTTTTTCTTATGCCTCCTCCAAGCTTCTACAAGAGAACAAAATCTTGAGATTTCTCCTGAATCGTGGAGGCGTAAAATTAGACAATAAAAAAAATATTTAAATAAATTTTTATTTGCAAATTGTATGTGATTACTTGAATCTTACTGATACGCGCATCGGTAAAGCTTCTTCTTTCTTCTTTGATAATATTCTTACTTCCTGGCCGATGCAGATTTAATAAAACCATATACAGTTTGCAAATAAATTTTAATTAAATTTATATATATAAAGAAAAATTATGGTCGACTTATCTAAAGCAAAGTTATTTCTGTAAGTTCAAATACTGATTTAGATAACGCACTTATCGGGAACCACATGGTTTTAGTTACATGTTGTATATTACTATAGTTTTTGGGCGGAAATGGTGATGTAATGCTGTGGCTACTTACTATTCCTATACTATTTATAATTTTTGAAATTATTTCTTAAGCATGTGATGTGTGATAATTAAAATATTTTGCAATTGTCGCACATTACTATCAGATTTTTATCACGACTCTTTATTGATGTTTGTGCCTTTACTTACAGCGTAATGGCAAATAATGGCCGACGTTTTCAAACTTTATCTTGCAGATTATAAAGGGTACGCACTTCCGCAAACTGTCGCCAAATAAGGCGCCAGACACATATGTGAAGCTCAGCCTAATAAGTTCGTTGGGCATGGAGATGGGACGGTGCAAGTCCACGACACGGCGAGCGCAGTCTAATCCACTGTACAAAGAGCTATTTATTTTTCAGGTGAAATTATCAGTTTATTTATTTTCTTACCTTAGTATTAGTTCTGCGGTTATGTTAAGCTTTATAGATTGCAATGAACCTGAGTTAAAACCACCGCTTGATTTATGTTTAACGTGATACTACGATACGTAATGAATGAAGTGTTTTTGGAAACTCACCTAAATTTAGCTTTCAATTAATTTTATGAACTGATTCATCTGTTTTATAAACTTTGCTCTCCGGTAATAAAACTTAAATCTAACTTTAGAACACATATAAAATGGATAACAAAAAGTATTAAAAAAAGTTGTTCTACGAATAAAATATTACGTTTGTTGAGGACAGCTAGAGACCCGCCGCCCCGTCGCCCCCTTCGTACCCCGCTACCCCCCGCGCACCCCGCACACCGGCGCCGACCCAGTGATGTCGGCGACCAATCAGCGCGCGTGTGGCTTCATTTGTCGTCGCACGGCACTACTCACAGACTGAGGCACCTTCTTGCAAGATATAAGAAGGGCGTCTCGGTCTGTGAGCTGTTCATTTCACTTCGGAGCGGCACTTAAGAAGAAAACCTGAAGAAGACTCAAGACTCCAATTCAAGACCTCCCTCTGTACATAGTGTTAGATATAGTTATTCAGTGCCGAATCATTGTAAATAGTTAATACAGTATATTAAAAAGTACCATCTTTTCTTCGAGCAGTCCCCTAGTATAGCTAACCTCAGATCAGTCGTTAAGTAATCAGTCAGAAATAAATATACAAGTCCACTGTTCATCCATTATATTCTTGGTCCATCGCCGCCGGATTCAAGCCAGAAGAAAGAAGCAAGAAGTAAGAAGAAACAAGAAAGAAGCCAATTACAGAAGAAAGAACATAATTATAGAAGAAAGAACATAATTATAGAAGAGAGAAGATCATTATAGAAGATCTTCAAGGAAGAAAGAAGTTCGTCGACGAAGAGAGAAGATCGTCGGTACTAATTTCCTCCCTGTTTCTTATTACGACTACGTCACATACGTCTATTGTCTGTTTCCAGACAATTTCTTGTTTCTTTAACCGCGTTTACGCGGCCAGGTGGTTGCTCCCTAACGGTGCCAAACTGTGACCATCTGGTAACGCCCTTGTGGCGGGAACGACATCCAATACGTGCGTCTTTTTGAAGACGATACGTACGTCTTTTTGAAGACGACCGGAGGTCGCAACGTGGGACAATGAGGAAGACACGAAGCCAGAAGGCACGGAACGAGGACGACACGCCGGTAGGAATGCGTATATTCGAAGAAGCACCCGCGTCCCCGTCCGATTATCTCGCGATGGCACAAGCGCCCTCCGCCGCGCCCGCGCCCCAGGCCCCGCTCGCGCCCGCATCTACGCCCGCGCCCGCGCCCCCGCCGCCGCGCCCCGCTATGTCCGTGTCTACGACCGATCGATTGGGAGAGGTTAGCACATCCGCGCCGCGCACAGAGACACTCGCCGCGATTATTGAAGATCTTCCGTCTACAGAAACTAGTTCGATAGTACGTACCGTCGCGCCTGTAACAGACGTCGTACATAGGCCTCGAGCTCCGTCGGTCCGCTCCGTTCGTTCAGCCCGGTCGACAGCTAGCGCGATAGCTAGGTTAAAACAAATTGAATATAACGCCGCGGAGGAACTAGCTGCAATTAGGAGGAAGCAATTGCAACTGGAAGATCTCATTAAGAAGAAGTACGCTAGGGACGTCGCGCAACTGCAAGAAGAAACAGATAGGGAAAGTATTAACGAAGACGAGTTAGTTGAAAATAGGGTACGCGTTGATAGGTGGTTAGAGAACGTAGAGACTGTGCGGGGGGAGTCGCCTTGCCGCCCGTCTCAGCCCGCGCCCCGCATCGAGTTAGAGCAGACCCTACCGAACAGGGTAACCGGTTACGACCACAGTGAAGATGCCCAGGGGAGGACGGTAGCGAATGAGGTTCAACCACGTCGCGTAGAAACGATACAGAGGGATAGTGGAGTCGCCGTAGAAATGAACCAGGTGGATCGTCGTGTACGGGTTACGTCGCCGTCGCGCGTCCAACGCCGCACTCTATCGCCTACACATAGATCGCCACATCGCCACGCGGATCGTAGATCACCGTCGCCGTATAGGGATGTAGGTGTACATAGATCGCCATCGCCACATCGCCACGCGGATCGTAGATTATCGTCGCCGTGTCATAGGGATGTAGGTGTACATAGGACGCCAGCGCCACAGCGTAGGCTAGAGGGAGACAGGGATAGAGGTAGGTCGCTTACTCCGCGAGGGAAAGAGAGGGGTATAGAGCGACTAGCGGAAGCTTTAGAGAATATGATTAGAGTCAGGCCCGCTGCCGCTAACCAGACGCAGGACTTGCCTATTTTTAACGGTTCGGCCGCGGAATGGTTAGCCTTCAAAGCCGCGATGAAGGAATCCACGCGTTTATATGGATTCACAAATACGGAAAACATGGTAAGGTTAAGAAACTGTCTACGCGGTGAAGCTAGGGAGGTAGTATCGGCACTGCTGTTTACCGCGAAGGATCCAGCAGATATTATGCGAACATTAGAGCAGTGTTTCGGCCGCCCGGAAGTAATTATCGATCGAGCGTTAGAAGAACTGAAACGCCTTCCGCGCCCGGATCAAACCGCTCAGGAATTGAATTCGTTCGCGATTAAATTACAAAATATAGTATGTATTTTACAGAACGTCGACGGCAAAGGGTATTTACAAAATCCAATGCTGACTAGGGAAGTAACTAGTAAACTAAGACCTCACTTACGGTCGCGTTGGTGCGATTATGCGGAGCACTACGGAAGTGCAGACGAACCGGACATCGTTACACTGTCTAGGTTCATGATGAGAGAGGCTGACCGTGCGTTGAGTCATGCCTATACGTCCGTAGCGCCGACTAAGGAATCGCCCGTAGGACGAGAGGCGCCGCCGTCGAAGCGAGTAGTATTAACACGCCGCGCAGAGAATAGGGCCCGCGACGTAAAAACGTTCACCGCCCAGGAGGACACCGGTAGTGCCTCTTGTATGTGTTGCGGGGGTGAACACGTGATCGCTAAGTGTAGAAAGTTAGCGCAAATGGGTGTGGACGACCGGTGGAATTGAGTAAAGGAAGAGGGGGTGTGTTTTCTATGTTTGAATAGTAAACACCGACGGTTTAAATGTAGAGCGAAGAAATGCGGCGTCGACGGCTGCAACGCCCCCCACCATGCCCTCCTTCACACCCGCAAGACCCGCGCACCTGAGACATCGGCAAAACCGGATGAGACCGTGCTCGTCGCGTCTAACGTTGGTAGTAATGCGTCCGTATTATTGAAAGTGTGTCCCATTACGTTACGTGGACCACGCGGTAGGGAAATAGATACGTATGCGTTACTTGACGAAGGCTCGACTATTTCGGAAGGACCGGTAAAGCCGCTGAATATTAGAGGAGTAAGCAATAGTCAGCGCGAGGCCGATAGCAGGCTAGTTAACATAGGCATACGTGGCAAGACGCGCAGCGAAATGTATAGAATAAATGCGCGTACAGTAACAAATTTACAGATAGGTTCGCAGTCGGTAAATAAAGAGTGTTTGCGGTTGAAACACTTACGCGACCTACCGAGCTCGGTTTGCTACGAGGACGCCAAACCGAGATTATTATTAGGCGCCGACAACTGGCATTTAATAATCACCCGCAATTTAAGGATAGGACGTCGAAGGCAGCCTATAGCTGCACGTACGTTATTAGGATGGGTGATACAGGGAACCGTGCCGCGATTCACGTGTAGGGAGGACGGTGAAACCGTATTACACGTCGTAAGCAGTAGCGGATGGTTAGATAGGGACATTCGAAAGTTCGCCAGTCAGGACGAGGAGTTAACGGAACTCCTTAAACGGCAGTACGAGATCGATTCCATCGGTATCTCGCTAAAGAGTAGGCCGCGACGGGAAGAGGAGCGCGCTGTCGAGATATTCCAGCGCACCGTCAAGAAGGTCGGCGAGCAATACCAGGTGGGACTGCCATGGAAGGACGACGACGTGCGGATGCCTCCCAGTTACGAGATGGCTGCTCGAAGACTGCGGACGATCGAGAAGAAGATGGACAAATCGCCGGAGTTTCGAGACGCCTATACAGCACAAATAGACAACCTCCTGGCAAAAGGATACGCAAGGGAAGCCGAGGGGACAGAAAGAGAGGACCCCAGGAGCTGGTACCTGCCCCACTTCGCAGTACGGAATCCGAACAAGCCTGGGAAGACAAGAGTGATTTTCGACGCGGCAGCGCGTGCGTCCGGTAAATGTTTGAACGATTATTTACTTGACGGCCCCGACTTGTTACGGAACCTATCGGGCATACTGTTTAGATTTAGGGAGAACGAAATAGCTGTGTCCGCGGATATTAGGGAAATGTTTTTACGCGTAAAGATAGACCGTCGCGACCAACCCGCGCAATTGTTTCTGTGGCGAGGTAACGAGCGATCCAGCCCACCGCGGGAATACGTTATGACTTCAATGATTTTCGGTGCGAGGAGCTCGCCGTTTCTCGCACATAGTGTTAGGAATCATAACGCGCGCGCACACGCAGAGACACATCCGTTGGCACTTAACGCTATCGTACGTAGTCACTACATGGATGACTACCTAGACAGTTATGCTACGATAGAGGAAGCGGTAAACACTGCGAGGCAGGTTATGGAAGTACACCAGCAGGCCGGCTTCACCTTAGCAGGCTGGAATTCGAACCACGCAGCCCTACTAGAAGACAAGCCGGAGGAATTACTAGCAAGCAAGCCTAAGGAGGTAGGCTTGAGACAAGACCGCCCAGGCAGAACCCTAGGGCTATTATGGATGGCCGATGAAGATGCCTTAACGTTCAACACATCCATGAACAGGGTACCGAACGAAGTGAAGACGCTGCAGAGGCCACCGACCAAGAGAGAGGCGTTAAGTGCAGTCATGTCGGTCTTCGACCCGCTGGGACTGCTGAGCTACCTCACCATCACCGCCAAGATCCTGCTGCAAGACCTGTGGCGGATGAAGAAGGTCGGATGGGACGACGAACTACCCGAGGAGGCAGCTGAGGAATTTCAGAGGTGGCTGCGAGTCGTCGAGGAAGTATCACGACTGCGGTTGCCTAGGTGCTATGCTCCTACGGGGGGAGTGGTAGAGCGTCAGCTTCACGTGTTTAATGACGCAAGCGAACGTGCGTACGCATCCGCGGCGTATTGGCGAATACGATACCGCGACGGAACGGTTAAGGTACGGTTAGTGGCGGCCAAGGCGAAAGTCGCCCCGATAAAGGCACAAAGCATACCGCGGTTAGAGTTGCAGGCGAATCTGATAGGCGCGCGACTCGCGGAATTCGTGCAAGGCGAGCACAGAGTGGTAGCCGATAGGGTAGTGTATTGGACAGACTCCACTACGGCGCTCCACTGGATACAGAACGATACGGCGCGTTACACCCCCTACGTGGCTCATAGATTAGGGGAGATATCGGAGAAGACGTCACCCGAGCAATGGAGGTGGATACCGACCGCAGACAACATCGCGGATCAGGCAACGCGCATAAATTATACGTACAAGGAAGAGAGCGACAAATGGTTTACGGGACCGCCATTCCTGTACGAAGATGAAGATCGATGGCCTCGACGTCGGGAAGAGAAGGCAGGGGATGAAGATGACGAGTTGGAGGAAGTCGTGGCTCACCAGAGCGACACCAGGGACGCTCCACACCTGCCAGACATCGAGAGGTTCTCTTCGTACGAGAGATTGGTCAGGGCCACCGCTCGGATATTACAGTTCGTCTATGCCATGAGAGGAAAGGCGCACGGACTAACATTGGACCACATCCAGAGAGCAGAGCGGATGTGGATAGAGCGCAGTCAACAAGAGAGCTTTGCCGAAGACATCAGTCGACTGCAGCGAGGAAAGAACTTGGCCACCGGCAGCGCGTTAAGGAAGCTCGACCCCATATTCGAAGACGGTATACTGCGAGCTAGAGGACGGATCGACGCAGCCGATGTGGACAGCCAAATGAAGAGGCCCATCCTACTGAACGGACGCCACCAATTTGTAAAGCTGCTTGTGGAGAAGGCGCATAAGGAAGCAAGCCACGCCAATAGGGAACGGGTAGTGAACGACCTACGCATGAGATATCACATACTTCGACTACGACCGACCGTAAGAGAAGCGGAGCGGAGATGTCTGCGGTGCAGGGTACGCAAGGCGACACCACGGCCAGCGGTTATCGGAGATCTACCACCTGAACGGTTAGGGGCATTCGCGCGACCATTCACCTACACCGGAATCGACTATTTCGGGCCTATAACGGTAACAATAGGACGTAGGCATGAAAAGCGGTGGATAGCGTTATTCACTTGTTTAACGACGCGCGCGGTACATCTAGAGATAGTTTATTCCCTAACGACGGACTCGGCGATATCGGCATTGCGGCGCATGGCGGCTAGGCGTGGGTGGCCACGGGTCATCTACTCTGACAACGGAACGAATTTACATGGGGCGGACACCGAACTACGACGGGCAATGGAGGAGTGGGCACCCCTGCTGAAGGACTACGCGTTGACTCGGCGGACAGACTGGAAGTTCATCGCGCCGGGCGCGCCGAACCAGGGAGGCGCATGGGAGCGTCTCGTGCGCTCAGTGAAGACCGCGCTCGAAGCCACTCTACACCAGAAGAGCCCGCGGGAGGAGACGTTGGTGACGCTCCTCACAGAAGCCGAGAACACGGTGAACTCTCGACCGTTGACACACGTACCGGTCGACATCGACGAGGAAGAGGCGCTGACACCCAACCACTTCCTGCTGCTGGGACCATCGAGCCTTCCAGTAACCGCGCCGTGCACGCCTAGTGATCGTCGGGCGTGGAGAGCGGCGCAAGGACTTGCCGACGAGTACTGGAAGCGCTGGATGAAGGAGTACCTGCCGACGCTGGTTGCGCGCGGGGACTCACGGGATGTGCAGCAGCGACAGCTACAAGAAGGGGACCTCGTCGTGGTGGCAGACGGTAGCCTGCCAAGGAACGTGTGGCCGCGTGGAATTATAACGCGGACCTTTCCTGGACCAGACGGCGTGGTGCGCAACGTGGAGGTGCGGACCAGGGGCGGATTGCTGCGGCGGCCGGTCAGGAAGATCGCCGTCCTCCCGAAAGAAGATGAGGCTCGCAAGCTACGCCGGGGGGAGGATGTTGAGGACAGCTAGAGACCCGCCGCCCCGTCGCCCCTTCGTACCCCGCTACCCCCCGCGCACCCCGCACACCGGCGCCGACCCAGTGATGTCGGCGACCAATCAGCGCGCGTGTGGCTTCATTTGTCGTCGCACGGCACTACTCACAGACTGAGGCACCTTCTTGCGAGATATAAGAAGGGCGTCTCGGTCTGTGAGCTGTTCATTTCACTTCGGAGCGGCACTTAAGAAGAAAACCTGAAGAAGACTCAAGACTCCAATTCAAGACCTCCCTCTGTACATAGTGTTAGACATAGTTATTCAGTGCCGAATCATTGTAAATAGTTAATACAGTATATTAAAAAGTACCATCTTTTCTTCGAGCAGTCCCTTAGTATAGCTAACCTCAGATCAGTCGTTAAGTAATCAGTCAGAAATAAATATACAGTCCACTGTTCATCCATTATAACGTTACAAATATTAAATTAATAAAACAAAACATAGTAAAATTGCATATAACAATTACACAAGGTTTTTAAGAATAGGCTAGGTAGCACTCCTGCTTGTAGCGTGATGCTATTTTACAGGAGTGACTAAACCATCGCTGAGATCTACCTCCGATGGGCACCACAGAGGAAGGAATAAAAAGTTCCATACTCTGAAGTACTACATTAGCAACAACGTTGGGATCGTCCGGCGAGAATCAATCCCGCCCCCAAGGGTAGGATGCAAAGAAAGACCGCATCCCATCCCAATCGGCCGACCTATAGTGCCAAACACGGCGGCAGCCTAAGATAGCAACCGCGATTTCTGCGTAAGTGGCACCACACTCCGAACTAGCCGGTCCGAGGAGCTAAGAGGGGCGTCAAGGAAGACCTGCTATCTGACTGGATGAGAGGTCAGCAGAAGGTCCAACAGGGAAGGTACATGATACTCTACATCTGGATTCCGCGTAGGTGTAGTAACCAGTTGTGTCAGACCATATGCCAAGGCAAAATCATAAACAGATCTCCTCGCATGATCGGTTAAACGTGAACTCTTCGGCGTGGTGGACGTTAAAATCGCCAAGCATCACGATCTCTGCGGATGGGACCTGTTGTAACAAGGAATCTGTAGCCATTTGGACGTGGTCGATGTGTCGGTTTGTTTCGGCATTACCGCTATGGGACCTATAAAGGCACCCGTAGACACGCGGATGGTCATCGCTGTCATCCTGATAAGACTGCCGAGGCGTCGAGAACAAGTGTCCTCTCTGACGTATATGCAACCTCCCGAGCTCGAGCAAATGCCCGGGGCACAAAGGAGTGTTCCTATTTGTACCCCGGGTAGGAGAGACACGAAGTATCAGCCGGAGAGGACACCTGTGTCTCGATCAGAAATAGCAAGGCCGACTTCGACGTCTTGAGATGTTAGTGGACGGCGTTTAGGTTCGAGTGAAGTCTCCTGATGTTGCAGAAATTTACGGATAGCGTAGCAGGTGTCGCCTTGATCTTGTTGCTTAATTTGCCACGAGCAGTTATTGTTTTGGGCGGAATTTTGCCCCCCCTCCCCTCCCCTTCTCCAGAGGTGCTTGTACCCTCCTGAGGTAATCTTTAATTTAATTGCGCTACCATGGTGATGAGGGGGGGGGGGGGGGGGCTTTGGGCCTCCGGCCACCAACACTCGCCAAACGAAACGCAGAAGCAGTGAGGTCATGGTACCTACCCGGCTCGAGCCGGCTCATACGTGCAACAGTGAAAGCTGCCGCGTGGCTCTACCACCGTTAAAAAATCTCATGATGTAACATACATACTAAAAAGCAAATAAATAAATAAGTGAGGGAGTAGGGAGTGCATCTATTGCAAGAGCCTCTATTCCACACACTCATGCACTACAATCCTGTCCTGCGCAGACAGTCTCCATTGCGACGGGTGTCCCGGTGAAATCATAGATTACTCTTAAATGAAAGTGAAATAAAAACTAACTATCGCAGTACACACGCATTTCTTCCACTGATCCTTATTACCGCTCTCATTATTTTAGATCTAGCAATTACCGATATGGCATTCATAATATTTGTTAAGATTTTCTATATCATAGTGCTTTTTTGTACTTAGGATTCAGTCTGTATGCAATTCATTTGGTGACGGGGTAGGGCCACGCTGCAGTTATATTAAGGCAGCAGTACGAATAGGTCGGCCCGACCCCGCAAAAATAGCAGCATAATGCTGCTGTGTTCCGTATGGTGAGTGAAGGTGACTTTCTACGTGGGAGCACAGAATAAATAATAGTTAAAAAAGTGGGGGTGACGATGAATGACGCATTAGCATTATGAATGATTTCATTTATCACAGCGTTCACATACGGTCATGTGGACTTTGTAATAATTTGTCACCTTTACTTCGCTTTAAAAAATTACTATCAGGTATACTATCAGGTCGTTTGTCACATTTTTTTAAATATATAAATTAACATGCCATAACATTTTCGCAATTCCTTTCCTTTCATCTTTAACAACACCAAAGGAAAAAACAAACAATTTGTATTTTACTTAATCTACAGGTGGCACTCTTCCAATTGACTGATGTAACACTTATGGTGTCCGTATGGTGGCGACGTAGCGTGAAACGAAACGAAATGGTCGGATGGTTCTCTTTAGGACATAGTTCTTCAGGACGTGAAGAAGAACGACATTGGAAAGAGTTGTGTGAACGACAGGGAGAACAGGTGAGTTTCAGTACAACAATAATAACATGTTATATTACACGGCTGGCACACAAGTCTGTTCTCAATTTTGAGTGTGTCATTTTGTCATGTCTCAATGGTCATTATGGAAAAATTAGTCTGTTGCACTGCTCTAGTGTGTGTTGATTTGCTTCAAATTTTCCTGGAAATATATAAGTATACTAGCTGATCAGGCAGACGTTGTTCTGCCCTTTCCAAACGACCATTTGCTTTCCCAAAAAAACTCCTGAAATTAGCAATAAAAAAATTGAGGGTCACTTATCGCGATATAAACTATCCTATCTCTCAAGTTGAACCAAACTGCACACAGTCTGCAAATTTTTTTTGAAATCGGTTCTATCTGTTGAATACTTACAGCAACACGTGGTGGTTATACTACTAAATTGTAGCTTATATTAAACGTTTGTATTTTTAACATCTATTAAATATTTACTCAATCCAGTCAACAAATATCGTCATCTGACAGAATCGTTTGGAGCTAACAGATAATTGTGACTGTCAAATAATAGACAAATAATTTTCAATAAAATAATATTGTATTGCAACTATAAATTGAGATGTAAGCTATCCTATCTTTTAAGTTGGACCAAACTGCACATTGACCAAAAATTTCATTGAAATCAGTTCAGTAGTTTAGGAGTCCATCGCGGACAAACAACGTGACACGTACTTTTTATATATAAAAGATTTTAGGGAAATAAATATATACATATTCCATTCCTCAGCTATGCAGGTTTTCCCACGATGTTTTCCTTAATTGCCGAGCACGTGATAAATCAGCACATAAAATTTCAATTAACTATTTTGTTATTTCCGGCGTGGATTGTAGCCGGATTGCTCGTGAACTGTGAAATTTACAAGTACAGCGGCCGCTTGGTTCCTGTTCTACCACGGCGCAAAACATTTTGTTATTCCTTCACATGTAGAGCATTTTTTAAGATGTACATCCACGTTAGTCGCCAAAAATGACGTCATATACTTTTAAAACATTTAATATGTTGATATTTTCCCTTTATTACTGATTTAGAAATAAGGATGACAAATAAGTACACAGTCCTATAGACACCATGTATCAAATAATGCAGTTAATAAGTACCTACATTTTTTCATAGCAATATCTTAATTCATCATCATATATTTTTTTTTTTTATAGAGAGATCATATTATTTTTGCTTAAGTATGATAAACAGGTACACAGTTCACCTGATGGTAGTGGATACTGTGGTCCGTAGATACGACTACGACTATAGCAACTACTTGACACTAGTGTTTGGTGTGAGAATTGTTCTTTCTCGATCGAGTCGATCAAATACGCTTTCTATTAGAAACAACAAGTGGTTTAAACAGTACATCATTTAAAAAACGCAACTGCAAAAAATAACTTTCTCCTCTATTGTTTTTGATTTGCAAGTGCAATATATGAATATAATATATCTAATATATTAAAGTTGTTAGAATTTAATTTGCTAATTTCCGCGTAATTGATTTAAATTATGTAGCCTGCCCAGTTTGAAAGCAGACTGCTCGGTGGCTTTCTTAGCGGTCAGCCACCGCAGAGTGTACTCCATCTGAGGATGTCTTGTATAGAGGCGAGCGGATATCCTAGTAGAGCACTTCGAGGAGCAATTTATGCCAAACCCAGCAAGTGCGGAGTTCATGGATCTTCATGCCCGGAAGGAGAGCCGCGTACAGGAGTTCCTGTCATCGCTCGCGCCACCGCTTGCAGGAGAGTGGTACATCTCCCCCGCTGAACTGCGGTGGACAGTAGCCCGCCTGCAACCCAGGAAGGCGCCGGGGCACGACGGGATCACCAACGCTGCGCTTCGACAGCTGCCCAATAGGACATTAGTAGAGATCTGTCGACTCTACAATGGAATATTGCGGACATCCCACTTCCCGGAGGAATGGAAGATAGGGAGGGTAATCGTGTTACCGAAGCCCGGGAAGGACAGGCGTAGAGCTGCCAGCTACAGGCCGATTACGCTGCTGCCGCACATAGCTAAACTGCTTGAAAGATTACTGCTCAGACGCCTCCGCCCGTGCATCCAACTTCGGGCGGAGCAGCATGGATTCAGGAGGGATCACTCATCAGCAACTCAGCTGACCAGGGTGCTGCACTACTTAGCGGTCGAGTACAACTTCGGCCGCACATCGTTGGGCGTCCTTCTCGATATAGAGAAGGCGTTCGACAGAGGATGGCACCCTGGTTTACTCTACAAGCTAGAAGAACAAACCAGTATCCCTCCTGCTATGTTGCGGCTAGTAGCGTCATTCCTGGCTGACAGGAAGTTCTACGTCTGCGTAGAAGGCGCGATGTCCGCAATGAAGACCATCAGAGCCGGCGTACCACAGGGCAGCTGTCTGTCACCAGTCCTGTACGCGGCTTATACCAACGATATCCCAACACTGGCTGGACACCTGCGAGAGTGGGAGGACGACGTCGAACTGGCGCTATACGCGGACGATAGCGCCTACTTCACCTCGTCCAGAAGAGCCCACATCGCAGTCGCCAGGATGCAAAGGCTGTTGGACTTGCTGCCAGCATGGCTGGATGAGTGGAGGATGGCCGTCAATGTTGGTAAGACGGCCGCTCTGCTCACTCGCCGCTACAGAAACTTTCCACCACCATTAACGCTCAGAGGACAGGAAATTGCATACCAGAAAACCGTGACGTACCTTGGATGCCGGATCGCCAGAATGCTGCGCATGACCGCGCACGTCGATCTCGTCATCCGCAACGCGAGAGGTGCGCGGGCGGCGCTGCGTCCCGTACTGGCATCCAAGTTACCACTGAAGACAAAATTGAAACTCTACAAACTCTACATTAGACCTGTACTAACCTACGCTGCTCCGGTCTGGTATGCACTCCTGAGTGACCGGCAGAAGCGGCGACTGCAAGTCCAACAGAATTTGGCATTAAGGACCATTGTCGGTGCTGGTCGCTACGTCCGGAACGACGTGATAGCGGCCGATCTGAAAATTGAAGACCTGAAAGAATTTGTGGTCCGGTTGGCGCGCGGTATGTTCAACCGCGCTGACAACGGGCCACACCCCCACCTGAATAACTTCGCGCCGCTTCACGCCCGCCCTCCGGACGGGCGACCATTACCAAGAGAACTCCTCCCTATATAGATTAGGGAGTTGAGTAAATCCCACAATGCCACAGAAAGGCCAACACAGACATATTTATGAGATTACCAAACACAATAGATAACCAACTTACATAAGACAGATAAATGCCAAGAAGGCACCCAAGACCGGCCCATAGTTATGGGCCGTGATGAATACTCAGGCAATGGGGAGATGCCCGAGGCCTGAACCTGCAGCGCTAAGGCGTATGCAGAAGAAGACAACGTAGTATAGAGGCGAAATGCGTGTCGTAGTTTTGAGGGTGGTGTGGTGTGGCTTTCCTAGTGTAGTGGTGTTGGAAGTGGTGGTGCTGGGATTGGTGGTGACGGGGATAGTGCACGCAATTGAAGGAGGTTGGAAAGTGCTCTTCAAAGTGGGCAGGACAGGACACATCATTTTATTTCATTACATGGAAATAAGCAAATTAAGTTATGACAACTTTAATATAATGGTTTTGCGCAAAGTTTTTACGTGGTAGAGCCATGCTGCAGCTATATTAGTAGTATAGTTGTAGCACGAATGGGTTGGCTCGACCGGGGAAGGACCACGCTCTTTACAGAATACCAGCGTAAAATAGCAGCTTATAGCACCATAAGAAGCACTGCTGTGTTTCTTATGGTGAGTGTAGAGAACCAGAGACCCTTTTTACTGGAAATGAGGCATTCCATCTTAAGTCTTCACGGGTGACAACGCATCTGCATTTTGATTTGTAATAGAGGATAGATGTAGATGTCTATGGGCTGCAGAAACCACTTTTTTTATAGAATAAGGGTGACAAACGAGCACACAGTCCACCTGATGGTAAGTGGTTGCTGCGGCCCATACACATCTACATCTATCCTCCATTACAAATCAAAATGCAGATGCGTTGTCACCCGTGAGGACTAAGACGGAATGCCTCATTTCCAGTAAAAAGGGCCTCCGGCCACCTGCACTCACCAAGCGAAACACAGAGGTAAACCTCTACTTCACGCTGGTATTCTGTGAGGTCGTGGTACCACTCCGGTTCGAGCCGGCCCATCCGTGCGACAGCAAAAGCTGCCGCGTGGCTCTACCACTGTTAAATCTTTACCACTTACCATCAGGTGGACTGTGTGCTCGTTTGTCACCCTAATCCTATTAAAAAAAAGTAACGCCTGATACTATTAATTATTAAATATTATATGGCCTATGTCACACCCACAATTAAGAAAATTTAAAAACGCCGCATATGTTAAGATCAAACCGTTAAACTACAGAGTGTAGTACCTAGAGTAAACAAAGACATAGGCATATATAAATACTCTCGAAAAACATTGACCTCCTTTTAGAGCAGGCGGGTAAAAATAGACTGCTACGCACTGGCTTCGAAAAAAATATTCTTGATGTTGGGAGTACATATTACAAAAGTATCCGGCTCCAAAAGTATATTATGCTAGATTAATTCAAACGTAGCTTTACACATTCTTTCCCAGCCGGACATGTGAGCGGTTTTATAGACTCCGAGCATTTATGAACAATGCGGCCTGGTCTACGCGAAAAACCAAACGTTGTCGAATGCTAGTCAAGTCTGCCTATATAAACTGACACATACTCGAATATATATATCTCGGAAATTACAACAGGAGATCCCACTTCTGATGTCGGAGATTACAACAGAGGATCCCGGTTTTGATCTCGGAAATACATTAGGATAGCGTTAATTGTCAAAAATAGTAGAAGTGTGAGAGCGGATGTTCAATTTGCTCTCTTGCTTACGCAGTTAATCATTATCAGTAGTAAGACGCACTATACATTCAGTATAGAGCAATTACAGTTCGACCACCGTAACACATCTCCGCCACAATCACACACCAGTGTAAAGTGAGGTACGTAATTACATGATAACACCAAAATATGCAAACCAACAGCAACACTACTTATCTCAATGTAACACAGGGCAGCCTCTCAGCAAGACCAATTCTCCTTGCCTGCACCAGAAGAATTACAACAACGAACAGAACCACGACATATATTTAGGTGAAATAAAATACCCGAAAAATTTCTTCGAAAATACAATATGGAGATGTGACCACACTTCAAGTTATTTCAATTGATAGAATCAGGTGTACTACGCGGAAGTCCATTATATTAATGATGTTAGAAATTGATTAACTAAGATGTGCTTAATTTAATAAAATTATGTTACCCTTCAAACTAGGTAAGACACATTATTTTATTTTATTAATTAAATTTTAAGATCATCAAGCTGGTTATCTTTCTTTGTTATAGGTACAACGATGGCATGTGCTGCTGGATTCCTGACGGTCATCAACCTAGCGCGTGTAAGTCGCATCTTCTTGAATAAAGACATGTGCCGAGCACATCTGTGACTGACTGACCGCACTGCACCGGTGCTTTTGCGTTGCGATTTGCTCGCTCGCCGTCAGTCGCCCAAACCTATTCGCCTTTTCAATCACCATTATTCGACGAGGCTGGCGAACACGGTTTGTTTCCATTTTCTTACAGACCTAAATGTTCTAGGTCTTTTTGCAATGTTACGACATTATACGAATTACGAACGTGTTGCTTTGATTGTGTCAGCACGAAAAATGGCTTTTTCTATGTGGATACTAGGTGATACTGATTACTTCATTCAAATTTTATGGTACTGTATTTGTGTGTTTGGATATAGAGTTGCTTATTATTTCAATATTTAATTAATCTTCCTTTAAAGGCAAGCACATTTTAACTGGTGGCAAGTTGTAATTGTGTCCGAACAATGTGTAAGAGATTCAAAAGTATTTAAAAATTTATGAAATTAAAAAGAGTGTTTTTACCAGCGTAGTATATTTACAGTATTTGATTGAAACTATTTCAAATAGTATTACGTCGTTATTCATCTATATATTTATATAAAAAGATTTATTGCCCATTCAATTTACTAACTTGTATTATATAATTTATTTAAACAATTTTAATATAAGGTTTTGTAGCATTTTTAACAAAGGAGAAGACTTCGAGCGCACAATACTTGTGAGATAGAATAAAATACTAGAGAAATATTATACAAATTACGTAATAATTCCAAATTAAAATATAAAATTTTTCTTAAAGCCACATATATATAGTAATTTATTGTCGATAAGATAAAAAATAACTCTTCCTTCATTGATAGATTCCTATGCACACAGCTTCGCCAAATTCATAACAATCTACTGTCTATTAATTTTATGAATTCACTGTGACGGCCTTCTAAGCCAACTCTGGTAAGTAAAAATAGCATAAGTATATATGGTACATTATTTTGCTCAATTTTATGGATACTCAATTCATTTATTTACTGTATTTTGAATACTTGCAATCTATTAAATACTATGATAAAATGTTTATTAAAACTAATGTGCTATTCATGTTATAAATAAATTATTATTACGAACAATTTTCTTGTTATTTTTAAAAACAGTAATTTTATATACTTTCATGTAATTTATGTCAATTGTCGTAAGTTGTTTTATTGTAATTTTACATTTAAACAATATAAATAATACGTAAAATATTTGTTTAGTTGTAAGTAAGCTGCGTATGTAATACAAAATTAAACTCGGTGTCACGTAAACACAAAATGCTTTTAATATATTATATAGTATAAATGTAGATTTTTTATCTTGGATTGTGAAAGAGTTCCATGTCTTTTGGTGCTCCTATCAGGGCCATGGCCTTAATGATAGATAAAGATTTGTAAAGAGATCAAAATATAATATAGTTTTGCTATTCTACTTACATTTATTATTGTTTATCTTACTCGCCACATTACATTGTAGCCAAATACTTATATTGAATAATTTTATTGTTTTAATACATTTTACCAGCACAACATAACAGTATTGTATGCAATGAACAGATTAGTTTTGTGGGGAAGGTTTTAGAATGGAGTTTTAATCATAGTTGAATAAAAGTCGGGCAATCAAAGGTTTAAACTCGAAAAATTGTAGTATTTTAAAAATTACTTCCTTTGGATATCACTGAGAATTACTGAAGAATGAAATGAAGTCATTTTTCTTTCATTGATATTCTTTCACCAAACCTTTTTCAGTTGCTTAAAAAATAGGTTTTGCTACACGTTGTTTATTTGTATTAACTAAGATAAAAACGTAGAGTAACAGCATGCATACGGCCGTCTACTGGGCACAGGCTATCTCTCGTTTCTGGTAAATTATAACCTAACGTTGTCAGAAATAACTAACTTGGAAGATTTATATATGCCTATTAGTGCTAGTGTTCAATAACAATTGCATATATAATTAATATTTTATACCAAAAGAAATAATTTCTGTTATAAGGACTTTTTTCAACGTAATTAATAAAAGAAAAATAGTAAGTATTAAAAACATATACAGGCTTATATTTCAAAGAGTAGCCAAATTTTAAACTTATGTTCAAATACATAAATAATGATATACCGTTATTGCTGTTTCCGAAAATACGAGTATATAAGGCATCTACTTTTATTTGAAATTATTCCAAATTGAATGTGATTTATGGGCAACAACGTTTTTGCCTACCGATCGGCCCTTACCAATGTGTGCGTGAGCAGTAAAATCAGTTAAAATAATGCATTACCACACGTTTTCAATTTAAAAGAAAAAAGGACAATATTTTGTGATTTTTTAATTATTTTTTCTCACCATTCGCCTATATTACTTATTCTGAACCTTCTCTGCAAATTTGGCCGGTTATTACAAAATAACCCTGTATATGTATAACATATATAGTATAATTAGGCATGAATTGGGATGTCTTAGCACAAAACCAAAAGCACTACGTGCTATTGAAGCTTCTGGAATGAGGGCATCCACGACTTTTTCTGCCACCAGGGCGGCGCCACTTTAGATTGAGTTAAAATATTTGACAGATTTCATAGCGGGAACGATAATTTCTTAGGAAAATGTAATCCTTAAGGTTTCTTTCTTAAAGTTAAAAGTTAAACTTTCTTTCTTTCTTTAAGGTTTTATTATTAGTTATATTTTATATTAATTACATTAGAAATGAATAAACCCAACTATAAATATTACTAAAAGACGACTTTTTAAAAAAAATAGTTATAATGTGCAAAAAATTAAAAATCAAACCACTGACGCATTGTGTTTTGTATTAATATAATACTCTAGATAATAATAAACTATTATTTAAAACTAATTTCTCAATTAACTGACACTGTGTAACAAAAATTTACCTCAGTCACAACTAGCGACATCTGGTGAGTGGAAGATTATTAGCCCTCATTTGATAAAAACCGTAGCTATCGGTTGCTTGCTACGTTGATTGGTGTTTGCTACGCCGTAGGTGTATATTATAGAATATGTTGATGCAAGATAGGTAAATACCAACACTTTGTTTAAACTTTTTTAAATAATTGTATGAAGCTATTTTTTTCAGTCACATCGACATTATTTTTACATACTTCTGAAGATATATAGACTATAGTGGTGATACAAACATTTCTTACAAATTCTACTGTTATGAGAGGAATTTTCCCAAATGACAAAAGCACCTGTATCGTGTGGGAGAATAGGTTTTTTTTTATTCGTGCCGATTCGTGCTTTTCAAATGTAAAACACCAGTTGTAGATTCAAAATGATGTCAAGGTTTTCACTTTGATGCCGATTTGCATGATATATCTATTGCTGCTTAAGAGAATAATACCTCTGGACGGCAAGAAATTTAAAGAATAGGTTTTTAACAGAACTATTGCTGTCACGCCTTGTCCGACGGTCTGATGATACCTATGAAAAGTTGACGAAATCATCATCTTGTACTCCCCTCTTGGACGTTATATTCTGGGTTACAAGCTAGACATTTGAAGAATAGGTTTTTAAGAGAACTATTACTGTCATACTGTGTTCTAACGACCGAACTATACCTACAAACGAAAGGGACAACTGCAGCTCGGATTGATTATACTTACAAAAATTGACGAAATTACTACAAAGAGTGGATTAAAGGTAGGGTAAATCTGCATTTTGTTCTCCTCCAAAAGTGGTCCGATTTTTTTTTTCAAGAACTAGACGGGTTGCGGCTATGTCAGTATGTATTAATTTTACATGTTATGTTTGATAAATTTGATTGCTGGATGTCTGAAAATGGCAATATAAATGGGCAAGTTTAGCAAGTTTAGTTTTATTTTTATTTTATTTTATTAAAATAATTAATTTATGAAAAAAAAAACATAATAAAAACATGACATTGTATCATTAAAAAAAATATTTGCTCTATTGTCATTATCCAGGGAGATAGAGGATTATATTTGTTTGGACTGAAAGCCTACCGTATATATAATCTTGTCTTTGAAAACTTGCTCGCTTTTCTTTGTCATATGGAAGTTTCTTAAATATACAAATAAAAAACATAATAGTGGCGCCCTTACAAATGCTTCTTAGCAATATTTACTTTACACCTACGTGTGTACAATATACTTATTAATCTTTAGCAGACAGATTTCTTTATTTAATAAATATGCTTTTAACTGACCAATTATTACAATTAAGGTAGATTTCACATTTTATTACATGTCAAAAAAAAGTATAAAGGAAATCGATGTATAAACAAGCATGATATTAAAAGTAGAGCCCCGAAGCACCAAGTAGATTTAAATAAAAGGTTACATATTTATTTTATATTTTATGTAACAGTTTATATTACACATGGTGTAGATTTATGGAGCAAGACGTTAAATTATGTACACGTTTGTGTTAAAAACCTCATAATCTATTTTAAAAAGATCGCCGAATCTCTATTTGATATTATGTATTATATAGAAGGAGGTTGAAGAAATCTTTGAAAAAAGTGAAATATTATTCTTTTGAATTATCATATTTTTTAATAAAAATATATTATGGGAAATTTCAATGTTATATTTTACTTCTAAAATTTATTAATACTTTAATTAAATGAGAATTATTAATCGTATATGTTAAAGTTACGAAGTTTATTATTGTAAAATTATATTACAAAGAATTGTATAATTTTTCGTAGAAGTGGGTTTTTTAATGTTTTGTATAATATGATATGATGATTTAAATAATATTATGTATGATTAGAATTTTAACTGTTTTAAAGATTTTGTTGGTAGTTGTGTGTCATACAGAATTTTTTTACTTTATTTATGAGCATTAAAACATTCTAAATAATTAAAAAATATATATATATTGAAAATTGCACATTGCACATATTATCTTCGGTTATTTTTTATTAAGGCTTCAATTTACAAGAAATAAAACTAACTTATTTAATTAATTTAAAACAAGTGTATCTCATTTGTATACGCTGTTCCCATTACGGTAAAAATAATAAAAATGTATTTGTAATATGTATTTAACTTTTTAAATTTGCAAAATTTTGTATCAAACCGATGTCCAATGTTAACGAAAAGATTGTGTTACTTACTTCCCCAATAAATCACTTTATACATTTTCCTATTTATTTTTATTCAGTATACAAACACTCACTCACACTCACTCACTCTAGTGGCGCAATGACCCCGGAATGAGACTATGTCTCCGACACGAGTACACGCCACTTCTCTGTGTTCTGCGCGAGTTCTCGCTAGTTGTCATCAGCTTGAAAACTGCACAGATCAGCTTACCATCCGGTCGCTCCAGCGATATATGGGTCGACCAAATGGACGTTCACCGAGCGGCCGAGCGGCCGACCAGTCTGCCGCGAGCCGTGCTACGACAGAGTACTTTTTTATATATAGGTGCTACGAGACGATCGTGTCAATCGCGCTCTCAGTTTTTGTGTGTACGTGTTACCAGTTGACGACTCCGCCGAACGTTGAGATTACTCCGTGAGACTTCGCTGGCGTTTCCTGCGATGGACTAAACAAGGTGAATGAAAGCGCAAAGGACGCCTCCTTCGCAATGTCCTACTTTGCGTTATTAACTTTTTACACTGTACCCTACTTTTATAACAAAAGGATATCGCAGTGTGCCGCACTCTAGTGTGAGATTACGTCCAACCCATAAGAACCTCACACACCCCTCCCCGCTCGCGGACGCCTTGCTGGGCCTCCCCAAGAGGTCTCACCTGGTGTGGTTGCACGCGCCGAGGAGAGAGGTGTGTGATAGCTAAAGGACTGAGCACAAACACCCAGAGAGATGTCAGACAAGGGGGAATTCCCCCCGCCCCCACCACGCCTAAAACCACCAGATAGGCGATCATTAGTACTTGATGAGGGGTCTCATGGAGCGCGACCTCTTCGCTCCAGAGAGGTCTCGAGTGCTTCCACCGATCAGCCAGATCCCGAGGCGGAATGGTAGCCCACCGGCCACTGGCGCCGCGCTCGGCGCTGGTGAAGCTCAGTCTCCACCTAACGTCGAACTGGCTCCACTACCTTGCCGGAGCCTAGCCTCGAGGAGGAGGACTCCGCCAGAAATCGACAAAGACCAACTCCAAGAGGAGAAAAGGCTAAGGACCGTCTCATAATCACTATCTGAAGCGGCATCGCCATCCACCTCTGCTACAATACCATCACCAACACCTGAAAGAAGGGATAAACAACCCGTAACGAGGCACAACTCTTCACCTGACTTACCATTACCAACTACCTCCCCGGCCTGTATGACCGACATACAGGAAGTAGTAGAACAAGACCCAGAATAGGAGAGGCAATGGGATAATACGTTTTATACCACCCTTGCCCCTATACAAGAAGAGGCTCAACAAACGAATATTGAGCCTACATCTGGACCATCCACGGCGCCGGATTTTTATGCGCGTGTTGCGGTGGCACCGAGAACGGCGCCGCGATTTCCACCACCACCGGCACAAAGACCTCAACAACCCACAAAAAGGCAAATGGCCAAATACCCCCCTATAATCGTAGAATGCTTCCCAAATTGGGAGAAGCACTTTAAAACCATCTACCAACTTCTAGGCCATGCACCGAACGCTCGCCCATTTGGGAAGGTAGTTAGTTTCCGGCCCCAAACCGACGTCGAATACCGCAAGGTCCAAAAATATCTAATAGAACGCAGCAAGGAAGAAGCCACCTTCGCGTGGTACTGTTACGCACCACGCGAGAAGCAACTCACGAAAGTGGGTTTAAGAGGGCTCCCAGCTGATACAAATCCGAAGGATATACAAGAGGACCTCCTTGAGAAGGGAAGGTCTCCATATAGTGGGACAGGCCAGAGCTGCGCGAGCGAAATTGTACCCTATATTGGCATCCAAACTCCCAACAAACACTAAACTCGGCATCTACAAACTCTACGTCCGCTCGCGACTGACCTACGCAGCACCAGCCTAGTACGCGTTGACCTCAGCCACTCAGCGCAGGAAGTTGCAGGCCCAGCAAAATCTTGCGCTCGGGATGATCGTGGGAGCTGATCGTTACGTCAGGAATGACGTCTTCACACGACATCTCAAATCGAGACCATTCAAGAATTTGCGGCCCGTACTGCGGGACGGTTATTCGACCGCACATATAACGGGCATCATCCGCATCTTCAAAACTTGGCACAAATCCATGCACGCCCAACTGAAGGGGACCACTCCCACGAGAACGTCTACGCCCACTGCCCGGCACAGGAGATGCCGGGGACGAGTGAGCGTCCCGACACCTGATCGAATGGCGTGAAGCGCGCAACACACCAACCAAAAAGCTGCCAACGCAGCACCGAAGACCGGGGGAGCCATGCCCCTTGAGATGCAGTTGAAACATGAAAAACTCCTGTTCCCGGAAAGGGGACACACACGGAGAAGAACATCACCGGCCGACCCAAATTCCGGCAAAGATTCTACTACAGACAGAAGTTTGTTCCGGTACTCGGCGACGTTTCCCCGAGAAATATAAGCACAGCCGGTGCATAAAGCATCACCAGTGCATGTTACTGTTTGGAACATATTATTGATAAGCAGAAGAAACACCATAAGTGATAGTATGTAGCCTTGTGGAACACCAGCATAAATAGGCTTGTAAATGGAGCATGCATATTCTACTACGACTTCGTTGCTCCAATCTGCAAGAAAACTGCTGAGCGAGTTGCACAAATTTTCGTGAAGCCCATAGGAAGGGAGATTCGAAAGAACCGCTTTGTGCGGACCGACCCGACCGAAGGCCTTCGCTATGTCAAAATTAATTGCCAGGATCTCCCACTCTGACTCAGTCAGGTAACCAGTCAGGTAACCCAGAAAATCACCAGATGAGCAATCCTGACGGAAATCGTACTGGCGGTCACTTTTCAGTTAGTAATCCTCAACCTCATGAGTTGGCAGTTCACAATGGTTTTCATTATTTTATGAACAAGTTGATTAGGTCTGAGCGATCAATTTTCGGTTATTTTTTAGGGATCTGATGCACTAAAACTGTCTTTTTTTAGTTCAGGATTACGCCTATGAAAAAAGAGTTTTAGTAGACACGTTGCGACCGGTGCCAACTAGGAAGGACACGTCTTCAGCACATTGGGAGGAACTCCATCAGGCCCACTAGACTTGACGTCTAGGGAGAATAGTATTACTATTACTAGTAGTACTATTCTGCCTAGACTGTTCACGCCGAGCGCCGTGTAAACCGTATCGTACCGACCTGAGGGCGAAATTATACTTCTTTATAACAGCGCTGGTGAAGTACTCCTATTATATACAGTGCGATGCAATTTTATAGGAGCGACCAAACAAGGCACAACAAATGATAGAAGAGTCCTATTCTCTGAAGTACCAAATCAGCGACAGAAGCACGTTGGGTTCATCCGGGGAGAAGCATACCTGCTCCTGTACTCAAGGGAAGGATGCAAAAAAAGACCACATCCTGTCCGAATCGGCCGACCTATAGTGCCAAACATGGCGGCAATCTGCAGAACGCAACCGTGATGGGAGTGTGAGTGGCACGATAATCCGGATCAGACAATGGTCAAATGAGCCTAGAGGAGCGTCTACGAAGACCTGATAACTGTTCCGATGAGAGGTCAGCGGGTCCAACAGGGAAGGTGCACGATCCTCCACATCTAGAATCCGCGTAGGTTAAGTAACAATTTATGTGGGACCATATACCAAGGCAAAGTCATAAACAGATCTTCCCGCAAGATCCGTTAAACGACAACCAAGCCATTCAGCGTGGTGGCCGTTAAAATCACCAAGGATCACGATCTCTGCAGACGGGACCTGTTGTAGCACGGAGTCTGCAGCGATTTGGCCGTGGTCGATGAGTTAGTCTGTGTGTATTACCTATATAGGCACCCGTAGACGCGAGGATGGTCGTCGCTGAACTTCAAAACTACTGAGGCGTCGAGAACAGATGTACTCTCTGGCGTATACGCAAACTGCAGCCCGAGGCACAAAGGTGTTATAATTTGTACCCCGGATAGGAGAGAAGTATCGACCGGAGAGGACAACTGCGCCTCGGTTATAAAGAGCAAGGACGACTTCGCCGTCTTCAGACGGTAGCTAGTGGACTCCATTAACGTTCGAATGATATCCCTTGATGCTGTAGAAATTCACGGATAGCGTGGCAGGGGTCACCTTTATCTTATTGCTCTACTTGCCATGAGCAGTATTAGTCTTGAGCGGAATTTCGATCCCCCCCCCCCTCCCCATCTCATCTCATAAGGAAGAGTAGGGTAGCTTGGCCGTCGATGCTCAGCCAGGGATCTCCAATACCAGGGGTGCTGGTACCCTCCTAGGATGGTTACTTGTTTAATTACACGACCATGTTAAGGGGGAGAGAGCTGAGGCCTTCGACCACCTGCACTTAACAGGCGAAGTAAGCTTCTACTTCACGCTGGTTATATGTAAGGTAGTGGGTCTCCTCGGTTCAAGCCGGTCCACCCATGCACTCATTACAGCTCCTCATTTCATGTCTTACCACGTCGTCACTCCACCTAGCCTGGTCCACCCGTGCGATAGCAAAACTGCCGTGTGACTCTTCCAATGTTATGTTATTAATTGTAATCTACTTCGTCATTGTTTATGCGTTACACATATACTTAGTAATAAGTAAATAGCTTTGCTTTGTTATGCCCTGCAGTGGGCGACAAGGAGATGATGATGAAGTAATTTTGCACCTTTAAAGTATTTAGTTTAGTTTGAATAGGGCCCCAATTTCATTTTTGCCCCGGAGCCCTTGGTTACATAGCTACGCCACTGATTATGTTGCTATTTCACGCTGGTATTCTGTGTAAAGTTGGTCCTTTCCCGGTCAACTCAACCAGAAAAATCAATTTCGTTGTTCTTAAAGGTGCAGCGATAATACGCTGTAACATGGCTCTACCACATACTTGCATTTTCTAGGACATTTTGAAAGTTTTCTCGTGGGGTTCTTCATCAACCATTTTAAGGCAATGCTGGATATAGGTCCTTTCATTAATGCAGCAAGTGACACGGATTCTTCAAAGATTCATTCATAAGTGGTAGACCCATGCTGCAGTTAAATTAGTAGTATAGTTGTAGCACGAATGGGTCGGCTCGACCGGGGAAGGACCATGCTCTCACAGAATACCAGCGTAAAATAGCAGCTTAACACTGCTGTGTTTCGTATGGTGAGAGTAGAGAACCGTAGACCCTTTTTACTGGAAAAGAGGCATTGCATCTTAGTCCTCACGCGTGACAACGTATTTGTACTTTGATTCGCAAGCGAGGATAGATGTAGATGTCTATAGGCCACAGCAACCACTTACCATCACGAGCACACAGCTCGTTTATCACCCGATCCTATAAAAAAATCACCATGATGTGTGCAGACGAGTTGGTGTGCCGTTTCTCTCTCTCTTGTAATGCTGCTCTGCATCACTAGTTGAGACCAGTTGATTTGGAGTTTTTTTGGAATATAATAATAATAATTCATTTATTTCAGACCAATTATTATCCATATTTGTTAAAAAAATTATAAAGTTTTCTTTAATGTTATAGGTATTTATACCTATAGCATTAAAGAAAATTAAAATTAAAAAATATAAACATTAAATAAAATTAAAATTAAAATACTACTCTAGGTCGAGGTGTGTCTAATTTACAGTATGCAGATTTATCCAATGCCATTATATTGGTGAATCCCATCTGTCCGCTAGTACACTGAGAATGATGTTGGTGCTCGTCCGCATGCGATTCAGCACGGAGGCACATCTTTTGCGCATTATGGCTTCAAACCCGTCAACATGAGCCTCTGCAAACACGCCAGAGGCGTGAGAATTATAATGGGGTTGCCTCGGTATTGTAATACCGAGGCAACCCCATTATAATTCTCAACGCATTGTTGTATTGGACGCGCAGCACGCGCATCACTGTATGCCCTTCGTGTATAGTTAACCCTTTCACTGCCTTCCTAAGAAATGACAACATTACCCCTATGCCGCCTTATACTGGTATTCAGTCCGCCCATCGGCGGGCCCGGCATCTCGATAAAGTATATTGGTCCGCCCATCGGCGGTTTCGGCATGAGGCCTTAGATTTCGACATGAGATATTTTGAGTGTCTAAATAACATGTCCTGTGCGTTGCGTAGAGCGTGTTTGCGTATATTTTTGTGTTATTTGTGAAAAAATTGTGCCAGTTTCATTTGTTATTGTTGTTGTTAATCGAATTATTAATGGAATGTGAAGGTAAGGCAAAACTTTCAGCTAATTTAATTAAGATGAAGCAAATGTATCTTAATCTGCGTATAAGATAGATTTAAGCACAAGCTTAGTACAAGGAAATCTAAAATGAAATATAAAAAATACATTTTAGGGTTTTTTTTTCAAGTCATGCGTAGTCAACCTTTTTGTATGATTAATTTTTTCCCACAATTTTGCATTAACTTTGTTAAAAGTTTTTTTTTTAATTTTTATTTATTAAGATTTTCTTTTCAGACGATAAAACTAGCGAGCACGAAATTGATGACATGAAAGAAATAAGGCAAAAAAATCAAAGAAAAGCTGAAGAAACCTAGCAGTAGACGAACAAAAGATGCAAGTTCTCAGACTAAAGACGAGAATAACATGTCTCCATGCAAATGTAAAAAAAATGTTGTAGCTGTTTCCATTAGACGGCTATTGGAGAATGTTCCAGACGATCGGCTATTGCACTTTCTAAATGATGTTGAGATTATTGCAAATAAATACAAAGATAATTGAATTTACACTTTTTTTACCATGTGATTCTAATATTCGTTATGTAAGATTAAAATAAAACAAATTTAATTGATTCAATAACTTTTATTTAAAAATAAACTACATCTAAACACTGTATGTATATAAATATGTTATATAATAATTAAAGCAAATAATTTTTACCTTGCCGTTACCACACAAAATTGGTATTTACCTAGACGATTGAGATATTGAGCATGACATTTTTTTCTGGATTTCGATGTTAACCTCAGTAGAAGTTGTTAGCCTCATAGTAAAAACTATCAAAACAATATAGATAGGTAACAGAACTTACCAGGTGATTCCAACTACAGGCTTCTAGTATTGCACAGTCAAGTAACACCACACTGCACAGATAAAGCGTCTATACAAGATTGGTATGCGCGAAATATTGTTCAGATGTAGGAATTAGGCAGAGGAGATAGTCTCAACTCGATGCACTAAGTCAACAGCAAAAGAACTTCCAAAACACTCGGCAAAACTCTAGTTGTGAAAACCACGAACGTCAAGATGCGAATGAATGCTTTTTTCCGTAAACAATTTTTTTCTATAATATGCTACTTACTTACGTTAAATCATAAATCATGCAAGTTGTAAAATTATTCGTGTATATAACAAAAGTTATCGGCACTTCTTTTGTTTTCAAAGTGACTATTACCGACCGGCTACTTTTGTTCAGATCACCATCTGCATTCTTATCTTGTTTCTTATTTACCGACAGTTTATGATCTTATCTGTATTAAACCACAATCCGAAATAGGCCATTAGCCAAAATTAAATCATAAATCATACCGAAAAAATGTATATGGTCGGTGACCAAAACAAAGGTGTCGGGACTTTGTCAAAGAACAATAAAGTTTGTATTTTATTATCACTACATGTAAATATACTTAATTTGTTATTATTTCTCCTAAAATTATAGTTTTTGATTAAAATTTTAACAAAAGGTTCCTTAATTCTGAATACGCGTACTGCCCGCCCATGGGCGGGGTCGGCATGACAGATCAGAATTGTCCTTTTTCTAAAATCTTAGATATCCGCAGGCCGTTTTGGTAACGAATGAATCATAATAAAATGAGTTATTTGACAAAATCTTGTAATTTTTTCATGTTATTTGGCATACTTATTAAGGTTTGAAATCAGCCCGCCCATGGGCGGGATCGGCATGTGACTAAAAAAGTTTTGCCCGCCCATGGGCGGGCAAGGCAGTGAAAGGGTTAACCCACAGGCTGCATGTATAGAAGGACTGACAATACGCTTTGAAAAGCGTAACCTTAACCTGTTTTTTGCAGCGTGCAAACCTGCGAGCCAACATATTACATTGGATAGCCAACGACCTGCGTTCCTGCTCTATATCAGTATTTATCAGTTAGGTTTTCGGTGACTCAGTGGCCCAAGTATTTAAATTTCTCAACTGTATTCAGAATACTACCACAGAGTGTGACATTTGGTAGTGAGAAGCACTTGCTGCCTGATTTGAAAATCATTGTTTCACTTTTCTGTGTGTTGTACTTGAGCCCGTGGGCTGCGGCGAAAGACTCACATATCCTTATCAGTCTCTACAATGCACCGATTGATGGGCTTAGCAAGACCATGTCGTCTGCCGTAGCTTATATTATTGATGCATACACCGTCAATATGACATCCGACTTTGGTGCTACTAAGCTCATCGATCAATTGATTTATATATAGGTTGAAGAGACGAGGAGAAGTCAACCCACCCTGTCTCACCCACACTCTAAAAAGTACTCTTTGGAAAGTGTTTTAGCCCATCTCACACAATTTTACTGATTATTGTAGGTACCAATATTTAAATAGAAATATAATCTCTTGGGGTAAACTAGTGTCATGTTGTAGCTTTTTCCACAGTTCATTATACGATATCATTTCAAATGCTTTTGATAGGTCCAAATAACAGGCATATACTGGTGTTTTTCTTGCTGTATAATATTGTACAGTCTGTTTGAGGCACAGTATGCAGGACGGCTAAAAGCGGAAGTACGGATACACTTAGGTTTAGTTGGCTACAACTACAGGCGCAGCCGATTATGGTTGGTAAAACTTAGGTGTACTGTTAAATTCGTAGTTGTTCGTCACAATACATGGGCTTTCTTGATAATGAGCATAATAAGTGAGTTCGCGGTTTTACCGTTCTCATATAACGACTAAAAATGGGCCCAAATAGGTAGATCGTAACTGAGGTATTTATTTTCAAATTAGACTTATATGGAGTGGTATTCAAAAAAAGATTATAAAATGTTTTTCAATTTTGAAAATAATAATACAATTTATTTAAAATCATTCACATGCGAAGATACAAAGATGATCATAGTTGACGATCTATCTAAATATTCCCGGCAGTACAACCCTATGATATACATATATGACCGTAACGAACGTTCACGTAAACCACCAGTGCCCTAAATTATCCTGAGGTCGCCCGCGTAAACTAAGAGTAAATCTATACTCTATACTTATATATTATAATATAATAAAGCGGAAGAGTTTTTTTGTTTTTTTGTTTGTTTAAACGCGCTAATCTCTGGAACTACCAGTCCGATTTGAAAAATTATTTTCGTATATTATAGCCAGATTCATGTGGAATAGTATAGGCTATCTAGAATTAAGCTATATCACTCTGCTAGCCTAAAATATGGATATTTGTTAAGCAAGTCAGAAGCAAAAACACTCTCTAAATGATTTATCCGCGTACGCTGGTGTTATTGTCAGGGATACGTAAATACAATGTTCTAGAAAAATATAGATCTTTACTCCGTCTAAAAAAAAGTCAGCGATACCATATGACTATTTCATATACATAAGCCATAATTAGGTATTTTATGACAAAAAATATTGAAAATTAATAAAGTGATTTATGAACGTTATTATTAGGCATGGCCTATTTATCCTTACGAACGAAAGTTACTTCATCATCAAGACAATTTTATGAAGATAAACTTTATTCTATATATATTTCATTGTATAAAACAATGTTATTTGGACGCATATTTTAAGAGATAATGTAAAATTAAAATAATTCAATACTTGGCTTAGCGCGCGAACGACACATAAACCTTAGCCGCCTGGTGAGAACTGCGAGAACTGCTCAACCGGGAGGGGGAGGGAAAGTGGATAAAACTTAACTTCGCTCTACATCATATTATATAATATGCCGACAGATAAAAGTACTCCATTAATTATGCCAATTTTTCCATCCATCGCTTTCAAATAAAATATTTAATTGCAATTATAAAATGCTTGAACTAGGTCATGTCGCGCACCTCTAACACGTGATGCCGCGGGTGAAACCGCGGGGCACAGCTAGTAACATTATAAAGTTATAATGCAGTTAGTTTTAGGGTTTTAGGTCATTTTTATGGAGTTGTAACGAAATTTTCTGCTCACTTCCAAAAAGGAGACGGTACTCAATTCGACTGTATGTTTTTTTATGTGTGTTACCTAATAACTTTTTACTGGGTGAACCGATTTCGATGATTATTTTTTTATTTGAAAGCTGGTACTTCTCTTGTCGGTCTCATATGAATTTGATCAAGGTCAAACCAATAGTTTTTTAGTTATTCTTAATAACTTATATTGAAGTCGACTGTACAAAATTTATAATTTTTAATTATTACTAATCCAAGTGCATTTTATAAGTTGGTCGACTATTACTCGTTAACTTCTTAAATTCTACTTAGCTGTTTTCCTTTTAATTTCATTATATTAGTATATATAAACTATCGTGTATACTCTTTCTTCCACTCCCCCAGTGTTTTTAAAAGATCTATCCATGATGGAATAGACGGGTAAAACAAAATCATCCTCCATTTACTTGTGTGGGAAGTACGTACCCAAAATAAAAATGTTTTAAAGATTTTATTTCAGTTTTGTAGGCGTAATTAATAGCTATAACTATTTTAATTGTTTTACATCGGGAAATGCCTTCGCATACCCGTCTCGCGGGGGAAAGACGGGTGTTGTCGGACTAGCACCGACTAACTCCATGGTGTTCCAACTTCGTTGCGTTTTGGTAGGACCATGAGAACGCTTTCGAACACATCCACAGTCTGACCAGAGCCGGTCGCCCCATGGCGGCCTCTCTTCCCCCATCTCCTTCTCAGGTAAGGCGCACCAGAACACGTGGCGCGCTTTCCTCCGTGGCTCCCAAGTTCACCTGCGCAACGGGCGCCCCCGTGTCCGATACCCGCGATTCATAACGCTTGTGTGCTGCTTGGGTAGGGTCTCTGAACAAAACCGCGGACGGACGGACGGACAGACATGGCGAAACTATTAGAGGTTTTTGTTGTGTAACTACGGAACCCTAAAAAAGCCTTTAAACATTTGTTTAAAATAGTAATATATCCATGCTAATTATTGTTGGTCGAAGTTGAAGTTGGTCACGCCTTTACTATTTATTCGTCAGAACCTATGTTTATAATAAATTATGTTTTAATTATATATTGTATTAACATTTTACTTTGACGGCTTCGTGGCGCAGTTCGTTAGCAATGAGTTGCAGTGCAGTGCGGGTTCGAATCGCGCTCGGAACAAGTGTTTATATGGCCTACAAATAATTTTTGTGGGTCTGGAGGTTTGTCGTTGTTAAATTTATGTATGTCGGAGACTCAAGCGGAATCTCTCGCGCAGTCTAGTTTCTGTGGTGTTAATGCTGTTAGCCTATGCGGCTTTTACAGCTTCATCGGACTCAGGGCTCGCGGCCTGAGACCCTGGCTCTTACGGCTAACTCGTATCGTTCAATGTTCTGGGCGGTGAGAACTGCCCAGAACATTGGGTGTACTGTGTGTACGCGTTGTTGTCTGTTGTGGCACTAGGTGATTGTGTAGTGTTTGTGTGTGTGACTGGCCGGCGACATTTCGGTCGTCGGAATCTAGCGGAACTGGCGGTTTGATTAGAACGTTGCGGGGCCTCCAGAGGGTTTGCGTAACGTTCGGAGTCAGAGCGTAGGTGGCTGCGTTTAGCACTAACGAGTTGGTGTGTGTCTCGACCCTTCGAAATAGCGCCGAGACATATCCTCAAAATAGTCAGAGATCGTCGGAAGTTGACGGCTCCGTGGCGCAGTAGCTTGTTGTTGTTATGGGCCACAACGTCCGCTTACCTTTACGTAGATTATGAATTATGTGCTCGTCACCCATGCTTGTATTAAATAAAATCTTTATTAAGTGAGGTATTATTGCTTCATAAACGTCAAAATAAATTGCAGTGATAACCAATAAGGTAATCCATCATTTTATAAAGTGCATATAATAAAAATATTTTGTATTTAGTTTTTATATTTACCATAGTTAATTTTAATTTGAGCGTAATTTAAATATTAAGTTGTAATTAGTCGCGACTCCACAATGAGCGTGTAGATCAAAGATTAGTAAATTACAGTTCAGACAGATACAGGCTTTGATTATAATTTATCTATCATACTTGAATTTATATGTTCGTAGTTTGAATTCAATTTAATACAGAGTTTATCCGATGCAGTTGGAAATGGATGGTAACTTCGGAGCTCTTTTAAAAAAGTTCTGCTTAGAAGGAAGTGTTTTAGGACTTAAGTATTTTTATTTGTATCCAGATCGGATTTCGAGGTATTTTTATACTACATTTAAGTATATAAGTAATGTATTTACTATTTAACATGCATGTCTATTGTAATTACAATTAGGTATATATTATGTACTAGGGTGCTAGGAGTTCTTTCTTTACCCAGGAGTACGCGTAGATAGGTACCACCGTCATACCTATTAGATACATAAGATGGAATTGAGATATACCTTCCATATTAGTGCTCAAATGTGACAACGTTTCTGTAATGTTCTTTATTACAAGCTGGCTACAGGTATCCATTCGCTGCAGCAGCTACTTACCATCAGGTACACTGTGAGGTCGTTTATCATTTCAATTTTATAAAAATACTAGATGTTCCCCGCGACTTCGTCCGCGCGTAATTTATTACGATTGGATTTCATGGGTTTAAATTTTTTGCGCGGAACCCTAATTCTATTTCTAAAATAAAAGTAGCCTAAGTTACTTCTTATAACATCAGCTATCTACCAGTGAAAGTCCGGTCAAAATCGGTCGAGCCGTTTCGGAGATTAGCTAGAATAAACAAACAGACAGAAAGACAGACAGACAAAAATTTTAAAAATCGTGTTTTTGTTATAAGTATATACTTTCATATGCATATTATAGTAAAAAGCTATTGTTTCGACTTTACAGACACTTCAATTTTAGTTATTTGTATAGATACCTATTCGTGTATTTATTACATTATTTATACGTGGATCGCATATAGCATAATATTACCAACCCCCGACCTGTCGCCACGCATGCGTGTTCTAAAAAGCGACTACGGGAAAACTCGGAAATAGTTTGGCAAATCCAAAAGTGCACGCCTCATGTGCGTTTCATTTAATTTTGATAAAACAAATATATTGTATTACTGACTTTTAAAATATATTATTTACGTGTTTTAAAATTAGCGCTCTATTATTTTAACAGGAAGTGTCACCTACAGGGAAAAAATTAATAATGGTTGTAACCAAATAAATCGATTACGCAAAATATAAAATCGCGATATACATTATTTGTCCGTTGTCTATCTAGGGCTAAAAAATATGAAAGCGCCTGTAAATTTTTAATAACAATAAAACTTGTAAAAGTTGAAAATAATTTTATTAACAAACTACGCATACTAGGCTATTTATATGAAATAGAGAACCAGTTGATGTAATTCTAATGGTAATAAAAAAAACCGGTCTCGATACGTCAATTTTTGCGAGAGTTATCGTGACCACATACAAAATTAACATCCTTGTAAAATTTTATTCAAACCGTTTTTTTCAAAGTAGCAATATAAAATGATTTTTTAGAAAATATAAGATGGATTAATTAGAGTGTTTTCTTGATATACGGCTACTCATATTATCGTATAAGTGCAATATTATTATGATAGAGGCATTTTAAGAATACAAAATTGCTTGACATTGTCGTCGAGAGTAAAGCACTGTCTAATAACGCTTCGCGTTATGAGGCATGTAAAACTAAGTTGCTTCAGATAAAGGACGATATTTCTATTTCTCTTATATTAAAACAAACATAAATTACCTAGACAGGTGACAGGGAGCATCGTTAAAAGTGCAAAACATCTGATAATGTGATCGCCAATTCTTATATAAGCAATATCTAATCAAGTCACTCGTGCATTCTGATTATTATATTTCTGTGTTCAAAACTTCCCCTATTGAATACTCATCAGTCTTGGCAAGTAAGCCGAATTACGGGTTGAAAACATATTGTTTATAGTAGCGTAAACTATTACAGATAATCTTTTACACAGAACGATAAAATAACGTTTTTATCAGTTAATAACCGAATAAACAAAATCACAAGAATACGTGTCCAGGGTGAGCATTCTGTACCCGTCTAATAACTTGTCCTAACATCTATGGATAGTTGATACTTAGCTGTTGTGAAAAAACATATTATGATCGTATTAAGAATGAAACGGAATCGTATGAGTTCTCGACGTTTATTTGGTTTCAATCGAACAATAGAAAAGCATATAAAGCGTTGCCTTGTGACCACAGCACAAATTATTAAAATTTTTATAAACTAAGTTTACCTCTCATTTATGTATTAAATAAAATGTTTTCTTACAGATGCTTCTGGGCGTTGACAATGCTTTTGACTCTGTGTACTGCTTGCATTCTAAGCTTACTGCTGTACTACCGCTTTGATGAGATGCCCACTCGAATCACCATTGAAAATCAATACGAGTCACTCCACAACTTGCCTTACCCCGCCATTACTATATGCTCACCTAATCAGGTCACAATTAGCGCAATGAATCATTTCAACAAAACTCTTGTGTAAGATTAATTTCCAAGTATTAGACTAACATTTTTTTTATAGAGGTAAGGGTAACAAACGAGCAGAAAGTTCACCTGATGGTAAATGTTCTCATGCAGAATGCTGTATAGTATACAGCATTTATTAAAAACGTATGTTACCATTACAGTATAGTAGTATCAAGTCCACTGCTGAACATAAACTTCTCCATTACATTACAGTTGGCACGCTTGTGTTAGGGATTACCTTATTATAAATAATAGATATAAATTACCATTTCCGGTGGTTAATTAATCTCAGGCTATTGACCTTATTCAAAACTTCGAATCACAATAAATATAATTAATTAAAATCCATTTATAATTAAGCTAATATAATAAATGCGGAAAGGTTAAAGACACGACTTGCGAAACAATACCGGGGTAATCATTTAGTCATCATCATCATCATCATTACAGCCCTTCACAAGTCCACTGCTGAACATAGGCCTCCCCCAAGGAATGCCACAAATCACGGTCCCGAGTCACTTGCATCCATTGACTTCCTGCATGTCTTACCAGGTCATCACTCCGTCTAGCGGAGGGACGCCCTACATTTCGCCTGCCGGTACGAGGCTACCACTCGAGAATCTTTCTTCCCCATCGGTTCTTCGAGCTATATGGCCGGCCCATTGCCACTTCGGCATACTAATTCTTTGGGCTATATCGGTTACTCTGGTTCTACTGCAGATATCCTCGTTTTTAAGTCTATCACGCAGAGAAACGCCAAGCATAACCCTCTCCATAGCTCGCTGAGCGAATTTGAGCTTCCTCATACGGCCAGCAGTGAAGGACCACTTCTTAGTTCCATAGGTCATCACTGGCAACACGCACTGGTTGAACAATCTCGTTTTGAGGTATGCCTAACGGAAGATGTGTCGTAATATCCCGAATGCTGCCCAGCCGAGTTGAATCTGTCGATTGACCTCTCGGTCGAAGTTGGACTTACCTAGTCGGACTATTTGTCCCAGGTAAACATATTCGTCAACAACTTCGAGCTTAGTGCTCCCAATAACTACCAGCATAGGTGTGATATGGACGTTAAACATAATTTATGTTTTGTCCATGTACATCTTAAGGCCTATCCGTTGGGAGACACTACTGAGGTTATTGAGCATAGTGCTTAGGTCCTCCAACGATTCTGCCATAAGTAATATATCGTCGGCAAATCGAAGGTGAGTGATGTACTCGCCATTGACGTTAATACCGTATCCTTTCCAGTCCAGAAGCTTGAAAACGTCTTCCGATGCAGCGGTGAAGAGTTTTGGGGATATTACGTCACACGGTCTTACACCTCTCTGCAGTTGGATAGGTTTCGTGCTCTGGTTCTGTACTCGGATAGCAATCGTAGCCCAACTGTACAAATACTTCAGCACATTGATATACCGACAGTCCACTTGGCACCGCTGGAGGGACTGCAGTACCGCACAAATTTCGATGGAATCAAAGGCTTTCTCATAGTCCACATATGCAAGACGAAGTGGCAGATTGCACTCTTCGGTCTTATGTACAATTTGCCGAAGGGTATGTATGTGGTCTATGGTGCTATTGCCTTTTCAGAAACCGGCTTGTTCGGGAGGCTGGAAGTCGTCGAGATGATTCGTAATGACTCTCGAAAACAGCACGTAGACGTGGCTCAGAAGGGAAATCGTCTGTAGTTCTTCAAGAGAGCGTTGTCGCCTTTCTTGTAGAACAAGACCACCGCACTTCTGCTCCACGCCTCCGGAGTAGTGCCACCATGGAGGACGGAATTAAAGAGCTTCTGAAGGACTTCAAGTACCGGTTTTCCACCCGCTTTCAGAAGCTCCGCTGTAATTCCATTCTCGCCCGGGGACTTCCCGTTTTCAAGGTGTTGGAGACCATTCTAATTTCGCTCAGACTGACGTCCGGGATATCATCGGAATAGTGTCGGATAAGACTTGCTCTTGGATCGTTACTCATACTTGCGTGTGGCTCCAACGATGACGTATACAGCTGCCCATAGAACCTCTCAATCTTACTCCAAATCTCAGGTGTCTCGGAAACGATGCTGCCACATTCGGTATTCAGCTTCGACAGTTGGCACTTTCTGGCAGACAGATCTCTGGTAAAGGACTTTAGAGCCCTGGTTCCGCTTGATCGCTTCTTCAATACGAGCAGTGTCAAATCTCCAAATGCATGCGGCGGGACTTTCGCAACTTTACGTAAGTGCCGCCGCATACATTAGGAGATCTGTCTTTTCAGTTGCCTGTATTCTATCAAATCTACTGAAGACTGCAGCTTCATTTCCTGTCTAACAGCCATGAGATTAACAGTGTGATCGGAAAGTTTTGTGTTCTTCTGCGGTGGGTCTTGCAAAACTTAGCTCCAACCGCATGGACAGTTTCCACGAGCTTGTCATTTATATTGTCCACTGCATTTCAATTTTCTATAGGCACTGAAAACGATTTTTAACTTGAGCTAAAAGGTTTCGGAAGTCTGAATTAGAGCACGAGCACGAAGCGTTGACTTCATTAGACGACATCTCTCCAACTTAACGTTTAGTTTCAGTGTGCCTCTCACCATTCGGTGATCGCTGCCGGTTTTCACCCTCGCGATCACTGAAACATCACCGAACAGTTGTTGTCTGGTCGTCATAATTAAGTCAATCTCATTTTTTGTCGAACCGTCGGGGCTTGACCAGATCCACTTACTGTGGGGCCGTTTATGGAAGAAAGAGTTCGTCATATAGAGTCCCTCTATCTCCATGATTATTATTTCTTCTTGGTAATGTTTCCTACATTGCAGAGTATGTAGTGCTTTAAATAACATTTCGTAGACTATCACGATTGTTAAGCTAATATCAATATAGTGTTAGTATTAGTGTAACATAAATACTGACAAAATTTTACTTTTGCAGAGACGGGAATCTAACATTAGACTTAAAAAAAGTAGTTTCACAGCTTTTGGACTTTAATTTTGATACTTTAGTGTTGGAAAAAATAAACATTAATGAGCTAAAGCATTTACAAGATCTTATCGAAGGTAATCGCTACAGTGTGAGTATAAGTAATTATATCTGAAGTCTGAAATTCACCAGTAACTAAGCATCATTAGGTACCTGCCCAAAAGGTGAAGTCTCTGGATTAGCCTGTGCAGGTACTACAATAATTTTAATATATTACTGACACCCACGTGCACCAGCGTAAAATTAAGAAACTCAATAACATGTTGATTGACAAACGATCACATTTTGTTTCGAATTGGCGCTGTAGGTTTTGAAGCTCTAGTGACCACATAGATTGCTGTATATATACTAGAGAGTGGCCACTTAAAACCAGATGAAATGAGAGCTTGCACTCTCATGATATAACAAAACGATGTAACGGCTCCTCTTGACAATCGGCCATGATTGCCCATCAAATGATCGTCCATAATCGCCGCCATGATCGGGCCGCTCTCCACACAATCGTGTCTATTCATTTACTGACTGTCTACTTTCATGATAAGAGATGTCTATCGAAGATGGATATTGAGGTGATCGCGGCTGCGGCAATATTTTTACTTAGCTCTTATAATCATTTACTTTATGTGCGCGAAAAAAGAATTGTGAAAACTAAATGGACGAAAAGAAGGTGGTGGATGGTGGCTATTAACCGGAACAGAACAAGGTATAGTTAATAAATAAAAATGAAATAATGTTCATTGATACCAGATGAATCCCTTTTTATTTTTTTACCGGAACGTCTACACCACAGAGTACTTTATAACGGTCTACCTACACGTCTACACTGTACCCGAGACAACTACGTACTGAGTAGTACTGAGTAATCGGCGATTGTGTGGACGCGGACACAATCATGGGCCAGCATTCCTTTGATGTACCGACAACTAACCGATTGCTCACGATTACAGGCGATGATGGCCTATCACAGACAATCACGCCCTCTACACATATATAGTGTATTATCTATGCTCCACACAATCGTGCTTGTCTGTAATCGCCCATCATGGGCCAGTCTGAAGAGGAGTCTTAAAATAAATACACTTGTGGCGGCGCTGTCGGTGCGCCACAAGCTAAACACACCATTCACCATTACCATTACAGCCCTTCACAAGTCCACTGCTGAACATAGGCCTCCCCCAAGGAATGCCAAAACGCACGGTCCTGAGCCACCTGCATCCATCGACTTCCTGCATATCTTACCAGGTCGTCACTTCATCTAGTGGGGGAACGCCCTACACTTCGTCCACCGGTACGAGGCCGCCACTCGAGAAAATTTTTATCCCCATCGGCTGTCGGTTCTTCGAGCTATATGGCCGGCCCATTGCCACTTCAGCTTACTAATCCGTTGAGCTATGTCGGTCACTCTGGTTCTACTGCGGATATCCTCATTTCTAAGTTTATCACGCAGAGAAATTCCGAGCATAGCCCCCTCCATAGCTCGCTGAGCGACCTTGAGCTTCCTCATCCGGCCAGCAGTGAAGGACAACGTCTCAGTACCATAGGTCATCACTGGCAAAACGCACTGGTTGTACAGTCTTGTTTTCAAGTTTTGAGGTATACCTGACGAGAAGATGTGCCGTAATTTCCCGAACGCTGCCCAACCGAGTTGAATCCGTCGATTGACCTCTCGGTCGAAGTTGGACTTACCTAGTCGGACCATTTGTCCCAGGTAAACATACTCGTCAACAACTTCGAGCTTAGTGCTCCCAACAACTAACGGCATAGGTGTGACATGGACATTAAACATGAACTTTGTTTTTTCCATGTTCATCTTAAGACCCATCCGTTGGGAAACACTATTGAGGTCATTGAGCATAGTGCTTAGGTCCTCCAGCGATTCTGCCATAAGGACTATATCGTCGGCAAATCGAAGGTGAGTGATGTACTCGCCATTGATGTTAATACCGTATCCTTTCCAGTCCAGAAGCTTGAAAACGTCTTCCAATACAGCGGTGAAGAGTTTCGGGGATATAACGTCACCCTGTCTTACACCTCTCTGAAATTGGATAGGTTTCATACTCTGGTTCTGTACTCGGATAGCCATCGTAGCTCTACTGTACAAGTACTTCAATACTTCGATATACCGACAGTCAACTTGGTATCGCTGAAGGGACTGCAGCACCGCCCAACTTTCGACGGAATCAAGGCTTTCTCAAAGTCCACATACGCCAGACATAGTGGCAAATTGTACTCTTCGGACTTCTGTACAATTTGCCGTAGGGTATGTATGTGGTCTATTGTGCTAAAGCCTTTTCGGTAACCGGCTTGTTCGGGAGGCTGGAAGTCGTCAAGTCTGCGCGCGAGACGATTCGTAATGACTCTCGAAAACAGCACGTAGACACGGCTCAGAAGGGAAATCGGTCTGTAGTTCTTCAAGTGAGCGTTGTCACCTTTCTTGAGGAATAAGACCACCGCACTTCAGCTCCACGCCTCCGGTGTAGTGCCACCATGGAGGACGGAATTAAAGGGCTTCTGAAGGACTTCAAGTACAGGTTTTCCACCCGCTTTCAGGAGCTCCGCTGTAATTTCGTCCTGGCCTGGGGCCTTGCCGTTTTTAAGGTGCTGGAGAGCCATTCTAATCCCGCTCAGACTGACGTCCGGGATATCATCGGAATAGTGTCGGATAAGACTCGCTCTTGGATCGTTACTCACACTTACGTGTGCCTCCAACGATGATGTGTACAGCTGCCCATAGAACCTCTCAATCTCACTCAAAATCTCAGGTGTCCCGGAAACGACGCTGCCACACTCGGTTTTCAGCTTCGACAGTTGGCTCTTTCTGGCAGACAGATCTCTAGCAAATACTTTAGAGCCCTGGTTCCGCTCGATCGCTTCTTTAATACGAGCAGTATTAAAGGTGCGCAAGTCCCGCCGAATGCATTTGGTGATCTGTCTGTTCAGTTGCCTGTATGCTGTCAAAACTACTGAAGACTGCAGCTTCATATCCCGTCTAACAGCCATGATATTAAGAGTGTGATCGGAGAGTTTTTGTGTTCTTCTGCGGCGGGTCTTGCAGAACTTAGCTCCGACCGCATGGACAGTTTCCACGAGCTTGTCATTAATATCGTCCACTGCATTGCAATCTTCTAGGCACTGAAAACGGTTTCGTAGCTCGTGCTGAAAGGTTTCGGGACTTTGGATTAGAGCACGAGGGGGACGGAGCGTTGAATTCATTAGACGTGACCTCTCCAACTTAACGTTTAGGTTCAGTGTGCCTCTCACCATTCGGTGATCGCTGCCGGTTTTCACCCTCGCGATCACTGAGACATCACTGAACAGTTGTCTGGTCGTCATAATGAAGTTAACCTCATTTTTTGTCGAACCGTCAGGGCTCGACCAGGTCCACTTCCTGTGGGGCCGCTTCTGGAAGAAAGCTTTCGTCATAAAGAGTTCCTCCTCTTCCGGCCTCTTGGGTTCCGTTGCCCTATTCCGAAATTCTCTACTTTCAGCTCACCGTTCTCTCTTGTGCCTAGTTTTGCATTGAAGTCTCCCATTAACATCGTATAGTGAGTTTTGGCGGAATGCATGGCTCTAGAGATATCCTCATACATTTCCTCCACCTCCTCATCGGAGTGTGCCGAGGTTGGTGCGTAAACCTGTATGACCTTCACCGAATACCGTTTGGTAATTCTGAGTATAAGGTACGCAACCCTTGTCGACACACTCTCAATCTTTACAACGTTGTTAACAAGAGACTTGTGGACGATAAATCTGACACCTCCTTAGGACAGATGGATGCCCTCCAGGTGCTAGAACAAATTGCCGGATTTGAGGATTACCGTGTCCACCCCCTCTCTTGGGACTTCGGATAATCCTATGATATTCCAATGCAACTTGTCTATCTCTTTTCCAGCTCCAGGATCTTCTTATCAGTCCTCAGGGTGCGTGCGTTATAAGTTGCCAGATCGAGTCGTTGTAGGTGGCAACCGAACCTCCACCGGAGATTCTTAGCACCCCCTGCCCCGCCGTTACCATGGTCGCCACCGTAGCCAGGAATAGCGGGGCCGCCGGGGACTGGGGGCCGTCTCTTCGTTACTTTCATGGGGGGTATATTGCCATAGTTGCCACGCATGGAGAGCGGGTTGGCAACCGCAGTTTTTTTATTGTTTTTTTGCTGTTATCAGAAAGATGCTGCTGCCCATCCTCTGCCTCAGTTTCCCTCTGTCGCCTTTTACGACACCCACGGGAAGATAAGGGGTATTGAGAATCAATCCTGATATCTCGGTCAAAATGTTCCACAATCAGGTTTTTTGTCTTCTCAACAACCTTTGCCCAGTCATCTCTTGTGACTTCCCCGCAGGCTTCTTTTAATAGGGTCATCATCTTTTTCGTGCTGAATGGCGGGGAAGTATCGTGGCGGGCGGCGTAGCCTTTTATTTACACCGCTAAACAGTCCAGTTTCTCTTAACGATGCCAAAAGCTTCTTCCTGTTGAGATATTCATTTCTGGAATAGTAACCATATATATGATTTCTGATTGCATCGGCGTCAAAGGTGTCAATATCTGTCACGGGTTTAGTTCTACGTTTCTTCTTCGGAGTACGTAAAATATTATCTTCCGTGCCAGTAGAGCCGAACTTTTCTTTATTAATATTTGTTATCGTTCGTTTGCTAACTCCAAGCGCCTGAGAGACGCGTTCTTTTACTTGTTCGACAGGTAACAGGGTTCCGCCATTTTGCCGCTCCCGCTCAAAGTAATCTTGCAGCTTGATGATTAACTCACGGGCTCCACTTTTCAATGTTTGTCCACGTTCAGGCATTATTATGCACCAAAAGTAAAAAGAACGCAATACAAAACACAATCGAAGTCCGATTTAGCGCCGATGTCAATTTGAAAAGCAGAAACAGTCCATTAAACGAAAGCCGGGTAATCAAATAAAAACAGATCTAAAACACTTGAAGAACGTGGTCTATGCGGACGAAACGACAACAGACGACTGTTTTAGCGTCACAAAATGGCGGCCCATAACGCCATTTGGGGTTACCATTTTCAACCTAAATATAAAAATGCTACTTTCTTTCGCGCGTTCGGTTTGGTCGTAGTTTTATTTTTATATTTAATAAAAGTTATCTTATAGTCCATTATTTTCAAATTCTTAAAAAGAAAAACAAAACGTATTATTTTATAAAGTATAACTGTATAAGAACAGATTACGATACTGTTATTGCCTGTTATTGTTAGCACAGCACTACAAATATAAAGCGCTGACATAACCTTGTAATAGCACAGTATAGATTTAGAAAAATATTGTTTACCAAGTTATTTGACACTCAGTTTGGCACAAAATTATAACATTCATTGATTATTGATATAATAATGTTGTTTTAATGCTCATCAATTGTTAAAACGGTAAACAACCAGCAAAAATATTTTTATCGTAACTGCAACGCCATTACAAAGTTACGTCGTCAGTTCAATCGCGACGTGTCAGGAACGCATTCTCTGAACGGCCGAACTATAATAAGCACTATTCCAATTTTGCATACTTAAGTAATTTAGTTTCTGCAAAATAAGATATTTTCTAAAGAACCGTTAAATATTATCAGGCACTCGACGTCATGAGTTTGCTGCCACAACGCTGTGATCGCTTCCTGAAGCGGTGCATTTTTCAACGAAAAATATACCCCTGCAACGTTCTTTTTGATTCTATACTAACCCAATACGGCATGTGCTGTATTTTCAATAGCATCTACTATTTCAAAGAAAACAATAGGTATGTTCACTTACATATACTATGTCCCTAAATGTTGCCTAAGGCATAAAGTCTCAGATTATATTATAAATGGTCTTTTTTTCTATAACCTGGGCTTAAAATGACATCGTTTACAAAATGAAGCATTGGGTTTGTTTATTGGACCACTGTGAACCAGTGGCGTAGCCATGTAACCAAGGTACCGGGGCAAAAATTAATTTGGGGCCCTATTTAAACTGAACTAAATACTTAAAAGGTGCAAAACTACTAATTCATGAGCTCCTTGTCGTCCACTGCAGGGTATAATAAAGCAAAGCTACTTACTACTAAGTATTATGTGTAACGCAAAAAAATAAAATAAAATATAAAGTAAAATAAAAAATAAAGTGGCAAGTAGAGCAATAAGACAAAGGTAACCTCTGCCACGCTATCCGTGAATTTATGCAACATCAGGGGATTTCATTCAAACGTTAACAAAGTCCACTAGGTACCATCTGAAGACGGCGCAGCCGACTTTGCTAACCGAGACGCAGGTGTCCTCTCCGGTCGATACTATCCGGGGTACAAACTATAACACCTTTGTACCTAGAGCTAGAGTTTGCGTATACGTCAGAAAGGACATCTGTTCTCGGCGCCTCGGCAGTCTTGAAGGTTAACGACGACCATCGCGTCTACGGGTGCCTCTATGGTAATGCGGACTCAGATGAACTCATCGACCAGGTCTAAATCACTGCAGACTCCGTGCTACAACAGGTCTCATTTACAGACATCGTGATCCTTGGTGATTTTAACGGCCACCACGCTGAATGGCTAGGATCTTGCGGGAGGATCTGTTTATGACTTTGCCTTGGCATATGGTGTGACACAAATGGATGCTTCACCTACGAGGATTCTAGATGTGGAGGATCGTGCACCTTCCCTGTAGGACCTTCTGCTGACCTCTCATCCTGACGGACATCAGGTCTCGCCTCGTCGACGCCCCTCTTGGCTCATTTGACCATTGTCTGACCCGGACTATGGTGCCACTCATACTCCCATTGCGGTTGCGTTCTGCAGATAACCGCAGTGTTTGACACTATAAGTTGGCCGATTGGGACAGGAGGCGGTCTTTTTTGCATCCTTCACTTGAGGACAGCTGCGGGTATGCTTCTCGCCGGCTAATCCCAACGTGATCCTGTCGCTGATGCGGTACTTCAGGGTTCAGGTTTGGTCGCTCCTGTAAAATTGCATCGTGCTGTAATAGAAGTGCTTCACCAGCGCTGTTAAAAAGAAGTATAATTTCGCCTTCAGGTCGGTATGATATGGTTTACATAGCGCTCGTTGCGCATAACACTACTCGCACTAGATGTCAAGTCGAGTGGGCTTTATGGAGTTCCTCTCATTGTGTTGAAGACGTGTGCTCCCTAGTTGGCACCGGTCGTAACGTGTCTTTTCTAAAACTCTTTCTCCCTACGCGTAGTCCCGAACTCAAAGAAGATAGATTTAGTGCACCAGATCCCTAAAAAATAACCGAAAATCGACCGCTCAGACCTATCCAACTTATTATCCAAAATAATGAAAACCGTTGTGAACTGCCAGCTCATAAGGTTGGGGATCACCGACTGAAAAGTGATCGCTAGTACGATTTCCGTCGGGGTGGCTCAGCTGGTGATCTTCTGGTTTACCTGACTCATAAATCGGCGGAGGCAGAAAGGGAGACCCTGGCCGTTAGTTTGAACATAGCGAAGGTCTTCGATCGGGTTTGGCACAAAGCGCTTCTTTCGAAGCTCTCTTCCTATGGGGTTCCCGAGAATTTGTGCAACTGGATCAGCAGTTTTCTTGCAGATTGGAGCAACAAGGTCGTAGTAGAAGATGCATGCTCCATTTACAAGCCTATTTATGCTGGTGTTCAACAAGGCTACGTGTTATCATTTATGCTGTTTCTTCTGCTTATCAATAACATATTGCAAACCACTAACGTGCACTGGCGGTTCTTTATACACAGGCTATGCCCATGTTTCTCGGAAAAATGTCGTCGAGTACTGACTCAAACTTGTGTCTGAAGTCGAATTTTTGCTGGATAAGTTCTCGGATTAGGGCACTAAATCTAATTAAGTTCAATACCCAGAAGACACAAGTTTGCGCGTTTACCACTAAAAAGAACCCCTTTGTCATTACTCCTCAATTTCAGAGCACTACCCTAGTTACCTCAGCCAGTATCAGAATCTTCTGCGTTGACATATCGAATAACGTGCAGTTTCGTGGTCACTTGGAACGGAAGGCTGAATTGGTTTCTAAAAAGCTTTGCGTGCTCACCAGAGCGGGACAATATTTTATGCCAGCACACTACTTGCAACTTTACAAGGGGCAGTTTCGGCCTAACATGGAATACTGTTCTCATCCCTGGGCCGGAGCTCCCTAGTACCAGCTCCTTCCACTTGACCGCATCCACCGCAGAGCGGCTCGAATCGTCAACGACCGACGAAGACAAAAAACGAGCCTAAGAGATGTTGCATCCCTTTGCATTTTCTATCACATTTACCACGGGGAGTGCTCAGAGGAATTGTTCGGATTAATTCCAGTCACAAAATTTCATCAACGCCGTCTGCAATTCCCCTGGTGTTGTATTTGTTAACAGGCGGTGGTCGACACTTGCCATCAGGTGAGCCGCATGCTCGTTTGTCCCACTCTTCTAAAAAAGACAATAAAACGAAGTAGACAATTATCTATTATAACAATGTTATATTTATGTTCTGGAAGTGGGAGTAATTTTCGTGATTTCAATTCCAGCCGTTCGCGGTTAGGGCCAAAAAGTAAAAACTCGAAAATTCTTTATACAACTAGTATAGTACATCCTGGCGGCCGAGGGGCCCCTTTAGCTTGGGGGCCCCGGGGCACTGCCCCGCTTAGCCCCTGGGTACCTACGCCACTGTAGTGAACATCATTTGTTCTTGTTAATTTAATTTAATTTGTTTTTTCAGAAATGAAAGAAAAGCTAATTTCCTAAAGTTAAAAGTCACGAAGACGGGTTTCGAGAACTCACTGACTGTAGTGACGGATTACGATCCCGAAGATTCTCTGGAAGGCACTGTACTCTACGCCGGATCCTCAGGAGTAACATACTAATTATTGCCATTCATAATCATCATCATCATCATCATTACAGCCTATTACGAACGGTACAGGGCTGCTACTCGAGAACCTTTCTTCCCCTTCGGTTGTCGGTTCTTCGAACTATATGGCTGGCCATTTGTCACTCTTTTAACAGTGGTAGAGCCAGGCGGCAGCTCTTGCTGTCGCACGGATGGGCCGGCTCAAACCGGGGTGGTACCACGACCTCACAGAATACCAGCGTGAAGTAGAGGTTTACTTCTGCGTTTCGCTTGGTTAGTGCAGGTGGCCGGAGGCCCTTTTTGCTGGAAATGAGGCATTCCATCCTGGTCCTCACGGGTGAAAGCGCATCTGCATTTTGATTTGTAATAGAGGATAGATGTGGATGTCTATGGGCCGCAGCAGCCACTTACCATGAGGTGGCTCGTTTTTCACCCTTATCCTATAAAAAAAACACTCCAACTTCCTACGCTTTGTTGGTTACTCTGGTTCTACTATTTATTGCCATCGCCTACAATCAATCAATTATCTAATAATCTGAAAGTTAGACTGAGTTTCTGAGGAACATCTATGTGCTCCCAAACTTAGCACCTCATGTGCGGAATTTCGATTGACCAATTATACCATCTGAAAGGTCAGAATTAGGTCATAAAAGGTCAGTTGATCTTATTAATTGGTCAGCGTTAGATTTTTTTTATTAAGGGTCTTTAACCCTTTAACCTTTTAGCACCTCAATCGCGAAAAAATATAAAACATTCCACCTATGCGCGATCGAGAAACATTCGCTGATAATTGGTCAGGTTATATAAATATTTAGTGAGTTTCATTTAATATTAAAAAAATAATAATAAGTTGTCATTGTTGTAACGCGCATGCTTTGGGACGGTTAATTGTATCAGGGCAGTGATTTGGATTCCATTTAAAATCAATTGGACTGCGTTCTCTATATCGCCCTTACGTGTTTAATAAAACCAAACAAAGTGGTAATCCCAGACCAAATAAAAGTGGAAATCGAAGTCATATAACTCGCGTTACAGGTGATGTTCACAGACTGGACGGAGTTCCCAGCGGACTATGAATCGAGCCTCGTACATCCGAATACAGAATCCTTTCACAGCCTATACGGTATCTATACCTACAGTTCCGAAGACGTACTGCAACTTCCTGTCTCAAGGTTAGCTCTCAAATTAAAACTACGTATACTTGCGACCCGAAAATTTCAAAAATATAGCTCAATTAAAGACAGTAAATATTACAGACAAGACACTAGTTTTGTATAATTGTACAGATAATCGTTATTGCGTCTGTTAATGATCGTGTAATTTCTGCACGACAAGTCGTATAAGGTCTTGACCGATTGAGGTCATATCACATAATATATTATATTTGTTATGTCGAGATGAATCCAATATCCTAGGATCCGATAGGTAGATAGCAAGTTAATAACAAATTCTGAATTTATTAACCAAAATGACTCAAACTCACAATTTATGTTGGTTTAGTGCCCAACTGAACCTGATAAGTGGTGCGTCGTCGCTGTCGCGCCACCTACCGGAAAGGGCAGAACAACGTCAGCGGAGCAACCTCGTTAATATTTATAATAAGTAATATTTACTAACCTTTAACAGCTGGACATAGATCTTCCTCATTGTAGAGGTTCAATAGTGCAATAGTCGCGCTTGGCAGACGGATTGACAACGGCAGTAGCTACCAAAAATTTCTTTGATCCTGCTCTAACGAAACTCTGAGCATACCCCTCTCCATAGCTCGCTGAGCTACCTTGAGCTTCCTCATTCGGCCAGGAGTGAAGGAAGGTGGTCCACGTCTCAGTTCCATAGGTCTTCACTGGCAACACGCACTGGTTGTATTGTCTCGTTTACAAGTTTTGAGGTATACCTGACAGAAGATGTGCTGTAATTTCCCGAACGCTGCCCAACAGAGTTGAATCCGTCGATTGACCTCTCGGTCGAAGTTGGACTTAACTAGTCGGACTACTTGTCCCAGGTAAACATACTCGTCTACAACTGCGATCTTAGTGCTCCCAACAACTACCGGCATAGGTTTTTTTACTTTGTTCTGTCGGCGACTCGAACCTACGACGGCTCGGACATTTTACATCAGCCAAATAAAAGATTTTTCCATAGTCGCTTTTAAACACTCACGTGATGAAATAGAATTATTAGTCCCTTTTCTCTTATAGTAACAATTATTACAACAATAAAAAGGAAATCACATTAAAATGTTTTTATCAATGAACACATGGGTATATTTTATTTATTTAATGTCGTATTTGACCGTTATTACTAACAAAAATAGGATACAAGAAGTCAGATAAAAAAGAAAAGAAGAATAAAAACAGCACCAGCTTTCAAATAAAAACACATAAAAAAAGAAGAAAGAAAAACATACAGACGAATTGAATACCGTCTCCTTTTTCAAATCGGTAGATAAAGGAAGCTTCTATAGACGTTGCTAGGGCTAGCATACGGGTTCATCATCAGATTAGCTTTATGGTACCATATTATTTCATTGTCATCAAAAGTACATAAGTATTTCACAAGGAATTACACAAGTGCTTCAAAAATTGATTACAAAAAAGACAATTGTTTTTGGGCCCACTAGTTTTAACGTAACTTACCTAATAGGTAACGTAACACAAAAAATATACCAATTTATTATAGTACACTGCCTTAAGATTTTATGAAAGTCCAACCGGAATCATGAAATCTGGTTAATGTAATATGAAAAAAGTTTGTTTTTACATTATTGCGATATTAATATTGTAATCTATAGATTATAAGGAATAAATCGGCATGCATTTCATTAAGTACAAGGGGGACACTGAAAGTTCTTAGAAAATCAAAAACTGAACTAACTATCAAGTTATTAGTTTTATTATACCTTTTCAAAATAGTGTCCATTTACATCAATGTACCACTGAAAAAAGCACTTTTCCCACTCGTCCTGAGGGGTCTCTACGACGGCATTTTGAAACGCAGCGATTGCTTCCTCGGCGTCCACAAACCGTTTTCCTCGAAGTTTTTCTTTTATTTTCGGAAATAAATAAAATCGCAAAGTGCGAGGTCGGAGCTATAGGGCTGGGTGCCCCAGTAATTCCACATCTGCCGTCGCCTAGTAGTCGATTGTTTGCTTGGCGGTGTGCGACGAGGCGTTGTCGTAGTGAAAGAGGATCCTACTGCGAGGTCGTTCCTCTCGAGCTTTTTCAAAGACAAGTGGCAAACAATTGTTAGTATACCGCTATGCAGTAACTGTTCTCTAAAACAATTGTTGCGTAATGATCTGTCCTTCCGAAGAATGAGGCCACCATCTTTGTTCCCACGCTTCGACCTCTCTTCACTTTAGTTGGCAACTCCTCGGAAGGAAACAACCCGACAGCAGACTGTCTCTTAGTTTCATGATCATAACAATAAATCCAGCTTTCGTCACCCGTAAGTATGTCGAACACAGCGTTTGAGTCACCTCCTTTAAATCTTTGAACCATTTCACAACACCAATCAACACGACGGAGTTTTTGGGCCTCTGTCAGACATAAATGACATCGAAAGTCATAAAAAATCATTGTACGAAACCTTTCTCGCGTTAAATTGATGCTGACGTGACACAGACAATATTCAATTTGCCGCCAAATCGTAAATAAATGACAAATTAATTAATAAAATACATACACAATAATATTGGCAAAGAGTAAAAATATGAACTTATTTTTTTATTATATCGTTTACAAGTGGCCAGTTCTAAAATCTTTCAGTGTCGCCCTCGTAACGTCACAATTTGTGGTGGGCCCATTCTCCATACATAAAGAAATTGTCAGCTTTTGAACCGGAATGACCGACCGAAAGCAAGATAAAAAAGCGTGTAAAAATACACGAAAAATACGTTAAATTTTACAAAAAAAAATGTTTAATTCGAATAAATTATTACTTAGTTATATATTTCATTTTATTTATTTATTTTCATTACATTTTTTTTCATGATTGAATAAGAATCAGTTTTTTGTGCAGCCGAAAATGTTACTTCAGCAAGGAAGTTACTCTGCCATATTTTAGAGAGTACCATAACTCGGACTGCAACCTTGCGTGCTTCTTAATGGAAGTGAAGGATCAATGTCACTGTACCATGTTATACGTGCCTCGAGTGAATCCCCAACGCGCCTGCAATATCACCAGCCTAGTCTGCATTGCGAAAGTTAAAAGTACCTATACTTGTATATTATTTAAATAACTTGATTTTTTATATATTAAATAAATAAATTGCTACTGTGGTCCATGAGCACCTAAGACCAACTCCAAACAAAGAACAAAGCTACAGATGCGATGTCACCTCTGAGGACTAAAATACAATCAAAAGCATTCCGCTTTACAGCCCGTATTTAGACTGGTTCTCTTCTTTATTATTTTTATCTTTATTAGTTTTCTTTGAAGGCGAGGGTAGTACCTACCAAGACGGACTCATTAGGCAGAAAGGAGCTACCTCTAGTGTGCATTCAATATTTTTTGTGACCAAGAAAAGCCAAGAGAATTTTATAGGTTTTGGAATAGATTTGAAATTGAACTATTTATTTTTGCCACTAAACATCTGTGGTCTCTGTGTTCTTCGGTTGATAGCGATAATTACCAGAGCCATTCTATTATAGTCCTTAGGGAACACACAAACACTTATTCCCTTCTTTCAATTTGAAGTTTGAAGAGATAACCTTAGAATGTACTGTGTAAACTTATACCAAGAACTGCGAATTCGTTGTCAGTCATAAAAAGATACAAAAATGGCAATCCACTGAACCATGAACCTAAAGCAGCTGGAATAATGACAGAGCCTGTCTATCTTACTATTGATAACACGTAAAGTTTATAAGTTAACAAATTCCTACTACTGGGCACAGCTTTCTCTCATTTTCGAGAGATTTTTGAAACATGGATGAATTAATTTCGCAGATTCAACTTTCCACCTTCAACAAGTTGAAGGAATTCGCGTGGTCTCTATTTTTTATATTTTCAGACATGTGGGTTCCTCTCGCTATACTTTCATTGTTAGACATATAATAAGTCAGTCCTAAACATTTCACAAATTATTTCGTTCAAACTAATCGAATACGGTTCGCTTATACGTGCTGTTCAACTTTAGAGGAAACGTTTATCTCCTGAGTTACCAAATTTCTTTACTAAAAGTTTTTATATTATTTACTGTACATAAAACTTACTTAACAGTGTAAGAAATACAAAAGCATATTGTAAAACATATAAACATATTTTTAGCGCAAATAAGCAAGTGGTATCAGAAATGCAAGTGTCTCAGAGACTGTGTGTCGAGGCGTTACAGAGCCGATTTGGTGTTGGGGAATCTTGACGCAATGGAACATTTGAGTTTTAATCCATAGTGAGTAATGTCTGATTTTAAGGTATCTATAGTAAAATGTAGCATCGAGCCAATCCATTCATGCTGCTGCCATTATAAGCGTAACTCTACCTCGTTAAAATAGTACGCATACGTACGGGTAATTTAGAAATTTAAAGAAAATCTGTTACAGCTCATACATGAATGCAGGCCACAAAGTAAATTATAATAATTCTGACTTTCCACAGTTGAGCTCTCCACTCAACTGTGGAAAGTTAGAATGTGTCAAAAAACCACGTTTAATAGTGGTAGAGCCACGTGGCAGCTTTTGCTGTCGCACGGATGGGTCGGCTCGAACCGGGGTGGTACCACGACCTCAGTTTTATTATATTTAGTAAAATTTTTGAAAAAATAATTTTAGATCAAATGTTAAGTTTCTTTAATATTAATAAATTGCTACATAGAAATCAATTCGGTTTTACAAGGGGTCGCTCAACAACTGACGCTGGAGTTGAGCTTATTAAACATATTTTTTGTGCATGGGAGAATTCAGAGGATGCTTTGGGTATATTTTGTGACCTTTCCAAGGCCTTCGACTGCGTTCACCATGAGACATTAATCAGGAAGCTACAGTACTATGGTGTCAAGAACACAGCGCTTAAACTTATAATTTCATATTTAAGTAATAGAATGCAGAAAGTTATTATTAATGGTAAAAGTTCTTCCGGGTCACCTGTACTAATGGGTGTCCCTCAGGGCTCAATTCTCGGCCCATTCCTCTTTCTAGTGTATATTAATGACTTACCTTCTATTGTAGAGGATAATCATGATATAGTATTATTTGCTGATGATACTTCTTTGATTTTTAAACTTAAACGTAAATCATTTAAATGTGACGAAGTGAATAATGCTATATCAAAATTAGTGCATTGGTTTAACGTTAATAATTTACATTTAAACGGAAATAAAACTAAATGTATTAAATTTACAACAACGAATGTTAGAAATCTGAGTACCAATGTGTTTTTAAATGGGGAAGAACTGAGCCCTGTTGAATCCACTGTTTTTCTTGGCATCACTCTCGACGCAAAGCTTCAGTGGGGCCCCCATATATCCAAACTAGCAAGCAGACTAAGTTCTGCAGCCTATGCTGTAAAAAAGATTAGAGGTCTCACTAGTGTCGAGACAGCTAGATTAGTTTATTTCAGTTATTTCCATAGCATAATGTCTTATGGGATTTTGCTATGGGGACATGCGGCTGATTCAGAAACTATTTTTGTTTTACAGAAGAGGGCCATTCGAGCTATTTACAACCTAAAACTGAGAGAGTCTCTTAGAGATAAATTTAAAGAAATAAATATATTAACTTTGGCCTCTCAGTATATTTACGAAAATTTAATGTATGTTCACAAAAACAAAGGTAGTTTTAGTAAAAAAAGTGATGTGCATTCTGTAAACACTAGGAACAAACACAAGCTAGTGATACCAGTTTCTCGACTCCACAGAGTCAGTAATTCATTCTTGGGGCAATGTATACGCTATTACAACAAGGTCCCGGAAAGTGTACAGGCTCTCTCCATTAGCAAGTTTAAATGTTTTGTTAAGTTGAAACTGTATAAAAAGGGTTATTATAGTATAAATGAATACATGGTTGATAATAACCCCTGGGAATGAGGTGATCGCTTCCAAGCTGTTTCTAAAATAAATTTTGTACTTATATAGTTAGTACAACCATTATTGTAAAATTTGCTTTAAAAAAAGTCCCGCTGGGTTTCTTGCTGGTTCTTCCCAGGACAGAGGTTTTTTTTTCTCGAACCAGTGGTAAAGTAAAAAATGACTTTCAATAAGTATTACACATGTGATCTATATTGAATAAAAAATTATTCTATTCTATTCTATTCTATTCATAGAAAACCAGCGTGAAGTAGCGGTTTACCTCTGCGTTTCGCTTGGTGAGTGCAGGTGGCCGGAGGCCCTTTTTACTGGAAATGAGGCATTCCATCTTAGTCCTCACGGGTGACAACGCATCTACATTTTGATTTGTAATAGAGGATAGATGTAGATGTCTATGGGCCGCAGCAACCACTTACCATCAGGTGGACTGTGTGCTCGTTTGTCACCCTTATCCTATAAAAAAAAAATAACCCACGTATATCAATTCATAATTCCGTATTAGTCCTTAACTTACTGTATGTAAGAAGCATGAGAGTAAAATTAATGCTGTAGAAATGGGATAATTATTTACGTTATGTAGAGGGACACCAAATGATAGGGTGAGAAATTGTGTGATAAAAGAAATCGGGGTATGGCTGTGTGCTGTCTTGGACACGGCCGTGTGTTTTATGTGAATACCTATACGTATCGTCAAAATTTATCCTTAACGAAAATTATGCGACGCAGCAAAACGACCCCTAGATGGCAGCGCTTCCCCCTCCACCGCGCTCGATGCGTCACAGATCACAATCACAGTCCTCACTCAACCGCTCAACGTACCGAATTCTTTGATCCTTTAGCTATTGAGTGATGTAGATGATAGATATGAATATAGCTGCAACACCAAACTGTATTCTGAATTGCCTTCCACTACAGATGCAAATTTAAAGATTTATTCTTGTCAAAAAGTGTGGTTTGCAAGATATTGTGACTAGAATTAGGAAAGAAGAAAAATTATTCGGTGGTTTGGACACATAGAAAGAATGAATGAGGAAAGACTGACAAAGCAAATTTACGCTGCAAAAGTGCGTGGTAGAGTTTGTAAGAAATGTCCTAGACAAAAATTTATATATCAAATTGCCTTTTTTATCAAATTGGTACGTAGATATACGGATGTGAAAGAAGCGAAAGAGCTGTCAGTATCGTGCCATGTGGTAGTTCGTAGAGTAGAGTAGTGAGAGTCTATGTCTGTATGTATAATTAAGATGGTCGACTAGTCTCCGCGGTGCGGAGACTTAATGTACGAGACTTAAAATTAAATATCGAACGCGATACCGATACACCTGCGATAAGAGACAGTATCCGCTATCTGCACTCACCGTATGCAATAGACAACCAATAGAAAAGTGACTGTTAAAAGCTAAACAAGTAGAACCGGTCGAATATAAATACTAATTTTGGGGAGTTTAATAACTAACAAAATAAAGTTATTGAAAACAACTGATAAAGACTACTGCCTATCTTATACAACATAATATAACAAAAACCGTGTGGTTCCCGTTAAGTGCGTTATTATTATCAGAGTCAGTATTCAAACGTAAAGCAATAACTTTTTCTGAAAAAACTTGAACATTAAAAAATTTATATTAATTTAAAAAAAATTGCGAATTGTATGTGGTTTTAATACCTCTTCATTATCCGAGGAATAAGAGAATTGTCAAAGACCCCCTTTACCGATGCTCGTGTCAGTTATTAGTGGCATTGATTTATATGTTAGTGGTAATATAAACACATACAATTTGCAAATTATTTTTTTTATTTAAAATTATTCTTTTAATGTTGAAGTTTTTTGAAAAAGTTATTTCTTTACGTTTGAACACTTATGAAACCACAGGGTTTTTGTTACATGTTGTATACTTATATAATATATATTCGTAGTTATGTGCCTATTATATTATGCTTACCAAACGTAGTGATTAATGCAGATCTTCCCTAAAACGAGGGAGTCCCATCTGAAGTCATCACCTTTTACATACTAAAGGGGAATAAGAAGTAGAAGCTTAAATAAAATGCGAAGAATCCTTAAAGCTAGTTGTATTCACCAATCTAACAGAAACCCAACTTACTGCAATGATTTATTGATAAAACGAATTTATTGTTTTCCAGTACTGGGATTGTGTTCAACAGGAGCACGAGCATCATGCACTTCTTCTTTCCCAGATCTGTTTACGTAACGCAGAAGCAAGAAACTGTGATATCCCTCATCAGCTTAACTTGTATGTATTGAAGTAGAATAACATTAGAATAACGAATCATCATCATCATCATCATCATTACAGCCCTTCACAAGCCCACTGCTGAACATAGGCCTCACCCAAGGAACGCCACAAAGCACGGTCCTGAGCCACCTGTATCCACGAATAACTTATATAATATATTACTAAAAACTTAAGAATTTAGGTATTATGTCCGATCAGACTTTGTCTTGGGGACCGTAAGTGAGTGAAATAAGTAGAAGAATGTTTGCCGCAGTTGGTTCACTTCGAAGATGTGACGCAATGTTCTCCCCATTCCTACTAAAGTTGCGCTGGCTCAGTCTCTTCTTTTACCGTTCCTTGACTACGCGGACACTTGTTATCTTGACCTAACAGTCGAGCAACTTAATAAACTTGAGCGGCTTCAAAATTATTGCATAAGGTTTATATTTGGGTTACGAAAGTATGACCACATATCCGAATTCCGCCATAAGCTCACGTGGTTACCGATTCGCCTTCGCAGGAATACTCACATTCTTCATCTTCTTTACTGCGTTCTGTTCAATCCAACCACTCCTTCTTATTTGAAAGACCGATTTATATATTTAAGTAGCTTACACTCTTTACCTCTACGATCTCAAAATAATCTCCTTCTAAGTACTCCTAGACATTCCTTTTCCTTCTATTCTAATTCTTTTACGGTTACCGCTATACGACTATGGAATTCTCTCCCCTTACATATTAAAGAATCTAAATCTCTTCCCATATTTAAAAATAAATTAAAACTTTATTACCTTTCCTCTTAAGTTACTACCTGTCGTCATTCACTTTTTTTTCTTTAATCACTTATGTTCTTCTAATTATCTTTCTATATTATATTCTGTACACCCCTTCCGCTATCTTTTAAAATAGTATCCTCTGCCCTAAGGTTGCCTGGAAGAGATCGCTGTTTTAGCGATAAGGCCGCCTGTTGTACCAACATCCCTTTAAATATATAAATACTGTAATATGTTCCTTGGTGTACAATAAAGTATATTTTACTTTTTACTTTACTTTTACTTGTTGACGATTGAACTTATAGGCCCGGTGTCTACGTGGGATTTATATGTAATAAAATAATGTGTTAACTGTGTTCCTTGTCTAAAATGTCGTAAAAACGACTAATGGGATATCGATTTTCTGATTGTGTAGGCCATGGGCTAGCCCCCAGTTACTTTTAACCTCTAGACCCAACAATGTGTGTTTTTGCTCATATCAGGGCTGAGATTAGAACCTAGCACCGTAGCCAGGGCCAGGGTCTCGTACCATTAGGCTATGGATCTACTGTTTCTGTAATAATATGATGATATAAATAAGTGAAGAAGTTCATATATTTACAATATTGGCAATTACATAAAATGTATAACAGTGTAAAGCGAGTCACACACTACGCAGATAACTTGTGTCTCGCCAGCAACGCAATGTCAAGAACGCGTAATTAGAAAACGCCAAAATTAGGGAGTATTTGGGTGCTCAATGCTCATTAGGTGCCAAGATTAAAAATTAGGTGCTCTAAAATTTTCACGGTAACGAGCTGTTGAAAGAACAATGGCCAAATTTCTATAGGAGCTGGACTTCACTTTTATTTTTCATGTCCCAAAACAAACTATAGCTAGATTGGTTTGTTTTTATGTTGTAAACACCATCCCTATTTGAAATCATATCTAAATAGCCACAATGTTTTATAATAAAGTCAACAATACATTTGGAGCTAGAATACACAAATACGTTTTATCCGACTGCGACGTAGTTAGGCTAGTGTAGTAAGCGATAAGCGAGGAGGGTAATTAGTTATCTCGTTTCCATTTATTTCGATTTCTTTCAGAACATTATCATCAGTATCACAATCCACAACAACGAGTGAAGCAATTAAGATGATACGAATTATTGCCAGGTGACAATCAATAGCGTCAACAGATGACAACAGATTATGTAACTTGTCGATGACAAATGACGTTCCGTTGTTCATAATTGAACAAAACGCTTAGCTTTCTATGAAGCAACATAATTATTTTATGACATGAACCCAGTACATAATAAATTAGTATAGTAATTGATTTGTTGCCTACATACTAATTGAATTGATTTACAATTAATAACTATCTAGAAAAACGTAAATAATTATAGTGTTTGAATACAAAGACCTTTTGTACGCGAAATCAATCGTCATTACGTACGTTTCAGTGCGTTCTAAAACCATTATTTTAAATAATTTCGGAACAGTTACAAAAACAAAAATAAATGAATAACTTTTTTTTGCGGCTACTTAGAGAGGTATTTTTTGTGTTTTTTAAGACCTTAAAAAATAAGGGTATTTTTCATAGATATGGCATATAGTGACGCCATCGTTTCGTCGTCTGGTACGATTTGACCAATCTTCTTTGCGTTGCTGGCAAAACGTATCGCTAGCAACGCAGTGACGTTAATAGATATACGATAAATATTAATAGCTAGGAATTAAGTGTCAATGCCCCTATGTCAACCCCTTCAGAAGTGTTTGCCATTTTTTTTTCTTAATTCTTTATCAACTTAGCTGACGGATAGTCATTATTATTATTTGAATCAAACACTTTTTTGGGCATTTTTTTTTGCGACTGACCTGTATGCGCAGTACCAGGTGTACCCAGGTAGGCCAGGCAAACAGTCATATACCTGCTCATTCAGTGGACTGATACTTTTCAACAAAGTGTCATGATGCATCAAATACTTCATGAAAAATGCGTCATTAGCTCTCGGACCAAAATATGGCATAGGATTTTAACTGCAGATAAATACAGGATACTCGCGTTGAGGCTTTATATGACATTCTATGAAACAACTAAAATCTACCACTACCCAAAGAGTTCTGAAGAAACGGGTAAAAATCTGAGGGTGTAAAGTCAGGACTATATGATGGTTTCATAAACACTTACCAACCAAGCTCTCTCAATTTTTGCTGAGTGGCCAAAGATGTGTGTGGTCTGGCGTTGTCATGATGAAAGACCACTCCTTTTCTGTTGATAAATTCCGGCCGTTTTTTCTTAATTTCTTGTTTGGGTCTCATTAGTTGTTGGCAGTAGAGACTCGAATCGATGGTTTTGCCCGATGCCCTTCTAATCCCACCATACACTCAGCATCAACTTATTGCGTGTTAATCCGCGTTTCGATACAGTCTATGGACCTTGACCATGATCTTTTTCGCACGTTCTGATCCACTTTTTATCACCAGTGATCAATCTTTTAAAAATGGTTCGGTTTATTACGTTTCAATAGAGAATTTTTTTTTTATAGGATAAGGGTGACAAACGAGCACACAGTCCACCTGATGGTAAGTGGTTACTGCGGCCCATAGACATCTACATCTATCCTCAATTACAAATCCAAATGCAGATGCGTTGTCACCCGTGAGGACTAAGATGGAATGCCTTATTTCCAGTAAAAAGGGCCTCCGGCCACCTGCACTCACCAAGCGAAACGCAGAGGTAAACCTCTACTTCACGCTGGTGTTTTGTGAGGTCGTGGTACCACCCCGGTTCGAGCCGGCCCATCCGTGCGACAGCAAAAGCTGCCGCGTGGCTCTACAAATGTAACAGATTTGCAAAGGAATACACGATTCATTAGGTTTCTTTCAGTGAGCTCTTGTGGTACCCAAATATCGAACTTTTTTGTATAGCCAGACTTTTTCTAATGAGTCAAAACTGTTTTGTAGTCAATGAGTACGTCGTAACTACTAATATGCCGATCTTGCTCCACTTTTTTAAAAATGACATCGACTTTATCCCTATTAGGACAAGAGCGAGCTGCATCTTTGACATCAAAATTTCCAGATTGAAAACGCTTGAATCAACTTTGTGCTACTCTTAGGCCCGGCGCCCACCTACGTAACGTAACACGTGATCTGACGCGTGATTTGACGCGTAACTTGTCACTCGCCTCAACATTCAAAGGGAATGTATGTAGTAACGCCCATTTGCGTGGCGTGACGCCGCATGATCTGACGTGCCATTCAGCTTGCTACTAGTGACGCATTGAAGTGGCACGTAACACGAAACTTGTAGTTTTAATATTAAATTTATTGATTTAATTCATGAAAAACCATGTTTATATGATTATCCTAGACACAATTACAATAACAGGAACTCGCAAGATGCTTCTTGCAACTTGTAGGGCAAATCTATGCGAAATGTAATTCTAATTCCTTCATAAAATTGAAAGTACCACCACTTTTCAAATTTTTTCCCTTAGGGATGTACTCAAAATCTTCAGCTGGCACTTTGAATGTTTGAAATCTGTAGCAAAGCAAGGGCATGTTTATCCTCTTCAGGCGAGATTTTGGCCCAAAATGAACTCTGCGACATGCTATTGTTGCACAGGTTGGTGCAAGCAGTGTCACTCGTGGTCACGTCAGAGCATCGTCAGAATCATGCTACAAGCCATGTCGAAATCATGTAGCTTAGGTGGGCGCCGTGGCTTACTGACACTGCATTAAGTCCATAAACGTCACAATGTTTTTTCGCGGCTTGAGTCCCTTTTTCCCTTTTTTGTAATAAACTTCAGAATGTATCGAATTTCTTCGTTAGATTCACTTATTTTGGCGGAAAGAAAACCAATTGAAAAATGGCGAGAAAGTATTTTTTACATGTATAGTAAGTAATACTCGGTAAAAAAAATCTGCATCAAAGAACAGGTCTAATATGTTTGAAGGATTTCGAGTGAATGTATCATTTCGTCATCATCATCATCATTACAGCCCTTCACAAGTCCACTGCTTATTTTTGTTTTGTTACGCTAAAGAAGTACAACTTCTTACGTGCGTACAAAAGTCCACACACGGGTTTTTTATATATTTTAGCTACAAACGGAGCCACAAATAATGTTTACAAAGAAGTTTTGTAAGCAAAGTATATTTTTGCTTGCGATCTTTTTGATGTTCTTTTCTTTCGCACATACGAAAACTTTGTAAATATATCAAGCAACGCGGACGAAGTCGTGGGTATCAGCTAGTATCATATAAAAGTGAAGTAAATCCGCCGTGTACGCGTAGTGACGACGTAAGAGAATTCACTATCATCCAGTGGGTGTCGTAAAAGGAAAAAAAAAACAGGAGCTGGCTAGCAGCATCTTCCGAATAACAACTCAAATTAATAATAAATAAACTGTGTTTGCCAAGCCGCCCGCCCGCCAAGCGTTGCAACTATCACAAATTGCGCTTTATGTGGTCAATATATGGGGGCTATATTCAATGGTGAATAGGCTATATTCAAGGCCTTAATAAATGAATGAATGATAATCCCACGACTGCCTAGCTATTTTATAATCTATATTATCTCAAGATTTTGCCGCGCTACCCCAATGCTCGTTCTCGTCCTTCACATATCCAAGAATTTATTTTATTTCTTAGTTATGTAGACATAACTTACTAATTCAATAGGTAACTAGATGTATTAATCTCATGATGGGGCGAGCCTTACCCTACTGCTTAAAAGCGAACATTTTTAATCCGTTTACTTTTTGTTTTAACGGTATTTGATAATTTTGAAACTCTAGCTAATGCACGCTGAAGCAATGTGCATGTGAACTTACACTTCAAGTAACACGAACCCATAGTCGTGAGATAACAAGTGGTTGAATAAAAAAAATTTGTACAACTGACTTCAATATAAATAAAATTATTTATTGTTGATTTTTTTTAAACCGATCGACTGATTTCGATAAAATTTTAATAGGACTACCTGGGAAGTATACACCCTCTGAAACAAAAAAAGAATTTTCCAAATCAGTTCAGGTGTCTTCGAGTAATCGGTGAACATACATTAAAAAAAGATTCCGACGATTTGAGGATCTTCTCCTCCTTTTTTAAGTCTGTTAAAAATATAGATAAACAGTTAACAATTTCGAAGGTGTAGCAACGGAGATTGAACTCTGTTTGCTTATGTGTTTTAAGATGAACTCATAATGATAAAATATCGAGTTCAAATTCTTCAAATACAAAAACCTTTTACTAATTTGTATCCAACGGTTGCAACACAGTAGTATTACAGTGTCTAATTATTTTTATTAACACTTAACAGCCAATTTAGGTGGTGTGTTCGGACTCTGTCTGGGTTGCAGTTTCATCAGCTTGATCGAGATGTGGTTTTACATTTACATGGCTATAAAAGGTTTCATACGGAAGCAACTCAATATCAGACATGACCGTCAGCGAGTGGGTTACTTCAACTGAATACTAACATATTACAATCACCATCGCCAGACACCAAGCAGCAAACTAAAATACAATATAAAGCATTAATTCTGACATTACAATTTTTCTTATTATTTTTACATGTTGTTTAATTTTAAGAAACAAAATTATTATATGGGTCAATTGCAAATGTTATTAAGTAATTTTGTTTTTTAAATTAGTCTGTTATAAAATTTTCGGAATAGTTTTATATGTTATAATACTTTAATAAATTATAATTAAATAATATTTAAATTATATGTTGTATGTAATAGTTTTATATTATGTATTTTATTGCGTTAACTCAGTCCAACAAAGACGGAGTGCTGCGTTGAGTACATTTCAATTTTAAACTGACACCGAAAACATGCTCAACAGCTTATTGTAAGAACTCATACATACGCATAATACCTATGCATCTAACATCATTTGCAACCAGTGAACACAAATCTTCGTTATTTGCTTTCACTGTTTACAACCAACAAAATGGTTTTAGGTGTATTTGTGTTGGTCCAGTACCGACTTTTATTTATTTTTTGCTTTTACGAGCTGTTCAAAAAGAAAGAAAATAACGTGTTAAGAAGTTGAACATGATTTCAGCTACACGTGAAATGTACGCAGCTTCACATGAAATGTATGTAGAAGCGGTACGGCTACCTTTATTACCATGCACAGGAGGCACACATGGACACGGACCACGGAGTGTTTGATAAATTCGTAAATTAATGTGTAGGTAGTAGTATTCCCAGAATTATTAGAAATATTATTAACTTTAAATAATTGAATTACGAAACTTCCTTTCTCTAATTCAATAAGTATTAGAAAATGGCAATTTTAAGTTCGACTTCTTGTGCACCAATTGGAATTCTAAGTTCAAATTAATGTCATAAAAGCAATCAAGTCAAAAATCTATAAATTATATAAATAATGTTTAGTTAATAGAAACTGTTATCTGTTAAAATTAGTTGATTTGTTAAATTGTATTTTATTTTCTCTTATATTTGTTCTTTCGCTTGACCATTCATAAGAGCTTATATATGAGCCTATGTGAATAAACATAAAATAAATAAAAATAAAAATAAAAATCACAATGATTTCCATCCATGGCACAACATTAGTTTATTTTGTACCATTACTTAAAAACAATTTATATTACTATTTCAGCGACTTTTACAAGTTGAATTGCAATAGTGATGTTTAAAACTATTCTTCCTTCCTAAAAGTCTAAGTTCCTAGACACTTACTAAAAAGTTCTGCAAACACATATCTAAAATATTAAAGTAATGAACGATATTACCCTTAAACTGTTAATAGATCTAGTTCAAATAGGTACTGTACTTAAGAAACGTATAAGTAGCGGCACGAAAGTCTAGCGGTCACAATTATTGCGCATAAGTCGCGCTGATTGGTTTATTGCCCATAAGTCGCGCTGATTGGCCCTCCAGTCGCATTCGTGCAATTCAATTCGTACGCTTTCCCTCCACGTTTCGTTCAGCGCTAGACTTACTTGCCGCGACTGGTAAGAGTGAAGACAAGAAGTAGTTTTACTTATCCCGAACTACTATTATTGGGAAATACTACATAGAATTTTCCTTACGTAGTGTACGTATAAATATTACGAACAGCGCCATTCGTCTATTTTTGAGATGATGGTACTGTTAGCTCTTACGGCTTTATCCTGACACATGGCTATTTAAAAAAGGGAAAGGCGGCAATAAGGATGAGGATGATGTTGGTTTATGATTTGGTATTGTTACCAATCATCATGTCCCCTCTGTTGAGGTTTATTGAGCTATCTAACCGCTGTCCGAGTGGGTGTGTACCCCCGCATCTGACTACTTAGCTCGTGTCGGTCGATGTAAACAGTATAACTGAAAGCATATGACCTACGCAAATAATAGCACAAAATACCTTGCTCCAAATCTATGCACAGTACTGTTGTACAACTTTTTTCTACTTAAAATGTATTAAACGATATTCGCACACAATTATGATATATAATGTTGTATTAATTCACTTTAATGTATACACAGTACTCTATGCTTTTATGACACTTAGGCCCGTATTAATAAACATTACTCAGCTTAAGTAAATGCACTTGAGTACAATGTCGAGGTTATGATCTTATTAATAAACATATCTCAAGATACGGTTAAGGTTTACGATATCAGCCGAGTGTCACGCTGATTAAAGGTACCATTCCGTAGCCGATCGCAGACAGCAGCAGCAGACGACGTGTCGTCGCGACACTACTGGTTTCTATCTAGTTCTACGAAATACCTTCCGTAGCTAGCGACACGTCGTTTGCCGGAGCGGCAGACGACATGTTGCCCGACCGCAGATCAGTAATGCCGCCAACATCCGAGCGACACGTTGAATTTTTCTCAAAAAATGAGTTTCACCCATTCCGTGGAAGAGAAACTGATAAACCTGGTGGCCCAATATCCCGCACTGTACGATACATCTCACAATAATTATTTAAACAGTGTGACAAAAGAAACTGTTTGAAAAATATATAGGAAAGGAGTTAAATAAAATCGGTAAATAGGTATATATATACAGTACCTATTTTGTTTACGTAAATAGAGTACCCATAGAACATTCGGAACAGATTGGAACACGTGCTGCTGCCGCCTGCAGTCGGGTTCGGAATCATGACTGCAGCGACATGACGCGACGACACGTCGCTTGCTGCTGCTGTCTGCGGTCGGCTACGGAATTGTACCTTAATAAACGAAACTCGACTCTCAAGTGTGTGTACTTAAGTGCAAGTCACAGAACAGTATTTCTAAGTACAGCGTTTTGAGATAGTGTTTTTATGTGTTTATTAATTAGCAACGATCTTGAGATGCTGATATCGTAATGAGAGCGTATCAAATGATTACGCACTTGAGTTCGTCATTGAGAAACGTCTATAAATAAGGGCCTAAAAGTCAAATGTGGTCTAAGTGTCTTTGTTCTTGTAACGTAGGTATAATAAACGAGTGGTCCTTTTTAAATTTTGTATTAAAAAATATTAATTTACCACGTTTCATATTCTTATTCATATTCCTTGCTCATCGGGAAGTGTACGAAATTTGATTTGCAAAATTCCACCTGGAACAACAGATACACAAGACAGACAAACAAGAAAATTACTTAATAATAACGTGGTAACATATTATATCTCACAGCAAAAATAGTACCTGTAATTATGTGATTTTTGCCTAATAAATCAATTAGTCCTTCAATATGGCTGCATTATTTTGACTTTTACCTTGATACTTTGTAACGATCAATCGATTAATTCCGTTTAGTAAGTGTAAAATGATAAGGTAACATTTTTGAAATAATTAAAACCCAACATTCTGGTGTACGTAAACAAATTTATATTTTCTGATTTACATATATAATATTTGACTACAATCTGTTTTAATATTCAAATAATTTTATCAAATATATTGCTTTGCTAATTTCCATGAAAAAATACAAAAGTATTCTACAATTGCGATAAGAAAAACTTTCTAGAAAAAATCACCTCTCACTTAACATCTAAAATGTTCATATTATGCGTATTATTTCATATTTCGAATGTAGCCTACTATAGTGAAAAAATGTCGTTCATAAAAAGTGCGAAACCTCACCGTTTGCGCACGTCGATGACACTGAATACACAATTACAATATACATACTAAATAAATACTCCATTTTACTCGCCGTCTAACCCAATAATACTTTAACGGAAATAAATGGCGGCTAATTCTTATTATATCTAATATAACGACATAAATCAATTTTTGGCTTAGATTTTAATTAAAACTACGATAAAGCACATAAAAGTAATAATTTGGTCTAAGTTATGCGTACTATAATAAAATTGTTAAGTGCCTTAATCTAATTATTGCCTTATTCTACATAATGTTTAATTCCAGGAGTCATTATTAGTACAAATATCTAAATGACTCATGCCTCACGAAAGTAATACAGACAAGTGAAAATATAGATTATACAAGCATATAACAAATTTACTGTGGAGAAAAAAAATATAGTTTTCTTAAATGTTAAAGTTTATGCGCTTCATTTGTGATATATAAATAATCGAATACTTAATATTAGACGGAGAGCGCATGAGTCAATTACACAATAACAGAACGCCCCCCCAAAGGCGGAGAAGCGAATCACTGGACGTATCACAAATTCCTTAACATTAACAATCGTTAAATAACACTACCAGTACCTAATTCAATGGAACGGTAAGACTTTACATCGACATTGAGCTAACTTACATTCAATATATTAATTATTTGTTTAAGTATTATTTATTGCTGTTAGTCGTACAGTTAACTTAATATTTCGTATTCTTTAATTATTGTATTTCCGAGAGTAGACGTAGTAAATGGCACGAAGGTTATTTATTATGACAAGATACTATAGGACCATACAATTTTGTGCCGTTGCAATTCGTACAGGTTGTAAAAGAGATCTTTTACACAACATACATATATAAAAATACAATTTCCTAGTCTAGCCTCGCTAGATTAAGCACAACTCGAAAGAAATCCCTGAAATGCTTTAAATAAAACTCTGTTTTATTTTTACATCACAATTATTATTTTTGCTGAAGTACACATCTATTGTATAAAAAATATTTTCTCCATATAGAATACTAAAACAGCTCATCAATTGACTTTTGTGAATTGGCAACACTGCCACTTTACAAGTACGTTACAATAAGACTACTTTAATAATAATATTATAAATACAAAGCACATAGTGAGCAAGTAACATTACTTAAATACGAGAGCTCCGCAATAAGTTATAAGAGTAAAAGTTGATCGCCAAAACAGGAGCTTGAAATAGAAATTTTAGAAAGACAGCTCCAAGAAGAATTCTATAGATAAGTATGGAAGATAGTTCAGAATGGTTAAGAAGGCAGAATTAAAATGAATAAATAAGTATTGCGTAGTCTCACGTCACGAAACTCGTTGCACGAACTAGGTTCGTTAGGCGCCGGCCATTACGTCACACGTAGGGCCCAATAAGGCACGCGCATTAAACTTTACTAGATATATATAAACGATCGGAAACCGCCTCCCGAAAAATTTACAGATATAAATCCACTTTCGAAGATAAAGACCAACCACTTTGCGACATTTAATTTTGAATAAAGTACAATATTGAAAAAAAAATACAATTTTATCTCCATATTGGAGGGATGCATTAGTTTACAATCGGTAAACTTAAAAATTTGAAGATACAAAGACCATTTAAAATAGTATTAACTATTTCGAGTAGCTAAAAACTACTTTCAAGTACAATGAACAGCATAAGTTATTAAATTGACAAAACACGTTTTTTCCTCTTTAAAAATTTTCGTAAAACAAGACAAACAGTCAAATCACAAAATTATTGTGATACCAGAAATATATACTAAGAATTATTTTCTCACATATTACGATAATACAAAAAAGCCCGTCAAGGGCTGGTAACAAGCATAAAGTGACGTCACAGATACTACGATAGTAGACGCAGCAACGGCATTGTAATCAAATCTGACAGTATACACGTATAAGTCCTTAAGGCTTGAGTGATTAGTTCGAAATTGGCGTGCCGCGTCCCCGAAACGGTCGCAGAGTGACAGAGGATTTTGTCCCTTCATAGGCTGGCTTCAAGGTCGAAGGTGGCGTGTGCGTCTCAAAGGCTGACCAGGCTGCCGTGGTCGGGCGAGGCGAGGTCGGGCGCGGCGCGCTGCTGCTGCGCGCACGGGTGCGGGTGCGGGTGCACCGGCGTCAGGCCCGTGCCGCCCTCCATCAGGCTGTCGAAGTTGAAGGGGATGCCGTTGCTCGGCGTGCTGATCTCGATGCCGGCGATCTTGTTGTTGCCAAGCGCTTTGCTGTTGTGAATCTGGAACGGACATTGTAATTAGTACTACAAGCATTTTCAACACTTTTATACGTAGTACAGCCATGCTGCAGCTATATTACTGGTATAGTTATAGCACGAATGGGTCAACTCGACCAGGGAATGGCCACGCTCTCACAGAATACCAGCGTTAAATAACAGTTTTACACTGTTGTGTTTCGTATGGTGAGAATAGAGAACCGGAAACCCTTTTTATTGGAAATGAAGTATTCCATCTTAGTCCTCATGAGTGACAACGTATCCGCATTTTGATTTGTAATCGAGGATGGATGTAGATTTCTATGGGTCACAACAATCACTTACCCTCAGGTGGACTGTATACTCGTTTGTCACCGTTATCGTATTAAAAAAATAAAGTTTTTTACTAAAATCTTATTCAGGTTGGCATTTAAGAAATAGTTACACTGCCATCTAACGGCGATTATGAAATGTTTTCGGCACTTTCCATAGTCGCTTTTAACGACACCGGGACACTGGTACGGATAGTGGACAGGGGATTCTCCCCGTATATTATATACCTAAGATATTTTTCAATCCCTATAAACAAAACCAATAAAAGTAATTTGTGCACATCATAACGGAAGTAGACGCGTTTTCTTGGCAATTATTTCTCAATACTACCGGAAGTTGTCCACCATAGAGAATAGAATAGTTTATGCGAAAATATCGATGCACTCAACATTCTACAGAAATTTAGGATTCGTGCTTCGGGTAGCTAGGGACTTCACTCATATTAAGGCAATTACTGCATTGTATAATTTTTTAGTGAGGAGCCAATTAGAGTTCAACGCAGTCATTTGGTCTCCACATGAAACTAAATATAGTATCATGTTGGAGGGAGCGCAGAATATATTTATGAGATATTTATATAAAAAAATGTATGGAGTATATCCATTTTACCCAAATAAGTATCCTACATTATTCACCTTAGGGATGGTAGGATACCATGAGCTAAAAGCTAGAAGGAATTTAGCGCTAGTCTTATATATCTTTAAGGTGATGAGGGGCAAAATTCACAATCCAGACGTACTGCAACAAGTGCGCGTGTGTGACAGATACGTGTGGCGGGCGCGCGGCTGGCCGTGCCGCGCGCCCGCACTAAGCTGCTGAATGAGGCGCCGTTTACGCGCGCACTCCATATCCTCAACCGTATAGCAGAAGACATTGATCTATTCTGTTCTACTCTGGATGGTTTCATAGCGAGAGCTCTCTTTGAAATAAGTTATGGTCCTACTGTTACATAGACATGGTGTTTGTAATAGAAATAAACCTAGCAAGCTTGTCATACCAAAGTGGCGAAGCAATCAGCTTTGTAGCGGTTTCTAACGGTTGCCGTTGAGCAATCAGTTTCAAAATAGGAGGTTCAGATGCCTGGGTGATCAGTAATCGATTGCTGAAAACAGAATTTAAAAATTCGAAACCGTTCTCGAGATAATCGTGGGACAGACGGACAGACGGACGGACGGACGGACGGACGGACGGGCAGACGGACAGACGGACAGACATCGTGAAATCAATAAGTGACTTCGCAAGCTTCGCCACTTAATAAGTACATAATGATGAATAGAATAGTTGTGTAATTGTAATTGTAGTTTGTAAAAAATAGTTGTTGACATTATCGCATTAGGTGCTAAACCTGTAAGGATAATTGTATAGTTGGAAATAAATAAATAAATAAATTCTAAGCCTTAACACATCTGGTGTAACATTTGCGCAACTTGGAGTGTATAATCATACCCAGACGCGTAAAGCACACGTTTTTCTTTATGAACGAACTATTTCACTCTTCTACTACTAGTTCTTCAACTAGTTCTTTAGTCCCTAGGCTGGTGCCAAAGTCGTTGAAAAATACTATTTCACTGTTTCAGTCACTAAGATTATTTTTTTTATCAGCTAACTACAATACTCGACTCCAGCTGGTTCTTTCGTCACTATTCACTAATGCCTAAACACTCAAACTTTAAGTTAAAGTGACTACAACACCACGCAACTTAACGACATCTTAAAATTTAGTGACGTTTGAGTATTTGGCTATAAACTGCTTGAAATAAATGAGACAAATGTAATAGTTACCTGCGCAGGTGTGAGACTGACGGGCACGTGTAGGAAGTTGGGACGGTTGGGGCGCGTGGTGACCGGCGGCGTGTCCAACGAGGTAACGCCGCTCGTCAACACTGCAGGGTTCGCCGCCGACAGCATTATTCTGGAACAACGGATTACACACCATAAACAACTATTTTAATGCTCTTGACGTTTTAAGAAGCATAATTTTTATACTTATCATTTGGGAAAGGGAATGTTCCCCAGTACAGTTTCGACATTTTTAACTACCCCCTCAAGGAAGGTGTGTTAAGCCGGCAATACATGTTGGCATGGTACAAATTGATACAAGGCGCGTGCTACAGTCTACATGTTAGCAAAGTTTGAATGAGTAAACATACTGACAGGGCCAACTAACATGTGCACATGACTTGCCGAGTGCATGCGAGCGCCTTTGATTTGTACAGAAAAACCGACACTATTCCGAAGTGAGACGGGTCGTGGCGAGCGATCCCTTGGCAGGGCACGCCAGACGAACCGTATAAACGTTGGCTCTCGCCTGCACTCAGTCAGCTAGGCGAGCGACGACGAGCAATGGCGGGACTAAGCTAATGTTCTGTCCATGTGTTGGTACTCGCCTTCGCTCAGCCAACATGCATAGCCGGCTTTATAAATGAGTACTGGCGACCTGCTTGCGGCTTCGTCCGCGTAGACTGCATAATTTACACAATATCTTTATAAATTGTAGCCTATGTGTTAATCCGGTGTATAAACTATATTACAGTAAAGTTTCATGAAAATGCGTTCAGTAGTTTTTGTGTTTGAGAGTAACAAACATCCATTCATACATATTCACAAACTTTCACGTTTATATTAATAAAAAAAATAGTAAGAATAGGACGTATATATGTATATTTGTACCTCCTTATGGCTAAACGGCTTAAATAATGTGGAATTGCGAAATTATGTTAGATTAGTCTACACCCCCAGAGTGTCAAAATCTTTATTATATATCTACTGTTTATCGCCTGTTTTCTTTATGTCTATAGTATCTTTACACACACGAGATATGGAGCAGTGAATCCTCTAAAACCGCCACTTCACAGCAATTTTTAAGCAGACTTATTTGCTGGTCTATTTCAAAAATGAAAGCGTTCATTACACTTTTCACGTAAACTGGACATAAATAGCTAGCCAAGTGCGAATCGGACTCGCGCATGAAAGGTTCCGTGCCATCGTAAAACACGTTTGTAGTAGGGGACCCTTCTTTACTTTTTAATTTATTTTTATTATTTGTTGTTATAGCAGTTACAGAAATACCACATTCTGTGAAAATTTCAACAGTCGCTGACAAGCAGATCAACGGACAGCGGAGGCTTAGTAATAGGGTCTCGTTGGTTACCCTTAGGGTACGAAACCCTAATAAAGAACAAATATATAACATGGGGGCCACTTACCATCTGGTGGAATATATGCTTGTTTCTGACCCCTATTCTCTATAAACAGTCATCTCGAGAAAACAAATTAGCATGTGATATTGATCTTAATCTGTCAAGTCGTTCAGAAATTAAGCAATCATTAACCAACGAGCAAAGACCCTATAAAAATAATAATACATAATATTGTATAGAAAACAAAGAGAATTCAAACCATGGCAAAATTTTATACTAGATAAAATCATCTTTGTAATGCATAATAACCATTTTATTATCTAAAAGTAATAATTTGGCTCAACAGCGTGCGGATCCAATACACATTCGGCATGCCCTATCAGTTTCTCACGAATGTGCAAAAAAAACTTCGTGTATATGCAAAACTAAAACTGGTTTCGATCTGCAGCCTTAATGTAAGACCAACAATTCCATTTTATTCGCGAAGCCTTGCTCGATCGCAACAATATATTTAAATTAATCTTTGCATCAGGTTTCATTTGTAAGTAGCTCTGCTGTGATCGATTTAAATTAGTAAGTCACAAAATTAACCTGACACTAAATAATAAACCTTAATACAGTGCATAAAGGTTCAAACTCATTGACCCTAGGTATTTAAAGATCAGATTTCCTTATATTATCTATAACAAAGATCTAATCAATACAAAAAGTTTAAATGTGATGTAACCAAATCAATTCATCGAAACTATGCAGAATTTTATTGATTAGGTTAGACTATCCAACTGTTGACTCAATTCCTTTCAGTTTTAATTAGTTACGCGATTTTGCTGAAATTATTCATAATCATCATCATTACAGCCTATCACAAGTCTACTACCGTCGCAAACATAGAACCTCTTCGATTAGTCAATTCATAGAGGGGTGGGGAGGGGGAGTGTAGCCAAACACTTAATAGCTTGCCAGTGCAAGCCTGCTAACTTTAACTAACTTTTTCTTTTTAAAGACAATATAGTGTTTTGTTAGTAAAAAATTAAGCAAATGAAAAGACCGCTTGCTTACCTTTTGTCAGGCGTCGGCGATGTGAAGATATCATTATCTAACCCGAGCACTGGATCGACCACGGGGTCCATCACTTCCACTTTCACACGCACACCGTCTTCAGGCACGTCGGGATACGCGTATGGATCCTGGAAGGGTTTCACATCGGGCGGACTCGTGGAACGCTTGTTGAGCCGGCAAGACTGCAGATGGTTCTGTAGCAAGGCCTGTAGGTGTTCGCGGTCGGCGTTCAACTTGCGGATCTCGTCTTGCAAGGACTGTTTCTTCTCCTCGAGTTTGTCGGTCTCCTCCTGGAGCTCGTTGGTGTGGTCGAGGCGTCGCTTGCGGCAGCGGGCGGCGGCCATTTTATTGCGCTCGCGTCGTATCTTGCGGCGCTCCTCCTCCTCGGGGGTGAGGTCTTGCGGCGCTTTGGTTGGTCGGCGGCCGCCCATGTTGCGTCGCTTGGGCGCGGGCAGGCTCGGGCTGCTGCTGCTGTCGCTGGTGGAGAGCGGGCCCGGCGACACGTGCAGCGCCGTCGTCGGGCCCGACTCGCAGTACCCCACCGTATTCAGGATGCCTGCAATTCAAAATTAACTACATGAAACAAACTAATACCAATCAATTCGTAAATAAAAGTCCCTTCCGTAATTGGGAGGGTTATAAATCAGGAAGAGACGGCCACGCTTGTTAAGTACCTACGTATCGGCAATTTTTACAACACTATAGTAATAAAATGTTCAATGGAGCTTTGATTATATGCTTGTAGGTAATGTGGCATACGTACTAATACGAGATGATTATTGCTCGACTAATTGTCTTGGCATTTTTCTGATTTCTACTACCTTACTCCACAACAAAGAATATGAGGATCTCAATGACATTTTCGCTATCACGAACAACCTGTTCGTTATTTGAATGTAATGTTTAAGAATCTTTTTTTTACCAATATCAAAATAATTTAATTTTATTAATTAGATCACAGCTAATATAAAGCTTGAAAATATATTGCATACACACTGTCTCGCGTAGTAATTGCTGTAATTTTTTTAATTATAAAGACTCATTACTCGATGTAGTTTATCGTACACTTACCGTAATTGTTGGCGTGCGTGACGGAAGGTGGTACAAAGCCCGCGTGGTTGGCCTGCTCGCCGCGGCAGTTGGTGAGCTCGATGTATGTCTGCTCGAAGTTGCGCAGCTGGGTTGGAGTGATGGTCGCCGTCGTGCGGGTTGGTACCCCCGACTGGAGGCCCTCGAGGTTTGCCAACTGGAAAAAGGAAATTGAAGTTTCAGAAATCGCGTGTTAAAAATTGTATTGAAGTTGGTGTGACTTAATGTATACGACAGAGACAGATTAAAATATTTACAAAGAGGCGTCGCAGTAGCGCATTGACTAAACATTTGATTGTGACGCCACCGGCCGCGGGTTCAATTCCAGGCGGAACAAGTATTGGAATGGACTATAAATAATTATTAGGTCTGTGTGTTTGTATGAGCAATACATAAATTGCATGTGCACCATAGGGGCAATTTATGTATATAAGCGCCTCCATGATAAAAGATATATTTCTTGTGGGAAATCGCGAAAATTAGTGATAATTTTTGTATAATTATTCGATTGCAAATATAATAATATATTAAATTATAAATATTCATTGTATAATAATAACTAATATTCGCCGAAAAAACTAAAACAAGTTTGTGTTTGTAAAAAAAGTCGCATTATTTAATTTAGTAGGTAGTAAGGTGAACAAGAAAACAGCATAAAATTTACAATATGTCCGAGTGTTGTGCAATGTTAATGTTTATTTATTTATTATCTTGTTTAAGTTGCTTCCACATACCGGTCGCATTTTATCAGCGCAATATTTACAAGCAACTGGCACAATAACAAAACGACAATTTAACAATATTATAACTTTCGCATCTTTACGCTTCGCACCCGATAAACTGAATTTAGAGACTTTGATCAATAAAGAATATTTTTTTTATCGACCAAAGTCTATACCTGATAGTAATATATACATTTGTTTACTTGACCGGAATTAGTAAGTAAATTATAAAGATTACATTATTATCATTTTTGTTTATAAAACTGAAGTAGCAAACGAACTTACAATGCAGCTGATTTTTTTTTTATAGAATAAGGGAGACTAAACGAGTCGGTGTTTGCCCATAGTCAACTATATCTAACCTCGATTAAAGCTTCACTTTGAATTGTCACCCCTGAAGACTAAGATAGACTGCCTCATTACCGGTAAAGAGTCTCCTGTTATCTAAACAATACGCAGCAGCATTAAGCTACTATTTCACTCTGGTATTTTGTGAGAGCGTAGTCCTTACGCAGTCGAGCCGACCCATTCGTGCTGCAATCGTAATATAGCTGCAGAGTAGCTCTTACCATTAAATCTTTTTTATACACATTATATATTTATATTTAATACACAAACATTTTATATTTGTACGTGGTAAAGCCATGTTGCAGCTATATTAATAGCATAGTTGTAGCACGAATGGGTCGGCTCGACCGGGGAAGGACCACTCTCTCACAGAATACCAGCGTAAAATAGCAGCTTAAAACTGCTGTATTTCGTATGGTGAGTGTAGAGAACCGGCAACCCTTTTTACTGTCTATTTCTGTGTATTGTCTGTCTACTGTCCATCTTAATCCTCACGGGTGACAACGCATCTGCATTTTGATTCTTTAATGAGGATAGATGTGGATGTCTATCGGTCACAGCAACCACTTACCATCAAGTGGACTGTGTGTTCGTTTGTCACCCTATCCTATAAAAAAAATATGAAGGAACTGCGTCCACTAGCTAATGCGCTAACTAAATTATACAGGTTGCAAGTGCGGAGTAGACAGATCTTAGTTACTATTAACAAAGCCATTCCACCAAATTATTTTGTGCCCTGATATAATTTCTAGTAAGTATCCAAGGTGCAGGACTTTTGGTGCAGTGAATCCTTACCGAGTTTAAGGAAAAGAAACTAAGATTTTGCATACGGGACTGGTCGGGCCACTGAGCCATACGGCAGTTATGATGTTACAATCCTTTTGCGTTCGAAACGCTCCGATTTTTTTTTTTACGCACTCCATTGGGTTATCTTTGAACTAGTCAGTTAAGAGGCAACATCAACCTAATGACGTTATGTTAAAAACGTATGCATAAATCTTTCACCTCGCCTTAATTTATATGGAATAATATAAACACCAGCCCTGACTAAGAGCATTTTTAAACTGACAAAATGGTCAGCTTTAAAACTCATTACTCATGTTTTCCTAGTACTACTTAGAGATAATGCATACGCATAAATTAAATAGTTTATTAAGTTTTTTGAACCGATTCAACCAAATCAACAGCTTTCAAGCACTTTCGTAGCTTTTCACAACTTAAAACAAGAAAAACTAGAGACATTGAAAGCCATAAGAAATTCTTGTTTTGAGTGGCGTTCGAATATTTGGGCATATATAAATACTGGCTTTATAAATAACATTGGAAAATATGCTGCTATGTGACACAAATTATCAAACTGTGGTATCTATCCCAGTTAGACTGTCAAACAGAAAAGTGTTAGTGACATCATACTGTCACAAACAAACGCGCTTAGATGCAGTAAGAGTGATACGAAGAGAATCAAAATATATACTAAGCAACATGTATGTGATATCATAATATGATATCGTCTTATAATATTATAAAATATCGAATATGTTTTAGACTACGAGAGACGGCAATACATAAGAAGTAAAATAATATCGAAAAATCACACAGAAAGAGTTTATAACTAGGTACATCTTTTCCGAGACTTGCTATGTTGAATTGTAGTGCATGATATACTTATATCCCTTCAAAAATAATGAAAACCTATCAATCTATTGAGTTCAAATCCTATTTAAAATGCAATTAATTGTGCTTCGGACGGAAAATACATATACTAACTACTTTTAGTAATATATACTCACCTCTCGAAGAATATTCTATTCGTTCTACCAGATTTGAGAAAATCATAATGGACTTAGGAAATGTCAAAATTTGGGTCAGTAGGCCACTATTTACACCAATTATGAAGTTTGAATTTAAACTCGAAATTGTGAAACTCTAAATATCAATTCTGAGTCTTGTCTCGGCACCCGGGCTCGAGTCCCTTGCAGCGAAAATTTAAGCATAAGTTGTTGGTGCTCTGGTCTGCAATTGATGCAATTATTTCCGCGTTTTTTGCGTTACATCATGTCCCATTACTGTTAAATCAGACACCAATAGGTTAGAACGCGGGAGCAAAGTGTATCCTTGTTTGCGCATACGTTTATGGCACTATAATATCTCCCACACAATTAAAGGCAAGGCTGTGGCCTGCAATAAGAACATCAAAATAGTAATCAGAAAGAAAAAATCTTTGTGATCGAAGTTACAAGAGAATAACATTTATTATCAATATCCATGTAAATATCCGAAACTGTGACATTGTATGAAGATACTAAACAGGTGTTCCAAGCTAAGTGAATTGACACGTCTCTGACCTACTTCCATAACTGTTCTACTTGAGTGAGAATGAGGTAATTGGCATAAGATTAACATTATCATGCCGCCAAATTGTATCTACCTAATTGAGCTTTTCCTTATTGGCACACCACGTTATTTTACTCGATGATAGGCTATTTTGTGTTTTACCATATTTCATGCAAATAAATCATCATCATAATTAGCATCACATTTGGTTCTAGAAGTCCATTACAAAACGCCTTAGATGAGTACTTGACTAACAACCTCGTGGCTTTACCGGGTTTATAGACAGCGAGAATGCGTGTTGCTCGCGACGTTTACAGCGTCATACCTGCTGACACCACAGCTCGGTGGCCAGGATGTTGGCGAACTCCAGCGGATCAATGTTCTGCATCCCGAAGTCGCTCACTCAACCACGTTTATAATTAGACGCTTGCTCTATTGTGTTGCGCTTTTTGCGACGCGACACCTTCGTGCGGTTCGAGTTAGTTAGTCGATTTGTTCGTTATATGCCGCCCTCGCAAAGTTTCGGTGTGTGGTGCAATCGATCCTACGCTGCACTGCCGTTCGATTTTCGAATCGTCGACACTTTTCGGTGTTGGTTCGCGTATTCTCTGATCGGGATCGTCGGTTGCGATAGTTTCGCAAGTGCGGTTCGTTCGTTCGTTGCGCGCGCGTACGGCGTCCAGCCGCGACGGATCGCGCGCTACTGCTGTGCCGTGGCCCGCCCTCGCCGCCCGAAACGCTCGCCCACGAGCGACGTCGAATCATATATTTATAGAACACTCCTCAACTCCGGAAATATTTCGCATCATTTCGCATCGCATGCTGTTGGTTATCTTAGATAAACGCCGACAGCCTGGAATAAGGCCGCAGCGCGACGCAAGCGCCTTATCATGACACCGTATGGACCACAGACATCGAAACAGCAACAACTGTCTAACTATGCGAGGGAAGATTTTCGTACTTTACATAATTTTAAACATTAAAAATTAATTAAATTGTTATACTGAGTAATAAATTATATTTCAGGTGAAGAATCATGCTACATAACGTACTTGACTAACGGACAATTTTCAAAACGCACATATAAATTACTAATAAATTTTAAATATTTTTTACGGTTACATATTCGTTATATAATATCAATTTCGGATAATGGTGTCAGACAGAAGCGTTGGCAGGCAAGTAGGCGGGAGGCTCGGCTGGACCTTGTGGCAAGGTCGGTTTGCATCGTAGGCGCTAAGCTCCTTCGAATGCTACCATAATTGGCATCGCCAATTTAAATTTCTTTAAACAGCTTGTTATAACTTATCATACAAATTTCGGACCATTTAAAGTAAAAAATCTAACAGATGAAGATTTGGAAGTTACATAATATCCTCGTGAAGTTATATGTGAATAATAGCTTTTTATAGAATAAGACAAACAAACAAACAGTCCCTTGACGGTGAGTGGATGCTGCGACCCACAAACATCTACATTTATCCTCAATTAACAATCAAAATGGAGGTGCATTGTCACCCCTGAGGATTAAGATGGAATGCCTCGTTTCCAGTAAAAAATGTCTCCGGTTCTCTACTCTCACCAAATGAAACACAACAGTATTAAGTTGCTATTTTAAGCTGGTATTCTGATAGAGCGTGGTACTACCCCTGTCGAGCCGATCCATTCGTACTACAACAACCATAATATAGCTGCAGCGTGGCTCTACCGGGTATAAATAGCTTTTTGATATGAAAAAGCTTAAGCCAATCAATTATGCGTCAAATGCGGAAAACTTTAACATCGTTACTTAGAACATACGAAAGGTGTTGAATTATAAAAAGTCGTGATTTTTGTATTCCCAATTCGCCTAATGTGGCGTACCATTTCTAACAGATTAATTGATTATGTGGTCTTTCTTTATAGAATAAGACAAACGAGCACATATTTTATCTGATAGTAAATATATGTTATGGCCATAGATATCTCGACACATCTATCGTCGAATAAAGATCAAAATGCAGATGCGTGAAGACTAAGATAGATATTTTCCTTAGTCTTATCCAAGTATTTTGTGCCTGCCCGAGTAGCGACGTCCCTACAAACGGGACTGCTGCATCGAACGAGGATTGATTTCGTCCACAATTACCGCTCAATCGTATTATTCCTACGCTCATTACGCACAGGACAATGCGCGCTCCGGAAGGCGGCCGCCCGGTCAATTACCACAATTGCTTAAATGAAATTCGTCTCAAACGGACGCGCGGGCGCACCGACTCTAATTGGTCACGGTGCTTACCTAGCAATTAACTAAACCTTATCTATTTACTTGCATTCCTCTGGTGTTGTCGTTAATTGCGGCATTGAGCATTGAGCTACTCTTTGTGACAGTTTCCTAAACGGCCTTTGGAATTCGGTCGCCCAGAATACTTCACTCTTAATATTGCAAAACATTAAAAAGAGACAGCTAGACATCATCTATTTTCTGTGATATTGGTGCTATTAGCATATGCAGCTTTTACAGATTCATCTGACATGCTCTCGGGCTCTGCTATGCTTTAAATAAAGGGAAAGGCAATGAACATGAGGATGAGGATGATGATGGTTTATGATTTGGTATCGTTACCAATCATCATGTCGCCTCTTTTGAGGTTTTTTGAGCTATCTAACCAACACCTAGATATGAGCCTCTCCCGTTGTAGGGAGCTTTTTCCTGAATCTTCACGTTTGGAAGGCGAAGTGACGATCGCAGCACCAGACGTCTCCCTTTGCCGCTGCTGCCCGTCGCTAGTCTTGGAATTTTACATGTGGCGTAAACTAGATGGTTATGTCACCATCAATCGGAAGCCATGGATTTTTCTGGCATATCATATCCCATAATCGTTTACTGCGGTTACCCCCGTTATATAGTATATTATTACAATATTATAAATTCAATGATGGTATAGGCAGTGATATAATATCATGAGGTAGTGGTTTATACTATTATCGCCCTGATTAAAACGTAGGATGATCGATCTGCGGCTACGTGATGAACATTCGCAGCATGATTCTAATGTGAATGGAGTGTTTTATTAGTAAAAGTGTGTTTAATAGTTAAATGCGATTATTGCCTGTTTAAGCTCATATCAGAACGATGTAAATTTTAGTTTCAAATGTATAGCAGTATGTAAAATTTCCGTTTTTTATTCAAAAATGAAAGTTATTTTTTTTATTAGAATTAAATTCTGAATCTTGGGCATATTTTCGAAAAAATAAATTAATGAAAAAATAATTAAAAATTTAAAATTTTGTACAGCCGACTTCAATATAAGCGACTTTAATATAGGTTATTTAAGAATAACTCAATAACCATTGGTCTGACCTTGATCAAATTCATATGGTTCCACACGAGAACTATCAGCTTTCATATAAAAAAAGAATCATCGAAATCGGTCCGCCCAGTACAAAGTTATGAGGTAACACACATTAAAAAAAAAACAATTGAGTACCGTCTCCTTTTTGGAAGTCGGCAGAAAAGTAAGAACTTGCGGCCAGCAGCACGAAAATAATTAAATATTTTGACAAAACCATATTATGCTATGACCAGTTACAAGTTTACCGTGTAGGGCGATTTAGGAGAATTTATCAACTTATTTCGTCCCATTGGTGTCTTGAAAAGCAACTAAGGAAACCCCAAAAAGATCTCATGGCAGAGGCCAATGAGAGCATAGACTTTGATATAATCAAGTTGTATATGCCAGATGTGAAATAACCAAACTGCTGACAAGGAGGAGGAACATCAAAGGTGCAAGGTAACCTTCCCAGGCCAATCTCCAGCAGCGAAAGATTGCGGGCTAAATTAAGAATGTTACGATAAATAATTTATAATATTGATATATATTATTACTAAGGTTACAATAAAAAAATTAATATAAAACACGAATGTTGTTTCTAATTTTCTTTTCTACCGACTTCTTAATTCATAATGTGACACAACACAATGTTGGCGTTGGCGGGATATTATAATTAGCGGAGGCAGTAAGCCAACATCACTAAAACAATGGCCACGCGGTCTCGTCGAGTTCGGCGGCTCGTGAGGAGTAGTTATCCGTTAGCGTAGCTGAGTGAGATCACCTCTATATCTAGTCGTGACGTTGGACGCGCTTGAAGTAGGCGCCGTACTAATGGATACACGCAGCTTCAACTGCTTTGCAGCAATAAAGTAACGTGAATATATGTATAAGTAAATAGATGAAAGTAATGTTTTTTTTTATAGAATAAGGGTGACGTGATGATAAGTGGATGCTGGGACCCATAGACATTTACATTTATCCTCTTGTTTTTGTCACTCCCGAGGACTAAGATGGAATGCCTTTTTTACTGGAAAGATGCCGGTTGCGGAGCCGTCTGCCAAATGTGGAAACTATAGCCAATATCCGCCTATGAAGCAATGTATGGGGAAGGGCTTTGTTCAGCAGTATACTTCTCACATGCTGTAAGGTTAACAACTATAATATGTCATTCATTAGGTGTCACTGCTGTGCGTTTATTGGACACCTTACATCTTCACATTCGTCGTGATAAATCTCTTTCTAATTTCAAATCTTATTTTGAGCTTATTAATTGGAACGCTACAGTAAAAATTTCTTTAATTCTTTATGTTTACACCGATTTTGTGTTTTATCATTTTATTTTTGATCGCTATTATTCAACCCATATTTCATCATCCCTCTTTTATTTGATTTCACCGCTCCATTCTCTGATTACATCGTTAAAGTGTAGAACGATAATGAAATACATATAATATGTTTCTCTACGCAAAGGTTGGCGGAAAAAAAATATAATAAATATTATCTATCGTATTTTGTACTTATGTTTAATTGTATTTATTCATTGATTCCGTATTTGGTGTACAATAAAGAATAAATAAGTAAGCGGACGGCCCTCCACTAGATGGAGTGACGCCTTGCGGGAAGTCGATGGATGCAGATTGTTCAGAGCAGTGTTTTGAGGCATTCCTTGCAGGAGGCCTATGTTCAGCAGTAGACTAGACTAGATGACGATGATGATGATAAAACAATAAATAATATATAAATAATCATTTATGCAAGACAACAGCAATATTTTACATTTGCTAATCGAAATCATATCAGACCTAGACATTAAACAAGTTTACACGGGCATATATTTATCCAGCGTTATTAATTGGGTTAACATTGTGTTATATATTACATGATTATGTACTAGTGATAATTATGTTACTTGTAATTAATAAGTTATTATAGTGAAGTCTGTTTTTCTTTTATAATTTGGAACGGTTTTTAGCGCTCTTCGAAAAAGAAATTTGTTTTTAAACACGAACAAAGCGTTCATCATAAAACACGTTGCCAGTACTTTCTACAATTCCAATGCACCAACAGATCCACAGGCATTGTGCAGATAAGGCAGGCCGTTATCCGCACGTGTGCTCACACACGTACTCGTGTTCACTAATCTATCGGATTGCGGACCCAAAACAACAATCGATGGGGTTTTTCTATTTCCATAAAGACCTTGGCGTTTTTACAGGATTAAATTGTTTATTTTAGTTATTTTTTACAACAGTTAGGGTGTCAAACGGGCACACAATTTTCTAGATGTGAAGTGGATACATCTTTCTTCAATTATAGGTACAAAAAGTAGACGCCTTGTCATCTGTGAAGACTAAACACGGAATGCCTTATTACTGCTACAGATAGGAAACAAGCATTATATTAGTGTTTTTCGCATGTAGATATTCTGTGAGAACTTGGCTTTACCTGGTCCGGTCGACCCATTCGATCTACAACCGTAATATAACTGCAGCGTAGCTCTTACCATTAAATATCGAGCCATTTAAACGGTTTCAACCACGATAATATTCATTAACATATTTTATTAATATGCAACGAAAAATTTGAAATGGCGCAGGTTTGCCGAAGTACCTATTATAGTAGGTAAACATCAAATTCTGCCGTATGATATCCAGACCCAGTCACAAACACACGCACACTTCAAAAATTGCTAGAGTCGTCTGTGGTCAAAATTACACTGCATAGAGCCACAAACATGATCAAAATGCTTCCATTTGCGTTTTTTATGGATGAATCATAGGTACTATTTGTTCTTAATTTTGCTTGTCTGCATACTGCCATAAGGGCACAGTACAGTACCTACCGTTCGGCTGATACGTTTCATACCTTCTTTTATAAAAAATACTTAACACGTGTCCTAATATTCGATGTTCACGTATGGCCGCTTCACAATTTACTTTAATTAGGATAGCGTGTTAGGGCGTGAAGGAATTCTGGACCCCATATCGACCCATGGGTGTCATAATACGTGTCATAATGTCAGAATTTCATTCATTACACTAACTCCGATAAATTGCAGTATACTCAACTTATCGTTATATGATGGCAGAAGCCCATGTTCAGCTGTAGACTGTGATGGCGGATGAAAAAGAAAACGCAGGATACGAACCCAAGGACCATGTTACAGTAGAGACTAAGCGCCTGACAGTCAATGGTCTCTAAAACTTTAAAAGGTTATTTAAATACTTAAGCATTTTTTTTATCAAGCAGTGTATTTTCCTCTAACCACTGGCAACAGCAGCAAGGCTATCGCATTATTTGGATGTGGACCGAAACGAGTTTTCCTCAAATCGCACACGAGTGTCACTCAGTTTTCCCGAACGTAATCGTCACGTTTTTATTTGGCCCGTTATCAGAAACGCGGGCTTCACTCTCCACGGGCGATGCGATTTTCCGGGAACGGCAAGTGTCTTTGCATACGGGGAAATGGTTATATTCTAAAATATCTGAGAATTAAAATATTTATCCTGACTTCTACTTGAATTAATTCCTTTTTATCGACTTCCGAGAAAACAAATATAATTAAGATTCAAAAACTTGGCACTACACCGCGGGAAATAGGACTGTATGATCATTTAGTTTTTTTATACAATTAATTTTGAAAAAGTACAAGTACTAAATAAATATTGCCAATTACCCGGGTCACGCCTCGGCCTTAGCCTCACAAAGTGTTTAAATGACCACATTTTAATTCATAGTAATTATTTTTGTTGTACTAATGATTATTATTGCTACAATAAATTAATACATTGCATTAACGTACGTAAAACGAAAAGAAGAGGCGTAAAAACTTGGACTTCGATCCTCAACAACATGCAGTAGTACCTAGTACTTAAATATTATTTCACAACAATGACGAAAGTTGTGACACTCGTAATCCGGTTCGGTTCAGATACAATTATGTAAAAAAAATATGCGAAATTAATAATATATAGCGTCAACCGTAGTACCAACCAAATAACGATATTTTACATGAAAAATAGGTACGCTAACCCATAGCTCAGGTGCTAAGATCTTATTGACCTGGCTTCTGGAGAACAGAAGACTAAGTTTTCTCATGTCTTCGCAGGTCTATATGTCAAATAATATCTAAAGTAAACTACGTCACAATGGAAAGGTCTGGCAGTGTGTTGTTGTTTGGAGCGCAAAGTCGCACGCGCTCGTTGGTTGCGTACTACACGCACGTGGCAGCCGCGTGACCAGGCAGGTGTGCCACGCCCACCCACGTTTCTGCGCATCACACAATTTTTTCCCAAAAGAAAACTTTGGTTTGCATTTTGTATACAAACGAATGGTTTTATAAGGATATTGATCAGGTCAACAATAAAGTGAATCAAGTAGGTATTTAATATCAAATTCAGGATGAGTATATTAATATACCAGAAAAACTTAATAATTGAAACAGGATGATAGTTTTGAGACGGATAATTTTTGCTAAAAGTAACAATTTACATCAAATTATATTTTACTTTTTTATAGTCATTTATTTCATCATTCATTACATCCAAGGGGATATTTGGCAAAGTTGCCTCGCTTGGTAGACAGGTTTACCTGGTTTGTTTCTATCTGTCGCCTCTTACGACACCCACGGAAAGAGGTAATGGATATACTTACACCGCCACTACTCGGTATTTTATAGTATTCAGATATATTTTGTTTATGTTTCTAAGGGTAATGTACTGATCACAAAAATAATAATATAAATTAATTGAATTTTATGAATATAAGCAATGCTCACAGAGATGCGATATAAAATGTACCGAAAAATACATGAATGTCCTCATAACTATCTATCAAACAATTAAACCATAACTCAAAGAACGGGATGTATGTGGGCACTGGGCACATACAATTTAATAAGGCCAACGCCCTGTTAAGTTTGAACAGTCAGCCTCGAGCAGGAAATAAATAAGGAAAGACGTGTATTGTAAGAGGTAGACGATAAACAGCTGCTTTATTATATGTTCACCGTTACGGAGTGTAAAACAAGCTAAAATATTAACAAAGTCTAGTAATAAGTCCGCCCCATCGAAGCCTATCTTACTTAACGTTACTTAGTTTATGTACAATGTTCATACAGAAAACTAGTGACCCGCCCCGGCTTCGTACGGGTGATTTCGGGATCTCGACAACAGCGCCACCTAACGGGTCCAAATATAATCTAAACCATCTAGTGACCCATTCATACACACAAAAAATTTCATCAAAATCCGTTGCGTATTTTAAAAGATACAAGGGTACAGACGGCGGGACGACTTTGCTCGTGTCTGTAATGATGTGACTTATGTAGAGATAGAGAAATAGAGAGAGGTTTAATGTACAAGTTATTAATAACATTGATGATATACACTACAATTACAAATTCAACACAATAGCATCTTTACAATATTTTGCCAAATTACTAAATAAAATATACCCTAAAACAGAAAAATAATAATATTTTTATACTGTTTTGTTTGTAAGTAATCAGAACGTTTCCTGAATTACTTTCATGTGCTACTAACTCATCTGTCTTACAAAAACTTTCAGTCACTACAAGAAATTTCAGTCAGTCAAAATCGTGAAATGCTACACAACAACAAAATAATTTCTTATTACAATAATACTACAGTGCATTTTACCTTGCGGTGTTAATGCAATAAAACACCCTGACTGTTACATTATCGAGTTAGAGTGGCCATCAAGTCGTGCTCGGCGGCCGCCTATCCGTATCTGGACTGGCTCATTAACTCGGCGTTAATTGCTCGCACTAATAGCGTTGCTCGAGTTAGAGGATTCCTTGAACCGATTCTGTGTAACCTTTGTTTGTATTTGCAGCAATGCTATATTCATATGAAAATTGAAGTGGAAACATGTAAAATACGCAGATATTGAAAGTACGTTTGACGTTGACCCTTTTCTACCGACTTCAAAACTCAATACGACTGTATGTTTTTTTTATGTGTGCTTTTTCTGGGTTTTCTTTTTCTTTCGATGATTGTTTTTTTTTTATTTGAAAGCTGGTGCTTCTCGTGTGGTCCCACATAAATTTGATCAAGGTCTGTCCAATAGTTTTTGAGTTATTCTTAATAATAATAATTGACAATGACAGCTGAGTAGCTGAGATGCGACTTTTGGACTTTGGACTTTTTGCTTATTATTAAGTGGCGAAGCTTGCGAAGTCACTCATTGATTTCACGATGTCCGTCCGTCCGTCCGTCCGTCCGTCCGTCCGTCCGTCCGTCCGTCCGTCCGTCCGTCCGTCCGTCCGTCCGTCCGTCCGTCCGTCCGTCCGTCCGTCCGTCCGTCCGTCCGTCCGTCCGTCCGTCTGTCCGTCTGTCCGTCCGTCTGTCCGCCTGTCCCACGATTATCTCGAGAACGGTTTCGAATTTTCAAATTCTGTTTTCAGCAATCGATTACTGATCACCCAGGCATCTGAACCTCCTATTTTGAATTTTTTTTCCCGTTACAAACCGCTACAAAGCTGATTGCTTCGCCACTTTGCTATGCTATTAGCTTGCTAGGTTTATTTTATATCAATCTAAAGGTCTTTGACCAGTGATTTTAAAGATAACATGTCCTGAGTGGGCTTAGCCCACGTAACTGGCCTTTTACTTGTTGTTAATAATTTATATTGAAATCGGTTGTACAACATTTTTAATTTTTAACTATTATAATTTCTGCCACGTCGATAAGATATCTACGACATATTATTATAATTTCGCAAATAGAACACTCTCCTGTATTCAACTTCTGCATAATATACCATATGTTAACTCTGAAAATCTAAATTAGTATTTTAGTGAGTTAAGGAGTTTAGAGAAAGCGAATCGGGTGTGCTTTACCTTGAGGCCTTTAAGCCGTGTGGCAGCAGTGTAAAACAATACATCACCCCATTTCGGCCCGTGGGAGTCGTAAGAGGCAATTATGAGAAATGCCAGAATAATATTATGGCTTCCGAAAGATGGCTGTATATCGTCTCGTTTACGCCAGACGTTAGATAACCAGACATAATATTTTTGCGTGGTAGAGCCATGCCCCCAGCTATATTGTGGTTGCAGCACGAATGGGTCTGCTCGACCGGGGTAGGACCACGCTCTTACAGAATACCAGCGTAAAATAGCAGTTTAATGCTGCTGTGTTTCCTATGGTGAGTGTAGAGAACCGGAGACCCTTTTTACTGGAAACGAGGCATTCCATCTTAGACCTCAGGGGTGACAACGCATCTGCATTTTGATCTTAATTGAGGATAAATGTAGATGTCTATGGGCCACAGCATCCGCTAAACATCAGGTGGACTGTGTGCTCGTTTGTCACCCTTATTCTATATAAAAAACAAAACAGACCGTTCATAACCAACAGTCAAAAGAGCGAGACGTCTCCTCTGTGATCGTCAATTCTTTTGTCAAGCGTGGCAATTAAGGTAAATATTTCTTATAGGAAGATATATATGACCAGCAGTGGACATGGACTTTTACGAACTGATGGAGATTCATATATCGTATAACATAACATAGGCCTCCCTCAAAGATTGCCTGATGGAGCGATTTTACCATAGTTGCCGAGCTTAGTAAGCGGGTTGGTAACAGTTTTTATTATTTCGAGTTATTTTCATGTAGATGCCGCTGCCCATCTCCTGTTTTAATCACCCTCTATCACCTCTTACGACACCCTCGGGACGATATAGGGTAGTGGAAATTCTTACACCGCCACTACACAACATATCATATACATCATTCTAAATCAACTCAAGTACTTTATAATTCTATGACTTAATTAATTTTTCAATAAAAATTCGTTTATATAATGAAAATACGACAAATGTTTTCAATGACGTCAATTTAGTTTATGTAAACACAGAACAACGGGTCAGCAGACGTCACTGAAAATAAATCACAATACATCTGGGGGCACGGTAGTGCCCCTGCCAAATCGAGCAAAAAAGCGGCACGGCCGTACCATCCTTTTATCGAAGCAATTCAGGCCATTTCCGAAACCCTATAACTTCGTTATGGATAAAACTCGAAGCCTGAATTTTTACTAACCAAGTAGGCATTGTATAAACTCGGTATATTTCAAATTTCATTAAATTTGAACCAGCAGTTTAAGAATTATAACTAGTCAAATTTTCTTAATTTTGTCACTCACTGACTGACCGATCATCAAAACTCTAAGGCACTTCTAGCAGACATAGAAACTTCAAATTTGGAATACAATTATTGTTTAATATATAAATCAAGGAAAAATTAAAATATTTTACAATTTCGGTCCAGTTTTCGAGATACACCAACTACATAAATAACTTTGTAATAGCATATAAACATATAGTATTACAAAGTTACATTTGCAGTGAATGAATCAGTGTACCAATATATGTATAATGGAATAACAGGTGTAAATAGCTACCTAGATATAACTATCTACAAAAAGAAATGAGATGCCATCAAAAACATAACTTGTAAAAAAGCCAAGTCTCGCAACTCAGTTCTTCTACCGTAAAAAGTTGTGAGATCCATGTAATACCAAGTCGGTTAATTTATTCAGTCCATAGATTGATACTCGTACATAGATTGACTTGGCAATCGTACTAAACAATCTAATTTAATATAATATGTATTACTTGTGAGATATATTGTGTTTTCATGCGATTGCAAAGTCAATCTATGTATCAATCTATGAACTGAACAAATTAACCGACTTGGTATCACATGGATCTCACAACTTTTTACGGTAGAAGAACTGAGTTGCGAGACTTTGCTTTTTTACAAGTTATACACACTTTTTTTTTTTTTTACATAATTTTGGATTTACCAAATCAATAAACTATCTGTTCAGATTCCTCGGATATACCTAAATGTTACGCAGGTTACTTTTTTGTGCGGAAACTCAAACAAAAGTCCTTGTACAATCCATTACGTTAACTGTGAGAGTGTTAACCCCAAGGCCAACGTTAGCTACCGGTTCACGTTCAAGAGCGTACAATATAAACTAACAAGCATTATATTTTTCCTTTTACTAAATTAAACATATATTTTCCCTGTATAAAGTCCATTCAAGGCCCGATTTTTCAATCATTAGATTAAAGTTATCTATCAAATAAGTTATTACCTGAATATAAAAGTGAAACAATGAACTATTTTATTCATAAAACCATCATTTTTAATTTTAATTGTATTATGTTGTATTTTAGCCTAAGAATAACTATATCTAGTGATTGAAAAGCCCTAATTGAAAAATATAAAAGACATGAACTATCGAAGGATGTTTTCCATTACATACTCGACACGGTAAAACTGTAATAAGTTGTTTGTTTTAAAGTGTTAAAACACTGTGAATTTTAATTTCACATTTACCAATTATTATAATTGTATTAAACCTCCATAGCGACAACTCGCATGCCGTACGTGGTACTTACAATCATAGTACTAATTTAACTTTAAAATGCATGTAACAAGGAGGCTCCAGTCGCACATGCAGTGGCGGTGCGGCGCCGGCTGGCGCGACATTGACCGTCGCTCGACGAATAATAAAACAAATCGACGCTTGGCACCGCGCCAGAAACCCTTCCCTACACTTTACTTCATATATACGTTTTTGTATTAACTGCAACCATTGCTGCTTTACCATTGCCAGTAAAAGTGAAAAACGCTCATAAAATACAATGAAAACGAAATGAAACGCAATGCAATCCGCACGCGATAGATGCTTTATCGCTTGTCAACTCACTCCCCTAAAATGTTTTCATGCGAGCTTTGACTTAAAAAAAGGGTCCTTTTAAAACGCGGTTAACACCGACGGGTAAATAATTATAACAGTTATACTTTAAATAATATCAATCAGTTTCAAAGCCTTTTAATTAACAACTATCATTTTGATACTACTCTAGCACGGATTCATGATAGAGTCACGCTACGGCTACAAAGAAAAAATTCAGCTTAACCGGGAAGGCCAATGCTCCCACAAGATACTATAATTTGCGTAATGTCATCAGCATCATAGTATATTTACAAATCAAACGTTTAAAAAAAATGGGATCCGCGTTATGTAAATATAGAAAAGAGCACGATACAAAAATATAACCTTATATTAAAATTGAGGCTTTTCGGGATAATATACTACTAGATGTGTATGTACGTAGTTCGGTTAAAAACTCTAGACGTTACGAAGAGAGATATATGCCATAATTGCCACGGTTGGCAATCGAATTGCCAACCGCAGTTTTTTTTTATTAATTTGTTATCAGGAAGATCCTGCTGCCTATCTCCTGTTTCAGTTTCTCTCTCACTTCTTACGACACCCATTGGGGATGACTTTGGTTAGTAGGTTTAGGCCGCTACTACACGGATTAATTTTTATTTAATTATAATATAAAATAAAATAAATCACGCTACATGTTACGCATTAGGGAAAACGCTGGGTCGTAAACTGAAACGTTCGGCGAATTACGACCTTTGTTTTCATGAAAAACGCACCGCTCCGTTTCTCGGAAAACCCGCGTGACTCACCGTCACTCAATCGCGGGTCACTACGGCTTGAGTATTTCATTCGGCCGACGCGATTCAAAAACTCGATTACGCTGAATGATTCATGCGTCTCTATGAATCAGCATTGAGTGAAAACTACGCTGTCAACACAGCCGCAAACCTATTAAATCACATTTCATACACACATTTAAAATTATAATAACGAAACATAACTGTAAAGTACAAAACAAAGTATATACACGTAGAGTGTGGTAGACATTTTGTAATAAGGAAGTAAGAAAACGATAAAAACTATTATACTCAGTAGAGCCACGCTGCAGCTATATATAATGGTTGTAGCACGAATGGGTCGGTTCGACCGGGGAAGGACCATACTCTTACAGAATACTAGCGTAATGTGTATCGTATGGTGAGTACAGAGAACCAGATACAATTTTTACTGCAAAAGAAGCATTCTATCTTAGTACTCAGGGGTCAAAACGCATCAGCATTTTGCTTATTAATCGAGGATAGATGTAGAATGTCTATGGGTCACCGCATCCACTTACCATCAGACGGACTGTGTGCTCGTTTGTCAACCTTATTCTATATTTAAAAAAAACTAGCGGAAGGCGAAAAACTGAGCTCAAGTCGATTTAGGACAATTTTTAAAATAACTTCACATCGGTTGCATGCGATGATAGTGTCGCTAACGTTATATAAGATAGCTTATCTGTTGACGCTATGATTGGCGCCATTCTGAGGACCGGATATCGTCCGGAAATGGCGAGCATTCCGCGCGGCGCCGCTCGCGACCGCACACTCGGCCGAAAAAAAATGTATCGCGCATTATTTTTATTTTTTACGCCGTTATATAGAACGTGTAAAAACACTCCTAAATAATAACGTTAAATGACTCGCCATTATACTAAACCTAGTGGTGTTCCGCGTACCGTACTAAAGTAGACTTATTAGTTTTCACGATAACCATGACGAATTGAATTTTTTCGTACGTCCATTTTCTACAATACTAGCCAAGATTTTCATAGTTAATTACGCACTTTGTGTTTATAACTGTTATAATGTTAACAATATTGTTGTTATCATTAGATAGCTGTATATATATATTTAACTATGATCAGCACTATTATTTTTACAATTCTTTCTATGGTGTTAAATAATGTTGTAGGATAAGAATTCGATGCAAAGTATAAAACCGTTAATTAATAAGATTTAATGCAAAACACAGAAGGGCAAAGCAGGTTATCTGTTTCCGAGAAGTGTTTTAAATCGGCATATTATTGTTCCACGACGATAAGCGACAGCTGCGCGGTCGTGGAACAAAGACTGTATAATTCTAACGTGTTAAATTGTTATGCAAATAACATTAAACTGCAACAAATTGCATGCTCTCTAACGTGGCACTATTATAGCTTACGTATGCGCATTATCTCGAAATAATTAAGTGTAAGTCGGTGTCGCAATTGAAAAATCGCTATACATATTGGATAATGGCACAATGGCACAATAATTCCTCGATGCATGGCCATATACTTACTTAACTGAATCTGAATGAAAGTATTATGTATCAGAGTGGGCAATGGACATCAATGTATTTGTATATGTTTTTGCGGAATATATTTTTGTTACATCAAAGCGAAAAATATTTAAATGACGAAAAATATACGACGTCATCGCAGTCATTGCCTTTTATCGTTTTTCAAACAGATCGCCTTACGGACAAAGACACTGTACATTCTTACCCACGCGTCACACTTGTTTTATTTAATTTTTTAATTGCGTCGCCCACATAACGTCCCAAGAGTGTGCTTCGCTGTCTGTCGGCCACTTTCGGCAGGCTTCGTGGTGCCTTTGAACTCAAAACTTTCTTTAGACTTTTGTTTCCTACTATTGACAATTTGTACTTTGCTCGCTAGTTTAGTCCATGTTTATTATTGACAATCAAAAACATTTACATTTGCGTGGTGCAAAATTTTTAAATTTTTGTATTTGTAATTACATTAAAATCGACAATTGTATTGTTTTTGAAAACATATCAATCATACTCCATTGTAAGCGATACTGGAGTCGTGTAAAGTATTCGAAAGGAAAATAAAGCAGTTCTCAACAATAGGCACTTGAAGACTTCAATGAAAACGTACCATAATTATCATCATCACTACAACCCATCCCAAGTTGTCGCATGCCTACCCCAAGGAACGCCACAAAGTTCGGTCCTGCGCTACCTGCATCCATCTATCTCTTGCATCTCTTTACGTCATCTGACGTCGTCATTCATTCTAGCCCGTCTTACACTTCGCTTACTAGTAGGAGGGTGCCACTCGTAAACTTTTCATTCCCATCCGTCGCGTTTCTTTTTAATTTTGAATTATAGTTTTTGATATAATTACCAACCCATTGCCACTTCAGTTTATCAATCAGTTAGGCTATGGTAATTTGGTTCTACTGCCACTAATACTACACTAACGTAATCTTTTTCCTCCTCTGTTGATTGTTTAATAACCTGCTTTTTTAAAACTTAAAACTTTTTACTGAAAATTTTGGGAGATATCTAAAGTTAGCATTAATAATATTCTTTCTTATTTTCAATCTTTACACAAAATTATTCAATGGAACTTAAAAATTGCGCAGTCTAGAACGTAATACGACGTTAAAACAAAGTGCAGACGAATAGACAGACAAAGCCTTTGTCTCGGCGTACGCTGCGTTTGGCGGTGCTTATGCAAATTTCTTTTGAAGTTAGCTACAACCTTCCATTGCGGGCCGGCATGTACTTTATTGCTTGCAATATTTTTCAAGTGAATACAATCGAGGTAACTGCTGTGAGGCACAAGCTTACAGTGTTCAACACGGTGTTAATAATACCGAACTTTTACGACTTACTTCGGGCACATTTACCTTACAAAAAGATGTGCGCATTGGATTACGTTTGATAACTTTGCTGGATCAGACTTTTGTAAAAAAAATAATATGTTAAGGGATCTCGATGGTCTGTTGAACCCTAATTAACTCCAGTCGCGCCCTGGATTTATTATTTTTTATTGCTTTTATTAATATCTTGATTAATCAGTCGATCGATGACTAGTTTCTCAGTTATCAATTGGGTATTCAAGATCACTCTCACTCTGAGCGTAGACGACTTAGTTTCATATTGATCGTGAGCTTTTAGCCTAGTCAACAAATTCAAACACGTGTTATTTCTTGTTCCCGCTCTTAAAAATATGTGCGATAGCTTATTCGATTCAGAATGACGGCTAGAAAAATGTATCTCGAGGATTTATTAGCACATAAAAATTGCAATTTTTTATTAACAAATTTAGATATTAACAAAAAATTATAAAAAAAAAATAGATATTATTTTTTCTTTAATAACTCTAAAACTATTAATATTTAATAACTTTTGAAAAAAGACCCTTAAAAAGGAGGAAATATCCAATAAAAAGTTCTTAACTCGGAATTCTATCACCATTATTTATTATTTTACGCGCCCCTTACGGCTAGAGCGCATCGCCGCTGAAGACAGTATACAATACACAAAATATTTTTTATAGAATTAAATATTAATTTAAAAATTTGAAAAATTTATGGTACCATCAGAACACTTGAAGAAATAACGCCCCGTTGGAAAAAAATTATGTCGATTTTTCAAAAACTTATACGATTTTTAATTAACTATTTCTTTTCCAATCTCAGTTCTTACAAGAGTCGACATAAAAATTTAAATAATTGACTTATATTTTTTTTTTAATTCTCGGAGTTCTTTTTATCAAGATCACGCGATAAAAGTTTATTAAAGTTTTATATTTTGTTTGTAATACTTTTTTTAATATAAATGACGAACGGTTTCAAATAAGAGTAATGGTTATGTGACTTATCAAGTAACTATAAATAAACAACAACGATTTCTCATTGTTTCCGCAATATGCTTTTTGATATTTTTAATGTCATAACAAAACACGTCTATTAAAGTTATGAATAACAGTAAGAGTTCTTTGTAGCAAACATTTGAACCTACAGTTTCTTTGGCCATAAGCCAAATTTGTTGGCTATGAAATACTTTCGCATGAATGACTTAATAAATGTAACAAAGATTAATTAAATTGTGTTTTCGTAACACGCATTTTCCTATCGATTTGGAAATAAATTTCAACTATCGTACATTGTATATGCATCGATTAAATGTTTTCGAAAACATACGTGTAGGTAAATAAATTTACAGTGCAAGGGCAGAGCTGCGCGGGCGCGGTCACAAGTACCCATTTATCGGCTGGGCGCGGAAAGGCCGTAACAGCGACCCTGGCACCGACCAGCACCACCAGATAATTCCATCGGCTGACGTCACAGCCCGCTGCTGTTTCGTTCGAGGATAAATCGAGATTTTCCTTTGCCATTAGTTAAATTGTCGTAATTCTTTGACTACGTAGTTATGCTACAAATGAGATAACTGCATCACATGGCAAAATGCAATAATGTATTTGTCTACATGTAAATTAAAATTACTGAAGGAAAGTAACAATGATATCGACAAATTATTGCTTTCGTTATCACTGTGGTCGGTGAGGTGAGAAAGGGTTTGTGTAAAATACAAGATAGCAATATTTGTGTATACAGAATCGTCTTTCAAGTATACTTTCAAGCGTCATACATTATGTAGGGTTTCCTTAATAAGATACGAATGCTAAATTATAAATGAATAATAATTTAAATAAACTTTCAAGAAAAACATGCGTGAATGTCGTGGAACACTCGGTTGAAACGAAGTTTCTTTCGTAGTATATTATTATTAATAAACGTATTATATTATTGATTAACAAATATAAATAAATAAACTACTAGCGTCTATTAAAATGCAGCGTCATTTAAAATAAAATAATATTTCTTTCATGGCAAGATAAGAAAAAGTGCGAGGGAGAGGGATATTATTCCATCTCGCTTCCTTATAGCCGCCAAGGCCGTCTACACTGCGTCAGAAGGGGTCGTGACGGAAAAATCTTACACTTTTTCTCGTCTAGCCCCCACCCGCCAAATTCGTACCGTCCGATAAGGAACTTCGTTCCAAAACACGGTTTTGTAGACAACCGAACTAAAAAGCAGAAAATAATTTTCAATAAGTTTAAAATAAGAAAATAGTGATTAACATAGGTATCTAAAACAATTAATTTTATTTTAAAAAAGCGTGGTATGATTTATTTACTATTTTTTAGTGCGGCTAACTACAAAAGCGTCTTTTTTCTGCCGACTTCCAAAAAGGAGACGGTACTCAATTCGAGTGTATGTTTTTTTTATGTGTGTTACCTCATAACTTTGTCCTGGGCGAACCGATTTCGATGATTCTTTTTTTATATGAAGGCTGATAGTTCTCGTGTGGTCCCATATGAATTTGATCAAGGTCAGACCAATGGTTATTGAGTTATTCTTAAATACCTACCTATATTGAAGTCGGCTGCACAAAATTTTTAATTTTAAATTATTTTGGAACGAAGTTCCTTTACGCGGCTTAGTAGATTGAACTGACAGAAATCGTAGTAGTTATATGAATTATTCGCAAATCCTGAGGATCCTGACAAGGATAGTAGGACAAACAATTTAAATTATTGAATTGTCATCGGCCATTGATAAGTGTGCTAAGTTTCAAATCAATCCGACGTTTTGAAGGGGATGAAAATCACATTCAAAAAGTCCGTTACATAGATACATACCAATTTAATAAAAGCGTGTTAAAATCGTCTCAACCTCAGTCCCGGTTAATTAAAAAAATGATAAGTGTCATTTCAAAATGGCATAAATATCTTTTTAATGCCGTAACACAACAAGACTTCGCTATCTATCAACGTTGTTGATAAAGGTATCCGGAATTGTCTGACAACTTCGCTATCGCCCTTCCACGAAGCCGGCGAAAAACAGTTGCAATTATCGCGAAGCGTTTCACAATCACAACTCTTAAGTCGGGAAATAACACACTGGTTATTTACAGGTGATGTAATAGCAAAAAATAGTTAATATAAGAAATTTTTCGTGGGGAAATTAGCCAAATGAATCCACGTATGTAATAGAAAGTTGATGGAAGTACAGACACCTATGTTCAACCGTGGCGTGATGATGATGACGTTAAACCTAACCTAATTGTTCATTTTTGAATTCTAAACAACAGTAGGGCCACACCTTGAAATAAATGTGATTTTTAGACTCATTCGGCCTTATTACAAAAAGAACTTTATAATTAGTTTTAGTATTAAACAAGAATCTGTTTCACGAAAGAAGTCCCGCAGAAATCTAAAGAATGGAATAGGTATATGACAGCAAAATTTCAAAAATCTCAAAATATTCAAAAAGCGCAAAGATTGTGGCGCCGCCGCTATTCGACTTCTTTGGAAGGAATTTTCATAAACCATAGCCAAACCGAGACCAGTAATAAATCACGTTTTGTTAAAAGGCGGATACTATTATCAAAAAAATAAAATTGTAGACAAATAACGTAATCATTAACTAATTTTAAAAGATAAAGCTCACTTACATTTGGAGCGACGTATTATTAACAAAAACAAAATCTATTTTTGTATTCTTAAGGGTATTAAAGCGGTCTATAATTAATGGCAACATGTTTATGATAATAAACAACTAATAAAGTTGAAGAGTAGGACTACACTACTAATACTAGATAGGACTTTCTGTAAGGGAAACATGTCCTAAGTAACTTTCTATATAAATTTAGTGAATATTTGCATTTTCTGATTATAGATGTATTAGACTTTTACTGTGACGCTTGCTTATTGGACGAAAACATTTACGTAAAAGTTCTCAACCTAATATTTATGATAAAATTATGCTAACATTAACATAAAAGCATTAGTAACGCGAATGGCAATTTTAGCCTTTTGTACCTATTTATTTTTCTCGCATCCGGCTTAGACTTCTTTCTAACAAATATGCGTACTGGTGATACAATGTTGAAACATACTTATATGGATTTGAAATCATTTTGTTTTATTATGAAATCTCCACAGTCTATATTGTCCTCGGAACCACAAAGAAAGACGGAGCGGTGCGAGCGTTTCAAGTGATGCCAAAACCATGCTTAACTTCTGGGAACACTCAGGCATACATTTTCTCTTTTTTCTTTATCAGCACGTAAAAATACACAGCTGGACACACACATACGCACCTTAAACCATGTTAAATGAAACTAATTTTACGGATTTCATCGCCTTTCATTTTAACTTTTTTATTCCTCTTTACAACATTCGTGGTCACGGTTATGACATGTTAGCCTACATCTATCTACATCTACCACATCTACATTCAGTTTTTGAATATTATTTTTGGTCCGATCTACGCAGAATAAACTTATAGTAACTTATAATCTAGGGTCCCAAGCAGATGGTAGCACCTATCCTTCTCCTCTTGAAATTAGAATGGATTTTTTTTCATTTCAATAGCCTCGCGAATCATCTTTGGTAGGAATCGGTGTTCTTTTGCGAGGACCTGTGGTCTACTAAATCTGATGTAATGGCGGGGACGATCTTGAACATGTTCACAGACTGCAGACTTCACGTCAGCTATATGTTCTTTTATGAGCTGTTTTTTATAGATCTGTTTGTTTAGGCTAAGTGTAAGAGAAACTTGCTGCAAAAAAAATTTACTTTGCCTACATCCGCTCACTCTGCTCACTCTTTGTTGAGCAGATGTTGGCAAAGTAAATTTTCCCGAATTTAATATAATGTATTCCGCAAAGTAATGCCTGGTTCTATTAATTGTTGCAAATTATTTAAGATGTGTGTGTGCTTGAGTGCGTGTTCTTTGTTTTTAAAATAAGTTGATCTGATATTTTGTCTGATTTTTTTTCTTTTATGTGTCTTTTATGATACTCTATGCATGACAAATATCGTTGAATTATTTGAATATGTGAAATTAACATAAAAACAAATTATACTGCACTAAAAATTAACAATAAAATCATATAATATATTGCCGTGTTTGCTTTAAGTACTGTACGCATTAAAAAAAGAATCTGCGATGGAACAAAAACATAATTCTTTCTCAGGTGAGCACATTAAATCATAAGCGTGGCGTAGCGGCTCCGTTCACGGGGCCTTCATACCTACATATAATATAATTGGCGTCAATTTGGCATAAAGCCCAAGGATCATGGATTGTCCGCCGCTGAGGCGCGTATAGCATGGAGGATACGAGTATAACTGAACTAATTACTTGGTTGAATGCGATTGACATATTCAAACCGATAGTCGAACTCTATATATATATTTTTAGTTGTATACTGACTATAAAATATTATTAATAACAACGACGAGTCATTAAATACGAAATTGGGAATTCAACTGACATACATAACATTACGAAATTACCTTTTTTTAAATTAATTCATTCCATATATGTAAACGGAATATTCAACATTATCAGTCATTTTTCAATCAAAATTTTCCATTAAAGAATAACTCTTCAGGCATACCGCGCAATATAATTTTTGCGAAAATATTTAAATAGACGAGATTGCCTCCATAAACCTTAAGTGTTGTGTTTTTAGTGTTTTCATAAAAAAGCCACAAGCCACAACACGTTTTATGCGACGCACCTTGAATAATAAAACCTTTAATGTACAACATATGTATACATATTTATGGATTTGTTAACAGGACATGCGTCTAGCGATTTGAATAAAAATTTAAAAGAAAACAATATAAGGATTCATCATATTATAAACAATACGCCCGTGAAATGTCAACTATATACTCAAGTTAAATCAGAACGAAATTATTTCAGACTACAATTTTCCTTTTTCAACATATATCTATAATTATATAAAAAACTTACTAGTTGTTCCCCGCGACTTCGCTCACGTGGATATATTCAGACAGACGTCGTGTTAAAGTTTTATTATAGTATAGATAAATAGATAGATTAAAAAAAACATGCGTGAGTGTCGTGGAACACTCGGTTGGAACGAAATTATTTTTGTAGTATAGTATATTATTATTGATAAACATAATATATTATTGATTAACAAATACAAATAAATTAATTACTAACGTCTATTAAAATGAAGTGTCATTTAAAATAATATTCCTTTCATGGCAAGATAAGAAAAAGTGCGAGGGAGATGGAAATTATTACATCTCGCTTCCTTATAGCCGCCAAGGCCGTCAACACAACGTCAGAAGGGGTCGTGATGGAAAAATCTTACACTTTTTCTCGCCTAGCCCCCACCTCCCATCCGACAAATTCGTACCGTCCGATAAGGAACTTCGTTCCAATAGTGGCACTAATTTAAGTCAATACCATTGGTTTACCTGTTATTTGGGGGTTTACGAGTGTCCCCGTCAACATGACCCCGAAAGGCGCTACATCATTATTTTAAACGATACGGTAAAATTTACATTTATGTTTTGCAACATCATCAAACCGGAAGGAACTTATTGCCTATTCAGTATTCCCAAACCGGCTAATCAATAATATTATACGTTAATCAATAATAATATACTACGAAAGGAACTTGGTTCCAACCAAGTGTTCCACGGCATTCACGCATATTTTTTATTTGACAAGAACGATACCTTAAAAAAAATCCAGTTAAAAAGCATAGATAAACTGACCAAGCCCATCACGTCGCTCGAAGTGTCCTTCTTTACCCGGAATTTTGTAATTCTGTCCGTTATCGCTGTGTACACTGCCCATTATCGTACTTGAAAGCTATTGTTTATTGTACAGGTCTATCTAGTGCCGCGTTTTAGTTTTTAATCTTATCGCGAAGATTATCATTCGATAGCGTGCATACACCAAGAACTATCTAACCGTGGACATTGAAAACGTTATTTTTAATAGCGTTGACAACCAATACCTTTTTACTACGTCTTTATTAGATTTCGTGTGTTTGTTCGGGTCGAATTTAGTAATTGATTTTAAACTTCCCGCTGAGCTAGACTCAGATTCGGATGAAAATGGAAAAGTAAGAATTAGAAAAAACGTGGTATATTAAAAAAAAATTAATCACAATGTCATTAAATTTCACGCAATATGTTACACTAGGGAGTTTACTTAATTCAACTAAGTACTAAAAGTGACGGCGTTAATGAGAGTCCCACAGTGACGCTTTTACGAATTTTAGAAAATTAAATGCTGTTTATAGTAGATAACATTCGAAAAAATATATACTGTGTCGTACACTAAAACGATCTTTAACAAGTACAATTATTATAATTATAACTAGATAGAAGACATTTACGTAACAAAGTTTAAAAATTTAAATTTTTAGATAATTATTAATAGGTATCCCAGGTGTTATAATCTATAAATCTAAGCTAGTGACTCTATAACAGACAGTTCTAGTCACGCGGTGTAAATTTAGCGCGACTATTCTTAGATATCGAAATTTAGACTTACGTTTTCCCAGAAATAGCGCAGAGATAACAACGGGCTTTGCGGTGGTTGTTGTGTGTCAAGATTAATGCATATTAAACTTGTTATTATTGGTCATGTTTACCAAATTAAACGCAAAACGCAATAGGTTTTCGTCTCATTTCACTCTTTAAAACAATATCATTTAAATATTTCAAACACACATGCTTTCTGTTCGCTTACAAGGCTGCAGTAACTGCCAGTATTTTCAACGTTTTTGCACGAGCATTATTCCGCATAAACAAATTTATTAAAGCCTATTACGCTTGCTTATAGTCTTCCTATGGTATGCTCTACGAGTCCTGTTGTTCATACGAAGAATGAAATCGAGATGAATGAAAGACAATAAATGGCTTTCAAGTTTTAATTTAGGTATCCTCAAATGAAGGAATGACCAGTCAATAAATGCTTGCGAAACGTCAACAATGTCAGATCAGGATCGGGATTCGACGTGCGACTCGAGCTCGAGGCTCATCTGTCGGCTCGAGGCAATTAGAGGTTTAGAGACACGCTCACAGCTCACGGTTGGCACAATAGCGATGCAAATAATCGCGATTATGGCAAGGTTGACGTCGGCCGCAGAGGGTTCGTTCAACTGACGGCGAGCGATGACACGGCGCCCGCGCACCGTTGCGGCCCGCCACCACTACCCATCATCTCATCACAACAACATCATCATCATCATACAGATTTGCAGCATTCTTCAACCCAATTATAGATGTCAAAATAATGGACGTAATTCGATGAAATGATTTTTGACGTTTGTCAACTCACCAAGTCCCTGGTCCCTGCAACTGGTGCAGAAAGCAATCCAAATATCGCACTTCACTGCCAAAGAATTATCCTTTACGAACTTCAACTTTTACGAAAAAAAAACTTGTCACAACTTGACATAGCGGACGCGCAAAGCGTGCGCGCGACGATAACAATCGGACAGATGTCTCGGAAAACCCCTAGAGCACAACACGGTCGCGGATCAACGCAGTATGTAAATACATATTATGCTTCGACTGGACAAAGGTTTTTGTTATCTAAAACCGATGCGAGCGAGCGTGCGGGACGCGAGACGCGCGGTCAGCGGCGGTGCGTGGAGTGAGGCTCGCGCGCCGGCCCCGCCGCCGTCTGATAAGGCTGGCGCGACGCCCCCCGGCGACGCCTACGCCCCACTCGGCGCCGCAACGGTGCATCGTAAACACCACCGCACCACCGGCCGCCCCTCGGCACCCGACGCCGTCCAGACGGGCCCCCGCGCACCGCATTATGCACCGCGCCTACGCGAAATTTCACAATCGCACCACGCAGTTGCAGCGGCATCGACAACTTTCCACTCCATAAAAAGACGAGGAAACTGAACGGTGATTACGTAACGATACCAGCCCAGATACCGATGAGAACAATGAGGCGCAAACGAACGCAGCCTTTTTAGTGTCCTCCTAATTGGGCCGAGGTGCGTCGGGTAGGCTGAAACTCAATATGCAACGCGATCCGCTCGCTACATAAACAGAATAATTGAATTAGTGCGAGCGTGTCGAGCACGAGCAGCGGCTGGCATTGGCCACCTATGAAGCTGCAGTGTCGAAATGCACAGCCGACATCATAACCCCATTTCACCTCAACACCTCCCGCAAGCCGCATCAACGACGAAACAAAACTTTAATCACAAAGCCTAAAATATTGTCAACCAACATTCTGATGCAGGCACATCTGTAGTCGGCACTCAGTTTAAACTTATAATAATTAGTATGCAAGGCCTTATATTTTAGCGTATAAAAATCTTTGAAGCATGGGTGAATAATATATTACTTATTTTAAATCGAAAGTCGTAACAAAAAAGATGCTTTATTCCCTTCAAATAAAACTTACTATTAGATCGTTTATGCATAAATCGTAAAAATAAATCATATCGAAACATGTGCGTCATTAACTTAAAATAATGGATCATAATATCCTTGTATATTATTTCACCAAACAAATGTTTAACCACGAAAAGCCATTAGCAATAAATAGGGCAAACATCAAGATGTCATTTTGAAAAACCTACATACGTCAAATAATTAAAAAAATACAATATGCATCTGTGATATTATGTGGCCAACGACTGCGCATTACATTTCATGTCCAATACGCAGTTATAGTAAAATTTTCATTAAAAAAATGCTACATACTATCGACGGGTAAGAACCGCAGACAGAGACACATTGAGGAAAATAACTTCATTGTAGATAGGTTCGGTGTTAAAACTAAAATATTACTAAAAGGTTTAAACACATAAAAACGATTACAATAATTGCAGAGGATACGCGAACTGTGTTTGCTTCCTAATCTCTGTTTACAAGTTCAATGGCCGCCGTGCATATGGCATGACCTTACGTAGTTTGTAATTTTTAATTAGTAATAACGTGCAAACGCGCAAAATATTAGGAAAATAACTAAATGTAATACTTATTTAAATGTTTCAACGCGTATTTTTAGTCTACTTATGTAAAATAACTGAATTTTTCCTAAAATACGACTATACATGTTTATATTAATTTCTCCATAATATCTCTATAATATGAAGCCAGCACTGTATTTCGAGCTTCCACCTACATAACGTGTATCAAGTTATTTTAAAGGAATATCTAATTATTAAACACAATAAGATAAACAAAAAAATAAACATAGGTATAATGACGTTTAAAAAGCTATCTGTGATTATTATTTTTAAATTGAATGTGATATAAACGAAATGATTGTCAACCGACCAAGCACAAAATTTGACCTTTTCGAAACGCATCGAAAATTACGAACTGCGTGGGAGTAGCTAAAATACGTAATTGGTTTCGGCGAATTGCGCCGAGTAACCAGTCGGTTGAAACACATTAATTCCGAGCATACAAGCTGCAACTTTTATAAATGCGGACCTTACGATCTTTATAAGCACATATTATACGTTTATTAGAAAATCGAAAATCACAGGGCCCAACAGAAACTGTAGAAACAAAAAACGAATGTTATAAAATACTAGCTCGTACTGGTACCCGGCGCGTTGCAGCCGCAGAAAAAATATTTGTGCAAATATCATTTTTAAATTTGGAAGGGTTACAATATTTAATTAGGAATGATAATATTATATTCATTGAAATTGAAAGAAAGGGATATGAAAGTGAACGCAAGTAAGACTAAAGTGATGGTTTTTGAAAGAGAAGAAAGTAAAACGTTACGTGAAATAAGAATAGAAGGGGAGTTGATTGAGCAAGTGGATTAGTTTGTATATTTGGGGATATTTTTTTAGCAGGGATGGTAGATACGATAAGGATATAGAACGACGAGTGAACGCAGAAAATAGAGTGAATGGGGCTCTACACTCTATAATGAGGAGTCAGAATGTGTCAAATAAGGCACGTATGGCAATTCATAATGCTATGTTAGTCCCTACTTTAATGTATGGTAGTGAAAGTTGGGTCTGGCAGAAGAAGCATGAGAGTAGAATAAATGCTGTAGAAATGCGGTCATTACGAAGTATGCTAGGGCTGAATCTGAATGATAGGGTGAGAAATAGTGTGATAAGAGAAAAGTGTGGTTTGCAAGATGACGTTGTGACAAGGATTAAGAAAGGAATGCTTCGGTGGTTTGGTCATGTAGAAAGAATGAACGAGGAAAGGGTGACAAAGCAAATTTATGTTGCAGAAGTGAACGGCAGGGTTGGGAAGGGACGCCCTAGACGAAGGTTTATCGACCAAATCGGCGATACATTAAAAATGGGCCAGATTAAGAGTACCCTTAACCGACGAGCGTGTATGCGTAGATATATGGATGTAAAGAAGACGAGAGAGTGTGTGTCAGGATCGCGCCAAATGGAAATCCGTAGTCTCTGCCTACCCCTCTGGGTGACAGGCGTGAGTGTTTGTGTGTGTGTGTGTGAAATTGAATAACATATTTAGACTTTCAAATAAATATGTCGGTACGACAAGCGTGCCACCTACTGTGATTTAATTATATTATGCCTATAACCTTTGCGCAAGTGCAAGCAATAAGTTGACCAAATTTTAGCGCAATCTGATGAACGGTATGGCAGCATATAAAATACGAACAAACAAAAATTATTTTTTATATATTAGAAGATAAATGTAAGCAACAATTTGTCTGTAACAAACATTTCTTTGTTAGCTAGTTCTATAATTAGTGTTTATTTTTTTACACGTAAGTACTGGCCAACAAGGTTTAAACAACATAATATATTAGTATAAAACCTTACTGGCCAGTATCTGATAACTTCGCGTATTAAAATTCTAAAGTTATGATTTTTTTCAACAATGTGAATTGACGTCAAATTTCGGGACATTGTATCGGCTTAAAGAACGTTGATTTATACAAGACTCGGTGAAAACGCAGCCGACGTCGTAAATGTTTACGAGTGCATTACTCTCGATCTGGTACGCCCGTGTAAATTACCCTTTTCAAATGGACAACTAATACCACATTATACAACCCTAAATTTGTTCACATAACAAATTTTAGTACATAAATCATAAACCAGTCATAGTATTGTTATTCATTATTTTTTATATCATATGACAAATTATTATAAACTATTTGTCTTCAGTGATCAATTATGTGCTTGCTTGTAGAGCGCCATATTATGTTTTGTGAGTGCCGGATTAGTAACATCACTATATATAAACAATTATAGTGTATAAAACTCTTCAAAACTATCTAGTGACAAAGGAACAGACAAACGTGCTTACACAAAAACACACCCAAAAAACAACAATCCTTCCAGACAGTCGGGTAAATGACATGTTAAGATTCCGAACCAAGTTATTTGTTATAACTTATAAAAACACAATAGGCTCATTTAAACTTCACAGCGTATTCAATAACTGTAAAAACGTAACTGAATCCTTTGTTTTGTTTTTAATAAAAATTCGTCGTATTTGGTATTGTTCTGTAAGAAACTTTATTTGTTCGACTACTTTTTGTAGAGTTTACGTGCGCGAAATCTCCTACGAGTATGTAGTAATTCTAATAAGCATCAACTTAAAAAAATAGTTGTTAACCACCTATCTCTTCTAAAAGACCTCTCATTTCTAAAAGAAATTAGACATAGGTACAAAGTGACGAAAAAGGCGGGAAGGAAATTTTTGTGAAATATTTTAAGGTCAATCGTGAGACCCGCAGCTGAATATAAAATTTATGACGTAATATATTAAATTGAATATATAAAACAAATATCTTTATTAGTGTTATATAAAACCAGATTACTTTATATGAGACCTAAACGACACATATATTATGTATATTAAAAACCAATTAACCTTATTTAAACCAAATAAAATGTATAAAGTAAATTCATAATGACACACGTGGGTCGTCTGAGAAATCCGACGGGTAACATTGGGCCCACATAAATTACGAGATTAATCTCTTCAAATAATTTGACCTTTACAACTGACGAGGGTTCATTAAATAATGGCATTGGTATTGGGACTGATGTTATTGTTCCGTCTATCAATTTTGGTCCGAGGCGGAATAACAGGTTCACTCGACACAGCCCCCATGAAAGAGTTAAGAGGAGAAGACTATTCAATGGCATCTGATAAACCCTAATTCCGTATAACATTGTCATATATTCAAAGCAATCATTCGTATGATTCGGAATATTTCATGATGAGTAAATATGTTAATCGCTTTAAAATGTCGTCATATTATAAGAATCGTCCTTAAAAATGTGAAACGAAGCATTGGGGTGGCTTTCTTAGAATGAAAAACCAAACTGATGGTGAGTGGCTTAATGTTCAGCATTGGAATTTTATAGGTTGTAATGTTAATGACGATAATGATAAACATTCACGACAATATCACAAAACTACGTAATCAGGTAGAGAAGAATAGAATATAATATTTTTATTCAATATAGATTATAAATAATTCTTATAAAATAATTATTTATTATATTAAATACGGAAACGTAAATGCAAGAAACCTAGCAATTTTTTTAAAGTAACTAAAATGTACAGGCTGTACAATTACTAAGGCAAGATAAGACGTAAAAGCTTAGGTGAAAATACACGAATGGCGATTATTTTATAATCAATAAAAAAACTTATGTGATGTCATGTGGTGACAGCGGAAGAGAATCTATCACCCCATTTGGTCCCGTAGGTCTCGCAAGACGTGACTTTGAGAACTGACTCGAGCTCAGATCTCATTTCTCGTAAATGCAGATGTCATTTACGGCGGCGGCCGGGGGTGGGAAGCAAGGTCAAAGGCAGGAGACATCTGACACTGCATGTCTCAATCGGTCTACAAATAGTGAAGGTTAGAGCACATCCTTCCTACAATAGGATTAGCCCAGCAGTGGACTGTAACGGGCTAATAAAACAATATCTTAGTTAAACTTAAGCTTCACGGAGGAAAATAAGTTTAATATGAGTCGACTAAAAGAAATGCTAATATTTAGTATTATTAAAATATTTTAAAAAAACATTTTAATAGGCACTGATAGGGCTGGATCCGGATCCTTCATCAGATCAGCTACATTTTTGTTAACAATAATGGGAACAATCTACATCTACCCCCAATTAAGAATTAAAATGCATATGCGCTGCCACCTCTGAGAACTAAGATGGAATGCCTCGCTTTCAGTAAAAAGTGTCTCCGGCTCTTTACACACGGCCCATTCGTGCTATAACCATAATATTGCTGTAATATTAATGCATTGTCATCGAATTTCAGTTTAATCGAATGTCAAACTCAATGCAAGTGCTTCAAAAATTGATTAAAAAATTTGGAACCGGAAAGACATACGAAGGAAGAAGTTTTTTTTTTTTTATAGGATAAGGGTGACAAACGAGCACACAGTCCACCTGATGGTAAGTGGTTACTGCGGCCCATAGACATCTACATCTATCCTCTATTACAAATCAAAATGCAGATGCGTTGTCACCCGTGAGGACTAAGATGGAATGCCTCGTTTCCAGTAAAAAGGGCCTCCGGCCACCTGCACTCACCAAGCGAAACGCAGAGGTAAACCTCTACTTCACGCTGGTATTCTGTGAGGTCGTGGTACTACCCCGGTTCGAGCCGGCCCATCCGTGCGACAGCAAAAGCTGCCGCGTGGCTCTACCACTGTTAAAAAATTTCACACAATAACACAACAAATCGAGAAATAACCAACCATCTATCCCTATCCTATCTATCTATATATATATATATATATATATATATATATATATATATATATATATATACTACATGTTTAAACATAATGAATGACTAAATGACAAGATCACAACAAACAGTCTTCTATAAAAAGTCAAATATATATACACACATATATATATATATATATATATATATATATATATATATATATATATAGATATAGCCAATCATGATAATTACGAATATCATTTGGATACTTTGCCTATTAATAAAAATAAAATAAAAATGCATACAGCAATACCGCAAGCATGCCGTTCTTTTGAAAGCTTATTATATTTTTCATTCTCACGGACCATTGCCTACCTTAATAGTCGCGAAGTCTTTAATCAGAAATGTAGGACATAATATTTTATAACAACAATATAATGCACGTGCGTAAGTATGACATCTTTTAATATGGCGGTCGAGGCGGAAACGTGGAAAATGTCAGTAATCTACGACGCGGTAAGCACGATTCATGACCATAATCGGTACAAGGACTCCGCAGCTATTGTGGATATCAGCTTTACGCTCTTTATTGTGACGTAATTGTTATTGCTGCGTTAAAACAAAGAAAATGCTCGCGAACTTATCAAGGGTTTCCTTTGTTTAATAATGGCAACAGTTTCTTGGTTGTGTTTTACAGTATAGTAGACAACCAAGTGGCCGAGTGATCGGAGTATCTATGTTCTAATTGAGGCGGAGGTCTAGGGTTTGATTTGAAGCCGGAATACATATTCGTAAACAACAGATTTTGGTTCTGGATATGTTCGGGTATACTGTGGTAATCTCCGGATTTTGGAAATACATCTAAGTTCACTTAGGTACTTACTACTTTTTTATATATAGAATAAGGGTAAGCGAGCACATATTCGGACTCTGTTAACAATCAAAATATACGTTGACACCCCTGAGGATTAGGACACGTCACCAGTAAAAAGGCTTTTTCGGTTCTCTACACTCACGATACGTAACACAGCAAACAATATAAGCTGCTGTTTTACGCTGGTATTTTGTGAGTGTGGCTGTGGCTCTACCCCGTTGGGGCCACCCTATTAGTGCTGCCACCATAATATTATAGCTGTAGCGAGGTTCTACCAGGTTAGTTACAGTCCAAAATAAAATGTAGTATTAACAAATTGCATATTAATCAGACAGTACAATTTTTTTATGTTCAATTAAAAACGTAATAAATATGGTAAAAATCTGTCTAAAATTAATATTATCTTAGATAACCAATATTATAACATAATAAAAGCTGTAATATTTATAAACCTCAGATAATAAATAATATACAACAATTTAGTTTTGTATGTTCGTATTTTATCCGCTAAACGGTATTCATCAGATTGCGCTTAAACTTTGTATAGGTACTTATTGCTTGAACTTGTAACTTACAATAGGTGGCGCGCCTATCCAACAAATTTATTTGAAAATTATACTTCTTTTAACTTCCTCTTCCAAATATAAAACGATATTTCGACAATTATTCTTTCTGTGGCAGCAACGCGCCGGGTACCAGCTAGTCCTACTTATTAAGTGGCGAAGCTTGCGAAGACACTTACTGATTTCACGATGTCTGTCCGTCTGTCCCACGATTATCTCGAGAACGGTTTCGAATTTTCAAATTCTGTTTTCAGCAATCGATTACTGATCACCCAGGCATTTTGAAACTGATTGCTCAACGGCAACCGTTAGAAACCGCTACAAAGCTGATTGCTTCGCCACTTTGCTATGCTGTTAGCTTGCTAGGTTTATTATTATAATATTATAAACGTGAAGGTTTGTGAGGATGTATGGATGTATGGATGTTTGTTACTCTTCTACGCATAAAGTAGGTACTCAATGTATTTTAATAAAACTTTACAATAATATAGCTCATATGTCAGACCAACACATATATAGGCTATAATTAAAAAAGATATAGTGTAAATTGGTCAAAATGTAACGATAAGTATTAAGTCGGAAAAAATCTGTCATCTGCGTGCTGTTTTGGCGTGCGGTGCAAAAACTGTAAAGTATAATTGGTTTAAAATATAATAACTACGCTGACGAAGTCTAGTATTACATAAAATCGACCAGAAGCTCTAATAAAATATGACTAAGTAATGAGACATTGAAATATCGAAGATTCGAATTCCGATCAATAAAACCCTTCTGTCTTTTGTGTAAATATTTAGAACAAACTGCAATTTCATGTTAATTTTAATGACCAAGAGTTCATACTCGAGAAATTAAAGTAGCATAGAAGGTACGTGTGTGCGGTGCGGTGTCCTGTCCGGTGGTATGGAATGCCAAACGGGCCATTCTCATGACTCACTGCACCATACTTGGCCCTAACTATCACCTTAACAGTACCTTAAAAACCCCACACATAAAAACGTTACAATGCGTCTGGCTGGCGATTTTAAAAGCTTCCGAAAAAAACTTCTAACGTATTGAGTCTTTACCGGCATTTTACAACCAGGACCTCACTTTTGTATTTTTATTATACTATTTTGGGAAGAATAGACACTTAAGTGGCATTTGGACAAATATATTTTCTGTAAACATCGACAAATCTATTTGAATTTGTATTGCGGCTTCGTGCGATCTCTATTAAACAATTGTCATCGTTATCTACTAAACACAAAAACGTTTCTAAATTGCAACTAAAATACCAATACATACATGCGTTCCATGAATACAAAATTATAATTAATTACTAATTATGCACCGTGTAGTGGCGACGTATGAGAATCCACTACCGGTATCATCCTGTGGCTGTCGTAAGAGGCGATCGAGGGAAACTGAAACAGGAGATAGGTAGCAGCATCTCCCTGATTACAGCTCAAAGTAATAAAAAGTGTAATTGCCAACACACCTACAAAGTGTGGTAATTATCATAAAAATAGGGATGTCAATATCATATCAGTATATAGTCAATATAATATAAAAAATCTAAGAGGCAATATTATATAGTGAAGGCCTTTGTTCAGCATTGGCCTTTGATTGGCTGTGATGATGATGATAATGATGAATTATTGTTAATTAGTTATAGCCTTTACACATCTAACTTAAATCCAGGCCTATTATAAGGAAGTAGATTGAGTGGTTAGAGTCCACTAGGATGGTCCAGTGGGTCTTGACAGCGCCACTCGTGGCTTTTTCAACACTACGATTTTTTTCTTCAACACTAGCACCTGGAAAACATATACGTTAATTTGTAATTAACAATTTTTATGGTACCGGTGACGGATGTCGAACTTGAGTTGATAGAGTACATAATACTGTACTTGTAAAAATATTGATATATTATATGTTGCTATAAATTTGGACACAGGGGAATCAATTCCGTTTTTGGCAATATATGGAGAACTATTTTTGGCAAGTTTTGGATAACTAAAATTAAATTGATAATGTAATACTTGGGATGTCATTGGGATTTGTATCTATAACTGCGTTTGTTGAATAAATTATTTTAAACTTATAAATTTGAAAACTATACTAAAAATAGAGATAACGACAACTAATTTATACGCGAGTCATCAAGAAGTTTAGACAAATATCGTTCAAACTATAAATGCTCAATATGTCGTTTAATAGTAATTGATAGTTTCAGTGTTAAATTATTTTATATTTTTAACTATAATATACATTACACATACAATATGAACACTATTACTATCGTAATTAATTAACAGATACCTACAAAAGTCCTGCTTTACACAAAGGCTTACCCTATTGTTTAACACATTGAGGGAAATTTTGAATTACCTACTTGTGGTTTTATTTAAAAGTCTAATACCTATACTACATTTAACATTTGCTAAATATATGAAAATAAACAAAATAAACTTGCTTATTTCTTTTTTGTTAACTGTATTCATAAAAAAAGGATTATCAAATAACACTATGTTCCTCGGTCATTAAGACTTAAAAAAAACTCGCATCAGCTTTTAATGGCCACCGATGAGGTCGGACAGCAGCTCTTTATGCTTCTAAAGGAATGTGTTTGTCCGTTCTAAACGACCGTAGCTAAAGGCACGCTTCGGTCCATCCATCAACGACAAATCGACCTTTTATATGTAAAACTCGTGTACCTTTACATTTATCATTAAACTTGAATATTCAGAGCAAGTATTGGGTACGCTGTTTAAAATAACTATAATTTAAATAAACAGGAAAGTATATAATACGAGGACAATAACGTAATTAGTTTAATTACCTATTTTCGTTTTAATTAATGCCATATGTTATGGGACTTGTTTTCAAATATATTTGTTTTGCTGCTTATATACAGAGGGAATTATATTTGATTTTTGGAACAAAGTTCCTTATTAGACGGTACAAATTTGGCGGATGGGAGCTAGGCGAGAAAAGTGAAAGATTTTTCAGATTTCACGATCCCCTCTGATGTAGTGTGTAAACGGCGTTGGCCGCTATAAGGAATTGAGATGGTATTCTTATCTTGAAAGAAATATTATTTTATTTTAAATGACACTTCATTTTAATAGACGCTAGTAATTCATTTATTTGTATTTGGTAATCAATAATAGAATACGTTTATCAATAATACTATACTACGAAAGGTACTTCGTTCCAACCGAGTGTTCCACGACACTCACGCATGTTTTTTTCAAATAAATGGAAATGGTTAACAAAAGAGAATCACTAAAATTAAGTCAGATCAGAAACAGTTAATAAAAATATAGTTAAAATATTTAGGAACGTTTTCGTAATCCGGTCACTTTTTTCAATTAGAAATATGCATTAGTCAAACTCGCACAGACTGGTGACAGCGACGTGGGTGGTTGCGGTGTGACAAGCGTAGTGCGCGGCCGGGATGACGGACTGCCTCCGGTGGCAGGTAAATAAGCCCAACAGTAACACGAAGGGATTACATATTTAAAATTAAAATTATATGCTGTATCATATCGAATACGAAATTATAATATATTGCGCTGGATTTGAAATATATCATAAACGATGACATCAAATCGAAATTAAAGCTTAACGCTGCTGTTTCGTATGGTTAGTGTAGAGAACCGGAGACCCTTTTTACTGGAAACGAGGCATTCCATCTTAGTCCTCACGGGTGACAAATGACAACGCATCTGCATTTTGATTCGTAATCGAGGATAGATATAGATGTCTATGGGCCACAGTAACAACCACTTATCATCAAGTGGGCTGTGTGTTCGTTTGTCACCCGTATCCTGTAAAAAAAATTACTAAGTCATCAGACGTAACAAACCACCTGTAGCCATTTTCAGTTGAAATTGCCTGCTATGCTATTTATTGGACTGCTGCAGCCAGTAGCCACATGCCATCAGTTGTACCGGAAGTTCGTATGCCACTTTAGTTTTATAAAAAAAGCTGACTCTTATTCTAAGCAAAATCTAATAAAATCAAACGCATTAACATCTACATAACCATTAGCAGCCAGCAATAAAAAAGGCATATCTTTAAAATAAAATTTCATATAATTACTTTATTATCCATTTATGGTAACATTTAATTTTGAAAACCAAAACAACAAATTTGCTAACGCAAACAGCTACACGATTATGTACAGTAAAGAAATATGTACCTACTGTCAAAATGGTTAAAATAACGCGTGGTGACAGTGTTAAACATCAATCGCCCAATTTCGTCCCGCTGGTGGCGTTAGAGGCCACAGTGAGGCATTCTATCTTACTAAGAAGTAGGAGATATTCTATATTATCTTCCTTGGTTAAAAATTAACGTGCAAAAGCATTGTCGCCCTTTGGAGCCAAAAATGCCTTGTTGATCCTCCGAAGAGGGAACATGCTCAGACAGGTGGTTAGGAGGGGCAGGGACGCTTTGCGCTTTTTTTTTATAGTCCACCTGATGGTAAGTGGTTGCTGTGGCCCATAGACATCTACATTTATCCTCAGTAAAGAATCAAAATGCAGATGCGTCGGCACCCGTGAGGACTAAGATGGAATGCCTCTTTTCCAGTAAAATGGGTCTCCGGTTCTCTACATTCAGCATACGAAATACAGCAATGTCAAGCTGCCATTTTACGCTAGTATTCTGTGAGAGCGTGGTCATTCCTCGGTCGAGCTGACCCATTCTTACTTCAACTATACTACTAATATAGCTCCAGCATGGCTCTACCACGTAGAAAACTAACTAACTAATCAGCGCTTACTAACTAATCATCATTACAACCTATCAAAGTCATTTATACGCCTCCCCAATAGATTGCCTTAAAGGGGGATACTTCCCATATTTGCCAGGAAGGAAGGAAGAAACACGGTGCTGCGCATCTCCTTTTTCAGTTTTCCTCTGACGTGTCTTACGATACCCAGTACCCACGGAATTACCTATATGGGATAATGGAGTGGACTCTCTCATACCACCACCATACGGCGTAGAAGAGATTTTTGCTTTATCTATCGAACAAAACAAAAGTCACCCATTTTGACGTGAAGTACCGGATCGAAAACCGACAAAACAGCAGCCTTTGAGCGATATTAACCATTTAAAACCAGCTCAACGTTTATGGTTAGCAATTTGTTTAGGGTCGCTCGAGTTTTAACATTCAAAGAGGCGGCTAACCGGTTACAATGGACACACTTTGTTTAATGGAAGAAAATGGATAACATTGGTCGACTTATCTGTAACGGAGGCAATAAAGAAGTCACTTAGGATGTTTGTTATTGCGCCTGTGCTACTTAAACGGCCTCTTTAAGTTTATGGCGTTTTACGGATAATAATGCTGTAACGGAACCATAATCACTTATTATTATACTAGCTGTTCTCCGCGACTTTGCCCCCGTGTAATTAAAGGATTTTTTGCGCGCGGAATCCTAATTCCTTTTCTGAAATAAAAGTAGCCTAAGTTACTTTTTATACCATCAGCTATCTGCCAGTTAAAGATTAACCAGAACAAACAGACAGACAAAAAAGTTAAAAATTGTGTTTTTGTAAGTACCGTAAATACGTTCATATGCATTTAGTAAAATGCTGTGATTTTGCCATTACAAACAGACATTTCAATTTTATTTATTTGTAGACTAGCTGGTACCCAGCATTTTGCTGCCACTAAAAAAATATTTGTGGAAATATCGTTTTAAATTTGGAACGGTTATTTTGTTTAATTTTGAATGATACATTAATTGAAGTTGAATGACATATTATGACTTTCAAATGAATATGTCGGTTGGACACGCGAGCCACCTACTGTAATTTAATTGTACTATGCCTATAACCTTTGAGCTTATAATTTAAATTACAAAATTTTAGAGCAATCTGATGAACGGTATGACAGCGCATAAAATACGAACAAACAAAAATTATTTTTTATATATTAAAGATATAGATTATTTTATTTTAATAATAGACATTTAACAGACTTCAAAAAAGGAAGAGGTTTCTCAATTCGTCCGTATATATACATTTTTAAAATGTATGTTTGAGCATAACTTCTTTGCTTCTGAATCGGCTTTGATGATTCCTTTTAAAAAATAAGTTAATACTTTAGAGATGGGACAGTATAATATTAAGAAAAAAAATCTAGTAAAGTAAGTAACTAAAAAATGGGGGCTGAAACTTTTAATGTAACTATTTAGACGGCTTAATATTTGTTATGAGGTGAAATACAAAAACAAAAACATAGTAAGTTACCTTTAATCGATGACTATTTTTCTTTATTGAGATTTTAATCTACAAAAGGTGATCAACATAGTAATACTATAATTTTATGACTAGTGGATATATCTAGGTACTAACACCGCGACTACACGCTCATTATTATATTATTATCATACTGATGTAATTCTGGTAATCCTTTATGTAATTAACGTATTTGTTCCAAGAATACCGTGACTCATCAACGGACGTAGCGGAAAATCGGAAGTAATTGGTTTAACATGATTAAATATCAATGTATCGTAATAGGCGACATAGAGGAACTGAAACATGAGATAGGCAGCAGTATCTCACGGGAACAACACAATATAGTAAAAAATTGCGGTTGCCAACCCGCCTGCCAAGCGTGGCAACTATGCCAAAATGCCCATATATGAGGCAATCTATGGGGGAGGCCTATGTTCAATAGAGGACTTATATAGGATGGAATGGGTAATACAACAAGCATACCAATCCTTCCTTTCAACGTCCTGGCCAATGTGAATTAAAATGTCACAAGTTTCTCAGCACAGTACTTACAGTTGATACAGTCGTTCGATATGGAGTAATCCACGACAATTAGATCAAATTGCCCACATCCGGCCTCTATTGGCTGGAACTATTAAAAAGGTGTTGTCAATCTAACAACTCAGCTGCTCAATTCATACGGTTCAATCATTGATTTCAATTAGAGCAATAATAAGAGGCATAGAAAGACCAAGCAATAGCATTTCACTGCATAAGTTATCACAAATCAGATTGTTTTTAAACAAATTAAATTAAAAAAACTATTGCCACTCCAAGTAAATAATACATATTTATATAGAATTTTTCCTTATGTTTGTTGGAAAATCCAAAGTTGCGTAACACGATCACTCAACTCACACTAACAAAAAAACTGGAAGAAAATATCAGGAAGCTGATCGACTTTCGTCAATACTTCTTAAACGATAAGGACATAGCTAACATAATTAAAGAGATAGAAGGAAACTGACTGTAAGTTAAATTTATTATTGCATCAGACAAATGTAATCGGGGCAACGCACGGAACCACAGAACGTCACGTAACGTCATCACTACTAATTAAATTTCGTTTCCATTTTTCTACGTACTTCAAGATTATGGTCAATCGATCTAAAAATGAAGTTTTCGTTTATAAATGATAGAAGAAATAACTTAATGTAGAAGGTGAATAGCGTCATGACAGTTTATCAACAATAATGCACACGTTTGTCGCCGGTGAACTGCGCAAAAAAAAAACTAAAAGCAGGTTAAAGAGATTGGAAATCAATTCGACGCAAGTAAAGCGACCCTGTCGTTTGGGGAATACCGCGCGGACGTGCGTTCTTGGAAGCAGCAAACAGTGTGGCGCAGGAGAAATTTCACAAGTTTGATGTAGGTCAAGTCAGCCGGACTTTTCGCTTCGTAAAGGTTAGCGTCGGAGCTGCCGCCGCCGACAAATCCGGTTGTGTTCTTGCGCAACTGATAGACTCGTTTATCAGATCCTAAAAGATCAGTTGTTTCGAAAACAATTAATATATTGAGTACCTTTGAAACCTTTATTTTTATGAGATAGAGAACAGATTCGCATAATGAACGGTGGGGGAAAAGGTATTGTGTTCAAGTTTAATTTAATACTACGTAGTACGTATTATATTTTCTACGCTGATAACTGGTTTGCTAACCGAAAAGTGGCGCGATAAAATGATCATGATGTCATGATTATCAACTTACTAATATTTACAAGGTTAGAAATTGGGAAATTGACCCTTGGGAATACCCGAGGGTTTCTTTCATGCAATAAGTAGGTACTAATAACCACAAAGTAGGATAGTTAGATGGGTACGTTTTGAAAGTAAGCAATATTGCGGTTAGTGGCGCGTTATGGCTAAGGAATTAGTAATTTTGTACCAAAAGTTAAAATAATATCCTAAGAAATAATTGTGATGATTGATGAACTTTAAGTAACAAACACATTCCAATAACTACGTTGTTTCATGTTCATAAGATGAGACAGTAATCATTGACCTTAAACATATAGATATAGTGCATAATAAATACCATGTATCTTCCAATATATAAAAATTAATGTTTGTATGTTCGTATTTTATGCATCCATACCGTTCATCAGATTGCGGTTAAGGTGAAAACTCCAGGGTGGCCTGCGAAATTCAAATTTTCTTACGTTTTTTGCAATTTGCAAGTCAGCGTCAGGTTGTATGTTTAACAAAATATGATTCGCGAGCGTAACGAGTATGTATTTACAGAATTATAATCATTATAATCATCAATACAACCCTCTTAAGTTCGTATAATTCCTTTGAATGAGTTTTTCTGTAAATAGCCATACATTGGAATTATACGAACATAGACGGTTGTATTGATGATTATAATGATTATAATTCTGTAAATACATACTCGTTACGCTCACGAATCATATTTTGTTAAACATACAACCTGACACTGACCTGCAAATTGAAAAAAAACGTAAGAAAATTTAAATTTCGCAGGCGACCCTGGAGCTTCCACCTTAAAACTTTGTCAAAATATTGCTTGCACTTCCGCGAAGGTTATAGGCATAGTACAATTAACTTACAAGTAGGTGACGCGTATCGTACTGATATTTTTTTTCAAATTTGTAATATCATTCAACTTCAATGAATGTGTTATTATCAATCCCAATTAAACAATACAATACCTTTCCTAATTCAAAACGATATTTCCGCAATTATTTCTTCTGCCGTTGCAACGCGCTAAGTACCAGCCAGTATGCAATAAAAATATATCATAATCATAATAAATAAAACTTCTATAAAATGTTGCTTTTATGTCCTATAATATTTTTATAATATGTAGCATGTTACGTGAGTAAAAAAAAAACTACGCGCATCTATACCGTAGGATGGTACAATGTCTACGTGACTTCAAACACTTATTAGCATTACAAAAAAATCTGATATCACGTAGTACTTACAAGTAAAGTCACAAAATGACTATTAATTTTTTTTAATACCATTGAACCCATAAAGGTTATAAAAAGCGGAGGAAACGCTATATTAGCACCGCAAAAATAGTCCCAAGAACTTGAGTTTCTAGAATATATCGTATAATATGTTTATGAAAGCAAAGTTTAAACAAATTACGTAGAAAGATCGAGTAACTGTATATAATAACTATATTATTGAACGGTACGTAGGCAAAGTAGCTGCCAAGAGTTCGTGGAACAGCGCTCTTTGACAATTGGAGCATAGTGTGGTGTCACGTCAGGACGAAAAGTATTTTATGAACGAAAGATATGACGTCATGCAATCGTACGTTACAAATTGTGAGACAAGTTGGCTAAAAAAGACTGTTCATGCCTAGTACCTAACTATGAGTATTCACTATTAGTGGCCTATTTACATTGGTTGAGTGTGTAATGACCAAGTATTAGTTTACAACAAAATTGACCAAATGTTACTTAAAAATCATAAGGAGCTGATAAGATTATTATTCCAATTTCTTGTTCACTATCATTAAAAAAAAGTGCGCACTATCTTATTCACGCTTAATGGCGCCATCTATGACGCACATGGGTAACTTAAAATGTTGCCAATGTTATGTAGATAATATTACGTACCAACATAAAAATATTTAAGAAACAATAATAATTATTCATTATCTTGATATCTTGCGCTTTACTTCATGCAATTAATTCTTAATGATTACCCATTAAAATTTTGTCGGATGAAATATTGGTAAGCCCCAAAATCAAATGACTAACTAATACATTATGTAGGTATTTATTGATATTAAGTTTACCTCGAACGACAATCTACGTAGTTTATTGAAGCATATGGCCTAGATAAACAGCACAATATTCTTTAAAATATATAAGTACCTACGACTCCAAAATCAACAACATATTCAGACGATAAAAACGTAGTACGTTATATTAAAGATAAAACAACATAACAAAAACATATTAATTGAAAAGATAATATTTGTAAAGATAATATTTGAAAAGCAACAAACTTTGGAAAGTTGTTTAAGATTCAAGTCACGGATGCGAATGTTTGGTGACCCAAATAAGCTGTCAAAAACTTGTAGCAACAATCAACTCACCACTGGCTTATTGTATTCGTCCGTTTGGTAATCGAACATGGTAGCGAACATAAGACTGTCGTCCTGCTCGCCGCTGACAAGGTGATAGGGCACCAACTGCGACATGAGTGATGAGTGTTCAGTTTTTCACAACCGTCCGAGACAACAGGACACTTAATATGAAGTAAGTTTATATGAAAATTGAAATCGACCGAAAACTTCAGACGTAGCGTGTTAAATCACTTCTGATAAGAGTATGAGTCATACGCTTCCTACAAAACGTAAACGTGCACACTAGTAGAATGTTTTATATCAAACTGAGCGAGTTCGCGCGACCACAGCCGGTTTTGTATGATGGCGGGCACCGTTCCGCGCACGCGCAAATTTTGAAGCGTTACTACCAAAATGTCATAAGTAACAAGCATTCTAACAATTCAGTGATTTCAGTGCCAATTGGCGCCAAAAGCATTTTTTCAGCCTCTCCCATGATTCAGTAAACTGAATGCATAGTTGCCTCATGACAAACACGCGGAGTGTATTTTGGCAAAATATTCTATTAATTTCAATACAGTTTTCTCCGTACCGAAAATTATTGGAGCCAATCTGAATATAGCAAATTTATCAAAAACATCGGAATCGGAATATTAACGAATATAATATACACAAATACAACAATCTTTGAACAATTCATATTTAACAAAAATGTAAATTCTAATGTTAACTACTGTTCTATTGTGTAAGTCTACAATTAAATTTAATATATTTGTAGTGAATAATATAAATTAATAATATAGCAACTTAATATGAGAACGCAGATCAAGTCATTGCAGCAGTGTACTGTACAGCATAGTAGGTACATACTACTCCAATGGGTCAAGTAGCAAAATTTAATTTGGAGCGAAAACTAAATCCGGTAACCTTGAATTAAAAACAAGTCAATTGGCGACGCAATATTTGGTTTTGGCATTAGCATAATGTATAAGAACATCATATTATTTTGTTACCGTTAATGACCTAGGTATATCATTATATTATATATAATTCTTCTGTACGTGTGTTTGTTAGTGTACTACGAAACGGCTGGACAGGTTTGAGTCGGTCTTAGACATTGGGGTACTTTAGATTTACAACTGGACACGGTAAGTGGCACTGTTGTCGAGATCCAGAAAACACCCGTGCGAAGCGGGGGCGGAGGGTTAGCAGAAATTATAACAATATCTTAGCTACGATATTTCAAAATGATGGTTAAACAAACACGTCGCATTATGTTACGTGACAATAGCGTAATATTAAACATAAAGAACTAGAGATAAAATAATTTACACTGTAACATATTAAGTATAGGTACCTACAACACTATCAGACACACAAAATCAATAAAAATGTTCTGTACGTTGTTTCAGTTACGTGCAAGAGATATGTTATATTTACAACGATTATAAGCCAGTGCATAACTATACGATATCCATTATAGAAACAAAAAAAATATTGGCCATTTCTTTCCAAATTTTGATAGCACTGGCAACTCAATATAACATTAGTTTAAGCTTATAACTTAATTAACAGTAACAAGGAATTTTTTTTATACATGGTAGAGCCATGCAGAAGCTATATTAGTAGTATAGGTGTAGGACTAATGGGTCGGCTCGACCGGGAAAGGACCACGCTCTCACAGAATACCAGCGTAAAATAGCAGCTTAACACTGCTATGTTTCGTATGCTGCGTGTAGAGAACCGGAGACCCTTTTTACTGGAAAAGAGGTATTCCATCTTAGTTCTCACGGGTGACAACGCATTTGCATTTTGATTGTATGGCTATATTTTTTAAATATTTTTATATTTATTAGATGTTTATGGACCACAACAACCACTTACTATCAGGTGGACTGTATGTTCGTTTGTCACCCCATCCTATAAAAAAGGAAAAATACATAATTAAAAATATGTAAAATGTTATTTTACCGCCAGCATCGGAACAGATACCGATATACTCAAAACCTTCGATGCAGCATGCGAGTAGTTTTAAAGGTCGACATAAAAAAAACATACATAAGACACCAGAAATCGTAAAACAAACCGGATTGCATAATCTATGCATGGTATTAGTTCACTAAAAAGACACGAAAGGTAAATGTCGGTGTTATTTAAAGTAATTATTCAAGATAGGACCGGTAAAGCTCTTGAAACTTCATTGGCGCTTCTTACAAGCCGTTGAAATGGAAAGGATACAGGAGATATTAACGGCAGTACTATAAGAAACATTCAACTTGGCTTTAAGGCAATCGTGTATTCCAATAATTAGGTTTTGAGAAGAGAATCCAACATCTATGTCACAAAAGTATTAAAGTGGCGTAACTCCCGCCGTATGCATTTGGAGATCTGTCTGTTCAGTTGCCTGTATGGTGTCAAATCCATTGAAGACTGTATAGCTTCATTTCCCGTCTAACAGTCATGAGATTAAGAGTGTGATCGGAGGGTTTTTGTGTTCTTCTGCGGCGTATCTTGCAAAACTTAGCTCCGACCGCATGGACAGTTTCCACAAGCTTGTCATTCATATCATCCACTGCATTGCAATCTTCTCGGCACTGAAACCTGTTTTGTTGCTCGAGCTGAAAGGTTTCGGGACTTTGGATTAGAGCACAAGGGGGACGGAGTGTTGACTTCATTAGACGAAACCTCTCCAACTTAACGTTTAGGTTCAGTGTGCCTCTCACCATTCGGTGATCGCTGCCGGTTTTCAACCTCGCGATCACTGAGACTTCACTGAACAATTTTCATCTCTTCGTCATAATGAAGTCAATCTCATTTTTTGTCAAACCGTCGGGGCTCGACCAGGTTCACTTCCTGTGGGGCCGCTTCTGGAAGAAAGAGTTCATCATAAAGAGTCCCTCTTTCTCCATGAAGTCGGCCAGCTGCTGGCCCCTTGGGTTCCCTTACCCTATTCCGAATTTCCCTACTTTCAGCTCACCGTTCCCTCTTATGCCTAGTTTTGAGTTGAAGTCTCCCATTAACACCGTATAGTAGGTTTTGAAGGAGTACATGGCTATAGATATATCCTCATACATTTCCTCCACCTCCTCATCGGGATGTACCGAGGTTGGTGCGTAAACCTGTATGACCTTCAGCGAATACCGTTTGGTGATTCTGAGTATAAGGTACGCAACCCTCGTGTGGAAGATAAATCCGACACCTTGGGACAGATGGTCACTCTCCCTGTAATAGAACAAGTTACCGGATTCGAGGATTCCCATGTCCATGCGCAACTTGTCTATCTCTTCTTCCAGCTCCAGAATCTTCTCGTCAGTCCGCAGGGAGCGTGCGTTATGTTACCAGGTCGAGTCGTCTTAGCTAGCAAACGAACCTCCACCGGAGATTCTTAGCACCCCCTGCCCCGCCATTACCATGGTCGCCACCGTAGCCAGGAATAGCGGGGCCGCCGGGGACTGAGAGCCGTCTCTTCGTAACTTTAACCATGGTATATTATTGCCATAGTTGCCATGCTTGGCGAGCGGGTTGGCTACCGCAGTTTTTTATAGTTGTTTTGCTGTTATCAGAAATATGCTACTGCCCATCTTCTGCCTCAGTTTCCCTCTGTCGCCACTTACGACATCCACGGGAAGATAAGGCGCAGTGGGTATTCTTACCCGCCACTACACGGTGGAGCAGCAGCATTAAGCTGCTATCCACACTCAAAGAATAATAATAAATATTTTTTGAGAGATATTGGCTCCAGCCGAACGCAAACCCAACACTTTGCAACCCAGTTGTTAGATACTCGTAAATAGTAGTAAAATATTTCATTCCTCAATTTTTACATCGGACGTTACCTATGAGGATAATAGTCGCTTTGTGTACTCCGGTCCCAAGCTGTCTGACCGATATTGATAAAATTTACTGCAGGTGCCGTCAGTTCCGATGAAATCAAAACATTACATCACGCCACAACATCGAAAATCGTGTCACATAGTTCTCGGAACTTAATAAAAGTTATCATTTTATCGTTCTTTACTTTCCTTATTAAATTTTAGGCCCTAGAATCTAAGGCATTTATTTAATCTACTAGCTGTGCCCCGCGGTTTCACCCGCGTCATCACGTGTCTGAGGTGCACGACATGAAATGACACCTAGTTCAAGCATTTTTTAATTGCAATTAATATTTTATTTGATGGCAATGTATGGAAAAATTGGCATAATTAATGGAGTACTTTTATCTGTCGGCATATTATGTATGATGTAAAGCGAAATTAAGTTTTATCCACTTTCCCTCCCCCTCACGGTTAAGCGTCCTATCCCCCTCACGTCCCAGAAAGTGTCCCAAAGCGCGGTTTTTTCCAGTTTTGAAGAAAACCGTACACGATACATGAAAAGTGTGTAGGCATGAAATTATTCTTGATAAATTTGCTATCAAACTTATACTTATTAATCAATTAAATTTTCAAAATACCATAGCAACGTGAAATGAAAGAGTTCAGAAATAAAAATGTAACTAACATTGTCATAAAAGTACTCAATTAATTTTGATTTTTTTTAGCTATAATGATTGAACTAACCTCGCTCATAGAAGCTTTCAATACTGGCTTCTCGCAGTTCTCACCGGGCGGCTAGGGTTTATGCGTCGTTCGCGCGCCCAGCCAAGTATTGAATTATTTTAATTTTACATTATCTCTTAAACTATGCGTCCAAATAACATGGTATAAAGAACAAAGTTTATCTTCATAAAATTGTCTTGATGATGAAGTAAATTTCGTTCGTAAGGATAAATAGGCCATGCCTAATAATAACGCTTATATATCTCTTTTTAATTTTCAATATTTTTTGTCACTAAATACCTAATTATGGCTTATGTATAAGAAACAGACATATGGTTTCGGGGACTTTTTTTAGACAGAGTAAAGATCTATATTTTTCTAGAACATTTATAGAACACCGGATAAATCATTTCGGGAGCGCTTTTTCTTCTGACTTGCTTAACAAATATCCATATTTAAGGCTAGCTGAGTGATGTAGGTTAATGCTAGATAGGCTATACTATTACACATGAATCTGGCTATAATATACAAAAAGAATTTTTTAAATCGGACTGGTAGTTCCAGAGATTAGCGCGTTTAAACAAACAAAAAAACAAAGTCTTCCGCTTTATTACATTAGTATGTAGATATATCATCCATATCGGTGTAGTTTCAACGAAATCCCTATCGCGAATAACGAAATATAAGTAATTGTAATAATATAAATACGGAATTAAAGCATTAACCAATCAATATTAATAAAACTTTAGTAGTGCACAATTAACAAATATTCATTTTATAGAATAAGAATGACAAACGAGCACACAGATGACTGATGGTATGTAGATGTTGTGGTCCATAGACATCTACATCTATCCTCGATTAGATTCAAAATGCAGATGCAGTAACCACTGAGAAGTACGAAGCATTTCACTTCTCACTGACCCAGTAAAAAGAATCTCCGGTTCTCTACACTCACCATACGAAACACAACAGCATTAAGCTGCTATTTTACGCTGGTGTTCTGCGAGAGCGTGTTGCTTCCCCGCTCGAGTCGAGTCATTAGTGCTACAACCATAATATAGCTGCAGGGTGGCTCTTATCATGTAAAAAAAATGTTTAAATGTAATTAAATTCAAATAATACAATCGCGGTGTAGTGACAGCGTAAAACAATCCGCCATCCCATATCAAGGGCGTCATAAGAGGCGACACAAGGAAATAAAACAGGATATGGTCAGTAGGTTTTTTTTTTTTTGGAAACCACTCAAAATAAAATAAATACTGCCGTAGTCCACCCGTCTGCCAAGTGTGACAGCAATATCAAGTCGTACTATGAGTAAGTCAATCAATGTGGCCGTTGTTCAGGAGTGAACTTACAAGAAAAAATTGACAACCATCTCTTTTTAAAATCGCTGAAAATGACAGCAGTTTGTTGTCTAAATTGAAAATGACTGTGAATAAAAGACCAAAATGATGCATCGCAGTTTTCTGCGACTAGTACCGGCAGCCTTTACAATTCTGCAGCATATGTTGTGTATTTTATACGACCATCAGAAAGTGAGGACACTTATTTGTCTTCATATACGCAACATATCCGATGTAACATGCAATACTCCGAACGAGGGAGGAGTAACTAAATACAATTCAAGAGACATTCATTTGTGATTATTGAATGAAATTGGGTATTTTACTGATTTTATTGTGTTTAATTTATCTATTTTTTATTTTGATATTCCCGTGACCATAGGTGCCGCTAAATACTCAAAACGTCAGGAACATCTAAATAAATGAAATTATTTTTTTATTATATTAACGATTTTTATAAGCAGTACGTGTTCAGTGATGTGTTTTCTTGTCGCGGAGAAGTGGAGCAAGCGATGTAGCGCGCATGCGTAGGAGGGGAAGTCTCTTCTACCTCTGCCTCATGGTAAAGTTTTTTTTTTATTGGATAGGATGACAAACGAGCACACAGTCCACCTGATGGTAAGTGGTTGCTGTGGTCAATAGACATCTACATTTATCCTTGTTTGCGAATCAAAATGCAAATGCGTTGTCACCCGTGAGGACTAAGATGGAATAACTCTTATCAAGTAAAAAGGGTCTCCGGTTCTCTACACTCATCATACGAAACACAGCAGTGTTAAGCTACTATTTGACGCTGGTAATCTGTGAGAGCGTGGTCCTTCCCCGGTCGAGCCGACCCATTCGTGCTACAACTATACTACTAATATAGCTGCAGCATGGCTCTACCACCTACAAAAGTTAGGACCGGCCGCGCATTATTTGCGCGAGCGACCTGATGCTGTTCAGTTGCACCTTGATCAATAACTGCCCCAGTAGTTTTCTATAGTTTTCTCGGTAATTTTCCACCGTTAAATAACTAATTTTCGCATAATTCTTTTTTTCCAGTCATATTTAACGCGGACGAAGTTGCGGGTATCAGCTAGTCAAATATAAAAAAATATCTAAGTTAAACGCAATAAGATCCATAAAATATATCTTCATGTTTTCATTTAGTGTGTATATAGTATCCATGTACAACTCAGAAATCAATATTTAGACATGATATACATTACATTTATTTAATTGTGCAAAATAATTTAAAAAAAAACGACAAGCACAAGAAACAGCAAGCACGAAATGATTCCAATAATTTATAAAGAAAAATTCCGAAGCAAAAAGATTTTCTTCAACAGTACAGTGTAGATTTGGTTATTTATTTAATAATCGTATATATAATATAAGAAATGAAATAGAGAATGATAAAGCATAGTCAGAGATTAACATTCTGATAAAACTGAAATGGTGAATCATACGGCTGGAGTTCAAGGGTAGGCACTGAAACACGCGGGTCGCCAGTTCACCTCATTCCACGAATCGTAGCGATCACGAACACAAATAAACACGACCACGAACACACTGGCTACAGTAAAATGTATGTGAAAACAATACTATTTGAACTAATCGTGTCCAGGGAAAACTACTACTATATTCACCTATGACTGGGCATTTGAACAAATTATACAGCACCATGTCCATAATTTACCCATATTTGATATACATATATACAATAACACCAACCTACGAGTATCATCATCTTCATTATAACAACCCATTACAAGGCCACTTTTAAACATAGGCCTTCCACAAATTACCTCTACCAAATAAACCACCTGCACCTGCGTCCATGGATTTCTATATACCTATATATAATATATGTACCTATATATATACCAAGTGATCGATTGGACATTATGAATATACCCATATATATTATATCACCCTGAAGGGTAGGCAGAACTTACAGACTTCCATTTGGCACGATCCTGACACGTAACACAGCACTCTCTCACTTCACTTACAACCATATACTATATCTCTACTAATACGTTCTCGTTAAAGTTAAGGATACTCTTTGTTTAGCTAATCAAAAATATTTTGCGAATTTGGTCGATGAACCTAAATCTAGGGCGTCTCTTGCAGACTCTGCTACTCACTTCTGCAGTATATGTTTTGATGTAAGTAAAGTAATAATACTTATTTTAGATAAATGTTCAACTTGTAAAGGAATTAAAAAAAAAAACTTAAATAATGACATTACAATAACAATGACATTATATAAATAAGACTTCAACCAATCAACAAAAAACGCAAGTCATCTATTCTACAGATTTATCCACATCATACCAATGACGCAGCAGTAAACGCACTTGTAAGCCCATATTATACTAAAACTATGTCTTAGTGTTGTTTATTTAACATTAATTTGTCTTAGGAATGCCAATGATAAATTTATTCCATAGAAGCGTTTTCCCGCGGCTTCGACCGCGCGGAGTTTAAACAAAGGATGTCATTACAAAAAATCAGAGCCAGATTGTTATTCCTGGACTTAAGACAGCATTAGTACTTAAAAGTAAAAGTGCGCTCCAGATCAACCCCACAGAAACAGTGCACTTATTCGCCATAAAATATACCTATATCACTCTCCGGCCCATAACTATCTCTATGCAAAAATCATTTCGATCCGATGTCTCTTTGCTGCGTGAAAACAACAAACACACTTTGATATTTAGAATATTACTAGGGATACCTTTAGAATATTAGTAGGGATACCTTTAAATATTTAATTATTATAGCGCCACTGAATGATTACATATCCATTCTATATGTAATATTTAGTGATAATTAAAAATCAAACAATTTAATATTAAAAAGTATAAATTTAAAACGCACTGTGAAATATTTCCTCCTTGCTAAAGCATTTGGTATCGAGCAACAAGATTACAAGACGTGAGGGTAGTTTTTCCGCGAATCTGTGACGTCATTTAACCGGTCATCGCCTCCATCTTGATGGCATTGTTTCTTCACTTTTTTAATATTGAATCCTACAATTTATTAATATTCCATATAAAATAAAACATACAACAAACTCTCACGTCTCTCATTCGAAGGGGTGCGATTTATAGCGACAAACAAGGCGTTGTATAATATAATTGCCATCATTCATTCATTACAGCGAGACGTTCGGGATGATCTATATGTTCGATTAATTGAATCTATAGATTGCCTCTTAGGGCCCATATTTACTATAGTTGCCACGCTTGGCAGGCAGGTTGGCTACCGCTGTTATTTTATTATTTTGGGTTGTTAGTTTCTTTTTATAGGATAGGGTGACAAACGTGCACACAGTCCACCTGATGGTAAGTGGTTTCTGTGGCCCATAGACATCTACATCTATCCTCGTTTGCGAATCAAAATGCAGATGCGTTGTCACCCGTGAAGACTACGATGGAATGCCTCTTTTCCAGTAAAAAGGGTCTCCGGTTCTCTAAACTCACCATACGAAACACAGCAGAGTTAATCTGCTATTTTACGCTTATACTCTGTGAGAGCGTGGTTCTTCCCCGGTCGAGCCGACCCATTCGTGCTACAACTATACTACTAATATAGCATGGCTCTACCAAAAGATCATCCTATCAGAAAGATGCTACCCATCTCCTGTTACATTTCTCTGTGCCGCCCCTTGCAACACTCGTGATGATGTAAGGCACCCATGTGTATATTGCTAAAGATGCTTTTTTGATTTCCCATAATAAAATGAAGAGACCCTTTCACTCTATGACCTGCATGCACTACTCGTCATGTCCTTTTTTTTATAGGATAAGGGTGACAAACGAGCACACAGTCCACCTGATGGTAAGTGGTTGCTGCGGCCCATAGACATCTACATCTATCCTCGTTTGCGAATCAAAATGCAGATGCGTTGTCACCCGTGAGGACTAAGATGGAATGCCTCATTTCCAGTAAAAAGGGCCTCCGGCCACCTGCACTCACCAAGCGAAACGCAGAGGTAAGCCTCTACTTCACGCTGGTATTCTGTGAGGTCGTGGTACCATCCCCGTTCGAGCCGGCCCATCCGTGCGACAGCAAAAGCTGCCGCGTGGCTCTACCACTGTTAAAACTCCTATATCATATATCCTATGTGCTATTTTCATGTTTACCACTCGTTCAACTAACCCCGTTTTAGTTATTTAACATATCGTTTTACTTTTTCTCTTTCTAAAACTATCACTTTCGTATTACTTGTGTTAACATTCATTCCCTTTTCTTTTAAAGATATGTTCATTAAAGTAACCATAATTCGCAACGAGCCCGCCGATTATGCAAATATAAATTTATCGTCGGCGTTCAAAAGAAAATTGGCAGCGAACTTCTACTAATTCGCCAGCCGCATTCTATCCAAAGACTTTCAAAGTATCTAAATATCCATAAACCGATTCACAAGACCGCGGCTGAACATAGACCTCCCCCAAGGAACGCCACAAATCACGGTCTCGTATCTGCATCCATTGACTACCCGCATGTTTCACCAGGTCGTCACTCTACTTCGCCTTACACTTCGTCTGTCGGTACGAGGCTGCCACTCGAGAACCTTTCTTCGGTGTCGGTTGTCGGTTCTTCGAACTATAAGGCCGGCCCATTGCCACTTCAGCTTACTAATCCGTTGGGCTATGTCGGTTACGCAGGTTCTACTGCTGATATTCTCGTTTTTAAGTCTATCACGTAGAGAAACCCCGAGCATAGCGCGCTGAGCGACTTTAAGCTTCCTCATACGCACATCAGTGAAGGACCACGTCTCAGACCCATATGTCATCACTGGCGACACGCACTGGTTGTACAATCTAGTTTTGAGGTATGCCTGATATGGGTGTCATAAAAGGCGACAGTGGGAAACGGGCAAGATATCTTTCTGATAACAGCAATATTACAATAAAAAAAACTGCGGTTGCCTATCCGCTTGCCAAGCGTGGCAACTATCCCCCATGATTAAAGTTACGAAGAGACGGTCCCAAGTCCCCAGCGGCCCCGCTACTCCTGGCTACGGTGGTGACCATGGTAACGGCGGGGCAGGGAGTGCTGGCTAAGAATCTCCGGTGGAGGTTCAGTTGAAACTTAAGACGACTCCTAAGGCAACATACAACGCACGCACCCTGAGGACTAACGAGAAGTTCCTGGAGCTGGAAGAAAAGATAGACAAGTTACGCTGGCATATTATAGGATTATCCGAGGTCCGAAGAAAGAGGGAGGACACGGTGATCCTCGAATCCGGCAACTTGTTCTAGCACCTGGAGGGCATCCATCTGTCCCAAGGAGGTGTCAGATTTATCGTCCACAAGTCTCTTGTTAACAACATTGTAAAGATTGAGAGTGTGTCGACGAGGGTTGCGTACCTTATACTAAGGTCATGCAGGTTTACGCACCAACCTCGGCACATACCGATGAGGAGGTTGAGGAAATGTATGATGATATCTCTAAAGCCATGCATTCCTCTAAAACCCACTATACTACATTAATGGGAGACTTCAATGCAAAACTAGGCACAAGAGAGAACGGTGAGCAGAAGGTAGAGAAATTTGGAATAGGGCAACGGAACCCAAGGGGCTAGTAGCTGGCCGACTTCATGGAGAAGGGGGATTCTTTATGATGAACTCTTACTTCCAGAAGCGGCCCCACAGGAAGTGGACCTGGTCGAGCCTCGACGGTTCAACAAAATATGAGATTGATTTCATTATTCAGTTTCGTGGTCACTTGGAAGAGAAGGCCAAATTGGCTTCTAAAAAGCTTGGCGTGCTCAGCAGAGCGGGATAGTATTTCATGCCGGCACACCGCCTGCAACTTTACAAGGCGCAGGTTCGGCCTCACATGGAATACTGTTCCCATCTCTGGGCAGGGGCTCCCCAGTGCCAGCTCCTTCCACTTGACCGCATCCAGCGCAGAGTGACTCGAATCGTCGACGACCGAGTCCTTTCCGATCGGCTCGATTCATTGGCACTGCGAAGAGATGTTGCATCCCTTTGCATTTTCTTTCGCATCTACCACAGGGAGTGCTCTGAGGAATTGTTCGGATTAATCTCAGCCGCCAAATTTCACGAACACACATCGCGGCTGAACTCCCGATACCATCCAAACCATCTGGATAATTGGCCGTCCACCACTGTGCGATTTAGAAGATGTTTTCTTCCTCGCACGATTTCCTTGTGGAATCGATTACCATAAGCGATTTTTCCGGACCGATACGACTTAGGAACCTTCAAGAGAAGAGCCTGCTCCTTTTTAAAAGGCCAGCAACGCATCTGAAATTCCCTCCCTGGTGTTTCAGTTGTTCATGGGCGGCGAAAGTCACTTACCATCAGGAGAGCCGCATGCTCGTTTGCCCCCTCTCCTATAAAAAAAAAAATATGACGACCAGGCGACAACTGTTCCAGTGATGTCTCAATGATCGCGAGAGTGAAAACTGGTAGCGATCACCGAATGTTTAGTGGCACACTGAACCTAAACTTTAAGTTGGAGAGGTCACGTCTAATGAAGTCAACGCTCCGACCCCCTCGTGCTCTAGTCAATAGTCCCGACACCTTTCGGCTCGAGTTACAAAACCGTTTTCAGTGTCTAGAAGACGGCAATGAAGTGGACAATATGAATAATAAGCTCGTAGAAACTGTCCATGCGGTCGCAGCTAAATTCTGCAAGACCCACCGCAGAAGAACACAAAAACTTTCCGATCACACTCTTAATCTCATGGCTGGTAGACGGGAAATGAAGTTGCAGTCTTCAGCAGATTTGACAGCATACAGGCAACTGAACAGACAGATCTCAAAATGCAAGGCGGGATTTACGCAACTTCAATACAGCTTCTATTGAAGAAGCGATCGAGCGGAACCAAGACTCCAAAGTCTTTGCCAAAGATCTGTCTGCCAGAAAGATCCAAATGTAAAACTGAAGACCGAGTGTGGCAATATCGTGTCCGTGACACCTAAGATTTTGAGTGAGATTGATAAGTTCTATGGGCAGCTGTACACGTCATCGCTGGAGCCATACGCAAGTGTGAGTAACGATCCAAGAGCTAGTCTTATCCGACACTATTCCGATAATGTCCCGGACGTCAGTCTGAGCAAGATTAGAATGGCTCTCCAGCATCTTAGAAACGGTAAGGCCCCAGGTGAGGATGGAATCAAAGCGGAGCTTCTGAAAGCGGATAGAAAACCAGTACTTGAAGTCCTTCAGAAGCTCTTCAATTCTGTCCTTCTTGGTGGGACTCCCCAGAGGCGTGTAGCAGAAGTGCGGTGGTTTTGTTTTTCAAGAAAGGCAACAACGCTCTCTTGCAGAACTACAGACCGATTTCCCCTGTGACCTACGTCTATGTGCTGTTTTCGAGAGTTTGGCATGGTGTTACACGGACATTAAATATGATTTTTGTTTTGTCCATATTCATCTTAAGATCTATCCGTTGGGAGATACTATTGAGGTCATTGAGCATGGTTCTTAGGTTCTCCAGCGATTCTGCCATAAGGACTATATCGCCGGCAAATCGAAGGTGAGTGATGTACTCGCCTTTGATGTTAATACCGTATCCTTTCCAGTCCCGTAGCTTGAAACCTTCTTCCAATCCGCTGTATTAGATTGAAGAGTTTCGGGGATATTATGTCACCCTGTCTTACACCCTCTCTGCAGTTGGCCATCGATTACCATAAAACAATCCTATCCAATTTGTCATAGGCTTCTTCAAACTCTAAAAATGTACAGAAAACTTTATGAATTTTTAGCCGAAAAGTTCTCTGTGATCATGAGCATGGTAAAGACCTGACTTGTTTACTCCATCCCTTTTCTAAATACAGCTAACACATCCTATTTATTTTCTTTCTTTTTTACTCAGTTGTGATTCTTTTCCCTAATACAATGAGACTATAATGCCTTGCACCTACCTGTCTTCCAGTACTTGCTTGAGTTAAGGCTTGCTACCACTCCCGCTCCAGCCCCCAGCATTTCTAATGTTAATGTGTCTTAACTCATCGCCTTACGGCTTTTAACTTTTGCTACCTAATACCTGCTCTTTAGGGTTTCTGTTGATTTTCTTTGGTATTTGTTAATTTTCTTTAGATGCCTCCTCACACTTAAACATGTTTTTAAAGTATCGCTTCAATAGCTTTAAAATCAAAATTCGTCATTCGGAAACTTTTAATAAAAGTAAAATCCAACTTTAATAAATTAAAAATATATTTAATATAATTTTAAATTTTGAAGTTAGTACTAAGACATAGAGTATAGATATAGAATAATGAAATAAATTAATTAAAAACGGCATCCCCTATTTTGTTAACCCTAAAGATGGAATTTGTTTTATACAAATTTATATACCTGAAGTTTAACATATTTTATAAAATAAAAGTAATTTTTTGTATACTTATTACACATATATCTAAATCACTAGTTGCTTGAGATTTATAGTTCTTTTTTACTTTTTAATTTTTACTATTTTTACTCTCTTAAAGATACAAAGCGCAAGTCTGGTCATGCATGGAGTACTGCTGTCACATATGGGCTGGTACTGCAAAATGCCTCCTGGCTGCGTTGGACTCAGTGGAGAGACATGCTAAGAGGCTTATTGGTAACCTTTACTTGGTTGAAACCAATCTTGTCAGCCTCAAGCACAGGCGCATAGTAGCCAGTCTCTCGGTATTCTATAGGATGCTTTTCTGTGAGTGTGCGCAGGAATTACACACTATAATTCCTCCCTCTCCTTTCCACCATCGGACAACCAGCCGATCGGCGGGTCTTCACCCCTTTGTTGTCGATATTTCACGCATTAGAACGAAACGGTTTGTTTCGTCAATGCTACAGCAAAGGAGTGGAAGAATTTGTCGATGTCTATCTTTCAGTCTGAATACAATCTTCAAGGCAAGAGTGAATAGGCTTTTGTTACGCTAAGACTATGTGATTTACCATCTATGGCTGCATCACCATTTACCACTAGGTTGGATTGTGGTCAAGCACTGGCCTATAATAAGTAAAAAAAAGACTTATGACATCTACAAACTGCCTATTTCTATCATGCTCATCATCCATATATCCAGAAAGAGATATCCAGAGAGCTTAGTCGAGTACATCTATCCATGCACTGTTCTTTACGTCAACATTCATTTGTAACTTTCTACACTGTTTGACTTAACCTTTTTAACTTTATCCCACACAATCTCCAAGGCTAAAACTTTAATAAATAAGGACTATTTATTTTTTTCAATATTGGATCTTACAGCTGATGTATAATTATGCCTAAGACACATTTAAATGTGGTTGTAGTAATGGAACATTGGTACAAGAGATAACATAATTTATTACTACAAAACTATCTTCTTTCTATCGTCACAACCTTACAAACTTTTGCTTATAAAAAGATATAGCAACAAAATGATGAAGAAAGAATAGGTTAGATTTTTACACTTTTAACAGTGTTCTTTTCCATCCAGAAAGCAATGTTTATTTAAAAGTTGGTGTCAAAGTTTCTTTTTCTATCAGCTGTTCTATTGTTTCAAGGAGACGTATAAGTGACAAATGCAATATATTTAGGTATCCATATCATTATGTAGCTTACAACCTCAACTAAAATGCAACAACCATTAAACATTACCAAGAGTAACCATAACTAAACCTTACAACTCAACAATGTATTTAACTACGACATATCACAAATTTGACCTCCTTAGCCAGTGTTCAAAATACTTGCTGTATAAAATTCCCATAATTTCTATTAGGGATCCAAATGGATTAGCAACTATAACATAAGCTGGAATATTAACACACAATTATCATCCATTCACATTCAAGGAAAGGATTTCTTAATATAATAATAAATTGCATGGTAAACAAGGTATTAAATAATTCTATATTTATGGATCTAATTGACTCATATTCACAATAAATGTTGGTTTAGTGTCAAAAAGAAAATCATTGAATCTAGACTCATACATACACAGACACATAGGTGATGCTATATTATATTATATATTATATTGTATATATTATATTGACACTGAAAAAGTTCTGAGTGAATTCGGTATTTGTAGAGAAGGCAAAACAAAGTCTGTCAAACCAGCTAGATACACGTATAACTTAACTTTATGGTTAGAGCTTCTCCAATTATGGTGGATGAGAATGATGAGTAGATGAGTTAGTGTATTACAGTGGTTGTTTCTTTGTATTCAATTTAAAACATTTTGTACCACACAGTTGAATATAAAATATGATCATACTTAAGAAATTTTTAAAGACAACAGTTACTGTTACCGTCACAGCCTATCGAAGTCTACTGCTGAACATAGGCCTCCCCCAAAGATTACCTCATTGGCGGGTAATTTACCATAGTTGCCACGTTTGGCAGACGGGTTAGCAACAACAGTTTTTATATTTTTAGTTGTTATTAGGAAGCCACTGCTGCCCATCTTTCCATTGTTTCCTTCTGTCGCCTCTTACGGCACCCACGGGATGATATGGGATAGTGGATATTCTTACACCACCAATACATGGCACTCACTACACTTTTAAAGACAACAAGAAAATATAATTTTGTCGGTAATTAAATATAAATAGATTAAAATACAATATTAGAGAAAAACTTTATAACAAATAAAGAAAACCAAACATCAGTCCATTTGTCATCATATAATAATATGTTTTAAATTAAAAACAATTGAAAATGGTGAGTTTATCAAGTTTTAACAATAACTGCTGTATTTCTATAAATCAGTATCATTGTTAATTTTTCATACACAAGTATTAAAAATAGATGTGTGATTTACACATATAATATTCCTTTCTACAAAACATGATCCATTAAACTCTTACACTAAATCTCTCATATGGAGGTGATATTGTGATGTACTTTACGGTCAAGTCTAGTTAGTAGGTGTTCTGTGATGCCATGTAAGATAATGACATAACATATTTATTATATGTACCTATGGATTTATAGAGCTTTATGTTATATCAGTACAGCAAGACTAATATTTAGCCAAACTTATCTGTTGTTTATTTGTACCCTAAGTTCAGTGACTGTTATATAAAAAAGTAAATATGTAATCACTGAAATATGAGTCTGACCTTGATGGGTACATTACATGCTTATTGCTTAGTTTTAAAATTTATTATTAAAAAACATCTAACAAAATAATGATGAAGTAAAGGTTACTTACTGTTAGTAAGGATCTGGAGGTTGGAACGGCTGCTATAAAATCGTTCGTCGAAGACCCCTGCGAAGATTGACTATCGCAGGAAAAGTCAGAGTGGTTTGATTGACTATCACTAATATCCAGCTTCATCGTCATCAGTCCAAGTAATTTTCAGTACAAAATACAGACACTAGCACGGAAGGGTGATTTACGTAATTGTCTAATGCGTTATCACGACAAAATGTAACCCCACAATGTACTTTGTATAATATGTACAATATGTATGTAATGTAACCCGTAACTATTATTCGTAACAAACACTAAGACGTATCACGAATTTGACAGTTCTATTAATGACAGCAATGGTTAGCAACAACAACAAAATAAAAGTGAGTAAAAGAAATTAACCACGATCACATACACAAGCACAACATTGATGAGTCATCAGTGCAGATTGCACGGTGACGTGATGACGTCGTCTTAACTTTGGGGATGCCCTTCTCTTAAGTATTCCTCACGTTGATATTACGAAATGTCTTAACCGCCTACTTTATTGTTAGGGGGATAGACTTTTTGGTACGCCAGCTAGTTCGGCAACAACAATTTGAAGGATGATCTCATCGGCTAATAATAGTTCGCATGACGTGATAAACAGCCAATGATAACGCACCTTTCATTGACGTCACGTTTTTGCGATTATCTTGCGCTGATATCTTGTTTGGGAGAATAAATGAAATAGATAGATATGGGAATGAAAAGAGAAAGAAATATACTCTTAGAGTAAGGAAAGGAGTAAGGATATTAAACAACATAATATTATGTGACACATTACTTTAAAGTGGCCCGCGAAATTCAAATTTTCTTGCGTTTTTTGGAATTTGCAGGTCAGGGTTAGGTTGCATTTCTAACAAAATATGATTCGCGACCGTAGCGATTATGTGTTTACAGAATTATTATCATGAAAATCACATTGGTGATGGGCTAATATGAACTAACAGGGTTGTATTGACAACCCTGTAAGTTCATATTAGCACTTTGAATGAGTTTTTTTCAGAAAAATAACTTATGGTTAATATGAACTTACAGGGTTGTATTGGTGATTTTAATGATAATAATTCTGTAAACACATTATCGCTGCGGTCGCGAATCATATTTTGTTAAATATACAACCTAACCCGGACCTGAAAATTCCAAAAAACGCAAGAAAATTTGAATTTCGCGGGCCACTCTGGAGCTTCCACCTTAAGCCATTTTTTTAGTAAAAATATTTTGTCACACAGTGTCAGTTAATTGAGAAATTAATTTTAAATAATAGTTTATCATTATCTAGAGTATTATATTAATATATAACACAATGCGTCAGTGGTTTGATTTTTAATTTTTTGCACATTATAACTCTTTTTTTAAAAAAGTAGTCTTTTAGTTATATTTAAAGTGTGGTTTATTCATTTCCAATGTAATTAAAATAAAATATAACTAATAATACAGAAAGAAACCTTAAAGATTACATTTTCCTAAGAAATTATCGTCCCCGCTATGAAATCTGTCAAATATTTTAACTCACTCTAAAGTGGCGCCGCCCTGGTGGCAGAAAAAGTCGTGGATGCGCTCATTACTTAACAATTCATAAGTCACCATTGATTGCTACTAATACATTTATATTTAATGTATGATCATAGAATATTTTATATTTATATTATATATTATTATATAACACGGGCCACCGGGCATAGAAAGGGAATAGCCAATAGCCAAACGCAAACAAAGTACAAATCCACGCGATCATGTGCTTACAATAAAACTAGTTGCACTTTTGCACTTGCAGCCGTACTGCTCCATAGACCATAGAGTATCTTTTTATAACCAAGAACACTACTCGGCGTCCATAAAACGTTTTCCTCGAAGTTTTTCTTTTATTTTTGTTTTTCTTTTAAAAATCACAAGGTGCGAGGTCGGGGCTACAGAGCGTGTGACCCAGTAATTCCACGTCTGACATCGCCAAGTAGTCGACTGTTTGCTTGATGGTGTGCGACGAGTCGTTGTCGTGGTGAAGGAGGATCCTACTGCGAGGTCGTTTCTTCCGAAATTTTTCCAAGACAAGTGGCAAACAATTGTTAGTGTACCACTCTGCAGTAACTGTTTTTCGATCCTCTAAAACAATAGTTGCGTAATGAGTTGTACTTCCGAAAGAAGAGGCCACCATCTTTTTTCCCTCGCTTCGATCTCTCTTCACTTTAGTTGGCAACTCCTCGGAAGGAAACACCCAGACAGCAGACTGTCTCTTAGTTTCATGATCATAACAATAAATCCAGCTTTCGTCACCCGTAAGTATGTCGAATACAGCATTTGAATCACCTCCGTTAAATCTTTGAACCATGTCACGACACCAACCAACACGACGGAGTTTTTGAGCCTCTGTCAAATTACGAGGTATCCACCGGGCACATTGCTTCCTGACCGCTAAATGTTCATGGAGGATTTTGTGCACTTGACTCATAATGATGCCTAATCTTGTCCGAAACTGCTGATAAGTTACTCTTTTGTGAGTCTCTATCATACGCCGCACAACACTGATGTTATCTTCAGTCGTCGCCGTAGAAGGCCGTCCCTCACGCAGATCATCGGTGAGATTAGTGCGACCACTTTAAACTCATTAAACCAGTAGTAAACAGTGGCACGAGATGGGGCTTCATCGTGAAAGGCCAATCTAAGTCTATCATAACTTTCTTGTTGTCTTAAATGACATCAAATGTCATAAAAAATCATTGTACTAAAATTTTCTCGCGTCATGCTTACGTTACACTGACAATTTTTAATTTGGCGCTAAATTGTAAACAATGACAAATTAATAAAATACACACACAATGATATTTGCAAAGAGTTCGATTTTCAAAATTTGAACTTATTTTTTTATTATAGCGTTTACAAGTGGCCAGTTCTAAAAACTTTCAGTGTCGCCTTCTTATTGTTTTAATTGACATGTGTTAATTTCGTAGTGAGAAACGATTTTTGTATGCGCAAATTTCCCCACCCAAAAATGACAGACAGTTCTGTATCGGGAAAAAACGCTATAGCTACTCCCCTCCGGTCCTCCTGTGGCCCGTGTTGCTCTATGATGCAGTTGAATTCTAAATAGTAATAATTTTATCTGCAGTAAAATCATTATTAATTAGTAGTAAAGTCCAGTTCCGGGTTCGATCCTCGCCGGCACCAATGAATTTGTTAATTTCAAGTTTAAGTGTTGATTTACCACGTGCTTGGCGGTGAAGGAAAACATCGTAAGGAAACCTCCATGTCTGAGATATAAGAAAAAAAGTATTTCGAAGACATATGAAGTTCGCCAACACGCATTGGGGCAGCGCGGCGGACACTTCATTGCCCTAAAACCCTCTCAGAAATGAGAGGAGGCCTGTGCCAAGCAGTGGGACGTATATAGGCTGTAACTTGAAGGCCCAGTTAATGTGTAAATGCACACTTTATTTTAAATATTTGGGTAGGACTCATATTAAATGATGTTCTTCATTCTATTGTGGTTAATTAAAATGTTTTCCAAAGGCACGTAAGTTCATTCGAAATTAAAGAAAAAATAAATGAAGAGATATTTATTTGGTCATTTCTTGACAAATTTGCAATGGATACTCAAAATAAATATTATGTATATGTAATTTTGTAACTAGATTTAATTATACACTTACATGAAATATAAATTGATTTGACAAAAAATATTCGGATAGGTACAAATTAAATATAAAAAACGAATAGCTAATTATGAAAACATATTTCATGGTAAATTATCTAAATATGACTGCCACTCAGGAAATGCTAAATCTTGTGTCATCCTAGCCCCGATTTTCAATGGCAACCTTAAGTACACTACTTACTATCACACACACTCACACACACACACACACACACACACACACACACACACACACACACACACACACACACACACACACACACACACACACACACACACACACACACACACACACACACACACACACACACACACACACACACACACACACACACACACACACACACATATATATATATATATATATATATATATATATATATATATATATATATATAGATATGTACACACAGACACATATTTTCTATATATATATAAGGGACACATATAATATATACTTCAATATTTTAATTAATAAATTTATTGAATCGTCTAAGGTACATACACAATTACATACGTATTTAATATTCCTTTATAATCACACAACTGCTTTATATTTGCGGTGCAGTGGTTAATAATGCTGCGTTAGTCCCATAGATTTAGAATGTAATATACTGGCGTATTATGGTTAGTACCTACCTTAACCTTAACGTATAGAAATGAAAGTTAAGATGTTGGATATGGTCTAAGAAGCATGAGAGTATTATTGAATTAATGCTGTAGAAATACGGTCAAGGAGTTTTTTAGGAATGGAAAGGGTGTAAAATTGTCTGAAAAGAGAAAAACCAAAAAGAAATCCATAGCCTCTGTCTACTCCTCTGGGTGTCAGGCGTGACAGTTTATATTTTTATGTTTTATTTTACTTCTCGTACTTGTTTTCTACATATATTGATATTCGGAACCCGAAATTAATATTTTTACTAACCAAATTTCAAAGTTAAGATTATGTTTCTACAGGATAATAATTGTTATAATCCATATTTTACATATGATGTTAAAACAAGCTGAAAACATTGTTAAAACGAACAATGGGTTTACAGTTTCACACGTTGAAGTAAGTTTGCATTTTTATTTTTTAGAAGATAACCTAGGTCTTCCTCACTCTGGATTAGTGCAAGCTCAAAGTTACCCCATATAAATTTAAAAAAGAATGTTACTTAAGCGAGCAACAAATTAAATCTAAAGAAATTCTTGAAAACATAGTACGAAAATACATTTATTGAATAGATTTCATACAGTATTAGAAAGGAAGATAATAGAAGTTTCAAAATGAAATGACTTTGTACAAAATATTTTTTATTTTTCATTATTACATTACTTTGTTTGTACATAATTAGTTAAACAAATAAATAAAATAACAAATAATTTAAGACTATAAAATGCAATAATAAAAATTTAAGACTTCGTCCGGGTGGAATTTATTACAATTGGAATTCATGATATATATACATTCATCATAGACTATGAATCATCTGATTTTTTAATTAATACAATATCAACTTTTGTAATATCAATAAATTAAATTCATAAATAACTAAATCTATACAAATAAATAAAATGGAAGTGTCTGTGTGTAATGTCAAAATAGCAGTTTTTTACTTAATGTATATGAAAGTATATAGGGTACTTATAAACGAAAAAACCTAAATTTAAAAAAAAAATGTCTGTCTGTTTCTTACAGCAAATCTCTGAAATTGCTAGACTAATTTTGATGGGACTTTAACTGGCAAATAGTTGATGTTATAAGGAGTGACTTAGGCTGCTTTTATTTAAAAAAACGAATTAGAGTTCCGCGCAAATAGTTAAAAACCCTGAAATATAATAATAAATTCCACATGGACGAAGTCGCTAGTTTTGGTAAAATAATAGTTTAAATAAGGTAGATTTTGATAGGTTTAAATAATGTAATTTTGTGACTGAAAGCTTGCTGAAGCTGTTGTTGAAATCTTCCAACAACTTCACAATGTGATACATCAACATATTATTGTGAGGAATTTTTTGAAGAAGTTATTTAAAAAATAATTTTCCATAAATTGATATTGGCAAAAAGACATTTGTGGAAGTCTATTACCAAAGAAAACAACCAGTGATCAGTGTCATGTAAGCATGAGCGTTTTTAGTTTTCAGCTGCAACGTTTACATAACTGATATTTAGTTTTCATATCGTTATTAAAAACCGTTTTCAAATATCAATATTAGTAGTAATGGTTTGCTACTGAATGTGCGAACGACAACCGAAACATAACCTAAAATCAGGGGTATTTATTTATAGGATAAGGGTGACAAACGAGCACACAGTCCACCTGATGGTAAGTGCTTGCTGCGGCCCATAGACATCTACATCTATCCTCTATTACAAATCAAAATGCAGATGCGTTGTCACCCGTGAGGACTAAGATAGAATGCCTTATTTCCAGTAAAAAGGGCCTCCGGCCACCTGCACTCACCAAGCGAAACGCAGAGGTAAACCTCTACTTCACGCTGGTATTCTGTGAGGTCGTGGTACCACCACGGTTCGAGCCGGCCCATCCGTGCGACAGCAAAAGCTGCCGTGTGGCTCTACCACTGTTAATTTATTATTAAATTAAAACAAATTAGTTAATATTAAAATTGATTTCCTTTTAATTTTATTGAAATTTATACGAAATAATACTGAACCTAGGTGATAGCGCCCTCTTGTGTAATTTTCAGTAATTTATAATCTCTACGCCATCTATAAAAGCGCAGAAGAAACTTCCCTCGTTTCGTCACCTAATTATTTTTCAGAGTGGCTCATCTATGTCCTATATAGTATATTATCTATGCCGAAAACTGTAGAACGAGTGCACATTTATTTTACGAATTACTTCGATTATTTTAGTTTAGAAGTCAAAGGCTCTAATATAATCTTAGATGTAATATTTAGACATGTATGTTTATATTTAGTTTATGATTGTTATGCAGTAATATAGTATTATAAATATCTAAAATTACATGCTTTCTATTCTCATTTATTTCTATAATGTTTATACCTATATATTTTTTAAAGTGAGACGTAGGATCAGAGTTTGATTTCGAAATCTATAATTAAACTGTATTCATAAGTAGTAAACATAATTTATATATATAGAAAATTATTATAGTATTTATTATAATTATATTAATAATCATTATTTTTTATAATGATTATTTAAGTTGGCGATTTACCTTCATATACTTAACTAGGCTTACTAGACTTATTAGGACTAGCAGAAAAGTTTTAAAACAAATGTGCAAAATGCAAACAAATATTACAACTAAATGCACAAACGCAACGTTAATAATTAATAATTTTACAGATAGTTTCATAGTGAACGGCACACGCCACCAATGTCAAGTGCGTAATTGTTACGTTTGAAAAAAAATCAAATTCTAAACTTTAATATAAACATAAGTTGCCTAAACCAAATATAATGTGATCAAACAAATCTAAGTCTAGTCCTAATGTCCTAAAGATCATTTAAATCTGCCAACTCTCACAACTACACAAACTTAAAAAAATTAGGCAATTTTAACCATTTAAAATTCGACCTTATTGTTAAGATTCTTATAATTATATTTCACTTCGTGCACCGTTTTATGATAACTACCAAAACATCGCAAATATCGAAATCCATATTCGCTTCATCTCTTTCATTCGTATTTATGATACCGTCGCTAGAACGAGAAACAACGGATATCAAAGAACATCGGTTAGTTTTGGTTTTGGGCCGTTTTGGTTTTGGGCCGTTTTGGCATATAGTTACAGTTTGCGTTTTACGTTTCGTACGTTGGTTAGTTGGTTTTGGGTTTTGGTTGGATATGTGATAACGGTTATGTACTTAGGTTTATCGATATGATATGATATTTGTTAACATAACGTTATTAGTTACGTTTTGATATATCGGTCTCATGCCTAGTGTCATGTCAACTGTCAATGTCAACTTTACGTCATATTTGACTAATAATAACAAACTAAACTTATAAAATTGGAAATATATAAGTCGGTACTTCTTATAGTTTGTGTTGTGTTATGAATTATTAAATATGTACGTATTTTGATTTGGGCTACTTATGCTTTCAGCAAAGTAATATATATTTAATATGTAACAATTAAAAAATAACATAACAGGAGATAATATTAGGAGGCTAATCGGATTTTTTTTGAAGTAACTTTATAATTACTTGCTAATCGAGTAAATATCACGATGTCTGGAAAGAAATGTAAGCATTGTGGTTCATCGGAGATAGAAGTAGACCCAGCTCGAGGTGATGCAGTATGTACCAATTGTGGTACAGTTCTTGAAGACAATATAATAGTGGCTGAGGTTGAATTCCAAGAAAACGCACATGGCGGTGCTTCAGCTATTGGTCAGTTCGTATCTGCCGAGTCAAAAGGTGGCGCCTCAGGATTTGGAAGAGGTAAAAATATTATCTTGGATTAATTCATTCATTTTGTACCTTAAATTATTAAGTCTTATAATCTAAAGTATTCTAACGCTAACTTGGATAATAATTAAGTCCATTATAATCTGAATTTCGTACAGAGGTAGGAATATACAACCTTATATTGCTGAACATCAGATCTATATATTACAAACAATATTATCTAAATATAGCTTTGGGATTGAAATTGCCGACTTTTAGTTTGTAATGAAATGGGTACTGACACATCTTATGCTGTTATAGTTTCTTGGCAGTGGATGACTCAAGTTAGTTTTGTAACTGCTCAAATACTTGAGCAGACTTCCATAAAAGATTGTTAAATTTTTTATAGTCTTTCTCTTTTTGTCCGACTTCAATAAGTACTCAATTCAACATGATTGACAAATGAACAACTGATTCTTTTTTTATTTGAATGCTGGTGTTTCTCACATGGTCCCATATAAATTTGATCAAGGTCTGACTTAGTAGTTTTTGAGTTATCCTTAATAATTTATATTGAAGTTGGTGGTACAAAATTTTTAATTTTACCACATGTTGTAAGGAAGCTATTTCTTTGGTTCTGCTATATTTTGCATATTCTTTAATATGGATTTTAGAAGCTAATAATTGAACAGTTATTTATTTTTACTTTATTAAAAATATATAGGTAATAATACTCTTTGATTTTAGCTTTTACTGTCGGAATTGGTCAGGAATCAAGAGACGTGACTCTGAGAAAGGCTCGCGATGGCATTACAGCACTTTGTCAACAACTACGTCTTAATCAGCAATGCATTGACATTGCCTGTAATTTCTTCAAAATGGCCTTATCACGACATCTCACCATCGGACGTCCATCTAGTCATACTCAAGCTGCCTGTGTTTACATGACATGTAGAACAGAAGGAACTGCACGTATCCTTTTCATAAAGAGTTTCATATAGAAACTTAACTTTGAATGATATTAGAGTAACAGTATTGATTGATATGCTTGCTTAGCCAATTTCAAACACAACAACAACCTTAGAACATAATTGGAAGTTATCTATGGTGCAGGATTTATTACACTCACAAAAGTATACTTAGCACTACATACACAAGTACACTCACATACACAACGGCTCACACTCATCAAAACATTGGGTATATTTGGAGTCTACCCATATCTGATGAAGAAGGGGGTTTTAGGGGGAATTTGTCTGCTGGTGGATGTCTGCTTCTGTATGGTTGCTTAGCAACTTCCCTGTTAGCGAAACATACACAATAGTTAAACAATTAAAATTTTTATATATAACTCGCAGAACAGTGAAATTTTGTGTTTTAAATGTCTGTGCATGTGCACTATTAGAATTAACAGTGAAATAAGTGGTCCATTGGTGATATAAACCTCAAGAGATTTTGTTCACTTAGGTATCTTAAGAACTTGGAATACTACTGTATTCAATAGTCTGCTGGATTAAGCTCTGGTCAATACCTAAAAACTTTAAAATATGGAGCATCAACAAATTCTGTAGAAATTGGTTATCATATTTATGTTTCCTGAAATTAATTACAGTGTTCAATATCATCTTTTTTGGTTCAATGCATTGTAGCCAGTGCCAAATTAAAAAAAAAATCTGATGTATCACTTGCAACAATATTGAAGTTACAATGCAGTGTCAACACAAGATGTTTACTTTTACAAGGAGGTGAACATGTGATGCAGTCGTTAGAGTAACTGGCTACTAGGTGGTATATAGACATGTGTCATTCATTCATTTCTAGTGACCCGATCATTCAAGTATTAATTCATCTTACAAACCGAGTCATTCGGGTCAACAATTTAAATGGATCTTTCGAGTTTCAGTACTTTGTGATCTGTGAGACTTGCTTGATAATGTCGGTTGTTGGACATTACTATGCTCTTTTGGTAGTAGGTGCTGTCAATTGTTTGATCAGGAACATTTAAAAAATGTAATTGCAATCATCAACACTTTGATGTGTCCCGTGTCAAATGAACGAACCATTGACGATTGACACATGTAGTGGTAAAGCTCCTTTTCTGCCTAAGAGATTGTATGGGTTGGTAGTTACACACAGTTATTTTTGCTGCCAATAATTTTGCATCTTTTAATATTTTGCACTTGATTTCTTATCAGTAAATATTGGCATTTATAAGTGAACTATTTGTTATTTAATTAAAAGCGGTATAAAAAATTAAGCCCAATAAAAATAGCGATGAAAAAGATGACTTGATGCTTTTAAACATATCATTAGTTTTGGTAGTGATTAGACGTGTGCGCCGATGCTAGAATCATCGGCGACGGGCGCCCGCGCCCGCTTTTCTCTCGTGTAGAATTGCCGCCCCAACCAGCTAAGAGAGTGAGGGAATAGAGAGTGCACCTGTACTTGCACAATATGAATATGGCTATATTCGCGGCACGTAAGTCTAACGATGACCGTTAGTGCGCATAAGTCGAAAATAAGGTATCATGGAGTAGTAAGCGGGTCGCGGGACGGGCGTGTGCAACGTTCGCACCAAACTGTAAACGATAACAAAAAGTTAGTAATGCTGCAGATGAAAAGAAATGTAGCAGCAATGCTCAATCATAGATTACCTATTACCGACATCACAATAGCAACTGCTTTAGTATTTCCGATTCACCAAATCACAAGAAACAGACCATTAGCAGAAAAGTATCCAACTATGCCAAAGAAATATTAACTGCTACAGAACATCAAATGTGACAAAGACACAACTTCTTTTTATCAACAAACTACTTTACGTCCTTTATGAGTCGCGAGGGTGAAACATCGCAAATTTCTTGACTCCGAGTTGCTGTTGAGAATTTCTTGACAAGTATTCCTAATAACTGATATTCAACCCGACCAGGGATTCAAACCCGGACCCACATGAACGAGGTAGGTTAATGAGTATAGTTACTGTTACAGCAGTCTAATAGAAAAAGCTATTTTACCGCAAGTAAAATTTTTGTTCTATAATCTGATCAATATGAGATGTAAAACACATCAGCTTTTTCCTTAACAAATTTGCACAGATCTTTTAATCGACATAAGTGATGCACTTCAAATATGCTGCTATCAACTCGGTCGCACTTACTTCAGGCTGTCAAGAGCACTTTGTATCAACATTCCACCGACTGGTAAGTGATTTCACAATGTTTAATACAAGTACGTTTTATAATAAGATTAAAATACTAAGATAGTAATATGAAATTATATAGACTAGCAGTATAAAAACATGTGCATGCTCTGTTTGAGCATGCAGTAGGCGGACGTTGGGCGTATGTGACAAACACCCTATTGTATTGTCCTAATAAAATAGCAGACGCTTGTGATGTTTGCCGCACGTGCCTCTAATGCGCGGTTTCTGAAGTTCCCAGCAATATTCTGACTAGCTTTTGATTCATTAATTTTTAAAATATACGTCGGCCAACTAGGTCCAACTACGTTTTTGAATACACAACTAACCCTTCATTAACCGATAACCAATTCCATAATCTGCCGCTAGATGGGTCTCGTTAAAATATCAAGTCTAAAATTGATTTTACTATCTTTTTTAAATTTTATGTACCTACAAGTTTTATTTATATAATATTTTTTCAAAGAAAAATACGTGACTAAGCACTAGTTTAGTTATATTAGCTTGTTGTGGAAACAGTTCCTTCATATTTTACGAGGGCGGCACTGAAAATTTCGGGAATCAAGGAAGTGACACAACATTACTATTTAAAAATGTATTTATTGCTTTTTGAAGTATTCTCCGCAAAATTTGACATATTTTTCCATACGATGGAACCAATAGTTGAAGCAACCATTCCATTCGGAAATTGGGGTCTCCAAAATGGCCGTTTTGTAGGCGTCCACAGCTTCTTCAAGTGATGAAAATCTCTGTTCACGCAATTTATTCTTTATTTTAGGGAAAGTATAATATATATATAGACTCATGCCAATGTCCAAAGTTGCCTGAATTTCGCGGTATGTCACATGTCGATCTTCCTCAATCAGCTTACGCACAGCATCAACGTTTTCTTGGGTGACTGCAGTTTTTGGACGACCTTGACGGGGATCGTCACTGAGCTTGACACGTCCACGTTGAAATTCAGCAAACCAGCGATAAATTGTGGTTTTGGATGGGTCTTTTTTTTATAGGATAAGGGTGACAAACAAGCACACAGTCCACCTGATGGTAAGTGGTTGCTGCGGCCCATAGACGTCTACATCTATCCTCGTTTGCGAATCAAAATGCAGTTGCGTTACCACCCGTGAGGACTAATATGGAATGCCTCATTTCCAGTAAAAAGGGCCTCCGGCCACCTGCACTCACCAAGCGAAACGCAGAGGTAAACCTCTACTTCACGCTGGTTTTCTGTGAGGTCGTGGTACCACCCCGGTTCGAGCCGGCCCATCCGTGCGACAGCAAAAGCTGCCGCGTGGCTCTACCACTGTTTAAAACTTCTTCTTCGCCAAATGCAGAAATCACCCGGTCAACACACTGTTTTTGTGTTAAACCACTTCGAAAGTCATAATAAATCATCGCTCTTGAATTTTCTCAAGTCAATTCCATTTTCTCAACGACTAAACAAGTTTGACAAAACCTTGTGACAAGACCGAGAATCTTTTTTTAAATAAATAAATGATATTCGATTTTTAAAACCAAGGAGTTTTATATATTTATCATAACTTTTGATAGAATGAACTGATTTTAATGAAATAAAGACTAAATGTAACCCGAAGATTGACTTAATAATTTCCTTAACGATTCTTATGATATAAATTAGTACTTTATACGTGATACGTTAACAAACAAACTGACAGACGGACAGACAGACAGACAATTCTAAAAATGATAGAAATGTGTTTAATTACTTATTTTTAGTCCCTCTTAATAACTTCTGTTACAAAAATATGAAATGTACAGACATCTGCAATTTACATTTTTATTATATGTGTAGATATATATATATGTAATGTGCCATTTTGTTCGATAGCTTGTCGCCATCTTGTAGATGATGACATAATCCCGTTGTTGTAGAAATCTTGGGAATTTTTGACCATAAAAATGCGACAAGTAGTTTTGACAGTTCTCTTTTGATGTTAACCTAACTATACCCAAAGAATTCTGAAGAGACTGAAACAGGTGAAAATCTGAGGATGCAAGGTTAGGACTATATCTCAATTTTTGCTGAATGACCAAATATGTGTGTGGTCTGGCGTTATGATGAAAGATCACTCCTTTTTTGTTGATTAATTCCGGCCGTTTTTTACTTACTTGATTCTCATTAGTTGTTGGCAATAGGAATTCGAATCGATGCCGGCGATTTTGCTCGGCGGTAAAAGCTCATAGTAAACGATGCCCTTCTAATCCCACCATATACACACCTTATTGCGTGTTAATCCGGGTTTCGCTACAGTCTGTGGAGCTTAACTACTCTTTGACCATGATCTTTTTCGCACGTTCTTGTCGTAGGTGATCCGCTTTTTATCACCAGTGATCAATCTTTTAAAAAATGGTTCGGTTTCATTAAGTTTCTATAGAGAATCTCAAATGAGTACGCGATTCATTAGGTTTCTTGCAGTGAGCTCGTGGGGTACCCAAATATCGAACTTTTTTGTTTAGCCAGACTTTTTCAAGCGAATCAAAATTGTTTTGTGGCCAATCTTAGATAGAAGATAGAATGCCTCTTTTCCAGTAAAAAGGGTCTCCGGTTCTCTACACTCACCATACGAAACACAGCAGCATTAAGCTGCTATTTTACGCTGCTACTCTGTGAGAGCGTAGTCCTTCTCCGGTCGAGCCGACCCATTCGTGCTACAACTATATAGCTGTAGCATGGCTCTACCACGTATATTATATCGTATATTTTATCCCCTTGAACCAACTTTGTGCTACTCTTACTGACACTGCATTAGGTTCATAAACGTCACAAATTATTTTCGCGGCCTGATTTTTTCGACATTTTTCCTTTTGTAATAAAACTTCAGAATGAATCGAATTTCTTCGTTAATTTCACTCATTTTGTGGCGAACAGAAAAACATTTGAAAAATAGCGGGAAAGCGTTTTTTACTTTTCTTTTTCTTAATGTCCTGTATGTATTGATATTAAAACCATCCAGTCCAGATACAAACAGTACTACCAATTTTTGTTCTATTTCATACAAACAGAATACGAAGACAATTATTCTCTGGTATCATAGCGACAGTTTACACACATAAATTGCTTAAGGAGAAACATCTAGAGTCCAGATCCGGAACAATTATTTCAAGACCTTACGAATAACACGTATTCCGTTCCGTGCAGGATTTAAACCAACGGCTTTCAGCGGCGCAACTCATTGCTAAGGCACTGCACCACAAGTCTACTACTGGACATGGGTCTCGTCCATTGTAGGGAGGATTTGCCTTAATCGTTAGTGTTGAATACCAGCTTAATGCTGATCTGTTTCGTATAGTGAGTGTAAAGAACCGGCGACTTTTTACTGGAAATGAGGCATTCAGTCTTAGTCCTCAAGGGTGACAACGCATCTCCATTTTGATTCTTAATCGCGTATAAATGTAGATGTCTATGGGCCACAGCATCCACTTACTATCAGGTGGACTGTGCTCGTTTGGCAGCCATATTCTATAAATAAAAGTTTGCAGGTGGATTGACGATTGCATCTATGACGCTGCCACCGTCGTCGGTGTGGGTATTTTACATCTGGTGTACACCAGATGGTTCTTACCGCCATCTATCGGAAGTTATAAGATTTTGCTGTCATTTCCCATAGTTGCCTCTTACGTACCCATTGTACTATTTCCAGTTGACGATTTTTTTGAAAGTAAAACTTCTTTAGGCGCAACTGGAGGGAACGATAAACTTTTTTTTTAGAATAAGAGTGACGAGTGAGTACACAGTCCACCTGGTGGTAAGTAGATGTACTGTGACCCATAGATATCTACATCTATCCTCGATTCAGGATCAAAATGCAATAGCGTAGCGTTAAACCTTTAAAGACTAAAATGGAATGCCTTGTTACCAATTAACAAAGTCCCTCTACCTTGCCATATAAAAAAGCTGCATTGTTCTTCTATTTCACACTGGTATTTTGTGATAGTGGTCCTACCACGGAGCAAATACAAAGAAGAGGTGTTGTAATTAGATTTCACTATGTAACAACGCGTGACAATTGCGGGATGAGGGGATGTTAAGCCCCGCCCACTTTACTATTTTCCATCTACCGATAAATAGTAAAACTACTCGCATCGTTCCATGTCGATATTGTAATGTAGTTTACCTTGACGATAGATGGCGGCTTGTTCACAAAATGATTGTAAAACTATAAAAAGAATATTTTGGCGATTAAAAATTCTTTACGACTGAAATCAAAACAAATTTCAACACCTTCGTATGATTATTTTACCAATACTGAGGCTCAAACCCCAAATCCAAAATTTAAGTTAACAGATGTAAAGATATATTTTAATACAAAGCTGGTATAACTAATATAAAGTATAACTAATTTTAAATAAATAACAAACATAAATTAAGGTATTTATTTATTGCAATGATTTTTTAGTAAGAATTGTAATGTATTGATCTAATACCTATGAATTTATAGAGAGCTTTTACAACACCCATATCACATTTTTAGGTACTTATATTCTATTTAAGTTCAACAATATTCACAAATTTTAATATCCAACAAAATAATTTAACATTTGGGAATGATTAGTAATAGTTATAAATATTCTCTTCAGGTTATATTCAGAGTTTTAAATCTAGTATATTTATACTGAGTAATAATTGAGATATCGCCTTCTACTCAATTGTCAGTCCTCATTTGTATTTGGGTTAGTTATGGAAGTGTTTACAGTTGGCCCATAATAGATAAGTTCCGGTATCTGTCCACCTTGAACTCCAGTTCCATTTGTGCTTTCTGATGAACAATGAAATTGGAAAGTCACTGTACCCATATAGACTTCACTCAGACCTTCTTGTCCAAAATAACTGAGCTCACTTCCATCTAGGATAGCAGAAGCTGTGTAAAAACATTCTGGTTCAATTTGTATTGGGTTTTCAAAATATACATGAAAGGTATTACTTGATCCATCAGAGAAAAATTTTGTATTATTTTCAGCAAGTACTCTGCCTAAACGCTTCAATTCAATCTTAACATTATAATCGGCAGCACCATTTGATGAGCCATATAGTCCAAAACCAACAACAAAAATCCTTTTATCCACACAAAACTGTATAGAGTCACAGCGGCCTCGATACCTCCATTGATTACTTCTGTATGCACATGACTGAAATCTGTGACAAATCTGGAATATAAATAAATATGTATGTAATTAATCTTGTTAATATATTTTTATATGTATTATTTTAAAGTGTGATAATTACCTGAGCTTTTAGGCCAGCCCTGGCTTTGATAGGATAAGATAATTGTGGTTTGTTAGCTGCGGTAAAATGTAAGAATATGTCTATTGTTTCTTGGGGCGTCAAAATACCAAGTTGCGCCGCACTATTTGCAAATTCTTCTAATGTCATTGTTGGGAATCTAATCAAATATATGGCGCAGCCTAGCATGGCTCGTTTGTTTATAGGCGTTGCCTCTATTTCTCGCCTTACACATTCAGCTTGTGCCCATGCTAAAGCAGCTTCAAAGAGATTTATTTCTTTACAGTTAAGAGTTTCTCTGGCCAATACTGATTCCAGAGTCGATACATCAATATCAACAAATCCTTCTGACGTTAGGGCCATCTCTGCCTATAATAAAAATTGTAACTAGTGTTATTTAAGGTATTAGGTATATTGAAACTGCAATACAATTTGCTTAATGGTTTATTCAGATCTTATTAAGATTCAAATGTTACAAGGTTACATTTGACAACAACAACAGCTTTACATGCTTGACACTAATCATGCAAAAACAACATTTACAAAATGTATTGCAGTTAAACAATGTATAACATTAATTAATAATCTTATTGGTTTTAAACATGGATGAACTGGAAATATTATGTGGAATGTCATATTATGCTCTTGAGGGATTTATAACAATTATAGTAAATATATAGGTAGGTATAATATGCTAAATCACAACCGAAATTTGAGTACCCAATTTTTAACATTCATGATTTCTATTTTTGTCATTATATTTTACAACAACTCTAATTACAAAATCTGTGAAGGCTATCAATGGATATGTCTTTGCAATCTGGACTTGAAAAATTTCGACTAGATGATTGAGAGAGCTCCATTTGTAGACTACTATAAGATGAGGATGGTTCAAGGCAGATGGTTGCTAAATTTTCAGACGACTCACATACCTGCGCATCTATCACTTCCCAACATCTTTGCATCAGTTCAGGTTCCTCAAATAACCGAGACTGGCTAAGCAGTAAACATGCATTTTTTGCTGTAAGGCTTGTTTCCAGATAGTTGACACAAGCCCGAGCTAAATGTGGTACAATATACTTCTTTGCTACATACAAAGTTGATAATACTGTATCTGCTTCTAACTGTATTTCATCACAGTATAAATACCTGCAAAGATAAGATTAAGTTAATAATCATAATGATCATTATCATCATTACAGCCCTTCACAAGTCCACTGCAAAACATAGGCCTTTCCTAAGGAACGCAACAAAGCATGGTCCTGAGCCACCTGCCTCCATTGACTTCCTTCATGTCACTCGTATCTAGTAGCGGGACGCCCTACACTTTCTCTACTGGTACGAGGATTATTGGTTGTTCAAACTATATAGCCAGTCCATTTCACTAGCAGATAGCTGACGTAAATAGGGAGTAACTTGGGCTCCTTATATAAAAAAAGGATTCTGCATAATAAATTAAGACCCATGAAATTCAAACAATAAATTCTATATGAATAAAGTCACAGGAAACAGCTATTTTCATATAGGTATCAATCTATTATTCCTTTGAACTTGTTTTCTGGGGTCTTGAGTTAAATCAGTGGAGAAAAGGGGAATGCTACTAACAGTAGTGAGTTTTGGTTTGATATCAGCCTATAATGCTAAATAAATTATTTTTAATGGTTAGAAATCTTAAATATTGGATCTAGAAGTTTTTTTTTATAGAATTAGGGATACAAACGAGCACACAGCACCTAATGGTGAGCGGTTGCTGTGGCCTATAAACATCTACATCTATTCTCGATTATGAATCAAAATGCAGATGCGTCGTCACCCGTGAGGACTAAGTTGGAATGCCTCGTTTCCAGTATAAATGGGGCTCTGGTTCTCTACACTCACCATAAGAAACACAGCAGCGTTATGCTGGTATTCTGCGAGAGCGTGGGCCTACTCCGGTCGAGCCGACCCATTCGTGTTACAACTATACCAGTAATATAGCTGCAGCATACCACGTAAGAGAATTTTATTCTTGTCAAGCTAACACACTTAACATTTTTGACCTCACTGTCATATTAGACTAGATTTGGAATCAAATGTAAGCTCAACTTAATTACTGAAAAATATTGTTTCTTTACTTACTTTAGCAGGATAAGAAAAGCCGATGGTTCTACATCTGGTACTTCAATTTCTGGCTTGCATTCAGCTAATCCTCCATAAAACATAGCATAGAATACTGAGCTGCCTGTAGCCAATACATATTTATGTGCTGGAATAGTTTGTGTATGTCCTGGAAAAAAATATTTACAATTATTTCTTGATTTATCATTCCCTACTATTTTATTAATAATGAACTTAAATTTAATTAATAAAAAATGAGATTGATCTACTACCGAAAATTAAAAAAATTACTGTTCATAATCTTTTTCAATCAAGACATTTTGACAGACAAAATAATTTTATATAATGAATCTTAGTTTCACTAATGAACTGTAAATATTATACATGTATCTTTACATGCTTTTAAGATTTAGTGGATAATGTAGCAATAACTTGTTGTTTTAATTACCTGGACTACCAACTATAAATGTAATATCAGCCATCAATTGATTGTTGAACATTGCTGCATTCCTTTCACGAATTGTGGGTTTAGTGGCTTGCCAATTTGGATCAAGAGTAGCGGTGCCTGGTGGGGGTGCAGGAGAAACTGTAGGTGAGGTTGCAGAATTGGACGAACCGCAAGGAGAAGGTGGCCCACTATAACATTGAGACACTTGTGTGCCTGTTTCACGCTGGGAAATTGTATGTGGCGGGGACAATGAAATACCACCACCATTGTTAATATTTTCTGCTGTGAACAATTTTGTTATTAAATTATTTTTACTTATTAGTTAGATAACATTTCAGCTTATAAATTTATACTACGAAATAGGCTAATTATTTATTACAATATTTTTTCATTAATTACAGCCAATCTAACGCTTGAACTTAAACCTTCCCCTTAGATTATAGGGGGATTATTTTGCCATAATTGCCACGCTCCTCGGCAATCGGAATGGTAACCGTAGGTTTTTAATACTTTGAGTTGATAACAGGAAGATACTGCTGTCCATCCCCTGCTTAAGTCTCCCTTTTTCGTCTCGTGCATCAGCCGCTGAATGGGGTGGTGGATTTTCTTACGCCGCCATTCCACGGCGGTATATAAAATATTATCTCTTAGTAATTGACAAACACTTTTTACTATAAATACAACGCTTTGTTACGCAAAAGCTTAGTGTATCTAAATTTTAATCAATATTTACATATACAAAAATCTCACCATTCATCCAAGTATTTGTTTGAGCGACGGACATACTATCCCTACTGTCTTGTAACCTTTTTGGAGGTTTTGAAACAATTCTAGAACACAAATTCGACATAGTGTATCAACGAATCTATTTAATATTTTAATTTATAAACATCTGAACATACACAGAGCGTATTTCAATGACGTAAGTCAGCCATCTTGTTTCTGTTCTTTTTTCCGATGTCGCTCTGCGCGGTGCGCGCTAGTGGTGTGCCAAGTCAGATAAACATAGTTATTCTGCTCTATGAGACTCGAGTATTGATTCGAGTGCCTTGTAGTTGCTTATGTATTTGAGTTCACAAATTAAACTGTTCGGAAACAAAAACTAATTAAATCTGGCTAATTATTTTATTTTTACTGGTGTTTTTAGAAGTAAGAAACATTAGGTTACTTTAATTCGATGCTTTACCTATTAGTTTGATCTATTATAGCAATTTAATACCAGGTTTGAGACAGAGATTTGACATTTTACTCGATTGTTTTTATAACGAGTACTAAAATGTTCGAATATCAAAAATGGCCAGCTCAAAATATCACTCTGCGCGCGCATTTGAAGTGCATAGTGCGGTTTTTTTAGTGCTGCCAACATTTGAATTTTTCCCCTATTTAATTATGTGAAAATTAGATTATAGTTTAAGGCTTAAGTCAAGTTTTGTTTTTCAACATGAATGATTTGTTATAAATATAGATAATATGTAGATATCGACCACCCCCATTGGTTTTATTCCATTAGCCATTCCAAACATTGACTATGTTCAACTGAACTGTAGTGCAATCCATACAAACTAAATATTGCGTAAATTAAAGATTTGTGAGTTCCATAAAATAATTATTGTTACATTTTATTTCAAAAAATATGTTTGTTTAGATTAAATTAAGATATTTATATTAAATTCTTATATTTATTTTATATTAATATCTTATTTTATATCAAATTAAAGTCTTCGCTCATGCGCGACTACTACTACCGCGCATGCGCAAACACAGAGTAGGACACAATTCTTGTTTGGAATGGCTTCTCTTGTACGTAGTACATATAACTCAATGACCACCCCCTAATCCGCCCTAATATTTATATTTTAACTCTTTTCTGAAACAAATGATGCATGCAGTGTAGTTATAGAAGTGACTGAAAAGTGTTTCGGAAATTGGTTAATATGCATGAAAATTTGTATAGATGCTGGTAGAATATTCTTTGAAAAGATTTATGACATTTTTTTTGCCTGGTAGAGTGCCATGCTGATGCTATTTTATGGTTGTAGTACGAATGGGTCCGCTCGACCGGGGAAGAACCAGTCTGTAATAGAATTTCGAATTGAGATGGACTACCGTGTCTTCCGTGGAATAAAAAAAAGTTATTTAAATTGAATATCACGTAGTTTATAGCAAATTAAAAAAAATCTTAGTTACAACACATTTAAATTTAGTTGTTACTTTATTATATAACTATTATCCTATAATATAAATCCCCACCCTATTCAGAACAGAACTAAAATAGCAGTATTTGAAAAATAAGATATCTTTATTTTCAGTCTTGAACTTAGTTCACTATAATTAAATTTAATTCAACTTTGCGTGTCTTTGCATTGTGCGCAGACTTGAAAAATCACACAACTATATAGTCGCATGAGGTCAGCAGAACTTCTCTTTACGTAAAACTAATGAAGTAAAGAAATACGAAAATAAAACTTACACGGAACTCTTACATTTAAAATCGCAATGATCTTTTGCGATGCGTTTACCTTATTTTAACTAAAAAGGATTAATAAACGTTATCACAGACTATTTTTAATTAATCATTCCATTTTAAAAGCCTTTAATTAAAGCTAAATCCTAAACCACTAAACGTTATCTCCCAAAAATCGCGGTGCTATCACTATCCCTTAATTTATGGGGAAACACTTCCCTGGTTACACTGACACTATGTTTCCGTGCGTTTGCACCAAAATCATCCAACTTGAAATGTTTCGATAGTTATCGTATAAAATAAGTCACACAATGTTTTGTTGGTATTTCCGTTGTTTGTTCAATTTCTATGCGTTTCACACATAGAAATATAGGTATAGTTTTACACTATTCATCTGAGAATGATGTTTTTGAGAGTGTTGTTTTGCTTACGCTCGTGAATGTTTCTGCCAAAAATGGTATTGTAACGCATACCAGGCACAGCTATTTATTAAATAAAATTGAATTATATCAATTAAATAATGAAATAAATATTAATCACGGATACAGAGGGTTTTAATTCTATTTTGTTTTTCTTAATAGTTCAGAGTATTTTAATTTTTACGCTAGTATAAAATAGATTAGACCCATTTTCATCTCAATACGTATTGAATTGTGTTGAAATGTTTTGGTTTCTTGTTGTGAACACTGTGTCACTTGTGAAGCAAGTTTTGTTCTATGATATGTGAAACAAGTTTCATTTCAAAATATTGTTTAAGATTGCGAACGATACGCTACACTGCCAAAAACTCAATTTTAAACGTGTTTATAAGTAAATGTTTTATCATTGCAAACTAGAGGTGAATACAATATGCAACATGCGTGCTTTGTATCGAAATATTTTGGTTACCAAAACTTGTTGTAAAACATGTTTTGTTCTATGGAATATCAAACGTGTTTCAATTTAACATATTGTTTAAGAATGCAAACGCAATACATTGTCAAAAAACTGAATTTTAAACATTTTTATGTGAATATTTTACCAGTGCAAACTCACGGTATGTGAAAAAAAAGTAATTTTGTAATTTGTTACCCTCAAAGAGTTAATAAATCACTACTTTGAGTAACGTCCTTTAAATACTATTATTTACCTTGCCTAGGTATTAACTTTTTTCTCAACTAGCCTCAAAGATTAGGTATATAGGTAGGTACGTTTTAACTAGCCTAAGAAATATTTCATTTCTTAAAAACAAATATTTTAATAACATAATAATTTTGCTCAATTTAATATTTGCTAAAACGTAGTATCTAAATCGTAGGCATTGAGTTATTATCTACTACGTACTAAAGGCGACACTGCACTAAGTTCGCTGTTCCATTCAATTGCGGCAATGTCACCGCACTTTAACCAGTCGCTCGCTATGCGCTTGTAGAGTTGTCACGTGTTGTGCTGATTTAAAAAAAAATATCTTGATAAAATATGCCGAGGTGTGTTCTTAGATATTGCACAAAAAATTCACGAAATGTTAGTAAAAATCACTTTTCATCGGTAAGTAAGATACTTATATAATAAAAAATAAATAAACTATAGATTAATAATTTAAAAGTTATTTCTTTGGCGCCAACTTGTGTCATGGAATATAGATTATGAAATTAATTTGTTCAGATACGATATTTCTGTGAGCAAGTGTAGGACGATTATATTATGCACAATTTTTTTTTGTAGAAATAAATAGAAGTATTTATAATTAGGCTAAATTTCTTACGTTTATATTTGCTGACTATTCTTTTATTTTATTTTTAGGTTTCCCCGTCCAAACCATGAAAACCGAGAAAAGTGGATTAAATTCGTCCAAAATAATCACAGAGAAGAGATGTGGTTACCAACAAATCATACATATTATATTTGTTCCTTGCATTTTAAGCAAGAGGATACATATAGTACGAAGAAGGCAAAAATTAACAAAACTTCTATTGTTTAAAGGCACTTAATTAAATTCCTAATACATATTTTTACAATAACATTTATACATTTTATTAATTGAAATTAATTTTCAGAAAAAGACAACAAATCAGTGTAAATACGTATATTTCATGTGTAAACAGAAATGGTAGAAATTTTTAAAGTTTTACTATGTTTTTTCACAGTAATGCATAAGGCATAATATAAAAAGTACAGCTCTGTGTCCATGCCTCACGCTAACTTAGGTTAGGGCTTTTGGGGACCCAGTTCTAGATTTATTTCATTAGATTCGATTCCTTCCAATTTATATAGTTATCTTATAAGATATTTATATAAAAATATAATTGAAATGCTATTGTGATAATATTTTATATTATCATATTAATTTACCTCATATCGTGCAAAATAGAAGACAAATGTTTAATAAATTAATTTAAAGTTTTAATAAATTAATTAAAAATATATGTACTCTAAATAAACAATAATTAAATACCTACTGATCATACAACCTACGCATAATCTATTAAGTAAGACTGTTTACGGCGCATGCGCAACAACATAGAGTAGCGCACAGTTTTTGTTTGAAATAGCTGTTCTAGTACGTAAGTACATTATACTTCAATGATCGTAGGTAGTGATTATACACTCTTTGGTATTATCGTGTAATGCTCACATTACTGTGAGCTTGCATTGACGAAATATTCACAAAAATACATGTTTAAAACACTGTTTTCTGGTAATGTAATGAAGCTCGTTTGCATAGTCAAAGAACATAAAAAATTTGTTAAAGAACATGTTGTAGTCAAACTGTGTTTAACACTTTATTGTACAAAACATATTTTAAAATATTTTATGCGAAACAAATGTTTACAAATATTATCAAGTGGAAAGATGTTTGACGTTAATTTTACTCTAACAATAATAGCACAGACTTACTAAGAGGATGCTTATTAGATTCAAGTAATGAAGAAGTTTTTTTTTTAACTACTTATACTACTTTATATTTACAACAAAAAGTTAGAAAGAAACCGTGATTCTGGACGCGAAACTTTTTACAAAATAAAAAGTTTCATGGTGCCTCCAGTTTGTTACTGATTGAGTTGCTCTTTCAATTCTCAAAATTTTACATGAAGATTTTGATATATTATCATCGATAGATGCCCGAATTATTAAAAAAAATAAAAAATGACAAAAACTTCAGGCAATCTATTCCAGCTAAAGATCAATTAATGGTTACTCTGCGGTACTTAGCATCTGGAGAAGTTATCCGTTCTTCTCCGATAGCGGAGTAATAGTGTTTTATGATGTTTAGCAAGTAAATTGAATAACAAAAAAAACACGTTTTTTTTCGTTATTGAATAACAAAAAACAAATCGCGAAATAAAACAACAGTGCGAACGCTAAAGTTGACAGATCAATAGATAAACAAATAGAATGTCTATGTTGTACTCAATGCGAACACAGATAACAAATTTTAATATCTGTTGAAAATTTTACAGTCTCTTTGAGCGACCATCGACAAAACACGTTGCATGACTTATTTTATGCGATATGTTCCAAAACATTATCATGTTGAATATTTTTTGGGGCAAACGTTGGACTATTCATAACAACGATGTGAAAAAATAATTGATCCATTTCGTTCTATTATGTAATGGCACAGATTATCTTAGGAGGTAATCTGTGTGTAATGGTAAATGAAAACATCGTGAGGCAATCTGTATGTCTGAGGCATGGACGTATTAAGTACGACCATGGTCTGAGGAATAAAATATGAGGATACGTAAATTTCGCCAACACCATAGATGGTCAACTGGAGCATCGCGGCGGAAAAACCGACAAACTGCTCCGTAACCAATTATACTATGTATATAGTTTAAACTGTCGTTAATAGTGTTACTTACTTAATATGTACATTATATTTATTATTGAATTGTTTAATAATGATTATTTTTAGTACATTTTATTTCAAGTAATTATTATTCAAGTCATTTATTTGAAGCCAGGTGTTCACAGGCTGCGGTAGCCACTTACCATCATGTGGACTTACAGTCCGCATGATGGTAAGTGGCTCGCTCGTATTTTCTCTAAAATACCCTAAAAATAGTGATATTTTTATTCATTTCAATGATTAATTTACCAACCTTGAACTAAAGGCCGTGCACGCGTTCGTTGACTACGATGAGCGGGCTCCTGACAATTCAGATCGGCGAAGCGACCGTCTTCGTCGATTAAACTTTCAAAGAAATCCACGCTACTATTCATCGATGACCGGGTTTGAAACGCATACCATATAACACTGCAAAGATAAACATTGATTAATTAAAAAAAAATTGTATCAAGATCTACTTTAACAAAAAGGTACTCTAAATTATGCGATTAAATTGGTAAAAGAGAAGTGAAGTTGCAGCCTTTATACGTATCACTTCTGGGCACAGATCTCTAATTTCTGACAGGGTTTTAGGTCAATGATGTGGCCGAGCACGTGTTAAAGAATCGAACTCTGGTTGCTCACGTACTGTGAAATTTACCCTGGGCGCTTAGCTTCTGCGTTACCACGGCTATTGTAAATACATACATACATATGTGTACATATGTGGTAGTGGACTCTCGTGGTATAATATTTATATAATCTTTGATACGTCTGTTAGTGATCGTGTAACTTCTAAACGACTAGATCATTTTTAAGCAATGATTTTGTTTTTGGGTTGCTTTATTGGTATGCTGCTTTTTTATAATGGTTCAGTGCCAGGATCCGATAAGAGGTGCCGTAGTACCGAAAGTTGTTAACAAATTCTATATTTATGGGTCAAAATGACTCATATTAATAATATATTTTAACCAGTAAGAAAATAATTGAGCCGATATGTGACTGTTGGAGTTAATACATTTTTTTTTTATATTTACACTGTAAAATGTCCGGATGAATGCGGTGTGAAACTTCGTTACCTACGAGATAGGGGTAGAGCAACGTGTAACGTGCCAGCCAGTATTAAATAAAATTATAATTAATATCATAAAAATTTATAAAATTCAATGACTGTTTTGAAAATCCACTTTGTGGTTTCTGATTTATAACCGCAGCGATTAATTACGTTCCAGAAACGGCGGTTGCCAATCAGGCGCTATAACTGTATCAAAAATCCTTCCCATGGGGAATCTTTATGGGAGGCCTATGTTCAGCAGTGGACTTATGATTGACTATAATTAATGAATTATTAATGATAGGTCGGGGAAAAAGATAATTCGTATTTTATGTACAAATTCAAAACATTTTTTTTTTTATAGAATAAGGTTAACAAACGAGCACACAGTCCACCTGATGGTAAGTGGTTGCTGTGGCCCATAGACATCTACATCTATCTTCGATTACGAATGAAAATGCAGATGAGCTGCCACCCGTGAGGACTAAGATGGAATGCCTCATTTCCAGTAAAATGTTCTCTAAACTCACCATACGAAACACAGCAGTGTCAAGCTGCCATTTTACGCTGGTATTCTGTGAGAGCGTGGTCCTTCCCCGGTTCAGCCGACCTATTCGTGCTACAACTATACTACTAATATAGCTGCAGCATGTCTTTACCACATTCAAAGTTTAATTACATTCAATTATAATATATATGTGCCATTTTGTTTGACAACTTGTTACCATCTTTTAGGTAGTGACATAAACCCGTTGTTGTACAAATCTTGGGATTTTTTATCAATAAATGCGACAAGTTGGTTTGACAGTTCTCTCATGATGTTTACCTAACACTACCCAAATAATCGAGAGATCGAAACAGGTGAAAATCTGAGGGTGCAAGGTCAGGATTATATTATTTTGGATGCATTAACACTTCCCAACCAAGCTTTCTCAAGTTTTGCTGAGTGGCCAGATATGTGTGTGGTCAGGTTTTATCATGATGAAAGACCACTCCTTTTCTCTTGATGAAGTCCGGCCGTTTTTTCTCAATTTCTTGCTTTAGTCTCATTAGTTGTTGGCAGTAGAGATCCGAATCGATGGTTTAGCCCGGCGGTAAAAGCTCATAATAAACTATGTCCTTCCAATCCCACTATAAACACAGCATCACCTTATTGCGTGTTAATCCGGGTTTCGCTACAGTTTGTGGAGAGTACATATTTCTTCAATATTTGTCCATGATTTTTTTCGTATGTTCTTGACTTTATAAATGGGTCAAAACTATTTTGTGGTCAATCCTCGATTCCTCAGCTATGTCGTACTACTAATATGTAAATCTTGCTCCACTTTTTCAAAAATGGCATCTACACTATCCATATGAGGGCGACCAGAGAAAGCTGCATCTTTGACATCAAAATTCCCGGACTGATAACGCTTGAACTAATGTACTACTCTCACTGACACTAGATTAGGTCCATAAACGTCACAATTTTTTTTAGCCGCTTGAGTCGAATTTTCTCCTTTTTTGTAATAAAACTTCCGAATGTATCGAATTTCTTCGTTAAATTCACTCATTTCATTGGACAGAAAAAAATTCGAAAATGGCGGGAAGGTGTTTTTTACTTTACTTTTTTTTAATATCTTATATATATTAAAACCAGTCAGATACAAACAGTACAACCAAAGAGATTTTTCTTCAATTTTATACAAACAAAATACGAAGAAACTTTTTCCCCAAGCGAAGAAGAAACTTTTTGATATTTCGTACAAATTACTGATTAGTATCGAAAAGTTGAAAACAAATAAACATTAGCTATCCTGTCACCCAGAGTCAAAATAAAAAAAAAATTGTCAAAATTATAATTGTCATATTAATTCCGCCACTGTGCAGTAAGATTGCTTTTGCTTTCGCTTTAAAATTTACAGTCAATGTCTCCTCTCCGTGGGAATCAATTTTTTCCCTTATATAAAATTATACAAATTAAATAAGGTGTAAGTTTTGTGTTAAATAAGACAAATGGTTTTTAGCTGCAACTTTTGAATAGGTGGTTTCTTCATGTACATGTACTACAACCGGCAGGTTTTTTCGTGAAATAAAAGTGGTGAATACTGAAGATCAATTAAAGAAACGGGTCTGCTTTCTATCATTTACGCCATAACTTTATCATATTGTGATGATGATATTTGTTTACTTTAGTTAAGATTTTATTCTTTTTCAAATTGCAAGAGCGAGAGAAAGGAATGGAAGAGATGTTTCACATGTAAAATGTATAAAAGATGATTCTGGAAGGATTTTGACTGACGATGAAAGTATAAAGAAGCGATGGAAGGAGTATTTTGAGAAATTGATGAATGAGGAGAATGAATGGAATGGTATGCTTGAAAACCCACCAGTGAATATGGGCTTAGTGAGAGAAATTAGTGTGGAAGAAGTAAAAATGGCTGTTAGGAATATGAAGAATGGGAAGGCGGTCGGCCCAGATGGAATACCAGTAGAAGTGTGGAAGTTGCTGAGGGCGGATGGATGGAAGTGGTTGAGTTTATTTTTCGGTAAATTGTTGCAGGAAGAACAAATACCTGAGGAATGGTGCAGTAGTATACTGGTCCCCATTTTTAAAAACAAAGGAGACGTCCAAAACTGCAGCAGTTACCGGGGAATAAAACTCATGTCACATACGATGAAAGTCTGGGAAAGAATAATAGAGAGAAGAATGAGAGAAGAGTGTGAGATAACACAAACCAGTTCGGATTCATGCCCGGTCGAGGTACGACAGATGCCATTTTCGCATTACGCCAATTGTGTGAAAAGTACAAGCGCGTGCATAAAGATCTGCACATGGTTTTTGTCGACCTTGAAAAGGCGTACGATCGGGTTCCCCGTGAGGTTTTGTGGTGGGCGCTAAAGATGAAAGGTATGCCTGGGAAGTATGTGAGGTTAGTCCGTGCTATGTACAGAGCATCCCGTACATGTGTACGATCTGCCGCGGGAACTACGGGCAGTATCGATGTGGCGGTAGGGCTGCACCAAGGGTCGGCATTGAGCCCTTACCTCTTCCTACTGATTATGGACGCTTTGACGTCGGACTTGCAGGATGAGGCACCCTGGTGCATGCTCTTTGCCGATGACATCGTGCTTGTCGGGGAAGAAGGCATCGAGGTACAGAGCAGACTGACGGGGTGGCAACGGAGGCTGGAAAGTGTTGGCTTGAAGATCAGTAGATCCAAAACCGAATATCTGTGCTGTGATTTCGGCGGTCTTTCCAGTCCTGTACCCATGTCGTTGGATGGCGCTATACTGCCTATCTGCTCAGATGTCAAGTACCTCGGTTCCCTCATTCAAGGCGACGGCGGAATAGATAGAGCTGTGCAGCATAGGATTAACGCAGGGTGGATGAAATGGCGACAGGTCACAGCCACAACGTGCGATCCCCGAATGCCAATAAGGCTGAAGGGGAAAATTTACAAATCGATCATCCGACCTGTCGTCATGTATGGAAGTGAATGCTGGGCCGTCAAGAAGAAGGATGAAAATAGACTGCATGCGAATGAAATGAGAATGTTACGATGGATGTGTGGTGTGACAAGGATGGATAAGATAAGGAATGAGTATATAAGAGGAAGCCTGAAAGTAGCGCCAGTGGTAGAAAAGGTGAGAGGAAGCAGATTGGCATGGTTTGGGCATGTGATGCGGAGGAATGAAAGTCATGTCACAAAACGAGTGTTGAATATGAATGTGGAGGGACACACGGGCAGAGGAAGGCCGAATAAAAGATGGATCGATTGTGTGAAGAGTGATATGAGAATGAAAGGAGTAAGTATGGAAATGACGGCTGATAGAGAGGAATGGAACAAAAAGATTTACTGCGCCGACCCCAGATAATGGGAAATGGTTTAGAGAATGATGAGTTAAGATTTTATTATTGACCAGCTTTTACCCGCTTCATCCGCGTAGGCAACAAGATTTTGCTTCAAAACTTTAAGATTCACAGCAACTGTCAGAATCTTTTTTGAATAAAATTAGAAAACAAAGCAGTTTTGTCTTTTTTTTATAGGATAAGGGTGACAAACGAGCACACAGTCCACCTGATGGTAAATGGTTGCTGCGGCCCATAGACATCTACATCTATCCTCTATTACAAATCAAAATGTAGATGCGTTGTCACCCGTGAGGACTAAGATGGAATGCCTCATTTCCAGTAAAAAGGGCTTCCGGCCACCTGCACTCACCAAGCGAAACGCAGAGGTAAACCTCTACTTCATATGTATACAGGGTTATTTTTAAAGAGTAGCCAAATTTTAAACTTAAGTTCAGATATACAAATAATGATATACCGTTATGGTATATCATTATTTGTATTATTGTTTAGTTCATGTGTTTGATACTTCGCTCCCGTCGTCGCAACCGCACTAGGCTCGCACTGTGGACCAGGGCTAAAGCGCCGAGTGAGACAGGCCTGATAATACATCTGTATCGATGTACGAATGTAATAGACAAATGTATTATGTATATTTATTATTATTTTATGTGAAATAATAGACTCACTGTGGTAGACGTAACAGTGGTAGAGCCACGCGGCAGCTTTTGCTGTCGCACGGATGGGCCGGCTCAAACCGGGGGTGGTACCACGACCTCACAGAATACCAGCGTGAAGTAGAGGTTTACCTCTGCGTTTCGCTTGGTGAGTGCAGGTGGCCGGAGGCCCTTTTTACTGGAAATGAGGCATTCCATCTTAGTCCTCACGGGTGACAACGCACCTGCATTTTAATTTGTAATAGAGGATAGATGTAGATGTCTATGGGCCGCAGCAACCACTTACCATCAGGTGGACTGTGTGCTCTTTTGTCACTCTTATCCTATAAAAAAGTATCAACTAAATCATAATATTTGATAGTTAAGGTATTTTTAAAGTAATAAAATTCACAGCCGAAATAAAAAGAGAGTAGACTTTTGGCTTTTCTGTCAAAGTTTTACAATGCTTGCTATTATTTTATTTTTTTCCGAATAAATTTGAATCTGGAAATGTTAGAGTTATTACAACTAATAGAAATATATTTTTACGTCATCGCTTTTCTAGTATTCAATGTTAAATCATTTTCGGCCGTCTGACCAAAGAATTACTGACAGGCATATCTTTTTTATTAATTTATGAGAAATGATTAATTTAATACAACTTCGACGACCCTGACATTCACCAAAATTGGCGGTGCCGAAATTTTGTTTTCCGCCTCGCATAGACCTGCGAGCAATATTCATTACACGCTTTGTATCATCTTGACCTGTATGTATCTAGCTACGTATGAATAAAATAAGGATCGATGACAATACAATAATTTCATGACTACGAGCTAGCTAGTATTCACGCTAGAATCATCACACCTGATCATGGCGTGTTTTGTCAGTTTTTTTTTAATTGTGATATTTTAACATGCCTTTATTAGACTTGACCCGTATAGTTTTGTTTTTATTCAGTTTTTATCTACATTCGGACTTCTGAATAAGATGAAATTATGTTTGACGTATTAATTTTTATTTATTTTATTTTATTTATTAGGTTCTTCAACAGTTATAACACAATACATTTGAATAAAAAATACAAATTCCAACATGTCTTAAACTAAGTGCATAACTACTTATAGGAGAACACATCATGCGCTTAATAATAATAACTTACTTATATGTAAAAGAAATGAAAAATCATAAAAACCTATTTTAAGTTATTTTTTAACAAATTACAGAAGATATTTTTTGTGATAAAGTCCCTGATCTGCTTACGAAAAATTTTTAAAGAATCAAAATTAAGATCTACCGATGTGCTGCATTCATTGTAAAGTCTAATCAATCTAGGAACAGAAGAGAAATGACAAAGTTTAGTCCTACGCAATGGTGGGTTCATAGGTTGAACAGGCTTTCTCGGAAACCGAGAAGGTATTCTGAAGGAAAAGGAATTTAGCCACAGAAATCTAAATAATAAGACAATTTAGATTTCTGTGAATTTAGCAAAGGAGGACAGTATCTTATTATGGAACAGCTTGTATACGAACATTAAATCTAAAATGTCACTTCTTGCTTTAAGCGGTAGTAAATTAAAAGCGAGAAGCCTACTTTTGTACGATTTAAGCGATCGAGCTTTACCTACAGAGAACGCTACGTGCCATAGAAACCTTTTCTGAACCCTTTCCAAGCGTAACGTATGTGTTGCGAAATGGGGCCTCCAAACAACACTGCAGTATTCCATAATGCTATGCACAAAACTATTATAAAGAATCATCTTGGTCTTAACGGTCTTGAAAATCTTTGTATTGCGTATGATGAAACCGAGCATTCCGGATGCTTTTTTTATAATATGATCGAAATGTGTTAGAAATGTAAGCTTCTTATCTAGCAGCACGCCCAAATCACGAACATTGTCAACTTCTCGTAATTTGACACCATTGATTTGGTATGACGAATTTATAATATTTTGTTTGCGCGTGAATTTTATATGTGTACACTTTGTCGCGTTGAGTACCATATTGTTTTCGTGACACCACCTCGTCAACTTATCCAAGTCAGCTTGCAGGAGATTCACATCATCCATGGAATCGATTTCACTCAAAAGTTTAAGATCGTCAGCATATAAAAAAGATTTAACATTATTAAGGTTAACAGAGACATCATTGATGAATATGTTAAATAAGACAAGGCTGAGGTACGAGCCTTGTGGCACTCCTGATGATTAATAACCGATGACTGTACAACAATTTCCTAGTGTTCTCACTAAGACCATTACAGCTAATTATTAAGATGAAAACTCCAGGGTTGCCCGCGAAATTCAAATTTTCTTGCGTTTTTTTGGAATTTGCAGTTTAGGGTCAGGTTGTATGTTTAATAAAATATGATTCGCGACCGTAACGAGTATGTGTTTACAGAATTATTATCACTAAAATCACCAATACTACCCTCTAAGTTCATATAATCCCTTTGAATGAGTTTTTCCGGAAATAATTATTATTTAATCTCTAATACTAATATTATTTATACATATAAGTGGGATCAACATTAAGATGCACGGTCTACCCGATAGTAAGTAGATGCTGTGGCCAATAGACGAATTGAAATGCAGATGAGTTTCACACACCCATCAATTAAGATGTAATGAATGCTTCATTGCCAGAAAACTTACCATACAAAACATAACAAATTGCAATATTTTATGCTGGTATTCTGTGAGAGCATGATATCTTTTTCGAGCTGACCCACTCACTTGTATTTCATTCATTCTTTACAGCCTATCTTATGTTAATTGCTGAACATAGATTATATACATAGATATAGGGTATATTTGCCAAAGTTGCCACTTAAATAAAACCAGTTTTTACGTACTGTATCGCTTATATAAACTCATTTTATATTCCCGACGTTTCGATCACTTTACAGAAAAGATGTTCGACTTTTGTTGACATGCGGGTTAGCAATCGCAATTTTTTATTACTAGTGGATTCGGTTACGTCGCAATTCATGCTGCGGCCATAATACGAGTATGGCGGAAGCGTGTCTTTACCACGTAAAAATATCAACTTTTTACTATCTACCTTACTAGGTGTATAGTAAAAAGTAATAAGTACTTTTGTTCATTAGAATTAACACGATGACACGACGACAACAATACAATATTAGTGGCCTTTGTACATTAATATTCATTACTTTACGTGTGGTGTAGGTGTATATTGTTTACGTCAATGAGGTAGTCGAGTTTATATATTCATGAGCGCGGATATCTAAGGGCCGTGCGTCACTTTGTCTTATTCGAAGCGGGCAATTTGAATTTTATTTCCGGTGGCGACACCAGTAAAATTTCTAATTTCAATATTGATTTTTATTTTGCCGGTGCAAAATCAATATAATAACAGTAGGAAGTCGATGGATGTAGGTGAATCAGGACAGGGGTGCTTAAAAGAGGTTCGTCGATTATGATAATAAATAGTCTATGAACGTCTTACTGCAAAGCTCGGACTTTTTTTATAACTGAGGATGCATTGGAAATATTTCGTCACACTGCTGGAGTGTGCTAGTGCTAGGGCCTTGTCTTTAAGTTTTATGTTTGCAGCACACTGGCTTGTATCATTGACCAACGGGCTGTGACAGAAAACAGTATTTTCTAACAAACGCCTCTACATTTTGATTCTCCAAACGTGGTGTCACAGCCACAGCTATCGCATTCTCTTACCACGAGGTGGACTGTGTGCTAATTTGTTACCTTTATCAGTAAGTATACTATTATTTATTCTTTGCCTTTATTCTTTAAAACGTGTTTGGAAGGGGGGGGGGGGGGGGTATACTGACTTCTTTTACTCAAACTACTTAACAAACAAAAACTAAGTAGCTTTACCGGTGCGAGGGTGTGCAATCTGTGCTTTTAAACTGGGATGCCGCCAGTGCGGTGAGTATAGGCAACTTGCATTCATGAAATGATTAAAAAAGGTGTCATCAATTTAAATCTTTGGTCATCCAAGGTCTGGTTAACCGATATTACCGATGGTTTATCAAAAATATATTTATACAGTGGTTTCTTATTTCCTTAATAATTAATTCGTTTCCGTATAGTAATCTATATAGTCTTAACAGTATGTTAATCGATTTGTTTGGCATCAGGATATTAAAACAATGAATTTATTTGTACTGTATTGGAAGATCCTTTTTTTTCCTCGTACTCGTTGGTACCGGTTTTCTATGGTAGATTTTTTTAAAATAAAAGATACTTATATAAGTTTCTATGTTGGATTATCTAGAAGATTTTCATCACAACTTCCAATAACGTGTCTGTTAAATGATATATTGCCAGAAAAGAAAATAGGAATAATCAATATTACAATAATAGAACTACTATAAACAATATGTGGTTGCTCAATAATTTCGTAAAATAGTTTCATTAAATTATTATTTTCTTATAATCAACGACTGCCTCGTTGGTCTAGTGGTTTTAGTAGTGCGACTGCTCATAATGAGGTCCCCGGTTCGAATCCCGGGTTGGGCCAAAAAATCAGTTATTGAGTTTTTCCATCAAGAAATTCTCAGTATCTGCCCAGAGTGAGGAAGTTGGCGGTGTTTTACCCCCGTGCATCGGAAAGCACGTAAAGCCGTTGGTCCTGCGCCTGATCTCTCTCCGGTCGTGTCGGTTTACCGTCCCATCGGACTATGAGAGTGAGGGAATAGAGAGTGCACCTGTGCTTGCGTATACACTTGGGCACTATAATCCTGTCCTGCGCCGATGGCTAGTCTCCGTTGAGACTAACCGCCGTGGCCGAAATTCGGTCTGGAGGACATTATTATTATTATTATTTTCTTATTCCATTTTAGACGCTATACATTTGTTCATAATATTACAACAAAAATCGTTTATAACATTAAATTCTATATTATATGAACAATAGGTAATTGTAAAAGAGATTTTAGACTTAAGATATAATTGTACATTATTACTAAAACCGACACAATTCGGTGGTAAAGGTAATTATTCTAATAGGTATATTACATATATTTCATTGCTTATTTCGGAACATTCATCATCGTTACTATTCGACGATACCGAGTAAATGTTTTCAGTATTATTTACATTTATTCGGTTATGCTTATAGTGCTTAATACAATTTTTTTATAGGTACTTAATTGTTCGTTATAATATATATACTCGTACAATACGAAATGACGGATTATGATATGTTTATATTATAAATATTTTATAGTCTATAACTCACAGGGTGTTGAGAAAGACGGCTATCACAGACAGCAACATGACGGCACGAGGATACCCCTTGGTAAATATCTGATGATGATGACTTCTAGGATTTCGATACCGAAGATGATTTTGGGTTGACAATATGAGCATGTGAGTATGTGAGCCCGAGCTGCTGGACGATTCTGGATACACTGTGATCTTCTTTGAGGTGCTGTTTGTGTACTTGATGTACCTTCTTCGTGGACACGAACTGTTCAGGGTTTGTACCAACAGAATTTGCACCACTTAATAATAGGAATGTTCGTAGGTAGCTATGACTTCACTTCGCGACTGATTCGAACCGAGAATCTGAAGTACTTATTTGCAAAGGACTAACCGACCGACTAATTTTTCTTTTGAGACGTACCTAGGATCTGTAATTTGTTCCTACCGCTGCCGCTAGTTTGTTATACGCGTTTTCTCTCGTGGGTTTTTAAATAATAAGAATTTGGGACAGTTAATTAATAATAAAAAAAATATATATCTTACATTAAAATAATAAAACTTATATAAAAGAGAGATTTGGCAGGCACGTTAACTGGTTGGAAGTTGAGCTCGGACTGACTTACGATGTACACTCTTACTTGCAAGGCTCTTGAGAAATGCTGAAAAGGGGTGAGTACAGTAATAAGACTACAATACACGGATACGATGTGTTACAATCCACACTTTTCACAGAATAAATATGAAATAACATTGTTCTGCGTCCATGAAATGTTCGCCTAAGAACCAACAGTGAAAAAAAAATACCTTTTTAAGTCCGAAATTACTTTTACTTTTAATTGTATGTAAGAACGATAACTCCTGTCGGACACTTCTGAAAACATAGATATTAGCAGTTATCATAGAGATTTTGAGGTTATGTTTTATTTTTATGAAACATTACTATGTTATTGCTAATGTAAGCATTTCAGTCTTTGTTAGAACTTATACGGTAAATAAAACTCAGGTTGTGATTAGGTAAACTTATCGCATAAAAAAACCAACTGCACAGTGCACTTATATTCCGAAAACATTTGCAGAAATGTATTTTTTCAAACGAAACGAAAACGATCGCACGTCTAACTTTTATCTATTTTAACGTCTTGTAATCTGTCAATGTTATGGAGGTTTTTTTTGCACAATGCTGATTTGGCCAATGAGAGTACAATAGTATTGTTATTTTAAATGAAAACAGATGATTTTACTGTATCCCAGTTCCTTGTGGTATATATTAATCTGAGGTGTGGAAAATATTAACGTTTTCATAATATGTTTGGGTTTATGACAACTTTTGAAATATGTCAGTGAAAGTATTGTGCGATTGGCCAAATCACAGGAGGCCATAAACGCAGCACATTAGTATTAAAAAATACGTACAAAGTTCAAAATCTAAAAAGGCCTTTTTATTTTGATTTCACAATTCAGAATTGTTCGTTACTATCTATTGAATGTTATCTAATGCATAATTAAGGATCAGAATTTTGGTAACTGTCAAATATATGTTGGTTCTTAGGCGAATTTTTACAATGTCCTTTATAAATATATAGCAACCCGACCCAGCTACGCCTGGATTTATTAATGTGGCGTTATTTAGACTTACGAGAATAACACAATATGATTCGTTTATTATATCAGTATTTCGTTTTATTAAAAAAAAATTGTAAGTTTTTCTAATAAAATATAGCCTAGATGAGGGATCTAGGCTCACATTGCTCTATGATGAAACTTTACAAGCAATTCGTTATCTGGTAGCTGACAAGGTGCGGACCGCGAACTCAAAAGTTTGTAGGTACGTCCTTTCACAAGCATTTTAAGCTTACCAGGTGTGTTTAAAGGGAATATTATTTCTACTATTATTTATTCTGTGGTTTTAGTACTGGTAATAGCATTGCTAGTTTAAAAAAAAGTTATATTAAACCAAGTGTTTTTCTATAATTAGTATTTATGCACCTCAGATTAATGTATCTTAGTTTGTTTATAAATGCAGTTAGATGGATGAAGGAAATGTAATTTATTTTTCTAAGATAAAGAAATAAAAATTTAAGCGAACGAGATATAATGGTTAATGACGGTATAATAATTAGCAACCTGAAAATTGGTATTTTATTCTCATAAATCCACAAGTAGAAAATGTTCTTCTAACATTACCCAAATTATATAGAGATAGCCAAATTTAAATTATCTACGTAAAGTATTTAATTCTATTATTACAGTATTTTCGCGTCATTGTGGGCACCGGAGAAACAAACTTTCTTGTTTTTTTAAGTTAATTGAGGCAATTAATTTTAAAATTGCGAGAGTAAGAAGTCAATTGTTTATATTGCTTTCTTTTCTTGTGATTCGTCGAGAATATCACTGGCTGCACACTTTCCAATTTTTTTAAAATATTACATCACTGATTAAATTATACGTATGTAATTGCCAGTGTTTTTTTATTGTAGCTAATAAGACGTGTTCGATTGATTTTAGTATAAGCGTCGACGTGATTCAAAGTATCGATAACACCAGTTGTATAATATAATTCTTATCGTTTGTATAATTTTATCAATTTATTTGTCAATCAATGTTTCGAATTGTGTGATGAGATTACAAGCTGTATATATTTATTTACACTTTATCGTTTACACCTTAACAAAAGGTATACAAAGGGCGGACTTAATACTAGTACCACTGAATAAATAATAGGTACTATTTACTTTTAGACATTCTGTCCCAGTCAACCCTGAGCGTTGTGAGATGATGATGAAAATTTGTTTAAAAATAACGTATTTATCACAATAGAAGTATAACAGAATATTATTTTTTTAATTAATATTAATATCTTATATAAAATATATATAAGTAGATACATAATGAAAGATGTTAAAATTATAAAATAAACATAATTGATCACTTATATATGGAATATATAAGTGTAAGTGTAGTACAATTAGGTAGTATGAATAGTATAAACTTTAATAACAGATGTACATGCATATTAAGACAGGCATAACATATTATAATATGTACATGTATGTTATGTCTTTCTTAATATAATATACTACATGTTTAAACATAATGAATGACTAAATGACAAGATCACAACAAACAGTCTTCTATAAAAAGTCAAATATATATATATATATATATATATATATATATATATATATATATATATATATATATATTTTCATAATAATTTATATTTATTTTATACTTATCATAAGCAAATGTTAGGGTTCTTATGACTAAATGAATACAAACCACACAAAATCATCAATAGATTAATTCGGTGTTTTTTAAATTTGTGACTTTATTAAATCAAGGGATACAAACGAGCATACTCCTGTCCTCCTGTAACTGGATGATGTGGATCATAGACGTCTACATCTATACTTGATGATGAATAAGAATACAGATGCGTTGTCTCTCCTGAGGGCATATGATGGAATGATTCGTTCTCATTGGAATGGGTCTTCGGTTTTCGTCACTCTCGATACAAAACTAACATGATTATGCTATTATGTATTATTATGCCCTGGTGTTCAGTACTGGCGTAGTCTTTCCCCGGTGGAACCGACCCATTCATGAGCAACCTTAAAAAGTACTGTCTCTACCACCTTAATAGCAAAGCATTCTTAAATGTTTCAGTCTTTATTTTAAAACACTAACCGGTAAAGAAAGTACACAACGTCCACTTTAGTGCAGATCCAACGTAGGAGTAAGTTCCCCAACAGCACTGGCAATTTACTCGGTGCTCGCGAGGTTCTACCCCTCATTTCACTCCGGCCGAGTGTTGAACTTTCACGAACATGTCCACGTGTTATACTGTCACAACACTTTGTCTTACAAATGAATTATAGGTAAACTGTTGTTTTGATAGAGCGTTGGAATGTATACGCGCGGGCAAATGCGCTCGACGGACTGCGCCCGGCGCTTCGGCCGCTGTCGGTCAAGCTCGAACTCGAACGTTCTTACGCAAGCCCGGCAAGGGACACCTGTCTGAATATACGTTGCGATCGAGAAAGTGCATGATGTCATACTATCTTATCAATTCGAGACCAATATCAAACTTTTTGTAATACCCCGTCAGATACGTTTCAACAAAATTTTTTTTCGTTAATTGTATAAAAGCGATATTATGTATTCGATTCCAAACAATTTTAAGGTTTATGTTTTGCCGAAATTGTAGGTTGAATTTTATGTTAATATAGCAACCAAAAAAAATATGATTGTAAAAAATTTGTTTGTTGCTTCTATATTTGGATTTTGTTTTTAATTCTATTTAAAGTTCACAAGATCCAGCGAACATACGGTTCGTTCGACCTCGATTTAATATTAATCACGACTTTTTTTATTCCATCCGTACGTTGTTTGTGCATCCATCGATCGTCGGGATTACGATTAGAGCAAGCATTAACATTCCCGCCTCGTATATTGTTGTGGGTAAGCGGACCATAAACAAACATCCTCATAGTGTCTTGAATCTCGATATTATTTGAGATTTTTGTTTCCCGTTGTTGGCGCCACTACGGCTCTCTTATTTAGAACGAAGTATGTGCTTCTACGAAAATTGTAACACTAAAAGTATTAATAAGTATATTAAGACTTATCTACCCTTTATGTATATATTTTCTATCTATATAAATATATTTTAAAGAACTCGAAAAAATGGGAAGAGCAATTTTTCAAAAATCACACATTTAAAAAAATAACAGTTAAAAAAATCTTATCCCGTGGTAGCTCAGGCTCGGAAGCAACCCGGGTTCGATCCCCACTGGCATTAATGAAATTGTTAATTGCAATTTTAAGTGCTGATTTACTACGTGCTCGGCGGTGAAGGAAAATTTCTTAAGAAGTCCTACATGTCCGATCGGCAAGTCCCCTAACACGCATTGGAGCAGCGCTGCTGGCAGTTTCTTGCCATTAAACCCTGTCAGAAATGAGAGGAGGCCTGTGCCCGGCAGTGGGACATATACAGGTTTTAACTTTAACTTTAACAATATTTACAAAAATATAAAAAAGTTATCAATATAAAGTATAAAGTTATCAAACTTCCACTCGTACATTTTCGACAGGCTTATTGTCAACTTTGTAGGATAAATTACACTAGGTAGTTATTTTGTACAGTTGACAATGTGTTTCGCTGTGTTTAGCTGTAAGTGCTGTAAGAGTACCGAGGAAGTGATTTGCATACATATTCGCTTTGTATTATCTGTTGACCACTCAGTAATTAGTACAATAGAATTGCTGTCAAGGAAACATTAACGTCCCTAGACGTTAGGTTAAAGTTACATCATATATACGTCCCACTGCTGGGCACAGGCCTCCTCTCATTTCTGAGAGGATTTTAGGATAAGGAATTGTCCGCAGCGCTGCCCCAATGCGTGTTGGCAAACTTGCAGATTGAACTAATTTTTTTGTTTTTTGAAAAAAAAAATTGAAAATTGCAATTAACAATTTCATTGATGCCCGTGGGGATCGAACCCGGGTTGCTCGCGTCAGGGAAACATTAGATACGGCTGTTGTTCAAACCCTGGTCTTGCAAGCCTGTAACGCATTTGGATACATTGATAATAATGTACGTGGTAGAGCCATGTTGTAGCTATACTATGACTGTAGCACGAATGGGCCGGCTCGACCGGGGAAGGATCACGCTCTCACAGAACACCAACGTAAAATAACAGCTTAATGCTGCTGTATTTCGTATGGTGAGTGTGGAGAACCGGAGACCCTTTTTACTGTATACGCATTCTATCTTAGTCGTCAGGGGTGATAACGCTACGGCATTTTCATTTTTCATTTCAATAGGTGTTTTGATGTAAAACAAAACTCAAGTAGAGTCCATACTCCCCCCCCCCCACTAAGTTGCTACGATGTTTTTAACGAATAAAGTATACCATTTGCTTGAACTTTGACATCATAAATCAAAAATTAAGAAACAAAAATGTTCCTTATATTTTTCTGCATACTTAATGTTATTGTGGTATTCATAGGAAAGTGATTTTTTTGTGTTTCAGTGTTCAAGAACTTCTCAACTCTGTCGTCCCATTTTTACTCATATTAGGGCCATGAAGCTATAAGATAGAGAGACCAAAATAGGATGTCTAATGTAGAGAGAGGTTCAGTACTGATGATTTTAAACATAGAAATGCATCTCTCAAAAACAATGTCATCAGCATAATACCAATACTGCTACTTTTATTCAGATATATATATATATATATATATATATATATATATATATTTATGTATTTATGTGTGTATATGTATTTATGTATGTATATATGTATTAAGGATAATTGTTACACGGATTATTATGTATTTGTTTGTATTCATATGCATTTGCGTAATTTATAAGCCTTATTTTAATATGTGTCATATCTATATAAATATATTATATTTAGTTACTTAAGTCACTTGCTACTAATTTCTCACCACGCCATGGGTTGATTGGCAGAGAATGCTAACTGGCATTAAGTCCGTTTTGTAACCTTTTTATTGGTTAGAACAATAAAGTTTTTAAATAAATAAATATAAATATATGCCCTTGACATTTAGTCCTCGGAAGTGATATTAGTAATATATTAAAATGCAAATGTTCGCCAAAACAAGTTTCCTTTGCGCGTTATTAGGCCATCAAGTCTACGGATTAATATTATTACCTTGCCACGTTTTGTACACAAATTACAGTTAAACCAGTTTTTTGCACATTCCTTTTGGAAAACCAGTTAATCAAAGTTATAAGGCGGCTACTGACCTGTCTGCCGCAGGGGCAATCTAGGGAGCACAGCGATCGGAGCAATATCGGAGGTGTCTTGTCTCTACACACACGCCTGCTGTTCAGTATGAGAGTGTACGTCTCGCTGGACGCACGCGTTGAACATGGCGCCAGTTTTATCGAAATATGAATCAATCAATGAATCAGTACATATAGCCTTGGCTCTTTTTTATATAGAATAAGGGTGACAAATGAGCACAGTCCACCTGATGGTAAGTGGACACTGTGGCCCATAGACACACACATTTATCAATAAAACAACCAATTAATTAATAATTTTAAAAACACATTGGTACTCAGATTTTTAACATTCGTTGTCGTAAATTTAATACATTTAGTTTTATTTCCGTTTAAATGTAGATTATTAACGTTAAACCAATGCACTAATTTTGATATAGAATTATTCACTTCGTCACATTTAAATGATTGACGTTTAAGTTTAAAAATCAAGGAAGTATCATCAGCAAATAATACTATATCATGATTATCCTCTACAAGAGAAGGTAAGTCATTAATATACACTAGAAATAGGAATGGGCCGAGAATCGAGCCCTGAGGGACACCCTTTAGTACAGGTGAGCCGGAAGAACTTTTACCATTGATAATAACATTCTGCATTCTATTACTTAAATATGAAATAATAAGTTTAAGCGCTGTGTTCTTGACACCATAGTACTGTAGCTTCCTGATTAATGTCTCATGGTAAACGCAGTCGAAGGCCTTGGAAAGGTCACAAAATATACCCAAAGCATCCTCTGAATTCTTCCATGCACAAAAAATATGTTTAATAAGCTCAAATCCAGCGTCAGTTGCCGAGCGACCCCTTGTAAAACCGAATTGATTTCTATGTAGCAATTTATTAATATTAAAGATACTTAACATCTGATCTAAATAATTTTTTCAAAAATTTTACTAAATGTTGGTAGTACAGAAATTGGTCTAAAATTGGGGGGTCTAATGTACTACCAGATTTAAATAAAGGTATGACATTACTATGTTTCATCAAATCAGGAAACACCAGATTCGACGCTTGTATTAAATATAGTGGCTAGATAAGGTGCTAATATATCTATTATAGATAAAATAACTTTAACGGAAATCCCTCATAAATCTGCCGTTTTCTTAACATCAATAGTTTTAAAATATTTAACGATATCTTTTGGCAGTACTCTATGGAATTTAAAAGTATTTGAACAAGCCTTTACATTTTGTTTGAGCAATGATTCGGCGACAGTAGGAAAAGAGTTTAATGATTTAGTTGTCAAAAAAGAAACATCAGTAAAATGTTTCTCAAAAGCCATAGCAACTTCTTGATCAGATCGGGTTAAATTATTGTTAATATTTAATTGAAAATCCGAGTTGCGCAGTTTGACCTTGCCCGTTTCACTGTTTATTATTCTCCAGGTCATTTTAATTTTGTTAGATGCAGTTTTAATTTTGTTACTTAATTTTTTTTTTTTATAGTATAAGGGTGAAAAACGAGCACACAGTCCACCTGATGGTAAGTGGTTGCTGCGGCCCATAGACATCTACATCTATCAAACGCAGATGCGTTTTCACCCGCGAGGACTAGGATGGAATGCCTCATTTCCAGTAAAAAGGGCCTCCGGCCACCTGCACTCACCAAGCGAAACGCAGAGGTAAACCTCTACTTCACGCTGGTATTCTGTGAGGTCGTGGTACCACCCCGGTTCGAGCCGGCCCATCCGTGTGACAGCAAGAGCTGCCGCCTGGCTCTACCACTGTTTAAAAAGTAAAGTAAATTAAATGTAAAGCCTTAGCTGTGGCGCACACTTTTTTAAATATTTTAGAATATGTTTTTCATAATCTCTAAATATAACACTACTATTAAATGATCTTTCATTATAAAGCTCGTATAACTTTCGCCTAATTTTATAAAACACGTCCGAGGACATTTCGACATGTCACAAAAATAAATTGCACTACACTGCAATGCAGACACGCGGGCGGTCACCGCTTGACTTGAATGCACCGCTCGTTGTCCGCCCATGCGCCGCTGCCGCGCCTCAGCTTTCGAGAGTCGGTACATTTGATTTTACGCATAAGATCCTACCGCTCCCGCGCCGCCGCCGCCGCCGCCACCGCCCCTCTGCCCGCATGATTCGAGGCAGAGGCCTTACAATATTTCAAGTGTTTATTTTCTTATCGCGGCACGTTTTTCTTGTATTTATCTCATTTTTATTCGTCTGCGCTAATCCATTATGGTGTTTTTATGTCGCGATTCTCATAAATGATTCCAATATCATTACAATTGACAGTAAAGTGGTAGTGTAAGAATATTAACTACCCGATATCGTGGATGTCATAAAAGGTTACAGAGGGATTCCGACAAAGAGATAGGCAGCATCTTTGATGATTTCAATGAAATTTTTGGTCAATGTGCAGTTTGGTCCAACTTAAAAGATAGGATAGCTTACATCTCAATTTATAGTCGCAATACAATATTATTTTATTGAAAATTATTTGCCTATTATTTGACAGTCACAATTATCTGTTAGCTCCAAACGATTCTGTCAGATGACGATATCTGTTGACTGAATTGAGTAAATATTTAATAGATGGCGCTATGTTAAAAATGCAAAGGTTTAATCTAAGCTAAAATTTAGTAGTATAACTACCACGTGTTGCTGTAAGTATTCAACAAATAGAACCGATTTCAAAAAAAAATTGCAGACTGTGTGCAGTTTGGTCTATTTTTAGAGATAGGATAGTTTTTATCCCGATAAGTGACCCTCAATTTTTTTATTGCTAATTTCAGGAGTTTTTTTGGGAAAGCAAATGGTCGTTCAGAAAGGGCAGAACAACGTCTGCCTGGTCAGCTAGTATAATATAAAAAGTACGTGTCACGTTGTTTGTCCGCGATGGACTCCTAAACTACAGAACTGATTTCAATGAAATTTTTGGTCAATGTGCAGTTTGGTCCCACTTAAAAGATAGGATAGCTTACATCTCAATTTATAGTCGCAATATAATATTATTTTATTGAAAATTATTTGTCTATTATTTGACAGTCGCAATTATCTGTTAGCTCCAAACGATTCTGTCAGATGACGATATCTGTTGACTAAACTGTTGGTAAATATTTAATAGATGGCGCTATGTTAAAAATACAAACGTTTAATATAAGCCACAATTTAGTAGTATAAACACCACGTGTTGCTGTAAGTATTCCACAGATAGAACTGATTTCAAAAAATATTTGCAGACTGTGTGCAGTTTGGTCCAACTTGAGAGATAGGATAGTTTTTATAGCGATAAGTGACCCTCAATTTTTTTATTGCTAATTTCAGGAGTTTTTTTGGGTAAGCAAATGATCGTTCGGAAAGGGCAGAACAACGTCTACCTGGTCAGCTAGTAAAATATAACAGCTGCGGTTGTCAAACCGCCTGTCAAGAGTTGCAATTTTAGCGAATATCCTGCCTATGAGGCAATCTATAAGGGGCCTATGTTCAGCTGTGAGCTTTGATAGGCTGGCTGTAATGAGTGAATGAATAAATGATTCCAATATTTATTCAACCGATTGTATTTATGATCCCATGTAAATTAGTAGCAAAATTGTAGTTGTTGCGATTGAATTCAGCGTACATTTCATTAGTAACTATTATTAAAAAAAATACACTTGAGACGGATATGTTATTGGAAACTGAATACGTTAAATTTAAGAACATTTTATACGTTTTTCTTAAAAAAGAGACTATATATGTTTTGTATGTGTATATGTTTTTGTTTATATATGTATATGTTATACAGGTATAAGTTTTAAAAACAGGGACTATAATATATGTATACACACAGATGTTTGTTTCTTTCTCGTCATAAATGTATGAAATGTTCAAATAGCTAATAACGCTCCAAATTCTTTTCTTCTAAATATTTTACAACATAATATTTTTATAAACGAGAACGAAACCTTTAAACGAGCAATTGTTGTATATATATATATTTTTCATGAAATTTAGTTGTTTTTTTTATAGGAGAGGGGGCAAACGAGCATGCGGCTCACCTGATGGTAAGTGACTACCGCCGCCCATGAACAACTGCAACACCAGGGGAACCAGGAGTATTACAGATGCGTTGCCGGCCTTTTAAAAAGGAGTAGGCTTATTTATGTTCATTTTTTGAAAATGTCGTTATATCCGTGTTTTCAGACAATGAAAAACTGCTACAGTATCATTAGAATACGAAGGTAAAGAAAAAGCTAGTAATGGGGGAATAATTAAACGTTTTCTTGCTCTCTTGTAATTTTTTGAAAAATAGAGGTCCTCCCTTTCCGCAAGGTCGGCCCTTTTGCGGCGTTAGCGACGAATTATTTGAACAGAATCGCATAAAAAAATTGACGTGGAATAGTTTTCGGTACTCATGCGCCGATCCTCCTGGACTATCTAAGCTGTCTGAGCTATAGATCGATACTAATTTGAAAATTATTTTTACATACGTTGCATAAATGTGCAGCTATATATTAACCGAATATTGTGGGAGGGAGATAGCATAATTTGGTCATTGGTCGCAATTTATAAAACTGGAGCGGCTTAGACCACTTTATAATATCCCATTTAAGCTCACAGGCCGTCGATGGATCCATACGACTCAGGTCAATATTTTGTGGCAATCTATGATGAAGACCTATTCTACCATTGGACTTTTGATGGACATTGTCATTATAATGAATCTAAAACATGTTAACGTCGATAAATTAAAAACCAAGGCAGATTTTTATTACTTATTTACTTCATCTGTTTATGCTTTCAAAATTAATAATAAATTAGTTGTTTCTATACAGTGTTTCATCGTTACCACGGTCTAAAATCCTCGTAATCGACATTATTTTTATATAATAGTGCACAACGCGATTACAAGTCGAATGTTTTTTAGAAATTGCACACTGGTCTTATAAATCTGTGTATTATATAATATGTAGTTCTTGAAAGCAGGTCGATTTCCGTACGACTTCAATAGACAAATTTAAATAACGAAAATCATTGCAACTCGAAACCGCTTCAAATTCATTAAAATTTCATACAATTGCAAGTAAATGTTTGCCTCTTTTGTAATAATAGCTAGTAACATTATAGACACTTGATTTAAATTAAAAAAAAAAACAATTTTAACGATATTTTCAATCCTTCCAGATTTGTAATTTGTTAAATATTATACCGATTCTAGCCTGACTTCTGGCCTTTTAGCCAGAAATCCTAGTACACATCATCTTTATGTGATCTGCACTAGCGTTAAGTGTATATTCTTCATCTTTTCATCAGCATTAATTGAAAAAGAACTTAGTAAATGTCAAGTAGGTACATTCAGAGTCTCACGATATTGGTTGAAAAAGTTTGGATTATTCCGGTATTGAATATGCAAGGCAATTTTGTATCGTGACTGTGTGTTAGCACGTTTAGTTCGTGACTTGACAACATTGCAACATGTCAATATCTCAAAAGTCCTGCGAAAGAAAAGACTATCCTTTCTTGTCTGCGTAGTAATTATAACTAAATATAATATTTACACGTGTTAAATCCGCGTTAATTAGAAATCGTTGGAATAAAACGTTTTAATTCGGTATAATTTATTTTATGTATATATTGTTAATTAGCCAGTTTTGATTTTTTTTTTAACTTTTTGTCCCAGCGATTTATATAATTGTGCTTTTTTTACGTCGTAGAGCCAACTGCCTGAATTATCTGACCACGTAATATACGGATAGTGTCCTCAGTAACCTTGATCTCTGAAAACTATTAAAACGATGTTTTTCTAGTTATTATAATATTCTTTATACCTATTATTATTAGCACAAGAATATAAAAATATTATTGTGATTATTAGTGTCATTTGCATTATGTAAATGCAAATCTTTCTGAGTTATTAATAACACAAAGTAAGTAGTCAAAGGTAAAATAAAAAGAATGAGTTTTTCTGGAAATAGCCATACAAAGGGCTAATATAAACTTACAGGGTTGTATTGGTGATTTTAATGATAATAATGCTATAAACACATAATCGCTACGGTCGCGAATCATATTTTGTTAAATATACAACCTAACCCTGACCTGCAAATTCCAAAAAACGCAAGAAAATTTGAATTTCGCGAGCCACCCTGGAGCTTCCACTTTAATATAAAATAAATATAAGAATTTAATATAAAATACATACTCTTATTTGAATCTAAACAAACATTAATTATCTTATGGAATTCATAAATCTTGAATTTACGTAATATTTAGTTCGGATTGCAGTACAGTTCAGTTGAACATAGTCAATGTTCGGAATGGCTTCTCTAGTACGTAGTACATATAACTCAATGGTTTTTTTATTCTTGTCGCATTAGCATTATTTTTATATACATAACCAAAAGATGTTATATAAGTGCTATGTACAGAGAAATGTGTTGTTTGCAAGATGATGTTGTGACTAGAATTAAGAAAGGAATGCTTCGGTGGTTTGGTCATGTAGAAAGAATGAACAAGGAAAGAGGGACAAAGCAAATCTATGCAGAAGTGTACGGCAGAGTCGGAAAGAGATGCCCTAGACCAGGTATGGGCAACCTTTGACATGTTGAGGGCCAAGCTTTAGCGTGCAAATACATTCGCGGGCCGCGTTTAAAAGTACTTAGTGCATTTTAAAGTAGTGATAATATTTTTTGCGATAGATATTAGACATGAAATAATACGACAATGTTATTATAGTACAATTTATTAAAATAACAAAATGAAATTTAATAAAATGGTTTATTATAATTAAATCGTTAAATTTGCAATTGTTACAAACTACGAAAGTTAAATACACCGAAATCAATGAGACGCTTGAGCTTGAATTTGGGAAACTAATCCATCGATATTTGGATTAATTCCACTGATATAAATACGTAAAGAATTTTCCAAATTATCGTCAGTCAGTCTTTTACGATGTGTTGATTTATTAACTTTCATCAACGAAAAGAACTGTTCGCTTTTATAAGTACTGACAAACGCACAAATCAATCTTCTTGCGAATTTTCAAAGCTGTGGAAAATTTACTAATTGTCCTTGTTTTTGAAGTTTCAAATTTAAATCATTCAAATAGCCTGCAAGATCGACCAGAAATGCCAAATCACATATTCATTTTGGGTCACTTAATTCAGATAGTGGTTTATCTTTTATTTTCATAAAGTCTGCTATCTAATTCCTAAGCTCGTAAAACCGTTTCAACATTTTTCTTTTGCTCAGCCATCTGACTTCACAATAATATGTTACGTCGTTATATTCAGCTGATATTTCATCCAAAAACGCCTTGACCTGACGATGGTTAAGCCCTCGGGATCGACAAAAGTTGATGGTTTTTAGTACCATATTCATAACATTCTGGAGTCGAATGGACTATCAAATCATCTTTTTGTACATTTAATTCAGTTGCTTTTTCATTCAAAATTCCGATGAAACCTTTACGTAAGCCGACCATAGAAGGTGCTGCATCAGTGCGTGCTTCAATTAATTTTGACCATGGGAAGCCAAAACTTCAATAAAAATATCCTCTCCTGTAGTGGTTCCTTTTAGCGGCTGTAAAGCAAGCAATTCCTCAGTAACAGTGAACTCTTTATCAACACCTCGATTAAATATAGCTAGTTGAGCTGTATCAGACAAATCGGTGCTCTCGTCTAATGCTATAGAAAATGATTCAAAACCAGCCATACGGTCAGTCAATGTTGTTTTTATATCATTAGCCATCATTTCTATATGTCGAACAACAGTTCGTCTTGACTTCTTTCGTTACTGAAATGGATTAATTACACAGCAAACAAATAGGCTTACCATTGTGCAAAGACATTTAAGTAGTAGTAGTAATATACCGGACATCAGCAGCAAAATCGTCGTCTGTAACTTATGTCCTATAGGATATATCTCTGTTAGTCTTAGTGACATCGTCATAAAGTCAAGACGCACTCTATTCATATCTTTAAAAAATATTTTTATAGAAAATATGCCCGGTTGTGTATTAAGATATTGTAAGTCACGAAATGGAGCAAAACATGAACGTGATTTTAGTTTGTTATTGTAAGTATAACGTATATTTACCGAATAATCTTTAAATTTTATTATTTCTAGTAGATTCTTCTAGAAAATTAATTTTTATTTTACTAAGCGCCCTGTTATCCTGTAGCGTCACTATTTATTTAAAGTTAGTGATTGACGACGTTTATCGATTGGGGTTATCGATAAAAATAATTTACAGGAATTACGATTTAATCATTTACAATATTTAAGGAGGTAAAACAGTCAAAGATACTGTACCCATACCAAAAAAAAATTAGTAGCATATACCAACTATGCTAAGTAGCCTACTTTATGTGGAAGGGTGGAAATTTTTTTTAGGCATGATGATGAGATTTTCTGTGTTGCTTATGAACATGCTGAGGATACTTGCTGTGTGGATGTTTAGCAATACAGCAAGTCTTCTCTTTTACATACCGGGCTTCATTGTCTTGTGGTATTCAAGGACAAAACCATTATAGGCTTACAGTGATAGGAGAGTGCTATAGGCTTGTGACATTAAAAAAAATTGTACTGTTAAAGATATTAGATTCAAGAAGTTGTAGGTTAAGCCTGAGTTAGAAAATAAGGTAAAACTGAAAATAACAATTTTTATTGATGTGCGTAGTGTCTTTTAATTAGTGCAGCTGATGAAATTGACAATATAATATAAAAGGAGGAGAAGATGTCTTCATACATTCTTGGGCCCAAGTGTTAACAAGATGAAAGTACCATTTGAAAGCGTATTTATAAACAATTAATAGCTGAAAAGCATTTCAAACTTAGTAATCTTCAACAATATTATCGATACTTTAGTATCGAAAGGGTAACATTCCTAAAACGATCTTATATTTTAAGCGTCACCTACTGGGGAGTAGCTAAAATGTTCTCTTAATAAATAATAGCGTAGTTTTGCTATTTTTAGCTAGAGGGCGTCACACACGTTTTAACAGTGGTAGAGCCACGCGGCAGCTTTTGCTGTCGCACGGATGGGCCGGCTCGAACCGGGGTGGTACCACGACCTCACAGAATACCAGCGTGAAGTAGAGGTTTATCTCTGCGTTTCGCTTGGTGAGTGCAGGTGGCCGGAGGCCCTTTCTACTGGAAATGAGGCATTCCAACTTAGTCCTCACGGGTGACAACGCATCTACATTTTGAATTGTAATAGAGGATTGGTGTAGATGTCTATGGGCCGCAGCAACCACTTACCATCAGGTGGACTGTGTGCTCGTTTGTCACCCTTATCCTATAAAAAAAAAAAAAACACGCACGAGCTTAAAGTTTTTGTATATAACTTTTCCCAATGCCCGCTCTATAGTATATATATATATATATATATATATATATATATATATATATATATATATATATATATATATATATATATATATTTTAAATCTCTTTGCCATTGTGCAAGATAAAAAAGAATTCTTCAGTCCATTTTTCTTGAAACTGGCGACCCTCTGCATCTACTTTTCGTTTCTTTCCACCAGACATCATTTATGTTTACCTTTCGTTCAATAAACTTAATAACAAACTATAGTTAGTAACCACTCAAGATACACACAAAGTCACAAAGCAAGTTGACGGCTCGAGCAGTTCGCTAGGATATCGCTTGTCCAAGTTATCACCTTGGTAGCTCAAATAGAATTGAACTAACGTTCGGGCTATCCATCCGCTTATATAGGCAAAATGAAGGAATAATCTGGAATACACCAGTTTAGAATAATTGAGAAGCAATAAATCTTTTGATGTGTAGCTCGTGAGGCGGCAAACCTCAAAGAATTTGTTCGAGCAAGCCGAGTAGCGGCGATTATCAAGGTGTGAGGCGGCAAACATCAAATCCTTTGCTGTTTGCCGCCTCACTGTCACTCCCGTGAGTATAAGTTTTTTTTTTATGGGAAAAGGGTGACAAACGAGCACACAGTCCACCTGATGGTAAGTGGTTGCTGCGGCCCATGGACATCTACAACTGTCCTCGCTTGCGAATCAAAATGCAGATGCGTTGTCACCCGTGAGGACTAAGATGGAATGCCTCATTTCCAGTAAAAAGGGCCTCCGGCCACCTGCACTCACCAAGCGAAACGCAGAGGTAAACTTCTACTTCACGCTGGTATTCTGTGAGGTTGTGGTACCACCCCGGTTCGAGCCGGCCCATCCGTGCGACAGCAAAAGCTGCCCCTGTTAAAAGTACCTAATGTAACATTTTTTTTAATTGGGTTTTTCCAAAAGGTCTCGCGGGCCGGATCATATCTTACAGCGGGCCGGTTGTTGCCCACATATGCCCTAGACGAAAGTTTATCGACCAAATTGGCGATATATTTAAGAAAGGCTAGATTAAGTTTTTATATTTAAGTTTATGATATGATATATAATATATCTATCTATATGTTTAGTATCTAGCCTTACATCCATTATCTCATATTTGAATGCGATATTTATGTACAATATAAGTCAAAGTCAGATGTATCCCACACTAAGTTTTGATGTGAAACATCTATAGCGGCGCGTCAGACCGACTGTTGGTGTGGCGACACGTCATAACGGCACGCGTCGCTACGCCTACGTTATATGATAGTAAGTATGTATGTAGTAATATGTATTAGATGTGTATGTAGATTAGTATCATTCATTCGTTTCTAGTTTCATTTATGTATTTAATGAATATAAATGTTTATTAAATAAACAGTCATCATTTTCTTGAAAAAATTCTTAATATTTTATTTTTCATTATGCCATTTTTTCTGTCTTAAACTATCCTTTTATGCACATATTACCTGTAAATTTTTGTTCATCAAAAAATGAATGGGTCGCGGCTCGACCGGGGTGGAACCACGATCTCACAGAATACCAGCGTAAAATAGTTGCTTAATGCTGCTGTATTTCGTATGGTGAGTGTAGAGTATCGGAGACCCTTTTTACTGGAAACGAGGCACTTCATCTTAGTCTTAGTTAGGGGTGACAACGCATCTGCATTTTGATTCTTAATCGAGGATAAATGCAGATATCTATGGACCACAGCATCCAATTACCATCAGGTGGACTGTGTGCTCGTTTGTCACCCTTACTCTATAAAAAAAATTCGATGTGTTACACCTGCCAGGCGTCCGTTCAGGCGTCAGTCACAATTTTTTTTATACGTGGTAGAGCCGGGCTGCAGCTATAAATACAATACTTAGCTACTAAGCTACAATCTTATTCTATAAAAAAAGTTTAGTTTTGTTATAGACATTCCTCCACATGAAATTAGTTACTTACTTAGGAGTATATATTAGTTGTATATTTAGTTTTATTCAATGTATATTTAGTGTAAAGTTTATATTAACCGGCAAAGAATATTCACAAAATGAGTTTACACTATATAAGACAAAAATTGTCGTTCTTCTGTATTTTTTTTTATAGAAGAGAAACGAGAATGCGGCTATTAGGAATTATAATAATAATATTAGGAATTGTTAATATAAACGTCCATTTGCATAATTAATATCGAACTAAAAGCTATATAAAATAGAGTAGAATAATTTTCATTCAATATTAGTGTTGCTCAAATGCAAGAACAAGACGTGACTTAGCCAGTCTTGGTCTTGGTCTTGCGCAAATTCACCTGGTCTTGGTCTGGGTCTTGGTATTGCGCACCCAGTCTTGGTCTTGGTCTTGCAGCAAGAGTTATCAAATGTATAATATGTAGATACCAAATCGGTATACAAATTGCTAGTTAGTCCTGTGTAGTACGAGAGGTCAGTTCCAAGCATTTTCATTTACAGAATAATATGCTTTTATGGCTAAACAAGCTTTAATGCGCGACTTAAATTGAAAAGGTGAAAGATCTAACATTTCTTTTAGAATCTTGTTATAAAAAGCGTACACCGCTACCCAAGAATGAATTGTATACTTTGTGTAACCGGAAAGTATGTAATGTGATTTTAATATTATTTCTTCTATTAAAATTGTGGAAATCACTATACTTAACATGTAAGTGAATATTTTGTCATACATACATGATATTTGCAAAAATATATTGTGATGCAACAGTCAAGATACCAATTTCTTTAAACAGTTCTCTCAGATATACTCGGCTCCTAAGCAGTACAGAGATCTTATTGCACGATTTTTATTTTATATACACACTTTTTATACTATGCGATTAGTATTGTAGAAAATTTTTACACGTTTCGAGTGTGTTAAAAGTGTCTACAATATTTATCAAATGGGTGACGACATATTCGAGCACTTTGTTTTTGCACAAAATTGAGACTTGCAGTGAACTTATTGAACATGTTTATCTATTAGATAATAATAATAATAATAGTAAGTAATCATTATAAACCCATATAGTTAATATTACAATAATTACTTACTAGAATAAATTAATATAATATCTACCTATCCTTACCACTATCTAATTATAATATTTCTTGCGAATCAGCATAATGTATTCGTGTACATTCTGAGCACCCGGAAGCTTATTTTATTTTTTTAAACATGTACACTGTGGCGGCAATCAAACAGTGTCAAATTGTACGTGCGGCAGGGTGGCGACGATTGTATACGATATCAATAGAAGCCGCCGGCGCGTGTATCTTGACCTTGTACTTTCGAATAGCTGTATAATTTGTTTGACAGGTCAATATCCGATCTTTGATGATGCCGACAAAAGACGCCGCGCACTATCAAAGTGCCGATGGTCAAAAGTAAGGATGCTCTTTTTTCTTTTAATGGATATTTTCATTCGCTATGTATGTTTATGGTATTGTTCGTAATGCGCATAAGTTCAATTTTCCAAAAAAAAAATTCATATATTTTTTTGCGTCTCATAGAATCCCTAAGAGTATAACCGAACTCCTATAATCCCTGAAACGACACTCAATCCTAACAGCAAGACGCAAGAGTTTCGCAGGCTTAGTCTTATTCTTGCTCAAATCTTGCAGAGTCAGTCTTGGTCTTGGTCTTGCTAAATTTAGGCGGTCTTGTTCTTGGTCTTGGTCTTGCAAAAATGCAAGAACAAGACCAAGACTGCAAGACCAAGATTCATTTTGGGCAACACTATAGTTAGGTACTAATTCTGTGGAGTCTAGTAACGGGCAATACAAGCTTATGTTAATGCCTAGTATTTAAAATATGAACATCCTTGATCTTATCAAAGGTATTCATGTTGTAAGGGGGCGTCCATTAATTATTTGATTTTTAGGTGGGACACAAAGAAAAGCCACTACACATAATGTGTAGTGGCTTTTCTTTGTGTTCAAGAGATGGCGCAACTACCAGCATTTATATCATTTATTATTTATTTCAATAAATAAAAAAATAGTCATTATTTTATTGTAAACTAGCTGTTCCTCGCGACTTCGCCCGCGTTGAATTATTTTGCGCGGAATCCTAAAATAAAAGTGGCCTAAATTACTCCTTATAACATCAGCTATCTGCTAGTGAAAGTCCCATCCAAATCGGTTCACAGGTTTTTGCGTGATACGTGTTCACGACAAAATAGCTCGCAGATGACGGATTTTTTTTAGATTTACTTAACATTTATCGTTATATTTTGTCCAATTTACACAATATTTTTATGAATTACAGCTTATGTATTTTTAAGATGTATAAGCTATATTATTGGAAAGTTTTATTAATATCCATTCAGTAGTTTTTGCGTGAAAGAGTAACAAACATCCATACATCCTCACAAACTTTCATATTTATAATATTAGTAGGATACTATATTTTGGACATTAGGTATAGCCAGGGGTATTAAAGTCCTCAGTAGCTTGCTTTTACGTTGATAGTAATAAACTTACTTATATACATATTTACTTTTAGGGTTCCGTACCTCAAAGGGAAAAAACGGAACCCTTATAGGATTACTTTGTTGTCCGTCTGTCTGTCTGTCTGTCTGTCAAGACCCTTTTTCTCAGGAACGCGTAGAGGTATCAAGCTGAAATTCATATCAAATATTCAAGTCTACGGTCCCTTAGAGCTGTGAAAAAATCAAACTTCTAAGTCATCGCAATCAAAAGATACAGCCGTTTATGCCGCAAATTTTCGACATTCACAAGGGAATCTAAACCTACAGGGTACTTCCCATGAACTCAGAATCTTGAAATTTGGTACGAAGCAACGTTTTATAGCACAGATAAAGGAAAAATTGCGAAAAGTATAAATTTTTAGTTACGTTATATAATAAAAATATAAAATATTTTAAACTTATATACCTACAGATTTGTTCGGAACCCTCGATGCGCGAATCCGACTCGCACTTTGCCGGTTTTTTACTTATAAGACTGTATTTAAATTCTATTTTTCTAATCCGTAATCTTGAAAAATTAGACAAAAAACCAAGTTAGCTAATCGATTTACTAGCGAATTTTCCTAAGGCTAAATCTAGACGTGATAGAAATAGTCTGAGAGCTGGCGACGAATTTTGGGAAGGTCCTTTGGGTAAGTTGAAATTGTGAAAAAATATAATTTCGTCAATTGGCGAATCCAGTCCCGCGAGTCTGGCTGACCGTTTGCGGTTATTTTGTTACTGAGCAGTATATAACATTTGCAAAAAAAAATTCCAAAAAATGTTCTTTTGGCAACTTGATTTCTTTTTTATCTTTTAATTTAGTTTTTATATAATTCAAAAAAAATAATCCCAGACGTTTTTGTCGGTTATAAAGTATTACCAGACGTAATTAACAAAACGAGGCTAAACTCGGCCCATCTAGTTATGCTCGTCGAGGAGTTCCAGTAGCAGATACCGAAACACCTTCAGGTGTATAAAGTCCAAGACGTATAAGTATATTTATATATATATATATATCCTGCGTGCTTTTAGCGAAACACAATATTGTAACAGAAATCTGTGATTAGAAAAATAATATACCTAGTCAGGTCATAAATTCTGTCACATGTTTAATATAAAATAATTGAAACAAGTTTATTCATTATGTAACCATTTAAATACCAAAATGAACTTAACAAAACATATATTCTTATGAAACTAAAGTTTATTCAAAATGACCTCCGTGATTTTGAATACAGGCCTTCAATCTGCACGGCCAGTCGTCTATCGCAGCACAAACGAGGTCCATGTCAATATCGGCGGCTGCCTTAATCAAGGATGTCTTAAGTGACTCCAAATTGGGAAGACGCTTTGAGCACGCCTTTTCCTCCAAGTGTTGCCATATCTTGTAATCCAGTCTTCGTGCCGGATGAAGTCGATTTCACGCGCCGCCAGCCAGTCTTGTGTGATCTTCGCTCTATGAGCTGGCGCCGAATCTTGTTGGAATACCCAGTGCCTGTTATTGAACATGGTATGAGAAACAGGTTCCACAAGGTTCGTCAGGACTGTATTTTGATACACAACTGCATTCGTTTTTACACCTTTCTCACAAAAATGTACCTCTGTTAAGCCCCAATAAGAAACTCCCAACCATACCATGAGCGAGGATGGAAAATTACCTCGTTGGACACGCGGAATACGGTTGCTCGCTTCTTCACTACTGTGTGCGTACACCTTATCATTTTGTTTGTTGTAGCTCTCTTCTACGGTAAAAATTTTTTCATCCGAAAAAAGAATTTCCCGATATTTTTTTCCCGCGTACCGCTTTAACAAAGCGCGGCATCTCTTCAGTCTCAGGTCCATTAGACGAGCATTCAAACGATGTCCAGTTTTTCTTCGATATGCCTGAAGCCCTAAGTCTTCATTTAACACCCTTTTCACCGTGGTTCTGCTTAACCCCATCTGAAGGGCCAGCAGTTTCTGCTTACGTTTGGGATTTCTTTGAATTCACGCCTTCACAGCTTTTATCACTGCTGGAGTCCTAACAGACCGAGGGCGACCACTTCTTGACCTGTCATCTACACTAGAGTCTTCATTGTATCGTTTGATGGTACGATAAACGAATCTTTTGGTTATATTCAAATTTTTCAGTATGTCAAAAATTTGAATTAGCGCATAACCGCAACGATGCAACGCAATAACTGCAACACAGAGCGTGTTGCAGTTATTGCGTTGTCTTTAAGCGTCCACTCCATACTTAATAAATAAATTTGCGTGTTAAAGACTTAGTATGTAATACTCAGTATTTAACAGTATCTCATGTAACATACATACTATAATTTAAAATAAAAAATTTTGTACAGCCGACTTCAATATAAGCGACTTCAATATAGGTTATTTAAGAATAACTCAATAACCATTGGTCTGACCTTGATCAAATTCATATGGGACCACACGAGAACTATTAGCTTTCATATAAAAAAGAATCATTGAAATCGGTTCGCCCAGTACAAAGTTATGAGGTAACACACATAAAAAAAAAACATACACTCGAATTGAGTACCGTCTCCTTTTTGGAAGTCGGCAGAAAATGAGTAAAATTCTAAAAAGTATACAGTTTTATTTTCATGAACAATTCGAAATTCGAATTCAATAAACTTTTTTGTAGCCAGCATTCTAAAAGAAAAGTTTTTACTGTGTGACAATACTTATGACCTGACTGTGTATTAATTTGGTCAACTGTGTATCAAATTGGTTTTTGAAATATTTTGTATTTCTACGGCGATCGATATTTTTCTGCACGAACCGTGGTAACAAACGACCACACCCGACGGTATTCGAGCCCGGAGTAAATAAAGTAAGCGCATACACATACACGTTACACGCTAAATCCCAAAACAAGAATTTAATCTTAAAGTCTTTAAAAAAGATAAGGGTGACAAACGAGCACACAGTCCACCAGAAGGTAAGTGGTTGCTGCGCCCCATAGACATCTACATCTATCTTCGTTTGCGAATCAAAATGCAGATGCGTTGTCACCCGTGAGGACTAAGATGGAATGCCTCATTTCCAGTAAAAAGGGCTTCCGACCACCTGCACTCACCAAGCGAAACACAGAGGTAAACCTCTACTTCACGCTGGTATTGTGTGAGGTGGTGGTACCACCCCGGTTCGAGCCGGCCCATCCGTGCGACAGCAAAAGCTGCCGCTTGGCTCTACCACTGTTAAATTATTTTTTTAAATTAATATAAATAAATTATATTTTTTGGAAATAAAAAAATATATATTTGGAGAGGTCTGGTAATACTTTATAACCGACAAAAACGTCTGGGATTATTTTTTTGAATTATATAAAAACTAAATTAAAAGATAAAAAATGTTTTATACTGCGCAGTAACAAAATAACCGCAAACGCTCTGCCAGACTCGCGGGACTGGAGTCGCCAATTGACGAAATTATATTTTTTCACAATTTCAACTTGCCCAAAGGACCTTTCCAAAATTCGTCGCCAGCTCTCAGGCTAAAATACGTATACAATTACGTATGTATTCGCCGTGAGTTCGCGAGACGCGGCCATAATATTGATATATTGTTATTCTCAGGATATCAGTGGGTATCCAGTTTTTATAATATTAAAATCAGGAAATAAGATGGCCCACCTGATAGTAACTTCAAAAGGTTTCAGATAGGTTTTATCTTTGAGGATAAAATGAAGTAGGTACTTCACAGTTGTTAGTTACACGGGCTCTCCACAGTCTTCCGAACGCAATTTCGCACAGCAGTTGACCTGGTTTTTGCTACAAATAACATACCGTATTGTATGTACATACGTTCTGGGCAAAAAGAAATGCTGGTTTAAAGCACAATGTTAACAATTAAACGTTTTTGGGAAGCGAATAATAGAGACATACATAGTCCGGTCATATAGCATGGAGATAAATCCATAAGTAAGTTTACATACATACATACTGCTGGCTGGCTGCACTAAAAGTATCGGGAATGGAATATTTCCACTGTTCCTGTCACATTAAAATCTTTTTAATTGAAAACTCCTTGGTTTTAAAAATCGAATACCATTTATTTATTTAAAAAAAGATTCTCGGTCTTGTCACAAGGTTTTGTCAAACTTGTTTATAGTCGTTGAGAAAATGGAATTGACTCGAGAAAATTCAAGAGCGATGATTTATTATGACTTTAGAAGTGGTTTAACACAAAAACAGTGTGTTGACCGAATGATTTCTGCATTTGGTGATGAAGCCCCATCCAAAATCACAATTTATCGCTGGTTTGCTGAATTTCAATGTGGACGTGTCAAGCTCAGTGATGATCCCCGTCAAGGTCGTCCAAAAACTGCAGTCACCCAAGAAAACGTTGATGCTGTGCGTAAGCTGATTGAGGAAGATCGACATTTGACATACCGCGAAATTCAGGCAACTTTAGACATTGTCATGAGTCAAATACAAATAATCTTGCATGAACAATTAGGGGTAAAAAAGTTGTTTTCCCGATGGATACCGCATTCGCTCTGTGAAGAGCAAAAAGCGGCTCGCGTTACTTGGTGCGTCAGAACTCTCGAAAGATTCCACGCAGGATCCTCAAATGCTGTATACAACATCGTATCAGGTGACGAATCCTGGATAAACGCGTACGAACCTGAAACAAAAAACCAGTCACGAGTTTGGGTGTTCGAAAATGAGTCAAAGCCAACAAAAATTGTTCGTTCACGGAGTGTTGCAAAAAAAATGGTGGCCACGTTTGTCTCCAAAACCGGCCATGTTACGACTATTCCTCTTCAGAGACAAAGAACGGTTAATGCAGAATGGTATGCTAGCATTTGTTTGCCACAGGTCGTTTCTGAACTCCGTAAAGAGAACTGCAACCGCCGCATCATCCTCCATCACGACAATGCGAGTTCTCACACCGCACACAGAACAAATGAGTTTTTAGAGCAAGAAAACATAGAATTATTAGACCATCCGCCGTAAAGCCCCGACCTAATGATTTCTATACTTTCCCTAAAATAAAGAATAAATTGCGTGGACAGAGATTTTCATCACTGAAGAAGCTGTGGACGCCTACAAAACGGCCATTTTGGAGACCCCAACTTTCGAATGGAATGGTTGCTTCAATGATTGGTTCCATCGTATGGAAAAATGTGTCAAATGTCGCGGAGAATACTTCGAAAAGCAATAAATACATTTTTAAATAGTAATGTTGTGTCACTTCCTTGATTCCCGAAATTTTCAGTGCCGTACTAGTTGTAATTGTAACTTATTTTGTTAATTTTTTTATCTCTTAAGCAAAACATATTTCGCACACTTTAAATCAAGTTGTTCTTCTACTTTTACATTCTAATATTATTCTCATTGCCATTGCGAAGGTATTGCTCTTCGCTCACACTACTCCGCCTGTCACGAGTGGTTAGCATAGTTAAATGTTAAAGAAAATAAAATGTCAGTTGACGCATTCTAAAAAAAGCGCAAGTTACTTAGGCCTTTCCCAAGAAATGCCACCAAGCACGGTTGAGTCACCTGCATCCTCCGCCCTACATTTCGCTTACCGGTACGAAACTGGCACTCGATAAACTTTCTTCCCCATCAGGTGTCGTTTTTTCGAGTTATAGACCCCACGGTTTTAGTAAAGTGTTCGTACAATGTTGAAGAAGTCAATTCCCTGTTATTTTTGTTTATATCTAAATTTAATATATGTACGCCTATTTCAGGCAAATAAATGCATTTTCTATCTTTCAATCTTTACTGTTAAAATTGTTTGAATTTCCTGTGAAAACATTGGACGAGTAATTTAATTTTATTTATTTTATTTTGGTTATTTTTTTAATTAAAGATATAAACAAGGGTTTAGTCGGCTGCACTAGTTGTGTGCTTAGCCCTAATAGCCGGATCACGGAACATTAATAAAGTCGGACAGATTAAATATAATTATTTGTCCGGTTTAAAACCAACAATTAAGGATATATCTAAAAAATAATAATTACTGAGATTTCGGTTTAATTAAAGTCTTATTATGTTTCCACTACGCTTATTCCTACTTTTCTTCAAGTTTTAAGTTCATTAGATTTAAGTTAGTACGTTGACCACTTGTCTATTTACATTTCAAAAACGCATCTAGACGTTTTTGTTTTCTGATTATAAACATGATGTACTCGTATATGCTTATTTATTTATTATTAACACACTAATATCACAATCCGTGTAATGAACTATGGCGTTCCTTAGTATCCGCATACGCCCCTAAAAGAATTAGTATTTCCTTTTAATATTTAGATTTCATCTTAGTAAATAGATATTTTTACCTATTTTGCTGTTTCCTGTCTTTTAACATTATAAACAGTAGTTTTTAAACTTAATTTTTTGACGAGCACAACAAACGAGGTCGCTGGAAGAAAGTAAAATGAGACATTTACCGCAAGGCGTTTTGAGAGTTGCTTTCGAGGTTTCTATGTTTTGGTCATTTGGTCACTGTACGTCAACTACAATGTTATAAGTAATAACTATAATATGTAGAATTCGAAACAAGTCTCATTATCCTAGACCTTCTCACTGTCGGTCGACGCCCCCATTACAATAATTTCGTTATATTAAAGAATCATACAGTAGAACGCCAATTATCCGAATTAATTGGAACCGGGTTCGATTCGGATGATCGAAAATTCGAATAATTGGACATAGACTGGTAATAAAGAAAAACGAACTGTCACACATGGAATAAATTTATTAACAAACACAGTTCTACAATACGTAAGTAGTGCACTATAGAGAGAGAGCATCAGCACCGCGGCATATGACTAGTGTACTATAGTATGTGCCATATCGATTGAGAAAAACGGACAATGACCTCAGATATGAGCCGAGTGTCAAAAGGCGTAACTTACAAAATCTCAATTTAGATGTGATAACAATATTTAAATATTGATATTATTCCCACTTCTAGGTCAGCACATATGTTTTGTTTTTTTGTTTCTTAAATAATATTGTCTGTGGTTCCTATAAACATAGTAAAATCTTACGGTACATCGCGAAAAATGTGTTATATTTTATATTTCAATTTATGGTAAGTAACGCAGCAATTCATTTAATAACAGTTTCATATTAAAAAAATATTTGAAGCAATATAATCACCATATTGAGCTTTTGCAAATTCATCCCTTTAAAATAAACAAAACGCGCGTTACGTCAGTTCGTTCTAAAAGAAACGTGACAATGGCAGCCAGAGATGCGTCACCTTTTTTGGGCCGGTCCGCCATTTTGTTTTCATTCGTGTTCGGATAGCGCTTGCGTGTGTACGTCTCGGGTAATTCATAGCATTCATTGCATTGTTTTAGTTGAGTTTTTACTGTTAAATTTGTTATATCGTTAAGTTTTTGTTTTTTGAATCTGTTATATTAGTTTTACTGTGACGGTCGTTACTAAATCGACATGAGTTCAGGAGAATTTGGTGAAGGACCCGGTCCTTCAACATCAAGTGGAAAGAGACGTCGCCGACCCATAATAAACGTAGCAGGTACGTACAAATAGGTACAAATGCGACGACGTAGCCTTTCTATTTCTTAAAGCGCTCTTTTTATGTGACCATGTGGTATTTATTTTCTAAAACAATATGTATTTATGTGATGTAGTACTATGGTAGTATATTTTTGTCATTTATTTACAGGCCCATCTTCTGGAGCACCTTTAACGTCACCAGTAAAAAAGAGAAAACCTACCACTTTGTCGGTCGGGGAACAAGAGATTATCATTAATGTATACAAATATGTCAAAAACACCTGGCCCGAAGACGTGTATCCTTCAAACGTTAATATGGTAGAAAAGGTTTCGGAGATCTCAGGAGTCAGCAAGAGCACTATATATCGCGTATTAAGCGTGTATAGAGATTCCCATAAAATACCAGAAAAGGGAATAATTAATAAAAGAAAAAAGTCTGTAATTGACAAGTTGGACGATTTTGATAAATCGGCTATAAGAGCGAAAGTGCATCAGTTCTTTCTTGCAGGAGAATTACCGACTTTAGACAAAATTTTGCTCAGTATAAATCAAGATGACCAGTTGCCAAACTTGAGCAAAACTTCCCTGCGACGTGTGTTGCGCCATTTAAAATTCAAATATATAAAGAGAAACAGAAAAAGTGGTCTAATAGATCGCCCAGAGATAGTTCTGTGGCGTACCAGATATTTGAGAGAAATACAAATATTAAGAAACGAGGGACGTAACATTTTTTACCTTGACGAAACATGGATTAACGCAGGTCATACTATGGGAAAGGTATGGGAAGACACCACAATTGAATCTTCTCGTCAATCACGGTTAGAAGGCTACTCTACTGGCGCGAAAGCCCCTTCGGGTAAAGGAAAGCGATTAATAGTTGTACACGTTGGCAATGAAAATGGCTTTTTGGAGGGATGTGATTGGGTATTTGAATCATCATCTACTGGTGACTACCATGAGAGTATGGACGCTCTCCATTTCGAGGACTGGTTTAGAAAAGTAATAGAAAAACTGCAAAGCGGCGATGTCATAGTTATGGATAACGCTAGTTACCACTCCAGACGTTTAGAAAAAACCCCAACAATGTCTTGGCGGAAACAAAATATGCAGGAATGGCTAGAATCTAAACAGATCGCATACGTGCCCTCGGACACAAAGACCCACTTAATGGAAAAAATAAAGGCAGTTAAAGATAACTATCGAAGTTACGTCACCGACGAGATGGCAAAAGAAAAAAGCATCACAGTGGTAAGGTTACCTCCTTATCACTGTGAGCTTAATCCCATTGAACTTGTGTGGGCAGATGTGAAAGGGTACGTTGCACGAAAAAATACAACTTTCAAGTTAAAAGATGTTAAAAATTTACTTAAAGATGGTTTAACTCAAATCACGCCAGATAAATGGAAAAACTGTGTTCAGCATGTCCTTAAGGTTGAACAAAAAATGCGTGGCATGGATGATAGAATTGACCAAACTGCAGATCGCTTTATAATTAATGTTACAGATAGTTCATCAAGTGAAGATACGAGTGATGATTGCACCGAATAAAAATAAAGTTCTTATATAATATTAAAAATAAAGTTTTATCTTTTGCATAAGTACGTACTTATTCGGTGTCGTTATCACTCGAATCTTTATATGTGTTATAAATTAATGTTTTTTGTTGTTAAATGAATAAAGTACTTTATAACAATAGATGATTTTTCTTCTACAGCGATCTTTCACATAACTTTTTAATAATAGTTAATAAATATATATTATATCAATCATTATAAAAAAATCATTATAAATAAAGAAAGTACTACATATAAAATGTGCCTATATATTGAAGGTTTGTAACCCCTGGTTAAACGACCGAAAGGTCATTGTCCGTTTTTCTCAATCGATTTGGCACATACTATAGTGTCTAGCCTCTAGCTTTCAACCATATAGGCCTGTTTTCACTTTGATTAGTGATTAGTGCAGGTGATTAGTACAGGTGCTTATTGTTTAGGAGTAAACACGTGTGGACAGCGATTGATTAGTGCAAGTGATTAATAACCTGTGTAGTAAAGTGATTAGAAGCGTGTTCTATTTTTTTGCGAGTGGACTGCGAGTGACACGCCCCGCGCGCCCTTCCTTTCCCCTCACTCGCAGCATGCCTACCACTAAACACCTGCTGTCCAAACGTGTTTAGTGGTAGGCATGCCAAACGCTAAATACTTAGCACTGCTGTCACAGCAGTGCTAAGTGTTTAGCGTTTAGCGTCGGACGCTCGCTTCTGTTAAAAAAATGTCCATACTTCCTGGTCGACTGCTAACAATTGAATTTACTAAACACAGCCACTAAACAGAATTGGACACTACTTACACTACACACCTGCACTATACAACCGCAAAATTCATCACCTGCACCGCACTAATCAAAGTGAAAACAGGCCTTAACAGTTGAAATATATCTGTACTCCAGCGAGTTCCAACTTATTACAAGAAAACAAAACAAAAATTACATTATATACTTAGTTACAGTACTTGGTTTTAATTTTTTATATTACGCTTAGAAGCGATTCGGATAATAGGCGATTCGGGCGATCGGCGTTCGGGTAATCGGCGTTCTACTGTATTTACAATAAGATATAAAATTGCATATGAAATTAGACCTAACCTGCTGCAGCAACATGTAGCCGGTAATAAGTGGATACAGTTAGTAATAAGTGGCTTAGAACTGCTTATTACTTATTCTTAGGTTTCATATTCAAATACTCAACAAAGGTTTGTAACTGCTTGAATTATGGAGTTTGCAATAAGTTTTTAAGTGTTGTTAAAACTTAAAATTAAAGCAAATAATACAGTATTATTTAAAGATAATTTTACCATAATTTAAAGCTATTATGTATAAGTATTTTTCTTAAATTGCATTTATTTATTTTTAGTTTAAGTATAAAAACAAATACGTATATAATATTTATAAAGTAGATTAATCTGAACTCAAAACAGCTAAACTCCAACACCCCATGAAAAAAAATTATTATACATAAATATTGAAAGTACTAAGTTTAATATGCATATATACGAGTATTATATAATTCTTACGTGCGTGTGTATGTGACTGAACTCCTTCTAAACGGCTGGACCGATTTTGTTGAAATTTAGTGTGTGTGTGTGTGTGTGTGTGATTAAGTTGATTAAAGAATGGTTTAGATTCACAATTGGACCCGGTAGGTGGCGTTGTTGTCGAGATGCAGAAATCAACCGCGCGAAGCCGTGGCTGATCGCTAGTCATTAAATAAAAGCAACGAAAATAATATTTTAACGGGTTGCATAGACATACGTGGTATATCTATGATAATTCTGTTGCAATTTCGTAAACTATTTATCACGGCATAGGTTGTACTGGTATCTATGTATTTCATCCAACAATTCAAAAGTGTGCACATAATATATGCATGGTTGCACGCTATAGTATGTTTTTTTTTAAAATTTAATTATGTATTACCCTCAACGAAACTGATTGTTCTAAATAGTGTTGCATGATATTCTTATGAATAGCTTTTAACTTTGCATCTTCACTCGCACATAGATTGTATTAGGTACAAACCATATGTTGCCTATCTTTCGTTTTATTGTCTTAATGATGCACTAAGTATCTTTGACTGTTATGAAAAATTTACCATTCTGCGATCGAGAAGTTCTCCGAATACCCAGGAAAAACATAAACCGATACGACTTAGGAACCTTGAAGAAAAGATCCTAATTTTTTTTAAATGGATGGATATTACCATTTTTGTACAGACTTGGCATGTGAATGATTTAATGTAGATTGTATTATTTTCAAAATCGTAGTTTTTAAAATTTTTTTTGAATACCATTCCTTCAGTTACCATCATCTTATTTAGGCCCATTTTTAGTCCTTATAGCGTAGCGGTCAAACCGCGAACTTGCTTAATATGCTCATATTATCAAGAAGGTCCCTTCTAAGTTCACGTATTGTAACGGCAACATATTGTGTGGCCCGACACGCACTTGGACAGCTTTTTTTTCGTTTCTTTATCTCCTGAGTGGATAGACAAACTGACACAAATATCGCTATACGATACAGGGGAAAATCCTAGTGTGGAGGTAACGTTTTTTTTTTAAAGAAATCCGAAAACAGAAACAGAAAAATTGCTTAAAACCACAAACCTAAACAAAGGCGCCGAACCTGATAGCATAACCCTTTTGTCATAAAACAATGTGGAGACCATTTAGTTTCGCCTCTCTTTATTATGTTTAAGCAATCTTTAAGTGAAGGTAAGGACATAAAATTAGTGACCGATCTAATATAAAAAAATTACAAGTATATATAAAAATTAAGCAAATTATTTGAAATAATTGTATACCCTCAGGTATATGCCGCACTACAGTCGTTTTTTACTCCGGCAAAACATGGATTTTTAAGACAAAGGTCGACTGTGTCCAATCTATTAGTTTGTAATGATTACACTTCCTTACAAATGGACTCAAGAGAGCACATGTTAATACTATATTTACCCATTTCAGTAAAGCTTTTGATCGTATAGACCACCTGTTGCTCCTTGAGAAGCTTCATAAAGCAGGTATACACGGTAACCTGTACAGATGGTTTATCGTCGTATATTAGAAGATCTCAGGCGGTTACAAAAATGGGTTTACGTCCATGTGGATGTCAATTCCTTCTGGTATGCCTCAAGGCTGTTTATTAGGGCCGTTGCTATTTGTTACTTTTGTTAACGATATTGTTTTATGTTTTGAACATACCAGAATCTTATTATACGCAGATGACACTACTCGAAACAAGCTTAATTTAAATGTTTCGCAATAACATTTTCTCGAAAATCCAACCCTATAAATTATCAATACATTATCACAAATATGTCCCTTAGTAAAGTTACATCTATGAAAGATTTAGAAGTAATCCAAGATTCTATGCTTTGTTTGATAAACACTTCGATTGTGTGGTGAGAAAGGCCTCCAAACCTCTCGGTTTTATCGTAAGATCAACTAACGACTTTAAGTCTATTAAACACATTAAAGTTCTCTTCTGTGTTTATGTGCGTGGAATCCTTGAGTATGCGTCAGTGGTCTGGAATTCGCAATATAACTTGTATGTTTTCAGCATTGTATTCTTACAAAAAAAGTTTCTGATATATTTACAGTTTAAATGTAAGCGAGTAGATCATGGATACGAGATGAGGTGTAGAAGATATAACTTTTTACCCCTAGACAAAAGCCTGCAAACATTAGATATTATGTGTCCTTTAAAATTGTTACTCGTAGTGGTCTCATAAACTGTTCTTCCTTATTAAAACAAGTTAACATCTGGATACTACGCAAATTACCTATAAGATAGATAACATGAGACCCAACCTCTAGCAATACTCAGAGCTAACACTAATTATCCTCGCAACTCTTTCTTTATTTGCACAAGTAACTTTTTCAACAATCTCTCATTAGGTAACACCAACTTGGAATTATTTCGGACTAAACTTTGAAATATTAACAAGTTGTTATGCGTGCCACAAATATTTAGTTCTTTTCCCTCCTTTTACATTAACATAAACACTCACGCCTGTCACCCACCCCTCTGGCAGAGACTATGGACTACCATTTGGCACGATCCTGACACACCTCTCTCGCTTCCTCCACATCCATATACCTACGCATACACGCTCGTCGGTTAATGGTACTCTTGATTTGGTCCATTTTCAATATATCGCCAATTTTGTCGATAAACTTTCGCCTAGGGCGTCCCTTCTCGACTCTGCCGTTCATCTCTGCAACATAAATTTGCTTTGTCACTCTTTTCTCATTCATTCTTTCTACATGCCCAAACCACCGAAGCATTCCCTTCTTAATCCTGGTCACAACATCATCTTGCAAGCCACACTCTTCTCTTATCACACAATTTCTCACTCTGTCATTCAAATTCATCCCTAACATACTCCTTAATGATCGCATTTCTACAGCATTTATTCTACTCTCGTGCTTCTTCTGCCACACTCAACTTTCACTACCATACATTAAAGTAGGGACTAACACAACATTGTAAATTGTCATACGTGCCTTTGGACTTTGGACACACTCTGACTTCTCACAATAGGGTGTAGAGTCCCATTCACTCTATTTCCTGCGTTCACTCGTCGTTCTATATCCTTCTCATATTTGCTCATTCCTGCTAAATATACATCCCAAATACACAAATTCATCTACTTGCTCGACCAACTCCCCTTCTTTTCTTATTTCACATATCGTTTTACTTTCTTCTCTTTCAAAAACCATAACTTTCGTCTTACTTGCATTCACTTTCATTCCCTTTTCTTTTAATGTCCTGTTCATTAATGTTACCATCATTTGCAATTCGGCCGCCGAAGACGCAAGTATGACTTGATCATCTGCGTACAAAAGGCATTTTACGGTTAACTCACCCATTCTTAACCCGCATTCTTCTACTTTCAAATTTTCCAAACAATTGTCCATAAATAGGTTGAACAGCCACGGGGAAGCCACACAGCCCTGTCGGACACCTTTATGGATGCCAAACCAGTCCGAGTAAGCCCCGTTGATCCAGACACAAGCACTAGAGTCCCTATACAGAGACTTCAATGCCTGTATCAACCCAGCGCTCAACCCAAATGAGTACAGTGTTTGCCATAACACATTCCCGTCCACTCTGTCATAAGCCTTTTTCAAGTCCACGAACGCACAAAAAGCTTTTTGGTTTTTGGCTAAAAACTTCTTTGCGACCATGCGCATGGAAAAAACCTGATCCGTACATCCCATTCCCTTTCTAAATCCCGCTTGCACATTCCAATTTTTTTCATCAGTTTCTTTCATAACTCTTTCAATTAGTATCTTAGCATACAGTTTCCCCACAATGCTAAGAAGGCTGATACCACGGTAGTTTTTACAGTCCTGCTGTGATCCTCTTCCCTTATATATTGGGATTATTACGGCTTTGCACCAGTCTCCCGGTACCCGCTTAAGTTCCCAACATAAATTAAACAAGGTGCACAGCAGGTCTGCCACCACTCCTTCACCAGCCCTCAGCATTTTGAGAGATACTCTATCATATCCGGCTGCCTTACCTGCTTTCATACTTTTCATTGCTTTCATTATTTCATCTATACTTATGTATCTATCTATTTCTTCTTCTTTCGGCATTTCTATTTCATTCAATTCATATGTCTCATCACTCGTAAACACGCTTTCAAAGTATTCCTTCCATCTCCTTAAACTCAAAGCTTCTTCATTCAGAATACAGCCGTTCTGGTCTCGTATAGCATTCATTCTAGGCTGATTTGAATGTCCCCTGGCTGTTCTTACGAGTTTCCAGAACATTTTAATGTTTGCAACTGGAAGTTATCCGATATTTTTCTATCATTCTTATCCGTTCTTTCTTGCTTTTTCCTTTCAACTACTTCTTTTACTCTCTTATTTAGATGTCTAAATGCTGCCTTTTTCCTTTCAATATCATCATTCATACCGCTAGAATTACTAGCCTTGGTTGCTAGTACATCTAGCCATGCTTTTTTATTTTTTGCTTCAACTTCCATCCGTACCTCATCATCCTACCATAAAGTGTTATTTTCCCTTTCATTCGTTCTCTTACTTACACCACATACTTCGGTAGCTGCATCCACCAAACCTTTCTTGGCATAATACTACACAGTCTCCAAGTCTAAATCATTCATACACAATTCAGTCATACCACTTATATTTTCTCTCAATCTACATTTGAACTTCTCTTTCACACCTTCATCTTGTAACCTCTCTGTTC